>JANBXA010000726.1:38005000-40405000 GCA_030556225.1 Cricetiscus sungorus
ACATTTCATTAATCATATTTTTCTTTGTTAAACAACTTAAAACGCTGCTTGCCATTCTAAACTTACTTTTTTTTTCCACCGACTTCTACTTTGCAGGCAGCTAGCTTTTCAAATCACTAGAGCGTCATACTTTTATTTGACAGCAGCTGTATGGAACATCCCATAGGATTGAAGTATCACGCTGCATAATACTTTAAAAACTGCTTAGAGAAAGAAACCCAGCCCCCATCCCACTTTTCAACAGAGATAATACAAAACCAAATAATGGCTCTTGCTGATCGCCAACGTACCGGTGGCCTGACAGGAGCCACAAGCAGGATCCACGCAGGGCTGTAGTGCACACAACTTGGTTCCTTGCTTGACTGGGTCCAGAAAGAAAAAAAATCCTCTCTTAGCAAAAGAAATTGGTTATGAGAGCACTTATCTCTGTTTGCACTTGTGTGTGTTCACTCGCGTGTGTGTGTTTGAAATAAAACAGGTTTGCCCTCTCGGCATCATTTTGCTTTTCTAATTATAAAAATTATGAGGGAATAAAGCAAAAGCAGTTTAGAAAAAATAGATTTTTTTGCCTCACCTCGTCACCAACCAAGTACACCCAAAACACTCAGAGAGGCAAGGAGTCCAGTTTCCCGCCCCCGCCCCCAGTCAGAAAAAAAGCGCATTTTTTTCACAAGTGATATCACTCAACAGCGTATTTAAATCTCGTTCCAAGCCCATACACCTTTCTGTGTCATTCATTTTATGATTGCATTTTCTGCCAGTTATTTTTTTTGCCAGAATGTAAATTTTAGAACAAAATCTCATTTTAAAAAAATCCAAAACAAAGCAAAACTGTACCAGAGAGAAAACACGGAATGCCACGTAAGAAAATGAACATGAGCAGCATGCCTCAGTGAAGACTTCATTTAGAAGCTGCAATCTGATCACCTCTCCTCACACTACGGACTTTCAAATTATCCGAAAACCCCAAATTCCACAGGATTAATTCCACGCCAATAACGGCAAATCTATCAAAACAGTAGTCCATCCCCACCTCTCCCAGGCACTAATTTCAATTTTCTTTTTCCACCTTTCCCCCAAACCGCGAAGAAATTTCCAGAAAATAACGGGCTTTAAGACAGCCATTACCTCAAGCTCCTAGTCTGCTGCCGCCGCCAGAAGAAGTGCAACCCCTCCCCCAGGACAGGCGCCGCTGGGAGCGAGCGAGCCAGAGCTTGAGAGCTTTCCACGGGCTGGCAGAAGCTCCTCCCCTTGTGCTGGGGGCTGCAGGGGAGCGCCCCCTGGGCGGGACTAAAGCCTCCAACTCAAACCCAGACTTGTTTGAGCCTGAGGGGGAAAAAACGGCCACTTTAAAGAAAAAAAAAAAAAAAGGAAAAAAACCATCTCGAAAGCAGAAGGGCAACATGTGTCCTTTCTTTACTTTCCATTCAAAGCACCAGAGTTAATGACCTCCCCCCGAAAAAATGCAGAAATGGCTTTATCATACATTAAAGACCTAGATTAAAAATATCGTTTGCAACATGCATAGCTGTTTTGGTTTGTTGTTGGTTTTTTTTTGTTTTTTTTTTTGCCTATCCAGTCACATTATTTCTGTAAACTATATTAAGATCCAGGGATCAGGCTGCTCAAAATGTATTAAAATGATCTGCCAGGTGCTTGTTTGTGATTGAGGTAAATTAACTCCTCATTGGGGGAGGATTAAGTCTTTCCAAGATTAATTTTCCTGAGCTATGTGCTTGCCCCCACTTGAATGCAGTCTCTCTCATTCTCTCTCTGTCTCTGTCTCTCTCCCCCCCTCTGTGTGTATATTTTAATCACATCTTCTTATTCACCCTTCAGAAACTTTCACACATCTTAGTCATTTCTAAATATGAAACATGACTTAAATTTTTTTCAAAAAATGCGTATCTGATACTGAAATAGTGAGGGAAACCTTGTAGTAAAAATTACTGTAAGCTAAATTAAAACTCAGCAAACTTGGCACAATTGTTTTCAATATAAAAACATCTGTGTTCTAAAATAGATCTTAGTTTCATCAAGCACTGGGGAAACTGAGGCAGCAAGTTTGGGGGGGCTTATGAAGGGAGATTGGGCTACATAGTGAGAACCTATCTCAAAAATTAATAAAATCACCCCCAAAACAGTAAAATGTTGATGGCAGCTTAAAAGCTTTTACATGTAAACTAGAAATAAATAGCAAAATAAAAATAAATGGGCAAAGGACAAGAGGACTTGAATAGTTGATGAAATTCTAAGGGAACACTCCACTTCCTTGTAAGCACCCTCAAGCAGAGCAACTCTAAATAATGGCTCTGTTCCTGCTACAAGCCTCAAAGCGCTTTGACAGTATTTATTTAAATTTGGTATGCTGTCATAAGGCCCACTTGACTTTTACAATTATCAGTGTTCTGCAAGCAACTTACCATTGTACTAAGGCTTACACTTTTGCCTTCCTGTCTACAACTCCATTTTATATGAATTTGTTCAGTGGAGAAAGACAAATCATTTTTATCAGAGCTCCTTAAAATTCAAATATTCAAAATAACAGAGCAACACATGAAAGATATATCCACCTACTTTAATATTTAAAATAACATGAATGCAATTAACCCTAAGACTTTGTGGGATTTTGTTTGTTTCTCAGTTTGCCTGAAACACAGCAAATTATAAAATAAACGATTGGCAAGATGAGAAGGAAACAGAAACTCATGCCTATTCCAAACCCAGGTAAGGGACAAGAAAAAAAATAATAGAACTATCTGCCTGTTTTAGAGTGCCCTGTTTTAGTGCAACCATTGCCTCCAGGGCTTAGAATCTTGCCCATCTGCTAGAATGCAGAGTGATGTCATTTACTTTCTGATAGGGGGGTTATTAGTGAATGTGACACAAAACTGAGTACATCCCTGCTGGTGAACACACTGGGAAGCTGTTGCCATGCTCAGTAATCCCTACACTCTTCACATACTCTCTCCCTCTTACGGATTTTGGTACACTGTGCCTTTGTGCTGACCATACTTAGCAGGGCTCTATCCCCTTGGCCTTAGGCGCCTCTGCTGCTGAAGTCTAGTGTCATTTCCCTCCAGAGTGTCATGGTCTTCGCAGTGAAGTGCTCATTTCACTCCACTTTATTAATGATTAGCCACCGTTTGTTCCTGTGCTTTAGTTTTAACAGCCACCTCCATATGGGAAAGCTGTATTGCTGTCATCCTTTGTTACGCTTCTTAAAAAAAAAAAAAAATTCCGAAGTACCCAAGAAATTAAGACTAAAAATTTAGAATTTTCTTTTCCTTTAACCCTGACTTGTTGCTTCCTATGGGGGAGCTATATTTTACACACCACCTATGGGTAACAAGTCTGAGGTTTACATCTCTTAAGATAATGTTATGCTGTTTAAAAATCAAACATTTCTAAAATGTTAAACAGCACCGCCAATTAACACAGCGAACAGGTAACAGGACTCTCTCGCCTCTTGCTCACTTTAACAGCAGAGAATACAGAAACAGCTGGACTGTTAGTCAAGCTCTTCCTGTAATAAAAAAAATGGGAAGGGGAAAAAAAGTGCTTGCCTTGGGAACTCTACAGAAAGAAGCCATCATTCTTCCAGTGATCCTAAGAAAAAGGGTCAGACAAGGTCAAAATGATTCTGTACCTACTCTGCTGGTGAGGTGTGGGTCTCTGTTGGTAGGATCCAATGTCAGAATTTACGATGCCACAGTGGAGACATTATGGTTATATTTTTCAAATAAGAAGCCAGACAGTTGTGAATTTGAAACCTTCATTACCTTTGTGGAAACCAAGTTTCCAATTCTTCACACAGATTTAGGTTGTCATCTCCACATCCCAGACAGCCTATTTAACACAGACCTCTAATGTTAACCTAGGTTGTTCAATATCAAATAGTAACTACATTTCAAGATGTGATAATAAAAAATTGCAGACTCCTGCAGGGTTTTCCAGGAAGCGTTATGCTAGGTGAAAGAGACACTAAATGGTTCTTAATTCTTGTTAGCCTCATTTCATTCCCCTGAAAATTCACAAGGTAGCTCGAAAAAAAAAATACTTTCAGTGAGTGATAACTGGGTTAGATTAAAACAGAGCCCCAAAGAAAAGGGACTAGATAAAAAGCTTACTTCACCAAGTAGAAAGGTAGATAGACAATGAGAGGGAAGACAAGGTACAGGTCAGAAAAACAAACAGAATCAGACAGAAGGCTGGGCGAACAAAACCAGAGAAGCACTAAGATAACACAAACCGGATACCTTATCTCTATTTTTTTGCTGTTGCAAAAGAAAGAAAGGAACATATGTAGGAGGGTCTTTGGCAGCCTCAAGGACATTATTTGTGTTCCTGATGGCTGGAGACTTTTGGGCTTCTCTGGTTATATTGTGGAATGCTGGGTTTTAATGTTTCCTGAGCTGCTACTGCTGCCCTGTTTATCCAAGATAATTGAAGAAAATCTCATGGACGAAAGACAGAAGGCTCAACTTCAACAACACAGCACATACTCTGGAGTCAGAGATTTGTGACGGTTGCCAGAGAAGAGGTGAATGGGTTAAACCTCTATGTACTTATTCAAGAAAGCAGGCAGATTTCCTTGTAAGGAAAGCCTGGGGGCCTTTAAGCAGATCTGCAGAAACCTTAGTCACTGTGCTACGTGATGACAACCTAGAGCACTTCTCAAGGACTGGACAGTCCGGTTCACAGGGCAGCTCTGGATAGCCACTAACATGACTTCTGTTTAAAGCAAGACAGTCTTTCTCAAAACTGTGACATTTCATTCCACTCTTTCTGGTTTCAGAACAGGGAGCTAAATGATCCATACCCCCACATTTTCAACTGAAAACAGCTTCACTACAAAGGTAGCTTTCAATTGAAAATGCCACAGATGCAAAATAAAGTAACCTTTGTGATCTCAATTTTTTTTTTCAATGTATGAAGTTGGATGAAATCAGAAGAGCCTTACCCTCTGTCACGTGGATGGTGGTAGTCTGGCACTATGATGCAGCTGTTTTGATTTGCACTCCAGCTGTTTGCTCAGCAGAGCATTCACTAGTGTGGTTCCACTGCCTTTCTGGGCACACGTGGTATCACAGGCCGTCTTGACCACGTTACTCGAAAGTCTGCTATCAATTGAGGCTGAGCAAAAGAAAGACAGAAAATCAAATCAATAAAGTGAAAAGAGAATGTAGAGAAACTGCCTACCCAAACTCTAGCTGCTATGAGGCACAGAAGTGAGAAAATCACATCCCTGGCAATCTCACAATATGCTGATTTTCCCTCTTATTCATGTAAGTTGAAATGCTTTATAGAACAGCTCTATATACGTTTCATGCTGAAATAATCTCCACTTAGAAAATTAAGAGGTAGAGACATAAAAGAAGGGAACCAATAATTGCCTTGCATGGTCTGTCAGCCAAATGCTGGCCAACAACCTTGGCTTTTTGTTTGTTTGTTTATTTTTGGTACTTTATTTATAAATTCTCATAGCACTCATTCCCTTTGCATGAAGTTTTCCGGTTATATACAACAGATACTGTCAATCATACCCTATGTGAATGTTCATAACAGCTAAAAAAAGTTATACATTATTATTTGTTTGTCTGCTTTATAAAAATAATTGCCTGGGGGGAGTGGTGGTGGTACATGTTTTTAATCCCAGCACTCGGGAGGCAGAGGCAGGTGGATATCTGTGAGTTCAAGGCTAGCCTAGTCTACAAGGGCTAGTTACAGGACAGCTAGGACTGTTACACAGAAAAACCCTGTCTCAAAAAACAAACAAACAAAAACAAAAACAAAAAAAAGAAAAAAGAAAAGCCTGGAAAATATTTAGTAAACTATAATTCTGGTACAAGCCATCTTTTGACCAAAACCGGAACTGCAGACAATCAGTTGGGCAGGGTGAGCAATAATCATGTAAAGAGTGATTTTCTCAAGTTTCCAGAATTGTTCTTTCTCAGCTTAACTTTTTCCCCTCTCTCTGTGTCTCTCTCCCTCTCTCTCTCTCTCTCTCTCTGTCTGTCTCTCACTCCTCTGTGTCTGTGTTTTGTGAAAAAAATAAGATAGTAAACTCCTTATTTTAGGGTTTGGACTAATATCTAGTGTTTATTTTCTATTCAAGTTTGGATTCTAGATACAATACTGATCAACATATGTTGGTTTTCTTCATATACCTCTATACATGTGTGTGTAGTATAATATGAATGTTTTTGAAATTAGATGTTTATCCCCTCAATAATACATTGGATATTTACATATAAATAATTTCTACATTACTATTTGTGAACCATTTTAAAGAGTTTTCCATATCTCTAAATTTTAAATTTTGTTCTAATAAAAACAACTTAAGTATGGTATTTTTAAACTGAAGAGATGCAATACATAAGTTGAAATATTTTTCTCTCCAACTTTACTTATATTTCCATTTTCAAATTACTATTTATGTATCCATTTTTCTCTTACACTCATTTTATTAATGTACACCATTCATTTTTGTCAAAGAATTGATATTATGAAGAAGTTTCAGGAAGTTGTTTAATTTTAGAATGCACCTCAAACCTATTCTCTTATCATTGCACTTAGGGTTATTTCATTCTTTAATTTGTTTTATTAATTGAGTGCATCCGTGCATGCGTGTGTGTGTGTGTGTGTGTGTGTGTGTGTGTGTGTGTGTGTGTGTGTATGTGTGTGTGTGTGTGTGTGTGCATGTGCCCATGTATGCCACCCCCCCACCTGGGGATGGGGTGGTGGCTGGGTGTGCATGTCCCACGTGCATGTAGAGGTTAGAGGTCAGAGGAATTCTGTAAAGTCAGTTCTTTCCTTTAACCTTTACATGGGTTATGGAACTGGAACTTAGATCTCCAGCCTTGCATAGCAAGCACATTTCTGAGCCATTACGACAGTCCATAGCTACTTTTTACAACTAACTTGTATTCAATGATACGGTTTTGTTAGCTTGCACACTATCTCCTACGTACTGATTCACAATATGTGTTCGAACATTTTCTAAATTCTTTCTCAAGAGTATATAAATATCTTCTGTTTGAACCAGAGTCTGGACTATAGCCTAACTATCTGAATTTTAAGCAAACAGAAGTAATTGGGTAACCAGCCTTCTCAGATCCACAGGAAAATCCAGCTGCAGCTTAAGACAATGGAATGTGTGTGGGCATCTGCTCAAGCACCTGTAACAAAACAAATTATTCCTTTTTCAGCTCCATTTTTATTTCTGAGTGTAAAAGTACATAAAGTCTAAAAAAAATAACATGTCTTAAGTACACACTGTCTGCGTTGTTCATACTTCGATTTTATTATTCCATCACATGTACACTTCAATACACTTTTTGAAATTACATTTATTTAATCCTCATACATAGTTCACAAGTAGCTTTTCCCTCTGTGATTTTAAATTCTCATCTCAGTTTATGCCGCTGTCGATACTACATGCTCAGCGAAACATGGAAATACATCGAACATTCCCTTCAATGTTCTTTAATATGAGATATCTTTTATTATCAGATGCATTGTTGATTCTGTTTAGTATAATGATTTTTTATGATCTCTCAGGGTTTGATTTTGAGACAAGGCCGAGTGTAGCCTCAACTAAATTGGAAGCTGGCTTTTGACTTATGATCATCCTGCTCCCTCCTCCCAAGCACTGGGATTCCAGGCTTTTGCTGCCCCCAATGCCAGCCTCTCACTCTTACCTTTTATTTTTCAACACCATTCAGGACTCATCTCTTCATGTGTATAAAAAGTTCATCTTTGCATTTATTTGCAATTATATAAAAATTGATTTTTTTAAAACACCGAGTTGACAAATAACCAAATTTCCAGTTCTCTGAGGCCCTTGAATCTGTAAATTATACTTTGCTGTATACTATTACACAAAATTCACCAAAACATTAGTATCTGTGGGAAATACAATTTACACATAGAAAATAAAATAAAAGCCAGCATCTTGACCACTATAAATTTTCATTTATGACATCAAAACTTTCTTCAAAATAAGAAAGGTTAATTTACCATAATTTTTCTAAACATTTCCCATAGAGAACACTGCTTTTTGACTGAAATACTGAATGATCCATTCAAAAGTTATTGTTTGCAACCTCATGAAGAATTGTTTTCCACAGGTGTAATATGATCACCACCTCCCTCCCGTTGGACTTTTAAAAAATCTGGAATACAAAGCTCAGTTATCATTTCTCTCATTGAAACGACTAGCACAAAGCGACACTCCTTTTCCATTACTTTAAATCGGCAGTCCCGGCTTTTCTCACCTTTAACACTCAAATCTTCTACAAATCTTGGAAAACATCTACTTTCCGGACAGGGAAGGCCATGGCCTGAAAGCACAGCCCTGGCTGTCTCCACCACTCGTCACTGCTGTCTCTCCCTCGCCAGCAGCCTGAGTGGTGGGCCCAAGCCTCCAAAGCCAGTATAAGAGCAGCTCCTCCCCCAGACACCAGGGGTTCCCCGCCTTCCCCTCCGCCCAAGGACGCTCCGCCCTCTCCTATGATGGAGCGGTGAAAAAACGCGAGGTCTTTCCTAGCACGGGGAGGAAAGTATGCAAGTAAAACCAATGCACAGCTAAAGAGAAGAAACTTTTTTATTTTTATTTTTTAAAGAACTTTGTAATGTGTGGGCTAGGAACGCACCTTTAATTTTCATTCAAACACATAACATGAGTGACTCCTGAAAAACGAAAAGATTAAGAGGCCACTGCCAGTTTTCATATAATAAAGAGGTTAAAATAGCCCCCAAGCTGTTTTTTGCTTGTTTGTTTTGCTTTGATTTTTTTTTTGGTTGCCATCTCATGTAGTTGCTTTTCTTCCCCTTCATCCTCTCCCCCTCTCTCTCTGTCTCTCTTTCCTCTGCTCTCTCTGTCTCTCTCCATCTCTACTTTTCTCTTGTAAGAGCTTGCAACTCTCAATGCTACACACACTGATCTTAAACTCATTATCTTCCGGCCTCAGTCTCGCCAGGTGACTCAGTTGCATCAGCTAACTAGGTAATTTTTAAAGGGAACCTCTCCATGTCTGGTTATGCTGAAATTGTAAAAAAAAAAAAAGAAAAAACAATGTATTAATAAGAGAGTGAAAGAAAGGACATGAAGTTGGCTACGTGGGGAGTTTGGGAAGATCTGGGAGGAGTTAGGGGAGAAGCAACTATGACCAGACTATATTGTATGAAAAATTTATTTTCAATCAGCCGGGCGTTGGTGGCACATACTTTAATCCCAGCATTTAGGAGGCAGAGGCAGGCAGATCTCTGAATTCCAGGCCAGTCTGGTCTACAGAGCTAGTTCCAAGACAGCCAAGGCTACACAGAGAAACCCAGTCTCGAAAAAAAAAGAAAGAATTTATTTTCAATCAAATATATATAATTAGCAATAAGACTCACTGAGGCATATATATTTTGTAATCAACCATTTCAGTAGGGAAGTACATCATGCTACACAGTGAGACACTTTCAAAACAAATGTAATAAGACCATAAGAAGCCAAATTTACCAATAACCCAGAAATGGAGATGTGATTTCCAGTGCAAACCATCAAATAAACCAAAATACTACTAAGCTCATTTTTTACATTTCATTAAGAAAGAAGTGTTCACAGCAGAGTAGAATAAGGGGCCTGGGAAATAATCAAACAATTCCCAACATTCTCCCTTATTCCTAATGATTAAGATCCAAAGAAGAAAGTTTATATGAAACAGTTCTGTGCCTCTCTTCCACTCTGGACACTTGTTTAAAATGAGGTGTCATTAGTCCTATGCAACTCTCTCATAACAAAGAAGAATCTGCAATTTCCCATCCCCACCACTCTTTTCCGTTAGTCTGTTATTCCACTTACTGATACCACAATTAGCCAATTGTACTTTTATGTACCTACTAAGTTATCTTAAAATATGTACTAATTAGAAACAAGAAAGAGATATTACTAGAGGGCCAGGAAGATTGCTAAGCAGGCAAATGTGCTTGCAACGCAAGCATGGCAACTTGCCTTCAATCCCAGAAGCCACCTAAAGCCAGGAGAGAGTTGACTTCACAAAATTGTCATCTTATCCTACACATGGGGCTGTAGCTATAATGTCACATGTACACACACAGGCATGGATAATAAATGTTTTCAATTAATTTTTATCGTGTGTGTGTGTGTGTGTGAGTGTGTGTGTGAGTGTGTGTGTGTGTGTGTGTGTGTGTGTGTGTGTGTGTGTGTGTGTGTGTGTTGGTCCTTTTCATGGCTCACATGTGGACAATGTTAGGGAGTTAGTTTTCTCCTCCTGCTGCGGAATCTAGAGATTGTGCTCAGGTCATCAGTCTTCAGCAGGAAGCACTTTTACCCACTGGACCACTGTTGACTCCTGTCACCTTTGTGATCTTAAAAAGATTTCAGTCTTCCAACAGTGTATGTAATATTATGTATGGATTTTCCATAGATGCCCTTTATCACAAAGAAATTAATTTTAATTCTGATTTATTTTTTTTTTAAGCAAGAACTTTTATCAGATAACTTGCCAACCCCAAGTTAGCATTGTGTATATGGTGATATACTTCAGCTCTACTAGTATAGTAAGTTTCAAATATACATATAATATTCATTATGCTATAGTAATTATAATATGCATTAAGACTCTAGAGTATATTTATCTTATAACTTAAAATGTGTACTGTTCACTAACAACTTCCAGTTTCTCCATGGAGTAAGCCCTACCCCTGGTATCCATCCTTCTATCCCTTTCTTTTATGATTTTAACTTTGTTTCAGATTTCTTTTAATTATTTTATGAGTATGAGTACTTCTTATGCATGTATGTATGTGTATCACATGCATGCTTGGTGCCTGCCAAAATCAGAAGAGGGCATCAGACACCCCAGAACTGCAGTTACAGAAGATTGTGAGATACCATGTGGCTGCTGGGCATCAAACCCACTTGATACAGCAAGTAGGCTCAACTGGTGAACCAACTCTCCAGCCCCCAAACTTGACATTCTAAGATTCCATCTGTAAGACCTATTTCTGTTAACATGTCCTTCACATTTATTTATGCTTTTTAGAAATCATGTGATATCCTTTTTTTAAAAGACCTAACATTGTGTATATATATTTATTAGTTTATTCACTTATGAGCACAAGTTGCTTTCATATCCTGTGTATTGTGGAATAGTGGTAATATACATGTGCATACACAAATTTCCTTGAAATGATGATATTGTTTTCTTTGAATATATACTCAGATCATATGGTATTTAATGATTTTGAGGAACATAATTTTTTTCCCTAAACTGAGTATACTAATTTACATTTCTAGCAATCATGTATAGTAATTGCCCCCTTTTCTGAATCAACTTTTGTTAACTTTTGAATTTTAGGTAATGACCATCTTAATGGGGAAAGGGTGATAGATCCGTGTTTTTAACCCTACAATTTCTTGTTGATTATTCGTGCTATTAAGTGCCTTTTTGTCTACCCACTTGTCATTTACATATATTCTTTGGGGAAATATATATATATATATATATATCTGTATCCATTGCACTTTTTATATTGCATTCTCGTGCATTCATATGGTTTCTAATAGGAAGTTTTCTAAAGAACACTTATATAAGATTCCTAGTACTTCAGTTCAATAAAATAGTTGCCATTCAGGTTGGTGAGTTAGCTCAGTTGCTAAAAGCACTTGCCGCCAGACCTGTCCACCTGAGCTCCACACTGTGGAAAGAGAGCTCTGATTCTTGTGGGTTATACTCTGGCCTCCATGTGCAGAAAGCAGCATCCTTCCCTGGCCCCAAAATAATGAAAGAATAATAAACAAAATTTAAGAAATAGTTTCTGTGAATGGGAATCTGGAAAAGTCTCCAAGCACGTCTCCTACTACATATCAAGGACACAATGCTAAGAAACATTGTTGACTAAGAATGGATACCTGATAAACTTTGTTTTTGAAAATCACAAGACCTTGAAGAACGCTGCTATTTAGAACAAAAAAGGCTCTTTTCTCGAGTTGCTTTGTTTTAAAGCTGTTATTGAAAATATTTTTAATTTTGTTGAAAATATTTTTCTTTTAAAGTAAAAATATTTTAAAAACTAATTAAACACAAATATGACAAAATATACAATAATGTAAATACAAATATTAGTAAGGAAAGCAATGTCAGGTTGACACAGTAATGCCAGAAATCACTTAAGTTGTGACCAACATTTCTGAAAATGTTTAGACATCATTTCCAAAAACAAAACATGAGAGCAATTATCCAAAAACTGGGTAAAGTTTCAGAAAAAAAGACATTTGTACATGAGAGTGAAGAAATGGCCTCCACCAAAGAAAGCACTGTGGTTCCAGAGATAACATAATAATATGCCATGGAACATAAGAAATAAATGATCTGAGTTTATTTTCTTTTATTTGTTTTATAAATTTCAATTTATTAATGTCTAAATGCATATAATAAGATACTATTCCTATTCTTATAAGATTATTTATTTGCTAGAAGTCAAATTATGTGGGGATGTATGTCAGAATTCTTTAGAATGGTGCAAAGTAAATGTGTGGAAACATAGGCCTTACAGTCTACACATGTCTTCTCAATTGTCTTCTCCTAGATTTGCAAGGTTTGGGATGATCATAACAAAAAAGAATAATCTAAATTTTCTATATGCTGAGCTCACTGCTCAGAAAAGCTAACATATTCAAGTATTCAAGGTAAGGATTAATTGACTGTCCACAGTATGCCAAGTCTTGACAAAGGTTTGTTTCTTTAAAAAACAATGCGAGAAGGAGGTATATAGGTGTAAAGTTATTCTATTTGTACTATTATAAAGCTCAGGTTTTACTGCTGATTCTGTTTTTCTTTAATGCCAGACTTAAGTTAATTTCCGAGTTCTTGAAACAAATTTAAGACCTTGAGTAAGTGAAAATTTTTGTATCGAGAAAATTCCAAAAGGTGTAAAAACTAATAAACACATAGCATCAAACACATCAAGTTTCATAAAAGAAATCATATCTACATTCTTATTAGCAGCATTTCTTTTTAGAATCTCAAGTTAAAATGATAAAATAAATACTGTCTATGAATCATCTTTTAATATATTAAATGATTAATAATAGTTTAAAATTTATACTTTGGGTCTGGGGAGAGGATTCAGCAGTTAAGAACACTTGTTCTTCCAGAGGACTTGGCTTCAGTTCCTAGTACCCACATAGTGGCTCACAACCATCTGTAACTCCAATTATAGATCTGATAGTCTCTTCTGGCATCCACAGGTACCAGACATATACATTTAAGTAAAACACTCATACACATAAAAATAAATTTGTTAAAAAATTATACTATACTTTTAAAATATGTATTTAAGTGTATCTATTTTTATATGTGTCTATTTGTTTCAATACACACATATTAATATATTAATGTGCAATATATCTCAAAAACAATAGAATAGAGGGTGTTAAAACTACAGTGAAAAATAATCTTACTATGTATGAGAATATATTGTTTATTTTTTATTTTTTCATCATTAGCGTGAAATATTTGACTTCTTACATGTGTTTAAAATTTCAGTGTGCCTTGCAGGACATGGTGGTGAGCACCTTTAATCTCAGCACTTGGGATGCAGAGGCTGGCTGATACCTGTGAGTTTGAGGCTAGCCTGGTCGCCTGGTCTACAAAGCAAGTTCCAGGACTGCCAAGGCTGTTACAAATCCTGTCTCAAAAAAAAAAAAAAATTAAAAAAGTATCCTTTAATGCTGACTCATATAAGTAGATCCTTCCTTTCTCAAAATATAAATTTTGTTATTTTGTACTTCATCATTCTGCTCTGTTTACTTAAATATCATATTGCCACTAGAGCTTATGGCTAAAACTGTTCATTTCTCCCATGCAATCACTAACCAGAACCAACACTACTTAGCTTCTAGATAGAGTTAGGCACATTCAGAGTGATATGGCCATAGATAACTTTTCTGTTCTCTGTGGTATCTATGTTCTGATTTTATTTGAGCATCCACTTTCCCCTAATAGTCACTTATTTTCTTTCTTTGAATCTGACCCTAAATTCAGAATAATGAAACTGTCAAGGTATTTCTTAAATTCAAATCACCTTTGTCTGTTTCCATATAGATAGAAATTAATACAAAGATTCCTTCTTACCTTATAAAAAGAAAGATGAAAAATATACTTCAACATACTTTGTGTCTTTCATATTTATAATTAGATTCAAAGTATAAAATGCTACTAATTTTTATTTGTTGTAGAAAAATATCAAATCAAAATGAGATAATCAGCCGGGCATTTGTGGTGCACACCTTTAATCCCAGAACTTGGGAGGTAGAGGCAGGCGGATCTGTGTGAGTTCGAGGCCAGCCTGTTCTACAGAGCAAGTTCCAGGACAGACTTCAAAGACACAGAGAGACCATATCTAGAAAAACAAAAAGGAAAAAAATGAGAAAATCAATTTGTTCTAGATTAATTTTGTATAGCTAAAAGGTTATTGGTATACATATGCTTCAGTGGTTTTATTTGTTAAGACAGATAAAAGCATGTTCTTTTCATGTACATAGAAAGATACAGTAATATTTTACAAATATACATATATATAATTTATTTCAAGGGAATATTAGTCTATGATTATTAATTATAATTATGATTATACCTTACAGGAAGATTGTTAAAAAATCTTTGTGATTTGTTAGCTGTATCCATAAAACATTATGTTGCTTAATTATAACAGTTATTGCCTACTTTCTTAATAAAAGGTCATGGCTAGGCCCATGCCTTATATACAACGTGAAAGGCAATTCTCCATTTTCACATGCTTAACCACTTTCATAAGTGAATCTGTGCCTGTCTGTCTTGCATCTTCCTATATAGTTTGGGGGTACCTGTCACAATCTGCAAGACAAGGGCTGGCATCACAGACAAAAAGGACATAAAAAAAAAGTCTTAGAATCGCAGTGAAACAGATTAAACAAAGTATCCATGATTCAGATTTTCCCAGACTATTGCAAAGGAGTCAGTTGTTTAATTCAAGATAAATGGAGCAAGAATTAGTTGTTTAAGACTAAGGGAGAGCCAAATGAAAGGAATGATAAAATTGTAATTCTGATCAGTCATTCTGGGATGTTTTACATTTTGTTCTTTATATCTTTATTCTGATGTTCATGTACAAGTTTTTATCTTAAAACATTCCCTCTCCCATTTTCCATTTTATTCTAGCTCTCAGTAATCACAGAGAACAGAAATATCTCATTCTTTAAGTTGTCTGAAATTCAAATCATTACTTGAAAAATCCATGGAAAGAGTATTGTATGGCTCATATTACCAAATATTAAGATATACCAGATTAAAACCCTCAGATATTATGCTTTTATCAGTCCATCATGATCCATAACCAAAAACTTACTTTCTCACACTGATAAATTTTAATGTAATTAATGGTTTTAAATATACATTTTCAGGAGACAAGAAAACGTAATAATGATGACTATTCATTAGGCCCGTTGCCTGGCTTTGGTTCCATGTAACCAGTGAACCATGTGAGAGGAAGGTTACATATTTTATTATTTTAAATATTACAGACATTCTAACCAATATAAATTTGTTTCTTAGCTCTGTCACTTAATTCTGCAGTTTTAAGTTATTTAGTTACCTTAGTTCATTCATTAATAAAATATGTGTAGGTGTAATACTTACCTTAAGGGTTAAAGATATTCCAAACAATACCTGAAGTCAGAATTATTTTTTGTGACCATATCAATATCTACATATGTCTCTGTGTAACCCAGGCTTTCCTGGAACATACTATGTAACACTGGCTAGCTTTTAAGTCACAGCAATTCTCCTAACTCAGTTTCTCAAATGCCGGGATTACAGATATGAACTAATAACCTGGCTTAGAAAGGCTACATATGTGGTTCTCTACATCTATATCTGTTTTGTGCCTTTGTTTGAAGTCTTTTCCTTTTATACATTTGTATTATCCTATTCGGATACGTTATTTTCTTGCTTTATATTATTATTATATTATATATTTTATTAATATTCTTTAGAAGCCTGTTTGATTCTTTTTATTACTGAAATTTACTTATTTATTTATTTTACATCCTGATAGCAGTTTCCCCTCCATCTTCTCTTCCCATTCCCTGCTTCCACCTCCCCTCTATCCTCTCCCTGCTCCCCAATCTACTCCTCCTCCATTTCTGTTCAGAAAGGGGATGCCTCCCATGGATATCAACAAAGCATGACTTATCAAGTCACAATAAGACTAAACACCTCCCCTTGTATTGGGAAAGGTAACCCAGTATGAGGCGTAGGTTCCCAAAAGCCAGTCAAAATATTAGGTACAGCCCCTGCTCTCATTGTTAGGAGTCATGCAAGTAAACCAAACCACACAAGTGTAACATACGTGGAGAGTTCTTAGGTCAGTCCCATTCAGACTCCCTGGTTGTTGGTTCAGTCTCTGTGAGTTCCTCTGAACCCAGGTTAGTTGTTTCTGTGGGTTTTCTTGTGGTGTCCTTGACCTCTCAGGTTCCTATAATACTTCCTCCCTCTTTCCAACAGAATTCCCTGAGCTTGGCCTAATGTTTGGCTGTGGATCTCTGCATCTGTTTCTATCAGTTACTGGATGAAACCTCTCTGATGACAACTGTGGTAAGCACCACTCTATGAGTATAGCAGAATATCATTAGACATCAGTACACTGACTTTTTTTCCAAT
The DNA here is from genome assembly GCA_030556225.1 of Cricetiscus sungorus. Taxonomy (NCBI): domain Eukaryota; kingdom Metazoa; phylum Chordata; class Mammalia; order Rodentia; family Cricetidae; genus Cricetiscus; species Cricetiscus sungorus. The sequence continues at coordinate 38,021,716 of JANBXA010000726.1, forward strand.
TGTGTTTGGTTCTATCCTAGGTCTCTGGGCCATCCAGCTTGTGGGTCCTGGTGCTCCAGACCTGGGTTTTAGTCTAAACCAGTCATGTCTGTTCGTTTTCTGCTGAGAGATGGAAAGGGAGTGGATCAAGGTGGGGAGGGATAAGGAGAAACTGGAAGGAGTAGAGGGAAGGGAAACCATAATCAGGATATATTATATTCTATATTAAAATCCCTTGGATGCCTGTAGAGCTATGAAGAGGGTAGATCTGGATGGGAGGCAATGTAGGAAAGAACTGGAAGGAGTAGAGGGAAGGAAAACTCTTTTCCTTTTTAAATTACAGAAGAAACCATAATCAGGAAATATTATATGAAAAAAGAATATATTTTCAATAAAAGGAAAAAATAAATGGAACACTATGAGACTTTAAAAAAATAAATAAATTCCATTCCCTAGTATGAAAGCAGACTTCAGGGTAGATACTCAGGTGTGGAATTGTTGGGCTGCAGGCATGGGAACTGGTGACATTGCTGGCCATGGCTCAATGAATTTTCAAAGAGGTTGTACCAATTCACAGTTACATGCCTTACATGAGGGACCCCCATGATCCACACCCTCAACACTTGCTAATGTCAAACTTTAAAGTCGTTGCCAAGCTATTGGTTGTTATGAAATGGCATTCCAGTGCTTAATTTGCAATTCTCTGTTTCCAAAGAGGGAGATAAAAACATACTTTCTTTGTTTCTTGGACATGTGGCTTCACTCTTTTTTAAGTTAGCCATTGGTCTACTTGTCAGTGCTTTTATTGGTTCATGTATAAGAATTCTTTATTTATTATAGGTACTAATCCTTTTCCAGGCTGTGTCCCGTCTGGTATCTTTATTCTACACAATTGAAATTTTAAACTCAAGTAATTATTTGATGAATGTCATGTTTTCCTCTTAGACTGTAAGTCTATGAGATGAGGAATTGTTCCTATTGATAAATGTAGCATTTAATACATACCAGGAAGTCAATAAATACTTCTGACTGAACAAAACCAGAAAAGCTACATGTAAAATTAGAATTGCTTAGTCCAAATTAGCACACCTACTACCAAAAATAAGAACTGTAGTTGGTAAGGTTTTTTTAAAAGGTCTCCCAGGAAACTATTACTATGTACCAAGACGTCTCTGCTTTATAGGAATCAAACAGTGTGTCTCTAAAACCAGAGGGTTGCTCCCATGTGCAACTTCAGCACTCGGGAGGCAGAGTTTAAGGGCAGCCAGGGCTACCTGCTGTGTGTCAGACCAGTGTGATCTACAGATTAAGACCTTGTCTTTCCCCTTCGTTGCCAAATGGCTCATATCCATAAGATGGGAAGACGACGAATGTGCCAAACACAATGGGATTGCCATACCATATTAACAGGCACAGAAAACAAACAAGTGGAAGAAAATGGCTTCATTAATGTTTTCTTGTCATAGAGAAGGAGAAGCTAATAGTAACCACACAGAGCATGTCTGGAATAATAAGCATCATTTAAAGCAGAGGTTGGACAATTTTTACAATCTTTCTGTAAGTTATTAACACAAAGGCTTTATGGTACACACTCACATTCCAAGCATCTGGGAGACTAAGGCAGATGAATCAGATGTTCTGGGTACATTACAAGTTTGATGCCAGCCTGGGCTACATGAGACCTGGTTTAAAAAAATATTACCTCACTTAATGAGGTATTTTATCAGTTCCATCAATAAACCTGAAAACGTCAATTTTTTTTCATTTTTCATTCTGACTAGATAAAATCCCATCTTGCCTGTTTACCACAGATTTATTAACCACTGATCAGCTGATGGGCCTCTAAGCTGACTCCATTTCCCTGTTATAAATAGTGCACCAATTAAAAAACTGCATGTGCTAGTATATGTGTGTCAAGATATACAATCTTTTGTGCATATGCCTAGGAGTGGCTGAGTTAGGTACTATGACAATCTTATATTCCTTTTTTTAGAAACCTCCACGTTTTAGAAACCTCCATGTAATTTGTCAGTTTTTATGCCTCCCAACAGCCAATAAGACCTCAAAAAGTCAAATACAAGATGTTTCCTAACACATGCACACCCTAACTTGTAATGTTTGCATATGTGTATTTATGTGGGAGTGAGTGTGAACAGAGGCCAGGAAACCTGAAAGGAAAAAGAAGAGGTTTTAAGTGGGCATGGGGATGGTAATAGAATACATGGGATTTTAAAGTGGAAGGTGTATTAGGAGTTGAATGGTACAAATGGAGACAGGAGGCATGGCAACATGGGGAAAAATGGAGGTGGAATAAACTAAAGTGAAATATATATATGTATATGTATATGTACATATATATATGTTATAAGTATCTTACTGTATGTAGTAATTAAAAAATTTAAGCAAAATGCAAACAATAATATCATGGTATGATAGTTTAATCACAAAAAAGATTTAGTAATACAACAATAGGGTTTTGTGTTTTAATACGAATTTTATTCAGGGTATATAGGAAAAGAGTATAATCTAAATGTCTAGATTAATATTATCAATGAGATTGATTTAGTAGATGGGTATAGTGTCACACTGCTAATATCAATATTTAGGAGGCTGAAGCTGGAATACGCTGAGTTCCAGGACAAGGGCTTCATAGCAAGTTCCAGATCACACTGGTCTATGTAGCAAAATACTTCTCAATGCACAAACACACACACACACACACACACACACACAGAGAGAGAGAGAGAGAGAGAGAGAGAGAGAGAGAGAGAGAGAGAGACAGAGAGAGACAGAGAGACATAGAGAGAGACAGATAGAGAGAGAGTGATATCATGAGACTACCCTAGGCTACAAAGAATTCTAGGTCAGCCTGGCTCCCATAGAGAAACCATGTATTAAATACTGAACAGGATTGATGTACTTGGTTATTTCAGTTGAAAATCTGATATAAAACAATTATATAAAATGAACAAGTACAAACTTTGCTGGTAATCACTGCTCTAATAACAATAAAAATGAGCCCATGTCTAAGCAGCCCCATGTATGTAATTCTTAAATGATCAATCAAACAACAGCTTACAATCCTTTGGATGAAAAGAAGTCAAAAGAAAAAGGTGGCTAGACTAAGGGAATGTGCAGACTTGGTCTTTTGTATCCCCAAAAATAACTCCCCAATGCCCCACTCTGCCTTTTACCTCTATCAACTTCCTTTCATGCTTTTTTCTTAGGTGTTCCCATTACACAGTAATCTTGTGGATGAAAACGTTTTATCTCAAACTTTACCATTTGCTCCTTGACTGCACTGTTTTTATCTGATAGTCAGCATGTACTGTACTACCCAATCTTTAGTTGCACCTGCCAAGAACATTATGTGTTCAAGACTTTGTGAACAGATGATTTCTTAATTAGTACAAATTTTACCTTTTAATGTAAGCATTCCTAGTCTCCAGATTTCTAGTCATTCTATTTCAATATTTCAATGCTCTTTCTCTTCTGGATTAGTTTGAAATTTTTGCATGCATGTGTGCATTCCTGTGCTGCTGAAATAATTAAGTATGACACCGCTGGAGGTAAATTTATTTAAAGCAAAAATTTCTCAGGTTTTATAATAAACCCTAAGTTTCAGGCCTCTGCCAATAACAAACACTGGCTCTAAACAAAGAATAGAAAGATTAAAATGCACACTGGCTAAATCTGAACCCACCTGAAGTGCAAGAACAAGGAAAATGTGTTATTAAAACCAAGAAAATTTAGCCGGTCAATGTGTCACTTCCAGAGCCAAATGGAGCCAGTAAATCTCTGTCTAATATGTGTGAGCAGGGGGAAAAATAATAAGTCTCCCAGTGAAAACAGAGAAATCCTCCAACACATGGTTCATTGGAACATACTTTGATTTTGTCATATTTGCTAATTTTGTCCTTCTACATTAATATGAAAACTCCTACATTGGCAGTGAGCAATATTCCTATGGGTTAGACTGTTCCGAAGTATTATTGTACAACACAAATATACTTTTAACTATAACTAATGTTGCTGAAAACCTAAAAATTGCAACATCACAGTGCACTGGCAATTGACAAACAAAAGCTCTAGCTCTTGCTATACTCTGAGCATCCCATGTTTCATCTTGGGGACTCTAAAGCAAGAAGAAACCATATGCTATTCCCTGGAGGACTCATAACAAGAGGGCCAGGCTACATCAGTTATTTTCTTTATTTACTTTGAATAGATGCTGCCATGATTTTCTAGTGAGGATATTCAAGAACCTGTTCATAAGACTTTCAGTTCAGGTTTGTACATACATGCTATCTTGTTACCGTAGGTTTTTCCCGCCAGCTGCCGCCAGTCCACGAGCCCACCACCCGCCTGTAGCCGGTCTGGGCCCACAGCCGCATCAGCCCCAAATAACACTCTGAGACTCTGTATTTGATACAATCCTGTTGGCCAGTTACCATTATTGTTTATGGGCTAGCTCTGTCTTAATTATTAACCCATTTCTACTTATCTAAGTATTTCCACGTGGTCATCTTATCTGGGAGCGGTGGCCGCATCTTCTTTCTTTCAGGTCTCCATCTCGACTCCTCTTTCCCACTTCCTCTTTCCTCCTTGTCTCCTAGCCCCGCCTATCTTGCTATCTCATTGGCCACAGTGCTTTATTAATGAGTATGAGAAAAATATATACAGAATAACATCTCCCATCACTATCTTCCTTACAACACAAGATAGGATAGACATAGCTTACTTCCCACTCTGTCCCTAGTCCTGTCATGTTAAGTTCTGTGATTCTTCCAGACTTGTGTACTATGTGACTCGTCTTAATACTTATTTCTTAGAGTTGATAGAAGCAACCAAATCAATATAAAATAAGTTATGTATGAGTTTCAAGGAAACTTCTGCAAAAGAAGTGTAAGGAAGACTAATTCTATGATATATGAAGTTATGCTTAAAGGAAGTGTATGGCACTAACTTATGTAGGTATGTACAAGAATCAAATGAAGGCATAACACAGATGGAAAGAAAGGAAAATAAGGCCCAAATAAAGCATAAGGTAGTTTGAGATTATTTGTGGCCCACTGGTATATATGTATATGGACTAAAAATTTAACATGAATTTTCTACAATCTGGTGAAATTGGTTTGCTTTTAGTTCCTTATTCTCAAGCAGTATTTTTTTAATAAGGCCTTTGGGTCATACATTACTTATATCTCATCTTTATTATATCATCTTTTTCTCTTAAAACATGAAACATTGAACAGGCACTATTTAAAGACTTTGGAGTAAGGACAAGGCACAAAGGAAGACCCCTCAAAGCAATGTTGCTTGTCAAAGATGGGAATGGTCAAAGAGAATGAAGTACAAGTGTGATTAAATAGAAGAGAATGGGACTATACAGAGGGGGCTCCAAATTTAGACAGCATAAATAAGGAGCTGTGAGTGGTGTAGCCTGACATCCTAAGACCGATATATTCTCCTTCTTGTTAGTCTACTTTAAGACACATGCGTATACATCCACACTCGCATGTGTGAGGAAATATAGATATTGCTGTCATTAGAAACAAAGCATATAAGAATCATAAAGCTGTGGGAATGCAAACATGGACTCCCACTGCTTCTCTGAGAGTCAGTCAGGGCTATGCACATGCTTGGTCTGCCAGAGCATTTATGACTTCCCACCACAGCGAGGGCCTTTCTCCCAGAGTAGGAACGCAGAAGATCATGTTTCTACCAAGGAAATCACACTCTCGCTGAAGGGCCAATTCTCCCTGGCTCCTGCTGCCACAGTTCTTGAAGTCACTGGAAGAAGAGGTGACTAGAGGGAGAGACAGAAAGAGAAGGGGCAAGGATTTCCCTTTCTGTCACCTTCTGGTCTCTCACTGATTAAATCTCCCATTGAAATAACCTAACTTAGAGCTGCCAGGGGAATCTGGGCAAGAAAGTCTCTGTCACTTTTAACACAGAAGACCAAAAAAAAAAAAAAAAAAAAAACCGGGAAGCATCAGACACAATGGAATTAGCAGCAGTCAGCCGCTGGAGTCCTTCTGCTCAACTGTGATAGAAATCATGAGTAGGCGAGGACAAGCTCTTCTAGTGTTGGCAGTCCCTGGCCTTTGAGCACACACAGCCTAATTACTTACAGCTCCAAGCAAGGCGATCCAGGGGCCTGTTGTCCTAGGTTTTAGCAGGCGGAGATTTATGGCTCTAAGCAAGAAAGTTGGAGGTTTATTGCTCTGGGCTTTAACCACAGGAACCTTAGCATTTGGCAACAATTTTAATCCTCAAGTTCTATCAGCAGGGAGCCAGGAGCAGCATCAGAAAGCAGCAAACAGTGTTTGCTATGAATGTAGCTCCTGAATGGCTATGAGATACTGGAGTCTGCATGCTCCTTATAGCAGTGCTTCTCAACCTGCCTAATGCTGCGACATTTAGTATGGTTCCTCATATGGTGCTGATCCCCAGCCATAAAATTAATTTTGTTGCTACTTTCTAATTGTAATTTTGCTAGTTATGAATCATAACGTAAATATCTGGTATGCAGGATATGTGATATGCGAACCCCCCCAAGGGGTTGCAACCCCCCAAGTTAAGAATCTCTGTCTTCTAGTGACTAGTATTGCAACTGTTAAGCCCAAAGTAACTCAGCTCCCTGGGTTGGAATGCTTGGCCACTCCTTGGAATGCTCCCAGAGATCAGGCACCATAGTTCCTTATCCTTGGCTATTTACAGTCTCCTGTATTAATTACTTTTCTCACTGCTGAGACCAAACACCTGAAAAAGAAATAACTTTAAAATGGAAGGCTTTATTTTTAGCTCATAATTGTAGAGGACACAGTTCAGTCTGGTAGGGAAACCATACTGGCAGTAATGGGAAGCAACTGATTACACTGTGGTCACAGGAAGCAGAGAAAAATGAATGCTAGTGTTTGTCTCATTTTTTTCCTTTATTTGGTCTGGGATCCAGGTCCATGGAACCATCTACATTAAAGGTAGAAAGCCTTCTGTCTTCAGGTAAACATTTCTGGAAACACTCTCAAAGACTTGTGTTTTTACAGTGATTAAAAAGCCCATCAAGAGAATACTCAAGATTAACTGTCATAAGTCTTTCCAATCAACAGCATAATAGCTGACTCCTCAAATCTCATCTTCATATCATCATGCAAAATACATTTAGTCTGTCCCTAAAAGTCCTCTTCCTCTCTACTAGTTCTAACACTATTAAAAGTCCAATGTTCCAGGTTCTTAAGAGTCCTAAGGCAGTGTTCTATTTGTAGACGCCCACAAAATTTAAAATGATTACATATTTCACGTATACAACAGTACCCAGTAAACATTCTCACTCCATAAAAAGAAGGACTGTGGGTAAGGAAAGATAGGACCATGGGAAGAGCAAACAGCAAATCTTGAATGTGTGGCATCTACAGTATGTGATAAAACATCTGAGCTCCGCCAGGCTTGTGTCAGTAGCTCCATTCTTAGAGATCTGCTTCCTGGAGCACATGTTGTCTCTTCATGCCTGGAGTTGCCTTTGCTGGATGTCTCATGGTCCTGGAATCCTTGGTATCTCCCTTGTAACATGAGCTTCACTTTCATAGCTTCACACAGTGGCCTCCGGAGACATCGTTGTAGAAACTCCAGCCCTGCCACACATTGCCTTGCCACAGTAGCCATCACAAACTTCGATTCCCATACTCTTAGCATTTTTCATTCAATACAACAAGTCTCACATGGATGATGCTAAGAAGTTACACTGTCAACCTGACATTGAGCCTGTCCAATTACATCTTTGCTTCTGTTTGCTGACCCCGGAGAAACACTTCTATAGGCAGCTGTTTTCCAACCAAAAATGCCCTCCAGCAGCATCTGTTTAGGTTTCTTCCCTTCAGATGATTTCACCCTTACACATACATGTAGGAGCCTTTAATCACTGAGGCCTTATTCCCAGAGTACCTTTCCTATTATCACAATATAGAACACTAGGTTTCTATTTAATGGAACTAGTCCCTTTGACAATTTCATCTACATTTCCATTCACCTTGTCTACACTTTAAAGCTCTTCCACGCCCCTTTCCTTGAAAAACCATACATTTTTTCCTTACCTTTCTCCACTTGCTGCTCTTGCTCACTGTACTCCTGCATAAAAGGGGTGAACAGTAATTGTGTCACAGTCTGAATGTCCTCTCTTGAGGTTTCTTTTTCCAAACAAACTGGTTCATTACGTTTGACTTTAAAGATCTCAGGACACAGGCAGAATGCAGACAGAGTCTTTGCCAGAACATTATTTGAGTAGCTTTTAGAGCATTTTGTTTTAGAGTCCTTACTCCCTGAAGCATCATGAATTAGGCCTGAAGTGTCTATGTGACTCTCAACATTCTGGTCTTCCTACCTCACACAAGAGTGCTTCATTAAGCCCAGTTTACTCTGTTCTAATGATTTGCTAGGTTAGAGTTTCAGAATGTTCTGCATTACTCCCATGAAGCAATTCTAATGGTCAAAGAACCATTTACCCATCTTTTCAAAGCAAGGCCCTATTTCTTAGTACCAATTTTCTGTATTAATTACGTTTCTCTTTGCCATAGCCAAAATACCAGAGAAGAATCAACTTAAGGAGCAAAGAGTTGATTTAACCCAGAGTCTGAGGGAATACAGGTCATCTTAGTGGAGAAGTCAGAACAGGAGACAAATGATGCAGCTTGTCTCATTGTTTCCACATTCTGTACACAGAGTGCTCGGGCCACTTTTCCAGCCCAAGGGATGATTCTACACACATTCTGAGTAGATCCTCCTTTTGGTTTAACATTTCTAGCAATACCTTTATAAATACACCCAAAGGAAAGTTTGTGTCCACATCAATTCTAAGTCCATCAAGTGTGCTACAAGTGCTGTAACCATTGAGATATCTCCTTTGGCCTTATTTTTCTGGTAGCAATTTAATGTGAATGAATTGCATAATTGCATAATATAAGTATCTTAGTTAGGGTTACTATTGCTGTGATAAACTGCAAGATCAAAAGCAACTTGGGGAGGAAAGGGTTTATTTGTTTACACTTCCATATCACAGTTCATCATCAAAGGAATTCAGGACAGGAACTCAAACAGGGCAGGGATCTGGAGACAGGAGCTGATGTAGAGGCCATGGAGGGGTGTTACTTACTGGGGTGCTCCTCATGTCTTACTCAGCCTGCTTTCTTATAGAACCCAGGACCACCAATTCAGGGGTGGCCTCACACACAATGGGTGAGGCCCTCCCACTTCAATCCCTAACTAAGAAAATGCCCTACAGGCTTTTCTTCTTACAGACAGATCTTCTGAAGCTACTTTCTCAATTGAGGTCACCTCCTCCCAGATGATTATAGCTTTTATCAAGTTAACATAAAACTAGTTTTCACAAGATGATTTGGTAAACTACTGTATTTCTTCTACTCCCCACTCCTTGCCTATCTCCCCAAATGTTCTCTGTTAATTGCTGGTATTTCCCATTCTTTTAACATATTGATCAAATTCATTCACTTTGTTTTAGAAATAAGACAATCAGATTAATGGGACCATGGATTTTTCTTTGATACATCTAGACAAGTATTTGCATAGCTTCCAATAAATAAACATTTTTAGCAGTAATATATTTCCATCTCATATGGATAGACCATTTGTAATTGTGTAGATGTATGTATTTCTCCCAAATTTGTATGTCTGAATTTAAACCCCCATGTAATAATATAGAGAGGAGAAGTCTTTTGGGAATTGAACAAGTCAGAAGTTCTCTACCTTAGGAATAGTGTTAATGCTTTTATGAAAGAGGCCCCATAATAATTTGGCTGAAGTCCTGTTTGCCATTTGAGATCAGTGCTACACATAGCCATCATCAGAAAAGCTTCTTAGTGCATCAGGCAGCAGTTAATGCAGAGATCCATAACTGGCAAGATGCAGAGATTAAATGGTAGTAGAATGCTCAGCCCTAAATGAGACAGGTATATCACACTCACTCAGGCTCAGAAAACATCAAAGAAGAGGGTTGGAAGGCTGGCAGGATGGCTTAGAGCTTAAGAGAATGTGCTGTTCTTCCAACAAATCTGAGCTCTAATTTCCAACACCTACATGGCAGCTCAAAATGCTCTGTAAATTCCAGCTCTAGGGGATCTGCTTCCCTCTCCTGGTTTCGTTGGGCACTGCATGCACAGGGTGCACAGACATGCAAGCAGGCAAAACACCCATACAAATAGAATGAAGTAAAATAAGACAAAGTAAACTAAAATTTAAACAAGAGGGGTAGAAAGAATATAAGAGCCAGAGAATGGTGAGATGGGCAGTAAAAAGATGTCTTCTGAACATGACTTAGCCATTGCACTCATGCATTCACTAAAGCTATGGTTATTTGCTTAAGACCTGCATAGGATTTGACAGTCAACATTTCATCATGGATGGGAATGGTCCGTGAGGCCAATCCCCCTAAATGACTATTTACATTGAATAGTTGTGGAGGGTTAAGTTGCCTTAGTTCCAGCAAATATTCTCCTACCCACACTCAGGTACGAAACTAACTAAATTCAGTAGGCCACACACAAAAAGATAGCATGAGGAAGGCTTACTGGAAAGTATTTGCATGTGCTAGGGAGGGTAGAGGTGGGAAATGGAATGCGGAAACTAATATTCATTGTAGATGCAAGTTTCTGTCGTGACCACTCCTGCAGCCATTCAGGCACTTTGCTCAGCAAGGCCCACTCATTTTGCTTCCTCTGTTACTGCCTGGTGACTCTGTCTCTGCCTTTCCTCTTCCCAAAATTCTCCTCGTCTGGTAGCCCTGCCTATACCTCCTGCCCGACTACTGGCCAACCCAAGCTTTAAACCAATAGGAGTGACAAATCTTTACAGTGGACAAGGGCATTATGTAAATGTATGAAACTGTCTAACAATTTTAAGAAACTAAAAAAATGTAACACTTCAAGCCAAAGTAATGTAACAAGCATGTTTTCCCCACTGCTGGTCACCTGGTCCCACTGCCACACCAGCCCCAAATAACATGCTGAGACTCTGTATTTGATATAATGCTGTTGGCCAGGTACTAGTTTCTTACCAGCTAGCTCTGTCTTAATGATTAACCCATTTCTACTAATCTAAGTATTTCCATGTGGCTCATCTTACTCGAGAGCAGGCCTGCCGTGCTGCTCTCTCCAGGCTCTCCATGCTGACTCCTCCTTACTCCTTCTTCTTTCCTCCTAGTCTCCTAGTCCCCCCTATCTTGCTTTCCTGTTGGCCAACAGTGCTTTATTCATTAACCAGTATGGGAAACATATTTATCGAATGACATCTTCCATCATCTCCTCTTCTGTCTAAAATTAAAGAAGGGTTTTAACCTTAACATAGCAAAGTATATCACACACAGTTATTAAATAAGAATCACAGTTAACAATATTTAGTCCATTAACACTTTGCAAGACTTAAAGAAAATAAAAAATATTCTATCATCTATCCTATCTTTGTGAGTCTAAAGTCTTCTATGTAACTTATCTTTAATCCTAACTAAGGAAAACTATAACCATAACTATCTGTCTTTAACTCCTTCAAAGATCACAGAAGGACACTATATAATTCCAGAAATGACAGAGACAACTCACTGCCTGGTCGGTCACCCGAAGTTCTTCTGTAATGATCCACCTTCAGCCCATAGGACATAGTGTGTCTGGCAGACTCCTCAGCAAAGCAGAAATCTGTCCATCTGTATTGGCAGTTTCTCAGTCATTTTTCTGTGTCTGTTAGACTGTCTGGCAGCCTCTTCCATGAAGCAGGAATCCTGTAGCAATGTCCATCTTGTTTCAGCAGTCACTTTACTGTGGGTCCTGCATGTCCAGTTTATACAGCATATAGTCAAACAGTCTAGACAAGAGCAGTATCTTGTCCAAATGGCTAGTCTTGCCATATTAGAGGCAAACTCCATAACATGTTTCTTCGATGTCCATCTTCCTTTCTGATGCACATGGTGTTACCAGGAGCAGTTGTGCTTCACTGTCAAGAAAAACCCTAAACCATTTTAAATGCCATATTCTGTAGGTCTTTGAAAGGTTTGAAGAATGCCTATTCATCTTAAATATATCTTGCATACCTAGAAATCCTAACGAACTTAACTCCAAGTTTTCCTATCATAGGTAACTCTCTATAATCTGTTCTAAATTAGACATTACGTTTTTTTATGATCTATATAAACACAATACCTAAACAAGAGAAGAAATATACACATCGCAAAATTGACCTTAAATTTGTATCAATAAATAAAAATCCATTCCAAGGCAAAGTATTCATATCTATACCATAATTCCCTTTTTACCTTTAAAAAGATTGCTTGTGGTCATTAACCATTTATAACCAAGCCCACTTAAATGAAAACAAACATTTATAAACAATATTTGGGAATTTGGACTTTGTTCTTTCCAAACTGCTTCCTGCTGGTAGGGGCGCTGTCATGGGGATCCTAAGCAGATGCTGAAATCGTGGCTGTGTTGGTCTGCAAGGCTGCATTGTCCCATTGATGTTGCTTCAGGGGGTCTTGCTTGATCAAACCACATTGGTCTGGAAGGAATCCACAGCTTTTCATTTTCTGTGGAAACAAAAAAAAATTAGAAATCCTTTTCCCCAGTAACTTGTCCTTGGACTTAAATTTTGGAGTCAAAGCATTTTTAAAATATATAAATTGAATTAATACAGCAGTATTTCTTTTAACAGTTGTTGTTATTTCCTCAGCAGTTAAACAATTTAAAGACAGCAGAACAGTGTACAATATCTGGAGTTTCTCTGTGCTTTCCATCTTTACGTGGCTTTTTTATTACTCTATTTCTTCTACTTATATTTTTACATATTTTGAGACAGGGTTTTTCTGTGTAACTTTTGAAATCACAGAGATCTGTTTGCTTCTGCCTCCCGAGTGCTGGGATTAAAGGTGTGTGCCACCTCTCCCAGCCACACTCTGTCTTTTTAAAAACATTTTATTCTTTTTCTTTCCCAATCCTACGTATATTATAAAACACACTGTAAACCTTCAGCAGTTTGAAAGCTGTGCAGTTTTTTGCCGCTTATGCTAATTTTGGAAACCTCCTTTAAAGGAGCCGTGCAAATCTCTGTCTCTAGCAAAACAAAGTCCAACTGAGAAAAATGCTTGTTTTTGTTCCTTTGTTTCTAAAACATTTCTTAAGCTTTTCTTAGTTTTAAGTGAAAGTTCTTATTAGCCACGTTGGGTGCCACATATAATGCGTATGGTTTTCCCGCTGCCAGTTGCCTGGTCCCACCACCATGCCAGCCTCAAATAACATGCTGAGACTCTGTATTTGATATAATGCTGTTGGCCAGTTCCTAATTCCTTATCAGCTAGCTCTTTCCTAATGATTAACCCATTTCTACTATTCTAAGTATTTCCACGTGGCTCATCTTACCCGAGAGCAGGCCTGCTGTGCTGCTCTCTCCAGGCTCTCCATGCTGACTACTCCTTACTAATTCCTCTTTTCTCGTAGTCTCCTAACCCCGCCTATCTTGCTTTCTTGTTGGCCAACAGTACTTTATTCATTAACCAGTAAGAGAAACATATTTACAGAATGACATCTCCCATCAAAGTATAAATTAAAAAAAAAAGAAAAAAAAGGCACAAAACCAAAAATCCAAACAGGTTTTACAGAGGTACTCGACTCATCAATCTCTTTTGTTGTACCAATGCATATCATTCACCTCTTTTTATATAAGAATGCAATGAGAAGATGCAAACCCTCACTAGACACTACAGGCTGTCCTGGAACTCACTATAGAGACAAGGCTGGTTTAGAGCTCACAGAGATCCACCTGCCTCCCACATGCTGGGATTAAAGGCAAAAGCCAGTATGGTTGGCAAAGTCTTTTTTTGAGGTAACTTCTTAATGTTGCCCAGGTTGCTTAACATGTCATCTCCTGCCTCTACCTCCTGAGTACTGGGATTATAGCCATAAAGCTGTTTTTATGAGATGTTGAGGATTAAACCCAGGGCTGCCTGCTTGCTAAGCAAGTACTGTACCAACTGAGCTATATCCCCACCCCTTGTTGATGTTTGCATCAGGATTGTGAGAAAGATATTATGTTATCTAGAAATTGCCTGCCTAAAGGATTCCTGTTAGAGCTTCAGGTTGAAACTAAGAAACAATCCCAGTGTTTCATTGCTTTCCTTTCAAAAATAGCTTTATTGAAGAACAATTGACATATAATAAATAAGATGCATATATTTGTCAGTTATAATGCCATAAATTCTGACATAAAAATTATTTAAATCCACCACCACAACCAATATAATGAACTTTCCCCAACCCTTTCATAAGACGTCCTTCTTGAGTTTTTATCTCCAATCATTAATTTGCTTTCTGTCAGTGAACAAATGTCTCCCCTCACCCAGGGCTTTATAAAAGTGCATTTGTACAGTGACCAATATTTGCCACTGTTTTTTACTCTTAATTGTTATTTTGAGATCAATTACTATTATTACATATACCAAAAGTACATTCTTTTATTACTATTAAATATTACATTAAATGAATATGCCAGAGTTTTTCATGAATTTAAGCTTTGATTTCAGGTTTGGGAGTTGCAAATGAAGATGTTGCATATATTCAAAGGCAGGTCTGTGATGTGTGAACACAATTTTTTTTTCTTTTGGATAAATATCTAGGAGTAAAATGAACAGACCATCTAGTAGTTGTATATATAACATTTTGAGAAATTGTAAAACTCTACTGAGCAGTGGTAATGCATGCCTTTAATTCCAGCACTAGGGAGGTAGAGGCAGGAGGATCTCTGTGAGTTTGAGGCCAACTACAAAGTGAGTTCTGGGATAGTCAGGGCTAGACAGAGAAACCCTGTTTCAGAAAAGCCCCCCAAAACAAAACAAGAAAGAAAACTGTTTTACAGTAATTGAATATTGAATTCTCATTAGAAGTACATTAAGTCAGTCATTCACATCTTTACCAATAGTTGGTACATAATGTGAATCTATTATATTAAATATACAGGTTCTGATTTGCTCTTCCTTAATTAGTAATGATTTTAGGCATTTTATAGATACATGTTTGTCTTAAATGCTTATTTGCCATTTGTAAAATTTTTTCTGCAATATTTTATTGACATATTTTTCTTGTATTTTTGCTTAGATTTTACTTTGTAGCTAATTTATAAAACTGCAGGCTCAGGACATATTTGTGACAAGTATGTGATATTTCAGTACATGCACAAATTGTTCAATGTTTATGTTAGGGTAAACACATCTAGCTTCTTAAGCATCATTTCTTATGGTGAAAATATTCAAATCCCTTCTCTTTTGAAATACACAATACATTATCATTATCTGTAGTCATTCTACTGAGCAATAGCACATCAAAATTTATTATCCCCATCTAAGTATATCATAATATTCATTGTTCAACCTCTTTCAATCCCACTCCTTATTTTCCCAGGCCTCTGATTACAAACACTGTGCTCTCATTTTCTATGAAATTGATGTTTTTATGTTCCACGTGTGAATGAGATCATGTGGTATGTGTCTTTCTGTGCCTGGATTATTTAATTTAACATAATGTTTACCAATCTCATCCATGTTGCCGTAGAAGCTATGGTTTCATTTTCTTCTTAATATACCTGGATATTATTCCATTGTGTATATTGTGGATTGTATTCATTAGGAGGAGAGCAGGGTATTAAGCACAGAAGTTTGTTGTGGAACAAAGTTTAAGACTGGGAAAATGTAACACTGGGCAGAAGCAAATGTCCCGATCTCCACACAAGTCAAGGCAGATGGAACCTCTGGAAGAATCATGGGACATCAGTCAGTCAAACTTCTCACTTCTAGCCAGCATCACTTGTGACTGCTTGCTGTGGAGCTGATGAGCAGGATGTACTGACCACCCTATCTATGTTACTAAGGCATATTTACACTATAAAGTAAGTGAGCCCCACAGAAATTTAGGGACTTGTGTCTTCAGCACATCTTCTAGGTAATCAGAAGTCTAAATCATGTTGAAATTATTTCTTCCTAAGGGGAAATGAAAGTTGCATCTGGTCGCCACTACCAGGTCATGATGTCTGTCTGGTAGACTTAGGGTTTTTTTTTTTTTTGAAAGAATCATATATGTATTTGGGATTACAAAGCATACCCATTTTTTGAGTAATCTAAAAAGCTTCTATTTTTGAATGTGTCCCAGAACAAGAAAATGCCTCACAATAGTTTCAGATAATCATGTAAAATTCTGTGCCGTTTGGTCATTGTGGGCCAGCAGATCCAATAGCACTGGCTCTGTAGTGCTCTTGGCAGTGATGAGCAAATTAGCATGTTGTGTGTAGCATATTGAAAGCTTCTATAGGTGGTGGATCTGATTGTATATTTTCTAAAAGTATTTTTATTGCTCATAGAAAACTCTATAATTTTGGTTGGTACTACTTTTAAAATATTTAAATCATATTTTATTTATCTTGTGTGTCTGTGTATGTGTGGGGACATGAGTGTGCTATGGGATACAGGTCAAAGAACAATTTGTGGAAATAGGTTCTCTTCCTCCACCATGTGGGTACCAGAGATCAAACTTAAGTGATAAGGCTTGGCACCAGGCACTGTTACTCACAATTTTGACCAGGCCGTCTTTGAACTTACAGCCTTGCCAGTCTCCCAAGTGCTAGGATTATAGGCACTTGTCACCATGCCTAACCTCTGTCTTTTGTCCATTTATCAGTGAAGAGCTTAATAATGTCCCTAGATATCAACAGGCACATTTAGTCAAACTTTTAGTTTCCTTAGTCTTTGTTCTATGACAAATTAAATTCCCAAACCACAAACTGCTTTTTATCTTGTTTCAGTCTGTGTATAACAGAAGAGAAAGCAAATAGGATAATGACAGTACAGACCTGAGGGCTACCAGAGAAGCAAAATGTCATTTGGGAAGTTTTTCATGATCCTAGGTGCTCTAAATAAGTATGACTGAGTCAGCTGATGGGAAGTAACCTCCATGTAACTATTTTCATGCAGGGAAAGAACAGAATCCTTAAGTCCAAGAAATGACGAAAAATGTGTAGCAAAAGATAAGGTATGTGTTAGAGAAGATGTACATGTTAGGAGTGGATGGCGGAGTACAATGGATGATTTTAGCCCTTCTCACACTAGGTCTGTAGGCCCAAAGCCTGAAGAAAGTAGAAATACGAGTCCAAGGTGAAAATTTCCTTTCCAAATCAAAGGGCAGTGTTGTTTCTGTGTTTAGGTGGCCAAGTATGACAAGGAGTGATGAAGGGATAAGAACAAAAAAACAGATATGCAAACTGAACCATCTACAACTTGAGTAACATATGAAGATCTAACAGTAAGAGTTCATCTGTGAGCCTATATGTGATATATAAAAGGCATTTGAAAGGTTGAAATCAAGTACTAAGTAAAATGCCTTTCCTTTATTATGATGAATATGACTTCTTGTCAGTCTGAAAGACTGGGTTTCAACTTAGAATACTTGTATATTTTCAATTAATTAATTAATTTTAAAATTAGCACACACCATTAAGTTTTATTATGGTGTTTTCAAACAATTTTCTTTTGTTCCTCCCAAGCCCAGCACCCCTTAGTACCCATCTGTGCCCTTCTATGCCAGTAGTCCCTTTTCACTTTATTCTCACATATGTTCTATTGTCCTCCACCCCTTCCTGATTACAACTCCCCACTTCTCCTTTGGGGACCTGTTCAAGTTTCAAAGATTATACCCATGACTCACACCTGCACACATAGACACATATATAAACATTAAAATCTTGACTGCAAGTCTATTTTTCTTATTTGGCTCCCCAAACCATAAGGCTTTCATTAATAGCTACATATCAGGAATAGCTGAATAATAGTTTACCTACACACGTAGAAACATAACAATTCCAAGGCCACAAAATACAAAGTCCCCCCCTCATCAGTAAACAACTTTCTCAGCCAGATGTGATAGGGTATGACTGTGATCCCAGCACTTGGGAGATGGAGGCCGAAGTGTCAGAAATTCAAGGCCATCCTCAGCTACACAGTGAACATAAGAGTAGCCTGGGATCCATGAGAAGAACTCTCAAAAACAAACATCAACAACAAAAGCAAACAACTGAACAAGAAAAACAAAAACAAAGGCAAAACAAGATTTAGCCCTTAGTTGCTTAGTTACCATAGGTCCTATTCCTTCATCCCCATAGGCTACTCAGCTTCCTGATTAGCTCCTTTCAGTTTTTGTGTTCCCAACAGATGCCATGTGCCCAGTTCTCCCAGAGACCATACACCAACACAGCCTCTGCTAAGTCCCATTTCTTCTTATCTCCCTGCCTGTACTTCCTGGGGCCTCTAGCTGAATGTACATGTTGGGTAAACTTCTCTCATATTTCCTAGGATATAAAAAAATCCCACCTTCCCTTACCTAAACCCTATCCCAAACATCCCACAGGCTCCCCGGGCAGTGCTCACACATGGGAAAAGACTCATTTAAAATAGCTGATCCAGTTCCACTCCCAAGTCAGCCCCCACCTAACTGAGTGCCTCTACAAGTCCCCAACCTATTGCTACCTCAAACTTTGCCCCCTTGATAATTTTGCAAGTTACTCTATCCCCTAACCCATGTGCAGACTCTCTGTCCCAAGGCCTAGGTAAGAGATCCGCTTCCCCCAGCTTTATTCCTCTGGATCTCTGTCAAACTTCCCAATGTAGCACTATACATGGGGACTATTTGCTGCAAGACTACAGCTTCTTATTAGTAGACACAACCAACAACACAACCCCAGGTGCCCAGGTCCCATCACCAAAACACAAGCAACAGGAAAAACCAAGGTTATACATCTCCCCCAAAGACTATCAATCCTGTAATAAATGTCTACACAAAGAATAAACCAATAAGAAAGTCAAGGCATAGAATTCCAAAGAATAAATAAAATATGTACAAGAGTTTAAAGAATTCAAAGAGGCTGCAAATATTTGCATGAACATTAAAAGGAAAGAATAAACTTGTGATTGAAACACACACACACACACACACACTCTCTCTCTCTCTCACACACACACACACACACACACACACACACACACACACACACCAGAAACAAATATACATGAATAAAATTATAGGGATAATTCCAGATATGAACATTGAATTCAATAAAGAGATGGAAATAATAAAGTTAAATAAAACTGACATATAGTTGGAAATGAAGAGGTCAGTAAGTCATGGTGTAGAAAATAGAATACAAAGACTTGAAGACAAGGTACATGGTTGCATAATTTGCCTCATTCTTTTTTGTATTTGTATATCTTTTACTTCTTTCTCTTATTGTTCTATCTAGATCTTCAAGCACCGTTTTAAACAGGGGGTGGAAAAAGCAGTCATCCCTATCATGATTTTGATTTTAATGAAGTGACTTTTACTTTTTCTCCATTTAAAATTGTGTTGGCCATGGGTTTGTCATATATAGTCTTTATATGTTTAGATATGTTTCCTCCAGTCCTATAGTGGATCAGCCCATCCAAGAAAACTATAATATAAAATAATCATGGACAGACTATGTAGTACTAAAAGGTCAAATCTATGAATGATAAATATAGGAGGATAATTTCAAGGCATAGGCATAGAACAAAGCCTAAGCAAACTCATACCAAGGAATTTATGACCACTAAATAATTACTTCCAAGACTATCAGAAATAATTTTTGGACTGAAGGTAAGGATAGTCACATGCAAGTCTGTGGATGGGAAATAAATAATGCCAGGGAAGCAGTTATTTAAATTTGGAATAAAAAACCAAACACCACAAAATCAACAAAATTACATAAATGAATATACATCTTTCAATTATAATGTTGAGTATTAATGGCCAAATTCCCCAATCAAAAGATGCAAAATGCCCAAATGGGTCAGAAAACAGGAATCATCATTTATGCTGTCTACAAAATGCTTACCACAAGTTCCAGCAAAAATGCTTTTAGAGTGAAGGGATTGAAAATCATTCTGCAAGCAAATGAAACCAGAAAGCAGGCATGTATTAATAAATGGCAAAGCAGATGTCTTTCTTATTTATTTATTTATTTATTTATTTATTTATTTATTTATTTATTTGAAAATAGTTTTTCATATAATATATTCTAAATATGTATTTTCTTCCTCCTAGATCCTTAAAATCTAGTTCCTTCCCACCTCCCAGTCCACTCAAATTTATACCCTTTCTTCATCTTATTTTTTTAAACCCATCTAAAAGAGTAAAATAAGATAAAATAAAAACATGCCAGAATAAGACAAAACAGAAATACAGAGCCAAAGCAAAACCACAAAAACACATACAGAGAAACCTATATTTGCACACACAGAAATCCCCCCAAAACACAAGATCAGAAATCATAATATATAAGCAATTGACCTGCATGTTAAAAAATACCCAGACAAAACATTATGAGTCAATGTCCCCATAATATTGTCTTTGTTTTTTGTTGGCCACCTACATTTGAGCACGGGGCCTGCCCTTAAGTGTGGTGTATATACCTCGTAAGACTCTGTTGGAAAAATCTAATTTTTCATTTGTGAGTGCATCTCAATTAGAAATAGCTTCTGGATTAGGGATGGGACCTTGTGTTCACTTCCCCTC
This sequence comes from Cricetiscus sungorus, assembly GCA_030556225.1. Taxonomy (NCBI): domain Eukaryota; kingdom Metazoa; phylum Chordata; class Mammalia; order Rodentia; family Cricetidae; genus Cricetiscus; species Cricetiscus sungorus. The sequence goes on from JANBXA010000726.1 coordinate 38,042,313, forward strand.
TGGGTGCTGGAACCCTATCTGGCATAGACTTGTGAAGGCCCTGTGTATGGTAGTAAAGTTTCAGTGACTTCCTATGTATACCAGTTTCATTGTTTCTAGAGGGCCTTGTTTCCTTGATGTCTTCCATCCCCATTGGATCTTACAATCTTTCTATATCCTCTTTCACTGGGTTCTCTGAGCCCTCGGGGATGAGAGTTGATGGAGACATCCCATTTAGGAATGAGTGTTCCAAGCTCTGTCATACTCTACATATTATCTAATTTTGGGTCTCTGTATTTGTTCCCATCTACAAAGGATGTTTCTCTGATGTTCTAATGAACAAGACATTGGTTTATGAGTATAGCAGAATGTTATTAGGAATTATTTTATGCCTTGGTTTATGAGTATAGCAGAATGTTATTAGGAATTATTTTATGACTATGTTACTTTAACATAACAGTAGTAATTCATTTTCCTCAGGTCCATTGCTTACCATGTCTTACATACTTTCCCACCTGAGCAGTGTTTAACATGGGTTTCATGTCAAATCCAACCAGATAGTGATTGGTTACTCTCCAACTTTTGTAACATGATTGCACTTGTATATCTTGCAGGTGGGTAACCACTGAAGTTCATAAGGTTTGTAGCTGAGTTGGTGTTCCTCTTTCTCCTCAAACAGTAATCAGAGTATTTTCCTAATGACTGTGAAAACCAGTCATTAGGGATGAAGGCTCTATGTAGAAACTAGCTCACCCTCTCTGTGTTCAATAATTTTGTAGGCAATATCTTCAGGAATAGGGTCTTACCATCAGTTTGTAGAAAGCAACCAATAGTTTTCACAGGAGTCTAGGTTGTTTGGGATTTCTATGTATCTCCTTTGTCAAACAAGTCAATTAGATGTAACCCATCCCCAGCATTGGAGGTTTCATTTGGTGGCAAGACATGTCTAGTTGGGGCTTTGTCGCCTCTATTTGATGATTCCATTTAGATTTATTTCATAATTTTAAGAAGCTTCTATTGCATTAGGTTTCTATGATATCCATGAAATGGCAACTAGTTTTAGCTGTCCCTACTCTTATTCACCTCAATACTTGCTTCTCCCCACTTGATCCTTCCATTCCAGTCTTCTCTAATCCACTCTATCCATCTGTAACTATCTATTCTATTTCCCCTTCCTAGGGAGATCTCTTTATTTCCCCTAGTTTTTTACTCTATAACTAACCTCTATGGTTATATGGATTATAGCCTGCTTATTGAAGACTTCACATCTGACATCCACATATAATCTAACGCACACCATATTTTTCTTTTGGGGTTTGGGTTATCTCACTCAAGAAGAGTTCTTTTTCTAGTTTCATCCATTCACCTGAGAACTTCATGATTTTATTTCTTTTAAATAGCTCAGTAATATTTCATCATGTACATGTACCACATTTTTGCATTCATTTATTCATTGATGGACATCTACACTATTTCCAAATGAATAATGCAGCAATGAGCATGGATGAGCAAGTGTCTCTGTAATAAGATATAGAGTCCTTTAGGTATATGCCTAAGAGTGGTATAGCTGGATCTTGAGGTAGAACGATTCCCAGCTTCAGGGGAAGCTACCATATTCATTTCCATACTAGCTAGACTTCAATCTAAAACTAATTAAAAGATGCTCATTTAATTCTGATTAAGAGAACAGTCCACCAAGAGGAGATTACAGTTATTAACCTATACACACAAAACTTGTGTGCAGTCAACTTCATAAAACAAACACTAGAGATATTAAAAAATTTACCAACCTCAATACACATGTGATTTCAGTACCCTGCTTTCACCAATGTACAGGTTTTCCAGGCCAAAAACAAGCTGAAGAAAGAAACCAAAAGAAATGAATTAATTTCTAAATACATCTTAACAATCAAATTATAACCAAGAAGAGATCAATGTTTTAAACAGATCCACATAATGAAGTGAGGTTTAAATAGTAATAAAAAGTCCCCTTGCAGAAAATTAAATAAATAAAACATCCTGGGTCCAGATGGATGCAGAGAAAAGAATGTATCAGACCTTTAAAGAAATGCAAGAAATATTTCTCCATTATTCAAATAAATAGAAATATAAAGAATATATACAAACTTGTTCTATGAAACCATGTTATTCTAACACTAAATCCAGGTAAAGACTCATGAAAAAAAATAGATCACTACCACTTATGAAAATAGATGCAAAAATTCTCAGACAAACATAAAATAGACCATCCACCATGATCAAGTTGGTGTTACCCCAGTGCTTCATTTATCTTGATATAAACATGTTGGTATATATAATAAATCATATGAATGAACTTAAAGACTAAAGTCATTTGGTCTTCTCAACAGATATATTTGATGAAATGAACATAATGTCCTAGGAAAATATGCCTGAAGAGAATGTATTTAAACATTATAAAGTTTATGTATGACAAATCCATAGCCCACATCATCCTAAATGGAAAAGAAAAACTTTAAAAAAACCCATTAAGATCTGGAACAAGATAAGACTGTCCACTATCTCCATTTCTGTTTGAAACAGTGCTTTGAGTTCTCACTAAGACAAGAGAAAGAATAACAGACATACAAAATCAACTTACAATAATTAGTAGTAACCTTTCTATATACCAATAACAAACACTCTAAACAAGAAATCAGGGAAACAATCCCATTAACAATAGTCTTCGAATGCCAACAGAATAAGCCTAACTAAAGATGTAAAAACCACTACAATAAAAACTTTGAATTAACTCAGGAATTAATGCAGATTGACAAATGTGACCTTATGAAATGTAAAGATCTCTGTAACGAGTATGTTTTCCCGCCAGCCGCCGGTCTGGTCCCACCGCCACACCAGCCCCAAATAACATGCCAAGACTCTGTATTTGATATAATGCTATTGGTCAGTTCCTAATTCCTTATCGGCTAGTTCTGTTTTAATGTTTAACCCATTTCTACTATTCTAAGTATTTCCACATGGCTCATCTTACCAGGGAGTGACGGGTCGGCATGCTGCCCTCTCCAGGCTCTCCATGCTGTCCCCTCCTTACTACTTCCTCTTTCCTCCTAGTCACCTAGCCCCACCTATCTTGCTTTCCTTTGGCCAACAGTGCTTTATTCATTAACCAGTATGAGAAACATATTTACAGAATAACATCTCACATCATCTCCTCTTTTCTGTCTAAAATAAAAAGAAGTGTTTTAACCTTTACATAGCAAAATATGCCATACAACAGTTATCAAATAAGAATCACAGTTAGCAATATTTAGTCCATTAACATTTTGCAAGACTTAAAGAAAATATTCTATCATCTATCCTATCTTTGTGAGTCTGAAATTTTATATGTAACTTATCTTTAATCCTAACTAAGGAAAACTATAACCATAACTATCTGTCTTTAACTCCTTCAAAGACCACAGAAGGATACTATATAAACTCTAGAAATGACAGAGACAACTCACTGCCTGGTCGGTCATCCAAAGTTCTTCTGTAATGATCCATCTTCAGCCCATAGGCCATAGTGTGTCTGGCAGACTCCTCAGCAAAGCAGAAATCTGTCCATCTGTATTTGCAGTTTCTCAGTCATTTTTCTCTGTGTCCTTTAGACTGTCTGGCAGCCTCTTCCATGAAGCAGGAATCCTGTAGCAATGTTCATCTTGTTTCAGCAGTCACTTTTCTGTGGGTCCTGCATGTCCAGTTTATACAGCATATAGTCAAACAGTCTAGACAAGAGCAGTATCTTGTCCAAATGGCTAGTCTTGCCATATTAGAGGCAGACTCCATAACACGTTTCCTCAAGGTCCATCTTCCTTTCTGACTCAGGTGGTGTTGCCAGGAGCAGTTATGTCTCACTGTCAAGAAAACTCCTAAACCATTTAAAATGCCATATTCTGTAGGTCTTTGAAAGGTTTGAAGAATGCCTATTCATTTCAAATACACCTCTGCATATCTAGAAATCCTAACTAACTTAACTCCAAGTTTTCCTATCATAGGTAACTCTCTATAATCTGTGCTAAATTATACATTACATTTTCAATGAGCTATATAAACACAATACCTAAACAAGAGGAGAAATATACATATCACAATATTGACCTTAAATTGTATCAATAAAAGAAAATCCATTCCAAAACAAAGTATTCATATCTACCATAATTCCCTTTTTACCTTTAAAAAAAGATTGGTTTTGATCACTAACCATTTAAAACCAACCCTATTTAAATGAAAAGAAACATTTATAAACAATATTTGGGAATTTGGGAGTCATTTTTTTTCAAACTACTTCCTGCTGGTAGGGAGCACTGTCATGGGGGATCCTAAGAAGACACACAAATCCTGGCTGTAGTGGTCTGCAAGGCTGCATTGTCCCATTGATGTTGCCTCAGGGGCTCTTGCTTGATCAAACCACATTAGTCTGGAAGGACTCCACAGCTTATTTTCTGTAGAAACAAAATTAAAAATCCTTTTTTCCCAGTACCTTGTCCTTGGACTTAAATTTTGAAGTCAAAGCATTTTTAAAATATATAAATTGGATTAATCCAGCAGCATTTCTTTTATCAGTAGTTGTTATTTCCTCAGCATGGCTACTGAATGAGGTAAGCCATGCCCAGAAGAAACAAATGCTATATGTTGTCCCTCATATGTAGATCCTAGCATCAAAGTTTCAGATTTGTGTGTTTAAATTGGAATACCTGTAGAAGCCATGAAACTAGAAAGAGAGGCCATGAAAGAGGTGAGAAAGAGATTATTAAGTCAGGAACTGGTAGAGTACAGTGTATATGAATGGAGAAAGGAGACTAGTGGGGAGTGTTTAAGTTGGAATGGGATGGATTGAAGAACAGGGTACAGGCATAGCAGGAGGAATATCTATCACCAAGAATTTTTTTAAAAGGCCATATAGAAACCTATTATTTTGAAAGCTTCCTAAAATACATATGTTAAACACAGTTTTATTTGGAGTTGCCCTATGTAATGGGTCATAAGGTATCAAATGAAAAGCCTGGTGTCAAGTGTGAGATTAAACCCTACAATTTGTGGTCATAGGCATCCCAGAGAATCCTCAATGAATTTAGAATCCTCATTGTTCTTAGTCATCCACCAGAACTTAAAGGTAAGTTCCTATTGTTGAAGACATCACACACTTTTGACACAGCACAAAAATAAAAAATTAAAACAAACCCAAGGTGGTATTGACCTGGAAGCTTCTTCCCTACTGGCGAGCTTACATAGTGCAGATTTCTAGGGGAGGAAAGTTACCAGAAATCTTACCAAACTATGAATCCTGTAAGCTATCATAATGACTGTCCTAGCTAGATATGTTTATTGGTGTAAAAGTGACATGAATATTATGGTGGTAACCCACAGCTTTCTAATTGGAATTAAAACCCATTCACAGAGGGGCTTAGGCCTGTCTATGTATCCATGGCAGGGGAGATTATAGGCCCAAGGGGAAAATCTGCTACTATTATTTTGCTAAGTGGGCAGAATATCAACTCACTTTCTAAATACTCATGTTTACACCCATAGATTAGTATAATTCTTATTCTGTATTATTAGAGAAGCTTCTTTTTGTAGTGGATAGGGAATAACATAAGGCTTGCAACACTTCAGTGTTCAAAGAAGTAGTGATTATAGAGTGGTCATCCCTAAATGGCAGAATTATATCCCATTCTCTCCCCACCCAAGACTCAGAGGATATTATATAAGGGGGAACAGAAAAATTGTACGAGCTAGGGATTAGGGAGAACTGCTGCAAAATAGCCTTCTTAACATGACAAAGGCATTGCACTCATGAACTCACAGCAGTTCTGGTTGCCTGGATAAAACATGCACAAAATTAAGACTGTCAAAATTTCAGCAGGGATTGTGGGGGTCTCATTAGTTCCCCACTTCTGGTTGAGGAGTTACTGTCAGTTGATGACTGTTAGAAGAAAGATCCAGGTGTGGCCAATGATAAATTGCCCAAGCTCCAGTAGATGGCCCCACAATCATGAGTGCAGATTATAAAAGTAGAGAACATAAAGTTTGGAGAGGCATGTTGAGGATCCTGTAAGAAGGTGTATGTGAAGAATAGAGTAACATTATATACATTATGAAGTTAACAAAAGATAAACTTAAAAAAATACTTGATTATCTAAACAGCAGGTCTGTCCCTAAGTAATGAGATTTGTGGCTGTACTTCCTGTGTAGTGAAAAGAATGTCAAAATAATTCACAGAAGATTTAGAAGTTAGTCTTAAGTTATATTAGCAGAAATCTCAGCACTAACCAATTAAAATTAATGGAAATGTTTTCAGTGACACTAAGGTAAATTCCTATTTGGACTCAGTGTGAATGTGACAAAGGACTTACAATGTGTCTCTGTCTCATCTGCCTGCCATAAATCAGTCAAGTTCCTGATAATATGTACTATGTAGATTATGTTGTCTTTAGTTTTAATGAGTGTTTAGTTGCATTTATTTATGGAGTACAGTGTGATAGTTTGACATATGTATTTATATATAATGTTTCATGGTAAAATCAAGCTAAGTCACACTCTCTTATCAAACATTTGAATTTTTGTGTTGGGAAAAACCTTCCTCCTCTAGTTTTTAAAATATTTTCAATAAATTATTTTAGACTATGCTTACCCTTTTGTGTTATATGACACTATAATGAATCCATTCTGTCTATTTCTGTCTTGGCCCTTATTGCCTAAATGTCAACATTGGTGACCCAAAATAGAATTCTATGTGCATTTTTTGTAAGAAATTTTTATCAAATATCTACCAAATGGAAAACACAATGATGGGTACTTTAAGAAAGATCAAACTTTTTAAAGGTTCTTATAATTTAGAAACTTGACCTCTAGAAAATGACAATGGTATATATGTGAAAAATGCTACTTAATATTGTAAAATGAAATGTACTCCCATAGACTACAACACAAGGTATTAAGGCAAATGAGCACCTATGAAGCTTTATAATACTGGTAAAACATAGCTTTCCACCCCTAAAATCCTGTCCCTTTTCTTCTGCGTCTCTACTTTAGTCACATCCATCTTTTTCCCCTTAAGCCACCAGTTTTTGAACATTTTTTTTCTTATTTTACATATCGATCCCAGTTCCCTCTCCCTCCATCCCTCCTTCCCTTCCTCCCTCCTTCCCTCTCTCCCTCTTCTCACCCTCCCCCCATTCCCCCCACTACCCTCCCATTCCATCCCCCCCCACTCCACAGGGAGGGTGGTGCCTTCCAGGAGGGGTCATCTAAATCTGTCAAGTCATTTAGAGTAGGGACTAGGCCCTCCCTCCTGCCTCTAGGCTAAGGGAGTATGCCTCCATGGGGAATGTGCTTCCAAAGTTCTTTTGTTCACCAGGGATCCATCCTGGTTCCACTGTCAGAGGTCCCTTAGATTGCCCTGGCCTTGTAATATTTTACCCCTCCTGTTTTTCATTTCCCTTCCTGATACACTGCTAATTTATACAAAGGTGTAGTGATTACTTACATGTATACACCCTTGAACTAACCTAAGAAATATACTGTGATGCAGTTGAAGTCCACCATGTACCCTTAGTCAATTAAATACTGTCCTCAAAAATATATCCAGTAATCCTAAATAGGTATTTTTATTCTCATAGAAGATTCTTTGCCTCTACATAAGCATGCATCACACACATTCATTTTACTATATATGTTTATATACTTGTAGTTATTGTTTCTCATGTTTTAAAACTTCATATGGGTGTTATAATGTATCCAGAAAGTAGCTTTTTTCCTTATGTTGTTCTCCACTACACCATCCATTATTTGCCTTTTAGGTCTTGCTCTGTGTCTTAGACCTCTCAGAATTGTAAGATCTCCCTGTACCATCCCTTATCCAGGATCCAGTATGTACTGTTTTATTCAATTTATTTTAAAGGCTTTCAATTCAATATCATGCTGGTCCAATCATAGTGGAGCTTTACTCTCAATTAGCACTTTTCACATTATGTTGACATTAAGAATAAACTAAAGGCCTTCAGAGGCCCTGCCTGGCCAATTTGAGAATGTACTATCTAGTACATCTTGAATGGAGCCAAGGAGTTGCCTTTGCTCACAAATTCCCAGGTGCTGCTGTGGCAAGGGACTCATCTTGTTTCCAGACAAACGGGGTCACTTGACAGTTTCTGTGAATAGCATCCAGACTGTGATAGACCACCATCTTTTTTTTTTCTTTTTTGTAATTTGTAAACAATCTTATTTTACATACCAATCCCAGTTCCCTCTCCCTTCCAAACTCCCATGTCCCTCACCAACTCCCCATCAAACCTCCTCCATTCACTCCTCAGGGAGGGTGATGCCTTCCAGGATGTATCATCAAAGTCTGTCAAGTCACTTGGAGTAGGGACTAGGCCCTCCATCCTGCCTCTAGGTTAAGGGAGTATGCTCCCAAAGTTCTTCCGTGCACCAGGGATACATCCTGGTTCCACTGTCAGAGGTCCCTTAGACTGCCCAGGCCTCCTAACTGACACCCACATTCAGAGGGTCTGGGTTGGTCTTATGTATCTTTGTTTTTTCAATAAATGGTTTAAGTTTACTATTGCAATTTATTGAGAGTGTACTAAGAGAACTTAAAACAGCTAAAAGTGACCCGCTTCTGGAACTGGTAGGCTAAAACAAAAATATACATCAGTCAACTTGAGTTAGTGTTATTGAAAAACCACTACAATTTATTCATTTAAAATTATTTTTAATTTAAGAAACAATTAAACAATGAGGGAAGTTTTCAGAGTGTATATTTTTGGGTGAAGAAGTTTACAACAGTATCACTGGTGATAATTTTCATCTGTGAATGAATTTAGACGATCTCAAATCCACGAAGAGCCGATTTATTGGATTCCATCTTCATCTGTGGCTTCCTTTGCCCTCAATCTGTAGGAAGAATTACAGATAATTAACAACTGAAAAACATTAACATGAACTACTTATTATTTATTTTTTAATCTTAAGAAGCAGATCTATCATATCATCTTTCTGTTTTCTATTTATGTTTTTCTATTTATGGCCTGTAAGTAAGCTACCAGTGCCAACAAATGCTGAATGGTAAACAGCTTTGCTGATGCTTGGTGGCCTTGTTCCCTTTGTTGCAAAAATTAGTACCTAGTAAAATATGGAAGTGCTTCACTGTACTAGAATATGTCACCCTCAGCCTCCTCTGAGCTGTGTAATATACCTTGGGATCCCTTTTGGGATGTTACAAAAGACAGCCATTCTGGAGGTAGCTCCTCCTATTAGACACTCACCCTCCCAATTCTATGCTTCCTTTGTCAGGTCTGTACTTCTTGAAGAGTCCTTCCCTCTCCTGTATCTGTGGGCTTTCAAGGACTGTACTCTACTCGCCTTGCCTTGGGTGAAGCAGAATGCGGTTGTTAATAGCATGTACACACTTTAGAGGCGTGGTGTATTTAAGAGAAACAAATTTTCTCTATCGGGACCTCAACCCCCCTTAGATGAACTCACAGGCATGCAGGATGATCTCCTCCCCCTGAACCTCATCTTGTTCTTCCCCTTCATCCTCATCTTCATCCTCCTCATCTTCATCCTCATCTTCGTATTCATAGTCGTCATCGTCATCATCATCATCGTCGTTGTCGTCGTCGTCATTGTCATCGTCGTCGTCGTCATCATTGTAGTACTGGTTGTATTCTGCTTCCCTTTGAAAGTCCTCGTTCTCCTGGTCATTCCAGATATACCAGTCCTCTTCAACGTCAGGCCATACCTCCTCCTCTTCAGGCCAGATATCTTCCACATGAGGCCATATCTCCTCAACATCAGGCCATATCTCCTCCTGTCCACACCCTTCCTCCGCAATTGCTCTCATGACAGCCTGAGAAACCAGAAATGCTACGGTTCCATCCATGTCATCAATAGCATCTTCGATTGGTAGCACATGTAAGACAATTTGTCTGGCGTCATGCCCCATCCCACCACCTTCTTGCTCTTGGTCAGGTAATCCAGGCTCCAGCTCTGCAATAGCAGACATGACACAAAATACCTGCCAGTTAAGATCTTATTGAAACTTCGAGCTTTGAAGGTGTTGGTGGGATGAGGCGTTGTTAGGGTGACTACCACGAAGTAGAGGGAGGCTGTTGGCCGGAAGTACCTCCTTACAGGCTGTGAGAGCAGTAGCGAACGTTTTCCACTAGTGAACCAATGAAATTGGTACGGGTGGAGCACCTAAAAAGGAAGGGCTAGCCAGCACACGGAGGAGCAGCCGACTGAAGCCGCCACAAGATGGCTGAGGACTAGGTATGAGGGGGCGGAGCCTTGAAGAGTAATAATGGTCCCACTCACACGTCATCAGAACTGTAAGCTCATTTGCTGAGACATAGTGATTGACATGCGTTGTGTCCAATGAGCGATAACAGTCCTTGACTTCACGAGACTGCTCAGAATCACACCTTTTTTTCCGTTGGGATCACACGTTTTTCCGTTGAGGCCTTACTCTCTTGGTAACTTTTAAAGTGATAGGAACCCTGTCTTTTAAATTTCATATTGTCAGCAAAATAATAGTATGAATGAGCCCTTCCACACCGATTTCTATTTGGCGTGCGTTATGCCAATATAGTCAGTTATAAAACAATTGTAGATGGGCAGGAAAGATAGCTCAGAAGAGCACTTACTGCCCTTCCAGAGGACCCAGGTTCGATTCTCAGCACCCACATGGTGGTTAACAACCATTTGTAACTCCAGTTCCAGGGCATCTGGTACCTTCTGGTCTCACTGGACATTGTACACATGTGATGTACAGAAGTACATTTAAGAAAAGTACCAATACACATATAAAAAATAAAAACTCAATCACTGTATAACTCATATTTCAGCTGTAGTAAAAATAAAGGAGACAGAAAAGAACCAAATAGTGAAAAGTTTAAATGGCTACAAACAAAACAAAGGGTTAAAAGTGAAAAATCAAACAAACCAGGACCTGGGAAGTATTTAATTCCCACTGCCAAATCCACATCACTCCTCCTATAAGTGCATACAAAATGAGGAAAAGCATGTCAGAAATTAGACAGATTTTCTAGGATTAGTTATCAAAACTAAGACTCTGTTTCATTCTTTCCAATTAGACAAGAATAAAGAATTCCAACATATAAATTACCTTTTCTGTTATGAAGAAATCAAATAAATTTTGATATTTCTACTGAAAATCTTTAAAAATAAAAATACTCCATTTCTGGAAAATGACACCCACCAATCTCCTTAATCACTCCCACAAAAATGTAATGGTTAATAACAATTTGGCAAAATCTCCCACTTAAAAAGGGGAACATGGTGTCTTCATAAAACATAAATATCAAAGGGAATGTAGAAAGATTAATTAGCTAAATACAAATAAAGTTCATGGCCCTCAGTGGGCCCAACCAGACTTTCTCCACTATTGATGAGAGACAGTGCTACAGGTTAAAAAGGATGCTGTGGAGTGAGCTTTTCAAAATCATGGTAGGAGCAAAAGTTAACCCTGAACTAGTTTATGACAGAAAGATTGTTCCATGTTGTATATTGTCTATAAAATACTAGGATGGAGGGGTCTTTCCTGGGGAACACTGCTTCTCCCATTCTCAACACTCCTCATTTGTTCATAGTTCTTCGTGTAGTGTTAGATACAAGTAACAATAAAGAAAAGTGGCAATGAATATGAGGGCTAGCAAGATGAAGGTATACATCAGAAGGGCTAGAAATGGAAGAAAGGGAAAGGGGAATGATAGATTTATATTTTCATTTTAAGTAATAAACAAGGACTTGAAAAAATCAGGAGAGAGCAACAGTGAGTGGTATATAATATAAAGACTTATGTTGGACTTCAAAAGAGGCCCAAAAGCCCTGTGTATGGAACATGAGGCTCACTCTGGCCAATTCAAAATGTTCTTATTATCTGGTAAGTTACTTGATTCACTGCTGTGGCCTGAATGTTTCTTTCTCTGCTAAAGTTCATAGTTAAGCCTAATGCTCACCACAACAATATCTATTGTCATATTAGTAGGTTATGAGATCTTAATGGCTCTCTTGTAATGAAAGTTGGGAGCCTTGTAAAATGAGGACATAATAGTGATTCTCTCTAGAAGATCAAGCAAAATAGTACCACCATGCAAGCAGATGAGATGGACATAGAAAGTATCAGTGACTTAGTCTTGGATTCACAGGCACCAGTATGCTGAGAAATAAGAACACATAATTATTCATAAATTACCTACTCTATAGCATCTTGTTATAGATGTAACAATGTGCTAAGATATTTTCTCTCTCTCAGAAGGAAACCACTATGGATAGTGATTACCAGTTGAAACTGGTAAAAACAATATTGATATAGCTACTTATTTAGAACCAAGTGTTGTCACAGGACATGGGGCCAGGAAGGAAGAGTGAATATGGAATGGAGAAATATATGGAAAATGGGATGTGCAAGGTTAGAAACTCTCACTATGATTTTGCCCATCTCTAGGCAAACAGCCTTACGGCCATGTGGAACTCACAGGAGAAATGTTTGCATTCCCCAAATCTCCCAACCCTGAACCTGGCAAAGAAAGACATTAGAGAATCTGGAACCAGTGAATCCTGTTGTCTATAGCCATGAAGGTAACTACTACCATTGGCAACAAGATAGACCTGCAGAGGGAAAAGAGGGCTCTGAACCTACATCATCATTGAAAACCTAAAGCAGAGATACTGTGTCACTTCTCCTTTTCAAAATTTAGAAAAACTTGTGAGCAACCTAGTGAGAAGTGTTTAAAGAAAGCTATTTGGGATATAGAGTTGAGCTTAGCCCAAGTGACACTTTACAAATGTCTCACAGAGCAGCCTTGTAACTGTAGCACACATATGGATCATTTTAATCCATATTTAGTTTTCTAGAATAGAAAAGGGATATCGTCTCTTTGTTTCCCACACACCACTAGATGGAAAGAATTTCCACAAAACAGGGTATAAAGTCCTCTTTTTAGTTTGTATGTTTGTGTTCCCCTAAACCTTATTTTGAAATCCTATTCCTTGAGGTGACAATAGTAAATGATGCATCCTTAGGAGCAGTATTAATTCATGGTGGCATAACTTTCATGATTGGGAACAATGCCCTTCAAAGAGAGGTTTTGATATGGCACTTCTCCATGAGAACATAAGGAGAAGCCGCTGTATGTGAACTTGAAGGTATTTTCTCTCAGACACTAAATATTTTAATATCCTGAATGTGGTAGTAGTCTCAGTCTGTAGAGCTCTGAGAAGTATATTTTTGTTGAGGAAAAGCACTCAGTCAAAATATGCTTGGCATCCTAAATAAACTATAGCCCTGTCATCTGTTTGGGTGTAATTTTCATGCCTCCTCCAAGTGTCTTTTGATATGCTCCAAAATTAGGTTTAATAATCTTTTATATAAACATGAATCAATATGAGAATAAAAATAGAATACATGATTAGGTATTGATATAGTTATATTGATATTAACATGGAGAAATAAAACTATTTCAGTGTAAAGGACTTTTAAAATCATTTTTTATGTTACAAAGCAAAGGATAACCAGGCTACAATCCACAACCACAGAGAAGCTAGGTAAAAAAGGAGGACCCTTAGAGGTACACACATGGTGGGTTCCAGGAAGGGGAAATAGATAAGATCTCCTGGGTACACTGGAAGGGGCAGTAGAAGAGAGGGGGAGGGGATGGAAACATTTGAGTTAGAGATGGCAGAGTTGGTGGTTGAGGGGGTAGAGAGAGAACAATGAAAGACATTCCTTGATAGAGGGAGCCATAATGGGGTTGTTGAGAAACTTGGCACTAGGGAAATTCCCAGGAATCCATGAGGATGACCCCAGCTAAGACTCCTAGCAACAGTAGAGAGGGTGCCTGAACTGGCTTTGCTTTATAATCAGATTGGTGACTACCCTAATTGTCATCATAGAACCATCCAGTAATTGATGGAAGCAGATGCAGAGATCCACAACCAAGCACTTGGTTGAGCTCCTGGAGTTCAGTTGAAGAGAGGGAGGAGGGATCATATGAGTAAGGTAGGTCAAGACCAGTTTGAGGAAACCCACAGAGGTAGCTGACCTGAGCTAGTGGGAGCTCATGGACTGTGAACTAACAGCCAAGGAACCTACATGGGACTGAACTAGGCCCTCTGAATGTGGGTAACAGGTATGTGGCTTGATCTGTTGGAGGGGATGAAAGTGACACCTATCCCTTGTGCATGAATTGTCTTTTGGAGCCCATTCACTATGATGGGATACCTTGCTCAGCCTTGACACAGGGAGAGGGGCTTGCTCATGTTTCAACTTGTTATGCCCGACTTTGTTGACTCCCCAAGGGAGGCCTTGCCCCATCTGAGGAGTGGATGGAGGGTGGGATGGGGGTAGGAGTGGTAACTGGGATGGTATATAAAACGAAAAATAAAGAATAAAAAAGAGATTAAAATATAATTTACTTTATAATTACTTTCTCCTGTACATTCTCTGCAATGCCTGTCCCCCTTCCTCCAGTGTATCTCATTTTGTTCTTTCTCAGATCCAGGGCCTCTGAGTTTTGTGTATGTATGTATGTATGTATGTATGTATGTATGTATGTATGTATGTATGTATATGTATATATGTATGTGCATATGTACGTACATGTGTGTGTATTTATGAAGCTACTAGATGATTTCTTCTTTTTAAATTTAAATTGTCCATCTCAGCTCAATCTCCCCTCCTTCCCTGCCCTGCACCAATCCCCATCCCATCCCGTTTCTGCTCTCCAGGGAGGGTGAGACCTTCCCTGGGAAATCTTCAAAGTCTGTCATACCATTTGGAGCAGGGTCTAGGCCCTCCCCCATGTGTCTAGCCTGATAGAGTTTCTTTCTAGGTGGACTGGGCTCCCAAAGTCCATTCTAATACTAGGGATAAATATTGATCCACTACCAGAAGCCCCATAGACTTCCCAGTCCTACTAACACTCACATTCAGAGGGTCTGGTCAGTCCTATGCTGGTTTTCAAGCTATCAGAATGGAGTCCATGAGCTCCCCCTTGTTCAGGTCTGCTGTTTCGATGGGTTTCTCCAGCCTGGTCTTGACCCTTTTGTTCATCACTCCTCCATCTCTGCAACTGGATTCCAGGAGTTCAGCTAGTGTTTAGCTGTGGGTGTCTGCTTCTGTTTCCATCAGCCACTGGATGAAGTTTATAGGATGGCATATAATGTAGTTGTCAATCTTATTATCATGGAAGGGCTTTAAAGGTAGCCTCTACACTATTGCTTGAATTGTGAGTTGGCGTTATCCTTGTAGAACTTGCTCTCCTCTATTCCCGATTCAATCTTCTTGCTCCCTCATGACCTCTTTCCCCCCTCTTCTCCCATTCACTTTCTCCTAACTCCCTCTCCCCTCCTCCATGCTTCCAATTTGTTCAGGAGATCTTGTCACTTTCCTCTTCTCTGGGGGACCATGTATGTCTCTCTTAGGCTCTTCTTTGTTTTTTAGCCTCTCTGGTGGTATGAGTTGTAGGATGGTAATCATTTGCTCTATGTCTAAAATCCATATATGAGTGAGTACATACTGTATTTGTGTTTTTGTTCCAGGATGGTTTCTTCTACTTCCATCCATTTCCCTGTGAATTTCCCTGAGATCCCATTGCTTTTTTCCACAGAGTAGTTCTCAGTTGTGTAAATGTACTACATTTTCTCCATCCATTCGTCAGATGAGGGGTATTTAGGTGGCTTCCAGGTTCTGGCTATTACAAATAATGCTGCTATGAATATAGTTGAACAGATATCCTTGTATGAATGTGCCTCTTTTGGGTATATGCCTAAGAATGGAATTACTGGATCTTGTGTAGACTGATTCCAATTTTCCTGAGGAACCACCTTATTGATTTCCAAAGTTTGCACTCTTACAAGCAGTAGAGGAGTGTTCCCCTTTTTCCACATCCTCTCCAGCATAAACTGTCATTGGTGTTTTTGGTTTTAGCCATTCTGACAGGTGCAAGAGGGTATATCAGAGTTGTTTTGATTTGCATTTCCCTGATGGCTAAGGATGTTGAGCACTTTCTTAAGTGTCTTTCAGCCATTTTAGATTCCACTATTGAGAATTCTCTATTTAGTTCTGTACCTCACTTTTTAATCCTTTTATTTGGTGTTTTTGTAACTAGCTTCTTTGTATATTTTGGAAATCAGCCATCTGTAAGATGTGGGGTTGGTGAAGACCTTTTCTCAGTCTGTGGGCTGCTGTTTTATCTCATTGACAGTGTCCTTTGCCTTAGAGAAGCTTCTCAATTTCATGAGGCCCCATTTATTAATTGTTGATCTCAGAGTCTGTGCTATTGGTGTTATGCTCAGGAAGCGGTCTTCCAATACCAAGTTGTTCAAAGATACCTCCCACTTTCTCTTCTAAGAGGTTCAGTGTGGCTGGATTTATGTTGAAGTCTTTGATCCATTTGGACTTGAGTTTTGTGCATGGCGATAGACATGGGTCTATCTGCAGTCTTCTACAAACCATCATCCATTTGTGCCCCATCATTTGTTGAAGAAGCTTTCCTCCTCTCATTGTATACTTTTAGATGTTTTGTCAATAATCAGCTGTTCATAGGTGTGTGGTTTAATATCAGGATTTTTGATTCAATTCCACTGGTCTACCTGTCTATTTTTGTGCCAATACCAAGCTGTTTTCCGAACTATAGTTCTATAGTAGAGCTTGAAGTCAGGGATGGTGATGCCTCCAGAAATTCCTGTATTGTTAAGAGTTGTTTTGGCTACCCTGGGTCTTCTGTTTTTCCATATAAAGTTGAGTATAATTTTTTCAAGGTGTGTGAAGAATTGTGCTGGTATTTTGATGAGGATTGTACTGAATCTGTAGATTGCTTTTGGCAATATTGCCGTTTTTACTATGTTGATCGTGTGTATCCAAGAGTGTGGGAGATCTTTCCATTTTTTGGTATCATTTTTTAATTTCTTTCTTTTTATTTATATATTTATTATATTATTTTTATTTTTTTTTATTTTACATATCAATCCCAGTTCCTTCTCCCTCCCTCCCTTCCTCCCTCATTCCCTCTCTCCCACCCTCTCATGCCACCTGACCACCCTCAACTCCCATCCCCTCCAATCCACGTATAGGAAGATGCCCTCCAGGAGGGGTCATCTAAATATGTCAAGTCATTTGGAATAGGAACTAGGCATTCTCTCTGTCTCTAGGTTAAGGGATTTTCCCTTCATGGGAGATGTGCTCCCAAAGTCCTTTTGTGCACCAGGAGTACATCCTGTTTCCACTGTCTGAGGTCCTTTAGACTGCTCAGGCCTTCTAGCTGAGGCCCATGTTCAGGGTCTGAGTCAGCCCCATGCTAGATTCCCAGCTACCAGTCTGGGGGCCCATTGGATCCTCCTTATTCAGATCAGCTGTCTCTATGTGTTTCTGTATCCTGGTCTTATCCTCCCTCTCTGCATCTAGATTCCATTTTGGCTCAGAGTTTAGTTGTGGGTGTCTGCTTCTTTTTCCATCAGCTATTAGATGAGGGTTCTATAATGGTGGATAAGTTAGTCATTGATCTCATTATCAGGGAAGGACATTTATGGTAGCCTTTCCACTGTTGCTCAAATTGTTAGTTGGGGGTCAGTCTTGTAGGTCTCTGGACATTTCTCTAGGTTTAGTTTTCTCTTCAAACCTATAATGGCTCCCTCTTTTATAATCTCTCTCTCCCTCTTTCCCTCTCTCTCTCTCTCTTCCCCCCCCTCTCTCCTCTCATCTATTCCTCCCCCTGACTCAGTCTTCCTAGTCCCATGTGCTTTCCTCTCCTCCCCTTCTCTTTCTCCTAATTCTCTCTCCATTCATTGTCCCCCCCCCACTCCCCATGTGCTCTGGAGATCTTGTACATTCCCCTTCTGTGGGGGACCTTATATGAATCTCTTAGAATCCTCCTTGTATCCTAGTTTCTCTGGTGGTGTAAATTATAGGCTGGTGATCCTTTTCTCTATGTCTAAAATCCATATATAAGTGAGTACATACCATGTTCCTCTTTTTGTGACTGGGTTACCTCATTCAGGATGGTTTCTTCAAGTTCTATCCACTTGCTGCAAATTTCAAGACTCCATTGTTCTTTTCTGCGGAGTAGCATTCCATTGTGTAAATGTGCCACATCTTCTTTATCCATTCTTCAGTTGCGGGGCATTTAGGTTGCTTCCAGGTTCTTGCTATTACAAATAATGCTGCTGTGAACATGGTTGTGCACATGTCTTTGTTGTTTGTTGTATAGATATGGATCATTTGGGTATATGCCTAAGAATGGGATTGCCTGGTCCTCTGGTAGATTGATTCCCATTTTCCTGAGGAACCGACATACTGATCTCCAAAATGGCTGTACAAGCTTGCACTCCCACCAGTGGTGTAGGAGTGTTCCCTTTCTCCACATCCTCTCCAGCATAAGTTGTCATTGGTGTTTCTAATTTTAGCCATTCTGGCAGGAGAAAGATGGTATCTCAAAGTTTTGATTTGCATTTCCCTGATAGCTAAGGATGTTGAGCACTTTCTTAAGTGTCTTTCAGCCTTTTGATTTCCTCAATTGGGAGTTCTTTATTCGGTTCTGTACCCCATTTTTTTAATAGGTTTATTTGGTGTTTTGTTGACTAGTTTCTTGAGCTTTTTGTATATTTGGGAGATCAGCCTTCTGTCAGATATAGGATCGTTGAAGAACTTTTCCCAGTTTGTGGGCTGCCATTTGGTCTTGTCCACTGTGTCCTTTGCCTTACAGAAGCTTCTAAGTTTGAGGAGGTCCCATTTATTAATTGTCAATCTCAGAGTCTGTGCTACTGGAGTTATGTTCAGGATACAGTCTCCTGTACCAATTTGTTCGAGGGAAGTTACCTCCCACTTTCTCTTCTAAGAGGTTCAGTGTGGCTGGATTTATGTTGAAGTCTTTGCTCCATTTGGACTTGAGTTTTGTTCATGGTGATAGACATGGGTCTATCTTTAGTCTTCTACAAACCATCATCCAGTTGTGCCAGCACCATTTGTTGAAGATGCCTCCTCCCTCCCATTGTATACTTTTAGCTCTTTTGTCAAAAATCAGGTGTCTGTAGCTGTGTGGGTTAATATCAGGATTTTCGATTCAATTCCTTTGGTCTACATGTATATTTTTGTGCCAATACCAGGCTGTTTTCAGGACTATAGCTGTGTTTAGAGCTTAAAGTTGGGAATGGTGATGCCTCCTCATGTTCCTTTATTGTACAGGGTTGTTTTGGCTATCCTGGGTCTTTTGTTCTTCCATATAAAATTGATTGTTATCCTTTCATGGTCGGGGAAGAATTGTGGTGGGATTTTAATGGGTATTGCATTGAATCTGTAGATTGCTTTTGGCAAGTTTGCCCCCTTTTTTTTCTATGTTTATCCTACCTATCAAGAATCATGGGAGATCTTTCTATTTTCTGCTATCTTCTTTAATTTCTTTCTTTAAAGACACAAAGCTTTTATTGTATAGGTCTTTCACTTGTTAGGTAAGCATTACCCTAAGATACTTTATGTTGTTTGTGGCTATTGTAAAAGGTGATGTCACTGATTTCTTTCTCAGCTCCTTTGTCGTCTGAATAAAGTGGGGCTACTGATTTTTTTGTTTATCTTGTAACCTGCTAGTTTGCTGAAGGTGTTTATCAGCTGTAGGAGTTCTCTGGTAGAGTTTTTTGGGTAGCTTATATAAACTATCATATCATCTGCAAATAGTGACAGTTTGACTTCTTCATTTTCAGTTTGTATTCCCTTGATCTCCTTTTGTTGTCTTATTGCTTTAGCTAGAACTTCAAGTACAATATTGAAGAGATATGGAGAGAGAGGGCAGCCTTGCCTTGTTCCTGATTTCAGAGGAATTGCCTTAAGCTTCTCTCCATTCAGTTTTATGTTGGCTGTTGCTTTACTATATATTGCTTTTATTATGTTTAAGTATGTTCCTGTTATCCCTGATCTCTCCAAGACCTTTATCATGAAATGGTGTTTAGTTTTGTTGAAGGCTTTTTCAGCATCTAGGGAGATCATCATGTTTTTCTTTTTCAGTTTGCTTGTATGGTGGATTACGTTGATAGATTTTCATATGTTAAACCATTCTTGCAACCCAGGGATGAAGCCTACTTGGTCATGGTGGATGATTTCTCTGATGTATTCTTGGATTCCGTTTGCCAGTATTTTATTGAGCATTTTTGTATCAATGTTCATAAGGGATACTGGTCCGTAGTTTTCTTTCTTAGTTGTGTCTTTGTGTGGCTTGGGTACCAAGTTGATTGTGGCCTCGTAGAAAGATTTTGGTAATGAACCTTCTGTTTCCATTGTGTGGAACAATTTGAGGAGTATTGGTGTTAGCTCTTCCTTGAATTTCTGGTAGAATTTTGCACTGAAGCCATCTGGTCCTGGGCTTTTTTTTTTTTTTTTAGTTGGAAGGCTTTTGATGACTGCTTCTATTTCATTAGGGGTTATAGGTCTATTTAAGTTGTTTGCCTTTTCTTGATTTAATTTTGGTCAGTGATAGTTATCCAGAAATTTTTCCATTTCCTTTGAATTTTCAAATTTGTGGAGTTCAGGTTTGAAAAGTATGACCTGAAAATTGCCTGGATTTTTCCAGTGTTTGTTGTTTTATCCCCATTTTCATTTCTGATATTATTAATTTGCATGTACTTTCTTTGCTTATTGGTTAGTTTAGATAAAGGTTTGTCTATCTTGTTGATTTTCTCAAAAACAAACTCTTTGTTGCATTGAATTTTTGTATTGTTTTCCTGGTTTCTACTTTATTGATTTCAGCCCTCAAATTGATTATTTCCTAGCATCTACTCCACTGGGGTGAGTTTGCTTCTTTTTGTTCCAAGTATTTCAGTTGTGCTGTTAATTCTCTAATGTGAATATCCAATATCCTCTGTTTTCTTCATATGGGCACTTATTGCAATGAACTTCCCCTGTAACACTGCTTTCAAGGTGTCCCATAAGTTCAGTTATGTTGCGTCCTCATTCTCGCTGAAATCTAGGAAGTCCTTAATTTCTTTCTTTATTTCTTCTTTGACCCAGGTATGGTGCAATTGAGCATTGTTCAGTTCCCATGAGTTTGTAGGGTTTCTGTGATTTGTGTTGTTGTTGAATTCCAACTTTAAATCATGGAGGTCTGATAAGATACAGGGGCCTTTTCCAATTTTTTTTTTTTTGTATCTGTTGAGGTTTGTTATGCTACCTAGTATGTGGTCGATTTTAGAGAAGGTTCCATGTGGAGCAGAGAAGAAGGTATATTCTTTTGTGTTTGGATGGAATGTTCTATAGAAGTCTATTAAACCCAATTGAGACATAACTTCTGTTAGTTTTTCTGTTTTTTTGTTAAGTTTCTGAGTGGTGGTCCTGTCCGGTAGTGAGAGTGGAGTGTTGAAGTCTCCCACTATGAGTGTGTGAGGTTTTATGTGAGCTTTGAGTTTTAGTAGCATTTCTTTTACGAATATGGGCACCTTTGCATTTGTGGCACAGATGTTCATAATTGAGACTTTGTGCTGATGGATATCTCTTGTGATGAATAGGAAATGACCATCGTCATCTCTTTTGATCGATTTTGGTTTGAAGTCTAACTTGTTAAATATTGGGATAGCTAAACCTACTTACTTCTTGGGTCTATTTGATTGGACGATCTTTTCCCAGCCCTTTACCCTGAGGTAATGTCTATTTTTAAAGCTTAGATGTCTTTCTTGTATGCAGCAGAATGACAGATTCTGTCTTTGTATCCATTCTGCTATCCTGTGTGTTTTTATAGGCAAGTTACAACCATTAATTTTGAGGCAAAATAAGGACCACTGATTGTTGGGGCTTGTTTGTTTTAGATTTGTTGTTGGTGGTGGTATTGTGTATATATTTGTCCTGTTTTACCCTTGGGTTCTGGTGAGGTGGGATCATCTATTGCCTAAGTCTTTGTGATAGTAGTTAACTTCCTTGGGTTGGAGTTTTCCTTCCAGAACTTTCTGTAGGGCTGGATTTTTACATATTGTGAGAATCTGGCTTTGTTACTAAATATCTTTTTTTTTTCCTCTGTCTATAGTGATTGAGAGTTTTGCTGGGTATAGTAGCCTGGGTTTGCATCCATGGACTCTTGATACTTGTAGAACATCTATTCAGGACCTACTCTATGTCTCTATGGATAAGTCAGGTTTAATTTTAAAAGGTCTGCCTTTATATGTTACCTGGCCTTTTACCTTTGCTGCTCTTAATATTCTTTTTTTATTCTGTGTGTTAGGTGTTTTGATTATTATGTGTTGAGAGGTCTTTTTTCTTTGGTCCAGTCTATTTAATGTTTGGTATGCTTCTTGTACTTTCATGGGCATGTCTTTCTGCAGATTGGGAAAATTTTCTTCAATGATTTTGTTGAATATGTTTTCTGCACCTTTGAGCTGGGCTTCTTCGCCTTCTTATTTGCCTATTATTCTTAGGTTTGGCCTTTTCACAGGGTCCCACATTTCCTGGATGTTTTGTGTTAAGGATATGTTGGATTTAATATTTTCTTTGGTCGATGAATCTATTTCCTCTAGTTTGTCTTCAGCACCTGAGATTCTTCCATCTCTTGTATTCTGTTAGTTATGCTTGTGTCTGTAGCTCTGATCATTTGCCCAATTTTTTTATTTCCAGCATTCCTTCAGTTTTTTTTTATTGTCTCTATTTCTGTTTTCAAGTCTTGAACTGTTTCCTTCACCTGTTTAATTGTTTTTTTTTTTTTTTTTCTTGGCTTTCCGTACTTTCTTTAAGAGATTTGTTCATTTCTTCCAATTTTTTGTGTTTTTTCTTCCATTTCTTTAAGTGATTTTCTCACATCATCTTTGGTATTTTTTAAGTCGTTTTCTTCTGCTTCATCTTCTTTGGGGTGTTCAGGTCTAGTTGGTGTAGAATCCCTAGATTCTGGTAGTGCCATGCTTGTCTTCCTATTGTTTGGTGTTGTCTTGTATTGTGGTCTTCCCTTCATTTCTTCCAGTAGGTGCAGGTGGAGTCTCTCTCTATGGTACTCCCCTGGTGGGCTTAGGCAGGTCAGAAGTTTGATGTCCATAGCTCTGGGTGGTCCAAGCTCTCTAGGAGGTCTCTCCTTAGGCAGGGGCTGGGAGATGAGCATCAAAGTTCAGGCTCCATCAGAGGCCTGGTGAAGGTGGTCAAAGATCCAGCTGTCAGGGACTCAGGATGGTCCGCGGGGATAGGCAAATCTGTTGGGGACCATCACCATCCTTACTAACTCAGACATCTGAGATAGAAAATTACTGCCTCTTAGGAAGTAAGCAGAATGTTTGGCAGATCATTCCTAGAAACAGGCTTGTGGTTTTACAACCAGTTAAAGAATAGCTCAGGATAGTCTTCCTGTTGCAGCTTTACAACCAGTTAAAGAATAGCTCAGGATATTCCTCCTGCTACAGTTTTACAGCCAGTTAAAGATCAGTTCAGGGCATTCCTCCTACTGACCTTTTCATCTGGCCCACTTGCAAACCCTTGCTCACATCCTGCCCATGGTTCTATATAAGCCTCCCCCGAGAAAATAAAATTTGGCGGCTTGATCAGGATACTGTCTTGCTGTCATTCTTTTTGTATCCCTTGTTCTTTGATTCCCCTAGGTGTTTCCCGGTTCGCCATTGACTGCCCCTCCGGACAGGGCACGAATCTCTGTCCTGGGGCTGGAGCTCTGGCAGAGGACCTCTAGCAGAGGCCCAGCCATGGGGGAGGGGTCAAAGATCCTGCAGTCAGGGATTCACTGTGGTCCCATGTGGATAGGCAGGTCTAGTGTGCTCAGAGCCACTCCAAGAAGTTCCCTGAAGGTGGCTGGATTGTTGGACCCTCCCTGTTTCAGTGCTCAACCAAAGTGGTGGGACAGTAGGCAGGGTATGGCACAGGGTGGGGGGAGGGTAGGCTCTTTGAGGGGTGTGTGTGTGTGTGTGTGTGTGTGTGTGTGTGTGTGTGTGTATCAGAGCACCAGAAGCACTCTCGCTCTAGCAGAGGCTCGGCCATGGTGGTCAAATATCAGGCAGGCAGGGACTCAGGGTGGTCCCGCAGGGATAGGCAGATCTGGCCAGGGCCTGGAACGGTGCAGCTGAGGCCTCTAGCAGAGGCCTGGGGATGGGGATCAAAGAGCCAGCAGGCAGGGACTCAGGATTGTCCCACAGGGTTAGGCAGATCTCTGGGAGCAGCCTGGAACTCCAGCAAGCAGAGGACCAGTGGTGGGGGTCAGAGATCAGGCAGGCGGGGACTCAGGGTGGTCCTGTGTAGATAGGCCGGTCTAGTGTGCTCACTGACCAATGCAACTCTTATAAAGGAAAACATTTAATTGCAGGTGACTTATAGTTCAGAGATTTATTTCATTATTGTCATAGCGGGAAGCATGGCAGCATTCAAGCAGACAGCACTGGAGAAGTAGCAGGAAGAGAGTGACACTGGACCTGGATTGATCATATGATACCTCCTCAAACCCCACCCCTGATGATAAACTTCCTCCAACTAGGCCATGCTCACTCCCACAAAACAATACCTACCAATATTGTCACTCCCTATAAGCCTATGGGAACCATTTTCATCCAGACCACCACATACTTCTCTTTGGTCCTCATAGGCTGGTAACCATATCATAATGTAAAACTGCATCCAGTCTAACTTCAAAAATCCTCATAATCTATAATGGTCTCAACAATGTTTAAAAGTTCAAAGTCTCTTCTGAGATTCATGCAACCTCTTGGCCATAATCCCCTGTAAAATCAAAATGAAAAGCAGATCATATACTTCCAACATACAATATCACAGAATATATAGTACTATTCCAAAAGGGAGGAAAGGAAACATAGTTGGGAAATACTGCATCATAGCAAGACTAAAAACCAGCTGGACACATTGTAAACTCAGCATCTCCATGTATGATGTCAAAATGCTCTTCAGATCTCCAACTCCTTTATTCTTTGTTGACTGCAAGACATATCCTTCTTTTGGACTTGTTCCACTTCCCATTAGCAGCTGTCCTTAGTAGGTATTCCTCAGCTCTGACCTAAAAACATCTTGGGGTCTCCAAGGCAATCCAGGTTTCGCCTTCTCGACCTTATACAATGGTGTCTCTAAACATTCATGCAGGGACACCCCTGATATGTGCCTGGCCTTGGCAGCTTTTCTTCATCTCGGAGGGAGATTCTATAACCAGTTTCTTGTGTCTTTGACTCTAATGCTAGAACCATGTGGCTGAAGCATCCAAGTTTTGCTGCTTGCTGAGGCTGGAACATAGTCCCTTATTCAAGTACATTTTTAACAGCTTTTGGTTTTTCAGTGGTTTCCTTCACTGCCTAAGTTTGGCTGTCCTGGAACTTTCAAGTAGAGCAGGCTGGCCTTGAAATTAGAGATCTGCTAGCCTCTGCCTTCTGAGTGGTGGAATTAAAAGTGTATGCTGTCATACTTGAGCCTAAGCTTTTCTTTAATTTCTTTTTAGTTTTCTTTAATTCAAATTTTTACAAGTTGGGGGCTCAGCTGGGTGGGATCCTGATCTCTTTATCCCACTTAGCATCAGCCTTTGCTTAATCTTTTCTTTTTCTTCCTTCCTTCTTTTTCTTCCAATCGTTCATTCTGAATATTTCCTTGCTCAGCTTACTCATTTTCATTATAGATTTGCATAAGACTGACCACTAATAGCCACATAGTACAGTCAAAATGGTAGGTTGTTTGGAATGTTGTCTGCCAAAGCTGTTAATGTATAATCCTGCCATTTAGCTTCAGGCAGATTTTTAGACAAGGGCAGAAAGCACCTACATTCTTCACCAAGGTATCACAAGAATGATCTCTAGACAACATATTAATATTCTTCTCCTCTAAAACCACTTGAGTTGGGGCTCACAGTTCCAATCACCCTCAGTATCACTGTCTTCCATGCTCTACTAATATGGCCCACTAAGCCCCACTTAAAGCATTCAACTCCTTTTTGAATCCAAACTTCATACTCCACTAAAAAACAAATAAAAACCATGGTCTGGCCTATATCAGCTACACTCCAGTCCCACCATTACCACAGCAACTCTTATAAAGGAACACATTTAACTGGGGTTGGTTTATAGTTCAGATGTCCAGTTCCTTATTGTCATACCAGGAAGTGTGGGAGCACACAGGTAGACAATACACTGGAGAGGTAGCTGAGAGTTCTACATGTGGATCCGAAGTACGCAGGAAGAGAGTGACACTGGGCTTTGCTAGCCCATATGAAAACTCAAAGCCCACCCCAAGTAACACACTTTCTCCAACAAAGCTACACCTCTTCCAACAATATGATAACCTCTTACTAGTGCCCCTGTCTGTGAGCCCATGATGGCCATTTTCATTCAAACTACCACAAATTGTTTCTGAATTCTTCTTTATTTAAATTAGAATCAATATTATTGTATATATCAATTCCACTTCCATCTCCCTCCCATTCTTCCATGCCCCCACTGAGCCCCATTCCTCCCCTCTTCTGCTCCATAGAAAGGGTGAGGCCTTCTAAGGGGGATCATCAAAGTTTGTCACATCATTAGGGGCAGGGACTACGCCCTCCTGTGTGTGTCTGGGCTGAGAGACTATACGTTTTGGGGGAGTGGGCTCCCAATGTTCGTTCGTATGCTAGGTATAAATGCTGTTCCATCACCAAGGTCTCTATAGATTGCCCAGTCCTCCTAACTAACACCCATGTTCAGGGGTCTGGTTCTGTCCTATCCTGATTTCCAAGCTGTCAGTCTGGAGTCCGTGAGTTCCCCCTTGTTCAGGTCAGCCATCTCTGTGGGTTTCCCAAGCTGAATTCTTTTCTTTTTTAAAAATTTTTGTTAATATTTTTCCACCAGTTTCCCCTCCCTCTTCTCCCATTCTCTCCCCTACCTCCCTTCTATACCCTTATCCAGTCCTCCTGTGATACAGATATCCCATTTAGAGTTGAACACTGCATAGTCTCTTATTCTCTGTACACTGACTGGAGTTTGGTCTCTGTATTTAATTGCCACCTATCACTCTATCACTGAAATAAGATTCTCTGTTTAGGGTTGTGAAAAGCTCAGTGCCAGGTATATGTTCCCTTTTTTCATGGTGTTTTCCAGTTCAGGTCCCATAGTGCCTCCCCCCAACATTACAGGTTATTACCATTGCTCATGATTGCCCTCTATAACATTATGAAGACCTCATTACCAAATTTGATGTATGAATTTATATGACATCCTGTTATGAGGTCAGAAGTGGTTATGGTCCCACATCTATTTGTTCCAGGGCAAAAGACACTTCAACCCCAATCGGCTCATCAACTGCATTTGACCTTGTCAACATAAATTTTCCTGTGAAACATCTGCACAGGTAACAAAGATCTTATTAAGAACAGAAATGATTGTTGCCTCAATGAATTGTTCCACCAGGCAGGTTTGTTTTATGTGCCAGCTGAGGCTTGCCAGTGGCCTGCTCAAATGGCCAAGCTATTAACTATAATAGCTGTTTACAGTTTTCCATGTCTCACTTAGAGTGGCCCTCACTGTACCAGTTCTCATTAGCATCTAGAAGTGGATGTTTTCAGAGCCATACACATAAAATAGATTTCACTGACAGGGTTCAGGAAAATAGAGATTTGCAAAGACCCCAAATATTTCACTTGTAGTTGGGCTTATGTGGGGACCTTCAGGTCAGTACCTTTAAACTCTAAACTTTAAACTCCCTATTTTCCTTCATCCGAATACAGGGATTTTTAGAATCACAACCACCTATGTGACAACACATAGCAGGCTAAGAAGGATAACTCATTCCATTATTGAATCCCAATCTTGGCGCAGGCGTTCCTCGACTATTTCTGAACAGAAACGTTTTGCTTGGTTTTGAAAGTTGACTTATCTGAGCAAAAACTGTTGGGCCTTTTCATCTAGCCCTTGGCTTACAGAGAGGGGCACAAAGATCAGGATATGCATCAGTCTCAGGTGCTGCCCATTTGTAAAACCAAGCGGGGCCAACTGGCTGGCTTTGGCAGAGGCAGGGTGCAGGCTGGGCTGAGGCAAATGGCTCTTTCTTGGCTGGAACATTTGAGGCTATACAGAGAGAAGAGTTGAAGCTGAGCCTGGACTTCCCTGGAGGGACACAGCATCCAGATGGTTACAGCTGCTCCTCCACTGCTGTTTCCACTCTGTCGTCATGGCTAAGGTTGCTGTCAGGGCACTGTAAAAGAGGGTTCAGAGCAACATCCACACCCTTAACTTTAGCAGGCTTACTTCTAAAGGGATTAGCACGGATCAAGTGAAGTTTCTAAACTCTCTTCAGGGCTCTTGGGCACTACATGTCTTTTTTCCTTTTGAAGTTGCACAGCTTGCTGCATTGTAAATGTGTGTATTTGCAGCAGAGACAGATTCACAGTTACTCCATTTGTGAGGGAACCTGTCCCCTTCCTATATCTGGACCTACTGTCATTGTCCTACATTGGAGCTGTGCCACTGCTTCACTGACTTCTTTGAACATTTTCAACGGATTCCTTCTGTACTAGCCAGTAGATTTCAGCTAAAGTGTCAAGGATTAAACAGAAAGACCTGAGTCTCCTTTAGCACTGAAATATTTATACAAACATCAGATAACACCTTTGAAAGTCCCATAGTTTTCTGCAATACTTACAAAGGTCATGTACATAGCTAGTAAAGTGGCCCATGGAATCCTCGGTCTCATGGAAACCAAACCCATTAACAGCTCCCCTGGGAGGCTCTGCAGATTCTAACACTTCCCAAAGGGACTCTGCAATCCTCAAGCATTTTTTTTTCCAATGGCAGCAGGGTTAATTGACTGCTCAGATCCCTGCACCCTTTGGCAGGAGTTAAAACTGAGAAGGAGGAGAGCTGAGTGCCCAGGTGTCAGGGTTTCTGATTAAGACAATGAGCCAAAATAAAGAGAAGAGTCAAGGTTTGAATTGCTCTCTGCAACAAGCAAATCACGAATGTGGATAAGTTCTGGCTCCTCTGTGTTTTTTTTCTGTCCACAGAACAGCACTGGTGAGAGGTTGGATAGAGGAACAAAGACCCACGGAGGGTTGCTTCACTAAACGCCAAGAAAAGTCAAAGCAGAATGCCCCAGAGCAAATGCGATTGCTTGTTTAGAAATGCGAAAATCATTCCTTCCCTACCTCTCACAAATGATTTCAGTAAAGTTCCTTGACAACAGCATCTGCCAAATACACCTGAGAGAGGTTACTAAATCCTGGCAACTGGGCCACAGAAGCAGCTGTAGGGGAGAGCATGCCTGACCAGGGCTTTAGCTTGTTCACAGCAACTCCTTTCTGAAGGACAAAGTATCAGTTGTACAAGTCTGGTGTGAGGAGAGACTTTTTCTCCCATGAGGTCTACTAAGTAAGAACTTTTCCAACCACCTATAGTCAGGCAAGAAAAACTGTATTTAAGTTTTGAACTAGGAATCAGAATCACACTCTAATTTCCCTTCCCCTCCCCTCCTTCCTTTTTTCTTTTTTCTCCTCCCCTTCCTTCTTTCCCTCTTCACTTTTTCTTTGTCATTTAGGTTAGAATACAAACTAAAGTGCTTCCTTTTGGCATTTTCTCACATAAATGCCATTATTTGATCATATTCATCCTCTTCCCCCCACAGCCCTTTGACATCCCCCCTACTATGTTTCTTGCAGGTCCCTTCCTCCAAATAATTCTCACTTCTAATTCATGTATGTGTGTAGTGCTAGTGTCTGTTCCCCCCTGCCCCCTCCATTGTGATAACTCGTCCCCATTCCTAGCTCTCTTTATACTTCATAGCATTCCCATCCGTGTGCATATGTTTAATATACAAATTCAAATCAAGATTTTTGCATATGAGCGAAAACTTGTGCTTTTTAAAAAAACTAACAAACTGTGGTATATTTTGATTAATTCTTTTTGAGATTGCGTTCCATGTCCTCTAGACTTTTCTTGAGCTTTCTATGTAACCCCAAATGACCAATTTTAACTTTGGATCTTTCTTCTCCTGTGTTCTAGGATTATAGGTTTGCATCACTAGCCAGGTTTTGTATGCTACTGGGGTTTCTGCCCAGGACTCTGTACAGACTAGGCAAGTACTCCAGTCACTGAGTGACATCACCAGTCCCTTGAGTTTATTTTTATTTTTATTATTATTTTAAAGATTACTGTGTGCTTAGTTTTTGAGAATCAGTTTCAGATTTATACTACTGTATTCCAGTTAGATCTTGAAATATTCCTGTCTTTTGCTTTCTTTCTTTCTTTCTTTCTTTCTTTCTTTCTTTCTTTCTTTCTTTTTTTGTTTTGTTTTTGAGACAGGGTTTCTCTGTATTGTTTCAGAGCCTGCTCTGGAATTCGCTCTGTAACCAGGCTGGCCTTGAACTCACAGAGATCCACCTGCCTCTGCCTCCCCAGTGCTGGGATTAAAGATGTGCATCACCAACGCCTGGCTTAGAAATATCTCTTTCCCTCTTTTCATTAGTATATATCAGTTGTACAAAATAATGACATACATTATGACATAACAAAACATTATTCTATGTAGTTACACATCCTTTTACTATTTGTGTAATATTGTTGCATGTTATAACAGTACCTATTATATATATACATATATATAATAAAATGATATATTTGTTATATAATTTTATGTCTTATAAAGATATATCAACTACATTCCATGTCAGGCCTGATGCCCAGGAATAGTTAGCCAACACAATACAGATGCTATGGTTTTTGTGTACCTTTAATTTTTCTATTTTTGTCTTACTGGGACTTTTTGTCATTTTTTTCTGGGAGAAAGAATATGACGTTTGGTGAGTAGGATCTGTAAGCAGTTGGAGGAAGGGAAACAATATGACCAAAATATATTATGTGAAAAAAGTTTAAATAAATTAGATGAATGGATGGATGGATAAATAGATGGATGGATGGATTGATGGATGGATGGATGGAAGGATAGATATATAGATAGATAGACAGAAAGAAAGAAATCAAGAAAAGAGGATCAAAGGTATAGCAGATTTTTTCTTTTGGGCTATCAACCAGCTCTCAAATTATTCATTTTGAATGCTCAGCCTAGTGTAGGCTCATTTCTGGCTAGCTCTTTTAACTTAATTAACCTGTTTCTTTTTACCTACCTTTTGACTCAGGGCGTTTTACATTTTTTTCTTCTGTATATCTTACTTTCACTGCTTCTTATATCTGGCAGGCTGGCAGCTACCTGGTTTTTGCCCCAGCCATGTACCCCTCTTTCTCCCTTGTTATTTTCTCCTTCTCTCATTCCTCTACTGAGCTTAGATTCATCCTTCTATTTATACTCTCTGCCTGACAGCCCCAATTTCTGTTTCCTGCCTAGCTATTGACCATTCAGCTTTTAATTAGACTAGTCAGGTGCTTTAGGCAGTCAAGGTGGAACAGCAACACATCTTTTCATAATTAAACAAATGCAGCAAAAACAAATTAATACATCCACACATCATTTCAAAAAGGAAGCAGAAACAAATGTAACATGCCTTTACACACTTAAAGTAATATTCTGCAGCATAATGCATGTAATACATTTTTACATAGTTAAAATAATAGTCCACAACAGAGAGGAGTTTTAAAATTACACAGAACCTTACGCTTAGTAAGTTCATAGTTGTTCTAATACTACTGTTTCTATTATTAGTAAATACAAAAGTACCATGGCTAAGTATGGTGGCTCTGCTAGGAGGGAATTACTTTTTCCAAGATAGTGGGTTAAAGCAATTACCCTCTCCTTAATTTTTCAGCTTTCATTCTCGTTGCTAAGATATGTACCCCACCAATACTTTAAAGGCAAAGACTAGTACAAAGCCAGTGTTTGTAGACTGGATAAATTCTAAAGGAAGAAAAATAAATGGGAGTCTACTTTGCCATATAGCTGAGAACCTCCATTATTGCTGTATTTTAGCCTCTGGAATAGTTTTTGTTTTCTGCATTAGGGAACTATCCTTTATCTTAGCTATATCACTGTACCTGATAATTCTTTCACCCAATTGTGTTCCTATCACCAAGTAAAAATCTTTTCTTTCACCTATTTGAATTTGGATTTCAATTTTTAAAATGTATGTATTTATTTAGCTTGTATGCAGTCTTCTGTCTGCATGTGTGCCTGCCTGCCAGAAGAGGGCACCAGATCCCATTATAGATGGTTGTGAGCTACTATGTGGTTACTGGGAATTCTGGAAGAGCAGCCAGTGCTCTTAACCTCTGAGCCATCTCTCCAGGCACTTGGATTTCAATTTTTACTCTGTATTCTTATAATAGAACCTGTATTTTGCCTTGTGCTATGCTAATAAAGGTGTGCACTTTTTAGCAATATATACTAGGAGCATTCTCTCCTCTAATCCCAGAGATGTTCCTCAGACTATAGATTTTTAATCACTGTTAGATATTAGAGGACATCTTATTAAAAAAATCATAGTATTCTGTGCATTGATACTAACAACCAATGCTATGTTACTGTTGCCTATTACTTGAAAATAAACTACATTTATTTCCTGGAGGGAAAAGAATCTGGGAGAAGAAAGAACACACATGAAATCACAGATTTTGTTATTAACCTTCTGCTATTCCCTCTACCTTGAATGTTTCCAAACTGCCCATGTGTAAAAATCATTTTTTGCAGCAGGATTCAGAGAGTGAAAATTTTAAATCGAGTAGGAAGTTAATTCACTGGAGGGTTGCCTTCACAGGGAATTGTGAAATATCCCCTCCCCTTCCCCCTGCCCTCCTCTCCTCTCCTCTCTTTTTACTTCCTTTGCTTTCTTTCCCCACCAATATATTTTTTCATGGCTCTCAGATGAAGCGTTTAACTAAATTATGAGTTCTTCATCAAATGTGCCTTCTCAGCATGCACATTCAGGAAAGGAGCACAATCTCAAGCCAGACAAAATCCAAGTAAGGAGAGGGGAGGTGGACAAGAAGTCTCACCACAAGCTGAGATGCTATTCTCAATTGATAGTGACCTGGAGAGGGAAAGTCAGTTTTCTCAAAGGGTGTGGCTCCTGAGAGATCAGCCACACTCCAGGGGAAGGCTACATATTCAAGAATGTATGGGCAGTTTAAATCGGACTTAGTGGGCTTAAGAAACAAAAGAGGACATGAAGGTGGGTGGTACCCTGGTAAATTTTCTGCTGCTGTGCTAACTTAGGAAGCATTTAATTTGAGGCTTCAGAGGGATAGAGTCCATGACCATCATGGTAGGGAGCATGGTTGTAAGCAGGCAAGAATGACCCTGGGCATTATTTGAAAGCTTACATTTTATCAGCAAGGTAAAGGCAGGAAGGGGGAAAATCTGGGAATGGTGTGGCCCACCCCTAGTGACACACCTTCTCCAAAGACCACTCCTGTAATCCTTTCCAAACAGTTCCAACAAGTGGAGACTAAGCATTCAAATATATGAGCCTATGGGGCCCATTCTTCAAACAACCACAGGTGGGTAGGTGAGAATGTTGAGTCTAGGAAGAATTGGGGGGGGGGAAAGAGGGTGAAAAATGATCATAACATTATATAAAATTCTCAAAGAATGAATAAAAAATTCAAAAATGAAAAAGGGTTATGCTATCTCTTCACTGGTCCTAAAGATCTCAGGTAGTTTGTAACAGTAAAATAAAGCTAATTTACCTTCTCATTTATAATAGCGGTTTATTTTGTTTTTCTGTAAATTGAAGGTACTATGTGAAGCAAAATTCTTGACTAGATAAATATATCCTCACCTTAACTATAACTTTTGTGCTGTACTTGGCACACACATCATATTTGTGTGTATGTAGTATAGAGAATAATGTGGTATAAATATTATATTGTATAATTTCTCTTCATATGGTTAAGAAAGAAGAATATATATGAGTTCTAATAATTATATAATTAGTACTACTGATTTTCCATTGTGTGAGTGGATTCAAATTATCACCTGAAATAACATATTCTTAGCCTGAAAAAGGTCATTTAGTATTTTTTGTTTGTTTATATGTATAGCAGACAGGCTAGTGACAAATTCTGTAATGTCTTATTTTTTTCAGTATTTGTTTCATCTAGTGTGTACATTGTATCCATGTGCTCTATGTGTGTGTGTGTGTGTGTGTGTGTGTGTGTGTGTGTGTGTGTGTATGTGTGTGTGTATGTGTGTGTGTGTGTGTGTGTGTGTATGTGTGTGTGTGTGTGTGTGATGTATGCCATATGCTCATGTAGGTGTTCAGAGGCCAGATGCCCCCCCACTTTCCCTTTCTGCTTATTCTCTTGACACATTAAACGTAGAGCTAGGTGGATATTTTTCACATTTTTCATACTTTTCATTGATAGTGTGAAGATTTATCACCTGTCTTCAGATTTTATAAATATTTTGATAATTCTCATCTACTGTTGAGGTCTTCTAATTTTTTTCATGTTTTGTGTTCTCAGCTACAGAATATTTCTTTGTTTTTAAAATTGTCTTTTCATTCATAGTTACCATTTGATGAGGTATTGTTATAATATCAACTTTTACTTATTCACCACATGATTCTTTTAGTTCTTTGAACTGTCTTTTAATGATTCACTTGTTTTTATTTGTGTGTATTCCTATGTGAGTTAATGTGCACCTCATACATGCAAGAGCCCATGGAATCCATAAGGTAGTTTGAGTTCCTTGATCTACAGCAACATTTGTCGATCTGTGGGTCGCAAGCCCTTTGAGGGGGTCAAATAATCCTTTCATAGGAGTTTTAAATCAGATACCTGTGTTATGGTTCATAACAGAGGCAAAATTATAGTTATGGAGTAGCAATAAAAATAACTTTATGATTTATGCTCAACACAACATGGGGAACTGTATTAAAGAATCACAGCATTAGGAAGGTTGAGAACCACAGATTTAGAGTAGGTAGTTGTGAGCCATCATGTGAGTGCTAGAAACCAAACAGTGGGCCTCTGCAAAAGTATCAATATCAAGTTCTCTTAACCACTGACCTATCCCTCCAGCTGCTCTTTCAGCTTTCTTATGATAGCTCACTGAAATAATTGACATCTGGTTTTCCTCACAAATTGTTCCTTTTTAAATAGTAAGAAGGCTGTTATACAGGCTAGCAAGATGTCTCAGAGGTTTCTGTGGTGATATATTATTTATTATTTAATAAAGCTTGCCTGAGGATACAGAAAGCAAAGCTAGTTAACCCTGGTGATACACACCTTTAATCCCAGCAGCCATACTAGGTAGCCATAGAGCCAGGCTCTGGTGGCACAGAGCTTTAATTACAGGATTTAAGAAACAAGCAGGTGGATCTTTATGAGTTCAAGGCCACCCTGACCTACACAAGAGTGAAGAGTAACAGAGCTCATGCCTTTAATCCCAGCACTATGGAGGTATAAAAGGAAGAACCAAAGGATCCCAAGCGTTGAGGATAGGAGGAGATTTAGTTTCCAGACAGGGCAGGATATTGTCTCTGAGAATTTCTGGAGAGAGCATTGCACTCTGAGAACTTCTAGAGCCAGGATCACCCCTTGAGTCTGAGGTAGAGGTAAGAGCTAGTGGCTGGATGCTTTGCTAACCCCCAATACCTGTCTCTGAGTCTTTTATTAATTGTGTTACAGGTTTCAGCCTTGCCATCTACTGCCCCTCAGAACTTTATAGTAAAACTCTTCTAAAGATACCACATACTAGAATCACTAACCATGGAGAAATTAATCTGATAGTGACCTGAAAGTTTCATCCCTACAGTCTAGCTTTCATATTTCTGGAATACCTACTACCAAAGAAGAAGCATAAGCATCAATTTTACCCATCTGTATTTTTTGCAAGCTACAACAACACCTGGCCTGACAAGATATGGCTGCTGGTGCAATAGTAGCATGGATGTTATGGGAATATATCCAACTGCCTTTTGAATGGATCTAAGTCCTGCTCCATGAGATAGAACCTATAGCTGGTACTGTTAAAGGGTCCAAGAAACTGTGACTACATAGGTTCTATCATTATTCTACACATAGACATGTTACTAAAATGACTTCCAATGACTTATTGCTATTACCATAGATCAGAGCATCTCTCAACCCTCACCATAGATGCCTCTTCTTGTAGTAGATGAGAAATAACAGAAACTCTCAACTTGTCAATATTCAGACAAATAAGAAATTGTGGAGTACTCAGCTCTAAATGGGATATACGTAGAACACTCCCTACATCCAAGGATCAAGGATATTCTCACCATAGGGGTTAGAAAGATTGGAAGAGCCTGAGGTGGTGGATAACATCAAGGAAACAGTGTTTTCTATACATGACAGACAGAGCCCTTGCAGATATGAAGTCACAGTGATTGTGACAGCACACACAAGACCTGCACAAGCTCAAGTCAGACAAAATCTCAGCATGAAAGGGGGTGCTAGGCACAAATTCTACTACTAACTGAAGAGCTACTGGCATTTGATAGATGCTGGGAGAGAGAGAGTCAGTTTAGTTTAATGAGGTGACCCTTGGTAGGTCAACCACATACCAGGACTGGCCTCACTCACAAGGGTGCTTGTATCAAACAACCTGGACTTGACAGGGGAGAAAAAAGTAGAAAACTCAAAAGTTGGGGAGGAAGGGGGAGGGGAAGAGATTTGTTATGAGAGGAATTAGAGGAGGGGAGAAGATACCCATGTGTCCTAAAATGAATACATTTCAATTATTCTTCTTACAGTAAATTAATTTTATTTTATGTTTATTAACAAATCTCTATGAGCAAAATATGTTTCTTATATAAAATCACCACTATTCTGAATTGTAAATATTGTGGATTGTTTTCATAAACTATGTTAAAACTTCAGTGACTGAAAATTTTCCACACAGTAAATTTTAAGCAGTTCATTAATGTTATATGTTAATAGCATACACAATAGATTATGCTTATGAAAACAACTTGTTGCAAAATTTAAATCTGAAAGAATCCATAACATTGAAGTAAATGATAGAAAAGTTAAGGGTTTTCCTGATAAGACCAACTCATTTTAAGTGTTCATTTGAAAACAAAGGCTCTTCTAATATGTATAATAAGCTGTCTAAATAATCCCATGTAATTAATTTACTCCCAAATTGTCAGTTCTTTTAAACAAGCACGCACATTATAAAATTTCTAGAAAAACGGTTGTTCTTTGACATTATTACACAAAAAAGAGTCTGTTAATGCAGGCGAGAGGCAAAGCATGCTTTTATAGATTATGATCTGAAGAAAAGACAAAGCCTCTCCAAAATTATACCAGTTACAGACATAAATAAATGCTACAATAATTATACCACTTACATACATACATAAATGCTACAAAGTAAACCACATGTTGTTACAGTTACTGATTTGCATAACTTTATTACTTTTAAAGATTCTTAGAAAAGAAATGAAAACAAATGCATACTCATAGTCTTTTATTATTTTGTTTGCTTATTCTTGCTGGATCTTTCACTTTGAAGGACAAAACAGAACCATACACACACACACACAAACACACACACACACACACACACACACGTTAGAAAGTAAAAATAAAGTTCAAAATATTGAGTCACTATACTGAATAATCTATTTGTAGAGAAAATAAAAAGCAGCAGTACTATATTGAGCCAAAAAGATGCCTGCCCAAATTCTTTCTCTGCACAGATTGGCATACATAGTAAAATACAAGGTAAACTTTTATACATTATGTCTGTGTATTTCCAAATATATTGCCATCTGGAATGCAGTAGCTTAAATTTCAATATCAAGAATATAAACATTTTCATGTTTTCTAAATCAGTTTATTTTAAGAAGAATCATCTGTAGTAAAATATTACAGAAGTAAATATAAATTTTCATCTTTGTTATTATCATTTACACAGACTGTACTAATTTAAAGTTAATATTTAATGTGGTGGAAAAAATACCCAAACTGTATTTTCAAAGTCAACACAAAATGTTTACAAATTACAGTTCAGTTTTTTTTTTTTTTGTAAAAGCCAATATTATAAAAAGTCTAATGGAATACAGGAAAATGAAGTGGCTTTTACTAGCCATTTCCATTGAGATGAGAATTGCAAAGCTACAGAAAACTGGCTTTGTACCCATGTAGAACACTAAAGAAGAAGAAAACAAAAGTTTACTTAAAACTCTATTTCAATCACTTAACCTATTTTAGCAGAAAGATAATGTTCATAAACTTTAAATGTCCTGTATGAATCTTCTGCTTTTTATTTACTGAATGCAAGCACTTCTAAATGGACTTCTGTAAAGATTGGTTATTATTGGAAACCAAAATGTAGAAAAGCAAGACACAATATGAAACTCAAGATTTCTATGGCAATGAAAATGTTATTATTGAAAGAATGTTTCATTTAGTGAGCTCTGATCATGGAGGTTTTTCCTCCCCCAAATCCTCCCAGATCCTCCCCACCTCCCACTCACCCAACTTCATGCTCTTTCTTTCTCTCTTTCACAAGGTCCTGCTGCATTCTTTTCTCCTTCAGTGATTTTACAAATCTTTGTGTGAAATTTGAGTAAAAAATATTACTCAAATGAAATCTAACTCTGGTGTTGAGATCAAAAGTGCACTCATTTGTATAAGAGTTTTCAAAAAATATTAAATCAATTTTAGGAGTTCTTGCAGCACATTTTTAAACTATAATCTGGTTTTCCATAGGGATTTCATCAGAAGACTGACGAATAAAGCCTGATTGGGAGTTGAAAAATTTTTAATGTGGTGTCAGATTTCTGCCTAGTCCTATATGTAGTTTTCTTTTAAAGTGTTTACAGAAAGGCTGGTACCCAACTGTGTGCATTTTTGAACTTACATACATTGTACCTTTTTTTGTACACCATCTTCTTTGCAGAAATGTGACTATTATACAACCGAGTTGTTCACTTAAAGCATTCTTTGACTTATGTTCTTAATCTCACATAAACCTGATAAATGATACCTTGAACAGGACTAGGGAAGGAGACAGTGCATCTTCTAGCTCATTTAGATGGACCTCAGCACAATAGTGTTTCTAAAAATAGGCAGAAATCGGCTGTGCTTGTTTTCAATGGAGGAACAGCTTTGCCATTTAGTTGTTTTCTCTCAGGGACAGAACAAGCTTGATGAAATAATAAATGCCAAATTGCTTTCCATTTTTATTTCTAGGCAGCCTTTTGTATGAGCTGATGAATAACAACTATCAATTCTAAAGTAAGGTGTCTGCAACAGACTGGTCTACTTCTTATAAGCCCTTGTCTTTCAATAGTCTAAGTTCAGCTGCTTGGTTTTAGAACATACCTAATCACTGATTCTGTATCAACAGTAGCATATTTTATCCACCTGTTCCATATAAAGATGTTTTATCTCTTCAGACTCCACAGTCAGTCCCAGAGACTATGATCATGTCCTATTGTTATCCATTGGTTGTATAAAAGTTGATAAGACACAGTCCCCAACAATCAGCCTTTGGCGATTTCCAGAAGAAGGGATTATCTTCTAATTATAACTTTGTATTGTGTGATTTATAATTTCATTATTATTATTGAGATTGGAGTCAGTCTGTACTCCAAGAAGCCAGTTTCAGCTTCAAGACATCAACTGAAACAGCCAAATTAATAGTGAAAAGCAGAATAAGAGATTTATTCAATGTGTTCACATTGGGGAAAAGGAACAAAGAGATCCAGTGACTTTCCCCTATACCCCAAATCCATCTTCAGTGTCCTGAAGTGAGTTGAAGTGTAAGTAGAGCCATGGAAATGTATTCTAAGCATTCCTGGTCAAGGTGTGGACCTGCCCATCACTTATTGCTGAATCATCATTGTCTGGGCTCTAGTGTCTCCAGTAAGATGCTCTAACATCTAACAGGACATCGGCATCTCACAAAATACCTTTCTGGGAGGCAAGTTCATTCTCTGACTGGCACCAGGATTCAGCCTTTTTTTATCTCCCATCAGGAAATTCCTAAAAAGTATTTTCTTTTTATCAATAGTTTGATAGTCAGATTGAGGGACCTGAATGTCTCTTTAGAATATATTCAAACATTTAAAAACAGAAACAGACTCAGAAGGGACTTAAGGAATTTATTGGAATTGGAGAAAACATTAGGACAGGCAAGTTGGAGATCTTGGCAGCTGCCCAGGGGGAAGGAGATGAAAAGGAAAGAAATGTTATACTTTGAATTAGAAGTTAAAGAAAGCAGAGAGCCTCAGCCTGAAGTGAAAGTCTTTGACTATATGTGTGGAGGTTGGACAGCCACAAAGCGTCAGTGAATATCAAGGTCATCAGGTGTTAAAAACACAAAGCAGATGAATGCTCGGGCCATGATACAAACTGCATTAATTCCTTCTTTGCAATCTCACAGCCACTGGCAGGCAACTGAAAGAGAGTCTGCTGGTGATTCATTTTCCAGCAGACTCCCTACATAAATGTTCCAGGACTTTTCAAAAAGGCTTGCCAGACTCAGGCAGCAGAGAGCTAATAGTGGTTACCAATGACAACACACCTCATCTCCATTCTATGGCTTTCCCTGCTGCCCCCAAACATCCCCACTTCCTCAAACACCTAGAAGAATGGGTCCCCATTTCTACTTCGCTGGACCCCTCTACATGTTGTCTGTCTTTGATTCTGGGACCTGAATTCCTGAGTCCCCTGCCATGCTGTTTCCTGTCTGACCGTGGTGTTAAACATTCTTCTAATAAATGTCTTACTCCCCAGACATTGAAGACACCCCATGGAAGGCTTCACCCTCCCTGGGGAGCAGAAAGGGGATGAGAGAGGGGTGTCAGTGGGGGCCAGGGAGAAGGAGAGGGAGTGGGAACTGGGATTTATATATAAGACAAGATTGTTTCTAATTTAAATTTAAAAATGAGGGGAAAAATAAATATCTTGCACCCAATTTTCCTCATCCCCTTTGAAGCCAGCACAAGAGAACTTTCAGCAAGCTTAGTGTCAGAAAGAGGAATAAAGATACAGTTTCTGAAGCACTCAGTGAACTGGGTTAGCAGTGAGAGAGGAGGAACGCAACTGCATGAGGGGCTTTTGTAGGTATTTACATTCATATTCCATTATGGAGATTGCTATTTCTCCTGTTATCACGTCTTCAAGTGTATCATATTTCTTTTTAACTTTTGGATTTATGTTGGTCTTTAGGTTGTAAAAGAGGATTTCTCCTCATCACAGGTCTCTGGCCTCGTGTGGCCAAAGGAAGCACTTGCTATCTACTAAGAGAGTGTATTAAACACTGGCCAAAATATTGTAAACCATGCTATTTGTGTGTAAAGGATGCCAACATCTTAGTAATCATATCTATTAATACATGTGTTCTCAGGACACTGGACCTTCCCCAACCGAGCTTTGAAAGAAAGGATGTTGCCGTACACAGATCATGCCATTAAGTGGTAGGAATCTGGAATAGTAAGATTTTCTTATTCCCAAATAGTGCCTGGGAAGCAGCTAGTTGCAAATGGCTGCTTTTATTCTGTCTTCCTGCCTATTATCCTTTATGGCAAGGACCAGAATCAAATAAGTCTCTTTCTTCTACAAGAACTGCCTCCAGTCTCCACAAATTCACTGTCCCTAAGTTCAAGACTTATGTTGCCCTACATGACAAACCATGGTCTTTTTTTGGGACTGGGTATTTGATTTTCAAAGTTCAGTTTGATTAAGTGTGCTTGATGTTGGGTATTGGGTGTTTAGTAATCTCTTATTATTTCAAGTAGAGTGACATTATAAAACTATAAATAGGAATAAATCAGTCTCAGAGTTAGACATATTTGTTGATTTTTTCATGTCTTAGTTTTGTAGGAAACACCATATTTTAGACAACATATATTGTAGACTCTCTCTCATTACTTGCAATTTTGTTATTGACTTGTTGGATTATGTTGAGAATGTCTACTTCTCCTTCCATTATGGCAGGACAGTACTGATGATCTTTGTTTGCTTACAGCCACTATGGGAGGAGAGTGGTTTTGTCATAGCTCACTTTGATCATCTCTTTCCCTGACCACACTCAGCCATTACTCTCTAGTCACTGCTGGTTGGGAAATACACTGCTCAACAGATTTCAAGTTCCTTGAATTCAGCTTTTAGGCTATACTTGAAATTTTCTGACCCCAACAGTGAGTCTTCTTAAGTATCTTTATCCTCCATTATTTTGGTATGATAGCTTGACTATTACATTAGCTTCTGTTCATAATGATTCTATTTCCTTTTAATTGCTTCTAATCACAGACTCTATTAATTACTAAGAGCATCATAAGCTTTGACTTTTACTCTGTTGCAAATAGATTAACTCTCTTGAGGGAAAAGATGCAGAAACCTGCCCCTATGAACTACTTTACCCCTCTGGGCAAAATCTTTGTGGTGTGGACCTAGACCTGGGAGACAGAGGGAAATGATTAAGCATGTGGAAGCAGGCCTCCAAATCCTAGCCAGAGTAACTCCATCTTGCTGTAGACACCATTTAGCTGTTATGTGCAACCAAATGCCACAAAAAGCCATTCCTCCCAAGCTTAGATGGAGTCTGCCAAGACCAGGAGAATCATTATAAGAGTAAGGACAGAGTGTATGGAAATGTGTAAGTCCCAGAATCTGGTTTTATTTATGGCATTATTTGTTGAACCTAGGGTCTCCTCCTCTGCATTAACACTATGTAGTGCTCTGATCTCAGGTTCGCATCCATTCTGGTGTAGACGGAGCTATATGAGTTAGGAACATGATAAGCACAGATGGTGGAGTGAATGGTATGATAGGTGGACTTTAGAAAAATAATAGCTCTCACATGTTCAGTGCTCCATAAATAGCTCCAAATAAAACTCAATTTGTTCATTAAAATTAATTTCATTGAGTTGTTCTTTAGGATGTTTATATTATTTTAGGTTGTGATCACATGCTAATCATGTAGCTCCCCGAAAAATTCATGCAACTGGTAATTGACTGTATTACTGGAGACAGGAGCTCTGCAATAGAGCCAATAAAAAGGACACCCAGACAAGTATGCAAGAATACAGGTAAGGCTTTAATGAAATCTTGAATTAATGCTTTTGTTTGCAAGCAAATGGGGGGACAGCATAAAGCAAAGAGGAGATCACATTGATCTCTGAATATAGGCAGAGCTGCTGGGGAGGACTAGCTTGCAGTCTCCATCTTGCCCTAAGAACTTTGAATGTGTAAGTTGCTGCAGGTTCTAAAAGGGAATGAAAGGAAAATAGCAAGTATTCTAAAAGAGGGAGTCTTTTAGAGAAGCATCTCTTTACCCCTCTGGGCCTTCATCTTATAAGGAATGACATCATGAAAGATGGGGGCTTCTACATCTACACTGCATTCACCTCAAAATCAGATTTGAGCAAATAAAAGTAGGTTCAAACAGGATTAAATCTTCAAGTGTTCTGCTCTTTTAAGAAGCATCACTCTAGAGCGGGGGAAAGATAATGCCCTGTTTTATTGGCTACAGCAGTATTGAATCTCCCTGTGCAAAGAAGAAAGAGGGTGTGGACACTGGCTCAGGTATCACAGTCTCTCATTAGGATTATTGAATTTTTATAGATTTTTCTTGAATTAAAGTTGCTTTGCTTGATGTATGACCTTAATATCACTCCTAAAGAACACAATCAATAGGATTAAAAAACAATTTTGGAGACTGGGAGGTATTTTAATTAAAAAAATTGCTTTTCATGAAAACTGGAGTACCCAAGTTCAACCCCTATCATTCATGGAAAAATGTAGGGGTTTTGACACTCATAATTCTGGTGCTGGGGAAGTAGAGGCAGATTGATGATCTTGGGTTCGCTGACAAGCCCCAGGTCCCAGTGAGAGGCCCTGTACCAAAAACAAGATGGAAAGATCCTGAAGAACCGTGCACCATACACATGTGAACCAGTACACACAGGAACATGCACACACTCCAACACCCATGTAAATAATACATTTTACCAGGTTCCCTGAAAGTAGATCCATAGAACTCCCAAAACTATCACACCTGAAGAGCTATTTCCAGAAATCTTACTAATTGATTCTTTAAAAGTCTATTCATCTTAAACATGCCAGAAGCACAAATATGAAAGTAGATTATGAGCCA
This sequence comes from Cricetiscus sungorus, assembly GCA_030556225.1. Lineage (NCBI taxonomy): Eukaryota > Metazoa > Chordata > Mammalia > Rodentia > Cricetidae > Cricetiscus > Cricetiscus sungorus. Next base: position 38,086,270 of record JANBXA010000726.1, read on the forward strand.
ACCCTTGATTCTCATGCCTACTAGGATACCACTAGAAGTTTTTCATCATGAGTAGTATGGCATTGCCTGCCTGCAAGTGTTCCAGGTATCCAAAACTCTTGTAAAGCTTAATTCCAAAGATTACTATTATATGGCTGGATTTTGTCATATAGCACCTCTATGACTGAAGAACTTACTCTTCTGCTGCTGTGATAAAACACCATGACCAAGGCAACTTTCAGAAGGAATGGTTTATTTGGGCTTATGGTTCCAGAAGGATGGGTTTTTCATGATAGGAAGGCATGACAACTAGAGTATGAAATTGATAGCCTACATACTCAACCACAACCATGAAGCAGAATGAGTGAACTGAAAGTGGTGAGAAGTCTTTTAATGTCAAAGACAGCCTCCAGTGATGTACCATCTCTAGTAAGAATAGACCACCTACCTCAACCTCCTTGAACATCACCACCAACTGGAGACTAGGTGTTCAAGTACCCTAAATTATGGGGGACATTTCTATTCCCGCCATCACAATAAACTGAAGAAGTTTCAGTTCCTTCTGGACAATAATGGTAGCCACAAACTAGGCAGGGAATCCTTACAGTTAATATTTTGGAATGGGCCATGTCAGTTCCTTTAGCACCATCACTAGTAGTATTTGTGTGGAGAAAGGGGAATTGAAGATAGGGAATTTAGTCACGACATTGATAATGTGGCAAAGGCACATCTGTTTTCTCTAATCTAGTCATGTGTTTAGTATAAAACATCACAAAACACCAAGAGAAGCCCCACAGGTTCATGGAGAAAGGGTAGACTAAATATTTAAGCTAACCCACCTGGAACATTTGTGAAATTTACAAGGCTTGGGACAAGACTTCAATTGGAGGCCTGCATGATATCTACATAATGATTTGAAATGTTTCAGTCAACTAATTACCTGTTAAATAAAACAATGTGTATCTGTTACTGGTTATTGGCTGTGGGCTGATTGTTTCCAGGTTCTTGATCTTTTATCCAAAAAAACTGGAAAAGGAAGGCTCACAGAGACTTGTGAAAGAAGTAAGATAACTTTATTTTCTTTTCTTTTTCTTTTCTTTTTTATTTTCTTTTTTTGTGGAGCAAAGCAGTAATGCAGATTGTTAGAGGGATATGCTACTAAGCCTGACAGCAGGTCACGTGCATGAGAATGTTCTATGGTCTTGGGCTGTCTCTTTCTATGGATCTATGGGAAAGACAGGCTGGTTTGGATGGTTCTTGATCCATAGATTAGGTTCTGTGAATGACGCTTCCCACAATACATTTCATTTCAATCATATTCACACCCAATTTGCATGTACCCATAAGATGGTAAGTGGGATCCTCATCAAGACATTACAAGAGGACAGTTATGCGTTACTGTGCATGTGCCCAACCTACTTCAGGCCAGACCTGCCCTACTCTTTTTTATATCCCAATATGTCAGCAATACACTTGAATAGAACTGTCTACATTTGATTGTGATATGGGTCTGAGAAAGTAACAACGTTGGTTAGATGCAGGAGTAAGTATATCCCAATATGAGTTGGGGTAGAGGGAGTTCTGAAGCTGCTAGGTGCATTATTTGGAGAAGGGTGTGTTTTAGTTTGGGTTTTTGTTGCTGTGAAGAGACACCGTGACCAAAGCAACTCTTATAAAGAGAGTTTATATTGGGGTGGCTTGCTTACAATTTCAGAGGTTCAGTCGATTATCACCATGAAAGGGAGCATGGCGGTGTGCACATAGACTTGGTGCTGGAGTACTAGCTGAGAGTCCTACATCTTGCAGGCAACAAGAAGTTGACTGAGACACTGGGCAGTATCCTGAGCACAGGAAGCCTTAAAGCCTGTCCCGACAGTGACACACTTCCTTCAACAAAGCCATACCCACTCCAACAAAGCCACACCTCCTATTAGTGCTACTGCCTATGAAATTATGGGGGCCAATTGCATTCAACTATCACAGGGTGTACATATAGTATATGTAGAGGAAGGAAGCCTGCCAGGAAAATTATTAGAAGAGTATGCATAACCCAAATCCAAAGAGGTACACCAAACTGAATCATGCTTGGTGCGCTTTGAGAACTCTTGCTCGCATGGCAGGCTGTCAGTCTTAACAGTGCATGACACAACAACCTACATTATCAGTTTGCGCCAGATGAAGTTATCTTGCTCTTTTAGCAAATCTGTGTGAGTTCTTATTTTTAACTATTTTGATAAGAGGCCAAGAACATGAATACAAAAGGCTGGGCCCTGTCCACTACTAATACTTTTTATTCCATAACAAATCCACCATTATAAAGGCCCAAGAGGTTAATTTTGAATTTAGAATTCTTTGACTGTTGTACATTTTATACTGTCAGAGTGGGAATACTGAGCACCACCCTTCTAGCCCCCTGGCCTCTGGTAAGCCTGTAATCTTTTTGTCTCCACCTGCTTCCCATCCCTCACATTGACAGGCCACCTCTATATTCATGTGAATATCTGGGCCATGGTTCTATGTGGATCCTTCAACTATTAGTCCTCAAACAGAAAATAATTACAGATCGGAAATATCAAGGTTAGGGCATTAATAATGGGACAAATGTACATTGGTTTTATCTTAAAAATACAAGTCATGTGGGCGGTAAAAAGCAATAAAACTCCTCAAGGTGCCACAGGCCCACTGGGGAATGCGTAAACTGAATATTTAGTATAGCAGCATAATTCTTTTTCTTGTTGCTGTGACGAAATATTTGGAAAGAAGCAATATGAAGGGAAAATTAGTTTTTTACTCTCAGTCTGAGGAGATATAATCCATCATGGAGGGGGAACATGGCAGTCAGAGTCTCCATGGTGAAAATAGAATGCAGCTGTGACTCCTCATCTTTGAGGAACAGGAAGCAGGGAAGAGAGAGGAAATGAAGTTGAGCTATAAGGCCTTAAATCTTGTGCCCAGTTACCTACATAGATAACTTTCAATTGTTTTGCACTTCCAGTTAAACAACAATGATAAAAAGGACCTGTGCCTTCTATCTCACTTTGTGATAAGGAATACTCTATGTTTATACATTTTTAACTTTCATTTTTTATTTATTCTTTGTGGCTTTTACATCATGCATATCCATCCCATTCATTTCCTCCTCCCTTTGTATCTGCCCTCTACCCTTATAATTCCCTCCTAATTAAAATAAAATACAATTTAAGAGATAAAAGAAAAAAGAAAGGTCAGTGTCACCATGGAAGCTGCAGTGTGACACAGTGAGTCACACAGTTTATCCATTTATGCATTTAGCTTTACTTGCAAGTGTTCATTGCAAAGAGTCTGGTTTGAGGCCTCTGGTTTCTGCTACACTATAGATGCTGGGCCCTCACTGGGACTCCTCTTGGATATCCTGTTGTTGTCTTGTGCCATGGAGATCCTACAGCTTTGGGTCTGCAGGACAAGCCCCTTCCCGTGCTCCAGCAGATCACAGATGGGGTGGACATTGGGGTGGGCCAACTAGTAACTCTGCTTTTGGGCTTGGGCAGCTGCAGGGTTGGTCAGGGCGTCAGCCTTTCTGGTCCTTATCACTAGGGTGAGCTCTCCTGCATTGCCCTGGCTACTTCACCCCTTGGAGCAATGAACAAGGGGCAGGTCAAGTTCTCCTGCTTTCATGGAGTCAGCATAGGTAGGTTCTCCCACACATACACTTTCTGGGCCAGCTCTACTGTATTGCCCAGACATGGTACAGGGGCCACTTTCCCAGTGCTGGGGCTGATGAAGGGGCAGGGGCAGCTCTCCTGCTCTTATGACTTCAGGGACAGCTCTCCCACCTGCCTCAGGCATTCATGAGCAGGTGGGACATTTCTCCCCCAATGATTATACATTTTAATAGACAATATTAGTGACAGAAAAAGGTGTATTTTGGATCCATTTTATTCATTTAATTTTAATACATTAATTGAACATATACAATAGTGAAAACAGTGCTATGAGAGTACAACAAACAAATGTTTTTAAGGCCTTAAATTTTCAGAATTGCATAATGTTTGGGATGGCTGAAAGGCTCACAAGGCCCCATGTCTAGCTGAGGAGCTGTTGGCAATTGATGGCTGTTGGGTTGGGGGATGCACTTCTCCTTGGATGTGTGGCAGTTATAGGTTGACTATGTCCCAAATAATTCCAAGAATTTTAAATATACCGAAGGGAATAAACTGACCTATGGAACAATCAGTTGTTACTTAATTTTTTTATTTTCACTAGCCTTTACTACTTCCATAAAATAATGAGTGTTATTATGGGATATTTCAGACTTATGTGTAATATACTTTGATCTTTGTAAAGCTATTATAACTCAATCTCTCTCCTATTGCTCCCCTTCCTTTACCCCAATGCCCTACATTTTCATGTACTACCTTTTTTAAATTATTAATTGTAAATATATGCATACACATAAATATGTAAGTACAGCCTGATGGGTCCATTTAACATTGTCCATTTGTACATGTGTTTGCGGCTGACCCTCTGGGATTAGTTAATCAATCATGAGGCTTGATACTGGAGAATACTGGTTTTCCACAACTCAGTATGAATTAGATGCCTGCAGCTCCTCATCAGGGCTGGGGCCTGTGAGAGTTCCTGCGATTGTGTCTCCAAGGTAAATGGTGTGTTGTCAATGTTCAGGTCTTATTTAAATGAAATACTGGTGAAATTTCATAGGTGCACCTTCCCTCTCTGTAGGAAGCCGTGAAGGGGTGAGTCCTCAGTGAGTGGGTGGTGTTGACCTGGATCATGTCAAGAACCTCAGAGCTTCAGACCCATGGAGGAATGGTGATGTCTACCCTTCTTGGGGTGAAGCTCAGAGAGAAATGGCAAAGCCTTTCTCAAGGAACCAAGTGAGTACCGAAAATGTTAGCCATTGCTACTTCTTTCCTTGGGTAACAGTGACCTGAAAATTGTACAGGTACAGAGACTGCTCTATTGTGGGACATTTGATCACACTGTGCAACTCTGAGACTGTGTTATTAAAATTAACCTTGGATCAGAGGACTGAATCAGCATCCAATCGACAAAAATTAGCCATAGAGATTACAGAGGAACCAGAGAGACTGATAGAGAGATGCACAGGAAGTGGGGGGAGGGATGTGTGGAGAGAGATGCCCTTGCTGGGAATCCAGTAAAAAAGGGAAGGATGTGATCTATCCAGGTTTTTTGTTTGTTTGTTTGTTTTGTTTTGTTTTGTTTTTCAAGACAGGGGTTTCTCTGTGTAGCACTGGCTGATGTAGAACTACCTCCATAGACCAGGTTGACCTTGAACTCAGAGATCCTCCTGCCTCTGCTAGGTACTGGGATTAAAGGTGTGTGCCACCACCGCCCAGCGTTCTATCAATTTTTTACCCCAGTGTCTGACTACTGAGTCTTTATTGTTACTAGCACAATATAGATAAAGCAAAACTAGTCCCACTGAGATTAGCTAAAACTTCCTTCTTGATTCAGCTGTATACCATCAGCACAGACTCCTTGTTCAGCTGTATGCAATATCCTGCCTCCATGTTCAAGTATATATAACAAACATGCTGAGGTTCCAGGGTGTTGTGGTTTCTCCAGCAGAAATCCAGGTCCACCCAATCCCTGCTGTTCTGTTTGTGTGTATACGTCTTTTCTTCATCTCCCTCTCCTTATCTGGTCAAAATCCCTGGAGCCATGAATGGATGCAGTTCTATATCAAAGACACAACCACGAAGCCCCACCATTTTAGATCTCTGGCCCTTACAGTATGACTCTTTGTCTGCAATGTTTCCTGATCATTATATTGGTTGTGTTGTACGTTTATCAACTGAAGTTGGGCTCCCCATGGCTAGGTGTTCTCTGCATTTTTACCAGTTGAGGCTTTCTGTGGTATTTTTTGTCTGTTGCAAAAATAAGCAATTTTGAAGAGGGGTGAGAACTACATTTATCTTTGGTAGGAGGTTAAGTATTTATAGTGCAGTTAGAAATTACACTGGTTTAAGAAAATGGCAGCTGGATGCTCTCGGGTCCGTGGCCTCACAAGCAATGTATAGTTGGTTAGGGTTACAGTACCTGGCACAAATGTCCTGCTATTGAGCTGCCCTAAGATACAATTAGAATGATGTTGATTGTTCCCAGTATCTAAGTGTGACTGCTGCACCTTTGGGAATAGCTTGCCTTGCTGGTTATTATTGCGGTTCATAGGCTTTACTGCTGACTAGGACTATTGATTGTTTTTCTCCCTTGGCAGCTTTCTTAGCATCTTCAAGCCCTATGGGAATTAATATTCAGGGAAGAGGAGTTTTGGTCAGTTGGAGCTTGATACTTCCAAGCCCTGTTTCCAAAGCATGTGGTGTGTTCAGCAATAGGAGCTTCTCCTCAAAATCTGAGAGGCAACCAAAGGCAATGGCAATATACTATCATGTTCTGGGGGCAAGGGGTCTCTTGGACTGCCCTGACTAACAACTTGAAAAAAGGCAAAAGCATCTCTCTCTCCTCTCTCTCTCTCTCTCTCTCTCTCTCTCTCTCTCTCTCTCTCTCTCTCTCTCTCTCTCTCTCTCTCTCTCTCTCTGTGTGTGTGTGTGTTTGTTAGTCTATGGCTTTGGGGAGGAACATTATGATCCCAAGTGCCATAAATTTATTTAAACTGTATAAATATTATACATACTCATACAACAATACACACATATTATATAGTCTTAGGTAAACATAAAACAATATGATTCTTATGGCTTTTTCAAACATCTTCAGTGTTATCTAGCCATTCTCTAGGCCTTCTAGGCCTCTCCCTTTTCCCAGTTAAGGAGCCACCTCCTGCTTTACTTATTTACCTTTTCATTACATGCATGTTCTGCTATTTCCATCTTGGGGGCGCATTCTCTCCTCACATTGTTTCCTTCTACAGCCCACGAATTGGGGAGAATGTGTGGAAGGAAGGATCAGAATAACCCACCAAGCTAGTCAATGGAAAAGCATATATCGGATCTAACTGTGGAGAGGCTGGAAGTGGTATTACATGCCCATTTTAAAGGAACATATTTCCCTTGTAGGGGGAAGTACATGGGAATAACAGCTGCTGGGATACATCCTTTGACTCAGCATGATAGCTTTCACTATGACACTCAAGTGTCTGATAATATGTTTACCACATTTCTCATATTCATGGATTTTCCTGGCTTCTAAGCAAATGATTGTGGGCTACAGAGAAGAAAAACAAAGGCGGTGTGCTGGCTTTAAGCAGTGGCCCTGTCATAACTTCCTTGAACAAGTCATCTGTTAAAAGTTTCCTAGAACAACCTGTAGCATTAGCTCCCACTTCCAGACAATAAGCGGGGTCATTCTGAGATCACCAGCCCAGCAGGCTTAGACATGGGCTAATGATCACAGAAGATGCATCTTGGGAAGAACAACAGTGTCCCAGCATTTCACTCATGTGAAGAATTACTGGGACCCAGGCCATGACCAATGACCAACCTTTCTGGCCCTTCTCTGGAAACATCTTCTATACAGTTACTCTAGTATTCCTCCATCCCCTCCTCCTGCAAGAACCACTTCCCTGTTTCCCATCTCAGCTGGGACCTCTTCAATCATGTTCAACAATGTGGATAATCCACAGGCTGGATCTCTTTGTCTCAGAAGGCTATCTATAGGTCATTGTGCACCCATGGCTCATTTTTGCTTGAGTCAGCTTTAGTCCTCAGCCTCAGCCTCAATTGAGTTTTTGTTTGGGATTATTTATCTAGGAAGTTAATGGAGTCATCTGACTCTGCTGAACTCTGAGTCTGCCATGAGTGTCGTTTGTCTAGGAGCTGTAGGAATCAACTGAGAGAGCTTTTTGCTTTTTTTTTCTTTTACCTAAAAGCTACATTTGCAGTCATTTCACCTGTCTTCTAATGATCCATTCTGGTGTTGAACCTCTATTTTTCAAGTTCCTTTTAAGAATTACATTCAAAACAAATATTTGTGTAGTTGAGAACCCAAGCTAACCTAGTGGATATGATCTTGGAGCATTCACAATCACACACTTAATTATCCAAGTGTTATTTGCTGTTTGTTGAGGGGTTGTGAGTACTCATAGTGCAGCGCTGCATTCTTCCTGAGCACCAGTGCAAACAGTATATGCTAGAATAGACTGAGAGTGCTCCTGCTATTACAGATGGTTAAGTGTACTAGTGCTCAATGTTCTTTTATAATGCTTTGCGTGTAAGCCAGTATAATGGGTTTTCGGGTGAGAAGTGGGGGAATCTGAAACTTCTTGTTCCTGTCATAAGCTTTCCTGCAAAATTAATGTTGTTCCCTAATCCATATTAGCCTGTATATGGGGGGCAGTAAGCAGTTTTGCTGGTCACATGTCAGCAACTAAAAAAACATGCACATTACATTCCTAGCAAAAAAGTAACAACCCAGTTCTCAATGCATTTGCTTAATTTAATTTTTAGAATAGTACTGGTAATTTATTCTGACTTTTCACTTGACCATTTTGACTTTAAAGGGATGAGGTGAATGTTTCTCTGAAGTAATGTGAAATGTTTTTAAGAAGAGTCAATTTTGAGTTGTTTATCAAGAAGAAAAGAAATGGAAAGTATATAAATGTAGAAACAGGGTCTTCTACCAACAAATCCCTTCTCTGGTCTTCTACAGAAGTTAATTAAAGGTTTCCTTTTCCTTAAACAGCTTGTAAATATTAGACCATTTCCATTCCCCTCTAAATTTTGTCATTTTTCACTTATAATTATCTAAGTCTTATATAATATTATAGAGGATATAATCATTCTTCTGTATCTGTTTGGATTATTTTCAGGACTTAATAAAGACATTTTATATGACATTCAAGTCATATAAAAAGATGTAGCCAAATATGTAGCATTTGTTTATAAACTTGATAAGCCACCAATATCTCTGTATTACTTATATATTATATAAATTAATTAAAGAATAAAAAGAGAAACATATATGTGGCACAACTGTTTCTCAAAAATTTTGATCCATACTTTAATTCATAGATGTAGCACCCATAGATAGACATGAAATCATTTGTATTTATAATATGTACTCACCACACTACTTAATATATAAGAACAATGGAAGTTTTCTGTGTTCCTTGTGATGGACTAAATTTCATTCTCTAAACAAGGGATGTCAAATTCTACTATCTATTACCTATATTTGATTGGATGTGGTACCTTTGAAGATCAAATTTACTTAAGAATAACAGGATGGTGTGGCCCTGCAGTGGTTGGGATCTGGGGTGATGTCCATGGCTCCTGAGGGCTTTGCAGATGTACAGGGTCTAGTGAGCCACCTGAGACAGTGTCACTGTCTGTCTTAGGGTTTCTCTTGCTATGAAGAGACAGCGTGACCACAGCAACTCTTATAGGACAACATTTAATTGGGTGGTTCATTTTAGTCCATTATCATCATAGTGGGACATGGTGCTGGAGAAATAGCTGAGAGTCCTATCTCTTGCAGGCAACAGGAAGTAGTCTGAGACACTGGGAGAGCTTGAGCATAGGAGAACTCAAAACCTACCCCCACAGTGATACCCTTCCTCCAAGGCCACGCATACTCCAACTAGGCCACACTTCCTAATAGTGCCACTCACTTTAGGAACTGTTTTCTTTAAAACTACCATAGTATCTAAGGTCCATGCCCCACCAGAGTCATACTGTTTTGGATGGCCTGTGCTGTGTCACTGGGGCCATGGTGATATCAGAGTCTAACCTGCTATTGAGAGCCATGTCTGTGTCTAAGGTTCTGCTGCAGCTGGGGTTCATGATGATGTTTGTGGCTGCTGTCAGCACAGGGAATCATAGAAAGCATGCATATGGAAATATGAGGGCTTCACTGTCCCTGAGATAACTGTCCCTGGGATGGCCTGCTTCTGTAGCAGGACAGCTAGCCCCACCCCTTATGGGAGAGCTAGTCTCTGAATCTGGGAAATATGGCCCCACCCCTCACCACAGGCCTGCAGCTCACCCGGGAAGCACACTAGAGTTAACTCTGTTGTCAGGACTCAGGTGAGCTGGTCCTGGAGGCATTAGAGCAGGGGAACTTTCCTGGCCCCTTTCATCTCCCTTGTGGTGGCATGGGTGAGGCAAAGATGCCCTCCCTGCTACCTATGGCAGACAAGAAAGTTAGCCCTGGGGTCATGAGAATGAGATAACTAGCCTTGACCCTCACCAGCTGTAGCACACAGGAAAGCTAGTCCTGCACCCCATCTGGACAGCACACTAAACTGTCCCTGTTGTTAGGGGCACAGGTGAGCCAGCTCTGAGGTCATGAGAGCAGGAGAGCTGACCCTCCCACCCTCCCTATGCCCCATAGAGGAATTGGGAGAGAGGGCCCTGCACCTTGCCTGAGCAAAACATAGAGCTGGCCCTGGTGGTAAGAGTGTAAGTGAACCAGATTTGAGGGCCAGATCAGGACAACTGGCCTTGACCATTGTTGCAGCTTGCATTGGGTGAACTAGCTGAGGCAGTAGTGGAGGGCTCACCTGGGTAGTGAAGATGAGGGAAATCTGGTGAGCTGACCAACCCAGTTACCACCCAGGCCCAGAATCATGAAGGACTATGAGTTAGCCCACTCCAGCTATGAATAGTTGTAACATGTGAAGGGGACAGATCCAGAACTGCAGGATATCCTTTACACAGGGCAACAGGATATCCAAGAGGATCCCAGGGATAGCCCAGTATCAGTGGTGTAGCAAAGGCCAGAAGCCTCGAACCAGACAAATGACTCATAGAAATGAATACTTACAAGTGAAAATGAATGGACTAAAATAAAATGTGTGACTTAGTGGACCACACTACCTACAGGTTCCACAATATGCTGCTGCTTCTTCTTCTTCTTCTTCTTCTTCTTCTTCTTCTTCTTCTTCTTCTTCTTCTTCTTCTTCTTCTTCTTCTTCTTCTCCTTCTTCTCCTCCTCCTCCTCCTTCTCCTCCTCCTTCCTCCTCCTCCTCCTCCTCCTCCTCCTTCCTCCTCCTCCTCCTCCTCTTCTTCTTTTAAATTTTGTTTTGTTTTGGAGGGAGAGTGCATGGGCAGAGGGCAGATATGAGGGGACAGTGAGATAAGTTGGATTGAGAAACATAATGTGAAATCCACAAAGAATCGATAACGTTTAAAAAACAAAAACAACAACAAAAAGAAACACAGGACAGAATTATCATAGATTTCTGTTTAGTCTTAAATCCAATGATTCATTTTCTTGGTGAAGAGAAAGGACAGGAAGGAAAAATATATGCCATGCATGAGCTTTCCTTAGGGGATGTAAAAAACCATGTATTCACCCCAGATATAGCACTAATTGACCAAGGAAAGGATTCCATGCAAATACAGCTTGGTGAACTAATGGGTTTATTGAGGTTATATATATATATAAGCATAGCAATTCATGCCAAGCTATTTGAGCAACTTACCTGAAGCTATACTTCTGAAGAATCCCATCCACTTCATGAATGACTTATAAAATACTCTGAAGAATCCCCATGGGCCACATACTTGGAACTAACCAGAGTCCCACACTTTGCCATCATTCCACCTCCTGCATAATGCCAGGGGGAAAAGGAGCCTTGGGAAGATCTCTCAAGGATTTTGATCCCCATAATTACTGTAATATGCTCTATCTCTTCACTAGGGGAAAACAGTAAGCCTGATCTCAGAAAGTTTGTGATGTAAATTATCACAGATGCTCTGATTCAAGATGGTAATGGTCATATCCACTCTAGAGGAAACAGAAAAACAAGAGTTCACAAGTAAAGTGACAGAAAATTAGAGAAAAAAGAAAGGTCTTTTGTAAATCTACTGAATGAGTGTTTATGGATTAGAACTTGATTTCAGACTTGGGGCCTTCAGAAGTGTCTGACATTTGATTTTGTGGTAATACTTAATCACAGATTTATAGAACCAAGAGTAGCTTCTCCAAGAGAATGATCCATTCTCTCTCTTCTCAGATATCCATTCTCCTAAATACAGTGTTTATTATTGTCTTACACATCTTTGTGTAGTCTACACACCTAGGGCATCTCTCCTATGCATCCCTTCTCATATACTTGTATGACTCTGCAATTACTCTATGGTTATTTTTACATTATAGCGTGTATATATGACATCATAAATTGGTATATTTCTAGGACTAGCTTTTTCCCTTACCTTTTTCCCCACTTCCACAACACTATTAAGCATCCACATCTTGATGTCACAACTCTGAGAAATACAAGGCTCACTTTCAATCTTGATTTCCTTGTTCAATTTGCTGAAAAGGGTCTCAAGTGTATTAACTAACACTCATAATGCAGAAGCTTGGCCTCCCATTGCGCTCATCTAGTATTTTTCAAGCATTAATGTGCTTTAGGATCATCTGAAAGACTTATTAAAAACCCAGGTTTTTGGTTTAGCTTGAACATTTCTGCATGAGCTTCTCTGTAGTGGGCTTGCGTTAATTGCATTTCTAACAAGTACCTAGATACTGCTTCTCCTATTGCTGCTGCTGCTGCCATTGCACAGTGACACCAACTGGCTTCCAGGCAAGCCAGTACATTCATTAGTTTCCTTGAATAGAAGCTAGACCTCTGCCTCTTTCTTGGAATAAATTGTTTGACACTAATGTTGTTGTAGCTGGGGGCTACTAATGAAAGAATTTAAAACATAGTTGCAAATGATTCCCTTTAATATCTGCTAAGCCAAGACAAAAGCAATACTAATAAATGAAGTCAGTGTTATTTATGCAAAGAATCTTCTGCTTATGCTTTTCAAATCTTTTATTTTTGAACTGAACAAACATTGTGGGTTATAGAAAAATAATACAGAAAAACAATCAGTTAACAGTAAAGTTACTAAAAAGGGTGATGAACTTTGCATAACAGTGTTGATAAAATCCTCATGTGTTTCTGCCTTCCTGTATTTTATCTCTATGCCTTCAAGCTGTAGGAAGTAATAAGGGATAATTAGCACTTGTACAGCATTAACTTGCACCAGCTACTTTGCAGATCTAAGAAAGCAGCCATTCCAACACGAATGCAGTTTTAACATGATTTTTCCAGTGTCTCTCCATCATAGCCTAGATTCATGGGAATGAAAATGTTTATACAGAATATTAAACTAATCCCCCTCTTACCATAGCAACTTCATCTTTCTCACTTTTCAACATTGAAAAATTCCATTTTGTTTTTTGGTTTGGAGAAAACATTCTGGGATTTTAATATAGTTTTCTATCAGAACAAACAAACAAAACCTACAAGCTTGGCATGATGATGCACATCTGTAATCTCAGCTCTCAACATGTGAAGACAGGAAGTTTCTGAGTTTGAGACCAGCCAACCAGCCTAGGGTATATAACAAGTTCCAGGACAGTGTGATCTATGTTATAGCACTGTAAAAAAAAAAAAAAAAAACAATCCTGCATTCCGTATTTACAAATCATATTTTCCTAACTCACAGGTTCTATACTGGTAAAAAGGATAAATGAAGTGATACAATTATCTATAAACTAACTATAAATTCATTGGGAAAGTACCCTTCCTATGACTAACTTTTTGCTGACTGTTAGATGAAATAGTAGTAATTTCAACTAATGAATACTAAGATACCAATCACAGTGATTTTAGTTGCTACAGTTCTGTAAGTCATCACAACCTCAAACATTCCTTTTTGTTAAAATAGATTATTTCTGTTCCTACAGGATGAAGTCTAAATTATTACATGTAAATATTAATTTAGCCATTTGTTTGTGGTCCTCCAAATATCATGGGCTCACCTACCCAATGTGGTTAATCTTTTGTTGATCCTTATAGCCAAAGCTGAATGAATGGAAATGAAGACCATTTGGACTAGGCAGATGTCTTAGCAATTAAGAGTGCTTGCTGTATGTACATGAGGATCTGGGTTTTCATCCTATCACACACCTAACAAGCTAGTCATAACCTTGTGCATGCCTCAAACTCCAGTACTGAACAAAGGAGAGAAAGGATTACTAGGGCTTTCTGGTATGCCAACCTAGTCAGAAAACCCTGAACCCTAAGGTCACAGATGCTGCCTCAAAAGAAAAGGGGTACGAAATGGTGAAGGTAACACACCCAATGCTCTCTTCTGATTCCTGATTGCATACATAAGTACATCCCATGCATGAATATGCCACACTTTGCCACACACCACACACATACATACACATGTACACAATCAACCACACACAAATAATTTTTAAAAAGAAAACAAAGAACATTTAAGAACATGTTGTAGTCTGCTGTATAGTGTTCATTATTAATCTTAAACTGAATTTAAGAACTAATTTCTTTTAACGGTTTTCATTATTTGGTTTACAAAGGAAAACTTTAAACAACACAATCACACATGTACACATACAATATACTCACACACAATATATACACACAAACATAGACAGGAATGATTGAATGCTATAATCTACATATACATACCTGGATTCTAGGCTTTGTTTTCAGCTCAGATTGGATTAATGTCATCTTCCACCTCCTCATGGGTGCATTCATATGTATGGTCATTTACTTCATTAAGTAAAGAAGTATAGAGACATTATGATTAGAACGTCTAAAACCAAATTCTAGTTTACAATCAGCAGTAATATCTAGCAGTGTACTCTCAGTATAAAAGTAAGTAGAAACAAACAAAATATTAATAAAAATATCTAGGTACCTTCCTTGGGGGCAAAACTACATTTTCCATAGTTCTCAGATTGTAACTGGGGGCTAGATTGTGAATGGTTGATAGTTTTCAATAACATTCTGCTCTCTTTGCAGTAGCTCTTACATCTTGTGCAGCTAATTATTTCTGACTCTTGGGGCAAGAATGAACAAAGCCACTTGGGTCTGGAGATATTTGCTGCCCTCCCACAAAAGAAAAAATGTTCATTTGAATTTACAAACTAATAAAGCATATTGTTTCCCCAGTCTCATTGTTTTCCCAGGGCCACAGTAGTGTCTAACCACCACACAGCCTACCTCGGCCCATGAGCAGGATATGGTTGTTACAATAGGTATGTTGTATGGGAGGACATACCAGATCTCAAGTAAAGTGTCAAAATCCCATTACAGTTAACTCACCACTGCCTGTGAATTTTTCATTATACTCATCATCACCATCATCCTCTTCCACATTTTGAATCCAGTCACAGTCTTCTTCCTGGGCCTCTGCCTGATTTTCCTCCTCTTCATTCGGTGATACATGAAACCAAATGACCTCCTCCCCTTCCTCCATTGCCAAAGGTTCTTCCACTTCTGCTTCCAAAGCCACAGGGATCATCACTTCAGGGAGCAAGGACACGTATTCCTCAGGCACTAAACCTTCTTCTTCGACAATCAGATATGGGCTCATTTGTCTGCCAATGTCAACCCAATTTGTTGGTGATGGTCTTCGCTCTTGGAAGTAAAGCATGGTATGGCACACACCTGTCAAAAATATGGTTGAGCTATAGCTATTTACCAGAGAGGGACATGATTGGCAAAGGAAACTTTCAGGGGGTGGTGAGGACAACTGCTACTTTAGTCTGACACCTCAGATGAGCAAGAGGGATTCACATGGGCAGTTGACACGGGTGGAATCTGGAGGAGTCATAAAACACAATTCTATTTTTTAATGTACTTTAAGCTCATTTATTGAGAGGTGATGAGTGACATGTTTTGTGTCCAATGAATGACCTAGGTCTTTAGCAAGAGAATTATCTTGATACTTAGCCTTAGCCTTGATACTTGGACCTTAGCAAATGAATTTTCTGATACCTGTCTCTTGAGGCTTTAGGTTTCTCTGCTAACTTTAGATTCACTGATGCCCTGTCTAATGAATTCCACTGTCAGAAAAAACAAAATGTTATAATAAGCTGGTACTTCGAGGCATGGAACACTATGATGTTGACCTGACTTCAACCTAGGGATGACTCATGTCAATAGGGACAGAGGCATTAAAAATAATACATAAAGCAGATCTAAGCAGTTTTATAAACCTCTCAGAAAAAAAAGAGATGAAGATTGTTTGAATATTGTAGTGTTAGTAAGCATATTTATTTTAAAATCATGTAAAGTTGAAATGCATGAATTTAATAGGTTGAAGAAAAGTTAAACAAAAAACAAAGCTGGAAGCTGTGCAGCATGCAAACCTTCAATGCCAGTGCTTGGGGTGCAAAGGTGGATGCATCTCTATTGAGTTTGAGTCCAGCCCAGCCTACATAGCACACTGTATGTGCTATATAGCAAGCCAGAGTTGAGAGAGAGGGAGAGAGAGAGAGACAGAGAGAGAGAGAGAGACAGAGAGACATAGAGACAGAGAGACAGAGAGACAGAGAGACAGAGAGAGACAGAGAGAGAAAGGAAAATAAGGAAGAAAGAAGAAAAAAGAAACCAATCCATCATCACCACTAACAATAAAAATAAACAATGAAATAAACAAACAGAAGTATAAAATATTTAATGAATTCTTCTCAAATTGCACAAAACCTCCAAAGGGTGCACAGGACTAATACTTTGAAAAGCAACTATGCTACTATCAATAACTCCACCACAGTTTACTCCTTTTTCTATCTCATTCTGAGAAATAGGCCTTTACTCTCCATTGCAGAAATCCTTGACTTCTAGTTAACAATAAACTATAATTTGGATTCTATTATCACTTGATCATTATACAACTCCAGACTCCCCGACTCAAGGCATTGGGAAAAATTCTGGCTTTCTGCATATTGCTACTATAGTGATTAATGTACAAAAATAGAGTACTTCCCTAATATCCTGGAATAGCAGGAATTGAGGCTAATTTTATCCCCCTTTCAGGTCTCTACCATCTTCATTAAAGCTAATTTCTTTGCTCAACACTTGTCCCTTGGTCACTGGTCCTGGTGACATGCTTCTGAGTAAAAATATGGTAACAGTTTCTCAGTAAACAAAATAAGGCTCTGATTAATTAATTAGCCCTTCTTAAGCCATGACCTTGATTTGAAATATTTCTTAAAATTATAGAGACATCAAAGGTTCTTTTTAAAAGAATGTTTTATATATCAGATTATTTTTAGAAAAATATTCTACCATTACAAACAGCTTCAGAAATATCAGAGTTCAGAAAAAAAATACCAACAAATCTCACTCAGAACTCTAAACAAACTACACTGCTTTTAAATTTTGTCTCTGGTCCCACCTTAACATAGGAGCACAGTGGTCCTCAATCTTTTGATTTAAATGTGGAACGAAATGTAGAAAACTGCTAACTCAGCAACAAAACTGGGTCACAGTCACATCACTCTGAGATGTAAAGTTGGCTTTATCATGAGTTCTCCTGTGTGACTTTTGGTATGTTGTTTGTCATTCCCAGACAGTAGTTTCATAATTTACCAAACTAATGAATTGATTCCCTTGATGCTTCATAAGGCTGCTTTGAGAGTCATTTAAGGTAGCAGGCACAAAATCACATTTTGCATTGTGGTGTGCTACACATGTATAAATCAACAAATGAAGTATCCCTTATTTATCCTAGATGCTAAAAATGTATTTGGTTTTTTTATTCTTTTGGATTTTGATATTTTGACAATGCAACTCAAGTCTAAAAATGAAATTTCTTTACTATTATATGCTCTTTATATGCATTTCCTGTATATTATCATACACAATATTTTGTGCACCTGCGTTTTGAAATTGACCTTTCATATAAACACAATTAGGAAATTTCTGCTGGTGGTATTATGTTTGTTGTTTTGGATTTTGAAGGATATCAGATTTTGCATTTTAGGTGTAATAAACAACTAATGCTTTTGTCTAAATCGTGTATTTGTGTGAGGCTAGCAATTATTAGTTTCTTAGGCCTGCAGAATAAAATCTCTAATTTCATTTTGGAGGAATCCGTTTTCCCATATACAATAGTTGTTAGAGAAACTGGTGCACCTTTTCTATGCAGCTTCTGGGGAGACTATGAATGTTCCTCTATGGAAGAAGGGATTTTCAGTCGAAATTTGACTGCGCACTGCTATAGAGAAGCAGTACAATGGCTTGGAGACTTTGACTTTTTCTAGAGAGCAGTGTGAACCTCAACTTGTAAGACATGGAGTCAGGAAGAGAGACATGTAAAGGAAATGGAAACTGTCTCACAGACACTTTGTATCTCCCTAGGCATACAGATTCAATGCCACATTAGAAGTAATCTTCAGGAAGAGAAGTGTTAGTCTTGTCATAATTTCTAAACATGGAACAGAAATTAAAGAATCAGAAGGCAGAGGACACTTGTAGCTAGAGTCATGAAGGTGGCTACTACCATTGACAAGATGAAACATCAGATAGAAAAGAGGATTCCAGCCCTACATCATCAAAGAGTAAAGTAGGGTTTCCATTTTGTTTCTGCTATCCAAACCATAGAAAATTTCTGTTTCATGTAACCCTAATGAGAAACATCCAAAAAAAAGCTATCTGAGACATGTATTTGGTCTTAGCAAACTTATATTTGCCTTAAATAGGGTTTCTATATATGATGAAACACTATGACCAAAAGCAACTTGGGAGGAAGCAGTTTATCTTACAGCTTACAGTCTATCTCTGAGGAAAATCGGGGAAGAAATTCAAGGCAGGAACCTGGATGCAGCAACTGAAGCAGAGGCAATGAAATAGGGCTATTTAAAGGTATGCTTCCCATGGCTTGCTAAACCCAATTTCTTATGCAACCCAGGGGCACTAGCCCAGGGGTGGTACTGCCCACAATAATCTTGGTCCTTCTGCATAAATCATTAATAAAAAATAATGCCTTACAGAGGCCAATCTGATAGAGGTATTTTATCAGTCAATAGTCCCTCTTCTCACATATGCCTAGATTTGTGTCAAGATGACAAAAAAAACAACCAACACAGAATTGTACAAACTTCCCACAGAGCAACCTGGTCGCCTTAGCTGAGAGTGCATTTGATGGGAGATGTTATTCTGTAAATATGTTTCTCTTACTGGTTGATGAATAAAGCACTGTTTGCCAATAGGAAAGCAAGATAGGCAGGGCTAGGAGACAAGGAGGAAAGAGGAAGTAGTTAAGAAGAGTCAGCATGGAGAGCCTGGAGAGAGCAGCACACAGGGCCCGCTGTCTGGTAAGATGAGTTACATGGAAATACTTAGATTAATAGAAATGGGTTAATATTTAAGACAGAGCTAGCTGATAAGAAACTAGTAACTGGCCAACAGCATTGTATCAAATATAGACCGACTGGCAGGGAAAACATACTCGTAACATATGGCGCCGCAATGTGGCTAATGAGAACTTCCACTTGAAACTTAACAAAAGCATAAAAAAAAGCGTTTTAGAAACAAAAGAACAAAGGCAAGCACGGCTTCTTGGTAGCAGCATTTTTCTGTGTTGGACTCTGTTTTGCTAGAGACAAGAGATTTGCGCTGTTCCTTTAAGGGAGGTTTTTTGACTCAGCATAAGCGGCAAAAAAAAAAAAAAAAAAAAAAATACGCAAGGTTTTTAAAGAGCTCTGTTAACAATTGAATGGTGTGTATGAGAGTTGGCAATGGCAGTGAGCACAGCTCTCAGTGCTGGCAGTAAAATAGCTGCCACCATCTTGGACAGACAGCAGTTAAAACATCTGTGGCTTTCATTTTAGTGATGTTGTTGTTTACCAGATAAAAGACTCATGGACAGAAAAAGATAAAGATTTACAGTAAAGACTCATATTTAACTTGTGAGTAATGAGAAGAGCAAAAGCATCCCTCCACCTCTCAGGGTGTTGTTTTGCCACACGTAACTCAAAACATGTGAAGCCTTTTTACAAAAGAGGATATCAAGTCCCTGCTTTGGTCTGAGTGCTTGTGTTCCCCTCAAATATCGTTTAAATCCTACACCCTGGAGCTTCAAGTAAAATGCTTAATACACAAGTGTGAAGATCTGACTGAGATATAGAAATGTAAAAAATACCTGGGTAATGGGGGTGTGTTTTTGTAATCCCAGTGCAGGGTTCATAGGGGCAGAGACAGGTGGATTCCCCTGAGCTCACTAGCCAGTCAGGATGCTCTAATCAATTAGATCCAAGCCAATGGGAGACCTTGTCTCCAAAACACAAGGTGGATGGAAGGAGCTGAAGAAACTCCACCCCAGATTGTCTTCTTGTCTTAAAAAGAAACATGCATGGTCACGATGTCACACTGTCACTGACATGAACACAAACGTGCATACAGACACACATATTGTTTTGTTTGTTTGTTTTTTACAAAAGAATTACTTGAGATAGATAATCATATTAAGAGATGGTTTCCTAAGGATGGCATGAGGCTATGGATTAGTCCCTTCCCAAAGGAGGCCTTGAGATATTCCTTTATCACTTCTACCATGAAGGCATAGGGAGAAGGGACCATCTATGAACCTGAAAACACTCTTTCATATGATGTTGTGATGGTTAGTTTTAGATCTCAACTTTACTACATGTATTATCACCTGGAAAAGGCTGTGGGCATGTCTGTGGGGGATTGTTTGGATTGAATTAGGTGATGTCATAAGACCCAGCCCACTGTGAGCTACACCATTCCAAGTTTGGGTCCCAAACTGTATAAGAGTGGAAAAGGCCAGCTGAATAATAAGCATATGTGTATTCATTCTTGAGGTCCTTTCCTGTGGGTGTGTCTAGCTTCTTCAGGCTCCTCCCTTGATGTCCCAGCCATGATGGACTGTCACTTGGAATTATAAAATGAGAAAACACTTTCTACCTTAAAATTGATTTTGTTGTGATGTTTTTATCATAGTAATAAGAAACAAAATTAGGACAGGGCAGATATTGAATCTTTCAGCCCTGTGTTAACTTGGCTTTCTCAGCCTTTAGGATGTTGAGAAATATATTTCTGTTGTTTAAAAGTAATTCAGTTTATGGTAAATTGCTGTGGAACCCTGGATGAACCCTTTCATTTATCTCTCAATGGTACTCATTCCTGCTCTGTATATTGGATGTCATGCTGAGAAGTTAAGTAGAATTAACATATTTTATGCAAATATTAGTGGATATAAGAATAAAAGTAGAATAAATATTTAATATTGATATAGGTATATATTGGTACTATCATCCTAATTTTCTTCTTCTGTTTATACTCATTCTATATTCTCTTTGCCCTTAACATATACCTTATATGGTTACATTTCCTTATCTACCTTATCTGGTTTATGGTTTTATGACCCAGCATTCATTTCTTCTTTACATCTAAATACTGAATGAGATCCCATTATTTCTCTTAGACTATTTGGAAGGTCAAATGTCAAGTAAAACCAAGGGGGAATGTTTACATGTGAAAGTAATTGAAGAAACATTAAACATTTATACAATAAAACTTGGAAGAAAGTGTATGGCAATAAATTATGGAATTTATCAAAAATAGCATGCATAATGTTAAATCTGAGTGAATTAATTGATACACTAACATTTTAAAGAGCGTTTCTATTCACTTTTCTTAAGGACAACGTTCTTGACTTGCCTTTAAGACTTGATAACAGGAAAAAGCCACTTTGGTAATTTTACCATTCCATATCCATTATGTTCTCTACATCCATATTGAGATGCTATAGAGACCAGCTTAACGCAATGCTAAAATTATGCTAAATATAACTTTATAAGTGTTGTCAGTTTCATCTTCAAGAAAATGTGTTTGCTGAAAGCAGAACAGCAGTATGGGTTGGGTGAGATAAGAAACTGATTTCTGTTGATGGAATGGAGAAAAATGAGGAGTTTCTAGATTCCCAGTGTCAGCTTCTTGCCAGTACTTTTGTATGGTTTGGGGATGATTTGTGTCTGCTAAGGGTTTGTGTGTTACAGACTTGGTATTCCACGTGTGGGGCTTAGTGTTAGATCATTGTCACTGTTCTCAGGAGGGACCAAGTTAGTGTTTGGGGTCTCTTTGAATTACTTATTTTTTAGTTTGTTGTTTTTGTTTCCTGTTGTTGTCTGAGACAGACTCTGATAACGTAATCCAGACTGGTTTACAGCTTAGAATTCATGAGTTGATCTTTCTGCCTCTGTTTCTCCCCCCCTCTCTCTCTCTCTCTCTCTCTCTCTCTCTCTCTCTCTGTGTGTGTGTGTGTGTGTGTGTGTGTGTGTGTGTGTGTGTGTGTGTGTGTGTGTGTGTGTATGTGTATGCCCCACCAGGTTCCTTTAAGTTAATTTCCATTGAAAACCCGAACCTGTGCCATTGTCTAAATATGTAAACAGAGGGCATAGATTTCAAGTTTTTTCTCTTCTGTTCTTTCTTTCTTTTATTATTTTTTAACTTTTTTTCTTCTGCAAGGGTTTGCTGGAGCTTATAGCATCTGAGAAAACAGAGAGTGTGTTGTTTTATTATCAGGGTTGAGTTTGAACTAAACAGGTAGTCATGAGACCCAAGATTGACACATGTGCCAATGACCATCCTGTTTGTGAGCTATGACCTTACATATTGAGTTTGGGCAGTGGTGCCATGAGATCACAAAGGACACTTTGATGGAGGATGTATGTTCTGCATTCACCTTTGAAATCCCAGTGCTGAATATGCTGTTTTGTATAGAGTAGCACTTTGTTTTATTGAAAAGAAATAGTAACACAGTATAGTTACCCTCACTGGACTTTCCCCACTTTTCAAAAATTACCCAGTGTCTTTCTAATGGACTTCAGTTAAAGTATGTCCAATGTATCTTGGATTTCAAGTCCTTCCATTGACTATATGTAAGATTAACTTGAACTAGACTCAGTTACTTTCATAATTCCCTTGATTAACATACTGTTCTTTTTTCAATATAATATTTTTATTTTATTATTAGGGAATTTCACAACATGCACCCCATCACACTCACTTGTCATTCCTTCCAGATCTGCCCTCTTACCCTTGTGACACCCCCCCAGGAAAAAAAGAAAAAGACAAATTCAATTTGTGTTGACCATATGGTCAAACACCCAGGGGCCAGCCCCTTAACGAAAACTGAGTGTTTCCCCACCCTGACCCTTGCCAGAAGCCATCATTATCACATTTTTAAGAGTTCTCTTCAATGGCTTCCTATCTAGGCTGTTACATTTTTTTGGTTATCACATTTTTAAGAGTTCTCTTCAATGGCTTCCTGTCTAGGCTGTTACATTTTTTGGGGGGAGAGTAGCATGAGGTGGGGGTAGGGGTTTTCACAGAAGCCTTATATGTCTTTCTCAAATGTGAGTTTACAGCCATCAATACCATTGCAAAAGAACATTCATTCCTTGCCCTTTACAGACAGCAGGAACACAGATCACTGACATCTACATGTTCAGCAGCACAGACATTCACATGGCCTCTAGCATCTGCATGAGCCAATTGGACCTCAGCAAGTCTCCACTGACAGTATAGACCACAGACATCAACACAACCCTCTGCTGTAGCACAGGCCATAAACACCATCATAGCCCTTGGCAGCAGCACAGATCACAGACATCAACATGGCCTCCCGGGAAACATGGGTCATGGACACTACTATGCTCTCCAGTGGCAGCCTAGCCCATGGACATCCACACGAATTTGCTGCAAATTGTGTGGATGTTCATGATCTATGCTGCTGACTGAATACATTGATCCTTAATGTAGTTCTTAGGACAGCTGTTTGGAGAGTCATGTGCTTTGTGTCATCTCATGTGCTTGTTCAAATAGGAGGAGGAGTTACCATTCCTACTATTAAACTACCTAAAAACTGACAGAGTCAAACTGGAGTTTCTTGATGAAATCTAATTATTTTTGTTTCTTCTTCCTTTTTTGTTTTGCCTTTTGAGACTGGGTTTCTTTGTGTAACAGCTGTAACTGTCTTGTAACTTGCTTTGTAGACCAGGCTGGCCTCAAGATATGGAGATCTACCTGCCTCTGGTTCCCAAGTGCTGGGATTACAGATGTGCACCAACACCACCCAGCTTCTACTGCCTCTTTGTATATAGCCTACCAGGTAGAAAATGTTTGTTTGTATTCTGTATTTTTGACCTCTTCTGTAATATATTCTGGAGATCCTGGGTTAGTGGACAGTATAGTGGACTTTACTGATCAGAAGACATGACTAGTTTCCTTTTGGTATTAAAAACATCTAAGATTTGAGAGCATTTTCTTCACCTATGCATAAGCTATTCTATAGCACCAATTAGCAAGAGTCAATGAGTCTCTGTCTGTACACAACATTTTCTCAAAACTCATTCTGTTCTGGCACTATTTGGCATTGAGAGTAGGAACTGTCTTAAATGAGGGAATGTATGTAGAAGCCAAAGTATTAGCTAAAGTTTTATCCAGAGTACACACATATTTTTAAGCGTTTTTTCCTCTTGGCCTTGGTTGTGCATCAAGTCTGGAAATGTTATTGCAGCGTTCATGTCATGGTTAATTTGTAACTAAGATTGCTCTAGTTTTGCAATAGAGGGCATGTTATAAAGATGGAAAGGTATTGCTATCTGAGAGATGCAAGTGGCTTCTTGGGCATGTGCTGTAAGTATTTTTTTCCTTGGGAACACTGAACGTTTCTAAGTCAGAGTTCCAAATAACTGAGTTTGAATCAGGAGGCAAGGTCTAATAGTGGTCCTCCTGTAACTGAACTTCTAACCATCCTTGATGACTTTGACACGAAGAGTACTGTGGTGTTACTGTGGAAATTGGATCTAAAAGTGGATGAAGGAAGGAGATAAGAGGCCCTCTGTCATGCTAGGAGCTGATAAAGTCATTAAAGCTTAAACTTAGGCATCTCCATTGGAGATGGAGACAAAAGAAAAGTATTGATAAGTATTCAGGCAGTATTCATTGGTCAGCATGACCATTAAAAGTGGAGAATAAAAATGAAGCAAGCCCCTTTGATATGGGTCTGTCTATAAACAGGGGTACAATATATTGGAATATGGAATGAAAATGAAGAAGTGGGTTTGGGGAGTTGAGATAGAATGTATTTACATTTGGAAAATGGGATTTTTCCGGTGGAGACTGACAGGGTGTATATGTCTAGTAGCAGATGGATAGATGAGTAATAATTCAGTATGACAGTATGGACTAGAAGGACATTTATAATATAGCACTTTAGTTCCTTGAGTGAAACACTCATAAAGAAAATGAAAAGCTCAGGGAGGGGTCCTATACTGATTCCCTGAATCTTTATTTTTCTAATCACTGGTGTTTGACTCTACATCATGCTCCCTATTTTTTGTACTATTACATGCTTAGAAACTTTAAGGATTCCTCTGTAATTGTTAATGACATTCTGCATACTTGTAAGAGTAAGATGGTTAAGATCTGTTAACAGTGAGAAATGACTCTATAGGTAGCACTGAAAGAAAGAAGTCTCTCAAACAAGAATGGTATACTTTCATTTTCCTATCCTTTGAAAATCCTCTTGTGGCATTCATATATTTCTCAGGTGCATGAATTTTGGCTTGTTATCTTATACGTATCTTAATCAACCATTACCCTTCCATCCTAACTAATCATTTCTTGTAGGACTTGTTCTCATTTTGCCATATCACAATGCTATCTTAAGAAAACATGAATTTGATATACACACATACACAGACCAAAATTCTCGTGTACATGTAACATAAACAGAGGGAGTGCTTGCTTTTTCCATAAGTTTAAATTAGTATCAGTATTTTCACATGCTATTACCACATGTTAATGAATTCATGACATTGTAATTCTCTTACCTAGACAAGCCATTTCTCCTACTCTCTTTCCCTAGTAGACATGTCACTGGCCTTTAGAGAAGAGAGAGACTACCATCCCTTATTCCTCCCTGAACAAACCCTCTTTAGTTTTGTAAATCAAGGTGGGGGACTTTTATGTTTCTCAGGATCAGAAAGTGTTTCATCCATCTAAGCTCCCCCAATGGTTATCTCACTTCATGTTTTGTAGATCATCTTCATTCCAGAATGTCAGTGTTCCTCTGTCTGTTTCTCTTGGTATTTGGGCTTCAGGATACAATCTATTGTGCACAATATAACAACTCTGAAGACAAAGTAAGGACCTGCAATTTGCCCCAACAAAATGCTACTCTCTATAAGTTGTCATCTATCAATGCTGATTTTGCATTCAGTCTATATCGTAGGTTCTCTGCAGAGAACCCAGATTGGAACATCTTCTTTTCCCCTGTGAGCATATCTGCTGCTTTAGCTATGCTTTCTTTTGGATCTGGCTCTAGCACTCAAACTCAGATTCTGGAGGTCTTGGGGTTTAACCTCACAGATACTCCAATGACAGAATTACATCAGGGCTTCCAGCATTTGATCTGTTCATTGAATTTCCCAAAGAATGAAGTGGAATTGCAGATGGGAAATGCAGTTTTCATTGGGAAGCATCTGAAACCACTGACAAAGTTTTTGGATGATGTCAAGACCCTCTATGAAACTGAAGTCTTTCCTACCAACTTCTCCAATGTTTCTGCAGCCCAGAAGGAGATCAACAGTTATGTGGAGAAGGAAACCAAAGGGAAAATTATAGGCTTAATTCAAGATCTTAGACTGAACACTATAATGATTCTGGTGAATATATTCATTTCAAAGGTAAGGCATTAAGATATCAATTTCCAATCTAGTGTTAAGATAGAGAAGTGTGTGTGTGGGGGGGGAGGTTACGGTCTCTTATCACTGGCATCAGTAGGAGTCCCTCATGCCACAGTGATTTTTCACTACTGTCTATATTTATGCATTGTGTTGGATCATTCAGCTCTGTTTATGAGCCCAGGAAATTTCTATGGAAATAACACTTTTAAAGATGCAGTTGACAACATTATGAATGTTCTGATCATATCAGGCTAAATAATTACAGATTCTAAAATTTAATGAAGTGGGAAAACCCTGTGCTTGGCAAGTCAACTGAATTTGTATCTAAGCACTATGTGGTCCCTATTTTCTGTGCATATTTGGATACATTGCATAAATACCTTTTATTATATGTCAAGTACTCACTATGCACTAAAGTTTATGCTACAAGTATCCAAATGTATACCATTGATAATTTTAATGCTCCCTTTCCAGCAAGGCTTTAGTTTCATAGAACCTGTCTTTTCTTTTTGGATGAGTGAATTTTTTGGCATAAGCCAAACACCTATGTATGCTTAAAATGGGAGAATGCTTTGTTATCTCATTTCACCTGTTTTTCTGTACACTCATACACCTTTTCATGGAATTGAAATTGTTTCTGGTGGGTGTAGAAAGTAGAGTGTTTCTACAAATATATTGTAAAGTCCAGCAAGCATTGGCAAGGACCTCTGTTTTTGCCATGTGATAGCTTGATGATTATGTCAGCTGACTTTGTTTCTCTGATCCTTAGTGAGTCATTTGTAATCACTTGGAGAACTGGTTAACAGTAGGCATTCTTAATTATTAAATGAATGACTAATGCTTTCAAAGAAACATTTCTCCTCTTTCTTGTTTTAAGCCCAGTGGGCAAATCCTTTTTGTGTATCTAAAACAGAAGAGAGTTCCAACTTCTCAGTGGACAAGACCACCACAGTACAGGTTCCCATGATGCACCAGATAGAGCAATACTATCATTTTGTGGATATAGAGCTGAATTGCACAGTGCTTCAAATGGACTATAGTGAGAATGCCCTGGCACTTTTTGTCCTTCCAAAGGAGGAACACCTGGAGTGGGTGGAGGCAGCCATGTCATCTAAGACACTGAAGAAGTGGAACCACTTACTACAGAAAGGGTAAGCAATGTACAGGGCATGAGGGGCTGTAGGTGGGCCTAGCAGGGTGGAGGTGAGGCTGAGTTAAAAAAAAACCTAGAGGTAGGAAAATTGCCCAGAAGCACTTGGCAGGGGTATGATAATATTTAGATTATATCTAGTACAGTGTGCTTGGCACTTTTCTGGATACTTTTCATAGTTTTTCATCTAAGCATATTGAGAAAATGCCAAAGGAGGTAGTATCTTGGACATTTGTCAAATTAGAAATTCCCATAAAGTTCCCCAGAGTGAGGATGCTAGGATTCTGATACCTTTTTTAGGGACCAAATAAAGCTTTGCGAAGGATAAAATTTGATGTTGGCACGGAGTTGGCAGTCATTATTAACTAGAACTGCAAGGCAGAAAACAATGAAATTTCCTGTGCACTATACTTGGATCTTCATTCCATTAGACCCCTGGTCTTGTTCAATACCATGGAGATGCATCTTTCTGATAATAAGGGGGCGGTCACTGTGTGTTGCCATCCAACATTTTCTGAGTCAGAGACCATTTCTACAGCAATGCCTTCTGTGGTTCTGGTGCCTCTGGTGCCACATTTATGGTTGTAATGAGAGAGAGAGAGAGAGAGAGAGAGAGAGAGAGAGAGAGAGAGAGAGAGAGACAGAGACAGAGACAGAGACAGAGAGACAGAGAGATTAGTGTGATGATTAGTGTAGTGACAGTCATGTCTCCCTTTCCTTATCCCATACAGACTGGTTGAGTTGTTTGTTCCAAAATTTTCAATTTCTGCCACATGTGATCTTGGAAGCACACTTCAGAAGATGGGCATGAGGGATGCCTTTGCTGAAAGTGCTAACTTTCCTGGGATCACAGAAGACAGTGGTCTAAAACTTTCTTATGTAAGTTGGTAGATTTTTAATTTTTTTCTGTATGAGCCAGAAAGGACAGTAAGAGTCAATTAATTCACCCATTTCATTTAGTCAATGAGAAATCTCATGTCTGCTGTGGCAGTGTGATTCTGTTATGTCAGTATCATATGAGAGTCATTCTTGTTACTCAAAATAAGTCATTTTAGAAGTTATTTCTTGAGCTGGAGCAATGGATTTGCAGATAAGAGAACTGTTTGCACTTCCAGAAGACTAAGATTTAGTTTCCACCATCAAGATAACATGCCAGATCCCAACTGTCTGTGACTTCAGTCCTATGAAATTTGACACCCTCTTTTGGTCTCTGCAGGCACAAACAAGGCAAGCATGTGATGCAAAACAAACACACAGGCATAACACTGAAATATATAAATACATAAATAAATAAATGTAATTTCCATCCCTAACCCTCATATATACTAAGATGACCCTAATAAAATGAAAGTCTTAATGATCAGACATGACTCTTGTGTGATACAGTAGATGTGAAAAGGGTACCAAAGAGATAACTTCTAGAGATAGAAGTGATGGAGAATGAGATGCTATCCAAACAAGTAGTCCTAAAATGACAGAAATTCATTAACTACACTTATCATAGTAATATTAACATTCATTTACCATCAACACAATATACTGTATTTAGTTTTGTATATTTAACACACCCAAAGGCAGTTGCCACTTTTTCAGTGGACCTTCAGTATGTGTTCTTCTCCCACAGGCTTTTCACAAGGCTGTGCTGCACATTGGAGAAGAGGGAACCAAAGAAGGAGCTGCTCCTGAATCTTTGTCTCTGGATAGGCCAGAAGTAGCTCCTCTTCACCCTATTATCCGATTTGATAGACCATTCTTACTGATGATTTTGGAGAAAGGGACCAGAAGCATTCTCTTTTTAGGGAAAGTTGTTAACCCAGTGAAAGAGTAATTGGCAAAGAGGCCATTGAGTGCATACCATAATGGGAAATAAACATTTAACATAGCTTGATGTATTTGCTGTGGGCTTGGACTTTATGTCTTTTGTGCAAGGGATAAAAAGTGGACCTTCTTAGCACTGCATTGGCTTTGGAAGAGGCTAATGCTGTGACCAAACATGCAGACAGTGAATGAGTTATTGTTATCTAAGACTAGAGGAAGGATCAATGTTAGTAAGTCACTATAAAGCTACTCATCAATTAGCTAAATCTAGAAAATTTGACTGGGATTGCAAATGCCTTTGGACAATAGCTGTAATATAAGTCAAGTCTTCACATTACAGTATTCCAATAGTATGATCAATGAACAAGCAAATGCTGTGGCTTATATATGAGCTTCACATTAACATCTGCTCTTTCTACACATTCAAAATGAGCCTGTGATTATAGCTGCTGCTGGCTTTAATAAAGTTTCTTTCACTATACCATCAAACCATAGATTTGATGCTTTTATCTAGAGATGTAACGTTTGTTACCAAATGTGGATTCAACAGCAGAATAGAAAGAAATGAATTTTCTCATGCAAGCACATCCTCACTAGCACATACCATTGTTCCAATTCATAAGGTATTGATGGAGGGATAACTCATTTGCACAGTGTATTTTATTTGTTATTTTTTAATATTCTTTTCAAATATTGCATATCTGTACCACTTGGTCTCATGGAAATTTCCTGGGTAACCTGTCTTTTTTGTCTGTATTCCTCAATAAAGTATTATATTTGTGTTCCCAGAACCCCCACTGTCTAGGTATGATATTCTACCCACCAAAGTAGATTTATTTTTGACATCATGTATTCAAGCACCAATACTAGAATTTGGAACACAGATATCACAATGAGAATTAATCATGTAGTAACAAAATAATATCTCCCGTCTTTCACTAATAGGAAAATAGAAACAAATGTATTAGCACTATGTATATGTGCTTCTATATTAAAATAAATAAATATGCTTAGCTATATGTTTATCATTTTCTATTTTCTTATTAGATACATTAGTAGGTGGCTTGAATAGCTTTTCTATAATACTTATTGTTAGTATTCAGGTATCTGTACTGGCCTGTCTTTGAGGTTCTAACACTACAGTTACAGCCACTAAGAGCACTACCTGTGCACATTCACTATTTTTGCTTTTCAAAGAGCCCTGCCTAATTCCTATCCTCTTCATGACTTCTGATACAGAAAAATGATCATTTTTGACACGATGTTTCATTTCACTGTAATTAATTTACAATATTGGTTCTGTTACACTAGTTTGTGATCTTGGGCAAAGTACATAAACTCTACAACTTCTGTTCCTCATGTGTAAATGAAAATGGTAATAACATCCTTGCTGTTATGACCTCACCAAATCCTAGGACATTCAGTGAAAATGCGAGATATCTCCCCAAACAACATATGCTATTGCCACTGCCCATGGTTGCCTCTTAGACCTTCAATGTAAGACTTT
Organism: Cricetiscus sungorus; assembly: GCA_030556225.1. Lineage (NCBI taxonomy): Eukaryota > Metazoa > Chordata > Mammalia > Rodentia > Cricetidae > Cricetiscus > Cricetiscus sungorus. Next base: position 38,117,184 of record JANBXA010000726.1, read on the forward strand.
ATTGCTGAAGATACTGACTTAGAGGACTTAGAGGAATTGAGCTGGAAAGGAGCTGGAAACCTCCTTAAAAACTAGCTCTCATAGTATCTGAGGTACTGTGCAAGTTGCCAATAGGGAAAAGCAATCAATACTCCTGCTCAGTTGTAATGCTTATGAATAACACCAGTAATCAGTCTGCTAGTGATGCAATAGTAGTACGTTTATCTTTGAAGTAATCAACAACTGTTTAATAATACTTAAAGCTCGCTCAATAGGAGGGAATTCATGCCAGATATCGTTAACCTAGCTAATGTCTCCTGTATGGAGAAGTCATAGACCCTAGAGAACCTATTGATACTGTTCCCCTTGAAAAGTAAAAAATTTACTAGCTGTCTATAAGGACATGAACTTGCCACCCTAGGGCCTCCGTCCCCTGCAGGTGGTCGTTCACGGAACTCTCTTGAGAAAAATAGTTCCTGAGATAACTCCAGGATGTCCCAACGACCTCTGTGGAATGTTCCAATGCCTTGTTTAATACAATACATAGCTTAACTGATAAGTAAACATGTAACTCCGGATCTCCCCTACCTCCTCCCTAGTAAGCTGATGAGTAAACGTGTAACTTTGGACTTCCCCTATTTCCTTCCCCTCTTTTGCGATTTTTTGCCTTTATAAGCTTGTCACAAGTTTGGGTCGGGGTCAAACTCCTCTACTCCCCCGTGGGTGTACGAGTCTCGACCCCAGCATGCTGGCCTGAGATCTCATCCAATTCTGTTTTCATTAAACTTCCTCGTGTGATTGCAGCAAGAACGATCTCGGTGCCTCACTGGGTGTGCGCTATTCCCGAGATTTGAGTGAGGGTCTCCCTTCGGGGGGCTTTCATTTTGGGGGCTCGTCCGGGATTTGCGCGACCACCCAGGGGTCCTAGACCCACTTGGAGGTAAGAATTTCTGTTCTGTTGTGACTCTGTGGTTGTGGCCTGTTCAAAAATCTGATGCAATCGCAGTTTCGTCTTTGCAAACGCTCTATTGAGGCCGCTCTCCAGGAGGAGGGTGGAGTGGACAGGGATAGACGTGTCCAGGTGTCCACCGTTTATTCGCCCTGGGAGACGTCCCAGAAAGACAGGAGGAGGACCAGGGACGCCTGGTGGACCTCCGCAGGGAAGGTCGGGAGATAAATTTTCTCCTTGACGACCTGTGTCAAAGGGCCATTTCTAGCCTGTCTGACTCCTCTCAGAATTACTGGTCAACTCGGAGTCGACAGCTGCTTTTGTGTTCCTGTCTTTCTGTCTTTGTGCTTATTTTTGTTAATAGAGGTAGACATGGGACAGACCGTGACAACCCCACTAACACTGACTCTGGACCATTGGACGGACGTTAAGACTAGGGCTCATAATCTTCCTCTTGAAGTCAGAAAAAGACCTTGGAAAACTTTTTGTTCCTCCGAATGGCCAAATTTTGGTGTAGGATGGCCTTCGGGAGGAACTTTTAACTTATCTGTCATTTCCGCTGTCAAGCGAATTATCTTTCAGGACACAGAGGGACACCATGATCAGGTTCCATACATCCTCGTGTGGCAGAACCTAGTCCAAAACCCGCCACCCTGGATGGAACCTTGGACATCAAGGATAGAGACGGTGACGGTGGCTGTGGCCACGAAACCGAAAGTACCTCCTTCAAATCTGCCGGCGCCCGCTCCATCAGCTCCCCCGAGGATCTATCCTGAAATTGATGATGTTTCCCTCCTTGACCACCCTCCTCCCCCATATCCTCAACCCGTTCCTCATGCAGCCCCCCCACAGGTGCCGGCCCCAACGGACTCTCGGACGGCCTCCGAAACAGGACCAGCGGCCGGAACTCAAAGCCGCAGGGGTCTCAGCCCGGAGGGATCTGGCGCAGGACCTGACTCCACCTTTGCCTTACCATTACGGGCTTATGGAACCGCCCCAGCTCCAGGGCAACTAGTCCCACTGCAATACTGGCCGTTTTCGTCAGCCGATATGTACAACTGGAAAACTAACCACCCCTCTTTCTCAGAAAACCCCTCATGCTTGACGGGACTCCTCGAGTCCCTGGATGTATTCTCATCAGCCCACTTGGGACGACTGTCAACAACTCTTGCAGGTCCTCTTTTCAACTGAAGAAAGAGAGAGGATCCTCCTAGAGGCCAGAAAGAATGTTCCAGGACCAGATGGGACCCCCACCAATCCCCTAATCTTATAGATGCCGCTTTCCCCTTGGTCCACCCTGACTGGGATTACAACTCTGCGGAAGGTAGGGAGTGTCTCACAGTCTACCGCTGGGCTCTAGTGGCAGGTCTCAAAGGGGCCGCACGGCGACCCACCAATTTGGCAAAGGTAAGAGAAATCCTACAGGGTCCAGTGGAGCCACCCTCTGTCTTCCTGGAACGACTGATGGAGGCTTATAGGAGATATACCCCATTTGATCCCTCCTCGGAGGGACAGCAGGCGGCTGTAGCCATGGCTTTTATAGGGCAGTCGGCCTCTGATATCAAGAAAAAGTTGCAGAGATTAGAGGGGCTCCAGGATTATACTTTGTAGGATTTAGTAAAAGAGGCAGAGAAAGTGTATCACAAGAGAGAAACCGAGGAAGAAAAACAAGAAAGAGAAAAAAAGGAGGCAGAGGAGAGGGAAAATCGGCGGGATCGCCGCCAAGAGAGGAATTTGACTAAGATTTTGGCCACAGTAGTAGGTGGAGAAAGGTCAGAGAAAGGACAGTCAGAACACCTGGGCAACAGGGCAAGAAGACCCCCGGGAGGACAGAGGCTACAACTTGAGAAAGACCAATGTGCATACTGTAAAGAAAAAGGACACTGGGCCAGAGATTGCCCTCGAAAGAAACAAAAGGGCCCCAAGATACTGGCCCTGGAGGAAGATTAGGGGAGTCGGGGCTCGGTCCCCCTCCCTGAGCCTAGGGTAACTCTCTCTGTGGAGGGGAACCCCGTTAATTTCTTAGTAGATACAGGAGCCGAACACTCAGTTTTGACTAAACCATTAGGACAATTAGGATCAAAAAGAACTCTGGTTATGGGAGCCACTGGAAGTAAACTTTACCCCTGGACAACCGAAAGAAGTTTAGAAATAGGAAAAAGCCAAGTAACGCATTCTTTTCTTGTGATTCCTGAGTGCCCTGCGCCCCTTCTGGGGAGGGACTTGTTGACCAAACTAAAGGCTCAGGTCCAGTTCACCCCGAAGGGATCAGAAGTCACCTGGGGAGAGGCCCCTATAACATGCTTAGTTTTAAGTCTAGAAGAAGAATATCGCCTCCATGAACCCAAGACTGGGATTTTGCCCCCTAAAGAGTGGCTGACAGCTTTTCCAGAGGTTTGGGCAGAGCAGGCTGGAATGGGACTGGCCAAACAAGTGCCACCCATCGTAGTTGAGCTGAAAGCGGCTGCCACCCCCGTCTCAGTCAGACAGTACCCCATAACTCAAGGGGCTAAAGAAGGCATTCGACCACATATCCAGAGACTGTTACAACAAGGTATACTGATTCCCTGCCGGTCCCCTTGGAATACCCCCCTCCTGCCAGTACGTAAGCCTGGAACCAATGATTATCGACCTGTCCAGAACTTAAGAGAAGTCAATAAACGGGTACAGGACATTCACCCAACTGTGCCCAACCCTTACAACTTGCTGAGTTCCTTACCGCCTGAACGATCCTGGTACACCTTTCTGGATTTGAAAGATGCCTTTTTTCTGTCTCAGATTGCATCTGAGTAGCCAACCCCTGTTCGCTTTTGAGTGGCGAGATCCCGAAGGAGGACATACGGGTCAACTGACCTGGACTAGGTTGCCACAGGGATTCAAAAATTCACCGACTCTTTTCGATGAAGCCCTCCACCGTGACCTTGTGCCCTTCTGGGCCCAGAACCCTCAGATTTCTCTCTTGCAGTACGTGGATGATTTACTACTCGCAGCTTCGACCCAGGAACTGTGCCTCGATGGGACCAAAAAGCTCCTAAAGGAATTGGGTGAGTTGGGGTACCGGGTGTCCACCAAGAAAGCCCAGTTATGTCGCTTGGAGGTGACCTACCTAGGATACACCCTCCGAGAAGGGAAGCGGTGGCTCCCTGAAGCATGGAAAAAGACTGTGATGCAGATCCCGACCCCCCCACTCCTCGACAAGTACGTGAGTTTTTGGGAACTGCAGGTTTTTGTAGACTCTGGATACCGGGGTTTGCCACATTGGCGGCCCCTCTGTACCCACTCACTAAAGAAAAAGTCCCATTCACCTGGACGGAGGAGCACCAAAGAGCCTTTGACAATATAAAGACTGCCCTGCTCACAGCTCCTGCTTTGGCCCTGCCAGATCTGACTAAGCTTTCACTCTATATGTTGATGAACGGGCTGGAGTGGCCCGTGGAGTTCTGACTCAGACCCTGGGGCCCTGGAAGCGGCCGGTGGCCTACCTATCTAAAAAGCTAGACCCCGTCGCCAGTGGGTGGCCCTCTTGCTTGAAAGCCATTGCTGCAGTAGCCCTGCTTGTCAGAGACGCTGATAAGCTCACTCTGGGTCAGTATGTGACTGTAATTGCTCCCCATGCTTTAGAAAGTATTGTGTGGCAGCCCCCCGACCGCTGGATGACAAACGCCCGGATGACACATTACCAGAGCCTGTTGTTAAACGATCGAATAACCTTTGCTCCTCCTGCTATTCTCAACCCGGCCACCCTGCTCCCCGAAGCAGACGGCTCTACCCTGGTGCACAGATGCACTGATGTCCTGGCTGAAGAAACCGGACCAGGAAAGACCTGACTGACCAACCTTGGCCGGGGGTGCCTAACTGGTATACGGACGGCAGCAGTTTTGTGGTAGAAGGTAAAAGAAGGGCAGGAGCAGCGGTGGTGGACGGAAAGCAGGTAATTTGGGCTAGCAGTCTCCCAGAAGGAACCTCTGCTCAAAAAGCTGAGCTTCTGGCACTGACTCAAGCTCTGCGTCTGGCAGAAGGTAAGGCTATCAACATTTACACCGACAGCCGTTATGCTTTCGCCACAGCCCACATTCATGGGGCCATCTACAGGCAGAGGGGCCTACTCACCTCAGCAGGAAGAGACATTAAAAACAAAGAAGAAATCCTGGCCCTCCTAGAAGCCATACATCTTCCAAAAAAATTAGCCATCGTCCACTGCCTGGGACACCAGAAAGGGGCTGACCCAGTCACAAAGGGGAACCAGATGGCTGATCTAACAGCAAAGCAAGCTGCCCAGGGAGCGGTAGTACTGGCGGAGGAAACTGGAACCCCGCCAGAACCCCCGCAAGCCATGGATCCCAGCTTCATCTATCCCTATAAAGATTATGATTTAATCAACGATATGGCCTGTGCAGGAAAAGCTTGGATGTTCAGTTCCGGTGGATTGGCAAAAACCAAGGATGGACGAATCATTCTGCCCTCTAAGGAAGGGCAAGACTATGTGAGACGAATACACCAGCTAACTCATCTTGGAAATGAAAAGCTTAAGCAATTAATCAAAGGTTCTAAATATTATGTTTGTTCTAAGATTAAATACAGTAGTAAAAGAGGTAGTAGAGTCATGTCAGGCCTGCACCTTGACCAATGCTGCCCGGCCGTTCAAAGAACCTGGAAAAAGGATGAGGGGAGACCGGCCGGGAGTTTATTGGGAGGTAGACTTCACTGAAATTAAGCCAGGAAAATATGGGAATAAGTACCTTCTAGTTTTTATAGACACTTTTTCAGGATGGGTGGAAGCCTTTCCCACCAAGTCTGAAACTGCTCAAGTAGTAACCAAGAAGATACTGGAAGAAATCCTGCCCTGGTTCGGGATTCCCAAGGTAATCGGTTCGGACAACGGGCCTGCTTTTGTTGCCCAGGTAAGTCAGGAGTTGACCACCCAACTGGGGACTAATTGGAAATTACATTGTGCTTACAGACCCCAGAGCTCAGGACAGGTAGAAAGAATGAATAGAACCCTAAAAGAGACCCTTACTAAATTGGCTATTGAGACCGGCGGCAAAAACTGGGTGACCCTCCTCCCCTTTGCGCTCCTTAGGGTCCGAAACACACCTGGACGTTTCGGCCTTACCCCTTATGAAATCCTACATGGGGGACCCCCCCCCTTGACTGAGTCAGGCGGGATATTGGATCCTTGCACTGACTCTCCCTCCTCCTCTGCTCTGTTTACTCACTTGAAGGCCTTAGAAGTTGTCAAAACACAGATCTGGAATCAGATCCAAGAAGCCTACACTCCAGGGACCACCGTGGTGCCCCATGGGTTCCAAGTTGGAGACTCAGTCTTGGTCAGACGACATCGCGCTGGCACGCTTGAGCCTCGGTGGAAAGGACCCTATCTGGTGCTGTTGACTACTCCCACGGCAGTAAAGGTAGACGGGATTGCTGCCTGGATCCACGCTTCTCACATAAAAAAGGCACCCAGTCAAAATGAAGACAACCGCGAAGATAATCGGACAGTGGCAGCCAGTGACAATCCTCTTAAGCTGCGCCTTCGCCGTAGCCCCAACCTTGGGGGATAACCCTCATGCCCCCCAAAGACTGACATGGGAAGTGCTTAATGAAGAGGGCACCGTTGTGTGGTCAAAAACCGCAGTGCACCCCCCTTGGACTTGGTGGCCAGATCTTGCACCTGATATCTGTAAGTTAGCTGCCAGTTCCCTGGCCTGGGATCTAATTATGACAATTTAGATAAACCACCCCCGGAGGAACAATGTGTCCCTCATGGTATAGGGAGCACATTGGGATGTTCCGGACAATTCTTCCGAGCCAACCTCCAGGCAGCAGACTTCTACGTCTGCCCCAGGCAGGGACATAACAGAGAGTTGAAGAGACGATGTGGAGGGGCATCAGGTTATTTCTGTGCTAAATGGGGATGTGAGACCACAGGAGAAGCCTACTGGAATCCTTCCTCCTCCTGGGATCTGATTATAGTAAAAAAGGGTCGTAAGCCGGAAGAGCCAGAAAAAGGAGAGAGAGACACATCTAAGTACCCATCTTATAAGACTGGATGTGCTCCCGGGGCCTCGGGTGGCCCTCAGGGGCCATACAAAAGCAACTATTGCAACCCTCTGAATATTAGTTTCACAGCACAGGGAAAACAAGATCGTCAATGGGTGAAAGGTAACCGCTGGGGGTGGAGAGTCTATACTGGAGCAGGAGACCCAGGGTTCGTTTTTGCTATCAGGATGAAGACAGAGAGTCCGCCCGCACAACCTGTAGGCCCCAATCCGGTGCTTGATAACCCCCTACCCAGGCCTGAGAGACTTCCTAGTCTCACCCCATCACCAAAGGAAGGTTCCTCTACCAGCCCTACTCCATACCCTCTTTTGATCACATCCTCCCACCCCCCTATGAGAACCGAGGATCGCCTATTTAATCTGCTTGATAGTGCGTTCGTCGTTTTAAACCGCACAAACCCCACTGCTACCCAATCTTGCTGGCTGTGCTTTGCTTCTAGTCCCCCTTATTATGAGGGAATAGCTCAAATGCGGAGCTAAAATGTTACTTCTGACCATTCGCATTGCCCCAGGGGAGCCAACGAAAGTTGACCCTGTCAGCGGTATCAGGCACTGGACTATGCATAGGCAAAGTGCCTACCAGACACCAGCCCCTCTGTAACGTAACTATTAACACCCTGACAGATGGCCCAAATCAATATCTAGTACCCCCCCAGATACATGGTGGGCCTGTGGCACTGGCCTGACCCCCTGCCTGCATACATCACTTTTTAACAGTACTAGGGACTTTTGTATTTTGGTCCAGCTGGTGCCTAGGGTCATCTATCATGATGATGGTTCTTTTATAGATGAATTTGATCACCGTACTCATTACAAGAGGGAACCTTTAACCCTGACCTTAGCTGTCTTGTTAGGATTAGGAGTAGCGGCAGGGATTGGGACTGGAGCATCCGCCCTTATTCAGCAGCCCTACTACTATAATGAGCTCAGAGCCACTATGGATGCAGACCTGGGAGCGTTGGAGCACTCCATAACTAAACTAGAAGAGTCATTAACTTCATTGTCAGAGGTAGTGCTGCAAAACAGAAGGGGATTAGACCTGCTTTTTCTTAAAGAGGGAGGGCTCTGTGCTGCCTTAAAGGAAGAATGTTGCTTCTATGTAGATCATTCCGGTGTCATCAGAGATTCCATGGCAAGGCTTAGAGAAAAGCTAGAAAACAGAAAAAAAGAAAGGGAAGCATACCAAGGATGGTATGAAAATTGGTTTAATCGGTCACCTTGGTTTTCTACTCTTGTCTCCGCCGTGGCCGGGCCTTTAATCATTTTGATGCTGATCCTAACCTTCGGGCCATGTATTCTAAATAGGCTGGTGGCATTTATAAAAGAAAGGATAAGTGCTGTCCAGGTAATGGTCTTAAGACAGCAGTACCAGATACGACGAGAAACTGAGGGATCGCTCTAAGATTAGAGCAATTCACAAGAAGAAGTGGGGAATGAAAAGTAAAAAATTTACTAGCTGTCTGTAAGGACATGAACTCGCCACCCTAGGGCCTCCGTCCCCTGCAGGTGGTCGTTCACGGAACTCTCTTGAGAAAAATAGTTCCTGAGATAACTCCAGGATGTCCCAACGACCTCTGTGGAATGTTCCAATGCCTTGTTTAATACAATACATAGCTTAACTGATAAGTAAACATGTAACTCCGGATCTCCCCTACCTCCTCCCTAGTAAGCTGATGAGTAAACGTGTAACTTTGGACTTCCCCTATTTCCTTCCCCTCTTTTGCGATTTTTTGCCTTTATAAGCTTGTCACAAGTTTGGGTCGGGGTCGAACTCCTCTACTCCCCCGTGGGTGTACGAGTCTCGACCCCAGCATGCTGGCCTGAGATCTCATCCAATTCCGTTTTCAATAAACTTCCTCATGTGATTGCAGCAAGTCCGATCTCGGTGCCTCACTGGGTGTGCGCTATTCCCGAGATTTGAGTGAGGGTCTCCCTTCGGGGGGCTTTCACCCTCAAAGCACTATAATTGCTAACTGTATTATAATCCTTGCCCTTATACACACAAGTAAATGTAGCTCTGTCCCTCATCAAAGAAACACCTTTTAGCAAATATGAAAACTACTGCAGAAATCCAGAAGTGATAAATATATAGAGAATAAGTGAATGTGGAATATTTAACCTAAACAGATTCATCTACAGCACAAACCCTGTACCTAAGAGCCAGGGAACATTGTGAAAAAGGGGGTGGAAAGAGTCTAAGAACAAGAGAATCAGTATGTTTGCTGCTACACAGTGTCTTATAGACATGGATGCTACACCCAAGGGACCTCAACAGTATGGCTGCCTAACCTGCCTGCATAATGACAACAATGATCAGGCATGCCATCATGGATAGGGGAATTTTTTCAAGGCCTAACTCCTAGATGAAGAACTATAGTCAATGGCTACTGGGGAAGGAGGATAAGTTTCCTTAAAGGATGAGCCTCTTGCTATGTTATTCATTACCAAGCAGTTAGCCCCTAAACCTGTCTATATTAGCAGTGCTAAAAATGGAGATTTGATAGGTGTCTGTGTGTGTGTGTGCGCGCGCATGTGTGCATGCATGTGTGTGTGTGTGTGTGTTTGCACTGTGTGTGTGTGTGTGTGTGTGTGTGTGTGTGTGTGTTAGTTTCCTTTCTCTTGGTATGATAAAACGCCATGGCCAGAAGCAACTTGAAGAAGATTTTATTTTGGCTTATGGTTCTAGAAGAGAATTCCATTTTGTAAAGAAAGATATAGCAGCAGGTGACCAGAGTGGGAAAGTTACTGATCACATTTAATCAAATAGGAAGCTGAGAGCACAAACTGTAAGCTGGATGAAGCTATAAGCTTTCAAATCCTACTCCTAGCAAGGGTCCACATCCTAAGTCCATACCCTCAGCCAAAACAGTACTGCCACCCAGATCCAAGTGTTTAAACATGTGAGACTATTGGGGGTGTTCACATTCAGACCACAACATTCCATTCTGTGTTCCTCATAGATTCATGACAATATCGTAATGTTAAATGCATTTAGTTCTACTTTAAATGCCTCCATAGTCTTTCAGTCTAAACACTGCTTAAAAGTGCAGTTTCTTCTGAGACTCAATGTAATGTGGCAATTGCAATTTGCAAATTCTGTAACTCCAGCCAGTGTCTGAGACTTTAGTTTTCAGGGGCTTTGATAGCTAAGCATCTCTAGCTTTGCTACTTGTAATATACATCTCTCTCTTGGCATGGCACTACTCTAAATATGCAGCTCTTCTTGGCAGATGACTCATGTCTCTGCCATCTCCAACTTACAGAGATCTCTAATAGAACACAGACTTCACTTTCACAGCTTAATTCAATTGCCTCTCAGAGCCTTCTCATAGCAAACACAAGCATTTCCATGTATTGACTGACCTCAGTAGCTCTCTGAAACAGTGAAGAAAGAATCTATAACTATACTCATTCTTGCATCATTCATGAACCAAAGCATGTACAACATGGATTACACCATTATGTTTGGCTGCCAACTTAGGATGGACCTTTGCCCCTTTCTACCACATTAGCAACAGATTTTGTGTGTTGATGCAATTGCTTTCTAGAACCTAACAACCCCTTGGGCTTTTTGCTTTCACAGAAGTTTATCACCATTGCCATTGCTCCTTTACAGAATAGGTGACTTCTCCTTAACATATACATTGTCTTTTGGCAGGAAATCCCTTGGTTGTAACATTAAGCCTCCCAGTATTTTTTCTCTTTTAATTGTTTTTATTTGTATCATATTTCCACCTTTTTCAGTTTAGATCTGCATAGAGTTGTTAGCAACGATCATGCTACAGACTCAATATTATGTTGTCTTGAAAATTCCTCTCAGCACCCAGGCTCCCACTAGAATGGCTTATTAAGCTCTGTTTAGATCATTTAACCATTTTTCTTATCCAGACTTCTACAATAACCCACACTCCTCCATAAAATAACATGGTCAACATGATGGTTAGTTTTGGTTGTCACACTGACACACACTGGAAGAAGAAACCTTAGTTGAAGAATTTCCTCCACCAGATCACCTGGTGAGCATGTCTATGAGACATTTTCTTGATTGTTTGTTGATATGGGGCAATTCCCCCTGCTATTGTATGCAATAATATCACTGGACATATGGATCTGGTAGTTTAGATGCCAACTTGGAAGCAAGCCAGTAATAAGTTTTCTTCACATTTCTTGTTTCTGTTCCTGCTTAAGTTCCTGACCTGACTTTGGTTGTGACCTGAAAGCACAAGATAAAATAAAACTTTCTTTCCCAAGTTGCTTTTGGTCAGTATTTTAAAACAACAACAGAAAAGCAAACTAGAAATATATGTATGTATATATGTGTATATATATATATATATACATATATATATATATATATATACATATAGTGTGTGTGTGTGTGTGGCAACAATAGTTGTAGAAAAGAAAAGAAAAGAAAAGAAGGTTATGAACTTCAGAAGGAGTTAACGAGATACAAGAGGAAGTGGATGGTGGAGAGTAAAGCATAGAAATTAATAAATTTAGTATTTCTCTATGAAATTCTAATATGCTGTGAGAATGCATACCCTGGAAATGACAGGTAAACTTTATCTATGGTACCCCAACACTATGGCTGACTAAACTAGATGTAAACAAGGACAAGATCAAAAAGATATGCTGTTGTGGAGGGGGGAATATCATGGGCACCTGCACAAAGAAGTACAGAAAATTAAGAAAGCTGAAAATGAGATCATTAATCTTCTCCAGGGTTGAGCCACCTAAATAGTTATCCAATACAAAATGGTCAATCCTGAAATCACAAACAGTAACCAGACTGAGTTGATTACATTGATATATACATATGTATGCATACATTTTGTGCATGTGTATATGTATGTATGTATGTATGTATGTATGTATATTTCACAACTACAAAAGAGGCCATGTCTGTCTGTCTGTCTGTCGGTATGTATGTATGTACAATATATTTCACAACTACATGAAAAGCCATGTATGTATGTCTGTAGAATATATTTCACAACTACAAAAGAGGCAATGATTTTGATAGGGATCAAGGGGTAGAGAACATGTGAAGAGGTAGAAAATATGGAGTGAGGAAAAGGAAGTGGGGAAAAGATATAGTTCTAGTTTCATTTTAAAATATTATTTAAAAATTAAAGCAACTTCAATTAAAGCAACTTAAGGATTGGTTATTTGAATAAATGATAGTGGGATAAAGATGGCATGCACATAAAATGGATTATTTCCTTTAAGAAGAAACTCTTCCTATTTGTATAGGTAAAGCTTGGGGGCATTAATCCAAATAAGATAGTTACAGATGTTCAAATCCCTGTATCTCTCCATATGTATGAGGCATGAAGATTAGTCATACTTGTAGAAAGAGAAAGTAGGATTGTCATTGCTATATGGAGCAGAACTTTTTGAATTGTTATTCGATAGTATCAGTTGTATTGGTTCTAGACATTTGTAAAACAGTATCTGTACTTACTAACACTACAATATGGTCTTAAATATTTTTGATGATAGAGCTCATATTTAATGATTTCTTTAGCATAAATTAGATACAGTAAAAGATTCAGTGGTGTAGCAATTTCCTAGTTAACCTAGTATATATAAAACACTGGGTTCAATCTCCAACACTGAAAAAGTTAAAACAAACAACTTAAATAAAAATTAATGATACCATATAGTATTATGTACATTTTTATATAACAAATAATAAACTATTGCTACCTGTCTAAATCATTTGTGTACCATTGACTGGTGGTTATAAACAACAGAAATATATTTCTCACATTTCCTGTAGGCTTGGAGTCCAAGATGAGTGTATCAATGTGTTTAGTTCTGGTGAGGATGCTGTTGTCCATCTTCTTATACTAACTTATATACATATTGCATGCTGGAACACAAACTAGACAGTGCTCACCTATAGATTTTAAAAGGATGCTGATATTCATGAGTGCTCTATCCTAATGACCTATCTAACATCTAAAACACTATTTCCTAACACAAATGCCTTGGGAAATAGAATTTTAACACATAATATTAGTCATTTTAGTCATCCCACCCATAACTCAATGTGTATAATATGTAAAAATAGGAATTGTGTTATTTTTATTATAACTGGCTATGACAGTCTACAAATTTTATAAGTAATACAGCTGTTATCATTATAGTATGGAACCATCTCTTCAAGAAAGGACATATTCTAGAACCTATGAGTCCTGTTAGTAAACAACCTGGAATTTTGGTTCTTTCATGGACTATCATACTTTCAGGGATGTTTTTTCTTTGAGTTTTAAAATTGCATTTATATACATACATATGTATGTATTTATCATGTGTATGTGTCCATGAACCTGCAATAGTACATGGCAGAACCATATTCATAACAAATGCTCAGCTATATTTTGGGCAGATATTACTTCTTATGTCGATTTCCCAAAATTATTTGGCAAAAGATTATCAGTCACTCTGAGTGTCAAACAAACGGTGCTGGACTCTGTTATGTAACACAGTCTGTTGTCCTTCTTGATTATTGTAGTCAATGACTCTTATCTACATGGAGAAATGGAGAGTCTAACTCCAGTTGTCGACAGCTAAAATCATTTAAGCCTAATCTCTACCTCATTTCTTGCACTTCACATCTGAGATAGCTGATAAGAAAGGCAGTGTCTTCACCATTATGGAATTATGATAGGTTCAAACCACATAAGCCCCCTTTTACATCGATTGATACAGTAGGGTAAAAAAGTCATCCAAAAAACCTCCCCTGACCAGAGCCAAAAAGACACACTTTAGCACTGAATCCAGAGCCAATTTCCTGACTCTGAACAGAGAGCCAAAGGTTTAAAAGGGCCAGAGAAAGAAACATGGCCTGGCCCTGAAACCAGGGCCAAAAAGTTAAAAAGGGCCAGTGAGAGAAACATACGTTGGCCTGTAGAGAGCCTCGAAGTGCCAAGCCTTAAAGTGGTGCTGGCTTCCGCCTTACACCTTCCCGTTGGTGAGGGCTCTCTGGTGTAAACAAGCCCTTAATTGGTTAAGTCTGTTCAGCCTGTCTGCTTCCGCATTAGAGTAGCCTATCTGCAGGGTCCACGTGGCTCACTGGGGTTGGTTAGCGTAAGGGTATTTAAGCCTGTGCAGGGGTCCCCCAGGTTTCTCTCGCGGGTCAGAGGAAACATGTTTCAAGGATCCTGATTAAAACTGCATGAAGATCTTCCCGGAGTCTCATCTTCCTTGCTGGCAGGGGTAGGCACGTACATTGGCCCAGAAAGCACAGCCAAAGAAACACACTCTGTACCTGACCAACTCAGCACAAAAACCAACCAATCCCTGAGCAAGAAAACCATCCAATCCCTGTGTACCTAATCAACGAATCCTTGAACAAGAAACCAACCAATCTGTGAACAGGAAAAGCAACAAATCACTGAACATGAAACCACCTGATCACTGACTGTGAAACCAATCAATGAAAACCACCTAATCACTGAGTATGAAACCAATCAATCCTTGAGCATGAGATTTAGCCAATATCTGGGCTTGTCCAAACACAGGGTTTGAAATCCAATTACCACCCTGAAAACTACACCCTGTTAAAATTGGGTCACTAAGAAGCTCTATATAAGTCCTGTACCTGTTCAGTTGGTAGCTGCTCTTTTCCCCGCCTTGGCAGAGGCAGATGACCTCCTGGGTTCTTCTCTTCCAATAAATCTCTTCAATGAGGTTTGGGTGAAGCCTTCTTTTGCTGCAAGAATAAAGCCGAGCAGAGAAGTAGTAACTTATCAGAGCAGGAGCAGAGTGGAGCAGCTGAGCAGAGCTATAATACTTCCGCTGAGGAAACTTTCCCTTACTGGAGAGCAGACCACACAAACACCTTCCCTGAGGAAAGCTACCCCTAGCGGAGCAGAGCAGAGCAGACCACACAACACCTTCTCTCAGGAAACCTACCCCTAGCAGAACAGAGCAGAGCAGACCACACAACACCTTCCCTGAGGAAAGCTACCCCTAGCGGAGCAGAGCAGAGCAGACCACACAACACCTTCGCTCAGGAAACCTCCTCCTAGCGGAGCAGAGCAGAGCAAAGCAGACCACACAACACCTTCCCTGAGGAAACCTCTCCCTAGAGGAGCAGAGCAGAGCAGACCACACAAACACCTTTGCTGAGGAACCTACCCCAAGCAGAGCAGAGCACACAACACCTTCCCTGAGGAAAGCTACCCCTAGCGGAGCAGAGCAGAGCAGACCACACAACACCTTCTCTCAGGAAACCTACCCCTAGCAGAACAGAGCAGAGCAGACCACACAACACCTTCCCTGAGGAAAGCTACCCCTAGCGGAGCAGAGCAGAGCAGACCACACAACACCTTCGCTCAGGAAACCTCCCCCTAGCGGAGCAGAGCAGAGCAAAGCAGACCACACAACACCTTCCCTGAGGAAACCTCTCCCTAGAGGAGCAGAGCAGAGCAGACCACACAAACACCTTTGCTGAGGAACCTACCCCAAGCAGAGCAGAGCACACAACACCTTCCCTGAGGAAAGCTACCCCTAGCGGAGCAGAGCAGAGCAGACCACACAACACCTTCTCTCAGGAAACCTACCCCTAGCAGAACAGAGCAGAGCAGACCACACAACACCTTCTCTCAGGAAACCTACCCCTAGCAGAACAGAGCAGAGCAGACCACACAACACCTTCGCTCAGGAAACCTCCCCCTAGCGGAGCAGAGCAGAGCAGAGCAGACCACACAAACACCTTTTCTGAGGAACCTACCCCAAGCAGAGCAGAGCACACAACACCTTCCCTGAGGAAAGCTATCCCTAGCGGAGCAGAGCAGAGCAGAGCAGACCACACAAACACCTTCCCTGAGGAAACCTTCCCCTAGCAGGGCAAAGCAGAATAGAACAGACCACATAAACACTTTGTGGGGGAGGGCGCAGGAGAGAGTAGCAGAGTAGTTACACTCTGGGGGACGTGAACAGAACTGTATGTAACAACTTCTCTGGGATCCCTTCCTGGCGGAGCAGAGTAACAATACTTACTAATAAAAACTACTCCATGCATAAGAACTATAAGAGCATATGTTTGGGTGGTTTTCTTGCTTTCTTAAGCTGCATTAGATAATTATTTGTTACTGTGATGAAACACCTTGAGCAAGACAACTTAAAGGAGGAAGGGTTTGTTTGAACTTAGGGCTCAAGGGTATAAGTGTCTATCACTTTCACGGCAATGGAATGTGGGATCAGGCAAGCATGGCAGCTGAAGCAGCAAGATTGGAGTTCATGTCTTAAAACAAGCAGGAAGGTGAAAGAGCACTGAGCATGATGTGAAAAATTTAAAATCTTATGTCCAGTCCCTAGTGACATACTTCCTCCAACAAGGATATGCCCCCTAAGCTTCCCTAAACAAGACCTTTAAATAAGGACATTGTATTCAAATGCTTGAGACTGTAGAAGACATCTCATTCAAAAAACAAACAAACTATTCTCAGATTAACTTGGGTCTTCATAACTGTCATAAAAGGCATCATTCTGTAGTCATGAAAATTTCACTTTTTTAGTAATGGTGATACCATCTGCATTCATCTTAGAACCAAAAGTTCTATGTCAGTCCACCTTCTGTCTATGGATAGTAAAAATGAACAGGGATTTTTCTTCCTACCCTCTATTCCCTGAGCACAGATATCCTGAAAGGTATAAGTAGCATCCATATTTTATTGTCGAATGCCTTCTAGCTAAATTTCATGAGAAAATATTCACTCCTTAGTTTTCATGATTTACAAGACCCCCCCCAGCTTAGCAGGCTGGTTATTGAAAATTACTTTTCTTTCCATCTGTTGTTTCTCTGAGTCTTTCTTTCTTCCTATTGGGGACTCAAGACACATAGCCATAAAGGATCATGATTAAAGTTATTTTATTGTATTTTTAAGGGAGCAAACCAGAAGTTCAAAGTATTTTTTTGAACTGGAACTTCAAGCAAGCCTTAAGCAAGAATGGTAGTCATATCACTTCAAATGACTTGACAGATTTTGTTGACCCCTCCTGGAAGGCTCCTCCCTCCCTGTGGATTGGAAGGGTGGAATGGGAGGGTGGTCAGGGGGCATGGGATGGGGAGAGAGGGAGGGAGAGGAAACTGAGATCGATATGTAAAATAAGAAAAAAATAAAAAATATAACTACAAAAATATTAGTCAGAATTTTTTTATTACTGTGACAATGTATCTAAGACAAAATATGTTAAGAAAAGTTATTAGTATTCAGACATCTGTACAGGCCTGTTCTTGGGTTTCTGACAGGTTATGCTCTCAGCTGTAGCCACTAAGAGCACCACCTTTGCACATTCACTATTTTCCCTTTTATATGGGCCCTGCCAACCTCTCTTCTTCCTATCTCTCTGTCTCTCCTCTCCACCACCCTCTCTCTCTGCCTCTCTTTCCTCTTCTGTTGTTCCTGTCCCAGAGCCCAGTCTCCCCACTCCTCCTCCTTTTCCCATTCACTTTTTCCCAATATATAAACTCCCTCCACACAAGCTCTGTCTCTTGGTGTCTTGCTCTTGTGTGCTACTTTTTAAAATTACAACAAGAGGAAATATTTATTTGGGCTTATGATTTCAGAGGTTCAATTATATTGTCATTTGGCCCAATTACTGAGATTTATTGAAGCACAACATCATGGCAGGGGTTGGGAGATGCCATTCTGTAAATATGTTTCTCTTATTGGTTAATGAATAAAACAATGTTGGACAATAGGAAAGCAAGATAGGCAGGACTAGGAGAGAAGGAGGGTTCAGGGAGAGATAGGAGGAGATTCAATATGGAGGATGGAGAGAGAAGAACGCCAGGCCCTCTCTCTGGTAAGATAAGACCACGTGGAAATATTTAGATCAATAGAAATGGGTTAATATTTAAGACAGAGCTAGCCAATAAAAAAATGCTAGTAAGTGGCTGACAGTCAGGAAGTGTATGGTATGGAAAATCTGCCCACCTCCTGGCAACCAGGATGAGGACTGAAAATAAGGTACACCTTTCTAGGTCACATCACCCCACATGATCTAGCTGCAGCCGGCGTGAAAACCCTGCCGTAACATAATGGTGTCAGAAGTGGGATTGAGAACTTTCACTTAAAACTTAACAAAAGCTTAAAAAATAGTTTTTAGAAACAAGGGAACAGAGACTAGCAAGACTTCTTGGTAGCAGCATTTTCTCAGTTGGTTTTGTTTTGCTGTAGACAGAGATTTGTGCGGCTCCTTTAAGGGAGGTTTCCAAAATTAGCATCAGCAGCAAAAAAACCTCCTTGCTTTTAAAGAGCTCTGCTAACAATTCATTAGTATGTATGAGAGCTGCAAAGAAGGTTTACACTGTGTTTTAAAAAAATACGCTGGCTTGGGAGAGAAAAAGAAACAGAATACAACGGTTTAAAAAAGAAAAATGGAAGTAGAATGGATGAGTATGATGGCACACACCAGCACTCCCAGCACTCCCAGCATGGGAGACAGAGGCAAGCAGATCTCTGTGATTTCAAAATAAACCTGATATACAGAGGAAATTCCAGGACAGATAAAAGTTACACAGAGAAACCCTGTCTCAAAATATGTAAAAATAGAAGTAGAAGAAATAGAGTAATAAAAAACCCACGTAAAGATGGAAAGCACAGAGAAATGTTGGATACTATACTTGATTCTGCTATCTTTAAATTATTTGATTGCTGAGAAAATAACAACTACTGATAAAAATGCTGCTGGATTAATTCAATTTATATATTTTAAAATGCTTTGACTCCAAAATTTAAACCTAAGGACAAGTTACTGGGGAAAAGGATTTCTATTTTTGTTTCCACAGAAAATAAAAAGCTATGGATTTCTTCCAGATTAACGTGGTTTGATCAAGCAAGACCCCCTGAAGCAACATCAATGGGACATTGCAACCTTACAGACCACTACAGCCAAGATTTCTGCGTCTTCTTTGGACCCCCACAACAGCGCCCCCTACCAGCAGGAAGTAGTTTGGATAGAACGACGCCCAATTCCCAAATATTGTTTATAAATGTTTGTTTTCATTTAAATGGGCTTGGTTATAAATGGCTATAACCACAAGCAATCTTTCTAAAGGTAAAAAGGGAATTATGGTATAGATATGAATGCTTTGTTTTGGAATGGATTTTCATTTATTGATATTAAGGTCAATTTTGTGATATATATATTTCTCCTCTTGTTTAGGTATTGTGTTTATATAGCTCATTTAGAATGTAATGTATAGTTTAACACAGATAATAGATAATTACCTATGATAATGAGAACTTATAGTTAACTTAGTTAGGACTTCTAGATATGCAGAGATGTATTTGAGATGAATAGGCATTCTTCAAACCTTTCAAAGACCTACAGAATATGGCATTTAAAATGGTTTAGGGTTTTTCTTGACAGTGAGGCACAACTGCTCCTGGTAACACCATGTGCATCAGAAAGAAGATGGACATCGAAGAAACACATTATGGAGTTTGCTTCTAATATGGAAAGACTAGCCATTTGAGCAAGGTACTGCTCTTCTGGACTGTTTGACTTTACGCTGTAGAAACTGGACATGCAGGACCCACAAAAAGGTGACTGCTGATGCAAGATGGACATTGCTACAGGATTCCTGCTTCATGGAAAAGGCAGCCAGACAGTCTATGGGACTCAGAGAAAAATGACTGACAAACTGCCAATACAGGCTGACAATTTAAAGTTTCCTGCTTTGCTGAAGAGTCTGCCAGACACATTATGGCCTATGGGCTGAAGATGGAACATTACAGAAGAACTTCGGGTGACTGACCAGGCAATGAGTTGTCTCTGTCATTTCTGGAGTTTATATATTATCCTTCTGTGGTCTTTGAAGGAGTTGAAGACAGATAGTTATGGTTATAGTTTTCCTTAGTTAGGATTAAAGATAAGTTACATATAGGACTTTAGACTCACAAAGATAGGATAGATGATATTTTCTTTAAGTCTTACAAAATGTTAATGGACTAAATATTGTTAACTGTAATTCTTATTTGATAACTGTTGTGTGATATATTTTGCTATGTTAAGGTTAAACCCTTCTTTCTATTTTAGACAGAAAAGAGGAGATGATGGGAGATGTTGTTCTGTAAATATATTTCTCATACTGGTTAATTAATAAAGCCCCGTTGTTCAATAGAAAACTAGATAGGCGGAGCTAGGAGACTAGGAGGAGGAAAGAGGAAGTAGAAGGAGGAGTCAAGATGTAGACCAGGGAGGAAAGAAGACGCTGGCCGTGGCTCCAGGATAAGATGAGCCACGTGGAAATACTTAGATAAGTAGAAATGGGTTAATAATTAAGACAGAGCTAGCCCATAAACAATAATGGTAACTGGCCAACAGGATTGTATCAAATACAGAGTCTCTGAGTGTTATTTGGGGCTCATGTGGCGGCAGGACCATGGCGGCAGGACTGGGAGGTCGGCGGGGAGGATAAACCTGCTGTAACAGATATCACCTGTGATTTAGTGATCTAGCAAGCATACATACAGCCTTTTGGTGAATAAATATATATGAACCTCATATGAACTCATAGAGACTGTGGCAACACACATAAAATCTGCACAAGTTCAAGATAGGTAGTCAGTTCTGAGAGGGGCAAGTGGACATGAGGTATCACCCCTAACCAAGAAGCTTTTTAAATTGATATTCACAGGCAAATGCAAAATTGGTTTGCTATGATGGAATGTCACTGGATATATCAACCACATTTGCCCAGAAGTACTTGGCCAAGGCAACAAAACATAAACAAAACAAAATAACAACAAATGTCAAACATGATTTTGTGAAGTTTTTTTGTTTCATTTTGGTATTTTTTTTGTCTTACTATTTTTTGCTTTGATTTTTGTTTTTTTTGTTTGCTTAAAGTGACAGAGATATATAGATAAATAGACATATATAGATAGATAGATAGATAGATAGATAGATAGATAGATAGATAGATAGATAGATAGACAGACAGATAGGAGTGACAGAGAATGTAAATTTTGGTGGGTAGGGATGTAGGAATAATGTGGGAGGAGTTGGAAGAGAGGAAACATGGTTGATATGTATTATATGATACAAATTAAATAAAAATTTTACAGAAAATGATACCAGAAAATAGGACTTGGCAGATTAAAGGATACACATGTAGCCAGCTTCCATAGACCCCAATATCTCGGGTGAAATCTGGATTCTAGTACCTACCTTTTGTTTGGTAAAATTATGTCAGTGAACGCTGTTATAAATTTCTTTCCAATGAATGCAAATCACCACTTTGCTCCTTCCTCAGGTTTTTGTTTGTTTCATAATACCTGAGTGGTGTGGAAAATTGCACCCTGATTTCTTGGGTTATTTCTAATTATGAACTTTTAACTTCTGCTTCTTTGCAATTATGGAAACCATCAGTTGTCTTTAGACTGGTTCTGTCTGAGTGTCTAAGTTCTCTCATATCTTTAAATTAGTCATTCTTTTTTCTTTTCTCTGATCACCAAAAAAATATTAAAAAAAAATTACCTGCTGATTTTTTCAGCAGCTGTCCTCATGGAACTGATAATATCCCCACAGAATCAACTTAAGTAAGATATTTTTCACTGCTTGAAAAGGCTCTATTATTGAATAGAAGGAACTTTTTCCTTAAGTCATTATGACCTCTGTGGTAGGAGAACATACAACCACTATTTTACTAAACCAGAATAATCTCTAACAACAATATAAACATCTGTTCTTAGTACTAACCTCTGATCAAGAAAACTCCTTTTTGCAATAGACCACAACTGATCAAAATGCAAGTTGTGGAGCCCAGTACCTTTGCACACATCTATGAAAAACTCTGGTACCTAAGGCTTAAGGAGCACTTTGGAAGAGGGGTAGAAAGATTAACAGCAAGGGGATCAGGGAGTTACTTTACAGGAGACTGTGTCTCCTAGTAAAATCAGAAGTTATACCCACAAAGTCTCATCAACATGGCCACCTAAACATGAGCTGAACAAGGAATAATAGGCATTTGGAAATATGTGTGGGAAAGCTCATGATTCCTCGGCCCTACACAAAGAACTGCAGGCAACTAGGGAATGCTCAGAGTGGGAGAAGAAATATTCTTCCCCAGAGAAGGCCCACCATTTTGTTACCTAATACCAAATGGTCAGCTCTGAGTACATATATATACATATATACATGTATATGTATATATATATCATCATATGTATGTAGTATGTATGTTTGTATGCATGCATGCATGCATGCATATA
Source organism: Cricetiscus sungorus (assembly GCA_030556225.1). NCBI lineage: Eukaryota > Metazoa > Chordata > Mammalia > Rodentia > Cricetidae > Cricetiscus > Cricetiscus sungorus. The sequence goes on from JANBXA010000726.1 coordinate 38,139,410, forward strand.
CATGCATGTGCTAAGCAATTAATGAAAAAAGAGGCCATAAATGTAAAAGAGAGCAAGAAAGGGTAAGTGAGAGAGTTTGGAGGGAGTTGATAAATGTAATTATATAATAGTTTCAAAAATAAAACACAGAATAGAATGTTGTACATTTACATATGGCATCTTTACACGTCACTTTCTTTAGTTAACCCTTCCTCCTTCATCCATAGAAAATTTAGTTCAAATATAACCTCTCTGATGAGGTCATCTGTCATTCCCATAACTAGACAATGTATCTCATTGTGATCTAGGCCTGTAGATTCTTTTTCTGACACCTTATTCTAGAATACAACCTTTTTCACTAACTTATTTGAGAGTAAATAAATCCAACTTGGGATCATGTTAAACAAATAGTACCAGACTCAGAAAATCAAGTATCATGTATTTTCTTGTGTATAGACTCTAGGTCTAAAAGGGAAATCTTAAGAAACAAAAGGAAGTAACTGTCAGAAACAGAAGCAGAGGTAGTGACAGCTGTAGGCTCTTGAAACTGTAAGTTACAGTGTTTCTCATTATAAGTAGTTATAGTTTCTTGAAAGTCTGGTATGTGCAGAGAGAACCCATGGACTTGGGGTTTTGACTGTTTGTATATAACATCACTTTGAAGAAAATGATGGATAAGATCTAGAAAAATCTATGTTATTTTCTATGAACAGAAATGTTCTACAAAATTGTGCAACATTTTCTTAGTTGAGTGTGATGGATTATTTTTACACTTCAGCTCGGTTTGGCTGTGGTACCTTGATTTGGTTACCACTCTCGATGCTGCTGTAAAGTTGTTATTTTGATGTGATTTGCAGTTTACTAAGACTGTCAGTGACTACATTTTATTTGAAGGTTTATGGAAAAATACAGAATTCTGCCTCTGAACCACTTTGAACTTAACAGTGAAGCATCAGATTGTTCTTTGGGTTCCAATCAGCTGGTCTGCTTCAGTTTCAACTTATCAGACCCCCCCAACAATGAAGTAAGCTAATTCTTTAAACACACACACAATCTATGTCTCTCTTTTCTCATTATATATGTATAATATTTCTCCAGATCTTTCTGATACTAGTTGAACATTTCTTTGAGATATATTATTTTCCTGTAACAAACCATGTTGATTGATCATAAAAAAGCCACCCCTTTAATAGCTCATCAATTAATCTAGTAACTCCCAGGCAAGTTTAGTCACTTAGGAAGTTTTTATTTTCCTTTTATATGAATGCATGGTCCAAATTGAAATTGTCATTTGTCTTATTCTAAATGGAGAGAATGAATTTTTCATGTAGTAGTTCCATGCCCAAAGGTAATTAACTTAACATCTGTACACAGTACTTTCAGCTAATATTTCAACACTGGCATTAATCTACTCCTACTACCATTGGCTCTGTCCTCACCTGACCTTCAGAGGTGCCCCTTTACTCCATTTTCCCAATGCCAATTTATCTTCTACTCCGTTGCTTCTCTCTCAAAGCTTTAGGCAGGAATTAGCATCTATTCTCTCCTTACACCATACAAGATTGTCTTCATGCACATGTGTGTCAATACTTCTTTCAGCTGTCACTATTTTTCTAAATTAATATATCTGTGCTTGTCTGTGTAAGGTTTTAGACTTTCAAATGGCATGCTAGTAAAGGAAGACCCTTGTTGCCTGAACTTTCCTAGTGAGATGTTAATAAATTTCTATTCAGCCTAGATAAATGTCAAATCAAAGAGACAATCCATCCAAGTCTATCTTAGTGAATCAGTGAATTCACTGGGATTACTTAAGAAGCAGAGACGAATGGTTACTTACAAGAATGTAGAGGATAACCTCCCAAGTACCATATAGATTAAGCCACCCCCTTTCTCTACCTCTTAATGCACTGGGGCACCTTTGGAGTCCATGTGAATGCAGAGATAGAAGGAACACAGTTGGGACTGAATGGCTGTACTATCGGTTGAAAATCTGATGATATCACTCCTTCCTATGAAAGAATTTTAAATGGCCCAATCCTTTGAGAGTAGTTGTGATGGCTACCATTTCAAGAAGGTAATGTCTATGGCATGTGCAGAGGATAACATTTTACAATGCTTCACCCTTCCTTGAGTTTTACATTCATTTTTCTCCCTTCCCCATGAGACACTACAGTTTTGGAGGACTTGATACCGATGTGTGATTGCTGCCATCCATTTAGAGTTGGATATTGGATTGCTACATTATAGCAGTATGTGTTTATGCTCAGTAGCAATTTGACTAATTATGAGCCTTTCATGTAATTGGTGCCCATTACATAAAGAAGCTTCTCTGACCATGGTTCAGAGCAGCAATAATCTTTGGGCTTGAACACAAATGCTTAGAGAGCAATTACGCAATTTGACAGGCGTATTATTTCCACTAACCAAAACAGGAGCAGTAGTTTCTTCACTATGGCTTATGACCTCCCTGCTTCAAATCTTTGTCTTACAGTACTAAACATGGGGCTTCTAATGTGGAGCAGGCTTCAAAGCAGGGACTCACTCAGTAGTCATACTCTCTTCCTCTATACCCTGCTACCTGGTCCCTCATGTTACCATCCCCACCCACCCTCATTCCACCACAAAATGCCTTCCATTTTCCTTTCCTAAGGCGATCCATGTTTCTCCCCCTGAACCCTCCTTGTCACCTAGCCTTTATGGGCCTTTGGATTGTAGCACGCTTATCCTGTACTTTACATACCTATACCTTGTTTGCCTTTCTGGGTCTGGTTTTCCTTGCTCAGGGTGATTGTTTACAAGCCCATATATTTACCTGCAAATTTCAAGATGTCATTTGTTTTAATGCTGTGTAATACCTTATTGCGTAAATGTACCACATTTTCTTTATCCATTCTGTAGTTGAGTGCTGGGAGCCTTTATTGTTTATTACAAAATTAGCAATTAATATTCTAGGTATCAACTCCAGAATATTTGTTACTATGAATTTAGCTGTATATAGAATATATACTGGATGCTTTGCATTCTCAAATAGGTCCCAGAGAAAGGAATTCCTTCTCACCAGGGTGTCAGAAGTAAGAGCTACAGCCTCTGGAACTCACAATACATAGCCTTAGTTTTTCTCTTTGGTATAGAGCTGAGAAGTCTCCTTTAATCAGTTAACAGCATGTTTTGAAAGTCATGTCTGGCCCCGAGCCATAAGGTACCAGCTTTACTCAAGATTCTATTGGTCTTTCTGGCTGTGAGAGATACGCATGCCTATTGTCAGAGAGTTGTTAAATGTGCCTGTGGATATAAAAACTAGAAGCCTTGTGGGATGAAGAGCAACTTTTGGAGACATTTTAGAAGGAACATTTAGAGAGATTTAGAAAGAACTTCAGGATTTGTTTTTTCTTTTGGTTTTTCAAGACAGGGTTTCTCCGTGTAGCTTTAGAATCTGTCTTGGAATTGCCTCTGTAGATTCGGCCTGCCTCTGCCTCATGAGTGCTGGGATTAAAGGCATGTGTCACCACTGCCTGGCAACTCTAGGAGAATTTTTAAGGGGAAATTTTGAAAGAGAACTTCAAGAGGGAGCTTATAGAGGAAAAATTATTAGAGAGAACTTTTTACCTTCTTTTTTATTAATAATATAATTTAAAAATTTTACATGTGGATCACAGTTTCCTCTCTCTTCCTCACTCCCTCCCTCCCTCCCTCCCTCTTACCCTCTTTCCTCTGTGATATGTACCCTGGCCACCCTCCCCTCCCATCCCCCCACCCCCATTCCACTTGTAGAGCTATGCTATCCAAGTTGGGTCATATAAATCTGTCAAGACATTTGAAGTAGGGACTAGGACTTCTCTCCTGTCTCTAGGTTAAGGAGGTATCCCTCCATGGGGCATGTGTCTGCAAGATCCTTTTGTGCACCAGGAATAGATCCTCTTTCTTCTGTCTTAGGTCCCCCCAGACTGCTCAGTCCTTCTAACTAAGACCCATATTCAGGGGGTCTGAGTCAGTCCCATGCTGGATTCCCAGATAACAGTCTGGGGGGCGTGGGCATTAGCTCCTCCTTGTTCAGGTCAGCTGTCTTTGTGTGTTTCTGCCACCTGGTCTTGTCTCCTCTCTTTGCATCTGGTTTCAAGTTCGACTCAGTGCTTGGTTATGGGTGTTTGCTTCTGTTTCCAACAGGTACTAGATGAGGGCTCCATGATGGTGGATAATTTAGTTGATGATCTCACTATCAGGGAAGGGCATTTACGGTAGCCTTTCCATGGTTGCTCGAATTATTAGTTGGAGTCGGTCTTGTAGTTCTCTAGACCTTTCTTTAGGTTCAGTTTTCTCTTCAAATCAATAATGGCTCCCTCTTTTATGTCCCCCCTCACCCTGACTCAATCTATCTAGTCACACGTGTTTTCATCTCCTCCCTTTTCTTTCTCCTAGTTCTCTCTCCATTCACTGCCCCACCATTTCCCATGTGCTCTGGGGGACTTGTCCCTTCCCCCTTTTGTGAGGGACCATATATGTATCTGTTAGAATACACCTTGTATCCCAGTTCTTCTGGTGGTGTGTGTTATAGGCTGGTGATCTTTTGCTCTAAGACTAAAATCCATATATGAGCGAGTACATACCCTGTTCCTTTTTTTGTGACTGGGTTACCTCATTCAGGATGGTTTCTTCAAGTTCCATCCACTTGCCTGTGAATTTCAAGATTCTGTTATTTTTTTTCTGCAGAGTAGTATTCCATTGTGTAGATGTACAACATCTTCTTTATTTATTCTTTAGTGGAGGGGCATCTAGGTTGTTTCCAGGTTCTTGCTATTACAAACAATGCTGCTGTGAACATAGGCCGGTCTAGCTGGCACTCTCTAGCTGAGTAGGGCCTCTTTAGCAGAGGTCCTGTGATGGGGGTCAGGAACTCAGAATGGACCTGCAGAGTTAGGTGGATCTCTGGGAGGGGCTCAGAACTACAGTAGAAGACCGGTGGTGGGGGTCAGAGACCAGGTAGGTAGAAATTTCGGGTGGTCCCATGTAGTTAGATAGGTCTATTGTGCTCGGATTGGCTCCAGGAATTTCCCCTGAAGGTGGCTGGATTGTTGGCTCCACCCTCTGGCTCAGTGCTCAACCAGAGTGGTGGGACAGTGGGCAGGGTAGGGGGAGGGCAGGCTCTCGGTCGGGGTGGATGGGGGTATATTGGAGCTCCAAGAGCACTCTTGGTGGGGACAGGACTCAGGGGTAGGGAGATCCAGGACCCACCCAGGGATTTCCAAGGGAGGGTGTAGGGGAGAATCCACCTCAGCAGGATTAGACCCAAACTCACCTCTAAAGAGAACTTTTAAAGAGAAATATTAAAGAGAGCTTTTGGGAGAGGATATTTTGAGTAGAACATTTCTTGAAGAAAAAAAGAGCTATGAGAACAATGACACGTGTATGAACGGATTCATTGCCCTCAGATCAGACCTTTTAGCCAAACTCCATCTGCTTGCTGTAAACCTGGTAATAGTTGAGAGAAAACTTGGTTGTTTCCATGTTCTGACAATTTCAAATATCTATGAACACATTTCATATATTTTACACACACACACACACACACACACACACACACACACACACACACACACACGAAAGAGAGAGTGAGAGAATGTTTATTGTATGGCTTCACAAATGTTGCAGTGCATGTGTAGAGGTCAAAGGACAACTTGTAGAAGTTTTTTCTCTTCTACCATTTAGATCCCACAAATCATTTTCAGGACACCACTCTTAACAACAAATACCTTTATCTATTGTACTGTCCCACTGGATCCACATTCATTCCTTAAATATCATTAGGCATAGCCAAAGGCTCCTGAGGATTTCCATACCCCAAAGATACTGATCTCACAGCAAAAAAGGAGCAGGAGAGACGATAAAATATTCTTCCTGCTTCACTTGGATCTCACAGAGTAAATTCTGGTATTGTAGCAGGTCTCTGTTTCTTCATGGGCCATGTCTGGCTGCTAAAGTGTGGTAGAGAAATATACATAAGATACTATGGGGGGAATAAGTTTACAGTCTTATGCCAAATGCTATCCCTTTCACCTGCATTACTGTATTTCCATATCTATCCACTTTTGGCCATTGCCCTTGATGATTCATAAAGGCTGCAAAGTACAACTGGCTCTGGTGTCCACCCAAGCCCACACATTCAATGCACAGTATAAGGGGAACAGTAAATGTACTACAATTCAATGTCCTCAGTGGCTTCTATTTACTAAATCCTCTTCCTTTGCAGTAGCTCCCACAATTGGAATAACCTCTGGTGAACTATGCCCATATGCACATGGATATGAGGAAAACCTACCAGTGGCCACACCTCCAAATAGTCAACATCTCCTCAGCCGGGGTGTGTCTTGAGAGCTCCTCCCCACTTCATATTACAATTTGGAACTAGCTTGATCTTGTGCAGATCTATTTTAGGTAACGACAGGTACTTTCATTTCATAAGGGCACCGGCCATGTCATGTGTAGATGACAGCATTTCACCTCACTCCTTCACATCCTCTGGATCTCACATTCATTCCATCTCTCCTTCCAAGATGTTGCTGAGTCTTGGTGGGGTTAAGACATCCATTTAAATGTCTTAACTATGACTTAACACTCCCTGTCACTTTTTTCTTAGCACTTTGAACAATAATGAGTTTTTATAGTAACTGCTACCTAATGTGATAAACTTCTGTGCAGAGGTCATTATTTTGGAGAAAAAAAAATGTCACCCTAAAATTCCCATGGTGTATCAAGGACTCAAACTAGCCAAAACACCTTAGGAAAGGACTTTATTTTTAAGAAATGATGTGAGACTTTTTTTGAGACAAGGTTTCTACATATTATAGTCCTGGCTGTCCTGGAACTGGCTCTGTAGATCAGGCTAGACTCAAACTAAAAGATCACCTCTGCTTCCTGAGTGCTGAGATTAAAGCTGTGTGACACCACTGTCTATTGAGAAAATTTCATATCACATGCCAAATGATCAGTCTGGGAATCAGGGAATTGATGTCTTTCATAAAGAGCCTTAGAAACCTTGTTAATAGTGAAGCATTGCACACATGAAGTCAGTGCTCTCCAAAGTATGACTATAGCTCAGAGGTGTCCATGATGTCTCACTCAGAAGCATAAGGAAAAAGGCAGAAGTACATTTATCTCTAGTAATCAGTGAAATCTTATAGGTATTGGTTATATACATTGACACAAGTGTCTTCACTTAGCCCTTAGACTCCAGAGATCTTGTAATGAGAGGACAATTTTGGAAGACTTTAAACTGATTAAAAATAATTATAGTTGATCTATGCCAAGTTAGTTAAAAATAAGAATGTATCATCTAGGTTTTTTTAATGAAATCAGTAACTACAAAATGGACAACTGTCTAGAGATTCCTACAAAAATCTTTGGACAGAATATAATTCTAGTAATGCAAATGAAGCAAATGGGAAAATGACAAAGATGACTCATTTGCTATTCATAGCACAGCTCATCACACTGCACATTACTGTGAAAACAAAATGCTGATTGAATCTAATTTATCCAGGAGCTGGATAAAATCATTTAAGCCATTGAGACAATTAGAACATGGAATTAATATTCACTCAATGTAATGATCTATAGCTAATAAAAATTCCAGCTTCCATAAAAACAAAAACAAACAAAACAGGTAATGGGAGAGGATGGGCACACATGAGCAATATAGATGGCTAGAAGGTGAATAGATGATCTGCTATTCCAGGGGTTTACTCTGGGCTGGGCATTATGCTAAGCATTTTGCATACATTATCTTCAATTTTTTTTCTAAATACCTACGGAAGACACTCCAAATAAGCTATCTGTCCTACTCATGGCTGCATGGTGAAGGAGAATTCTGGAAAATGTACAGCCAATGAGGGGTAGCTAAAATTTCCATCTATTCCTGTGCAGTTGAATGTTGTAATGTGATTGATTTTTGTGCTAGACTGAATATTTTCTCACAGCTGTGAATACCCTAAACTGGGTAACCTGTGAATTTTAATTTACATGAAAAAAGAGACCTTGTAGATGAACAAAATTAAGAATCTTAAGATGAAGAGATTAGCCTCCACTCTCCAAGTGGCTAAAAATGTTCCTTTAAGAGGGAGGCAAAGGGGTATTTAACCACTGAAAAGGGTAATATAATCAGAGAAGCAGAGAGACCCATGAACGTGCAATATTGCTGCTGTTAAGGCTGGATTAATGTCTTAAAGGTCAAGGAATGAATTAATTTTTTCCTAGTGCCTCAAGATAGAATACAATGCTGCTTATCTCTTCATTTATTCATAGTGAGTCTACCTTGAATTTATGATCTCCAGAGATGTAAGGAAATGTTTTTGTTGTTTTCAGCAGAGTTTATGACAGCTTGCTATTATCACTCCCAAGAAACCAGTAGATATTCTATGAAAGAGCAAGGGTATCAGGAGGACTACCCAGCTATTTGCACAGATCCTAGGTATTTTGACTTTATAAACATTTTTTTCTTGATAAAATGTGTTTTATGAATGTATTGATACAAACATAATCTTGACTTAATTCACTATGGTCATAATCATAATTTCTGTTTTATTTGAGATTTTGTGTTCATATGTGTGCAAGTGTGTTTGTGCACATGGAAGATAGAGATCACTCCAGTTACATGTCATTCCTCAGGAGCTGTCCTCCTTTCTTACTGAAATAGGATCTCTCACTGACTGGAGTTTGCCAAGCGGGCTAGGGTGGTTGAGTAATGATCCTGAGGGACCATTCTGTCTCCATTTGACTTCACTGACCCCTCAGCCTCCCTAGTACTGTGATTACAATAGAGCCACCATACCTCGACGTTTTATTTGTTTGCTTTTTGTTTTTAGCATGGGTTCTAGGTTTCCATGTTTGCAAGAAATTACTTCCTGAGATATCTCTTCAGTCTACCTTTTAAAAACCACATTTGCATTTATTTATTTAATTTGAGGAGAGGGTGTATGTTTTATTGTGCATGTGTGGAAGCTGGAAGATAACTTGTGAGAATGCTTCCTTTCTTTTCACCATACCAGTCATAGGGGTTAAACTCAGGTCATCAGGCTTAGTGGCAAGTTGAACTTGTTGAACCATATCACATGCCTTCCTGTTTTAAAAGATATTGAAACCCTTTAAGTGGACCCTGTCTTAGTTTGTGTTCTATTGCTGTGGTAGAACACCATGACCCAAACAACTTTGGGAGGAAATGATTTATTTCATCTTATAACTCTTAGGTCACACTTCATCATGGAGGGAAACAAGTCAGGAACCTGGAGGCAGAAACTGAAGTGGAAGACCTGGAGGAGAACTGGTTACTGGCTTGCTCAGCCTGCTTCTTATACCAACTGTCTAGGGCTAGCACCACCCACAGTGCAATTGAAGTTCCCTCTTTTTAAGTGACTCTTGCATGTCAAGCTGACAACAAAAGAAAAGCAAGACAAACAATCAAAATCCAACCAATACAATTGACCCATTGCCATTTGACACACAAATACCTTACTATTAAACCATAAACTTTCCTTTCTTGTTTGTACCTAAGATGGCATATTAGTATCACAATATAAAACATAACATAATTTTAGATGTTTCACAGTCTATAAAATTTCCAACACTTTCAAAAGTCCATATTCTTCTAAAAAACAAAACAAAACAAAAAAAAAACAATGTTTCCTTAAAAGTCCAAAGTCTCTTAACTGTGGGCTTCTATAAAATAAATAATTGAAATATTTTCTTGATCTGATTATGGGGAAATAAATAGCACTAAGTCAAAGCAAAACTGCCTCCAACAGTGTAAATAACTCAGTATCCAATAACTGGGATTCAATCACAATCTTCTGGGCTCCAAAGGACTTAGGCAGCTCCGCCACTGTGGCTCTGCCTTTTATAGCACACATAGCATGGCTCATAGGCTCGGGCTGGCTCCATGCCACAGCTGCTGCTGTTCTTGGTGGTCACCCCACAGTCCTGGCATCTCCAACATGCTTGGATTTCCACAGGCTGTACCTTCCCCAATAGATTCCTGTCCTCTCTTTAGTGACTCTGACCATGCCACATGGTGCCAGGCCTCAGCTGTTTTCCACGACCCCTTCAACTCCTGCAGCTCTCATGTAACAAGTGGGAGATGCTTACACATTACCCAATTCAGCAGCCAGTGTGAAATGCAGCCTTGGCTCCATCTGGACCACACCTTCTGTATACTGACCCTGAGGAAATACTTCCAGAAGATTCTACCTCAACAATATTGGTCTCTTGTTTAACATTGCTAATTTCTCAGTTCCAGCCTATCAATATTGATTTTTTTTTCCTGTAAAGCCAGTTTTGTTTAAGTAGTTTTGGTCTCTTAATTAAAGCCTTAGCACCAGAGACCAGAATCATAGATTCTTAATTCAACATATCAAATCAGCAGCCCTAGCAGAGTCTTCAGGAGTTCAAGAGACTCTAAAAAAACCCTTCCTTATTGAATCTTTGGGGGTTTCATATCATGCACCCCAAATTCCGTTCACCTCCCCCTCTCATTCCTGTTGCATTTCTCCCACAAAAGTAAACAAAGTAAACAAGCAAACAAACAAAAGCAACAACAACAACAACAAAACCTCAATAAACCAAAATAGAACAAAAACCACACCCAAAACAAAAATCTCTGCTTCTCCTGTTCTCCATCTCCTCTTCATCTGTCCTGATGGCATTGGAGGCTTCAGTGTGTCATATAGTAATTCCTCTTTATTCCATCAGTTTGACTGGCCAACTATTCATTGCAATGAGTCAATGGTCTGAGGTTCAAGAGGTTCAAGGCCTCTGGTTTGAGGTACACTGTCCTCATTGGATCTTCACCAGAGCTTTTCTGAGGTATCTTTTGTCTTGGAGATCTTGTGAGTATAGTTTCACATGACCAGTCAGTCCCTTTATAAGCTCCAGCAAGACCTAGCTGGGGTAGATGCTAGGGGGGATTAACCCAAAGCCCTGGCACCACCCACCTCATGCATGATGGTGAAGTCAGCTCCCTTACACACATGCCCTCAGAGTAGTCATCCTCGTCTGTAGTAAGGGGTGAGGGCCCTCTTTCCCAAGTACAGGATCCAGCTCGCTTGATGCAGGTAAATGAAGGTTTTACTGGGTCAGTATAGCCCTCTGATTTCATCTCCCATGAATCTGAAGGCCTCCTGAAGTCCCATTGGCCACAGGCACCCACACAAACCCCACCTGAGGCTGGACCATGGACCCAGACATGGCCCTTTGCATCAGCTTAGGCCTTAAGAACATCCTGGTTCTGAGTGGAAGGATTGGCTACTAAGGTAGGAATGGTTCTGGCATCTGTGTGATTGCAGGACATCAACAAGTCCTCAGGTTTCAGCCCCAACCTTAGACTTTTATGTGACCATCAGTACCAGTGCAGAACCGAGACTTTAGGTGAGACCCCCCCAGCCGAGGTAGGACCCAGTGGCAGTATGACCCTGAGACACTAACTTGAACCTTGATCTTGGGTGTTTGTACAGCTTTCGATGGTAGCAGGACCACTGGACATCAACACAGCCCTTGGCTGCAGTGGGGCCTGAACATCACCATGTCTTTAAGTTGCAGCCCAGGACACTCAGATATGGATGCATCCTGGTCCTCACACAAAACCTGAATTGGGTTACTGGTTAGACTCTAGTCTTCTTCATGGCTCTTGGTGGCAACCAGAGCCACGTATGTCAATCCAGACCCTGACCACTACAGGGCCAGGGAGCCTGATATGGCCCTCTGTAGCAGCCTGCACCCAGATGACACCCTGGCCCTGGGTTATGCACAGGCCATATCTGTATGGCACCTGCTTGGTATGCCCTCCCCAACTCCACCCTAACCACAGGCCCTGGCCCAGATCTCAGGCCTCTGTATGGGCCCTATGGTAAACTATAACAGAGAGTTCAAGGAAGACCACTGTAGTGAGATATTCACTCCACCAGCACCTGTTGCCCTGACCTCGCCCAAATTGGCATGGTCACAAGTGTGGATGTGACTGGGAAAGGCTAGGTCTGGGGTTTCAGACTCCAGCTTGCTCCCTCTTGGTTCTGGTCGGGTCATAGAGAGCAGCCTAGGCATTGATCCTTGGAGGAGGAACTTGAGGGTCATTAGTTTCTCATGTGACTTCTCCCCGAATAAAATATATAACCCATATTATAACCTCCTCCCATGTATCATAATTGGTACATCAATAGACTCCAGCCAGCTGCAGCTGTGCTACAGACCCAGACATGGCCTCAGGCAGCAGCTTATCATGATGGACATCGTTGGTCTGAGGGGTGGTTCAGAGCAGGATGGCTCTGATGGCAGCATAGCCCTTTAGAAAACTCTTAACCTTCCACTTGGACTGATAAGCCAGGCCTCCACCATCTGCGCTGGTCTCCAGTCTATTTTCTAAGTTCTCACAACAGCTCATAAAGCTTTGAGTACTAATGGCTTTTCCAAGCCCCAAAAACAAGTGCTTCCACATCCTCCCCCTGGAACAACACAATCGGGTCTGTCACAGCAACCTCTTATTCTTGACACTAAGTCGTACACTAGCTTGTGTTCTATTGCTGTGATAAAACACTGAGACCACAAGCAACTTGGGTAGGAAAGGGCTTGTTTCAGTTTACTTCATCCCAAAAGAAAATGAGGGCAGGGATTCATGGCAGAAATCTAAAAGCAGGAACTGAAGCAGAAGCCATGAAGAACACTAGCTTTCTCCACAGGGTTTCTTCTGTCTGCCTTTTTATATCACCAAGGACCACCTGCCCAGTATCACCTACAGTGGGCTGGGTTCTCCCTTATCAGTGGTAATTAAGAGAAGTCCCTACAGAGTTGCCTAAAGGCAATCTGATAGAGGCAGTTCCTTAATTGAGACTCCCTATTCCTAAAAGACTGAGGCTTTTGTCAAGATGAAAACAAAATGACAAGGCCAGTTACTATTGATCCAGGAATACTTACATTGTATTATTACTTAGGTGGAAAAAAAATATACATTGTCTCAAGTTACAAGAGTGTAGCAGATTTAGAAAGCAGCTAAAAGTGCCTTAAGAAATGTATAATTAGCATGCTGAGGCAGAGTATATCTGTAATGTAACCTTATACTGTGTGGATTTGCCTTAGTGATAAATTTATGTGAAAGAAAGAACCAGACACTGAAAATGAGATGTTGCTACCAACCATGCATGTATTGTGCAGAGTACTGGGTAAATCTATCACATGTGAAAACTTGGAAATCATATCAAAGATGGAAAATAATTGAATCTCTAGAAGCTAAAGGTAATGTTGGTAGAATAGACTTGTGTAGTTGTGGCATTTTAGTAAGGTACATAAAGAACCCAATGCTTTTGAGATTAAAGGAAAGAAGCAATAATTTAACAATTAGTGGTTGTACTATGGTTGCTACAACTAATTACAGAGTAAGTAGCTTAATCAGTAAAAATCTATTTTCTCATAGTTTGGCAAGACTGAGGTCTAAGATTTTGATTTAGTAGTATGATCTATTTGTTAAAGATTTTCCTCATGCTTGTAGACATACCTTCTAACTGAATTCTCCAATGATCTGTATATGAAAAGAAAGAAAATGATTTTCTTTTCTACTGCTATAAGGTCACCAACCCTAGCAGATTAGGGCCCCATTAACATGACCTTACTTAACTTTAGTTGTATTCCAAAATCTTTGTTTCTAGAAACATTCATATTGATACTGAAGACTTCAACACTTACATTCTGTGGAGACAAGAATACATTCCATTGTAATGGTCTTACAAGTTTTTAAATGCCTGCTACTTCTGGATCCAAAACAGAATTTAATATGACAGTGCCTTTAAATAAAAAAGGTAGATTGACTGTTTCAACCATGGAGAAGATATTAGAATTAAAAGTTCTAAAATCCTATAGTATCACAAAATCAACCAACAAACTAACAATAAGTTATACTCAATTTTCTAAACTCCAGACACCAACCAAAAAGCTGCAGACTAGAGACATTAATAATTGAGAAAACTGTGGTAGAATTAGAATAAAAGGAGTAATTTGTGAAACTTAATTTCTTTGATTGCCCAACTTAATCCTTCCAGGCAACAGCTCATATTCTAGAGAGGTACCACAAGGAGAAGAATGGACATTTTGTCAAGGTATTGCTGTTAGTTATTATTTTTTATGTCTGTGATGGCTAGAGGGACATCTGTGAATGTCTCTTATTTTAACTTTTTATCTCACAGATGAGATGGCTGTCCAAAAATTGTTGTTGATCTTATTTAAAAACAAATAACATACATTGGCAAAAGTTGGCTAGAAATGAGATTTTTTTGGAGCATATGACTTTCAAATTCTCTAGCATATTCTTAGGAATCAAATGAGCACATAGAAGTGATAGCTAAAAAGAGATGTAACAGCCATACTAAGTATTCAGTTATGTCCTAACAAATACACTGACCATTAACCTAATATAGAAAAGCTTTTATTAATCACACACAGAAAGAACATGACTTTATTAAACTAGTCAAGAAAAAGAATTATTGATGTCTGAAATGGAGCTCAGGAGCTCACAGCTTGGATGCTTTGTCCCCAGTTGTTGACACTATTTTTCAAGGTGATGTGAACTTTGGGACATGGAGCCCTGATGGGAGACATCATTCTGTAAATATGTTTCTCTTATTGGTTAATGAATAAAGCATTGTGGGCCAATAGGAAAGGAAGATAGGCGGGGCTAGGAGACAAGGAGGAAAGAGGAAGGAAGGAGGAGTCAAGATGGAGAGCCCTGAGAGGTAGCACACCAGCTGCTCTAGCCGGTAAGATGAGCCACGTGGAAATACTTAGAATAGTAGAAATGGGTTAATCATTAAGACAGAGCTAGCCACTAGCCGGTAAGAAACTATTAACTGGCCAACAGGATTGTATCAAATACAGCGTCTCTGTGTATTATTATTTGTGGCTGGCGTAGCAGTGGGACCAGGTGGCCAGCGGGGAGGAACAAAGAGTGGGACCAGACCAGCGCGGGGGGGGGGGGGGAGTAGAAACCAACTTGCAACAGAGCCCAGCTGGATGAAGTGTATTTGGAGATGGGTCCTTGTGGATATATGATCCTTTGCAATTCATGATATGATCCATAGCAATTCTTCACTCATTCTCTCTATTTCTTGAATGCTGTAGTATGAAAAATTTCTGAAGTACTGCCACATGCTACTACCACTATTAAGTAAACTGCTCTACCATTCATTGCCCCCCAAAAGTTTATTGAATCCTCTGAAAATACGGGAAGAAAAAAATAATTATTCCTTAAAATTGTTTTTGTTATATGTTTTATCACAAATTAGAAAAGTAGTAACTAAATAAACAAGAGTAACAACTCTACTAAATATGGATAACAACAAAACCTAAGGGGTAGGGTAGTATCTGATTTCCATAATTGTCATTTATAAAAATCAAAAGTTCTGGAATTTTATAAGAAATTAGATAGCATGTAAAAATGTGAAAATATATCCAGTATACGACGGGCAAAGAGAAATCAATAGAAAATTTCCTGGTAGAATACACATATTGAACTTAGTAGATAAGGTTTTCAAAATAAGTAATTTATATTTAAAGAACCAAAGGAAATCTCATGGTCAGAATTAAAAGACACTAAGAAATGATATATCACCAATGAAAGCATAAAACCAAACCTATTAGAAACTTTTCAGTTGAAAACTTTACCCAAAAATCTCTTATAGGATTCAGTAGATGATTTGAGTAGGCAAAAGAAAATTGACAAGGCTAGCAAAGATAGATTATTGAGAATTCTTTAATAATTATTTTATTTAAGTTTTTTTTCTCATTTTACATACCTATCTCTGTTCCCATTCTTTCACCTCCCCATGCTCCCCTCACCTGCTCCCACTTGCCCCCTGAGAATTTTATGATTATTTTAGAATCAGAATGGTGAAATAAGGTAATGAATTATTTGTTGGATCAACATGAATAATAGGAATCCCTGAAGGGAAGGGGGAAGAAAAGTTGTTTGAATAAGTATTGATGGAGAAATCTAACTGAAATTTGACAGATGTGACTATATATACACAAAACTTAATAAATTTAAATTAGGGTGAAGTGAAAGAGATCCATACTGAGATATATTATAGTCAAACAGTCAGAGGACGAATGGAATGATGATCCTGAATGCAGAAATACAGAGGCAACCTCTCAGTTCTAAGGGTTACTGGATAAAATTACTAACTTACTTTTCATTAAAACCATTGAAGCTGATAGGAAGGCATATTTAAAATCATGAAAAACAAAAATATATTAACAGAGTTTTCAAATGCAGCCAACTAGCCATCGAAATAACACAAATTAAGATATCCCTAGAAAGAAAAAAATATTAAAAGGAATATGTTATTAGTAGAGTTTCCTTAAATGAAATATTAACTTCAGGATGAAGCAAAAGAATATCAGCTGGCACCTTAATTTCACAGGAAGAAGTTAAGAATAACTTCAAAGGTAAGAAAGAAAAATATATGATGTGAACATATACATTATGTGAAACGAATTTAAATAAAAATTTTTGGAAATAAAAAGAGATATGAATGACCACATTCGTCTTTTGAACTTCCCCAAAATTACTGTTGAGAATAGAGTTCACTTGCCTGTGGGAAGGGAGGGAGAGAAAGAGGAGGAATGGAGGGAGGAAGTATACAAGAGAGGTTGAAGTAAAAGACATGAAACATAAATGGGATCTGGAAAAGTGAAGATTAATATTCTGTCTTGATATAACTTCCTTTCAAATAATGATGACAGAAAAATAAAGAACAAGAACAAAAGAACTAAAGTAACTTGCTGTTGATGACATTTTTAATGCTTTATAACATGCTGACCTTCTAAGAGAACCACTAAAAAGCTAGTTAATATATTCAGTAGTGTTACAAGATGAAAAGGCAATGCATAAAAATAAGTCCTGTAGCCATCCATCAGGAATAAACAATTGCAAAAAAATTGAAAATTTCATTTACAGCTATACAGTAAAGATGAAAATTCCTAGAAATAGACTTCAGCAAGAAATTTAAGACTTGTGCACTCAAACTATAAAACATTGTTGAAATAAATCAAAACAGACCCCCAGATAGAAATTTATCCTGGGTTCTTTAGAAAAACTTACATTGTTATAATGATATTCTTCTTCCTATCAGTTTGTATACTCATTGCAATTATTAGCAAGATTTTAACAATCCTCTGCCCCTACGAAAATGAAGTACTAGCCCTAACAGATATGTTGAATTGTAAAAGAAAAGAATGACACAAGGCTAACATCTCTCTATTTCTAAGCTTATAAAAACCTGTCTCAATAAAAATCAGTGTGGCACTGGCTCTGATAAGCATGCAGATCAATCAATGGGCTAGAATTGGGAGTCTAGAAATAGCTTTTGCTTTTATGGTGAAATGATTTTTTTTAAACCGGGACTTCATGACCATTAAAACAGAAATGATGCTCTAAGAAGATAGATGCTGGGACAACTGGATACCTATGTGCAAAAGAATGAAATAGGACTCATACCATATACAAAAATCTATCCCAGGTGCAAGTACTTCAGCATTAAAGAGTCCCTAACCACAAAAGCCTATGGAGACCTGTCATTTAAAATGATCGGCTTGGCCCTTCAACAAAGATCAAAGAAAGGATTTTTTTTTTTTTACATTCAACCCAACTGGTTCAGATAGTGGCTGAAGGTGCTATATAAACTGCCAAGGGAGGGAAGCACTGTTAGTCCTACCTGGCTGTAAAACCTATGAACTACAGTGATAACCAGATGGGGAGATATTCATAAAGGTGCAAAAGTGGCATTCATAATTTTGTGGCAACTAATAACTGTCTAATTGGACTGAAGAACTGATCAGCGGGAGGGAAATCATACCTGGTACTAGCCTTTATTGGGCTAGTGTGGTCATAGATCTTTTTTGTTTGTTTATTTGTTTTCTCTTGAGACAGGGTTTCTCTGTAGCTTTGGAGCCAGTCCTGGAACTAGTTCTTGTAGACCAGGCTGGTCTCAAACTCACAGAGACCTGTCACTGCCTCCTGAATGCTGCCTGGCTAGGTCACAGATCTTAGAGGAGAACCTACTACCATAAGGAGAACTAGCATAATTAAAATAAATGTGTATAAACTTATTCATATATACTTTGTCCTAAAAATGAGAATAAATTTAAAAATTACACATGCAAATTAACCAGAACAACTAACCTACTGCTACTACCTTGACAACGTAATTCCCAACTGCATTCTAAATACTCAGTCTTTAAGGATAAGTGTGCTTCCCATCTCTCATCAAAGAAGCTTCTCTGCAGCAGATGCAGACTGGTACAGAAAGCCACACTTGGTCAAAATGCAGAGAGCAACTGACCATGGGGTGCTCTGCACCAATAGCTATATACACAATACAACATTTACACCCAAGAGCCAGGGAACATTGTGGAAGAAGGTGCAGAAAATTCTAAGAGCCAGGGGGCTATGAAATATGCTTTGAGAGTGTTTCCTACAAATGACAGGGAAGCTTTACCCATGATACCTTGACAAAATGACTACCTAAGCATGATCTGAGCAGGGCAGCATAAATAGACATGCTAAGGTCGAAGTGAGAAGCCTGACAGGGCTCACACCTAGACAAACATGTATAGGTAACTAAGGACTACTGAGAGAGGGGGAATTAATCTTTCCAAGGGAAGTTTAAACTAAAATCAATGAAATTATGTAATAACAAATTATAAAATAAATCTGTTCTTGAAACAAAACAAAAGAAAAAGATAGAGCAGATCATGGAAGGTAGCTTTATGAGTAAAGTACAGTATTGGGTGGATTAACATATGAGTAACAAGAGACTTCTAAAAGGAAGAAGGGAGAAAAGATATTTGTGCAAACAATGATGGTGGAAACTACTTAAATTTCAAATTGTATGAGTACACATTTACAAAGCAGAGAATAACTAAGGAGATGGCTCTCTGGGTAAAGTGTTTGCTTTGCAAACATGGGTTTGTGTCCCTGGCAACCACATAAAAGCCTTGTATGGAGGCATACACTTGCAATCAGCTTTGGGAAGTGCAGAAATAGTTGGTTTCCTGGGGTTCTCTGGACAGCCTGTCTACCCAATCAGTGAACTTCAGGTTCAGTGAGGGACCCTGTCTCAACAAGTAAGGTTTAGAGTAATAAAGGAAGGGTCTCCAAATTTACCTTCCGTAAACACACACACACACACACACACACACACACACACACACACACACTGACATATGCCAACAGAAAAGACAGAGTATGGTGAGTTACTATAGGAAAAAATGGAGAATAACTGTTTAGAAAAGGAGTTAGGTGTGCTTACAGGTGGACAGGATCACTTTCATGTAAATAGAGTAAAAGGTTACTAAGTTTTGAGATGTTTATAGTGCCAAAGAAGTCAGAAGTATTTCTAGAAGATTGCTTTCTATTGGCCAAATTTGTTGTTGACAAACAGTGGTATATCTATGGCTTGTGTTTCGCAGACTGACTTCAATCTAGATGGATACTATGACTTATTCATATTTGGAAAGGTCTGTATAGCATCTGAGTTAAGGCGATGAAAAGACATAAAATCATTTCCATCATTGTTTCTCTTGTTTTTTTTCTGCCGTATACAGGAAATTCCAGAGCTGGCAGGTACAGAAGAGTCAGTCAGTCATAAGACAGAAAGGAGCCTGGGCTTCTGAATGATTAAGGAGCAAAGATTCATAAGCCTCTTCACATCTTAAATGACATCAAAATGAAAATAAAGGAAAATATATCCTTTTGTTGTTGTTGTTGTTTAGCCAGACTAGGGAGAGAAAGACTAAATACATTTCCTCCTTTTCCACCGCAGTGTTGTAATTTTATAGAGAAATGATGAAACAAAAGCCAGGAAATATGCATATGTTAATTCAAGTTGTCTGTGTTGGGTGAAATATTTTTCTGGGTAGGCAAGTTCCTGCTGTAGCTAAAATGACAGCTGCTCATGTCCCCCTGGAATAGAATTTCTGGGGGAAATGTTAATTCTTCGAGGTTCATAGTTTCATTAGTCTGATAGCCAAAGGGAGAGGCACAAGTGTCTCTCTTTATGATATCTTCTCTCTTGCCATGGAATTAAGAAAACCATCTGTCATAAACAACTGCATTTGATTCATTCACAAGAGTGAAACAAACCACTAGTTTATTAAGCCATAGAAACAGTGATAATGTTGATTAAACATTACTCAGGTAGACTTATACCAATATTATCCCGTCATGGAGATGAGGAAGTAGAGTCAGAGAAGGCTAAGGCACTCACTCAAAGGCTCACAGGTATTTAGGAGTGTGATCAGTACTGTCTCCTCTGGACTAGGATTTCGTCTGCCTCCCAGGAAAGGGTTGTAACAGGGGCATTGACCACAATAGTGGCCTCTTTCCAAAGTTAGTGTTACAGCAGAAAGCCAGTTACAAGGTAAATAGAAGGCAATAAACAAATGTAGTCAGAAAGCTTTACCGGGTTTTGATAAGGAATCACCAGTTTCCCAGAAGCCAGTTAGGAATTGCAATATGATACAAGAGTCCCAACATCTCCTTCCAAAGGAAGGGCTTACAAATCCTCTTGATGTCACCTCATTGATTATGGCACTTGACACACACCAGTGGAAAGCCCAGAAAGGCAGGTTTTTACAAGACAAAACAACACAACCCCACATGGATTGGACATTCTAAATGTGGCACAAAAGAGTAAACTGAGTAAGTAGTAAGTACAGTGCTGTGATGGGGAGCTATTGGCAATCGATAGCTTCTTAGAGAGGAAGAGTCACTTTTCTGTGGGGGTGTGTCTTGAGAGATTCACCCATGCTCCGGCACACAGTTCTACACCCATGTGCACACAGAAAGTGCTAAGTGGACTCAGTGAGCTTCAAGAAAGAGCACATGAAATTCAGAAGGAATACTGATGTGGGGACAAAGGTACAAGTCAGGAAGGAATTGGGATAGATTTGTTCAAACCACGTTAAATTCACTTATAAAATTCTCAATACAAAAAATAAATAAAGCTATGAGAACAATAAAGCTGCTATTGCTATTCCCAGCTCTGCATACCGGAGAAACTAAATCTCTCTCTCTCTCTCTCTCTCTCTCTCTCTCTCTCTCTCTCTCTCTCTCTCTCTCTCTCTCTCTCTCTCTCTCTCTCTCTCTCTCTCTCTCTCTCTCTCCTCTCTCTCTCTCTCTCTCTCTCTCTCTCTCTCTCTCTCTCTCTCTCTCTCTCTCTCTCTCTCTCTCTCTACTACACTTCCCAGAATCTGGGAAAAAACGCCCACCCCCAAAAGATCTAAGTTGATTTTTCCTATTCCTATCACTTACTTGTTTTGTATGTCTGCAAATGATTAACCATGTGGAGGGAAATTTTGCAAGGGCTTGCTTTAGTCTGTATCTCCCTCCCCCAATGTGTTGTCACAAATGCTATATTTACTCTCCATTCTGACAAACACAAGGCCTCCTCTTTGCTGGTTGTGAGTGTACTATGTAGTCTGTCTACTGTGAGGAATGTCTCCTATGGGGTCCCTTCACTCACTTCCTGACTCTAGACTCAGGGTTTCCACTCTTCCCCAACCCCTGCCTGCAAGGAGCAGGACCAGGATGAAAATGTTGAGGTTTGAAGTCAAAGGTACCTGAGTACAAACCCTGATTCTACTACTTATCATCCTATGGGGATTTGGCAAATTACATAATGCCTAGCTCAGTAACATGAAATAGATATAATGCTCAAAAGACATTTGGATCATTATGTAGGTAGTAGATAGGGAGATGGCAGTTTTTTTTCAGTTCAATTTTTTTCAAGGAGGTGTTTCAAAGTTTCAGAGAATCCAACAATTTGTTTGAGTATATCACTACATTTTTGATGTGCCAGCATACATACTAAGCTGTTAGCAGTAGTTAGTTATGCCTGAATAGTAGAAGGCAAAAGTAGAGGTAAAAGTGGAGATATGGACATAAAGCATTTAAAATTTAATTTTATCTACCTCACTTTTTCCAAATAGAGCACGTGATGTGATTAGACAATTTTAAAAGAATGTTTTCCCTTCCAAAAGCATTTTCTTCAGTAAATCTTTTAAATAATCTCTCTATGTAAGTGTTTTATGTAGCTGACATCTTTGTGGTCAATCATCATAACCATTTTTTGGTTGTGTCCTTGACATGCTGTTCGAGTTATTGTCTATTTCATGGGTGAGAGACACAATCCCACTGCGACCTGAAACAACCTGAAGGCTTTTTCACAGTGACAACACAGTTAATATAGGATTATTGACTTCACCATAAGAAAGGATAAGCCAATATGAACTAGGGTTGGAGTTCAGTGTCTGCATGTTTATACAGAGGGGAGTGTGGGGTGTATTTGTGTGTGCATAAGTATGCCTATCATAAATTGACATCTGGTGTCTTCCTCAATCACTTCTCTACCTATTTCATTAATTAATTTTGAAACATGCTCTTACTATCTAGACCCTGGATGTCATGATACTTCTTGCTAAGTAGACAAGACTGTTGGCCTGAAACTGACAGAGATTTGCCTCCCAATGGCTAAAAGTAAAGGTGTGCATCACCACCATTTTTTAAGATTGATTTTCCTCTGAATCTGGGCTTTACAAAGTCTGCTAGATTGATTAGTCCCTGAGGTACTACTTCTCCAGAACTGGATTACAAATCTGTGATTTCCAGCTCTGTCTGCATGTGTACTGGAGATCTGAACCCAGGTCCTCATGCTGGAGATTTGAACTCAGGTCCTCATTCATGCCGGTGCTGTGAGCATTTTGCTGACTAAGCCATGTCCCCTGCACTGAAGTTGGAGTTTATAATGAAGAGGTGAGGTGTTGAAGTAGATTGAAGAATATCCAAGTAGGTTGAAGTTAGTAAGAAAGAACAGTGTCCCTGGAAAGAATAAGATGCACTCAAGTGCCCAATTTGACTGTTGCAGGAAGAGTCTTATATCTCAGCAGCAACAAAGTAAGCAATTTTAGAGGCTTTCCAGTTACATTTCAAAGGATTGCTAGGAGAGTTTCCCTCTGTTTTTCTGTTTTCCTTATTGTTAATGTTTTTTTTTTACAAATATTGTTTGTTTTTATGAAGCTGATACAGACAATGCCCCTTAAGAACTCTTGTCCCGGGTCAAAAAGTACAAGCAGAGTGAAAAGGAGCAGTGTCTGTCGGGTACACCTCTACATGGGTAGCATTTTTCCTAATTTCTGATGAAAATTAGAACTTTCCTGGGATCTTCAGACAGCTTGTCTTACTCTTTCTTTTTCTCCAGTGAAGCCATCTTTGGAGTTGGTTGTTACTCTTACTGTATCCGTCATCTTCACTACACATATAATATTCTTCTTTGGGTCCAGACCCCTCAGATTTTAAAGGAGCTTCAAGCTGGAGAAAGGTCTTTTCCTCACAGTTCAGTTCCCTGAAAAACTTCAATCTCTCACTGGAAATCACAGTTCAGGTGTGAAGCGACTTCATGCTGGAGCTTCAGGGCCTATGGGAAAGTCACAGGAAAGCGCCCATGCATCAGTCCTTTTATCATGACAAAACTGAAATGCACAGTCTTGAAAAGGGTGGCCTCTCTGTGCACACACATTTTTTTAAAAAATAAAAAATGGAGGGCAATATTAAGGGGGCTGAGGTTTGATCACCAAAAATCAACACAATGATAACAACCAGTAATGAATATTGAACACTAGAATTAAGATTAGCAGATGTTCTAAAGAGCTGGAGTGCCGGTATTCAGTTTTCATTTTGAATACCACATTAAAAAAGAACTATATTTTTTAAGTAAAGAAGTATTGAGAGAAAAGGAAAAATAAAAAGAATTGTCTAAAGCATCCAATGACACTCTCTCACCCCCCATTTGTTCCTGATGAACCTCAACCACATCTTCATCTTCCATTCTCAGTTCCTTTGCAGTATGATTATCAACATTTCTCTGCCCTTCAAAGAGAAATCTGAGTGAATTCATTGGAAGCCCCTGTCTTTGACACTGTGATTCTTTCAGTTTCTTGAGGTGTGTTGTCATTTTCACTTTGAAATGTATCTCATTGCTATCCTGTCCAATAACTCTGAGTTTAATGTATTCCCCTGGCGTCTTGTCCCCTAAGTCCACAATTGAAGGTTTTACCTCCTGGTCAGATGTGATGACAGTGGCTTTGTTGGGGGTCTCTGTAACACAGTGGCCTCTCGTATGCAGGCCGTGCCTCTCTCTATATTTTCCTCCATTTTTCCATAAGTGAAATTACAAGGTACCTTCAGGGTTCTATATCTTGGATTGGTTTGTAATCTAATAAACCATGGGCCACAAGGGTTGCACACGCGTGTGAAGTAAAGCCATGCCCTTTACTGCAAATGGAGCTTTTAAATGAGGTTTCTAGAAAATTATAGGTTTACTGCTGCGAAAGAAGAAAGACCACATATTATTTAGGACTTAACATAGTATAGCATATTGGTGCTTTAACATGGTTATTTAAAATATCTTTCTTTAAAATGTTTTATTTGCTTGGGAGGCAGGAGCAGGCAGATTTTGTGAGTTCAAGGCTACCCCTTGTCTACAAGATACAAGGATAGCTACACAGAGAAACTCTGTCTCAAAAAACCAAAAGAAGTTGTATTTTATGTGTATCTTAGGTATTGTTCTATCACTGGGAAGAGACACCGTGACAACAACAAATCTTATTAAAAAAAAAAAGGGGGGGTGGGGCATTTAGCCTTGCTTATAGTTTCAGAGGCTTAGCCCATTGTCAACATGGTGGGGAGCATGGTGACACACAGGCAGGTATGGTGCTGGAGAAGGAGCTGAGAGCCACTGGAAGCAGGCAGAGACACTGGGCTGGGTGAGGGGGGTTTGAAACCTCGGAGCCAACTTCCAATGATGCATCTCTTCCCATAAGGCCACACTTTCTTCAACAAAGTCATACATCCTAATCCTTTCCAAACAGCTTAGCAAGTGGGGACCAAGCTTATAAATACAAGAGCCCATGGGGATTAATTCCACTGAAATCATCGCATTCCATCTCCTGGCCCCCTTAGGCCTGTAGCCATATCTTAATATAAAAAGCACTCAGTCTGATTTCGAAAGTCCCTACAGTTTTTCACAGACTCCACACTGTTTAAAAGTCCAAAGTCTATTCTGAGACTCATGGAAATCTTATGACTGTAACCCCCTGCAAAATACAAAAAAAAAAAAAAAAAGCACATCACGTGCTTCCAGTGACCAAAGCAAGACCAAAAACCAGCAGGGCAAACTACAAATTCTGTATTTCCATGTCTGATGTCAAAGTGCTTTTCAGATCTCTAACTCCTATCAACTTTATTGATTGTAGCACATTTCTCTCTCCTGAACTGGCTCCACACTTCCCTTGGTGGGTATCCCAGGATACTGGCATCTCCAACATCTTGGAGTCTTGGTAAACTTCAATTTTGCAGCTCGTTGGGTCTCCATACAGAGGCTCCTCTTGCCTTATACCTGGCCTCAGCAGTTTTCCTTATCCATGGAGGGAGATTGCACAACTCTCAAGCCAGAACCAAGTGTCCCCAAAGCTGGAAAATTCTGCTGCTACCTAGGGCTGAAACCCTGGATTACTTATATTTGCCTAAACTTTGACTTGTTGATTGTTTCCTTAACCACTGAAGCATTCCTTCAATTCCTTTTTACAACCTGGCAGTTCAGCTTTGTGGGACTTTGTCCTCAGGTCAACACTCCCTTGATTCCATTTAGCATAAGGCATTTCTTTAAACTTTTGATCTCCTTGAGCACAGGATTTAGCTCCAACATCACCCTTTCTGGGTGTCCTTTTTCTCTTCACAATGTCATTTTGTTTTTCTCCTAGTCCTACTTGCATTGTAGATCTGCATCAGAGTGATTCCAACTAACTACATGACAATAGTCAATAGTAGGCTATCTTGAAATCTCCTTTGCCAATTCCATTAATCCATTTTCCCCCAATTTAGCCTTTGGCAGAGATCAAGGACAAAAAAAAACCAATCAGATTCTTTACCAAAATATCACTAGAATGGTCTCTAGGCCACTCACTAATATTCTTTCTTTCTGAAACTTTTTGTGCTGGGTCCTCACTGTCCACATTTGTCTTAGCATCCTTGTTTATGTTCCTACTCAGATGGCCTAGTAAGCCCAGATTAAAGAATTCAACTATTTTTTTTTCTAGACAAAAATCCCTGGATGGGGGTAGGTGTAGTTACTGGTTTGTGATGGTTTGAGTAATATTCACCCCCATAGGATCATGTATTTGCATGGTTGGTCCCCAGTTAGTGTGCTGTCTGGGAATGACAGGGAGCATGGATTTGTTGTAAGTGTGGCCTTGTTGGAGGATGCCTGTTACTGGGAGTGGATTTGGAGTTTTTAAAAGCCCACATTTATCTCAGGATCTCTCTCTCTCTCTCTCTCTCTCTCTCTCTCTCTCTCTCTCTCTCTCTCTCTCTCTCTCTCTCTATCTCTGACTGCTGCCAGTGGATTAAGATGTAGCTCTCAGCTACTTCTCTAGCATATGTCTGCCCTTCTGCTCCTATGCTTCCCACTACAGTGATAATGGACTCATCCTCTGAAACTGCAAGAAGGCCCCCCATTAAATTACTTCTTTTATAAGAATTGCCTTGGCCATGCTCTCTCTTCACAGCAACAGAACAGCCATTACCATGATATATATGGGTGTTTCACCTACATGTGTGTTTATGGACCATGTATGTGCAATGCCCATGGAGGCCAGAAGAGGGACTCTATAATACTCTGGAGCTAGAATTGCCAATGTCTGTGCACCACCTTATGAGTATTGGGAACAGAACTAGGGACCTCTGAAAGGCAAGTATGTGCTCTTAACTTCTCAGCCATCTTTCCAGTTCCCAAAATAGTTTCAGATAAAAGGAATGTGGTCTCCACATAGGCAATCTTCCAGAAAGTGCTGTCAATTATGGTGGAACTGTAGATACTCCGCTGGCAAGAGGCTTCACTCTTCCAGGGTAAAGAGATCCTTTCCCTTTCCACGTACCCTTCAATTTCCCAGCCTTTCTATCCACTTCAAAGATAGCTGACAGAAGCAACTTCAGAATGGAAAATTGTACTTCAATTCACAGTCTCAGGGTATTTCAAAGCATCACAGCAGGGAAGTTCCTGATAGCAGGCTTCACAATGGTCACTGTGACAGAAGTGTGTGTTGTAGTCTCCTTTCACAGGGGCAAGATGGAGGGGCTGGCCCTCCACTAATTACTAGAACTATCAGTGAAGTTTGCCTTCTAAATATCCAGTAGTCTCCTAAAATAATGCCACCACCTGGGAACAAGTGTTTCACATATGAGTATGTCATGAATATTTTATATTCAAAGTAGCACTTGCTAAGTACTTTGTCCTTTGAACACACTTGGTTGGGAAAGTTTCAAAGTTTATTTAATTTTACTTTCTTCCATGTCCATACCTATAATCATGACTAGAGAAAATGTTGCCCAACCATAAATTGATAACCTCATAGTTAAAGTAAACTTTAATGCTGCAAGAACATTATTTCACTTATCCATTAAATCTTTCTTACATTCTCTGTCTTCAAACTTCTAACAAAAACGACTGTTTTGATTTATCACTACTGATCTCTACTCAGCAACACTGTGCCCTTATTATCCAATGCTTATTTCAAATATGAACTTAACTTACTCTTGTCTAAAGCCATTGGTTGCAACCATTATTGTATATCTTTTGAGGACTTTTGTCTTAGGCTACATCGGTTTTCCCTTTTTATATTCTGCACATATTTTTATTTTACTTTACTATGTCATTTCAATAAACATACATAGATCCTATTTTCTTCTATCATGTAGGAAACTATCTCATGATGTCACTTCCTTGTTTAATCACATCACATTTTTTCCCTCAACTTGCAAAGCAGAACTTAAAAGTTTAACAGCATTTAAGTTTACAATTTCCCCATATCCACTAATTTTATCCTATCTCATCTCTTCTTATCATCTTCTTATCACCAGAGTTATTAAGTTCAGAACCTGGGCCCTAACAGACTAGGCTTTGGTATTCATTCTTCATCGACCATGTGAAGATAGAAATGTGGAAGTTTAAATAAGTGCCCCCATAGGCTCAAATAATTGAAAGCTTAGTCCCAAATGTCTGGTACTTTTTAGAGAAGTTATAAGGAAGTGCAGCCTTGTTTATCCTTAGAGTGATTTTAGACAGTTCATAGCATCAACCTACTTCCAGTTGGTTCTGTTTCCTTCCTGTTGATGGAGATGTGAGCTATAAACTTCTTGGTCCTGGCAGCATGCCTACCAGAAATATATTTTATATAAGCAATGGTAAATATCAAGGAAAGATTTATTCAATGTTGTCACAGCAGAAAGATGAACAAAATAAGTGGCCCAGTGATACCTTACTTCTCCCATATCCACCTCTGGGCCACTAGCATGAGGTTTAGCTTTATATAAGGTGTAAGCATTCCTGGACATGATCTGATCCTACTCATCACTCATCCATACATCACTTATATGAAACTATCAACCCTGTGTAAAATAATTGTCTGGTAAGGTAAGTAACTCCTGTAGTGGGCCCCAGAGTACCAGACCTTTTCTTCTCTATTTTGAGGTTCCTAGGAGAAATTCGAATCCTTGAGGCCAATTGTCTCTCTAGCTTAATAGCTGAAGGGAGGGATGAAAGTGTCTCTTTTGAAGTATCTTCACTCCTTTAAAAAAATGTTTACAATCCCATCTCATCTAATCTCCTCCCATTCCAGTCCCTGTCCCCATCCCATCTAATTTCATCTTTATCTCCAGCATTACTGTGCTTATCCCCTACATGTATGTTCATGTTTTATGACAATATACATGAAGCAAAATGATTATATTTGAAGTATACAGTTATATGTATTCAGTCTCAAAAGTCCATCTTCAAATCAAGAAATAGCACAACATCCACACAGAGAGTTCCAATATTCCTTTTTACTGAAGGTCTTCATTCATCTCAATCAAATATTGTGTTTCCATGTCTATAGTTAGAAATTAGTATAAGTGAATCTTCAATTAAATTTAACTGGATTCAATATTTCATGGGTAAATCCTCTAGTGTCCAGATACTTTATTGTAAATCTTGTGCTAACTTTATATTTTTGAACCACAGAGCCATAAGTGTTAGTGGTGAGTTCTCATACTCTTTCCAGGAATGTTCCACGAAAGCCTTCTGGGCCAGTCTCTCTATTGGTAGGACCAAATGGCACTCAACCTAGTCCTCACTCTACAGGTTTCACCTTATCCTGGCTCTGTGACGTTAATCAAAGACACCCAAATTAGCCTCTTGTGGGAACTAGAAATCACTCCATCTATCTTTCACCAGATACTTCCCTATCATACATAGTCTTTGTTAGTCCCCAAGTTCAAACCCACCGTGGTCCTGTATGGCATGTAGTATCCTCTTCCACAAAGCTATGAGTGTATGTGACAAATAAATAACTGTTTAAAGTGTTTAGTATTTGTCCATTCCTAAAATCATTGGCATGACTCACTTTCTAGTGGACATAGAGTAGGAGTAGATGTGGCTCAAATTAAAACTTTTAAAGTTACTGTTCTACCCTGAGAAAAAGCAACTTTGTTCAGGAACACGACTATTTAGCTTTTAATTCCAGGATACAGTCCATTATTGTGAGAAGTCAGGGCAGGTGATTTAAACATCACATGCACAGTTAGGAGAGAGAGAGAGAGAGAGAGAGAGAGAGAGAGAGAGAGAGAGAGAGAGAGAGAGAGAGAGAGAGAGAGAGAGAGAGAGAGAATAAACATGTGATCCATGTTTGCTTGCTGCTTAATACTTAGCTAGCCCTGTGTGTTCTAACACACATTCACAGTTAGGAGTAGAGAGAGAGAATAAACATGTGATCTTTGTTTGCTTTCTGCTTAATACTTACCTAGCCCTATGTTTTCTAACACAGTCCAAAGCCGGAAAGCAGGGAATGGTGCCACTCACAATAGGCTTGCTCTTCCTGTATCAATTAACAGTCAAGACAATCTCTCCCACAGATGTGCCTATAGGCCAATCTGATCTATATGAAATTCCTAAATTTAAATTCTTCCCAGTTACATCTAATAAGTGCAATTGTTAACATT
The DNA here is from genome assembly GCA_030556225.1 of Cricetiscus sungorus. Classification (NCBI taxonomy): domain Eukaryota; kingdom Metazoa; phylum Chordata; class Mammalia; order Rodentia; family Cricetidae; genus Cricetiscus; species Cricetiscus sungorus. The sequence goes on from JANBXA010000726.1 coordinate 38,169,501, forward strand.
GTTATATGTAGCACAAGCTTATTTACTGCATTGCTGAGTAATATTCTGCTGTATGAATGCACGATAGTTTTCTTATTCAATTCCTTTTTCACAAACAGTGACTTCATTTTTTGTATATGGAGATAGTGTGCATCAAAGATGCTATAAACATTATCACACAAGTCCTTTGTGAGCACTGCATTTTCCTTTATCTACAGGAAATACATAGTAGTGGAATTGTTGGATCTTGTGGTAAGAATATGTTTAACTTTGTGGGACGCTACTAAACTGTTTTCCTAAAGCAGTAATACTGTTTTCTCTATCACCCTTCATGTACGTGTGTTATAGTAGCTTCACACAGTTGCCAACAGTAATTCATGGCAATCTTTTATTTTAGCTATTCTAGAAAGTGTAACTTATTTTAATTTTGATGCTGCTTTTACATTATTTTTTATTTACAGACATCTGGCTTTATTTTAAGCTTCTCACTATATTGATTACAGAGCAACATTTTTTTTCTTAATTTGCCACAGTTTTTATTCTTGTCTTTTTAAATTCAATATTTTATTTAATAGTCGTGCATGCATATAATATTTTTGGATCCATCAACGCCTCCCCCCATTCCTCCTCTATTCCCTAAATTTTTCCAACTTCATGTGTTTTTCCCCCTCTTTTTTAAAATTTAATACCCATTGAGTCCACTAGGTGCTACCAGTGTATGCATGGGTGCAGAGCCATCTACTGGAGCATAGGTAGCCTCTCAGTTGCTGCGTTCTTGAAGAAAACTCTTTCCCAGCAGCTGTGCATTGTCAATATCTTCTCATATTGAGGTGGGAATTCACGAGGCCCACCCGCATCCGCATTGGGATTTGACTTGGCTCGATTTTGTGCAAGGCTTGTACATTCTCACAGCTGTTGGGAGTTCATGTGTGCAACTGTACTGTCATGTCCAGCAAATGCATGTTTCACTAGAGACATCCACTTCCTTTCACTCTTACAATCTTTCCACTTCCTGAGCCTGGGAGAAATGAGGTGTGTTATAGATGTCACATTTAGAGGCAAGCACTCCATAGTCTTTTGTTCTTGGCATTAACACTTAAGAGTTTCTGTATTAATCACCATCTGCTGCAAAAAGGAATTTCTCTGATGAGAATTGATAGATGCCCCTATTAGTGTAAATGTAAGAACTCCGGGGGTAGGTTGTTATTATTCATTTAACAGAATAAAAGGATTTAGAGTTTTTCCTAGGGCCTATGTCATAGCCAGCACAGGTATGTGTGTGTGTGTGTGTGTGTGTGTGTGTGTGTGTGTGTGTGTGTGTTTTCCAGTAAATAGTATTGAGCATGGGGTCTCACTTATGACAAGGACCATAAATCCAATCAGAAAATGGCTAGTTTACATAACATTTGTGCCACTCTTGCAGAAATGGGCATATTTTGCCAAGATAGTCATTATTATAAACACATGTTTCGCAGCTGGGTAAGACTGATGATGACTTTTCTCCCAAAATATTGTGAATAGAACTTCTCAGCACTATGAAAGTTAGCCAATAGGAATGAAGCTTCTAGGTTGGTAGTAGCTTGATTTCTCCATGTCCCGTGGCACAGATAAGTGGTATCTTCAACAAATTTAATCTATTGATGTTGAGAGATTTCACACAACTTTAGAAGGTTTCATTTTCTAGAACACCATTTGGTTTATACATGCAGCTGTGTGGGGCTGAGGGTGTAGCTCAGTGGTATAACACTTTCTTGGAATGGACAAGGTCATTTGCTAGTTCAATTACTAGAGCTGCAAAAAGAAAATGAGTGAACAGAGCAGAGTTACAACTATTTTCATTCTTTCATGTTCCATAAATAATTAGTATCGTGATTTAATGCTGTACATTTCAAACAATTAGTATAAAATAGCTTTGTATTATTGATAGCTAAAATAATAGCTTATATTAGCTTTAGTTGTGGGGCTTATGCAATTCTAAGGATTTGATAAATACATGATGGTATACATATATCAAAATGTGTAATTACATGTCTCCAGAGTAGTTTCATCTCTATCAAAAAATTCTTTGCACTCTACCTGTGTATCTCATACAGACTATCATAAGCCCTTGACAATCACTGACTTTTTATGTTGTCTATATTTTTGTTTTGTCCAGAATTTCATATGATTTGGATCATATAGTATATGTGGATCATATAGTATAGCTTCTTTGTCTTAGAAATATGCAGTAACTTTCCTCCCACTTTTACCTTTCCATACGTTGATAGCTCATTCACTTTTATTGCTAAATGAAAAACACATTTTGGTCTCTTGTTCACTTCTTGAAGGATAATACACTTGTTTGACAATTATGGATTAGAGTTCTGTATACAGTTATGTAAAGATTTTTGGATTGACATAAGTGGTTAAACTCTGGGGTTTGAATATGAACTGAACAATACCCATTGAAGGATGTATTTAAAGCAGTTAACATGGTATATCTTACATCACACACATCTAAACATGATCAAATGATTTTAAACATTGTAAACTTGACACACATTAGTCACCTGGGCAGAGAGAACCATGATTGAGGAATTGCCTCCATCAGGTTGGCCCATAGGCAACCCTGTACGGACATTTCTTGATTAATGATTGATGTGGGAGGGCACTGGCCACTGTGGGCATTGCCGCCCCTGCATAGGTGGTCCTGGGTTGTATAAGAATGCAGGCTGAGCAAACCATGAAGGCCATGCCAGTAAACAGCACTGTGCTGTGGCTTCTGCTTTAGTTCCTGCCCTGACTTTCTTTGATTGTGGACTGTGATGTGGACTTACAAGCAAGCAAAACACACCCACTCTTCCAAGTTGCTCTTGATCATAGTGTCACAATGCAAACCTAACTAAAACAGAATATTTACTTAAAGTGACCTATTTGCAGATGTTTATCATAGTTGGAAAACATATTAGTGGACACGTGAGCTAGACTGATGTGATAAGGGTACTTGGCAATAAGTTTGGCAATCTAAGGTAGGTTGCTGAGACACAGGTAGTGGTGGAAGAAGTAAACGAACTTCTACAAGTTGTCCACTGACCTCTACATGGGTTTCTGTGACATATGTTCATATTCTGTCCATAGAAAATAAATAAATGTAAAAGGAAAAAACCATATTCCTAACATCATTTAGTATTTGAGCAAACAACTGTACATTGTAGCCTTGGCAGGTGGATATGAAGCATTCTCCACCATAGAAGGCTCCTTAGACACTCCATTTTACCTAGAACAATCTTTATAATAGTTTTAGAATCCATAGTAGCCCCTGTGATGGCACCTCTCTCATTTCTATTATATGCAATTTCCCCCTTTCTATTGTACTAAGGATGTATCAAAGAACCAGCTTTTCTTTTTATTGATTGTTCCCATTGTTTCTTAGTTTTCTTCTTCATTAATTTCTACTCTGATCTTTATTAGCTTACTTTGGGTTTTACTTTCTATTTTAGGATTTTGTAGGTAGAATTTGTGGTTACCAACATGAGACCATATTATTCAGGAAAGAGGGAGAATAAATATTTTTTAGTGTTGTAGGCTCCATACTCTTTTTAGCATCTTCTGAATTCTGCCATTATATTAAAACACCATCACACAAATATGTACATGAATTGGTGTGGTTTGGGTTCTATAAAACATTATTTGTCAAAGTAGGAGAAAATCTGCCTTAGGACTTAAACTTTAGTTTGCTGTTTACAGGTTAGGTTGAAAGGATGAACATTTTCATTCGTCTTAAATTAGAGTTGAACTAGGACATAGCTATAGCTTTAATTAAATTTACTGCATAGCTGATGAGGCTAATTCCCAATTGCACCACTGCCACTACTTTTAATTTGACATTATTCGATTTGAAAGGGACTTAGGCTGTAGTACCTAATATTTTAGGTTCATTTGGATTCTAGTTTGCACAGCCTAAAATCCAAGAACTATGGGAACATAATTACTGTAGTTTTTCTCTGTATTCATTCCTATTTTCCACTGATATAATCTGGACAAATATTCAGGATGTGTTTGCACAATGAATTATTGGTTCATGTGAATTCTATTTGCATCTGGGCCTCATCTAGTTTGCATATACAGCCTATTTTTAGCATAGCACACACACAGTATTCTTTTCATAGTACGCATTAAATTGTGACCTCTCTCGTTTCAACCCCCTCCAAGAAAGTCAAATTTCATTCAGAGGCAATTATAATTGCCTGCAGGGCCTTCAGTTTCTGACTGCTATACTCACTCTTCTCTATCTAATCTCTGTTCTTGGAATATTTCTTTTGTCTTTTACTGCACTGGTGTGGCCGTATTGAGGTTGCGCTGATATATTAAGTACACTCTTAGTTTAGGGTCTTTGCTCTGGCTCTACCCATTGTGGAGTGTTTCCCCCAGGTACCTGCTTCAAATCCCTTCTTCAAAATCAATTTCTCAGGGAGACTAAACAGGACAAAGGCTATTTAAACTTGAGCATGGTTGGTATGTTTTGGCTTTGGGTTTTTATTTTCAAATCAAGATTTATGTGTTATAATATAGATGAGCCTTAAGGACAATATACTAAGTTTAAACAAACCAGTTGCAAAAAACCTAGTACTACATGGTTCCATTTCCACAGCATGGATAAAGTGGTCTAACACTAGGAGTGGCAAGGAGATTGATGGTCACCAGGTGCTGGGGGAGTGAGGAGCTGCAGCTACAGTCTCAGCTTTCAGTTTTGCCAGGAAGAAAAGCTCCAGAGATATGTTGGAAGCAACACACATTACTTTATTGTACACTTGAAATTTTAGGCTGTAACTTTTTCACACAAAAAATAAATAAATAAACACAAATTAAATTTAACCAATTGAAGGGTTTTATTTTTATTTTTTTAAAAAGAAAGGTCAATTTTGACTTCTGGTTTAATCTTGAACACAGAAAAATCCGAGCAATCACTATTTCTATGCTCACCAAAACCGAGAAACTAAAACAATGTTTTTTTTTCTACTTTAATTGTTTGTGTTTCTTTTTTTCATTAAGTATATAATTAAAAAATAGCCTATCAACCTGAAGTGGGGTGTGGGAGGGGTTTGAAGGTGGGCAGCTCTGAGGGCCTGAGGGCAAGAAAGAGAAGGGAACTGATGTAATTCATTTTAATCAAAAACACTGGAAAATTATCAGGCTGAATTTTCAGGGCAAGGAAGGTCGAAGCCACTGCAGTTTTCTGAGTTTTACCTCCAGAAATCCTGCCATCTTTTCATAATGGAAAGCCCAAAGGACAATGATTTTGTTTGCATTGCCAAGACCTGTTCTCCAAAGGAACTGAATTTATCAGAGCTTCATAACAACTGGAAACACATCCCATTGACTTCAGCCTCCTCCAACTCTCTCTCCCTCTCCCCCCTCTCTCTCTCTTTTTTCTCTCTCTCTTTCTCCCCTCTTTCTCTCTCTCTCTCTCTCCTTCACTCCCTCCCTGCACTTCCTCTTTCTCTTCCTGTCTTCTTGAGGGTGTCCTAGTTAACTTGTTTAAATTGTTATTTTTATTTAAATTTTAATGTGGTATATTTTGACCATATTCTTTGTAATCCCCCAACTATTCTACATCCTTCCTGCCTCTCTTCCCTCCCAACTTCATGTTCATTCTCTTAAAACAAATACAAAAACAAAAACAAAAACATCATTTGGAGCAGGCCCTAGGCCCTCCACTGTGTATCTAGGCTGAAATAGTATCCATCCATAGGGAATGGGCTCCCAAAGTCCATTCTTGCACTAGGGATAAATACTAATCCACTACCAGAGGTCCCAGTTTTCCCAACTAACAGCCATGTTCAGGGGGTCTGGGTCGGTCCAATGCTGGTTTTACAGCTATCAGATTGGGGTGCATGAACTCCTCCTTGTTCAGGTCAGCTGTTCTGTGAGTTTCTCCAGCCTGGTCTTGACCCCTTTTCTTATCACTCCTCCCTCTCTGCAATTGGATTCCAGGAATTGAGCTCAATGGGAGGATGGAAGGGAAAGGGAACTGAGATTGATATGTAAAATAAGATTGTTTCTAATTTAAATAAAAAAGGAAAAAACTAGGAACCAGAAAAAATCAATAAACAAAAACCAAAACAAACTAAAGAAATTAATAAAAAAATATAATAAAAGAAAATGCATTAAAAACTTATGTAGTCTGAGTATAGGGCCTGCCTTGGAGTGTGGTTGATAAACCCAATGTCACTGCATTGGAGAAATGTGTTTTCTTCCTTTTCCAATAGGTATCAACTAGAAATAGTTCCTTGGTTAGGCATGGGACTTTGTATCTACTTCCCCTTCTCAGTGCTGGGCTTTTTTTCTGGTTTGAGTCTGTGCAGGTCTTACATTTGCTGTCACAGTCTCTGTGAGTTCATATGTGTATCAGACTAGTTATGCCTGGTAGATGCTGTTTTCCTGGGATCATTCACTACCTAGAGCTCTTCAAATCTTTCTACCTCCCCTTCTGCATTCTATTCTGTAGACTACCACTTTGCTGGAATTACAGTGTACTTTGCTGTTTGAAAATATAGTCCACGGAGGCTTGAGATAATAGTGGCTCAACAGTTAAGAGTGCTGACTGCTCTACCAGAGGACCAGGGTTCAATTCCCAGAACCCATGTGCTAACAATGGTCTATAACTCCAAGATCCAATACCCTCACATACACGTATATACAGGCAAAATAACAATGCACACAAAATAAAGATAAATAAATTATAAAAATATAGCCCAGGTATATAAACGGAAGTGTGAGACATTTACATTGTTGGTGAAAAAAGAACAGCAAAGAACTTAAAATTCTGTCATCAGTAAAATAAGATTAAAGTAAAGCTCTGCTTGTTCTTACAGGTCTACATTTCTAATTACTCTGAGGCTGAGGCAGAGAGGTTGTAAATCCAGTGCCTGCTGAGGCTACAGAGTGAAATCAAGGCTACTTGAGAACCTTAATGAAATCCTGTCTTAAATAAGCTAAAAGTTGTGGATTTAGCTCAGTGGTATAGTGCTTGCCTACCATGGGCTAAGGCTTCAGTCAATCTCAAATATCACAAAATAAAGTAAAATACAAAGTCAAAACAAAAAATGAGAGAATTCATTTTCAGGTAATATTTACAGTATTTCTCAACCTGTGAGTCACAACCCCTTTGGGGATCAAATGACCCGTTCACAGGGGACACCCAAGCACACCAGGAAACACAAATACTTACATTACGATTCCTAACAGTAGAAAAATACAGTCACGACATAGCAATGAAAGTAATTCTGTGGCTCACCACAGAATCAGGAACTATATGAAAGGGTCACAGCATTAGGAAGGTTGAGAACCGCTGCTCAAAGAACATAACAGTGTTTTCTTTAGGAACAAGGGGTTCTATAAATCAAAACCATGTTTTCATATAAAAATGGGAAGACTTCTAGAAGAAATGATAAATGCATGCAAAACAGAATCCTCTGTTTTCCTTAGCTGTTCTTAAAGGGAGTAGATTGATTAAAGTAATTAAGACAACACTGGGGTACAGAGTTGTAGCCTATGGAGATGAGAAAGTAATGGTAGAAGAACCATGAAGGAAAGGTCTGAAGAATTTGTTATACTCTATTCAAGGGTATGTGTGCTGCATATGAAGTGGTAAAGTGTTATTTGAAGGCACATTTAGCTTAATTCAAATGCCTATTGGAACTTAAGGTTACTAATGAAAAAGTTTAAAAAGAAATGAAATATAAGTGCGAGTATAGCCAGAGAGGGCTAAAAAGAGCAAGTGCAATGGGCAAAAGATAAACATGGAAGGTACTACTACTAATCAAAATGTACTAATTGTGATAAAAGAACAAGGCCTGAATATAGCAATTAAAGCACATAAAGTCAATGTGAAACAGGTCCTGAGTACATATTGTCTATAAAAACTTAATTCGTTGATTGAGCAGGTTTTCACTATGTTGCCTGGACTGGTCACAAACTTTCAGACTCCTCTCGTCCCAGCATGCTGAATAACTGAGACTATGGTATGGAGATGGCTCTCACTTCCAGCTAACAAGCCTATTTTAAATAAAAAGACAGCCAAATTGAAAGATAAGGGATGATGACGATATATGTGAATAAAAGAAAGCTGCACTTTCTATTAATTTCAGTAAAGCTAATTTCAAAATCAGGATGATTATTTAGATAAAAACAAACATTACATGTAATAGATGTGTCAGTTATCCAGACATAATAATTTTTAAATTGTATTCACTTAACAATAAAACATCGAAGTAGGAAGCACAAAACTGCTAATGCTACAAATAACAATAGATAAATCCACCTCTATTTTTGGAGATGTCATAAAAACTGGCATCAGTCCATAGATTAAGCATCCAGAAGGTTGGTAAGGATTCAGTAAATTGGAAAAGCACTAGTAAAATCAACTTGAAGGAATTGACATTAATGAGATAGTCCCTGAAGTATCCCACATTATAGGCCAGAAAGTACACCTTGAACTAGCAAACAAAAGATGGCTGGGAAATTGTCAAAGCTAAAGAGATTAAACAACATATGTATAAATAAATCATGGATCAAAGAATTCTAAAGGGAAATTTAAACATAGCTTGCATTATATCAACATGAAAATAAATCTATAAAATTTAGTTAAGCTTCAAGATCAATGTTCATGTAGCATTAAATAGATACATATTGTATTATATAATATCTAAGGATGGGGTTCAGGGAACAGGAGATGGTAGGAGTGCTAATCTAAATGAAAGATAAATGAAAACTTTATGAAAATTCACTATGTTGTAAGCTAATTTAAAATCATAGTTTTGCTGTATCATATGTCTTTCATCTCAGTACCTGGAAGGTAGATGTAGGCTTAATCTGTGAGTTCAAGGCCAGCCTGGACTACATAGCAGTCTCCAGGAGTGAGGTCCTGTCTCAAAACAAAACAAAACAATAACAATAACAACAAGAAAAATCAAACCACAAGAAGTAAAACAAAAGAAAAATTTTTAAAGGGAATTTGAATGGAGGTACCCTGCATGAGTGGAAAATGTCAATCCCAAAAACCTTCACAGATTCATTTGGTTTTCTGCTAACTAAAATCCCATCTAAAAAATGCTAAGTTGGCTGATTGCAACTAAGGGTTGGTGCAATGTTTTGAATATTCAGGTTGAAACTTAATGCCCAAGGTAATAGTAGTAAGATACCAATATCAGACTCTAGAAACTAGATAGAGCAGCTTCTAAAGTAACTTTTCTCAGTTAAATTACTTCAGTTATACATATATGCAAGCAGTTAGTCATTCTCTCTCCCTTGCATACTTCCTCTCTCTAAAGCATTGAAATCCTTTCCTCTCTAGATACAGCAACTCTTATGGGGGAGAAAATATGATTTAAGATGACAGTTAAGAGCATGGACTTGATTCCATTTGATTTTGTTGTGACTTTCAAACTATTCTATGCAGTATAATAGTATAATCTAGTAATATTTGAGGAAATAAAAAGCATTAAAAGGTCTGGGATGTAGCTCATAGGCCCTTCTCATTAATAACATGTGTAAGTCCCTGAATTTAATCTCCAGCACCACAAAAAAAGAAAGTTGCCCCTGAATGTGAGCAGGTGTAGTGGCTCGCGCCTTTAGTCCTAGCTTTTAGGAGGATCTCAGAGTTCGAGGCCAGCCTGGTCTACAGAGTGAATTCCAGGACAGCCAGGGCTATACAAAGAAACTGTCTCAAAAACAAAAGTAGACTTCAGATGGATGATCCTCATCAAATTATTTTACCTTCCCAAACCTTATTTTGCTCTCTATTAGGCTGGTATTCCCACATAAACTACAAAGATTAATTTGCCTGAAATTTATTTTATATTCACTAAATCTTTGTTAACTACCTCACCTTTATAATTGAAAGTTCTATTTGTCATCTCAATTTTCAATATCTATTTAGTTAGTGATTGTCTCACAGGAATTTTACTCTCAGGAAATATGGCAGAATCTAAAAAGAATTTGGTTGCCACAACCGGATGAAGGTGTAGCCACCACCTTCTAAGGGTAGAACCAAGGGAGACAAAATACTGAAGAGGAAAGTAAATAAAAGTAGAGGGGGACTAGAGAGGTGGTGCTGTTGGTAAGTTGCTTGCTTTCTTCAGAAACGTGAGTTGCTGAATTTAGTTTATATACATTGCTATGACCAAATTACAGCTGGCCTCAGACACACACACACACACACACACACATGAGGAAGAATGTCAAAAGAATAAGTGAATTAAACCAATCTCAGAAAGACAACCATCATATTTTCTCTCATGTGTCATTTGTAGATTTCATATGGTCAAGTAAAATCATGACTGAATATATAAAGCAAAAGAAGAAATGGAAATATCTTGAGGGAAATGGAGAGGAGTGAGAAAAGTGGATGAGGAAGGGTGAGAAAAGAGAGAGGATGGGGAGGATATGGTAGGAAGACATTATACAATATTATACATTATTATGCATTGCTAATTATACAATATATACCTGACTGACAAGAATGAAAAGTAGAAAAAAAAAAAGAAAAAGAATCTTTGGTAGCAAGGATGTTGTTTCTGCCATAGCTTTGATCTTCTATTCCTCCTGCTTCTGCTTCCTGAGTCCCATAATTACAAAAAAAAAGATTTTGTTTTCAGCCAGAGGGTCACATACATGTGTCATCCCAGTTACTCAGAAGGTTATGTTTCATAACCTTTCATAACATTTCATAATAATGTTTATTTCATAACTACTGTCATTATTAAATTACAATATACAGACTTTGTATAAATTGAAAGCCATTCTGGACAGCATAGACAAGCCAGGCTGGATGGCATAGTCCTTGCTGCAAAATATGTTCAAGGTGAAGAAAGAATATTAATAGAAATGCCCAAAGATATTTTAAATAGATTACTAATTGCAATAAACAGAAAAATTCATATTATATGTATACATACTTATTTACATTAATGATAATGCACTCATATGCGGTGCTTTACAGTGAAGAGATGTTTATAGCATAGTGTATAATTTTTCAGAATATTTGGCTTTCTAGAAGGACCATAAAATCAGGGAAATCTATTTAAAATATCTCTTCAAACCTTGTATATCAAGTTTTTACATATGTTTTCAATACCCATAGAGCATAAGCAAATTAAATGCAAGAAGAATCAACTTTTAAATAAAAAGACAATATTTTCAAATGTTGTAGTTATATTACAATCTTGTAATTATTATAAATAATGCAGTATGAAATGGAATCATGATATTAAATGTTCCTTGTGTCTTTCACCTCTAGGTCTTCTACATGGTCATACCTTCCATTCTTCAAGCCACAGCCTCTGATTACTCATTTCAAACAAGATGGCACATTTTTGGGTGGAGAACAGCCTATAGTTTTCTGCTGTGCCCAAAGAAGTTGATTATCATTATGTGTAACAAAATAACTGAACTCAGGATTCATGTTTCTTAAACCTGAGCTCATAGCACCACTTAGTGGTTTACATAGTTCATAGACATAGGTCTAAGAATGATATCAGAAAGGTTCAAGTGGTCCTAAGACTAAAGACTGCTTTTATAAACTACATTTGGTCTAATGCTACTTAAAGTAAGCCACAGTCAAACTCTAAGATCCAAAGAGTAAATAGTTGTCCCATGAGAGCCCAGATGAGCATCATGTTCACCCTTGTCTGCTCTGGGTTAGGCAATTGCTCTGTATCACCATATACTACTCCATTCCAAAAACCAAAATTAAACCAGTAGGAAAGTTGGAGAAAGGACCAGTTAATATTTGTTAAAGTAGCTTTGAGTAAGCAGACAATACTCAATTGTACCTTGTAGAATACAGAAGTAGGACTTTCTCAGGAGATAGGACTTTCCCAATATTTTATATCTAAAATAATACTAAGGTTTTAGAAATAATTTTGAGAACGAATAAAATAAGCAAAATAGTTTTACCACATATGCATAGGTATTGCAAGAATACAAAGGGACTAGAAAATGAAAACTAGGTATTTTACTCATCCAGGTAGCGTTTCCCTCCGTAGAGGCAACATTTGTTATTGGTAAAAGAGTATACAATATAATCCATTATGCATTTTCCCATTAGTGTAAATCCATTTTTGCACCTTTCACTGCTTGTGTTGAGTGATCTGTGCAGTTGTACAACCAGAGAGGGCACGGCCCTGATATTCTTTGGCTGCTGTTAGCCTAAGTAGTAGAAACCAATTCTAGTGAGCCTGTGTGTGTGTGTGTGTGTGTGTGTGTGTGTGTGTGTGTGTGTGTGTGTATGAGTGCATGGTAGCTCCTCCTGGTAGGGCCCTAGTGTTAATATCTAGGTACCATCAAGGAGTCAAGGGGTCTTGATCAGGGTTGTTTTCTTTGCCAGTTAAAGACTTAAAAGGTAGAACAACTCTCAAACAGCAGCAGGGAAAACTATCAGACAGCAGACAAAATGAGCTGGAGAAGGGAGATAATTCATTAAAGGTGAGGAAACACACAAACACACAGAGGGTGAAGGGGAGGAAGACAGAGAGGAAAAGACAGAGATGGAGACAAAGTGAAAGACAGAAACCAGCTGGCTGAGGTTCCATGAGGAGCTAGAACCCACAGAAACCAGCTGGCTGAGGTTTCATGAGGGACTTCAACACAGACACCAGCTGGGTGAGGTCCCATGAGGAGATAGAACACATAGGAACCAGCTGAGTGAGGTTCCAGGAGAAGATAGAACACTCAGTTAACAGAAGAGTAGCTAAAGTGGGCAGCTCCAGCAACGAAGCTTGTAAGAAGCTACCAACATCATTTGTTTAGTCCTGTTCAGGTTTGTTTGGTTTTATTTTAGTTCATTATTGTTTTATATGCCTGTTTGCATTCTATTGAGAGAAAGAAAGGGTGTGGATTTGTGGGAGAAAGTCTGGGTTCAGTTCTGAAAGGGGAAACAGTAATCAGAGTTTTATGAAAAATTCTATTAAAAATAAAATAAAAAAAAAACTGAAAGAAAGAAAGAAAACAAAAACAAAAATCCAAAACAAGACCAGGCATGGTGAGGTACAACTTTAATCCTACTACTCTGTATGCAGAGGTAGGAGGATCTCTGTGGGTTTGAGGACAGCCTGGTGTACAGATAGGGCTAGATAATGAGAGCCACTCTTAAGAGAAAGAAGGAATAGGAGGAAGAGGAGGAAGAGGAAGAGGACGACGAAGAAGAATCATATGGTGCATGGTGGTACACGCTTTTAATTCTAGCACTTGGAAGGTAAAGGCAGGGAGATCTCTCAATTTGAGGCCAGCCTGGTCTACAGAGTGAGTTTCAGGACAGTCACAGATATTACATAGAGAAGCATTGTCTCAAAAAAAAAAACACAGAGAGACCAGGGAATTGAAGGAAGAGAGAGAGGAGAGAGAGAGAGAGAGAGAGAGAGAGAGAGAGAGATTGAGAGAGAGAGAGATTGAGAGAGAGATGGGAGATGTTATTCTGTAAATATGTTTCTCATACTGGTTAATTAATAAAGCCCTGTTGGCCAATAGGAAACTAGATAGGTGGGGCTAGGAGACTAGGAGGAGGAAAGAGGAAGTGGTTAGGAGGGTCAGCATGGAGACCAGAGAGGAAGACGCTGGCTGCAGTTCTCCGATAAGATGACCACGTGGAAATACTTAGGTAATTAGAAATGGGTTAATAATTAAGACAGAGCTAGCCCATAAACAATAATGGTAACTGGCCAACTGGATTGTATCAAATACAGAGTCTCTGAGTTATTTGGGGCCGGCACGCCAGACCAGCAGTGGGCAGCCTGGTGAAAAACATACATGCTACGAGAGAGAGAGAGAGAGAGAGAGAGAGAGAGAGAGAGAGAGAGAGAGAGAGAGAGAGAGAGAGAGAGAGAGAGAGAGAGAGAGAGAGAGAGAGAGAGAAGAAAAAGGTTAAGAGCATGGCTCACTTGGTGCAAGCCTGATGACTTGAGCTCAATCTTCAGAACTCATGTTAAAATGGAAGGAGAAAATTGATTTCAATTGTCAAAGGACAATTGTCCTTTGATGTCTACAAACTCATACTGTTCTCCACAAATCACACACCACAGGGGTGCATTGACACACTCATGCTCCCCTGTCTTATACAAAAATAATAAAACCATTTAAAAGGATAAACGCTCATTTTAAAAGCCATCATAAATCAAATCAATATCTCAACTCTAGTTCTTGAATGGAATGAGAGACTATCTTCTTCCCTTATTCTGAACTGAACTGTTATGTGGCTGAAGGTACTTGAGACTTAGGACTACAAGAAGCCATCCTACATTCCATGTACTTATAGGGGAACCTAATGTTGGACCATGCTTCAACATTTGAAGCCAAGCACCCTCAGTTTTTGGTGTTAAACAACTTGTTATTTTAAGCAGCTTAGAGAGATGTTTGCATATACAAGCAAGCCCATTCCTTGAACTGAAGCCCATTATATAACCCGACTTAACCTTGTAGGTGATAAACAGTGACAAATGCAGAATTGGTATGTCAAGAGTTCCCAGTGTGTGCACATGCATAGAGACTAGTAAGAAAAAGATGTAGTTCTTGGGGATAATAGCTGCCTTCAACTTCACTTACCTTTCATGAATTATTTCTGCTCTCAACTCTAATTCAAGAAAAATGTATCATATTGTTTTTCCTAACTCATGCTATCAGGTTATTACCAAGTGAGATAAATATTCATGGCAACTATACAGTTATGTGTCATAGAGGCTTGTGTGGCTCTGCTGTAGTAGTATATGATTCTATTTGTTCCATTTTTGTTCCACACCATACCCAAGGCATTCTATTCATTCATTCATTCATTCATTCATTCATTCATTCATTCATTCATTCATTTGGTTGATCACTCAGTCTTTTTTGAGGGCATGTGATTGTGTGTGCAGTTTATTTACCTGTGTGCATTCTATTGAGTGTGCTCACCTATGTGCTTATGGCTGTCAGAAGAGGGCCATCAGGTATCTTGCTCTAACATTCCCCACCTTATTCCCTTGATGCAGGGTCTCTCACTGAATTGGATGCTAGGGTGGCATCTAGCAAACCCTGGAGCTCCTCCTGACTCTCTCTACCATGCCTTGATTTTACATGAGTGCTTAGAATTTCAACTTGGGTCTTAATACTTTCACAGTAAGTTCTTACCAATTGACCCATCTCTTTAGCCCTCACGAACTTTTTAAGACCCCAACCATACCTATGGTTTTAATATTAAGAGTGGGATTTAATTTCAACTAAGAATAATCTTATCCTCTAACAACCGACAAGGACATGAAAAATTGAATTTAATGATTGTTTAGAAAAAGATATCATTTGAATTGTGTTGATCTTCATTTCTTCTCAGGTCTAAGAAACACACCTTCTGAATTTAAAATCCCCAAAGAATCCACAGAAATGAAGCTGGTTGCATAATCACCCACATCCAGTAACTCATCACTCAGGTTCCTGTACTCAAGATCAATAAAATCAATGATTCATAAAGCTGTATTTGGTATAATCACTCTTCTAGTCTGTCATTGAGGTCCTATATGGAGTGAATATATACTTATTTGTTTTCCCTAGTTTAAGTAACATAACACAACTCATGGAGAGTTACTTAAAAATCTTAGGCATTTAAAGAGATTATATAGTGTAATACGAATGAAACTTTAAAAGTCTAAGTTCGTTAACATAATTATATTATGTCAGTCTTAAAAGTGAATGGAAAGAGATGCTTAATTCTACATGGGATGGGATGGGGTACTGTTATGAGTAAGGTTTTTCCACCTGCTGGTCTTGTCCCTCTGCCACGCCAGCCCCAAGTAACACAAAGAGACCCTGTATTAGAAATAATTCTGTTGGCGTGTTACTAGTTTTCTATGGGCTAGTTCTGTCTTAAATATTAACCCCTTTCTATTAATCTAAGTATTTCCATATGGTCTTATCTTACCGGAGAGAGGACCTGGACCTTTTTTTCCCTCCAGTTTCTCCATGTTGACTCCTCCTTACTACTTCTGGAATCCTCCTTGTCTCCTAGTCACACCTATCTTGCTTTCCTATTGGCCAACAGTGCTTTATTCACTAACCAATGTGAGAAATATAGTTACAGAATGACATCTCCCATCAGGGTACAGACAGAATTAAAGGCCTTACTGGAGAAAGCTTCATCAGGAGTGGGAAAGGATAAGAGGAGTCATAGTCTGCAAAGCAATAGGAACCCATATGTCCACATTACCCAGGACGCAGTAGGGCCGTTTAGATATGACCCAAGGTATTTGGGCACCTAATGGATATTTATGCCCAGGAAATGCCCAAGCAACTTCAAGGAATCAAATATGTATTCGGATGAGTACAGACAATTGGCCAGTAGAGAAATATCAAATGTAGCCTATATTTTACCAGCTTGTAATATAATTTAATTTTACCTATTGAAAAGAACTACATTCTGGTAATTAAATCAATTTTGAACTCCATTATATTGGTTGTATTTCAACTCAAGGGACTCATCTTTCTGTCATGGAATGTTTGTTTTAATGGCTTCCTCCCTAAAACTAATTTAACTAGTAGAAAGGTACCTTCAATGAATGCATAGAATATATTTGTTTATAGTAACTTAACTTTTGTGGGTGAAAACATATTGAAAACTTTTGAAGACACTTCAACATATCTCAGTATGCTACAATATAATTTGGAAAAAAAACACATACAAAACAAATGTTTCCATGAAACCAGAAAGTAAATATCTTGTTTTTGTAATGCTTGATGTAACAAGTCTTGAATTATAAAAAGGTTATAGTGGCTTCCCTTTTGTTTCTTTTCTAGGTAAGTAATAAATTAAGAAGATTATTATAGTGACCTATTTTAAAATTGCAGGTTTGTGAGGATCTTTTGAAATGAACCAAAATGTGCCATATTCATGCAATCACGGGATCAAATGATACATTGACAAAACAACAAATAAACTTCTGAATTTCAAGTGTTTGATAATAATGTGCAGGATAACTTCAGCCTCCCACTGCTGAAGCCTTCAATTTTCCTTTATCTCATGCCTGTGATGGGCACCAAATGAGGTACTTTAGCATATGGAGTGGTAAAACCATAAGGCAGCTTCAAATCTAAATTTATTATTATTAGTTTTCATTTTTATTTTACAAATCGATCCCAGTTCCCTTTCCCTCCCTCCTTCCCTCCCTCCCTCCCCTCTCTTGCCCTCTCTCCCACCCTCTCATGCCCCCCACCACCCTCCACTCCCATCTCCCCACTCCACATGTAGGGTGCTGCCTTCCAGGAGGGGTCATCTAAATCTGTCAAATCATTTGGAGTAGGGACTAGGCCCTCCCTCCTGTCTCTAGGTTAAGGGAGTGTCCCTCCATGGGGGATGTGCCCCCAAAGTCCTTTTGTGTACCAGGGATACAATCCACTGTCCGAGGTCCCTTAGACTGCCCAGTCCTAGCTGAGACACATGTTCAAGGGGAGCTGAGGAAGTCCTATACTGGTTTCCCAGCTATCAGTCTGGGGACACATTAGCTCCTCCTTGTTCAGGTCAGCTGTCTCTATGTGTTTCTGTAGCCTGGTCTTGCCCTCCCTCTCTGCATCTGGATTCCAGTTCAGCTCAGTGTTTCGTTGTGGGTGTTTGCTTCTGTTTCCATCAGCTACTAGATGAGGGCTCTATGATAGTGGATAAGTTAGTCATCGATCTCATAATCAGGGAAGGGCATTTATGGTAGCCTTTCCACTGTTGCTCAGATTGTTAGTTGAGGTCAGTCTTGTAGGTCTCTGGACATTTCTCTAGAGTCAGTTTTCTCTTCGAACCTATAATGGCTCCCTCTTTTATGGTGTTTCTCTGTCTCTGTCTCTTTGATTTCTCTCATCTATTCCTTGCCTGATTCAATCTTCCTAGTCCTATGTGCTTTCCTTCATCCTGTTCTTTTTTTCCTAGTTCCCTCTCCACTCACTGCCCCCCCACTCCCCATATGCTCAGGAGATCTTGTCCCTTTCCCCTTCTGTGAGGGACCTTTATGAATCTCTTAGATTCCTCCTTGTATCCTAGTTTCTCTGGTGATATGAATTATAGGCTGGTGATCCTTTGCTTTATGTCTAAAATGCACATATGAGTAAGTACATACCATGTTCCTCTTTTTGTTACTGGGTTACCTCATTGTTTTATTTCCTCTAGAACTACTATTTTGAATCAGATATGCTTCTGAATATGCACAACATGTGACGATGCCATGTTTATACTCTCTTCTGTCTTCTATATTTTCAGCCTTTACAAAGCCCTTTGGATTGTTAATAAACTATAAATATGTACTCTCCTCTTTGGATAAAGTTTCTACTTTTCATTCACCACCAGACATGAAGATACCAAGATGGAATATGAGGGAAGGTAGTATTGATCTTTGCTTTGGTTTACCCATAACTCTATACCTATGTGTCCACTAGAGTTCCATGTGTACCCAAATGTGTCATACTCGATCCTATGTGATTCTTTGCCTATATGGCCCACATATCTAGAGAAAGTAGTATTAGTTTCTAATGTCACAGGTGTAGCCTCCGAGCTGTTTTGCTAGGATACTATGTGTGTATATGTAGGTTTCCTGTAAGTGTCCATGTTGGAGAGCATAGATCAACACTGGACATGTTCCTCGGTTGCTTTCCACCTTATTTTTTGTTGTACAGAATCTTAAGCTCTGATTTGACCATACTGGCTGACCAGCAAGCTCCAGGAACCCACTTGTCACCCATTCCCCAGTGCTGGCTTTTTACAAGATTTACTAGTGCTTTAGGACTCTACACTGACACTTTCATTCTTGAATGACAAGCTCTTCACTGACTCATATCTGCACTCTATAGAAAGCACTCCTATTAGATGAATACAACTTTCCTCGATCAGGAGCATACAACAGAGAGATCCTCGGATATTCCCAATAGGTAGATCTTATCCATTATAAAGAAATCATTCCTGATGACTCTGAATTCCAAGACATCCTGCTTGTGTATTTCAATAACGACACCAATCAGTAATTGCCAATTTTTATTTAATAAGCCAATCAATAATTGAATACAGAGTTTCTGATCAAACAATTAGTCCCAAAGATGAACTCCATACAAGTTGAATGTAAGTGACTCAAATAGGCACATATCTTGAACCAAATCAAAAAATATGTAAAAGATCCCATTGAGAATTGTGGCATTATTCCTTGTCTTATGGAGACTGTATCAGATGAATGAATTGTAGTTTGTGTGTTTATGCATGTTTGTGTGTCCCTGTGTATGCATGTGTATGTGTGTGTGTGTGTGTGTGTTGTGTGTGTGTGTGTGTGTGTGTTGTGTGTGTGTGTGTGTGTGTGTGTGTTATATGTGTGAGAGAGAGCAAGGGAGAAGGAGGGAGGGAGGGAGGGAGGGAGGGAGGAGGGAGGGAGGGAGGGAGGGAGGGAGAGGGAATCAGAGGATAACATCCAGTGTCATCCTCAGAGTGTCTCACTGGCTGGAAGCTCTCCAATTAATTTTGACTACTTGGCAAGCAAGCTCCAGAAATCTACTTGTCTACCTGTATTCAGCACAGGGATTCAAAGTGTCCACTACCATGAGTGGAATTTTATGTGATTTCTGGGGATTGAATTTAGAGTATCAGGCATGGGTTTTATTAATCTAGCTATCTGTATAGCCCTCAAATAAATGAAAACATCAATTGATTATCAATTCATCTAAAAAGGGGAGGGTTTAATCTTTACATTCTAATGTTTGGGTGAAGTAATATGAGTGTATGAGAGATACTGTTTTGCTTATTTATTGCTTTGATGGTCTTCACTTCTTGCTTTTTGCCCTTAGCATCTTACTTGGTTTGAACTCACTCAGAAATTTTGTTATCAGCCCTATTCTTTTAGCATTTTCTAGTTTCAAACATTTCACATGATGTTTCATTACAAGTGATTTGGTAATAAAACAAAACTAATCCACCATGAAATAAGACCATACTGTCACCAATGCTGCTCATAACCTGCCAAAATGTTCATGCTTGAAACCATAATTCTAGTTACACTGGCTTTCAGAGGTGCCTCTCCACAATTCTGTGATGTGCTGGGCCTTCTAGGTACTCTTCCAAGGTATAGTACATAGTCAGGCATTCCTTCTATTACAAAGTACAATGACTATGAAATGACATTGTTCCACTTTTCTGATCCACCTGCCAAAGGCTATATAGAGCCCACACAGATTAACACCTAAGTTGGAAATATTCATTAGTGAGATTGTTTACTAATGAACCACTTCAAATATTTCATTCTTTCATACTTGGACACCCAAGGCTTAAAGCTCCCTTTTCTTTGGTAGGTG
The DNA here is from genome assembly GCA_030556225.1 of Cricetiscus sungorus. Taxonomy (NCBI): domain Eukaryota; kingdom Metazoa; phylum Chordata; class Mammalia; order Rodentia; family Cricetidae; genus Cricetiscus; species Cricetiscus sungorus. The sequence continues at coordinate 38,189,787 of JANBXA010000726.1, forward strand.
CCATTTTCATTAACAGATTAGCCTTCAAAGCATGACATTGTACTGGTGATCTTTCCTGTGTGGTTGCTTTGGGACAGCTTTGTAGATTCTGTTTGATATTTCCTGTGCTTGCTAGAATAATTGCCACAAAGAACAATGGGAGTTGAGTTGCTAAAATAGGTTTTTAAATGTATTATTACCTTAAACATATGATTTTAAGATAAAACTTATAAGCTTAACTTTGAGTAAATATTATGAAGAAAAAAATCTTAAAAGGCTTTTCCTACATACTAATTAAATGAGAAAAAATTTCTGAAATTCATGCATAGCAAGCTCCATTTGCTCAGCGATGAGGTACTTGGACCAAGTTCCCCATGGCCTTTGGTGTACAATTTTTTTTTTAAAGAAAACTACTTCTAAGGTATTGAGTTGACATTAATGTTTGTTTATTTAAAGTAACTACTGAACTTTAAAAAAGTAATTTGAATTGTAAACACTCAAGGATATGCCAGTTTTAGGATCACATTATTGTGTCACAGTAACAGAAATGTGGATCACATTTAACTTGTAGACTCAGGTTCTCCTATAATCTTAACACTGAGCTACTACACTCTTGATAGAAGCCATAAGGAAAATCCAAATCTTCCTTTCTGGCACAAAGTTTCCAGAAAATGATATACTATCAGGAAATCACATGAAGTCAGCTGCTTTCTGTTTTGGTTAACCAGGTAGTTTAAAAATTATTATCCCACTAGCAAAGTCTTCAGACTTTAAAAGCAGAACTAGAGGACTCACTGAGGTATACTTTTTGGCTGGTTCTGTAGCTTTTTCTCTTGCCCCAGAACTAACCATGGCATTGAGGATGGATAGGCTTAAATCACGCTTTCTTATCAGGTAGCAGTTACCATAGGTGAGCAAGTATCACCTATTTTTGGCGTCAATAAAATATTTGGGTACGGGCTGGCATGAATTTTACCCCTACAATTTTGTAGACTTTAATATCCAATGAATGCTATTCTTTTAAAAATCTTAAAATTTACTTCCTTACCACAAATGACTAATTTGAGATGATTGCTAGATTACTTTCATTTCTCAGTTTGTAGGGATAGAAATGTGAAAATGTATTAGCTATCAATGTTCCTTTCACTTTGCCACATTGCTTTGCTTAATAACTGGAAGGACATTTTGTATATTTTAATATAAGACTGGGAAAATATTCAATGCTCTCTGAGGGTCATAGCCTTGTCTAGATAATAAAATTGAGAACTCAGCCAATCATGGGGACAGAATTTGACGCCTACTTTGAAGAATTAAAGAAAAAAAATATTTCTACAGTACATGTGTATTGGAGTTTAGTCCTGTATTCAAACTGGTAAGTATATTGTTTGGTAGATTGTAAAAAGAGTTAATATGTATGTTTGGGGCTTCAGGAAAGAGAAAGCAAACATCTGAGGTTTTCTTTTTTCCTTCTTATATGGAGAAAACCAGTAGATCAAGAGGCAGAAAAAATTCACAATTGGTCTCCAACTGTGGATTAATTGTGAAAAAGAACTGGGTGGCATGTCCCCCTTGATCAATATAATTTTCCTTGTATATGCAGGTTGTTCAACCTTAGTCTGGGCAATAAAAATCATTATGTTTGTGTGTCTTAATCTAACCTTTGCTTGGAAAAATCACAAATTTATTTTAGAAAAACTTATTTAGGGCCAATTCAATTGTAAGTCACTTGTAATTTATAACAGGTTTCTTTACTCCATACTGTAAATCTGAATACAGATACTGTCCAAACTGTCCTAAGAATAATGTCTGAATTCACAGTAACAAAAGTTACGAAGTTTGTGCAAAAGGTATTGTACACCATTGGAGTACATAGAGCTTGCTATAGAGTTAACTTTATTTATAAAGCTGAATTTCTCATTGAAACTATTATTTGCTACATTAAAAAGCCTCTGGTTAAAGTGTATCTAATGGTAAAACTGAAATGTTAGGATGTAATTGCATGTACGTGATGGATGTAAATGTGGAAAATCTTCGGGACCTTTTAAACAGCATAACTTCTTTGGAGCTCTTCAAGTTTTCCGAGGGTCATAAAGTAAACCCGGCTGTGGTGATTGTTCAGTATAGAAGTAAAGAACAGCTTTAAAAAAATCAGAGAAAAAATGTTATCAGTGAGATTGTAATCTATTTTAGCCAAATAATTCATAAACAAAAATGTGCAGTACCACATTATAACTACAATTATAATTTGGTGTAATTAAAATATTAAGCCATCTTTTTTGGAACAACTTTTCTTTATTTTAAGGAACATACATTTGATTATTTTGGAATTTACAGTATGTATTTCACAGAAACCTTCTTACCATAGTTTATATAATTGTAATTCATATGGTTTACTAGTTTCGCTTTGTTTTCACTTTTAAAATCTATCCTTTGAAACTTTCATCCATCCACACAATGAATTATGATCACATGATCACTTGGTCAATTCCCTCTGGTCAATTTCCTCCAATCTTAATGTTCTCTTTTCAAAAGCTACCAATGCCCTCCCCAAAGAACAATGGTTCTTCTTCCCTTAGCAGCCACCAACTGCCATGTAATATTTACTGTAGGTGGTTATCACTGGCTGAAGTTGCTTATTAGTTTTGGTTAACAATACTTTCCATGTTGTTAACCAATGGACATACCAAACTGGACTGGGGAAATCTCACAAGACTTCAACTCTACACAAAGAACTACAGGCAACCGAGGAAAGCTGGGATATGAGAGCAGGAGATGTGGTCCTCCCCAGGGAAGAGCACACCAATTTGTTGTCCAGTGCAAACATGTCAGCCCTTAATACCTACATACACACAACATTATGTGTTCTAAACAGGTTATATTTAGGAATATGTATGCATATACACATATGCATGCAATAATAATTACTGAAAAAAGGGTTTATGAATTTTAATGACTGGGGAGGAGTATATTGAAGAGTTTGGAGGACAGAAAGGGAATTAATTTTTTTTTTTTACTTTTTAGGATGTCAGCTCATTTCACTGAAATAAGAAAACCCTAAAAAGTAGAAAAGTTCTATAACTTCTTAAATATGAACAGAAATGACAAGTGACATAAAAGTTTGTTTTCTTGTATTAAAGGAAAATTTGAATTAGAATAAATTTGTTTTTAATTTCTTGAGATTATAATTGAATTGCAACATTTCCTCCTTTCCTTGGTATAATGAGTTAAACCCAATGGGACAGAGAGGAACATATTGTATAATCATTCATTCTTCCATAACAAAGGAAATCAGAACAGAACACAGACATCAATATCGAAAAGAAGACAAAGATTTTTTTACATCATCCAAAGTTACACTTAGTAGGTTATCATAATGATGATGAGTGTAAAATAAACCGACTACTCTTAACACATTTTATGTGTCAAGTCCTGTCTAAGATGCTTACTACATACATATTGTGTAAGATTTTTACCTTGGCTCCCCAAAAAGCTCTTAATAGTTCCATCTTAGAGATGAAGGATTATGTGGGTTTTTTGTTTGTTTTTGTTTTTTAAAGATCAAACAAGGGTGGGCAATGTGGCCCAAAGGTACAATGTTTGTATAGCACGTGTAAGAGGTTCAGGGTTCCATGTCCAGCATTCTCCCACCCCCTGGCAAAAGAAACGCTAAAGTTCAATTAAAGTTCTTTGGCTCTCACATCTTGCTAGGTTACAGAGCCAGAACTGCAACCCCAAACTCTGACCTCAAACCTTGGTTCTTAGCATTACATTCCAAAATTGGGCATCTTTCCTTTACAGGAAATGATTTTGCCTTGCTTTCTCCTGTATTAGGTTAAATTCTGTGTAAGAGTCATGATAATGACTCTTAATCTTACTAAGATTATTTCTTTCAAGTATTATTTCTTAAAATACTAACTTAGGTGATGAACTTTCTCACCTAGCTATTTTTAATAGTTAACACTGATCAAATTTCACAGAAAATTTCCATGTTTTAATTTTAGTTTTCTTTCCTGTAAAACAGTTATCATTGTACCTATGTGTGAAGATAAATTGAGACAGCTTCTAAAATAGCAAGCATAAAGCCTAACATACAATTATATATTCAACAAACATAAGTACTTTTGCCTTCTTTTATTCTTGGAATATGCTGAAAGCTAGAAATGGAGGATTTTCAAAAAGCAAAGAAAGGCTTCTAAGGAGATGGCTACAAAAGTGTTTATCACACACTGTTGGTAGGACTGCATTATAACAGCCATCCTGGAAAGGAATATAAAAGTTCCTCAAAACAACAACAACAAACCAAGACAACAACAAAAGTACAACCCTAATAAACTTGCCATGTGTTCTGGCTCTCACATATCTTGGTTTGTATCATAGGAACTGGGTACTAGCCTATCAGAGATATCCATATGCCATGGTTATTGGAGAACTGTCCACAATAACTGTTGAGTCAATCTAGGCACCTGTCAACCAATGAATAGACAAGAAAACCCAAACCCAAACCAAAACCATCCATTTGCAGCAAAATACATAGATCTAGACAACTTACATTAATTTAAATAAGCTAAAAAGAAAACATTAATTATTTATTTCATATATCAAAGCTAAAAGAAATTCATGTAGAGATAGGAATGACACCGGGACTAAGGCAGATAAAGGGGAGTTTAGATCTGATTAGTGCACATGGAATATCACAAAGAATTCATTGATATGTGAGATTAAATTATGGTAATCAAAACTAAAATATTTAAACCATCCTAAGGAAGCAGATTTGCTTTCATGTTTTTCTTAAATTTCTCGATATGAACAAGAAAATGATTAAGAATAAAAACGATGCAATTTCTTGACAAAATATCAAAGTTTAGCTGGGATATAACTAGATCTTTACTTTGAAATTGGGGTACATATTGTTTTTGTCAATTGTGTGCCATTTTAAAACGTATATTCCTAAATATGAGTGAAAGAAAAATGTCAGAAAGTCTAATTAATGTCAATGCCTAGTTTATTTCTGATTTACTGAAGGGTGTAAACTGTACCTTGTCACCACGGGCACACAGGAATCTCAGTTTCTTGATTGATCTGCGCTTCAGCTCATTCTCGAGGATGCTGGACTGCAGGGAGCGTGCTTCAATAGCCTTTTGGTCTGATCCGGTGATTCTCTGTGTACACTCAAAAGCTACAATACAAATGGAAACATCAGCAGAACATTTCATTTTTGTAGCAGGAGGATAAAAATTATTAACCACAGTTAACCATTCAGAAGTTAATAGTTACAGGTAAGGTTAAACGCATCTGGTTTTAACCTTATTCTGAAGTCCTCCATTTTGGGCATTTTGCCATTTTGGGCTCGTATTCAGGGTAGTTAATCTATACATCCCACAGGAATCAACATTGACTTGCTAGATCTTTGTCAATGATTGTATTTGTATACTATAAGACCAGACTAAACCAAGGGTTAACGACTTTGTAAACATTCAGATAAATCCATGGCTTAAAAAAAGTAGTAATAGTGTAGGTAAAGTACAGTGTCGCACCAAATACGGACTGAGGGGTCACTGGATTATAGCATAAACAGAAAATTGAGTTATGAACAAATGATAACAAGGGTTTGGGATTTAGTTCAGTAGTAGAGGGCAAGACTTGGTTCAGTTCTCAGCCCTGGAAATAGTTAAAACTGAAAAAATGTCTAATTCAAACAATGACTCAGTAACTCTAATTTCACTGAGTAAATTTTCCCGTTATAAGCAGAACTGAGGGTAATTTTGTGCAGTTGAAATTTTTTCTTGTCAAAGAAAATTGTAAACATTTGAAACTTTTCTGGCTTGTGTTGATAACCCTTTGTGACAATATCATTTATGAAAATACTATTTGAAAGCAGAACTTTTGTTCTGAAAAGGTCATTGCCTTCTTGGATTCTGTGAAGTAAGCTATGGCTGAAGAAGTAATATTATTAATTGACTTTCAAGTTTCTATTCTTTATGAAACTTATGGGGGAGAAAATTTCCACATATAAATTAAATTGTAACATTTAAAATAACACAAATTTTAACTGAAGTTAAAAAACGAAATGTGGGACTCTCATGACTGAAAGCAGAATTCTTTAATCTGACTCTTTTTTTTTTCATTTTAAAGGAGGAAATTGGCATTAGTGTAGCTATGTTTTATTTTAATTCGATGGTTTTTATCAATGTTCACAGGTACTCCTGTTTAAACCAAAATGTATCTGCAGTCGCCTACTTAAAATTTACATAAAATAACTTATGGAAGACTAGGTAAAGTACAAAAGTAACTAGCAAATGCATACTGTGAGCAATAGGGCTTATCTCAAAGAAAATGCAGAGCATGAGTGCATAAATTATCCTAGGTTTATTACAATGCAAACGACTTCCTGTATGATTCTGATATCAAAACTGTCACTAAATTACTGTCATATATTGACTATGAATAATAGCTGTCCTGAAATAACTTTATTAGTGTAATTTCAGGCCCTAATTAAATTTATGAAGTGTGAAGAGCCAATGGTCTGGCTTATAGTAACTAGTTAGAGATTTAGCACATATGAATTTGACATTTTTACTCACATGACTACTATTATTAAAATAGTATTCCTCTCAACAGCCACACAGAGCAAACTTTCTAATTTAACATGGCCTGCCTATTGAGTCCAATACCCAGTATTTACATCATCACAGATTCACTTAACCTAGACACTTACAAAACTAGTTTGCTTTCTGAAATGGGACTCTGAAAGTAGAGATTTTTAGTAAAACTTTCTTCAGTTCTTAAACTTCTATACAATTATTTGGGAATAAAGAATATTGTCCTTGCTATGGAAAACATCAGAGTTTAAACAAATGTAAATTTTAGTTTAGGAACATCTGGATTTAAGCTAGTTATAAATAGCAAGTTGTTTTGAGTTAAAAAGCAGATTGAATTATTTCCTTGATATCAGTGCTACATTGTAATATATTCTCAATATGCAGTAAATAAGCAATTGTTCCATGTGCTTATAGTGCTATAATTTATTTTAGTTGTCTTTCAAATTCTACCAAGTGAAAATAGCCTTTTAATCGAGGTTAGAATATTTCTTGCCTGAGGACAAGAGATGTTGTAGACATTGAAGATTCTTTTTACCCTTATGATGATCTAGTGGCTTGAATACTAAAGTTATTATGCTCAGTTTCTCATTTTAACGTGGCTACCTAATTTTCATTTCTGGGTTCATATACTTTTTGATATACTTCTTTTCCTAGGCTGCATCACATTATTCCCAAAAGTATTACTATAAAAGATATAACATGACTCATCACTCTTGTTTTCTTTTGCCCTAGATCCATCAATTTGTTCTATAAGCATTTAGTGTCTGTCATTTCTAATGGCTTTAAGCCCTCTGTGAATTCTTAGATGTTTGAAGAAAGTAAAGCAGGTTTTCAGGATAGTCCTTAACATTGACTATATATAAAAAATTAAATGATTCTGTAGATGCAATGTAAAAGACTAGAGGATGCTGGCCTCTGCTTGTACAAACAGTTTTTCCTTCCCCTTTCCTTTCTTTTGTATAACCTACTGTCTCTTTAAAAACATGCGCATGTGCCCCTGTGCATGCGCGCGCATGCACACACACACACAAACACACACACACACACACACACACACACACACACACACACACACACACACACATGGGGGTGTCATTCATATTGTCATTCTACCCTTTACACTGTCTAATTTTTAACTATTTGCATGTATTTTGTTCTCTAGTCACTACATGTTGTAAGCATAACAAAGAATCTGAAATTATTTAATTTCAGACCAGTATCCCTAGGCTATTTAGAGAAACAAAGTGCTCTATCTAGAAAAAATGTGTAATTCTCCATGTTGCCACCTGGGTGGCCACGAACAGGTATTCCAGGCAGTTCTATATGTCTTTTGATATAAGTTACTTCACACAAATACCACTCTATAAACAGAACACTGATGACTAGACAAAATAGAAGTACCACTTTTAATGTATAATACTTTAAACTAAGTGCTTTAAAAAAAACCTAAATTCTAGAAACCTTATTTAGGACACATTTTTATTCTCTTAAAGCTTCTCTGGATCATCTGGGAGGAAAAGAAAGTTAGTACATACCCACGGAAGATGGTATGCCTCTCCACACTTCAAGGATCTTCTTGAAGAGTTGTTCATTTGCTTCCTCAGAGGCAGATCCAGCATTGAAGGTGAGCATCACTCCAATTCCCAAGCAATCAGGTAAAATGATGATATTCTGTGATATAATGATTTCCAGGGACTTGGATTATGTCTCATAAAGATTTTTGTATCTAGAATTTCATCACTATTACATTAACTGAAGCATATATAAGCATATATTACTTTAATTAAAGACAAAAAGATGTTCCAAATGCAGGGACAAAGGTTATCTCTATTTCTAAATTCAACAAAACATTTGCAAAGAGTTGCTTTCCATTATGTAACAAAACCATCAATTTTAATATTCTCTATTTTTGTTTAGGATAATAATTTGGAAAAACAAGTCAAGTTGTATTTCTAGCACAGAGAAATTTCTTGGAATGACACAAAAGCACTATGTATCATATAGGAAAATTAATACAGTCCTGAATTTAGGATTCATTTCAGAAATTAAGCAATATATTCATAATGAATGTGTGAGCCAAGTAATACATCATATACCTAATACTTAATTATTAGCAAATTAATGTAAAAAGGGAAAATAAACCTCAAATAGCTTGAGCTTCAAATATTTTAAGGGGCAACTTTTAATACTATTTATAACTTGTTTTACTATATTTGTTCGCTATACAAGAAAATGTAGACTATCTCATTCAAGTCACATAATGTTAACGTAGGCATAATATGCAAATTCAGAACTATTGGTTGGCAGAATAAGAGATAAGTAAGACTTTATAATTTTTCAGATTCATAAATGGGACACAATCTGTTTAGAGCACAGATATTATGTCACTGACAGTATTTCTCAAATAAATTTTGAAAAAACGTGTGTTTTGCTGTTTTTCCAAATTAGCAAGTTACAGGGGGGAAAAGGGTCAGAAACTATACTTGCCAAAGCCAGCGTACTCAGGCCAATTGCTTGAGGCCATGTCTCAGCAACAACAATCCTCAAAACTAAAATGGGAATCCAGAGGCAAAAAGCAATTTTAATGCGTTCCCTGGGTACTTGCATGAGCAGTTGAATCAGAAGCCAGATGAAAGAATGAAAGAAAATGCAAGAAATAGGTTGTCTCAAGAAAATCTGTTTGTAATAAAAAGGGACTGCTGTGAACCCAGACAGCCTCTGAGCTAATTTCCCTGCTTCTCGAATGCTTTCTCAAACAACCAGGTACTCTTCAGCACATGTGGCTCCCCAACAATGTGAGAGCCTTTGTGATCTAGTACTTGGGAGGAAATATTTTTAGGATATTCTTTTTCAGAAGACACCCTCCTTTCCCTACACCCTCCTCTCCCTTATATTAGAGTCCTTTCTATTTTAGTGGGTCAAGACACTAGGGAATTTGTCTAAAAATATGTTTGCGTACATATGAGGTATCCTAATTAGGTCAGAAAATGATTTCATCTCTTCTCTCATTCACATTTCTATAGCAAATAAATTCCCTGCTTATTACTTAGATTTAAACTTCTTCAATGATTTTATTTTTCAAGCCAGTGACTAGTGTATCCCAGGCTGGTCACAAATTTGCTAAATAGCCAATGTTGGCCATAATGCTCCCAAACATCCCGCCTACACTTCCAATGTTATGGGATTATGTGTCTAATATGGGATTATGTAGTCTAATATGCCTAGTTGGGCTCTTTTAGTAGTGTAGACTTAAACCAACATTCAAATATTACTTATTGCATTGGCTTCTGAATGAAGGCTGTTACGATGATAAATAGAAGATATAAGAAGCTATAGAGACAATTTAAATGAAGAGTAATATAGTTATATAAAAATACTTTTGCGGTTTTAGCTGAGATTGTGTTTAATATTTCCACAGTAGAAACAGGGTAAATTGTATATATATAGGCAACTACAGGGTCATTAGCTAATGATCGTTATTTTCACCAAAATATCTTTAAAGTTATTTTTCCAATGTTCTGCTAATTATTTTATGTCATTGTTTTATTGCATTATTAGAGACATGGACTATATTTCTAAAATTGTTCAAAATACCACACAAATTGAGTGATTTAAAGTACATAAATGCCTTGTCCGGGGATTTTACATAATGATAACCTGCTGAAATTTTAATATTTAATAAACTGAATATTAAGAAAGGATGAAGCAAAAATCAATGGCTGGTAAAGGCATTCCTTTTAAATATAACTTTCAACTAGGAAAGCCATCAATTCCACCATCAATATTTTGTATGATGCATTTGGAGTGGTATGATGTTATTGTCAAGCTCTTTACATTAATGATGAATATTTGTACAAGTGTTCACAATTTCGATCTTGGGCCTTACTTACATGTACAAATTGTAATGAATTTACTGCAAAAATACTGAATCTTTTCATCAGAAAATTTCAAAAATAATTAAGGATATGAGTAATTTTTTAAGTAATTTGCTATAGACTATAGATAATACAATGAAGATGGGAGTGCACATAATTATGTAATTCTCCTATTAATTTTTAAATAGAACATATTAGTATATTACAGGGTATAGAAATATTAAATCCAACTAAATCCAACTGGGCTCAATTAGCATAAATGCACAAAGATGAATGGATAGTGAATGTAGAACACAAAGCCATTAAAAGGAGACAGACCTCAATTAGTTCCACTTGATAATGGCCAGATGGTGGTGTGGGCTTGAGATTATCAAATCTGGTTAATCAATAGAACTCTTGATTTTAAAGGCTACATGTATTCATTAATAACAAAATAATTATAGTCAAACAATATCTGTCTGCAGACTGCACTTTAATATTTGGGGAATAAAACCATTAGTGATTTTTATTTATGTAGCAACATTCTCTGCCATGCTAAACTTACCTGTTAGATCTCTACACCCTCAAACATACATGTACATGTAGGTAAAAGATGAATGCACACGAAATAATAATAAACATCACTTTAAAAAGTAAAAGAAATGAGAGTTTTTATAACTGGAAAAATTCAAAGTGTATACAGTAAGTTCTAGAGATCCGAAGGTATTATCTTACGTTATTTGGCAAGGTCACATCAGACATCACTTCAGATTCTGCATCAATGATGTGATATCCATTAGCTGAGCTGAAGAAAATCTTCAGTGTTTTCTCAGAACCAATAGCCAGGTCAACTGTCACTGGCTTAAGATCAGGGGTTGGAAACACCTGAAAATATAAAAGTAAATGTGGCCCAAAGGCCAAAATGACATTCTGACTTAGGCAAAATTTCCCTATTCTTTTGCCAGATGTACAAGTTTATCAACCTCAGATGGCTGTTTATCTGTTTATGGTTGGTTGATAAACTGATTTATGATCCTGTGGATTGAAAACTAGGGCTTCCTACAACCTACAATGACCAAATTGTTATCACCCTGGAAACTGTATATGGCCTTGTTCTCTCATTAGCTGCCCTTAAATTCCTTGCCTTGAGCTTCAGCAAATGAAGGAGCTCATCTGGTCTCTTAAACCGGTTCGCTGGATCAGCTGCCTGTATTTTTGCCAATATTCGTATATAGGCTTCATAGGACATGTAGTCTCCTTCGGAGTCTGCTGATTGATCAATGCATACTTGGTAAGGAAGGAAAAAGGCCATACATATTAACCTATGGTAGACAGACTATGCTCTAAGACTCCTATGGCTTATAGTTCAAGGAAACAAAAGGCCAAACAATATTTGTTGCAAAGATCAGATTATATAAAGGACTGAGCATCGTGGGATTCATAATAACATATTCACAAGGCGGGCATCAAGAATGGAAACGAGGACTTAGACAGGAACTAGGTAGGCACACTGTACTTATTTCTTTGTTTTCCAGTTCCATTCCAGGTAGCACTGACAAGTCAGTCAGCAGACACCCAAGAATTAACCATATCCAAATGTTGGCAGCTGAACCAAGACCCGATTTAGGCAGATCAGATCAGGGATGCTATATGTGTCATGGCAGACTGATTGTCTATATAGTAGCCTATTGTATCTAGAAAGAGGCAACAGGATACTGTGCAGACAGTGCAAATAGTTCTTGAGGAGTATTCACATGCATTATCATAATACATATTGGACCTAAAAATTAGAAGATGTAAATAGATCCTGATCTAAGATACAAATGTATTTCATGAATACCTTAAAGTCTATAAGCATGGGCTCCTATTAGTGATTTGGGAAATCTGTATTTTGAAAAGTAGTTCAGGATCATTGAGAACATTTGTTAAAAATCTGATTCTCAGGCCCCACTGCAGACCCACAAAATCAGCCTGGGGTTGGGTCTGAGATCTAAATATTTAACAAATGTTCCCACTGATTCTGATGCCTATAAAAAGCATGATAAAATGGTTACTTGGCTTTTAAAAAAAATCTAAAAATTCTATCATATTTCAATAGAACTCAATTTATGGGAAAAGAAGAAATCAGCCATAATTTATTTTGGCCATTAGATGGTTCATTTCCATAGCTGAGGCATATAAATTCTAATCTAAATTGTACTGGTGTACTTACCCATTGTTGTTCCAGAATAGTTCTACAGAGAAGTGTGTTTCATATTGGAAGAAATATAGACCCCCGCTTCCTTCCCCCACTCACCTATTGTAATGACAGTTGGAGCAAAGCTTTTATCTCCCCCTTTCCAATGTGGGTTCCTCATATCTCTTCTTACCTTCCCTCCACTCTCCACCCCCCCACTAAGAGAAAACAGGGACTTTTCCAGCTTCAAGTCATTGGGGTGGCACCTGAAGCCTGTGTTTGGGCCTCTAGAAGAGAAGATCTTCATGCTGACTACAGGAAATGGGAGTGAGAAGCTGGCGGGGATGTCCTGTAAGGGGAGGGATTGGGGACTTCCCTTAAACTCTCCCTTGCTGTGGTGCCTGTGAATTGTCTAAAAAGGGTTAAATGATAATTATTGACATATTCAAATTGCAACAACTGTAGCTGAATGATATGTATTCCAAAGCATGTGTTTATAATGTCTTCTTTAGAGAAAAACGATATGATGCAAATGAAATGGATACTCACTTTAATAGCAGTGCTTTCATCAAAGGATTTTGGTGCCCATGCATAAAGGTGAATTGATGATTTCAAAGCAACTGCAATGTATGTTGTTTCTTCATGTTGAACTATAAGGGCAACATACAAAAAGTCATACCTCAGAATTAACAAGCAGGTATTTATATTTATTATCACAGTAGAAATAACCACAATGTTAAGAGCAAATGCTCTGTATTTTTAGAATAGCTACTTGGCTGGAGTTGTATTCTCTTCATTCAATATTAATATCTTTGTAATTCATGTATTGTGTTTATTAACATTGAAGTGCATTTGATTTTTACTATACACTACTACAAAATAAGGGATAAAAATAAAGCTCTAGTAAAGTTGAGTGCATCTATAATTTTAACTTAGCCCTTGGGAGGCTCAGGAAGGAAGACTCCTGAGCTACATACCAAGAGCCTATCTCAGAAATCCAAGCGTTTTGGGTGTACAGTAGTGCTGAAGTGTTTTTGTACTACACACAAGGCTCATTGTTTCATTCTTAGCAGAGAATAAGATATTTAAAAAAGTCAAATAAATGGAAAAACTTCCTAGGTTCACAGATATGTAGGTTTTCTCAAAATGTAATAATTTAAAATAATCTCTACAGATTAAATATAATCCATATTGAAATCTCAATGATTTGTTCTGTAGAAATGAGGAGGCTAAGTCCTAAATGTCATACATAGTCTTATAAACCTTCAAACTCTTCAGAAAAGTCTTTGCAAAAGCCCAAAGTTGAAGTACACCCATTTTCTGAACTCAATGTTGACTGTAAATTATACTAGTAGACTTACTGAAGTATCATTAAGTCATAAGAAAGAATGAGATTATATAATTTTTCAGGAGTAGATATAGCTAGAGATTATTACATTAAGCTTAATAAATCAGATTCAAGGAGACAAAGAGCACAGTCTTTTTCTTACATATATAACTTGTATTAAAGAAAAGGAAAGGGGCTGGTGAGATGGCCCAGTGATTAAAACAGCAAACTGCAGGACTCAAATTCAGAGACTGGCACCCTACTTTGACATCTTAAAATTACCTGTTACTCTATAATCTAGAGTCTAGATCAATGGGATCTTTGCTGACCTCATTGGGCACCAGATACACATGGTGTGTAGACATACATGCAGGCAAGACAGTCATAGAGACAAAATATTCGTAAAACAATGCAAATACAGACAAATTGAAAACAATTGAGCTTCAGCAAAAAACTCATCATATCTAAACTCAATGGCCCAAGACCATTCAATAAAGAAAAACAGTGCCTTAAACAAATGGTGCTAGGACATTTGTATACTATATGCAAAAGAACAGAGCAAGAGACTGTATCACAGCATACACAAATTAAGTAAAACTGGATCAAAGATCTAAATGTCAGAGTTTATGCTGTAATACTCTAAGCAATAACAAATGGATAAAATTAATGTCTTTTTATATGGCAATGCACTCTTATATTTGACAAAAACTATATATAAGTGATAAAAGAAAAATTTACCTAAGCTTCATTCAAATTAAAAACTTTTGTGCATTGTAAGGTCTAAGAAAGTGAAATTGGCTCTGGTGGTGCTGACCTGAACACTCACCTATGTGGAAGTCTTATAAAAGACTTAGTATTGTAAAAACAAGGCCAGTCTGTCAAACTTAGTGAGTCCCTGTCTGAGAATATAACAATGGCTAGAAAACTATCTCAGTAATAAAGTTAAAGCCTGGTATATACCAGGAGCCTAAATTAACTTTTCAGTATCACAGAAAAGGTAAAAGGGGAAATGAAAGAAGGAAGATATACAATTCAGGTACTAAGGAAAAGTATTTGCAATTACTTATCTGATAAGAGTCTAGTATACAGGATTTACAAAGAATTTCTACAATTCTTTTCAACACCAAGGTAAAAAGACTAGAAAGTACTTCCTCCAAGAACAATATACAAACGGTCAATAAATACATTGAAAAGTATGGGAGGGCATTACTAACTAAGAAAAAGCATATTGAATTATGAGGAACTGCTTTAAATCTGGTATGATGACTAGTATTATAAAGAGACACAGACACAAATGTGTGTTCAAATGGATACAGAGAAAATATAGTTCATGTATATTAATAGTTGCAATGTGAAATTCTGCATCTAATTTGAAAAGAGTTTAGGAGTACTATTCAAGAGAAAAAATATGCCAAAAATACAGAATTATTGTTATAAGCCTGAAAGTAGTAAGCATCCAAATGTCTATTAACTGATATGTGAATAAATACAAATGATACCTATATAATATATCTATATTCTGCAGTTTGAAAAAATGAAATATTGAAACGTGTTGTATTGTGATACAACATGAATAAATCTTGAGAGCATTACATTAAGTGAAAGAAATCTGTTAAGAAAGACTCCATAATACATGGATGTATTTCTGTTAGCTTCTGAGATAAGACAAAATACATAGAGAAAGGAAATAGGTCAATGTTTATCTAGTATTGGACAAAAAATGGGAAAGGGACTGGGCAATGGTGGCACACGGAGCAAGTTACAGGCCAGCCAAGGCTACACAGAGAAGCCCTGTCTTGAAAAATCAAACAGAAAAGTGGGAAAGGGGCGAAGGAAGGAAATACTATATATCTGCAATGGAATACTCATTTCTTTGGGGAATAAAATCTGAACTTTTATGTAAATAAGATCATAGTAATAGTTATTGAGTTGTCCACTTAAAAAAACTACATTTCATAGTATATATTTTCAATAGCACTATTGATAAAGTAAAAGTTATGCAAAACATTTGCTTGTTTATGTAACATCCCTCTTCTTTGGCTAGAATACTGTCTCCTAATTCTCTCCATTATTCTGTCTCTTGATCACATTTTTCCTCCTCTTACTTTATTTCTCCTACCATTCTACTTGTCAGTGGAAGAAATGATTTTGTCCAGGATGATACTATTATTGATTAGAATGGACTCAGCTAGGAAAATGGACTTCACTTTCTCATTCACCTAGAATACAGATTTCCAAGGTCTTTGTAAAGATCTGTCATTGAGACAAATTGTGGCATCTCAGTAAGAGGTAGTTGTACAATATAAGCTTCTGCATTAATATCTTAGAATATCTTTCACCTTTGGGGCTATCATATCTATATAATTGCAGGACAGAGGTGGTATATAAAGCTAAGAGTTTTCTTGTACTTTAGTTTTTTAGATACTAATTCTGTGTATATATGTGCACACATGTGAAAGCAAAAAACATCAGTTGGTATAAATATTCTCTTGCGATTTCTATAATGTGACTTCAGCAATCTTTCACCTAGACTATCAATTCTGCTCTAAGGGCCAATTGCTTCAGAGTAAAAAGCTGAGAAGACAGGGGATTTGATTCAGAAAGGGAAGAGACTGGTATAACATTACATCATAGTTGTTGACAGCTGAGAACAGTACTCTGAGGACATAAGGGGTTACTATTCTATTTTACAGAGATATTTATGGAGAGACACAGGATATGAAAACATTCTATAATGAAACAAACTATTTAGAGAACAGTCAACAGATCACAGACAAACTCAGATTCACTGTAAAATTTCCTGGTCAGCATTAAATGGAATCATATTTTTTGTCATTCAAGAGAAAGGAAATATATACTTCTCGGCAAGTTGCTACAGATACATCAAAAATATTTATAGTAAGGAAAATATGGATTTCAAATATTATGAGTGACTAGTAAAGGAAGAAGTAAACCAAATTTAACTCCAAGAGCTATTTCAGCTGAATGTATGAATGAATATATATCAATGTGTATGTGTATGTTTGTATATGTATATATATACATGCATATATGTACATTATATATACATATAATGATTATATAGAGGAGGCCCTGGAGACACCTTAATGACATTAACACATTTTTTCTTTCAAAATTGGAAGTTTTCCCCTTTCCTTGTCATGTCTTTTGCAATTATGGACCTCTCTACATGAATGGAAGCATAAACTATATAGCAATATTAAATGTGAATTGGACGTACGGACACTGAAGTGTTCACAGCCAGTCAACTTATCAATGGATTTGCAAGCCTCCTCCGTCTTCAGCATTTCCTTCTGCCTTCTCTTGCTTTCTGGATCATTATTCAGAATCTTGTTCCTCAGCCAAGTCAGATGATACACGCGAAGTCTGTTCTTGTGGCCTGGTGGGAACACATGATGACATTTCAATTTTCTCTTTCCGTTTACATTTTAGGAATACAGAGAAGTAGAAGTGTGCTTCTCTTTAAATCAAATGTTCATTAAACTAAAAGTCACTGTTAAGAACTAACATGATACTTCTCTGTCTTCTGTCTCAATTCCAAGGGAGAGTTGGGCTTTTCTATTGCTGTCTCTGTGTCTATCTGAAGTGGATTTAACATACCCCACTAGGATAGGTTAAGAATGTCTCTATGCAGTCAGCCCGATAACTATATATTCATTTGAACTTTCCTAACTCATGGTTCCTATGTGGTTCCCAGACTTAGAGGCTGTTCCTGGTATTAGGTATGGATGAAAAGATATACATGGATATTCATAAATACATAAATATAATGTATTGAGATAATTTTATATACTACTTATTTTAATAAAACTTTATATACTACTTTAATTTTAATTTTGTAATTAATAATCCTATAAAGTTCCTATAATTTATTTAAATACAAAAGCCCTATATAATGACTTCATTCATTTCTTAAGTAATTTTAAAATTGTTATAAAAATCTCATTATTAAGAAATTTTTTTTGAGATCAGGCTGGCTTCAAACTTGGTGGCCTGCTTGCCTTTGCCTCCTGAGTGCTGAGATTAAAAGTGTATGCCTCCATGCTCATCATACCAGTAAAATTCTTAATGTGATTAATTTTACTCTGTTTTTATAGGGAAATTTGAGTGTCAAATTCAAGTCACTTATAGTCATTTTATACTGGACTGGTAGAATAAACTACTGAACAACTTCACATGGCATCCATGTCAGTTCTTTCTAGAGTAGCCTTTGAGGATCCTCATCTGAGGATGATATTTTTATAGTATTTGACACAAAATAATTTCTAGGCTAAGGGGTACTCGCTTACCATGCACAACGCCATTAGTGTTAAAACCCAGTAACCTGCCCCCCCCCGAAAAAAATCCCCATTGCATTTGGGTACAGTTTAAGGGTTGTAAAATGTTTATCTGGGTTTGAGCAAATCAGATGAAAAAGTCTCTTGTCCAGTTGCTAAGCTACTCAGATGTTTTTGAAACTAAGTATTGCTTCTGTGTACCTGAAATCATTACAAATGATTGGTCATGAAATATGATTAAAATATTATGAAGTCTGAGTTCATATCTAAAGGGATTTGCCTTTAATCAAACCTTGAAGCCAAATGAATCTCATTCAATCATATGGCAATTTGCACACTAATATATATTGCACATACATCTTATATGTTATGAAGTATAAAAACTTATATAAATATCAGTGGTTGGTATGATTTTATTTGGTGGGCAAATCTTATGTTAACCATTCCCATTAATTCTGTTTAGGTTTAGGTCTCATACTTAGGACAACGAGCTAACAAAGGTGCTTATTAAGATATCAAAGCAGACACTGCCAGGTTCTCCTAGCATCCCTCAGTCCCTACCTGTTACAGGGTCCTCCTTGCTGGCATATCCTGCCCCCTACTCTAAAGTCTCCATCCCAGGAGCTGGGCTGCCCTCCTTCTAACTTGTCTTTTGTATATATCCCAGCCATTTTGGCTACACTGATTGTTTCATTCTTTCTCCTTTTGGTCTCCTGGCCTCTTGGCTGCTACTCAAGGTTCCCCCTCTCTCTCCTCATAGGGCCTATCCAGTCGGCTGGTCATGTCCACTTTGGACTCTCCCATGTGCCTCTGACTATGTTCTCCCCATATCTACAATAAACGTTCTCTTCCACCATGCCTAGGAGCAGTCATTTCCTCCTTTTACTTATTTATTTTCATTTATTTAGAAGTCACAATTAATTTAACAGCAACTTACTTGCTTTTTCATAGTCAAAGTTCCAGGCTGTGATTATGAAAGATTATGAAAATCAACTACTGTTTGGAAAAGGTGTAGATGTTTTAGGGAATCCATTCTTGTAAATAATCTTGTCTGTTTGCCCTTGGAATATTAAGTGGAGACAAGGACAATTCTGTTTTGGCCAATTTCTTATTCAATTATTGTGTTTTGAACACATCAAAAGCTAGATGGTAGATATTGGTGTAGCCCCTGGTGTATGAGATTACAGTTCTGAAGTTTTGGAGACAGCTCTGAAAAGAACTTCCAAGAATGCAAATGTAGTTTTCTTGATAACCAACCTAGGTTAAGTGCATCAAGATCAATAAGAAAACAGAAGTAAGAAATTCTGATGTCCCAATTAAAGGTTATATTTAAAGTTTTATCCTATGAATATTTTCACCTAAGAAAGCCTTTAACCTAGTTTGCAGTTCAATCACTTCGCATAATTACTCAGTTAATTTTAGGACTTAAACAAACCAGAGATGGTAATCAGCAAATTGAGTGGCTCCACGACTTGAATCTGGCGGAACGGTCTTCGCTTTATAAGTTTAATGATGTCTGCCTTTCCACTTCTGTCCATCAGGTACAGATTAGATCGGGTGCCCAGCAACAAATTGACTCCTGTTAAGATATAGAAAAGTGCTGTATTAGAAGATAATTTATATTAGTGTGTATTAATTGTACACAAAGGGTTTTCAATATGATTTTTTATACTTATCTATCATATAATTTAATCAAAGTCACTTTCATCCCCCTCCCTTATTATTCCTTCTCACTCCTTCTGGCTCCTCTTCCATTTCCCTAATAGTCTCCATTCAAGTTTTAGGACCTTATAAAATAAATCTAGATTTTGCATGTGTGGTAACTGTGATATTTGCTTTACACATCTGGCTTATTTCAATATCCAGTTATGATCTATTTTCCTACAAACATAATTCTGCTCTTTTTCACAGCAGAATAATACTCTAGTATGTGTATGTGTAATCCACATTTCTTTACACTTTATTGATTTTCTAGGTAAATATATATGTATAATTACTTTTGTTATTGTACTTTGCTAATCCATAGAAAGATGACTTTTATCACATCAGGCTAATATTAGGCTTGTTAATATCATATTGTTCAACTATGTACATTCCTAAGAGTATGCTTCTTTAAATAGATGTCATAACATACTAGAGATATTCTATTGCCTGGTGTCTAGTGTTCCATCTAACATAAAGGATATTAGGTATGTCATAGCACTATTTCTTAATTATCACAAACATTTCCAGAATCAATTAGACATTCTGAATGTTACCTTTAAGCAAATTTATTCTATACATATACAGTTAATTTTGGTTCATTTTCTAGACATCGAATACATTTCCAGGTACTTGGCAGACTCAAGTGCTCATGCATTGTAGTCTGAGCACTAAGTTAGAAAATCATTGAGGATGACCATTTTCTTCTAAGGGCACAGTCCCTATAGTTAAAGTAGCTACTTCTTTGTATTTATCTTTAAAAACCCATCTTCTGTTCAATCATACATAGGTAAAGATCTATGAAGTGTTAAGTTAGAAGGTGGTGTTTAATTTGGACCCTGGTTGTATTAAAATATTTTATAGCAATATACTATGTAGACTAGTTTGGGACAAGCTATTTATAATCTCAGCTCTACTTCTATGGTCATAAATTTTCTGAAACAAAAAGTTGAAAAAACCTGTCAAATTTAAGACTTCATAGAGAGAACTTATACATCCTCTACACTTAAAAATTGCAAGATCCTGTAGAAATCTTTCTTGTATTAAGTATATACTTAGAAAATATTACACTCAAATTGTTAAATGATAATGAAGTCTAATTTTGTATTTTACTCCAGTTAACTAAAGTTAAAAAGCATAAAAGTGCAAGATATTAATTCAACAAGCCAAAAAAGCATAAAAGTGCAAGATATTAATTCAACAAGCCAAACCAGCCTTGAACCAGTTACTATAAATTCATTTTTAATTGATTGGCAGTGCTAAAATATTTTACTTCTACAAGCTTCACAAGTTTTCTATACAAACATGGATTTAAAGAAAAACTAAACAAACTCAGTTTCAAGAATTTGAACTCACCCCACAAAGAACCACAGCAGATCTCAGATGTGAACTCCTTTTCATACACATAGATTAGTGGCTTGTCACATGCTGGGGAGACACAGAGTGGGTTAACATTTACTTCAGATGGTAGATGAGGAGGTTTTTCAGGAACCTCAACAAATCCAGAATATACTGCAGAGGGAAAGGCATTGAGACAAATCACTGATCTATTTACTGAATTTGCCAAACATTTCCATAATGAGATGGCCCTTAAAGTTTGGCTTCTTTATCTTAGCTTTAGGAAATTCTTAACTCATTAAAAAATACAAATTATAGTGGTTAAATACATTGCCGAGTATGGATGTGATTTCTGGTTTGATTATATTACAAAACCAATAATTGAATGAAGCGCACAATTTATCAGTTGCTGGCCAAATTTAGTCACCATAAACATTCAGTGATAGCTGGGTGTGATAGCAAGGGCCTGTGATCCCAGGAAGATGAGGAAGTCAGTGCCAGTAAGAGCTATAGAATGAGATCAATGCCATCCTGGTTACATGAGACTCCCAAAAATCTAAGGAAAAAAGAAATGATTTCACTGAGGCATAATTACAAAATTATATATTATTTACTTATTTAGGCACATATATTGTGATTGGTTTTCTCCTTCCACCATGTGGATCTAGGGGATTAAACTTGTTAGCTTGTTGGCAAATATATTTACCTTCCAACTCATCTTGCCTATCTGAGGAATACATTTTCTAAAAACATTCATAGATCTCATTTAAAATCAAATGTATATTCAAATTCCTTGATTATTATGCAGCATGAATTACTGTACAAGCAAGTAGAAGCATTCAGCATGAGAAGATGACACCAGAGATACTTACAGTTGGCGTTCTCAATGTCAGTATCAGATGCAGAAGCAGACCCTCTGGAAGGTGAGTGGATGATAGAAAAACCCACATTTTCTGATGATGCTGGTATTTTTTTGGGATTCTCACCATCAAGTGCGAGAGATGTGACATCCAAGGCAATTGAGTCTGAGGTCTCAGTTCCACCATCTGAATCCTATAAGGAGACCAAAGGCCATTTCTTAATATATTTGGCTAATAGCAGGAAACAATGCTATGGGTGACTTGAAAAATTGAATGAAAAATCTGTAATACATACATCCATACAACTCCATATTTATTAAAAAATATTCAATAGTCTCATCAGAGAAATAAGCTATTATTGAAATAGTATGAGGGGAGAATTAGAAGGAGCATCAAGTTGCCAAGTGTACAATTTCAGATCTAATATTTGTGGCAATATATGTATCTCTATGAACATTTACCATAAACAAGTAAATGGCATTGCATATGATTTTGCTACAAGGAAACAAAACCTAGAGAAATTAAACGTTTTCTGTATCAAAGAGCTGGTAAGTAGGGGCTTTAAGGTTTGGAAAGAATCTAATCCTAAAACAGGTAGGCCAGATAACCACTTTGAAAAAAAGCACACTATGAGGGTATCTCATCCGTTAGTTTAAGATAGCTATAGAACTGGGTCTTATGGCAAATGTACAAACTCCTGGCATGTGCAAGGCTCTGGTCATGAGTCTTAGGCAAGTCTGGGCTGCAAAATAAGTTTCAGGCTAACACGGGCCTACTGATATAGGCCCTGGCCCTAAAATTGTAAAACAACAACAACAACAAAAACTAATAGAAAACAAAACAATGAAAATACAAGAAAAAAAAGATGTCTTAAGAGAACTGATAGTAAGAAGAACCATGGGGGGTATGGTTCAAATGATCAAACAAATGATAGAAACCAAAACCACCAACTTACAACAATTCTAGAGTAAGCATATTTTACTATAAGTCTTTCAAGCTTCTATTAATGGCATAGACATTCAAGGAATAAAACCTGCAGGCGTGATGATTCTATATGTGGTAAAATTATCAATTCTGTTGAGGTTATTGAAGGTCAAGGGAAGAATTAGGAGTGAATTAAATCTACCAGCCTAGATGTCTAACAGATTAATTGAAAAACAATATGTGGTATGGACATATACAAAATGGAATTTATTCAGCCACAAAGGAAAATGGAGTAATGAAAATTTCACAATAATGGATGGGTGTAGAAATTATTAATGGATACAATTCTACTCAGAGAGAAACATACTTCTAGTTCTTTCTGATAGAAAACACAGATCCTAAATTTTAGTGTGTGTGTGTGTGTGTGTGTGTGTGTGTGTGTAGTAGAGAACTAGAAGAGACCATCAGTGAGTGGGAGAAAGATTTTAATTAAGAAAGAATAATAGGAGAAAATGGGTCAACAGAATACATGTGGCATGAGTTGAATGGAGGGAATAGGTACAGTTGAGGGGTCAGGGGGGTGGAAGGAAGAGGAGGATTAACAAAAACAAAGTATGTGTGGCAATGCTGTAATGAGATCTGTTACTTTATTGCTATAAGATATAAATAAATATTGTACAAGTCTAAAATGCTAGCAATTTGAATATTTGGAAAATTTGAAATTTGGAAAATTCAGTATGCACGTTCTATGTCTATAAATAATATTACCAGTGCTTTGAAATACTTACCCAAGTATATTATCTTACTTAAAATAAATCAAGTTTTTTCATCCTTGAAAGTATATAGTGAAGTATGCAGTGAAGATCCCATGCACTTACTATATTTTTTAAATTATTTCAGGTTTTGGGATACAAGATACGTTACATATTATGTGCTGTTATACATTTACAAGAGAAGTATATTCTTGTCTCCAAATGCTTTATTACCTCTTGTTCATGTTCATAATCCTGTAAATTGTGTTGATCCAGTCCTGCACCATCTTCCTGTGAGAGGGCTTCTCCACTGTATCCAAATGCTCCACCCTCTTCACCGATTCCTCTGTATCTGTTACCTCTATAGTCTCCATGTCCACCAGGGCCTCCAACGGCAGCACTAGCACTAGCTTCAGCACCTCTGGCTCCATTGTTTCCATAGGCTCTGAACGCTCCCTGCTGTGCATTACCTCCACCATTACCAACTCGCTTCAATATTCCCTGCCTTTGTTGGTTTGCCCTGTTAACAAGGACAAATCAATGAAAGAAGGCTAATTAATAAAAACACAAGGGCAGAAAGTGAAAGAGAAATCAGATTTTATAAATATACATGGAGACCCAACTATGTTATGCTCAGGACTGTCTTTGCTTTTTGTGAATGCTTTTGGTCTTGTATACACATGAAAAATTCCTCAATGCTTTGCTAGTATTAAATACTGAATTCACATGATAGTCACTGTCAAATCTTTGTTATCATGATGGTGACAGGAAAAAGAACTGCACTTTGTTATTAGGTACAGTGTACAGGTACCTAATACAGTGACTGGTTAGTGTAGAAAATACTCATTTTTTTAAATAACTGAATAATTTATCAATAAATTCTAGTCATACTAATGATCAAACCCATAGTGATATTAGAAAATTTTTTAGTAATCTGGTTTCTGTCAATTTTAATATATGCTTTCATTTATTTACATGTATATCAACAGCTCTGCTATAAACCCTTGGTCCATATTCTCACCAGAATATGTTAGAGAATGATTAAGATAATCACATAATCAGGGTTCATAAATATAAGTTCTAAAAATGCCCAATACTTCATTTTGCATGGAAGACAATATTAAACATATGTCCCTATGGTGATCATAAATTAAAATTTTTGTGAAAATGTAATTCTTTATAGATAGATCTTCTGTTTTTGGAAATGGATCTTTTGATCATTTCTCCACCAATTAATCTAATAAACATTGTCCTAAATTGATTATATACATGGCAAAATCTCAACTCTCTGTGAAATTCTTAGCTATTCTTTCAGATAGTAGTATAATACTTCATTTTGTACTTCTTTTCTCATATTCATTTTGTAGGGAAGGGAGAATTAGTGGAGTTAATTTTAAGAGAAACACTCAGACAATCTCAGTTATCAATAAACTAATAAATAACTGAATTTAAATTGTATATAAATAACTCAGAATTACATGTTATATATTAGAAAAAAATGAAATTATACTACTGAACATGTACCTATATGTGTGATTCATGAATTCTTTTAATGTTATGTTACATTTAAAAATAAACCAAATATTCCAATAGTTCTGAACTTATAAGCATGCGTCAGAAAATAACAGAGACAAACTAACCTTGGCCCATTGGTTTCAGCACCAAAATTATCATGTCTGTCATGACCAGCTCCATCTTCATAGTCACCTTCACCATGGACTCTATAGGCATTTGCCTGATCAACCTGGTTATTCCAGTCATCATGGCCATTTTCACGGTCATAGATATCTTCATCGTTAGAAGCTTCCTCATCACCATCAAAATTAGCACCAGCATCATAGAGTTCAACATAATCACCATCTTCCTCAGGTGGCTGAATGACAGGTGCATTTGGAATTAACCAATCATCCCAGAAGATTTCAGAGAGTGCATTATAGCCTACCCATTCATTTGTCAAGTATACAGGGGGTGATATTTTTCCCACTTTAAATCCATCTGGAACCTGTGTACACAAGAAAGGTTAAGGTAGTCTCTAATAGCTTCTCATTTTCTTTAGATATTCTAAGTTTCCAAAATGACAACATTTAAAAACATGTTAAAGTTACATTCTTTACTGAAACAAAGATGTCCACAAAGAGAAAACATTTTAGTGAAGATGAGTTGCCCAAATCCAAACATTAGTAATTAGTAGTGGGCTTTGTAGATCACACAGCAAATTTACTCACTGTTTTATTAACCCTACTTGCCTTTGAGGAGTAGATATTTGCTTTTGATGATGGACAGTACGCTTTAGACAAAGTGTGTTTTTCTCTTTTGTTTTATTCTGACACTGAGATTAAGGTACAGCTCTTGAAATAGGTAGGATATTTTTCCAATTTTGTCTGAATATGCCATATATTATCTTAAATTACTTCAAATGCCTCCAAAAAGCTAGTGAATACAAATCTTATTCTTACATTAGGCATAAACATGTACATGATAGAGTAAGGGTACTATGAAAATAAAATATAATGATCTGAAAACATATTGCAAAAGTTTAGGGAGGCTTTTTACTTATACCATCAGAAGACAATATTTTAGACAAATATTTTATCTCATTATCTAAGGAACACTATTAAACAACAGTCGAAAATTTAACTTACACATCTTATCACAGATTAGTTTTTTAGAAATATCTGTTTGTCAATATTCATTCCTACATATTGTATCGCTATACTGGGATTGAGTATACTAGGCAAGTACTGTGCCACCAGACTATATCCACAACACCTGCCATCAATACATTCTGACCAAAATGTGAAAATACAATATTGTCTGATTAGAAAAGTGCCTTTTTCCTCATTTCATTTTTAAATTCAAAATTTTATATTCTGAATACTTGCCTAACAGTGCGATCTCTATAAGTAAAGACTAATACAGCACATTTAAACTCTTTTCCTACTCCATTCAAAAGTATTCTCTGTGTAAGTGTTTGCTTGTATGCATAAATGTGCACCTTGTGCCTTCCTGGTGCATATAAAGGCCAGAACAGGGTGTTTAATTTTCTGGAACTGAACTTGCAGGTGATTATGAGTCACCATATTCATTCTGAAAAACTCACCCTAGTCTTCTGAAACAGAAACATGTGTTGTGCCATCTGTTCATGCCTAGCCTCTGTGTTTTAAGATCAGAAACAATTGGCCAAAGCAAACTGATATTAAAAATAGATATAAATGCATCATGAGATAAACCTACATGGATGTCAATCAGTAACTTCTGATCAATAGTAGAATAAGGCGGTGATGATTGAGACCTCCTTCTAGTCACAGGACTCTCCTCCTCAGAAGATGATTCTATGGATTGTCAAAAAGGACATTAGTAACAGCAGCAATTTCATAATTACTTCAGTTTGTGTAGTGGGTCAATTCAATACCTTATTGTTTTTTTCTTTCAGCCTTTGTTAGCATATATGGGAATATCTCCTCATATTAAAACATATAGTGTCTGTGATCCTTATTTCTGCTTTCAAGGATACTACCAGGCTCAGGTATTATTGTTCATACTGTAGACCTATAGACATTTTTTCTTCAATATTTAGTATAGCTATGATAAATCCATCAACCTACTCAGATATAACCAAGTTATGAATTCCCAAAGATTTTAATAAAGATGAAAAGTGAACTAATCAAAATCATAAAACTTAACTGTGGAAACTTAACAGATGGAAACTTTATAATAATTTGTGAAACAACTTTCTAAAAGAGATGGAAATATTTCATGTCTGTTTGGCTAATGAACATTTGAGAGTACTGAATAATAGCCACTGGACCACCAGAGTAGCTACTGATTATTTAAACAGAAATATACTGTTAAAATATTTATTTAATTTTAGTTTTAGTTTTCACTTAAAAAGTTACATGTAGCCTAGCTGTTTACTGTCACATGGAATAGTACAATTACATTATGATAACATTTCTATTCAAAGTAAAATTTAGTTTGTAAGTACAGGTTTTGAAAACTGTCATGTGGTAAATAACAAGTTGCATTAAAAATTCAGTGAGAATATTTAATAGGCTTACAAATAAGTAGAACCTAGGTTTCCCAAAGGAATACTGGATCCATATTTTTTCTAGGAATATTAAGTATAAGTACTACTGTCCTTCTTTTATCTACAACCTAACTATATATAGTCAAAGTCTAGATACTATAAATTGAAAACCCTGCATTTGTAATGTTACTATCTTTTGAGAATGTTATACCTCATATCTTAGAATGTGTATTCTTGCCTTCTAGTGTTATAACTTTGGTATTTATCTTTTTCAGGAAGTAATTCAAGTCTTTCAGAGAGGAAGTAGAGTGATTATAAAGGTTAAGTGTCTGATGATTTCTCTGGCACATTGACAGTGATGTGATTTCCTCTTTGAGGAAGCCAATCTGCTGGGAATCTCTGATGCTCTGTGTCACACATGTAAAAGTCTTAGCCCTAAAAGGTGTAACACTTATTTGCAGAAATAATGCTGCTTCCTTCTGTAAATGATGATGGATTATTTAATTTCAGAAAGGCAGGTGATTGAACTGTAAAACTTATGTGTTTGCCATGTACTAGCAAATTTATATCTGACCAAACTAGAAGGAAAACATTTTGGGGAAAAAAGTTAGCAATTTCAAAATTTGGTTTTCCATATCCCTTATACATAAGCATTTAGCAAAAATTCTTATGATATATTTTTATAAATATGCTTAGGGCTTGGTCAGCAAATGTCCTCTAATTAAACTTATGTTGCATACTTAAAACTGAAAAAAATAGCAAATTTTATGACCTAATGCACAATTTTTGGATTTTCCTAATGTCTAAAAATGTGTAACAAATTTAAAATCTATTAAATGCACATCACCACTAAAATACTTGATTAAAATTGATACCAAAATTTCAGAAGCACTCTTGTCATTACTTGATCAATTAATTTTTCATGTATTTTTTTAAGATAGCCATCAGTTGTAGCATTTAAGAAATATATATGTGATATTGTGTATACCATATTTTGGAGAGGTGAGATAAAATGACAAGTTAAACTTACTCTCACAATTATTCTACTTATATTGTAAAGGTAACCTAATAAATTTTGGCTAGTCAAAAAATAATCTCCCAAGGTTTAAACATATTATCTCATGTTTTATAGGAACTAAATGGAATGATCACTTTCTATTTCTCAGAGGTCACCACTAATCACTCAAATACCTATTCAAACCTACTGCTCATCTTAATACTGCCTGGCATCCTTAACAGGTTTCATTCATTCTGTCTCAAAACTCTTCCTTATTTCTGAAATATAAGCTGTTAAGTATTAGGCCTATGTATGACTTTTCTAACTTTGAGTTTTGAATCACCTGATGCTGCTTGATAATTTTGAACATTGAGGGGACTCTTCTGTCTGACGTCCATTGGCTGATGATCTTCTTCAAAAATAGGTCTCTGAGAGACACTACAATGATAAAGAGACAAAGGGTTTAATGAAGAAATGTATATAATCATTATAAGCATACTGTGCTGTTACCTTCATCTCTTAAAACCATCTCTGAAAGAAAACCAAACCAAATCAAACCAAAGGAAAGACATGAACACATGTGACACATTCTAAAATGCTAGAGTATATACAACTCAACACAGAATGATTTTCTTAAAACTCTATTATATATAGCAATGGAAAAATACTGGAGCTTGCATGTTATTTTCCAATTTTAATTTCCCAAACCTATTTTATCTACGATAAACAGTTTCCACATATAGAAATAAAGAAAAGCACCTGTCAATATAGTATGCATTCCCTTCACATGCTACACTGTCTCCAGTGTTCAAAGCAATATTCAGATAAAATTACCCAGATTACATCAGGAAACAAAATCTTCTAGTGCATAATAGAATTTCAACATGGAAAATACAGAGTATTTTATTACAAGTGTTCCACTGTTATCCTGTCTTTACTTGCCCATAATTCACGTTTTTAATAAATTGTTTCTGGTTTGAATAGGTAACAGTTTGGATATATGTATATCCATTTTCAAATGCCAGTGTAGATAATTTTATTTGCTTTTGGTTTCCTATCTAGGAAGGAGTTCCTTTGTTAATTCAATTATAACAGACAAAAGACATTAGTATGGCCCATCATTTCAGGAGAAATTCAATATTCATTTACACTAATTTTATAAATTTATTTTTTGTTTGCGAGTCCATTATGGCTTCATACATTTTATAAATTAACAGAAAATGTATTTGTAGAGAATGTATTTGTTATTAATCAGTTACAAATCTGTAAAGTTATCATTCACTCTCAAGTTAACATTAAGTTTAAATGTTATATACTGAATTATATTAAGATTATGTTCAACAGCACTAAAATTTATTCACAGTTAATCTGGTTTCTTCTTTGAGGTTACCATGGTGACTCAGGCATTGAGTGTAGAGAAAAAGAGTTCTCAATCTTACTTTCTAGTTTTTACAAGTTTCTTCCTCAGGCTTTGTTTGAAGATATAGTCACAGGACTTAAAAAATGTTCTATGGCTTTGCTTATTATGGATGAACTCTCTGTCATTTGTCCATACTTTGCAGTCTCTTTAATTTTAAACTTTATTTCATTTGTATTTTTGTGAACATTTTACTATCATATATGATGAGTATATAATTAGTAAAATCCAAAATAATTTGCTTAAGGGCAAAATTGTTTGGAACACTGGTTATGACATGCATTTTCAGTGTGTGTGTGTGTGTGTGTGTGTGTGTGTGTGTGTACATGCACCTGGAAATAAAAACATTTCATGTCACATATGTGAAAGTCATGGGGACAACTTGTGGAATTTCACTGTCTCTGACTGTGTGGGTTGTGGGAACTGAACTCAGTCCATTAGGCATGATACAATGTTTTTTGCTCCCCTGCCCCTACCCCAGACACCTCACTGGCCCTGTCTAATGACACACAGTATAGTCAATGAGTATTTACTGAATATCCTACTTAACAAAGGCTTGATTGTGAGTTTGGTCCATTTTAAAATTGTCATTCACATCTAATGCATGTTACAGAACACCTGACTTATGGAACATAATCTTTGGAAACCACCCGGCAATAACTTTGTGTTTTTTTTTTTTTTAATCTCAGTTATACACAAATAGTTTGAAAATGGAAACACATACCTTGAAGAAAATGTCACACGGTGTTTACGATTCTGGTTGCAAGGCATAGAAGCAGATCTCTCATGGACCTTAGAGATGCAATGAAATAAATTGTTTGATAAAGTTCTTGACCATAAATTCTTTTGTGTTACTAATTGATTTGAAATTTACTTTCTTCACATAGAGTTTCACACAGATTCAATGCAATCCCCATCAAAATCCCAGCACAATTCTTCATTGACCTTGAAAGAACAATACTCAACTTTATATGGAAAAACTAAAAACCCAGGATAGCCAAAACAACCCTGTACAATAAAAGAACTTCTGGAGGCAGCAACATCCCTTACTTGAAGATCTACTATAGAGCTAAAGTAATAAAAACAGCCTGGTATTGGTACAAAAACAGACAGGTAGACCAATAAAATAAAATTGAAAACCCTGATATTAATCCACACACCTATGAACACCTAATTTTTGACAAAGAAGCAAAACTCATACAATGGAAAAAAGAAAGCATTTTCAACAAATGGTGCTGGCAAAACTGGATGCTGACATGAATTGCCAATAGATCCTTATCTATCACCATGCACAAAACTAAAGTTCAAATGGATCAAAGACCTCAACATAAATCCAGCCATAGTGAACCTCTTAGAAGAGAAAGTGGTAGGTACCCTTGAACAAATTGGTACAGGAGATCACTGCAAGAACCTAACTCCAATAGCACAGTCACTGACATTGACAATTAACAAACGGGAACTCCTGAAATTGAGAAGTTTCTGTAAGGCAAGAGGCAGTCACCAATACAAAATGGCAGCCTACAGAATAGGAAAAGATGTTCATTAACCCTATATCTGACAGAGGGCTCATTTCCAAAATATACAAACAACTCAAGAAGCCAGTCACCAAAACACCAAACAATCCAATTAAAAAGTAGGGTACAGAATTAAATAGAGAATTCTCAATAGAGGAATCTAAAATGGCTGAAAGATACTTAAGAAATTGCTCAACATCCTTAGCCATCAGGGAAATGCAAATCAAAACAACTCTGAGCTACCATCTTGCACCTGTCAGAATGGCTAAAGTAAAAAACACCAACGACAGTCCATGCTGGTGGGAGCGCAAACTTGTGCAGCTACTTTAGAAATCAGTATGATGGTTCCTTGGGAAAACAGGAATCAGTCTACCACAAGATCCAGAAATTCCACACTTGGGCAAATACCCAAAAGATGCACATTCATACAACAAGGACATACGTTCAACTATGTTCATAGCAGCATTTTTTTTTGTAATAGCCAGAACCTGGAAACAACCTAGATGCCCATCATCCGAAGAATGGATGGGAAAAATGTGGTACAGTTACACAATGGGTATTACTCAACAGAAACAAAACCAAACAATGAAGTCTTGAAATATGCAAGCATATGGATGTAACTGGAAGAAACCATCCTGAGTGAGGTAACCTAGGAGGCACAGAAAGACAAGCATGGTATGTACTCACTTTTACATAATATTAGACATAGACAAAGGACATGCAGCCTACAATTCACACCTCCAGAGAAATGAGGAAACAAGGAAGACCATAAGAGAGACATAAATGGTCTCTGGAGAAGCGGACAAGGACAAGAACTCCTCAGCAAATTGAGAGCACTGGTGGGGGCAGATAGGGAAGGGAAAAAGAGGAGGGGGTGGAGAACATGAGGGGTTAAGAAAACTGAGTTGGGGGAGGAATAGAAGAGAACAAAAAAAGATACCTTAATAGAGGGAGCCAGAATAGGTTTAAAGAGATACCTGACATTAGGGAAATGTTCAGAGATCCAAAGAGATGACCTCTAGGCAGTAGAGAAGTGGCTTCCTTAAATGCCCTTCCCCTATAATGAGATTGATGACTATCTGAATTGCCATTCTAGAGCCTTTATCCAGTAGCTGATGGAAGCAGAAGCAGACAACCACAACTAAGCACTGAGCCATACTCCTAGAATCTATTTGTAGAAAGGGAGTAGGGATGAGCAAATGGGTCAAGACTGTTTTGGAGAAATCCACAGAATCTGCTAATCTGACCAAGTTTGAGAACATGGACCCCAGTCATAAAGCTGGGAAACCAGCATTGAACCAAACCAAACCCTCTGAATGTGGGTGCTATTTAGGAGGTCTGGGCAGGCTATAGGACCTCAAACAGTGGAACCAATATTTATCCCTAGTACACAAATGGACCTTGGGAGCACCATTTCCTATGGAAAGATACTATTTCAGCCCAAATACATGGAGCAGGACCAAGGCCCTCCTCTAAATTTGATGATCCCCTATGGAAGGCCTCACCATCCTTGCGGAGTGGGTGGGTGGCAGGATGGGGGGTCAGTTCGGTGGGAGGGGGCATGGGAGGATGAGAGGGAGAGGGAACTGGGATTTATGTGTAAGATCAGATTGTTTCAAAATTAAATAAATAAATGAAAAAACAAGGATTAATATGAATTGACATTCTTTGGTATGAAAAATGGAGGATGGAAAACAATCAGTGAGATTGCATATATTACATTCTAAACTAAACATTGCTAATTCACTGCATGTCTTGCTTAGTGTCAAGCTAAATGTTATAACTACCATCTGGGAATACAGGCAAAGCCAAGTGTTGAACAAAGCAGCAAGAGAGACATTATTGACTATTTTAATTAACTGACACAATCCCACTTATATTCCTTATAAATACTTGATATTTATAAAACAATAATCTTAACTATTCAATCAAGGATTTCATATCTAAGAAACTATATTCCAAAAGTCTTGAAAAAAATTTCGTAGTAGAATTTCTTGAGGTATCTTATGCTGATTAAGTACAATAATGTGACTACTAAATCACCATCACCAGAGGAACATTAGTGTTATTTATTTTCATACTAAATAATTTCAGTGACCAAAAGGAATTTGGAATGTTGGCTGTTAGGAACACAAGTCATGATAATGCTACCATGTTTTTATAATAAGTAAACTCGCAATGTCAGTCTCACAAATATGTGTTAAGAATACTGAATTATTTGATTTAGTCATCAAAACAGAAGTCATTCTAACATGTAATCACTTAAATTTTTGTGTGAGAGAAAATGAGTCATAGATTAAATGACTCAAATTTGTGATCAATAGTATAGCAAAAAGGGACTTAATCAAGGTAAAGGATGGCATGTGGTTATGTTACACAGTGAACTACCCACGTTTTGATATGAAATGGTGTATTTTTTAAAAAAAACACTGAAAAGCATTCTTACTTGAGCTATGTGCATATGCTAGATATTTTAAATGAAATAAGTTTGCAAACCTAAGAAAAATAAAAGTGATGCCATTTGCCAAAAGTGATAAAAACATGAGCTTTCAAGGGAGAAGTAGAAATTGTAAATTTGTATCTGTTACTGAGTAGTTGACAGCTTATGAATACCCAGTTACATATAAGGTAAAATTGGAAGTGATGTTAAAAAGTGCTGTTTTTATATTGTAAAATGGAATGTAAAAATTGGGAGAATCTGTATAAACAGTGAACTAATATTTTCCAATTGATGAATACATAAATTTGGAAATCATATATAAGTAAAATATCTATTCATAGTACAAGAAAAGGCAATGGATTGTAATATCATTAGTTATAAAAAATTTATGAATGTAGTTTTAGATTCTATTTGTCTAGTTTGGGCATGCTACCAAAGAATATGCACAAGTATCTGAACAAAAATCTACAACAGTCACACTTATCTAAAAATTTTATACAAAATTTCCTTTTCTTAACATCTATGAGTAACAAGCCAGCTCTTACACATAAATTTCTAGCAAAACACCATATGGCCACATATTGAATTATGAAGTAGATATGAATCCAGCTGTTTTCTATTAAGCAAGACAGATTAAAAGAATCTGAAAATATGAGAGAATGACATCTCTATAATAATATTTAGGGCAAGATAAATACTTTTCATTTGTATTTATTTATCACGTTAAATGTATTTGTACCTTTTTGGTTTTAATTTTCAGTAAATTAGTGAATGACAATGAAAAAGCTTTACAGAAGTCTCAATATTTAGGATTTAAAGGGATCTTGAGACCCTTAAGTTTAAGAGGCACTTTTCTAGGTACTTATTAATGTCAAAACAATTCATATTGAGAAATTTACCTCATTTCCTGTAGGATTTGGAGCGCATGGTTCTATTTGGACTTCAGCCTGTATTGAATGAAACACTTCATCATTGTCTGATGAGTCATCTTCTTTATTCTTTAAAACAAAAATCACATAAATATTTAAATGACTGTGAGAGTGAAAGTGATAGGAATAACAGAATCATCTTAATTTGTAACCAGAATGAATAATTTCCAAATATTTAAAAGTTATTTAAATGAGTAGCTTTTAACAGTGTTTGGTTAAAGATCCCTTTTGACGCTGAGAAAAAGTACCAATTGGACACAGAAAACTGCATATAGACACATACTCACTCACATAGATTTTCAGGCAAACTGTTGAGTTTCTGAAGCTTATCTATGGGATCCAAATTAAGAGTCTGATTTAACGCTTGATTAGCACATAATCACAACCTAACTTTCACATTTGGTGAGTTGTTATAACTCCAACATTTGGTCCTGAGTAGAGGAAGATCTGTGGTACAGAGGTGCAAATATTCCTCCTAAATTAAGCTCTCAGAGTTAAGAAATTGTCCAATCAAATGAATCAACCACCATTATCTCTCCTAATTATAAGGAAAATGTATGCACTTTTTCTCACTAGTATGGCAAGTCACTCAGACTTGTTTCTAAATTCCAATTAAATTTCATATCTTTCTAAAGAAATACGACTTTGTCTTTAGTACGAAGAATTTTATTTCCTTTAAATTGATTTTAAGGAATACATATAAAGATATGAATGCCTATGTAAGAACCTAGTCTCATAGGGTAGTAACAATTGTTCACTGACTTGGTTACATTTTGAAATAGCTTTATATATATGTATGTATGTATGTATGTATGTTTGGATATTCACACACACACACACATACACACATCCAAAACAATGACAGTATGCTCTCTGCTGCTAATATTAGGCATATTTTCAGAATAAATAAAAGTCTTGTTCATGGATGCAAATCCCATTAGCTCTAAATGGTTAAGAGTTCATTGAGAATAGTCATTAGCATATTAAGTGTTTTAATCCCTACCACACATCACCATTTCAGACTCATCTCTCCCCTTCTGCATATCTCTATATTCTGGGAGTGATGACATCCATTTCCCCTTTTTGAGTCATTTTTTAAAATTATTTTCTCATGTAAATGAGCCAAGGAATTATCACTTGTTTAATTGATTTAATGTGCATACACCTAAAAAATTACTTATCTAGATACTCAGGCAAGGTTCATTTGTAATTACTTTATCAGTTATTATTTAAATAGATCTGGTTAACTGTTTAATCATCATATAACAATTCCTTTTATATAAATGAATACTAAAATTTATTAGAAAACAACTACTCTAATTTTTCCTGACCTTACAAATTTGGTTATCACATCTATAAACTATTCATTATTGGATTAGTATTTTCAGATAAAAGTCAACAAGGCCTGTCAAATTTTATCCTCCTCCATATGAGAGCTTGGAAGTAGTAAAGTTTTATTGTCTGATCCTCAATGAGAAGATAGGTGCCACTGGTTTCCTGTCTGTGCAGGCAAGTCATTCAATAATTGCATAAAAACATGGGAGTATTAGGAACACAAGTTGTAATTATGACAACTATATACAAAAAGTGCTTTGAAAATTAGTTCTGTTGTCATTTTAAATAGATTTAGTTTTATTTTATTTTTACATATACTTTTGGCAAAATATGTGTCTGTGCACCATGAATGCACAGTGTTTGTGGAGACCAGTAGAAGGTATCAGATCCCCTGGAACTGGAATTATCGATCATTGTTACATGACATGTGACACTGGGAACTGAACCTGAGACCTCTGAATGAGCAATCTCTGAGCCATCTCTCTAGCCCTGGCTTAGTTTTTCTTATTTTAATCTCAATTGAAAGGTCTCAAGCTACAAATAAATTCAATTCACACAAGTATCACAGGTCATCATTCTATGGCAAGATATAATAAGCAACTTTAAATTAAAAGAAAATTATTTATTTTATTTTTGTGTTACATGCCTACTCTAACTCATTTGCACCACACGAGTGCAGAAGCCATGGAAGACAGAAGGTCACTGGCAGTTATGAGCTTCCGTGTGGGGTTCTGGGAACTAAACTTATTTCCGTTACAGGAGCAGTAAATTCTCTCATCTGCTGAGCCATCTCCCTCTAAGTTACATCCCAGAAAGTTACATTTTAGAAGAATAAAAGTGGAGGCAACTTTAGAATTTTAGAATAGAAATGTTTCAAGAGTCAAAATAATTATTTTAAGTGTTTGTATGCTATCCCTTTACTGGTTAAGGGGGTAGCTGGTAAAAGCCAAACAAGCCCCTAAAAATTAAGGTACAACTCCTACAGAGATACATTAAACCGTTATTTGTGTTATTAAAGCAATATCTCCTCTTTTGATGACAATTATCTGGAGATTTCAGAATGACTCATTTGATGTGCAAATTAGTAAATATTTGGTAGAGCCTGAGCTATTCATCCATTGTGCTTCACAGAGAAAAATGCAAGCATTAACTAGCACATTTTAATAGTTTTCACTCAGGAGAAATATAACATTTCTTACATTTCCAACTTGTCTCAATTCCTCTTCGTGCTGATTAAAGATTTCCTCCCATCTACGCTGGCGCCGTCTCCTGCTGGTTTCTAAGTCTGAAAGTTCAAACTCCTCAACTCTCCATAAGGACTTTGCCCTGAACCTCTTGGGTGATAGTCTTTTCGCCAGTGCCTGCCTTAGACTAGAAATTCTTGACTTTTTCTTCTGTGTCTGTTCTGGTTCAGTGTAAAACGCATTGGTTGACAAATTTTCCATCAAGATTTGCAGCGGACCAAGTGGTTTTGAGATACAGGCATTTGGTGCTTGAAGCAAGTCCCTTGATAGCCCCTCTATGAGTGCTTGAATTGCACCTACAGCCTGTGAGACCTCTGGAGCCCAGGCCTGTGCTTGAGGTGACTCTTCACTTGGTTCCCCTACTGGAATTAGCACCTGTGTGTCCAAGTGAAGAGGCAAGAGCACATGATGGTTCTGTGACAATAAAGGTAGGAACACCTGGGCATGTACTTGTATAACCTCAGGTTCCTTATCCTCAACCTCAGCTTGTGGAGGTTCCACAGCCGGTTCTTGCACCTCTGGTTGCTCAGGTGCCCTATTCTGCTCCAGATTCTGCTCAGGAACTTGATTCTGCTCCTGCTGTTGTTCAGCAGCCTGGCCTTGCCTTTGCTGTTCAGGTGCCCTATCTTGCCCCTGAAATTCTTCTGGCACCTGGTCCAGATCTTCAGGCTGCCCTGTTTCTAATGCCTCAGACTGGGCCTCCTGCTCTTTGGGTATGGGGGCCTGTACCTCTGAAGGACTAGGCTCTATATCCTGAGTAGGGGGTGGCATGAACACTCGCACCCGGGCTGCTCTACTTAGTCCTGGAGGTGCCTGAATCTGCACTAATAGAGGTGAAGTTGCCTTAGCTAGAGCCTGTAGTGGCTTGAACACCTGAGCTGCTTCTTGTAGCCACTGTGATGCCTGAGCCTGCATCTGTACAGGCTCAGGGGTGTTGTCCTCAGCGTGTGGAGGCACGAACTCTCGGGCTTCCTCCTGCAGTTGCTGAAGTGCTTCGAGTTGTGGCTCTTCTGGATCAGGTAACCACCTTGGCTGAGGGGGTTCTCCATTCAGGACTCTAAGAGGTCTACAACTGCTGCTAGCTGGAAGTCTCAGAAGTTCATGAGAGCAAGCAAGTTCTCTAAAATAAACACACAGATGATTGCCATATAATGATAGTTTTCAGTGGAATTAGGTCATACATGAGAATTGAGTTAGTTTTTAAAAGATACAACCCCCTACAAAGATAACAAATGATTATGTAGTAATTCTTGCTATGTCTGAAACAGCCTGTACGTAATATGTGCAGTGCTAATGGATTAAATCATTAATGTGGGCTGGTATTCTACTTGATCATTCTGTTGATATGTATGAAGTCGTTTTGGAATAGTAACAAAAACTCTCAATATTTTCACACAATATCTCTTAAAACAGAAGTCCTCTGGGATTTTTTTTTGGCTTGTTTGTTTCATAACAGAAAAGATAAAATTGACTTGAGCAGAAGGCAGTAGTAGTAAAGCTATTTTCTTAGGTAACACGCTGCTATCTAATTATAATATCCAGTTTTCCCAACACACCTGAATCTCCTTGGGGTGTTCAGTTGCTGAATAGCTGCTTCTCTTTCAAAGACCAGAGGTATGCCTTATGAAAAAGAGAAAAGGAAATATTGCATAAATTGAGTGTGATTCTCCTTAGTCACTTAGCAGCTTCTAAGGCCCAGGAAGTAGAGTGCATCTGCACAGGTAACACAGTAACAAGGAAGCCAGCTCTTCAAACATACTTTGCTGCTGCTGTCAACTCTCAGGGTACAATTTTGAAACAAGTAGAAATAGTTCAGGCAGATTAGTTTATCTGGACACAATAAAGAAATTTTTAACAATTGGATTATTGCAGTTCTAAAGAAATAAAAGGCAGAATAGAATAAAGGGATAAGGAGGGACAAGGACACTATTTATGGTGTGCGTTTGACCGGGAGAGCCATGAACACTTGATCTATCCCATATGGTCATGGATACTCCTGAGTCTGTTCCAGAAGAGGCTTAAATATGCGCAGCATCCCAAGCCTGGAGTGACATAAACACCTTGAATGCCCCTGAAGTAATTTAACTGCTTTTCACTTAGGTAACCTCCTTGACTGAGGGAGTTCTTCATGCAGGGCTCTAAATAGTATGTCTTTACTTGTTTTATACTTAATATATATCATTCAGCTTCTCTGCTATCTTAGCTGTGCCATTTCTGTTGAAATCTGGAATCTTACATAAGGAAAAAAAGAAGAGTTTTCTTTCAAATCCCTGTCCTAAATTACTTAGGACAACTATAATTACATTTGTGGAGTAATGTCCAAACAAATGGGACTTTCCTGTAGGTAACTTTTTTTTTGAAATCTTATAACTTTAAATTTCAGCAAATTATGACTGATGTCCCTGTAGCAGTTTGAGAATGGCTGACCTGTATGATGCTGGTCCCAATAACTTCATTATCAGAGGAGCAGAAATAACCCTGTAGCTCCTCATTTGGGAGCAGCACACATAATATTCTAAATGGGACAAGCAATACTGCAGTCATTCCTACAGATATTAACATGCTTCTATCATTTTCAAGTTCCCTTGTCTTCACTCTATATTTACTCTGGACTCTGTCTATGCTCCCTGAAATTAAATGCAGAAAGTTCTAGGAAATAAGAAATTTAAGCTTCCCTAGTATTTTCTCCTACATTGAGTAAAATCATCTTGTCACTTTTGGCATCAATAAGTGAAAGTTCACCTTTGTGTACATAAATTAGCTTCTTTAATTACATCTCAGTGTTTGTTCATAGAATTAACTTCACATGATATATACAAATTATTTCAAAAGTAAGTCATTAAATGTGCAATTATGAACACATTTATTTCCAAAGACTCGATTAAATTTCTTTAGTTAGAAGTTTACTTAAATACACAATATATAATTCTATTTTATTCTGAGGATTAAGTCTTGCAAATGTGAATACTTGATAGGTATAATAGAAAAAATGCATAACCTCATAGATAAATGATCACAAATGAGGTAATCATATGAATTAGTGGCAAACAGCATTGAAAACACTAAATTTCAAAAAGCTTTTGGCTTTTAACTTTCAGACTCTGTGTGTGTGTGTGTGTGTGTGTGTGTGTGTGTGTGTGTGTGTGTGTGTGTGTGTGTGTCTGTGTGTGTCTGTGTGTGTCTGTGTGTGTCTGTGTGTGTCTGTGTGCGTGCGCACGTGCGAGTGTGAATGTGAATGTGGGTGATTACACAGGTCAGATGTGTCAGATCTACTTGAGGTGGAGCTGAAGTTGGTTATGAGCCATCTGATAAGGGTAC
The DNA here is from genome assembly GCA_030556225.1 of Cricetiscus sungorus. NCBI lineage: Eukaryota > Metazoa > Chordata > Mammalia > Rodentia > Cricetidae > Cricetiscus > Cricetiscus sungorus. The sequence goes on from JANBXA010000726.1 coordinate 38,230,816, forward strand.
TGGGAACTGAACTCAGGATCTCTTCCCTGCTGAACCTCTCCAGTTCCCAGCAACTAAATTCTTAAACAAATATGAAACTAAAAGCAACAAATAAATAAATATAAGAGCCTCTCTTATCTGAATTCTACAAAACATTGTTGTCTCTACCTTTCTTCTGTCTCTTTTTAATGATTCCAGTAAGATGGTTTGTCAATGACTCCACAACGTGCCGTTCATTTTTAATAGTCTGAACAAATGGGTGATGAAGCATATTTCCAGATGTAGGACGAAATAGGAAATTTTTTATCATGCACTTTTCCATGAAATTGAGGAACTTATGGGACCTGAAACAAATGAAGCATACAGATGAAAGACATTGTCACCTGCTGCACCATCCCTACCCTACTACTGAGCTACTTTCAAGGTCAAATATTCTGAAAGACATGTTAGATTTATATTTGTCTTCTAATTACCAAATATCCCATATCGTAGCAATATACATTATACAATCAGGTTATTTAAACTTGAAAGAAACAGAATTCAACAGATTTTCCTACTCAACAATAGAAATTTCATGAATTTAGCAGCATATATATGGTAAAGCTCATGTAATAAGATGCCAATTAAAAGATTAATGTGGCATATGTTGTCAGGCAGTGTAGACTGGTCATATGCTGTAACAGTCATTCTCTGGAGTTGGAATGTTTTACTTTCTATAAACAAGTATAGCCACAGATGCTTCACTATAATTCCAAATGAAGGTATTGATAACCAAGACAAATTAAGCTTCTAAAACAGCACATGGAAAGAGATACTGTCCAAAAGCTTACATCTATGTAAAGAGTAAAGTTCAAAAAAAATGCCAACAATGAAATAACACTTAAACCTCTTACAAATCATAAACAAGAGTTGAACTGAATTAAACAGCTTCATAGAACAGAATTCTCATGGTTGCCTGGTCTGCAGAAATACAGAGGGATTTCTTCAGGTCTATGGATGTTTAATTTAACAGGCCAACCAATAGAGCTCTATATCAGAATTACTGACTGCATGTCAGAAATTTAGACATCCAAGTCAAGATACTGGAATACAGGAAATGGTGTCCAACAAAAATGATGAAACAAGAATGACCAAATGAATGAAAACTTTATTATAAAATACTAAACCAATATATTTAAGAAATCCATGTTTACCATCCACTGGATTTGACTGTGGGAGCAGATTCCCGTAGAATAACGAAAAGGGCTTCCAGGGGCTGAAGGTTACACAGAGCTGTTAAGGGAAAAAAGTCAAAGGGTGACTGCAGAGCCTCCCGCTCATTCCATTGTCTCAGGGTTTCATTCACATATCCTGTTAAATAGGCACTAAGAGATGAACAGATAACAATAAATGTATAACTACTAAAAGTACATTTTTAATAAAAATATTACATGAAGTCAGTGTCTCCATTACCAGGTCTAACAAATCAGTTGAAAATGGGCTCCTAAAATGGTCAAAAATGTTAAAATATTTTACACAATATATAGAATGCAAAAAATCAGGAAATATATGGTCCAGATGAAAGTAAACTGACATGGTACACGGAGGAATTTTGTCCATATTCTGTTTTGCATTAAGCAGAAGATTTATACAGTCACAAAAAAGGTGGATGCTAAGAAGTACATCTCTTCAGCTTGTGGTCTATGGTGCTACGGTGTTTGAATGCTACTATAAATCTTCTAGCCTCAGTATAAATGTTCCATATTACTGAAGTCCCCACCTACAACCTAATAACTAAAAGAGTTCCTGAAAACTCAAAAACTTCTGTTTTCTATTGTTAAAGCACCCTCTCCCTGCTAACACTTTCCTCTTCTTTTTCTCTGTTTCTCTGGAAGAGCCTGAGGTACAAAAGATCAAAGGATGATAATTTTCTTACCTAAATATTGGAAGACACCATCTGATAATTGTAGTTTTAGAAAACTATCCCCTCTGAGATGACAATTATCATAACCTAAAAGATTGCTGCAGTTAAATTGATGACTATGCAGAGTAAATACTCCAGGCAAAAAAGGATAGTGGTGAAAGAGAAATTTTTGATAGGGAGGCTATCTAGAGTTACTTAGGGTTAAATAATTTTCATTAATTATCTAGGCAGATAGCCTATCGCTTTGTGAGTTCAGAATCTTCTGGCCCTTACTCATCTTTCCAAAGAAGTTCACCATTTGCAATTTCTTAATTTCTTTGCAAAATTCTTCTGACCTCCTATGTGTTCGCTCTTCAGTTCCCTTTTCTTTCTGTTACTTAAAATAAGATTAATGCCAACTATCACATCCTGAATTTGAAGAGATGGACAGAGAAGTATATATCAAAGGATAAGGTATAAGAAACAGAAAATAAAAAGATATCACATACTTACATATGGCGATTCTTAACAAAAACATTTGGTCATCATTGAAAACATGACCATTTATGGTTTGGTACATAATATGTCACATGTGTAATCAAACCAAAGTTAATTTTTCCAAGTGTTAGCATCATTTCTTTAGATAGATAGATTATACAGTATACTTGCACAATCTTTGAAATAGATCAACTATATCAAATATTTGTACTTACGAGGAGCCCCTTCAGCCATTTCAATAGCAGTGATTCCCACAGACCACACATCACTCTGAAAATGATAGCAAGAAATCTGCTGTTAACATGGAAAATTAGTATTAAGAATCTCAAAATCATTTGTGCTGCAATGGCCTATCTGAGAGCCAATTCATGGGTTTTCTAGAATAAAGCTTCTTTAGAAACTGAAGCTACAGAAAGTTTTTATTTAAGTTTGTAACTAGCCAGCACCTCACTGTACCACAGGATCATAAGGAATGATATTGGGTAAAAGGAGAGTTCACCTTAGGAGCATTTCTATTATTGCTACTCTTTAAACATAAAATGTAACATTTTTTATACAGAAATCTTAATCAATAGCATACAATTTTGAGAAAGTGGTTTAATTCTATATATCTCAATTTCATTTAATGTAGAATGCTTTTTAATAGCACATATATGTGAGTATACATATATATATTTAATAAACAGACATTCTTAATGCTTTCTGAGTTAAAAAATTAATATACTAATTAGGCTACATATAAAGTATATTTGCTGATATATTTTACATAAATTATTGAATACATATTTCAATAGCTTCTGGAATATAATCAATTGAACCCCGAATCATTATGAAGCTCTTATAAATTGTCTTCATGATTATCAGCTATAAATGGTTTTTCAAAATATGAAAAAGGGGCTGAGATGGTTCAGTGGGTAAAAGCATTTATGCAAGCCTGCTGATGACTTCTGTCATCAGGATCGACATAGTGTAAGACTGAATTGACTTCTACATGATTTTCTTTGAACTCCTTTGCACACACACACAGCACGGAGGTGCATGAGCACAGATACCATACTTTGAAGACTGTGAAATTTATACCCAATATAAGTCACTGTGCCTTGCAGTAAATGAGTGAAAGAACTTTGTTTCAATAGTCCTCATAGTTCCCAGTGTAATGCAGAAAATGCAATAGGCTCTCAGTAAATAATTCCTTTACAGAACAAGCAAAGGACATCAGACAAAATGGCAAAGAGATGAAATATACGCTGATTAAATTCAAGCGTTGAGTCCTAAGTTCTACAGAGAGTGAATTGTTTGGAGATGTAGGATGTGGCAAGTGAGTGAGGTTTCTCTAGTAGTTAGCAAATGGCGAGTTTTGTTCCTTTCCATGTTGACTTTTTAGATATGTTTGTGTACATATATGTATATATGTGCATTTAAAATTAAAATTTCACTAGAAATATTTATACCACAAATTGTTAATTTGCCTATTCCACTGATTTTCTGTGATTCTGGAGATGAGGCAAATGCCAAAGATTTTCTCCAGTACTTCAAGTAATTATTATTTTTATTTTTGATTTTACAAGGATTAATTATTTGCCTTATATTTATTCTTTATTTGTGGAACTGGTGATTAAACTTAGGGCCTTGTGAATGTTCTACATACTAGCCAGTATCACCAACCCTATCTGTCTCTCTTAATTTCAATACAGAGCCGACCTTAAACTCATTTTGTAGCTCAACCAAGCTTAATACTCCTGCCTTAGCTGTCCAAGTATTTGGGATTACAGTCTTGGGGCCCCAGTCCTGGCTTCATCAGATGGAATTTAGAAATTCCTCTCTTCTTGGAAATTAAATATCCAAATGCAGCCATCTGATATATTTTTATAAAGAAGTTGCCAGCAACTTGAGCTAGAGAATCTGAAAAAGTGCCAATGTTCTACTTTGTCTTCATTATTAGAAAATATCATCATGTGCATACTATGAAACCACATATAGTAATAGAGTCTACTATTTCTGATAAGACGGTACTTAAAAGGAAGATCTCCTTTTATCATTAAAATAGACATAGTTGGCGCTAGAGAGGTGGTGAAATAGGTAAGAGCACTTGCTTAATCACGAAGACCTAGAGTCAGATACCAGCACACATAGTCACCTGGTTGACAACTAATTGTTACTCCAACTACAGGAATTTTCCTGCTGTTTCCTGTCCTCCATGGACACATGCACACAAATGTGTGTATATACACACACAAACACATGCATACACATAAATAAAATAAATCTTAAAAAATAAAATAAGACAAATACATTCAACATTTTTTTTTCAAATTTGAATCCTCACAGTCTGCACTATCATACTCACTCTGTAATCATAGGAGCGTCTTGGGTCTTCATCACAATCAATCACCTCAGGGGCCATCCAGTATGGTGTACCAATGAAGCTATTTCTCCTTCCTTTTGTTTTGCTCACTTGGGCACTCACTCCAAAATCCACTACATATGTCAAAATAATTAATCAGGAACACAAATCTTGGTAAGTTATTGCTTTAACTTGGAAAGGCAATACAAAAGCCACAATGGATAACAAATTTCTTTCTGGCCCAGAAAACTTTACCATGAAGTCTTCTCCAGGAATACTGGGAAATGAGCTTTAGCTGCTATTTATGTTGGACTGAGACCCAACAGTGCTGTTATAAATTTAATGTAGGTTTGGATAAATGTTTATCATGAATATTAAAAATAAAGTTTCACTGATTGCTAAAATGTGGCATATGGCATATGCTGAGCTTGGATCTGCCACCGAGCTGGAGGATGAATAACATTATGAGCCACATCTTAGTATGTAAATCCTGTTAACAGTTAGTTAGGAAGTTTCATGCATGACATCAGAAACTCCAATCCCAATGATAAGGAAAAATGAGCTTCTTGAGAGAAGTTTACTAAGTATACAAGCCTTGTAAATCCGGTACAAATATTATCTGGACTATCTATATCTCAGTTTAGTGCTATAAAGTTTAGTTTCTCATTCATCTGTGGGGTATGTTGTAAGAAAATATTTAGTATGGTATCCTGAGAAACAGACAGAAAAGGGCTGAAGTAGACTGGGGTTATTAATTCCAAAAACAATAAGACAGGGATGAAATATGAAGTAGATTTTCAAATTTATAATGGTTTCTGGGAATCTGGAAGATGGTGAACAAAATAACTGAAAAGCAGCTTGAATAATTTAGTGGAATCAAAGAAAAATGAAACAAATTAATAGTTTAAGGGAATCTTTCAGAGAGTATCTAACAAGGGATAATATTCCAAATTTTTTGAAGATCTTTGGTCTCATTATCTACACTTTAAAAAATAGTTCTTTTTATATAATAGCTCAACATTCCTACTCTAATAGACAACTTTTAAAGCCAATAAATACCTAGGAAGGCCATAAACTGATATATCCCATGTATGCAAGGAAAGCAAGTGGGTAAAATCTAGAATAATGGCAAATACAAGTTTTAAAAAGCAAAGAAAAAATTATGATAAAATGTGGAGTTGAAAGCTCAACTACGAAGCTGGCTATGACGGTGTACATACACTTTTATTCCTTGCACTTGGGAGACAGAGGCAGGAGGATGTTCAAATTCAAGGCTAACCTCCTTGGCAGAGTGAGTTCCAGGACAGCTGGAGCTACACAGAGAGTCTCTGTCTCAAAACGGCAGTAACAACAATAACCAACAAGTAGAACAAAATCAAAACAAAACTCAACAATGGAATAATTTGTATATTCCTTAATGACACAAGGAACAGATTATGGAGATTATTATCATTTTACAGTATTGTTCCTGCTGTCATTTCCTGTGGCTATCATTATGCTCATGTATATTGTTTAAAATGTATTGTTATCTGAAAAATCAAAGTCAAAATGTATAAGGATTATGTGTCAAATAAGCCTAATTAAACTCTAAGCTAACACTACAGGTTTTGCTTCACGAACAAATTACATCTACATTAGTGAATGTGTGTTGAAATAGACATTTAAAGGCACTTTGTACTTGCAATTTGTTTCATGCTAATATTTGACATTACCAGCAACTTGACACCAACTTGTGAATATAGAGTATATAGCTTGACAATTATATCAATCTTGTGTATTTGAATGTGACATCTATATGCATTTTATGTATTTCAGTCAGTGCAGTTTATGTTGCTAGTTTTGTAGTTTATGCATAGAAGACGTGATATGTTTTCTCAAAATTACTGTTTTTTTGAGAATTACTATCTCATTTCTTCCACAAATATTCAATAAAAATATTCTAATGACAAAGCATCTACTCTTTTTCTGCTTATTTAACAAGAAAGAGGGAAATTCAGAATTTGGTTTGCATACTACTGCAACATCTCTCCTGATCAATACAATTTGGGGAATGAATGCAAATAAGCAGTTTATGTTTAAGAATATGGATCTATTATGGGCTAGAATATTTTTAAATATTTAATAGCTACCATGATCCAATCACTGAATTAAGTGTGACAGTTATCTCTAACATAGTGTAAAGCTATAAATGGCCAAAAAGAACAATTCCTATTGTATTTAAAGATTAGCTGCAGATTCAGTGAAATTATTAGGCATGTCCTTTTTATTTTCATGCCAACTCCCTGCCAAACGAAGTTACAAGAAAATCCAAATAATATATGATATGATATGTTATGATATGATATGACATGATATGATGAAGGACATTCTTCTTCACTTTATACCTCATCTAACCCATGTGAGGATGAACTTACCTAATTTTACTTCAGCGTTATGAGTCAGCAGCACATTTTGGCCTTTGATGTCCCGGTGAATTACTTGGTGTGAATGAAGGTGAACTAAGCCCTGTACACACACACACACACATTTTAAAGATCAAGTAAGTACATAGATACACATGTTTTCATTTGTCTAATAGTGCTTTTACGTGTATTTTGAGAAAAAAGCTTTCGTTAAGAAAAATGGTCCACATTTGGCTTTTCAAACAAAATTCTTTCTTTAGGCTGGACTGACTACAACCAGTTCCCAGAAATACTACTTTTTGGCTATAAGGAAAGGAAAATAAATCAGAGTACTCATGAAAGAAAAAGAACACCAAAAAGTAATATTTATATAGATTGGGAAACTTTATCCACTTTTACAGTCTATATTTCTGACTAGCCATGACAGTAAAGCCATGGACATCTTAACTATTAACTTTTTTGGTTCTATTTCTTATTCAAATATTTGTTTAGTCAAAAATATTTTCTGGTGAGGTATGTAGACATAAAATTTGAGGGAATATGGAAATTCATTTCAAAGTATGTACAATTTGTGTTGGCTTACCATGTTGGCTCCAGCCCATTCACCATTGAAAGAACCCCATGACCTGACTAAATCATGACATGGTATGCAATATTACACTTCAGTGAGATCATGCCAGACACTAGTTGGGCATTAATAATATATTTATTGAGCTTTTATTTTGTGCCAGACATTGTGCTAAATGTTTAGATGGAGGCATTAATAAGTTATCCCAGAATCCCTTTGAAGAATATGCTATCATCCTATATCATGGGTAAGGAAAATGAAACCTGGGGAAATCAAGGAATTGATTAAAGGTAACACAACTAATATGTGGATGAGCTGAAATCCAAATATGGTATATGACTTGCACTCTTAGAACATTTGCATTGTTATCACAAATAAATCAAACACAATGAGACGGATTTATACCCAAAGTGTTGAGGATACTCTTCATTTTATTAATATTTGTTTTTGTCACCCTAATGACTTAAGGATTGAACACCAATTGAAGTTGTCTAACCAAGAAACTTATTGCTTTCATCCAATTTAATGTAAGAAGTAAAGAAAAATGTGGGACTATTTTCAAAGTGGATATATGCCTTTTAAAAAGGCAGCAGATGGTTTGGGGTCATATTGTAAGACACTGACTTTTTCTGACTAGACCTCATCTTAATCTACAATGAGAGTGCTATTCTTAAAAAAGCAATTAAGCCATAACATCAGTCCCATGATCTGAAGAACACAGTAGCATGAATCTCAGAGAGAGCCACTCAAGGCTTAGAGTTTTTTTGGGATTTCTTATACACAGGCTATGTCTAAAATTCTTAGTCAGGTATATATTATAAATATTTATATGTAACTTTGTAGTGTGTGCATGTGCGTGTGCGTGTGTGTGTGGTGTTAGAGTTATGTACTTTTAAGATCAGGGGCAAGGATTATTTGACCACTCACCTCAAGAATCTCTCGACAGATATAAGCAATCCAGTCTTCTTTTAAACTCTGATTTCTTGTCATCCTCACTACATCAGTGACTGAGCCTGCTGCACACAACTCCATCACCATCTGCACAGGAGCCATAAAAATATGAAATGTTTTAAAAATGACACCAGTGGAATGAGATTTTTAAATTTTAAATTTTTTATTATTTATTTTTCTCATTTTACATGTCAATTCTAGTTCCCTCTCCATACCATCCTCTCATGCCCCCCACCAGCCCTCCATCCCATCCCACATCCACTCCCCAGGGAAGGGGAGGCCTTCCATGAGAGATAATCAAAATCTGTGAAGGCATTTGTGGTAGGGCCTAAGCCCTCCCTCCTGCCTCTAGTCTAAGGGAGTATACCTCCATGGAAATGTGCTTCCAAAGTCCTTTTGTGCACTAGGGATACATCCTGGTTCCATTGTCAGAGGTCACTTAGATTGCTCAGGCCTTCTAACTGAGACCCACGATCAGGGGGTCAGGGTAGAGATTTGTGAAGGTAGGTAAACCAGGAAGCACATTCACATGTTTCATTAGCAGGTAGAATTTTAACTAATCTATGACACATAGGTTTCATAGGCTGTGGTGTGAAAACACTTAGAAGGAAGATCCTTTAAGTTTATATTTTTTAAAAAAAACTACTGGAACTGGGCAGTGGTGGCGCAGGCCTTTATTCACAGCGCTTGGGAGGCAGAGGCAGGTGGATCTCAGTGAGTTTCAAGACAGCCTGGTCTACAAAGCTGATTCAAGCCCCCCTTAAAAAAAAGAACTAATTCCCTTGACCTTGAAAAGAAGTTGGTGAGGAGGAGAAGCCTGACTATTGATTGGAGTGGAAAAGAAAAGAAAGAATATTTGACATATGGAGAGTATTAAAAGAATCTACAGGTCACTGAATGAATGAACAGAGTACTAATATATATGATAATGAGTGTCAATGTTTCTAATATGTTGTATGAAAGCTAAGTTTGTAATGTTTTATGAAAATTATGGCAAACATGCAAGCATTAAATACAGTAACCATAGAAGTGTGGAACAATTTTTAATAAAGTTTCAACTATGATAGTCAGAGAACAGAAAATCCAGTTACTTGCACATCCAAGAAATCAGGGTTAATTTGAACATCTCTAAATTTGATGGTCCTAAGCATGCTGTTATTATACTAGAAGCATCACTGTCATCTATGGACTTACTAGAAAATGCAATCTTGACACGTATTCCACACCTACTCAATTTAAAATTCTGTGAAGGTGGGCGAACATTCTGTGCTACAGAATGTTCTCCAGGAGACCCCAATTCATGCTAAATTTGAATTTTATTGTAATGTGTTGTAACCATGTCTCTAGCATCAATTGCCTTAATTCCCAAAATCTATTATGTAGATTGTAATAGGACTTTTTATTGACACTAATAGATCCTGAAAACTTTCTGTTGCTATTTAAAAAAAAAAAAAGCCATTATCCCAGTTTAAGTCTGGATACTCTATTTTCAAAGATATAATTGACTATAAAAATCAGTATCTAAAATAGTGAAGCATGGTGAAAATCTAATAATTGGATTACTTAGACTAAGTTCAAGTTAGTTACTGATATTTGTATTTATTTTTTGATCTGGAATTTAATAGTCCAGCCATGATGACAAATCAACCAACCATGTGGCTATATTTACGCATAAGTGCACATATGTCAAAATAACTATCTGTTTGTGTTAAGTACTAATTCAATTTTATTCTCATCTGTTTATTATTTTTATCCCATAATGCCACCTGGGTACCAGCAAGAAGTAAGAACAGCAGAGCTATAATTTACAATTTGAATTTCAAATTAACAGTGTTCACTCTATTCTCCTCCAGCCTGCTGGAAAGTTCCTAGCCAGGCGTTTAACTTATCATTTCCATTTCTTATCATGATGTCTCATGGAGCCAGAATATATTTTGCCATACTATCTTGAACAGTTGAGAATTTACATTTTCTAGTAAGAAAGCAAACATCACATCTCAGTTTCTTCACTGTCTTTGACTTTTCCTATGGAAAAAATTCAGGGTAAAGAAAAACATACCCAAAGTTGGTGCCGATGGCCAGGAGGACTCAGCTTGAAAAATGCACCATAGAAGGACACAATGTTTTTGTGGAAAGAGTACTTCCTCAGCAGATTAAGTTCAGTCCTGAGATCTTCCTCTTCGTCCTAAGCAATAAAAGCAGACAACAAAGCTTTAAGCTATGTAAATTGGTAGCATTTCTATAACTATACATAACATATACATAAAGGAAATTTTTATAGTAACAGTATATTCTATAGTAATTCAGAATAAGATCAAAAATAAGCAGTGATTGGAAATCTCTGATATAATTACAGTTTAGGAGAAAAAGAAAGAGTAAAACCCTCTTAATTCAGAAGTTCTGTAATGTGACCCTGGAACAGCAGCATTCCACACATTGAGAACATATTCAGTAAATGGTGTCCTTTTTTTGTAATTTTACTGAAATACAGTTCACATATTATAGAATTCAGTCACTTAAAATGCAACATCCATTTTTATTAACTTAGATATATAGTAATGTCACCACAGTCAATCACAGAACATTTTCCCTCTAAAATGATACAGTATAAACTTTAGTTGATAGCCTACCCCCAATTCTACCACACTCATCTTAGTTCTGAGAAACCACTGATTTACATTGTTTCCAAAGTACATATATTAAATTTTATAATAGGTAGTCTCTTCACACTAGACATTTCTGAGATTTATACATAAAATGTCCATTCATAAAATATGAGTATTTCAATTACTTTGGTTTAAAATCAATCAAGTGATGGGCACATTGGTTACTTCTACCTTCTGGGTCCTGTGACTAATGTTTCTATGAGCATTAAAGTGAAAATTTAATGTACATGTTTTCATTTCATTCAGATGATTCTAGTGTATTTAATAATATGATGAAATGCTAAACTCATATTCAAAAACAAGTGCATCACTTTGCCTTACCAGTAATAACATATAAAGGAAGTTCTGATTGTTCCACACTTACCAATAGTTGTTATATCTGTTTACTGAGAGTTAAATGACAGCATTAGGTGGTTTTTAATTTATAATACTCTGGTAAAAATTGGTTTTGGATTATCTTATCAATTTCTTTGGTTAGTGTTTGTGTGTGTCAAAAAGCTGAAATAAAATATTCTTTGTATGTTTAAATGTTTGGTTGTCTTTTCATTGTATAACTAAGGGTTTTTTTAAAAAAGATATTCTAGATACAAATTCTTTATTAGAAAGCGAATTTATAAGTAACTTCACCCATTCTGTGAGTTGCCTTAAACTTTCACGTTTTCTTTGAAGCATGCATTTTTACTTTTGAGAAAGTTCAACTGATTATTTTATTGTTAGTACTTTTGTCTTATATCTAAAGATTCATCATCAAAACAAAATCACAATTATTTACCTTCATGTTTTTTGTGAACGTTTTATAGTTTGTAAACCATTTTATGGTTCTCATGGATATATTTTCAGTCAGATTTTTTATTGTATATTTATAGAGCTAGTAGCAAAATGTTTTGATTAGCCTTTAATACATTTGAAACACATGGATTAATTTGATGTTGATCTTGTAAAGTAAGTACATCATGTCTATAAAACAAATAATGATCTAGTCTCACTGATTATTTTCAGATTCTCATTAAAAGGTTGTAGCATACATTCTGTCAGAGTTGTGCATGCTAAAAATGTATCTAAAGACTGAAGTGATAAATATACAATACATATATGTAACATATGATACACACACAATAGCTACAGATATGCATATGTGGAATATGTTTTAATCTAAACAGCTGTATATTTTCCTTAAATTTTTATTAATAAATAAAACACATCTATTTATAGCTATTAAAAATTTTATATACTTTGGTGGCAGCATAAAATTATATATAATGGAGATATGGTTTTTGTGATTAGGGAATATTGAAGTACTTTTAAGAATTAGCAATTTATTGATAACTGAATTCATCTGGTTAGGTGAGATAACTGATTGGGGTGAAAAGCATAGTTTCAAAGGAGAACTTTATCGAAATGTTCAGTTGACATTAGCCAGAAAAGAGCAAGTATTCAGAATATTAGTAATACTTCTATTTTTTACTGTTCGTTTTCCATAGTAGGAAGCCCACTTACTCTTACTAATGTTCCATTTACTTAACAAAAATACAGTAGAAGACAGGAACATTCTTCTGTCTTTATAGAAGATCTATGCATGTGCAACTAACACACTTTTTAGCCAAAATAATCAAGCTGATTTAGAGATGCTAACTGATTAGCTAGCAACGATGTTCCTTTACTAAAACATAATCACAGAATTCAAAATACATGACTTAAAAAAATAAAACTTCCAAGAGTGGGTTTCCCACATAAATGTAAACTCTCCCAAAACAAACAAATGAAGATCAGATATGTTTGGAAAGCATTAGTGTGTTTGCCACTCTCAATTAACGGGAAGTTGAGCTTGTAAGAAACACACAAGTACATAATATCCATCAGGCCAAGTGGGTAATTTAAAACTCTCACACATCTCCCAGTAATATGATGCTCCAGTGTTTCCTGGCTGTGTGCCAGCTGATCCCAGACTGGCCTGAATACCCTGCTTTTTGTCAGGAGGCAGCTTAAGGATGCCAGAATTGCCTTTGTAAATTCACCGATGCTACAATCAAAATCCTCTTTTTATATGGAAAAATACCAGAAATGTCTTGGAGACTTTAACATTTTTTATTAATAATAGACTTTTGAGGAAAACAGAATTGATCAAATAGTTCTAGTTTTCATTCCCATTGTTTAGTGTGTTTTTGATCTACCAAAGCCACTTATAGCTGCTTACTTTGAACATGTTTCTTCTGTTATGATATTTTATAAACAAAAGAAGCAGCCTGTTGTGTAACAGATAAATCATGAAGGTATTTGGCAATGGGTTTTTCATATACCTAGAAAAATTCTAAATGTGTTTGTTTGTGTTAATGGAAAGGGTTATTTTTAATGTACATGACACTATATTTGCTAAGGCACAAAGGCTGAAAATATCTCAACCTTATTTATTTGGCTTCAGGAAAAAAGCTAGAAAAATTAATCAATTATTTATATTGATATGAACAATAATTTTGGTTTTATGCTCATAGCTCATATAATATTTTGATAAGAGAATTAAGGTCTTTTGAAAACATTATTTCTGTGTGCCTAAACTTATTCTAAAGTCAGTGATTATTGGGATAAGAGAAATCTCAGAAATTCTGAAAGGAGAAAGTTTTTCATATTCCTTCGTGTGTTCAAGTATTGTTGACAAATATCTGGAGTGTTAGGAAAGATGTGGACCCTCTAGACCTTCTACTATCAAGTTTGCAATATAAAAAGTGGGCAAAATTTGGCTCAAACACATTGATCAACATAATTGAACAACAATGATTCATTCTAGAGAAGGCGTGCAACATGTAAAAAGGACATTGCTAAGGTTAATTTTAGGAAAAAGTTATTCTTGGTACAGTCAACTCTTCCTCTCTTACTAGTCAACGAGAAGGTTCTATACTTTGTGGACATACTCAAGATTTCCCCTACAGCCAGTGACAGACTACACAAAGTGCCATTTCTTCCAGGTCCTCTTCTTTGACATATGATAGCATTCAACTCTGATGAGTGAATCACTATGAACAGTAGAAGATATACATGTTATAATTTCCAGCAGAAGCATTTAGAGGGATTCCATGCAGAGATAATGATGAACTGAAACATGAAATTAAAGGAAAGACTATGGAGGTGCCAATGAAGACATTTAGTACTCACACTGTATCTCCATCCAACAGACTTTTGATACTTATTCACTCGCACCCGCCTCCCTATTTCAGGCAAAGGAGTCTGGAAAAAGAGAGAAATATTATTAGACTTACTTAGTATACTTTCATAATCATTTATGCTGAAGTATCATGTGCTCCTTTAGCATTAAATTGTAGATGAATAAAACATCATTCTTTTCTTGCTTCCTAATAACGTATTAATCTAAAAAAAATCAATTTCTTATGACATGTGTAAACTGGTCACTAAATTAGTGTTAATGACTTTTTAAATATTTCAACAAGTGTTTAATGTGGTTCTAGAGCTCCTAAGCTAAAATAAGGAAATGAGTATTTTATAGAATCTTATTAAAAGTGGGTTATTCAGAAACTATGGTTTATAAGTACACAAAACCCCCAAATCCCTTGAATTTCACATTGGTTTGCAACATCTGACATTTACTGGCAAAAGTAAAGTACTTGACTCTTTTTTCGCTAATTTTAAAGTAACATTTCACTGTAAGATACAGCAGTTCCATAACTCTACATAGTCTGTCAAATATTTTTCCTTTAGGATATAATGAAATAAAAATTTCTTAACTTCTGCTATGTTCATGTTAATATTTGAGAAAGTGAATTACTCAAGCTAAAGACAGAGGGCAGAAGTCAGTCCTTTGCAAATTCATTGACAACAGATTGTGAACTGTGACACAATTTTATGAATGTGAGCAGGAACAATGCCAATTAACTTGTCTCTCTTGCTTATCTGTCAGAAAATATATGAAACATGTGCATCTCTGACAACTTCTTTCCTTCTATCTGTCATTGGTGATCTAATGGCCTCAATTCTCAAAAAAAAAATCATTGGAGAAAAATATGACAGAGCAGAGCAGTATTAACACAATGCTAAAGGAAATACCTTCTTTGTTATCCCCAACAACAGAAAATCAACTAAAATAGGGAGGGATAGGTATTTTCCCAATTGGTTTATCATATCAAATATTTGGAATTTATGGTAAGAGTGAATTAATGTGGAAATAAAACAAACCAGTAAGTGTAATACATTAACTGTGATTATGACTATAATTTTTCCAGATTAACTCTAATGTATAAAATCATGACTTCAAAATAATGCTTTTAGAGTTGTTTATCCCATGAACACAATGTATTAAGTGCACAGAATACAGAGAGGGCACAATATTGATTACCTTCCGGGCATTCATTACTTTAACAGCCGTGAATGAACCTGTTTTTTCATGGAGTCCCTGAAAGAAAGGATAGTGATAAATGTCAAATGTTTGTTATTTACACAGCTACTAAGAAACTAATAAAGCAACATATATTATAATTAACTAATTTCAAGGTCATCATAGCATGTTAATAAATAGGGAAATGTGTTTATATTGAATATAACTATGTTATCAACATTTATATAAATCCAAAGCACTTCACTGAAAACGAAAGATTATTAAGTAGCATAGATGTTTGTGCTTATATTACGCTGTAATTGATCATTGAAAATTATCATTTACTTAATACAAATAATAGTCTTTATTTGTATTCCAGCAAAGAATCCAGAGGAAAAGTTAAAATCTTCAATTAAAGATAACAAGAAGACATATTACTCTACACTTTTTGACCTACATGTATGTGATACTGTGCAGAGATTTCTTCCTATTGAATACCTCATATGCACAATTTCCCCCATAATGATCACTGGGAGAGTGGCACATAATTAGTTCAACAGACTGTAAACTTCTTAATATGTCTTGTGTCATAGGAACCAACACTTATGAAATAAATTCTAGAATATTTGTTTTCTTACTGGAATGACAGTGATTTCTAAGAATATAGTCGATACCTAAATGCAAATCATAGATTTATAGAGATATTAAAGTTAACATATAGATTTTATTTTAAAGTTCAAGGTTATTTGTGGCTGCTAATTAAAAAAGAACTTCATGGTGTGGTAATAGAAAAATCCAGTCCAGTGCTACTATGAGTAAGTTAAGTGGAATGCCTTATATGATAGTTCTCTAGCAGAAAATTATTTTTGGACTATATACTAAGTTGAACAATAGTCCCCTAAATTCCAAGTTCACCTTGTACTCCAGATTGTGACCTTATTTGGTAATACCTGCATTTCTCAGTATGCACAATGAATCAAAGCTTTCTTTGTTTCTAAGAAGTTAATCATGGGTCAACCCGATATTCTGTTCATACTACTATTCTGTGCAATATAAAGCATTTGGGATACTAGCAAAGATATTAACCATATCGAATCGAATCATCTTTGATAGTAAAATTTAAAACCTTGCAAATTTGAACTCAGTCACTACCATACTTGTCAAAACACATTAGTGAAGTAATTGAATATAAGTTAAGTACTAGTAGTCATGGTCTAAAGAATCAGTTTGTTAATATCCTCTCTATCTGTGATTGACTCTCATTTCAAAATTGCACACAATTATTTGCAGGACAATTATATACTAAAGTGGAGTTTCAAGAATTTACTTACTATTCCTGAAGAAAACTAGACCTTGGGTCTTGAAATCATTTAATAGGTTAAGACACAACCATTACAGACTTCCATAGAGGTGTAGTGCATTAAAAATACATGATTAAAGATTTCTGTCACTAAGATTAACATTTCAAAGTTTTCCCTTGTACACTGACTTTCTTTTAACATCTGCAACAAAATAATTTTAAACTCAGAGATTAGTTTCAATTCTAGCAGAGTTCCTATGTATTCTTTTCCAGCTTTCTATAATGTTAGTATATTACATGACTACAGTACAATAATAAAAACAGTCAATTAATATTGTAGTACTATCAAGTTACTATTCTCCATTTCATAGTGTAATTCGTTGGAAGTGGCTGACAGTAGTTTTGAAGAAGGATACTGTTATTCATGACCAGCTATTTAGAAACTCTAGAAGGCACCTTTCTGAAATAAGCTAATTGTTCAGTAGTGCCATCTTGTGGTTTTCTGATTATGTGGACGCTGTTTTCTGCTAAGAGCTGAAGGCGATTTATAGTGAGAGGACTGCAGCATTAGTAATGTGGGGTTTGGTGTGGTCTTTCCTTTTTCAGGTACAATTTATGGTTTATGTGTGTAAAATTTTTTGTAAATATATGTAGAAAATCCTAAACAATCAGATAGGCTTTGTACTCTAAATTTAAGAATTGCCATATGCTCTACTGAGTATTAAAAAGTCCAAAATTATAAACTGGATTTTGGTGTCCATTTTCCCCTCGGAAATATCAACAATATTCAGAAAGCACTACTTGCACCAGAATAATAATTCTTCTTAAATTATAAAACAGTCAAAATGCTAGAAAGATAAACTGTAGGGAGTCACACAAGTTTCATGATATGTATGCCTGTAACAGGGAAAGGAAAAGTCAAAGACTTGTTACTCAGACAAATTCTTGAATCCCTAATACAATCTGTTCAAGGGTTTGAGGAAATGAATACAGAGTACCAAAAGACATATATAAGGCCCTAAATGACTGTCCTAAGAAATTGTAATGCTTTCACAACTAAACATGTATTCTTTTCACAGATCTACTTGAAGTAACTCAGGAGAGAACAAAAATCCCTCAATGTGCTAATTTCAGCTTAGCAGAGATTTGTGTTCTTAATTAATTTAGGGTAATCAAATAAGCACTCTAACTTAGTTTGCTTTCCCTGGGAAAAACAAAGTTCATTATTTGTTGTTGGTCTTCACTTGCTTGAAAATTAGTACCATCATTCCAAATATAATATATATTATTAACAGAAAAAGCTATATACTCCTAAATTTAAGATAGTTATCACAAACACACATATTTATATGTGTTATATACATATATAAATGTATGTATTGATTTAATTGGAGACTAAAGCCCATTTACATAAAAGTTAAGGGGAGATCAACAACACAATGTTGAGGAGTTAAAGAAAACTTTCACTACTACTATTTAGTACTCAGACTCCTTCAATGACTTTGGGAAGTCAAATTATGACACTATAGAATAATTACAATTTGGGGAAGTATTTTGAAAATAAGAAAGCAAGGCTAATTTAAACTCTACGATTCCAAAAGCAATTTTCACTGAACTTATAACTACAGAAGAAATGTATGAGTTACCGGGGTCTTTATCATTTGACACTTAATCAACCAGCTTCTAACGGACCAATTAGTCAACCACCTTTCCAGGCCAATATTTCCTTTCTCTTGGCATAGATCTTTTCAATAAGCTTTTAAAAAATAATTCTTTCCTGTGCTTTTGGGGCTGTTAAGATGAAGATGCGTGTCTCTCCCAGTTACTTGCTGATTCCCATTAGAATAGTTGGGAAACCTTCATGGAGGTGGCACAGACATCAATTAGAACATGACTATATCATAGCATTTGAAAAGAAAGAAGATTAAATCAAGGTCTCCAAGTGTTTAGAACTTCATAAGCAAATATGATCAGGCAATGCTGGGTAGAAAAACTCAACCCACTAAACAAAAAATATTTGGAAATGGGGAATGAACACACAGCAGAAAATTTGAAACAGAATGTCAGAACACACCTGCTTTAGTCATATCAGACATGTCAGTGGAAAAATAAAATCTTACTGAAAGGGGGAAACATCACTGATAAAATAAGCCATTAGTGGTGGCTGCAGCATTGGTTGCTCTTTCAGAGTTCCAGAGTTCAGTTCCCAGCAACCACATGGTGGCTCACAATCATCTGTAATGAGATCTGGCGCCCTCTTCTGTCCTACAGGCATACATGCAGAAAAAACACTGTATACATAAAAAACATATATTTAAAAACAAATAAGCCCTTAGTTGTGTACTTCATGATTGGCGTTTGTTAGCTAATAGTCTCATGTAAGACTCAAAATTGGTAAGACACTGAAAAAGCAGAGCTGAATTGCAGCAATGGTCAATTTCTTGGGGATTACACATTCAAACCATAACAAATGATTTAAAATAGCAGTTGTGACAGCTGTGTTGGTAAAATCCATCATTCTGTAAACTGTTAATTACGGTGTTTCCCCCTAGAAAGAATATAGGATAGTTCTTGATGGACTTGTCATTTTCATTAGGCATTTTTTTTATATTATGTAGTTAAAGCAATGGTTGTGGGGGAAAAAAACTACCTTCTCTTCAGTCATTCATTCAGAGTCCTTCCAGTTACATGTTTTGCTTTCAGATGTCAAACTGAAACCACACAATTTCCATGGCATTCTTCCTTTTCAGTTGGGCTTGTGGTAGAGAATGACCACTCAGCTATTCTCAAAACTCATGTCCAGTCTATAAGTGTGGGGCTTGGTTTTCATTCATATATTATTGTCTTTTGTCATCTGTTTTGATCACTAGCAAAACACTTAACTGACCCTTGAAGGACAGCACAAGGACAGCACAAGGACAGCTACAAGCAGTATCTAGAAGTCCTTGTTGAGACAACATGGCAAACGCTTCTATCTATGAGGAAAGTCTAGTATACTGTAAGAACACACACTTTGATCATTACATTAGACTGAATGACTGCCAGACAGCATTATGCAGAATATGTTATTCAATATTTGCATGAACATCTCATTGGTATAAAGGTTTTGGCAGAGCATGTGTATCAAAGTTGTTAAGTTTTCCTAGGTGTGAGCTCTCCGTCCACCACTTTAAAGAAAACTAAAGAATAGTCAAATGGTTGTGGCTAGAAGCAGATGGAGCCGAAAGCTCAACAAATACTATTTTAACATTGAATCCTTAGGATAAATCAAACTACAACTTTCATGGCCGGCATTGCAAGTTTAAGGGTGAGAGTAAAAAGGAGTTATTTTCTTTTAAGAATTCTAATGAAGAAACTGTTTTAAAACGTTATACATATTACTTATAAAACATTTGTTATTTACAGGCTACTACAAAGATATGCCATGTCTTTGCATAAAATAAGGGTATGTTTGTACTTCAGTTACTAAGTTACATAAACTTCAATTATATAACCACTTGATACTTTGTGTGTCTGAGACCTCATACATTCCTTTTACCTAATGAACCATTTACCTATTCATTCACTACTAGATGACAGATGTCAAAGAAAAAATTACATTTTTATTTAATTTTAGGGTTACAGGCAGTCAGCAAATGTGTATTTAGCTAAACCAACTTAATTGCAATGACTATAAAAAGGAAGGGGCTGAGCCAAGTGTTATGTGGTGGTGAGGACAGATAATTTTTTATGCCATACAAATTAGAAGAAAATTTAGAGAGATCATAGTGCCTAATAATCACTATGACACACTGCTATTTCCAGACAAAGCTTGTTAAATGCTGCAGTGTTGGATGGTACAAGGAATACAAAGGGTCTTGATAATCAGTAAGTGAATTTCCTTTCTTTAACCCTATAATGTTGTCTGTGGTTCCACTGTGAGAACACTCAAAGTTCCAACAATTCTCTTAAGTTAGAAAGCCTCAAGGCTTGAAAAGATACATGCTTGCTCATGTCAGAGAGCAGAGACCCATTGAAAGCAAGCATAGTCAAGGCTATTTCCAAACCCACACAAGGTTAATCTGTCAGCTAGTATTTCCTGAACCTCATCTGTGCCACTATGCTGAAACCCTCACTAAATATCTGTAGTATATACTGTTAATATTATACATACACTATCACTATACATACATACATACATGCATACATAGTGTGTGTGTGTGTGTGTGTGTGTGTGGTGGTGGTGGTGGTGGTGGTGGTTCTATCAAGTCCAGCAGGGTGAACTGGTGAGAACGCCAAGTACTTCATCTCTTTCTTTTACAGCAAACCATCCAAACCATGGTTGGATGTTAAATAAATCCATACTGCACAAGACTTTGTAAGTAAAAAGCTACAGAAGCACCAGAGTAATCAGACAGAGTAATGCTTTTCCTCTTCCAGAAATCTGGGACAGTCATGGTCATGCTAACTAGAACTGTGAAACAGTCGAAAGAGGGCCTTTGTGGTTCCAGTGGCTTTGTAGCTTAGGATCTGCCCTGTAATTTGAGGCAGTTATGTGTGCTTATACAGCAGCTTCAACTGACTTTTATTACCCTTGTTATTACTCCTGCAGGGAAAAATAGGTCAAATTCATTCTAACATCATTTGCAAATGGAGCTGCTCTCTCTGACGCAATAACACTCAAACAGCAAATTGCACAAAATGGACAAGGAAGTTCAATATTATTGGCTAAAATTGTGTGGTGCTTGTGTCTGTCTGTCTGTCTGTCTGTCTATCTGTCTGTCTGTCTGTCTGTCTGTGTGTGTCTGTGTCTGTGTGTGAGTAATAGTAGTAGTCGTAGTAGTAGTAGTAGTAGTAGTAGTAGTAGTAGTAGTAGTAGTAGTAGTAGTAGTAGTAGAAATATATGAATAGTGGCTAGTAGGTAACTAAGAGGTGCCCTCCATAAACTGCTATTTTATAAGGCAGGTCTTACAGTGATACAAACAGAAAACCATTGAAGTTCATTCTTACAATTAAGTGGCATTATTACATTTTCAATGATGGCCATTAATAAAAATGTGAAGTCACAATCTACAGGGATGAAAAGTTGGCTCCCCAGAGGCCCTGAGCTTGGTTTCTGCACCATATCTGGCAGCTGACAATCACCTGCAACCCTAGCTCCAGGGGATCCAACTCCAACACCATCTTTTGTTCCTTATTGGCAGCTGCATATACATGGCATGGCATGTTCATACACACCTCCCCCCCCACACACACACAGAGAGAGAGACAGAGACAGAGAGAGACAGAGGCAGAGGCTGTTTAAATGTCAGCCTACAATCTATAATTTACATGGTGAAGAAACTGACAAGCATGAGCCTAGTGCCCACATCTCAAATCCATTGATCACACCACTACGCATCATTATTCCTTAAAATGTAGTGAACATGATGAAATCAAAGAGATCTACCTAGCTCTCTGTGAGTATGCTTTTAAGCCTACAACAAATATTTTTTCCTCAAAAGCACCACAAATTGCAAAAATAAGAGGGGATTTGGATAGCAGAAGCCACTTTACTTTTCACATTCCTTCCTCTCCCTTCTTTGTTACTATTTTTTCTCACTGTCACAGAATTGTTATTTTTTTTTTACTAAGATATATCTGGGCTTAACCATGGGACATTGTGTCATGGCATGGGCAAGAACAAAGAAAACAAATCCTTTATAAGCACAGAATGGTAAAACTTCATCATAATATCACAATGTTTTAACATAAACTGCTTTCTTTATGCAATGCATGAATCAGTTAACACTCACAAAATATATTCCATGTGTTCTGACAGATGTGAACTGCAGTTGTCTCCAATTCTATCAAGCAGCCCAACTAGTGAAAGAAAAACATTAAAACTTCTGTGTGATGGGTGAGGCGAGGGGCACAACTACTCAAAGCAGCAGCTTTGCCTTACAAAGCTACCCACTCAAAAGCAGAGTCTTAACTCTTCCAAGTCCGCATATAGAGGGGTAAGCACAGCAGCACTGGGTGTGACTCTAAACTGGATCTAAAGAGTGTCTATGACTTCAAGTAAAAGTTTCATGTGGGGTGTGGACGAGATTTTATTTAAGAAAATCATTGAAGAATGTCAGCTCAATTTCATAAGGTAATCTGGAAGAGTAAGGTAATATGAAGGAATAAGACAGTAACCTAAAGGTAACATACATTTATATAAAAATATTCTCGGGTTTGGAATGAAGGAAGAAAGCTATAAAACACCATTGGAGCATGTAGAATACAAGTTTGCCTTGTTCGAAATTGTGACCTTTATCTTTTCTACTCCAAATTGTTTCATAATTTTTCTACTGTATTCTTTACTACTAACCCAAAATTTGTTTGTCTACACAGCCAGTGACAGGATTGACAACAGATCCAAGCTACAGTAAGGAAAACTTCCTATTCCAGGGTTGTTTTTTTTTTTTTTAATTTTTGAAGCTGTCCCTGTAATTTTTACAGTTATTATAGCAAGCCAGATATGAGATACATAATCTCATGGTGCCAAAGAATTTGAACAAATCTATTTTTACAAGTAGATCAGATAATCTCCCTACATGTAAGTCAATCATGCTAATTTAGCAATATTTTCTCCAGACCTTCAGCAAATATTTATGAATTATTCTATGAATTTATCATTACTGGGTACGCATTAAATGTCACAAACAAAAGCCCTATTAGGTTAGATAAGCATCTAAGAAAACCTGCCATGAGTTTATACGTTTAAGTTTATATTAGTCATTTCTCTCCAAATCATAAACACAAGCATGTGCTCCATTTCTGATTGCGTCATAGGGAGTTTGGATGCATTTTGTCATTGTTTTCTAAATTTTATTGAACTTAGCTAGAGTATGTTCTATAGAATATGGCTTCTCTGCAATGTAATATTTGTTAATATTTAAGTACATAAAAAGGTTTTAAAATGTCCTCTATATGCATGCAAAGAATAGTTATTCTCTACCTATTGGTAGCAAAATTTATTATAGTCCAAAGAGATCAAATACCCTAATTGTACTCTTATCAATTTTTGCCAACTTCCATTGTAATTTTGGGTGTACTGTATTTATATTTCCTTGTAATTTCACTAATTCAACCTCATTTATTTTAGGACATATTTTCCTTTGCTTTGTCTAACCTAAAAGTAATTATATTTTAATATTAGAACAATAAATTTTAAAATTCAACTATGTATTAAACCTCTTATTACTTACAAAAGTAAATGTGAACCACGAAAATTAGGCAGAGTTGGGGTTTTTATGTTAACTGCTATTTGATGACTATCAGGAGTCTGAGTAATTCGTAGAGCCAAGTAACTCATGTAACTGATACTTTTTGTTTTGAATTTGGGAACACTATCTACTATTTTTAGCAAAATCTAGGTTCCATAAATTACTTAGCTTCATTCTACTAAATTAATTCTGTCCTGATCAAGTGTTCCCTTACAGAAACTATTAATATTTTGGCAAGTTTAGCCATCAAACTGAAACAGGGAATTTTTTCAATCACTGAGGAATACATACATACATACATACATACATACATACATACATACATACATACATATATATTTCAGTGTGTGTTTCAAATTTTGTGTGAACATTTCTTGCTATATTTTATCTAATGACTAAAATCTTTACTTTCAAAACAACCACTTATCATACAGAAAGTTTAAAAACAAAGTATGAGCTTGCTATGTACAATATAGTGCCAGTCTGCCAAAAATACATGGCCAGCTAGGATTAAGTTCAGCAAATTTTCTGAGAAGCACTAAAAATGGTGTAAATACAACCCCCTATCCTGGTTCTAACATCTGCCACTAATTGTGTTCATCATAAATGTTGACTTAGGAACATTAAAGCCACAAATACATCCACTTTGGAACCAACTTTTTCTCTATATAGTTTGTTTATGCACCAAATGATCCATATCCTGGTACCAAAATATTCTGTCACCCGTTGCTATCCTTTGAAACATATCTCTGGATAATCTCAAAGGAAAATCAGGAGGAAGAAAGTCTGAGACTTTAAAATATATTTTTATTCCTTTTAGACATAGGCAATGACTTTCCTGTGATTCTTGTTTTGTGAAATGTCTTATGATTAGGTTTAATTAGTGAAGGATAATTATATAGCTTCCTTTTCTTTTCCTGTTTTAAATTTTAGTGGCTAATCAGTGAAGAATTCTTGGATTTTACAAATGGTGTCAATTATGACACTTATATATTTTTTTTCCAAACTAGATCCCAACTAAATCCAAATTCAAGATTAAGCTACTGTAGATAAAATTAATTTATTTTAACAGAGACTCAATTACACTTGCTTTGGGGTTATTGCCAGCATGGTTTTGTTTTTATTTTGTTTTGTTTGATGATTTTGAGACAGAGTTTCACTGTATGGCCTAAGATAGCATAAAACTAACTGTTAGCCAGGTGTGCCTTATTCTGACAGCAATACTTCCTTGGTCTTCAAAGTAGTAGTATTGCAAGTGTGAATGACCACATCTGGCCATATTTACGTTCAATTTTAAAAGCCACCATTCTTTCATGAGTATAAAATTCTTTTGATAAGTATTTGACAACAAGTAAGCCCACTTTCTATGTTACTATCTCAGAAGGAAATCAATACTACCTCAAAAAAATATAGTATAAAGATGATTCATGGAACAGGAGAAGGTAACTATGTTGCTTCTCAGGGACTTGTATTGACAAAATATTTAAATGTGTCAAGAAAAATACACAAGACACTCAAAATTATTGGTTATTAGGAAATGCAAATTTCTTGATTTCCTTCTGATCATTAGTTGCCTCAGTGAAACAGGATGCCTCTTCCACAGATGGTTGCTTTAGAAATCAGAAAGAAAAAGACAAATAGAAAAAGTATCATAGTGCCTTTCTCATAGTAATCACTAAACCTTGAAAAATCAAATAGAACTACTGCATTCAAGGCAAAGTTCTAGGCACGAGCTTCAAAAAGAAATTAAGTCAAGGATTTCATTGAAGATCAAGTAGTATTTCAAAATAACCATCAACCAGTTTTGCATTCTTTCTAAACTTTCTGTATGAAAATGAATCCTCGACTATTGATTTTCCCCTCAAGAGTTAAATATACTGTGCTACACACCCACAGAAATGATTTTCCTTGTATGTCCCTAAGTGAAGATAATACTGCAGGGGATACCCAAAGCACTTGAAAATCCATGGGATCAGCTCTGAAAAATGATTTGTAAAGTCACTGAAATAAGTGTACTCCAGAGAATCCAAGGTCAAACAGAGGATGTACTTTGCCTTGGTTCTTATTATTTCCTTTTCAAAATCATAACTTTTTGGGGCATGGTTTGTATTTTGTGTATGCTTAGGAGGGTAAATTCAGTTCTGTGAGACATAATTAAGAAAGTTACATAAATGCATTAATCATTTATATTTTACATTGATGCAATCAGAGACACGGGGTTTTCTCCTTTCCCTACAGGAATAAAGGCCATTTGCACAAGCCAATGTAGGAAAGCAAGAAAGTAAAAGATTCAGTTTCAGAATACAGTGCTTACTCATCTTAGCCACAATCTATTCTTCTGAGCATAATCCTCAAAATGATGGTGACTTTTCATTAACCCAATTTTCTTCTTTCCCTCCTAGTATGAGAGCAAAACCCCCAGAATTAAAGTCAAACGATTTTTAAAACTACAAAACTGGTAAGTCTCCCTGCTTCATGCACGCTGCCCAAAATGTTCTGGGTCAACCAGATTCTGATTTTTGTAACCCGATACATCATTTCAACCAGGTGGTTCCATCTTGACCCAGGCACTGTTATAGGCAAACAGATGTTCCTCAAATTTCACATGCCATTATCCATTCCACCTGTTTTTGTGACAAATGATTTACTTTCTGTTACTTAAACAATCCTATTCCCCCAACAGCCTACAAATCAGGTCACCTCAACAGAGAACCATCTTAACTTAATGAGATTCTAATAAAACCCTTTCAGTTTATACACACATAAACAAACTACAGCAAATGAAAGTACCCTGATGGTGCCACTTGGAGGAAGTATGTTACCAGTCAAGCATGACATTATGCCTGTGGGATCCCAGTCTCAATTCTTTCATATGTAAAATTTTATTTCTTACTTTTATGGGATAGGGGCTTGCTATTTTGTTCAAGTTGGCCCCAAAGGCTTTGGCACAAGCAATCCTTCCCAGCCTTCCTAATTGCTACCTGATAAAAGAGGTGCAGACTACCACAATTTGCTTTAGAAATTTTACATTTTTACCCTTTGGTTGTCTGAAATTATTTCATCTACATATCTGTCTCATGTGTTCATTTTTTTTCTTTAATTTTTATTGATATCATTTCCCCTCTTCTTGCTCCAATTCCTGAGTGTTCTCATATATCCCTCTAAAATTAAAATTCATAGCTTCTGGTATTTTATCATATATATATATATATATATATATATATATATATATATATATGTTGTTGTGATGTGTGTGTGTGTGTGTGTGTGTGTGTGTGTGTGTTTATAATTACAGCCCTTGAGCCCCTTTCGTTTTGTACACACACATGTTTAGGGATGAGCACTGCAATTGGATAACCTAAATAGGGGGCTTGTCCCTAAATACGATTGATTCTCCCTCTCCCTCTCTCAGTTGCCTGTGGTTCTCAGTACCTGTAGCTCTTCATGTAGGAGTGGGGCATTGTAGATTTTCTCCCATGTATATTGATATGTCAATTGGTATTATTATATTTCAGGCCTAGTTAGACAACTATATTGTTGAGATTTCATGGATGCAACTTCCCTGTCATATATAGAAGATAGTATCTTG
This sequence comes from Cricetiscus sungorus, assembly GCA_030556225.1. Lineage (NCBI taxonomy): Eukaryota > Metazoa > Chordata > Mammalia > Rodentia > Cricetidae > Cricetiscus > Cricetiscus sungorus. The sequence goes on from JANBXA010000726.1 coordinate 38,258,548, forward strand.
CAGCAAATTTCCTGGTTAATTTACTCTTGTGCATGGTTTTCTGTAACTTATGCTATCCTTGAACCCCTGATCTTCCAGCCTTTACCTCCCAAGGACTGGGATTAAAGGTATATGTAGCATTCCTTGCTTCATGGTGCACAATTACTGGATAGGTTTACTGAGTTATACTTGGGATTGGTTAATTGAAGGATGATTTACATCCATAAATTATAGTCTACATTTTTATGAGTTTAAAGAAATATGTGGAATCACATAACCACTGCCATATTGTGTACATATATATTGTGTCTCACTATATTACAGTTGTGATAATGGATTGTCAGTTAATTGAATTTTCTATTTTACCAAATTTTTAGTTTAAAAGAAGGACAAACCAAACATTTTATTGTCCTATATTTGTTGAAAGTTTTCTAATATGTCCGAGTTCATTTGCTAGTGAGGAGAGGAGCGAGGGGTGAGAAAGAGAGGAGGGGAGAGAGAGATAGAAGGGTCAAAGAGTCTCACCAATGAAGAGAAAAATAGGGACAAACAAAAAAGACAGAGGAGGAAGGGGCAGAGAAGAGGCATAGAAGCAATAGAAGTGGGGTATAAGTAGGCAACATGAATGTGGCTTATTCACATATTTTGAAATGTCAGTCTTCACTATTGATTTTAGACACAGAGGTTATGAGAAGTGCAGCTGAATTTGTGGCCAGCCGAGTATCCATAAATACCTGAAAATTGTTTATGAAATTTCTTTTGCTGTAGTTCTACTTGTTTTGTAATTTATTCAGGTAATAAAACACCTATGCCTAAACAATTATGAGCCCTTATGATTGAGCTTAACTAATTAATATTTGATCACAAAACAATAGCTATTTTTCTCTGAAGAAACAGTCATTCTCTGTAAATTGATGTAAATGTCATCAAAGAATTTTAATCTGCTACATAATGTTGGTTGTGCATATATGAAGGTGGCCCTATAAAATAATAATATAGCCAAGGTATGTATGTATGTATGTATGCATGCATGTAAGTATTCATACACACACAAAAGCACACACACACACACACACACACACACACACACACACACACATACACAATCCGTGGGGTTCTAACATGAAAGACATTCACTAAGGGCTTTTCCCTCAGAATGTATCACAATCATTAAGTAATGCTTGATTGTAGTTATTCACCCATTTACTTAGAATATGAGAAAACCTACTCCATTTTATTCTATGTCATTATTGTGTTAGATTCTTGGAATAATTTGCTTTATTCTGTTTTGGTTTCTTATCCCTCACCTTGGCAATATTGATATTAATATTATAAATAACTTCCAGTCCTTTGACAAACAGGTTGGATTTCTAAGCTGCTTATATTCAACTGCTTGATAGCTGGCTATGAAGAGCATTGTGAAGCATAGGACCTGTATTAAGCTTTTGCTTCTTAACCAACTGCCTGTACTTTTAGAAGATTAAGTTACCACGCAAAGATAGAGCAACCCTGTTTTCATTTTTATCACTGGCTTAAATTAGTATACAAAGTAATTGGTTTTGTTACAGCATTATAGATTTACACCTTCCTCACTACTACCCACTCTCCTGTTGCTCGTCATTTTCCTTCTTTAATAGTCTCTCTCTGCACCCCATTACCCTATCTTTCCAGTCTCCCCTCATTAAAGATCTTTTTCTAAAAAGGAGAACAGAGCAACAAAATAATGACTGCTTTAGAAAGGAAATAAACACTTGACATTCCTTTAGTATGGTTAATATGATACTGTGTTGTCCCACACTTCTTCAAAATCAGTCATTAGATTCAATTAACAATGTCAACGATAAAAATTCTGATGGCTCATTATATAACATATTAGTTCTAAAAGCTGCTCCATAAATAAACTCAGTTAAAGAACAGGACTACTTGATAGGCCAAGTCATATCTTTATACCCACTTTGTAGATGAGGAAAGTAAAGTCACATAGCCAAGATCATACACTTAAGTGATAAAGCTGATATATAGATCTGAAACATCTGGCTCAATATCTCAAATTTTCAGCCATTATGTAACATTTCCTCTCATCATATGTTTAACTATATTTGTTAAATGTATTTGATTCTGTGTCTAAGAAAATTGAACCTTTTATCACTGTAAGTGGTCCCAAGTTCTCTACTCTTTTTCCTAAATAGACAGTAGTACTATAGGAATGTCATCTTAGCCTAGTCTATTTTATTCGCTTTTACCAAAATTACGATGGCATGTAGTACAGTGAACATTGGTATGCTTTTCATTTTCACTTTTTATTCCATGAATATTCTTCCACAACTAGCATGTGTGTAGTAATATAAATTCAAATATATTACATGCAAATATTGTCAAATATCCATGCTTGGAATCCTATTTCCCTATAATTACTAAGAATAAACCTCTTATAGAATTTAAGAACCTTTATCAAATGGCATATTCAAATATTATGTACCAGAATATAGTGAGTCTGCATTCAGTTAACTTGGGTGAAGTTCAGGAGAAACATAATTGACATATTCTAGAGTATACAAGGGTTGATGCTTTTGGTGACTAAACTGAATATTCTTCATCTGAAGGTCATTAACTAAATATAATATTATATTCATGTGGTTTGCAGATGGTAATGTTGCCACAGTTTCTTATCAGGGTTATTATATAAAGCTTCAGCAGTAGCTTGAGGCTATGCATCTTGAATAATATATTCAGCCAGTGTAAGAATTAATTTAGTCAAATACATGGTTTGTCCACAATTCTTCCTCTCTTATTCTCCTACTTACTCTTAAATGGATTCACAAAGTTGACTGGAACAATGAAAGAATATATTTGACAAGAAAATAACAAAAGTCTTCAGATCATCTCCAAATTATCTCTTTGTAAATCTTACCATGAGAGCTTACAACTTTTTCTATCACCACTGTCAACTTCTGCCCTTTCAAAAAAAAATTCTGCCCACATTTCCAGATCTAAAAGTTCTGCAGAAACATTTAGTACATTCTAAGCCATCATCACAGAGAAATTTACTGCAGAATGCTGTTACACTACTCCAAACCAGTGCATTAAGCTGCCATCACTAACTTGCCAAGAAAGAACTTTGTGAAGATTGTCCCAAAATGCTACTCGACTGTGTATTAAGATGTAAGGAACAAATTGCTTAAGTTTCCAATCCACTAACAGAATACATATGCCAAGCAGAGAAAAGTAACTAATTCTATAATCAAAACCAGGGCTGCATGTATTTCTAAACTTTTAGGGATTTGTGGGAGCAGGAGAGTCAGGGTGTTTGCTTTTATCCATGCTCAAAGGCATACTTTCATGGCTTATAATTTATTTTTATTGTGAAGGAGAGTCTTACATTTCTTCATCAAATCTATATATTCTAAGATCTTAACCTGGAAATTTTTATGCTGAGTTCATCTTTTTTTTTCTTTAGATTTTCCAAGTGGAAAGAAGACAATTCACTTTCATGGAACTCTGGGATTTTTAATTAATGATAAATATTTTTGTTATCTAACTTGAATCTTTGCATGTGTGAGTATGTATACGTGTGTGTGTGTGTGTGTGTGTGTGTGTGTGTGTGTGTGTGTGTGTGTGTGTTGTCCTTCTGTGTTTGAATTTGTGTGCTCCACATATTCATGAGATTGGGAAGGAGCTTAAGTAAATTTTGCCAAGTGATCTTGAAACTCCATGAAAAAATGTGTTTTTCTTCTATTTAGTATCTGATTCTAACTGAAGGCTATATGTACAATGAGAGGAAAAATGGCACCTTTAGGGTTGTAATACAACTAGGAAATGTTCTTTCAATAGCGCGTCTCCCACTAGGTATAAGCCCAGAATGACAATATTTATTAAAGCAAGCTGCCTGCTTCAACTAGTTGGAATTCCTAACTCTGTGTTTCAATGATACTGGAATGGATCAAAATTTCTCCATTTCTAACAAGTTTTTTTGGGTGATACTGATGCTGTTGGTAATCCAGTAGCTTGAATTTGAATGTGAAAACATAAAATGAATTAATATATGAAAGTAGAATCTGCTAATTAACCACTCTACAGGTCATAAATTAATAAAAGGATGACCATAGTGGAGCACTGAATGTTACAGGCTTAGCCAAGAGAAAGGGAAGAAACACAAGTAAATACCCAATTCTGTAATTCCATTAGTTGGCTGATAGATTGCCAAAGGATGTAATGGGGTATTCAAAATTTTTTTGAAAGGCACTACATTCCTTCTTACTTTACTATCAGGACTGTTAACATCTTAGGGCTTCACAGGAGTTTCAGCAGATTTCCAGTAAATCCAAAGTGACTAGATTTTAATTTTGCCATATTATCTGCCAAGACTTTTAGCACTGGCTTCTGGGCTTCACTTAAGAAAGTGGTACACATGCCACTTAAACTGGCTTCCTTAATTGAAAACATTGGTGATGCTTTAGGGGATAGATGTCTTACATTGGAAGGGAGGAATAAGTTCATGAGTCTGGCTTGGTTTAAACCTTGCTGCTTAGATTAGATATGTGCTTTAATCCTCCTTTTACATGGCCAAATATAAAAAAGAAAAATATTAAAGTCCAAGGCTCAAGTTAACTGACCAAAAAGAAACTGGATGATCCAAGAATGGATTAATAAAAACCACATTTTAAAAGGAACATAGTCTCTGAACTATATGTACTCTGAAGACATCTAAACAAACGGGCTTTATTGATAACTAGAAAGAGATTTAAAGTTGGACACTAAAAGTTATCGTTACCAATATCAAAGTCCCTAAATTCCATTTATATCAACAAACAGAGCGTCACCATTTTTCTCTTCATCAGTTAATTTAAAACAGCCTAATCTACATGACCATGTCCCCATTTCCTCTGTCCTTCAGCTTAAATCAGTGGCCTGTGACCACTTCAACATTTCACCATATCGAAGAGGTCTCACAGTATCTGACCCAAAATAGTCTGACCCAAAATAGTCAATTCCCTTTCCACCGGAACTTCAAAGGCCTCATAATTCTAAATGAGGCTCAGGTAAGCATATACAATACCGTATACAAAGAGATTGGGAAAGTCATTTCTTTATTGGCTTAATTGAGTCAATTTTCTGAAATGACAATTAAATTTGAACAGTTGCTTTGAATATAAAGTGTTTGTTGTCTCTTCTCTGAATTGGTCCGTTCAGTCAGCTGTTTAATACTGTGTAACTTAAAGGGTAGGGTTAAGTCCTTCAGTCTTCCTCTTTCTGTTGTTTTGCATTTAAATGAATTAGGGTCAACAGGGGGTCAAAAAGACTTGAGCCTGTAAGAGAACCAGGCTCCCTCCATCAAGGGCAACTGGACAACCTCTGGCAAAGTGTACTTTGCCTTCATCCCCCACCCCTCCCTCATAACCCTTAAGGCTCTTTCCTTTTACAGAGGTGCTACATCTGGCTTTGCTTTTCTTGGGAGCAACTCTCCTTGTTATGAAATTCTCCCTCTTACTTCTCACACAGCCATCAGAAATAATTTACCTGCCATGGACCTCATTTCCCTTGGGATTGAGGTGAGAACTAATCTCATGTGCTAAACTGTTAATCAGTGGCTTAATGCATTTCTTAATTTATAAAATGCACATGAAAAGTGATTTCTTGCAAGAAGACCTAGGGTATAATTGTCCAATAATGCAAATTTGGTGAAATGCAGCAAGTTGTTCTGTGGGAAATAATTTTTGTCTATCTTTCCAGCAAATCATACCATATTGACTCAAACCTCTATGCTCTCAAACCCATTATGCTTCTATTATTGTTGTTTCTATTTTTATAATCTTTCTAGCTTCTGAATAATCAATAAGCCATCTCTGAGACTTCCAGTTCACATCTGAAGTTTAGCTTAGCAGTAGTTCCCAATGGAAATATTTTCATGTAGACCTTGGTCATGTGTGTGTGCAAATGGTTCCTCCAGAGGATTTTGCTGTGCATGCCAATTTAAGAACTTGTACAGTACAAAAAATAAGGATATTATGTTCCATTGGAGGAATTCAAGTCCTGGTCTGTGTCTTACTCTGATTACAGTGTTAGTTAGTTCATACCAAATTGTGGATTACTCTAGAAAGAACGAAGTACTGAAATTTACTCCATTTCATATCATTCATTCTCCTTCTATTACTGCCTTCTAGTCCCATGTATATCAGACGTTAGCAATAGAGCACGACTTTCCTCCTTTCAAATAACCATCACCATCTAATATAGCTAGGGCAAATTACCTAAGCTTTTACATAATAATACATAACATATGGACATAAACGTGCTGGGAAATGGCTGTAAAAGGCCAGGAACAAATTTTCTCCCCCTATTTTCAGATTCTTTCCAGAAAAATCTAAAGAAATTCATGGCAGTTGAAGTGTTTCACTGCACTAAGCAATATTAGTATCTAAAGAGAAAAGAGTCAGGAGAGAGGCTACAAAACAAAACAACTTATCCACAGAAAGATGCATGCCCTGGGAATAATGCATGCCGAAGATGGAAGACTCTTTTATTTCCTCCTTGAATTGTGGTGAATATCAATAACACTCTTATTCATAAATTGACTACTATTGTTTACTGGTGATTATCATTCAAAGGATCTCAGAGAACCATTTGGATCACAACTAATTTCCACAGAAATGATACTCCACTGATATAGTAGCAAAAGCTACTACCAGCCTGTATTAGCATTTTAATGGTTGACAGTCTGGTACTGAAACAGGAAAAAGTGAGCCATTTCACCTTCAGCTCTCTGGAAACAGGTAGCACATGTAGATCACAGCTGTGTGCAAATTGGAGTATTAATTAATATCTGGAAGGCTTGAATGGGTGTGAGTAAGTTAGCAAAGAACATGAATTTTCTATAAAGCATGAGGTTTCACATCCTTACATATCTGACCTTCAGCAAGTAATTTTCCTGCTTAGGGCTTCAGCTTTCTATTTGTAAATTAATGGCAGACATATAGCATCTAAGGAGCTCTTCCCACTCTGACATTCAGAGTACAATTGGCTTCTTCCCAATCTATTTCAGCTTTCAGAGCAGTAATTTTTAATTTTATTTTTGAGATTATAATATAATTACATCATTTTGTCACTTTCCTCCCTCCAACTCTTCCCATACACCCCTTCCTTCTCTCCCTCAAATTCATGACCTTTACTTTCATTAATTGTTGTTGCATATACATATATGTATATGTATATATTCATAAACATAACCTGCACAGGCTATATACTCTTATTGTTTGTATGTCTTGAGGCACATGGATAACCGTATGCAGTACATTCTTTTTCCATTCTGAGCTCTTTCATTTCCCTCTTCCTCAGTGATAACAATGTTTTGTACAATTTTTAGTATTGGTGAAAAGTTTTTATGAGTTCTTTTAGGGATAACAACAACAACATTTCATAATGAATTTCCCTGTCCCCATTGTTTTGTAAAGCTGAGCTTAATGGAGATTAAGTGACCCAACCTCTAGTCATTTCATTCATGAAGCCATTTCACTAATAAAAAGTTAAAGCCAAACCTGTGTGACACCAAAGCATGAGCTCCTACTGTAGTATGGGAACTGTAATAGATTTCATTACAGAAAAATGGGGCAAAGTAAGATTTTGTGTTAATTTTTGTTGGGAACGTAAAATTTAATCACAAACAGTTATCTTCCTGGGCAAAGTTCTTATCAAGAACATTAGTCTATTAAGTAGTGTATCCATCTACTGTCTAATTATTTGGAAGAAAGCTTTTCCCTTTGAAACTGTGTAGCACAATATCAATAGCATGGATAATTAATTTTTGTTCTGGTTAGTTTATTTTCTTTTTCTTTTTTTTGGGGGGGTGGTTCAAGACAGGGTTTCTCCGTGTAGCTTTGGAGCCTCTCCTGGCACTCCCTCTGTAGACCAGGCTGGCCTCGAACTCACGGAGATCAGCCTGCCTCTGCCTCCCAACTGCTGGGATTATCCAACTATTCAGAATGAACATGCCATAAATGGTTAATTAATTTCTCACATCGCTCCCTATGTCCCCCATAAAATGTACCAGGTAATTTGGTTTCATCAAGTGACCATAACAATTCTGTAATTCTCCATCTGCAAGTGAAAGGCCCAAATTTTTGAGATGTATATTAAAATAAATAAACAAGAAACCCATAGAGAACAGGAGCCTTCCAGGAGACCATGGTAACCCACATTTTGTGTTGTTCTTGACCTGTCAAGTAGTAAGAGGCTCCCCTTTTGTATTTAATAATTTTCTGACAATTTTATACTGCATAGTTAAAAGTAAGCACTTTTGTATGCCAAATAAATCTTGTTTCAAATCTGGCTTAGCAATTTACTTCATGATTTTAGGTAAATTGTCTCACTTCACTACACTTCAGTTTTATAGATCAAATAAGAGTAACATACATCGGGTTGCAAAAGTGGCTGTATGGGTAATGGTGCTTGCTGCCAAGTCTAAGGACCTGCATTCAATCTCCACATGGTAGAAGGAGAGAGCCTACTCCAGCATGCCATCCTCTGACCTCCACATGCACACATGCACACACACACACACACACACACACACACACACACACACACACACACACACACACAAAACACATACACATACTCACCACACACACACACACACACTTAAAAAAATTTAAGGAAAATAAACAAGTAACATTCATAAAACTACTCATGGGATTGGGATGAGAAAGTAAATTGTTTAATTTTCATGAAGTATAGAGAATATTTGGTATACAGCAAGCAATTGAAGTTATTGTGTGTTTTTATTAGCTAGAAAACATAACTTATTAATTTTTATCTACATGTTACATTGATAAACTCTCTCAACTTTTATATTAAGAACTATTTTTCATGGACCACTAGGAAGACAACTGATTGTGGTTAAAAGGACCAACAAAATGTCCCTGAGATGTTGACAATGCTCAGGGTTCTTTTCTCTTTCCATTGTGACTCAGCAATTTCCCACATGGTATAACTAGCAATGTCACATTATCTGGAGATGTCCTTTAAGATCCTTCCTAAAATTCACAGGTATACTATTTTTCTGGAGACTGTCAGTTGTACATGAGGGAGTGTCTCTGGGACACACTGATATAATTTTGAAAGGGATAATATAATGGCTAGATTTAAGCAGCATTGCTACTAGTCTACCAGTACTCCATGCTATATACAAAACTAATAGTGTCCTGTGTATGTTTCCTTAGGGTAAAGTTCCTAGTACCATATGTAGAATAAGTGATTTATCACAACTCAAAGAAATGGACTGTATCTGATGAGTTCTAAACAGCACTAATCTTTGGTAGCCAGTCTGCCTGATCTCTGTTACAGAATATATGGTCTTTTAGCAGAAGAAAATTCAGCATTATTGATTTATATTTGTTGCAATTATAGTAATTGACTAGACCCACATCAGGTGCAATTAAGTTGGACAAAGACTGATGAGTTTACCAGTCCAGAGCCCATCTACATGTAAAGTAAGAAAGAATACAAATAAGCTTGGAGAAACTTTGATTGTCTTCTCTTGACTAGTAGACTGAGCAGAGAAATGTTCTCCTTAGTGAGCAAGGTGAAAATTCTCCTTTGCTTGACTTAGGCCTTCCTTCAGTGAGGAAAGAATGACTTACCTGGACTTAGTACTCCCTACAGCTGCCAGCAAAGCAGCTTTGCTATGGAGCTCCAAAAGAAGCACAAGACAACATTTGCTAGAAGCAGGGAGGAGTAGCAGCTGTTTTAGGGCTAGAAGAGCTACCATCCCCACCCCTTGGCAGCAGTTTTAGTTAAGCTGATTCAGCATTCCTTGCCATACCATAGCAGGTGGGTGCTACAGGGCCCCTCTTCTTAATACAGAGCTAGCGAGCTAGCGGACAATAAACTTTTGACTGGGTAAAGCTGGTTCTGTATAAAGTTGGTAGGTAAAATACAGAACATGGCCAGCTAAATTCTAGTTTCAGATAAAGGGTGCTTATAGTATAGGTAAACATTTTGGGGGCATACTTGCACTCACAATTATTCTCTTTCAATAAGATTCAAATTTAACTGAATGTTCTGCACTTGGGGGCCAAATTGGTAACTCTAGTTCTAAAGATTCTTAAATTCTTTTATTTCTGAACTTTTAGCACATAAGCTTTATTTTATCTTAATTTACATTTACTTTATTGCTCCTAACTGATCAACAAGGCATTAAAATACATCCAGGAAATATACAATTAGCCAACAGCTGTTTTGGCATAACGCTTCTGCAGAGAATATTAAAGAAGTGATATATGTTATTTAGCTCTTGTCCTGCTGTTTTTTGATAAAAAGTCTTAATTAGAAATCAATAAAGTTGCTTTGTTTGCCTGTCATTCTGCATATTTAAATGCAATAGAAGGCATGGCCTATAAACCTAGAGTAATCCTCTCATGGAATAAATCTTTATTGCTGTAACTCGGGCATCTGAATTGTACTCTTCCATCAAGTGACTGGAAGTCTCAAAAAAATAACTCAAAAGATAATTGAAAACATCTACAGAATCTCAAAGTCACTAGTATTTGCAACGTTGAACATAACTACATAAAAATTGGTGTAGGAAAGCAGATCATTTGTCTCCCAATAACAATGAAAACATACATACAAATAACATTATACAGACTGGGCAGATTATCTTTCAGGATATATATGCACATATGTGTACATATAAGCATAAACAACAATCAATGAAAAAAGACGACATGGATTTCAAAGATAGCAAGGGAGTAATATGGGAAGGTTTGAAAGGAGGGAAGGGAAGAGAATTGTTGTTAATTATATTAATCACAAAGTTTAAAAAATACAAATTGTCCTATTTTGTAGTATCTGAAAGGCCTTATATCTGTTTTAAGAGAACTATAGGTATAATTACTTTGCTATTTTTCTAAGCATTACCTTTCATAGATTTATTGGCCATGTTTTAATGAATTCCTGTAATTCTCTCCCAACTTCTCATTGGTATTTTCAAATGTGTGGAGGGAAGTAGGGAAGGTTTATCTGGAATGTCCTGGCCTCCTAGCAGATCATCCCATCTGAAGGGTCTCAGAGATGAAATCTGACAATATGTCAATGTTTTGTAATCTACTTCTCTTGTGTCTAGGCATTCAGGTTTGCTTGAGAAGTCCCCCATACCATTTTGGATACAATACAAAACTTCTGTGCTCCATTTTTGTAAAGCTATATACACCAGGTGCCAACCTTTTTTTTTTTTTAACAATTTCCTTCAAATAACCAGTCATTTAATTCTATTAGTATGTTTTCAGGGGTGGTAGTGTGTTGTTGAAGAAGTCAGTTGAACTAATTGTACACTGCACTGTTTGAAGAAAATATGGACTCTGCACCCTACCAATATCACTTACTCTCTTTTACACTTCAGGAGCTTTTACCCTTTTGTTCATACTGATTACTTCTGTCACTAGTGCAATTGAGGAGTGGCTATGTCTACTTCATACCAAGTACAATATGTTTAAAAGTATGAAAGGGTCATAAGTCAAGCATACATAAACATGACCATGAACACGCACACACACACGCACACGCACACGCACACGCACACACACACACACACACACACACACACACACACACACACACACACACACTGAGTCTTTGGCTAACAGTAGCATCCCAGGATGTTGCAGCTGGAAAAGCACCTAGTAAACCAACACAAGTTTGTTAGCAATGGAGAGAAAAAGTGGGGAATAGAGTGAAAGAGGGAGAAAGAGAGAAAGGAGACCAAAACAGAGTGGGGGAGGGAGGGACAAGGGGAGCAGGTCAAAACTCAAATCTACACTACTAAATCTTTTAGAGTTTGTTATTTTGGGTCATTTAATTTCTTTTATAGCATAATAAAACTTAGTATAGTTAAGAACTGTACTAAATTGCCGAGCATAGGCAGAAGGTGAAGGAAGCAAGGACATTTGTATGTTCTTATTTATATGTGTTTTTCTTTCTAATGGCTGCCAATTTTCCAAGTCAGGAAATATTTGTACATGCTCTAGACATCTTCCTGAAGGTATGAAGCTCTCTTGAAACCATCTCATTTGGCCATGCCAACAACATTACAGAAAACTACAGTACCCTGAGAAAAAATATACTCTTTCAAGCTTCCTAAATGACGCATTCAGGAGAGAGTAATAAAAACTAGGGCTAATATTTCCATCCTTTGGAAATATTTATCTCTACACAGTACCACCTTTAAGAAAGTCAGTATAGAAAGTTATTTAGGTGGTATAATTTGAAAGGCTAAGCAGGGTGTTAGTCCTTTCCATTAAGGCACATCTGTAGAGAGCTCCCAATAAAGTGCCATTTGAGCGAGAGGAAGCCCCTTCTACACATCCTTTTCATTCTAATTGAAAATGCACTAAGCACCATGTCTACAGGGTGCCATGCTTGTTCCAATGAGATTACAAAAGTAGTTAATATGGAAACATAAATATAGACAATAGAAAATGGACCAGGAAGTTTTCCCTTGATTACCTTTTCCCTCTGACATGCGTACAGTCAAAACAAACAAACAAACAAAACCCTGAGTCCCTGTGTAGCAGTTTTAAAGACTAATCATTAGCTATCCACTCTAAGCCTTCTAGGTGTTTTTATGCTGCCCTTGCAACACCATTTTGTGACAAGGTGGGAAGAATTTGGCTGATTACAACTCTTGTAGCAGTTAACCAATAGAGAAGCCTCAAACAGTAAGTTCTGTTGAAACCTGCATTTGATGTCTGGTAGAATCATTTTATTCATATGTATGTATGTATGTATGTATGTATGTATGTATGTATGTATGTATGTATGTATTGTGTGTGTGTATGTATGCATATATGCACACACATATGTATATATATGCATATACACATATATGCACACACCAAGAAAATGGGCTTTACTTTGCAATTTCTAATTTACTACTTTTGTCAATTTGTTCATTATCTTGTCCATCTTATACTTCCCAATGTGTGGTGTGAATGGTCAAGGTACTCATATCACAGTGTTCTTATAATATGTAAAGGTAATAATGAAAAGTAAGAGCTAGGGACAATGTGAACTAAGGCTATATGTGCTGTTTGGACCTTGAGATCACAATCTCTCAAAGTGGATATTTAAATCATATATTACAGTATTTGTCTCAAAGTCAAGGAAAGCGGTCCTTCTCCAAGGACTCTACACCTATGCTTTTTAAGCACGGTGGTGCTTTTTTTTTCTTCCTGGTTTTTGCTCTTCAGAGTTAATGATTTATACAAAATGTCATTGGCAGTGCTTAGAATATAATCAATCTTTTCTCCCCTCAGGGGACTCTGGACAATCCAACCTTCTTTCCCTATTCATAAAGGGACTCTGCCTAAAAAGACTTATAAATGCTTTCTTATTTTGTAATACAAATGATGCATAAACCACCACCATGATGCCATTATTTCTCCAATTTAAATAGCGCAACAATTCACATCTCATTTTCCCCTTCTTTTCTCATGCTTTGGTAGAGGAGCAATTTATTTAAACAGGGTAGATAAGTAGGAGAAAATAAAAGTGTGGCATAAAGACCTGTGTGTATATTTTGGTTGTCCTTTATATTTTCATTTAATTTTGCTAATAGGCTTCTCTGTAGGTTTTTACCAATACATTCTCTGAGCAAAATAAATTTCTAGCAGCTTCCACTTTTCTTTTTACACCCCTCAGAGAGTCATAATCACATACCAATTTCTAAACACAAATTTGGCACCACTCACAACAGTACCTTAGACATAGGTACACAATATGATAGACTGTTGAGAAGCCTACTCAGGACTTGTTCTTATTTTACTTCATTATTTCATTGTTACTTTACAAAGTGTCCATTTAATAAGATGTGGTGATGACATCGTAGGAAACTACTAAAAGCAAAGAAAAAAGCCAAAGGAACTGAATTTGTTCCGTGACTGTGAACATGTTTTATACATGTGCTTAAAACTTGCTCTTCCATATATTATATTGAATAAATCAATGATATCTTAGAGGCAGAAATTCATACATGACTTAGTCTTCACTAACTACAGTACTAATGGCTTCTTCCTTCTTCAAGTTTAGTTAAGACAAAGACAAAGGAGTTTTGATTTAATAGGGAAAAAAGACAAACCTAAAAATTCAGAGGCCTAGATCCTTTCCCACCGTTTGAGAGATGCTATTGCCATGACAGAAAAACATCCTTTGCTCCATGGCCTTTAAGAATCAGTACTTTCCATTAATTTGGTCCTGATTCTCAATTTAGTTGGACTGTACAGGTCCTTTTAACCACTACATCACAAATATTCAACCTCTGTTCTCTTACTGTGGTAAAACTCTTGGAATCTCATCGATCAAAAGCTCCATTATACTTTCTACATCCAGTTAGAAAAATAAATAAAATAACATTCCTGTTTTCTCCTCCTCTGCTTACTCTAATCCATCTTTGTATTTTTCTTCCTCATCAGTCTTCCTTTGTCGAATGTGAGGCCTCACGTAAGTAAACCAAGAAAACTTGTCTCTCAAAGGGTTTCTGATTATCTTATCACATTCTACTCAGCACAGTATAAGAGGCATAGTATGTATTCAATAACAGTTTGGAAATTTCTATCATGAACATTTTAACATTTCAAAAAATGCTTTCCTGTAACATCTCTAATGCTAGGTCAGTCTGATGTTACTTGAGGAAACCAATCTTTACATCTGAAATATAGTATCAAAAAGGAATAAGGCCACAGGAAGGAGGTAGAACCAAGACACTGCTCTGGAGTTGTGATATTACATCAGGAAGACACAATAGCTTGGTAGGCCTGTGGCTTCAACTCAGCTTTAGCTTCAGTGCCTGCTCCAGTGGCTTGCAATGTATGATAAACTACCCAGTGTTGTGTTCTCTGTGGGCACTCAAGTAATATTTGTTGGCTGACTTAATTGAGCTATATTTGCAAAATGGCAAGGATGTGAGGAAACTTTCCTACCTAAAAAGAAAGCATTCACAGTGCTAGACATTTGGTAGGCAAATAAACAGTATAATTTCAGCCTAAAAGGAAAAATATTCACTCTCCCATCCAATAGACCTAGTGGCTAGGCAACTCAAATGTCAGCACCATATTTCTGGAAATTAATTTTAAATATCATAAATTGTATGTCATCAACTTTGAAGACATTTCTTTCCTTCCTTTCTTTTCCCATTCATTGCACCAAATTCAAATACAGAAAATGTAACTAATAAACCTCAATCTCACCTGGTTGGTAAGGTTTGCAAATAGAAGCAATGTGTCCAGCATGGTGTACAAAAAATTAAATGTTAAGAGCCATGCATTTGACAGTGTTTTTAAACAAGATATCCACACTTAGTGGTACATTTCCAAAGCAAAAACAAGTCAGGAATTTGCTTATGACTATAATGCCACACTATCATTTACCTGAATTAACCTTCTGACTACCAAGGGATAGATTTCTCCACTAAGGTCTCCTAAGGATCAACATTCAAAATAATCTTCAGACTCAGAATCATCCATATAAAATTTTACTATGTTTCAGATGAATTTTCCTTTGCTTGAAATGGTTGCCTCGAATCATTTAGCTCCTTTTATTGTCTTCATCATATCTAAATGGCAATGTAGTAGCCGGTTTCAGATGTTCATGTTCAGTTGAGAGCTTATGAAGCTCAAGGTCATTTTATACATTCAGAAAGTCCTATTGACTGTTTTGTTAATATTACATACCAATGCAACTTTGCATTCTTAGTATTCCTACTGCCAACTTTTACCAGTGCAATGGATAATAATTACTTAGCTAGTTATCAAGTCTATCAGATGATGAACTAGAGGAGTAAAAAGAAAAATATGCTGAAGAATATTTTATTGGGTGAACTACAACATGGAACTACTCCAATGAATTGCTACTAGCCAATAATCAACTTCTAGTGTGTGAGAAGGTGAAGGGACTACAGGATTGCTGCCATTATATTGTTGATAGTAAGACTTATTTACACTATGTATGGTGTCAGGCACTATGTGAAGTGTTAGATCTCAAAGCTACAAGAAACCCGTGGTAATGATGTCTACATAATTTATGTTGTTGTTGAATAAATATGCTCAGAAAGTTCAAGTGCCACACTTTGTTTAAGAAAGAAAGTCAGGTTGCCAGTTTCTACCCTCTTTAAAGGGTCTTGTTCTCTTGCTTAATATTTCATAAGATTACTGAGGCACCTCTGTACACATTGCTCCTTGAGAAATTTGAGTTTTATCCTGTATCGTTGAAGAATGAGTTGCAACCTAATTTTGCCCTCTAGAAGGTTGGGGGTCATTACTTATGTACCATGGTGTACATATGGAGATTTGAGAACACCTTTGTAGATTAGATTTTCTCCTAACTTCATAAGGGCTCTGGGGATTGAATTCATGTCATCAGATTTATTATGCTGCAACCCCTCTATTCAGTGACTCATCTTACTAGCCCTTAACCCTATGTCATCCCATAGCCAAATATTAGCTATTCTTCCTATTGAAATTACTTATCAAAAGGCTGTGGGACTAGTAGTTAAAGGTAAAGAAAAATGTCCATTTCTAATCCCACTTGACGAAAAGGGAAAGAGCAGTACTTCTCCCTCTCTCCTAAAATAAAGAAGGAAAAAGAAACCCACTATTTCAAGCGAAGCTTGTATTGGCAGGATGAGGGATAAGGTGGGAAGATAGATGTCTAGTTAGAAGAAGGAAGGGAAAAGAGTTACAAGGTTGAATAGAGTGAAAGTCGCCCTTAATTTCTATGTGCAAAGACCTCAGCAGACAGCTGGAAACCTGCCAGAGAAGGAGGCCTTGGAAACAGGCTGGAAGACATTGCAGAGACTTTCACCAAAACAAACAACAGCAGGGGATGTGGCTGGCAGTCCCGAAAAAGCAAGGGACTATGTGAGTCACTCTCACATTAACTTTGAATGGTATCATATCTCTATTTTGTTGTATAAGTTAGTTGTTTAACAGCTGCTACCGCCTAATATATAGTGGATATTTACATCTGTGTAAAATATAGACGTATTTTTATCTCAACCATGTAACATTATAGACAGAAAAGTCAGTCAAGAAAAAATAACATGGAGTAGAAAAATTATCCAATAACTTGCTAATCTAATAGTTTTATTCAATATTTTTCAGCTGCATATTTAAGCATAAGTATAATTAAGATATAAGTGTAATAATGAATATGTTATTTAGCACACTAATGTTACTAAATACTGCTTTACAAAACAGTGTAATACCAAGTATAAGGTAAGTCCTTTCGATCATTTTTTTTATTATTATTTACAATGTTACTGAGTTTTTTTCTTTGTGGAAATAATAGCAACAATAATGACAGTAACAGTTATTTTAACAGAAGTCTATCATATGCCAAACATTCTATAAATACTGTTTCTAAGTTTCATCCACATTTGCAAGGTAAGTAGGATGAATTCTACATTATAGCCACAAAGAAATGTGTAATGAGGTTAAATGACTGATTTCCTGCCCTAGCTCTAAGCACTGAATTAGATCTGCCTGGTTCAGAGGAGCTATGCCCTCACAATATGCCAACTGTCTGCAGCATGGAGTGTCTTTCTTCTTCTAATTTGGCGTGTTTAATTATAAACTTTTAAAAGTACAATTATTAGTGCAAAAAGTATAATCCATGTAAAATTGATGACCACTTACTCCATGTCATTTTCTATGAGGGTAATATAACATACTTTTACAGAAAAAATTCATTTGATATATAATAAAGGGGTAAAGTCACTCATGAGTGACAGAACAAAAATCATCATGTTGTAAATAGAACTTCAATCATCACTATCCCAAAACTGGACTCTGCTTAGAAAATATGACAGTGGAAAGTACTTTTAGCTCTGGATCAAAATGGGTTCAGATAAAATTCTTAGAAGCTGATGTGTCCTACCATACAGTGAATGGCTGCATCATAAGTATTCATTTAAAATATATTTACATAGACTTCTCACTTTGCATGAGATTATAAAATCCAGAAAGAAAACCACTCCTAACTTATCAGCAAGAAAAAAATCAAACAATCACACTTTTTGAATCTAGAGAAGAGTTCAAATCCATCAAAAGCCTTAAGTCCGAAGAAAGGTATGAACTCACCTGTAGCTTCAGGTGAAACAGACATGCATACAAGGAGACATGAAGAAATCATGCAGTTTTTAAAATGTGAATCACTAAAGATAACGCATGAATTTGCAAATGTCTTGGGAAGTGAGATATAGTATGTAATCATGAATCTCTCTATGTGGATTTATGCCACAGCCAAAATGAAGGAAGATAAAATACTACTAGGACAGGGCAAGGAAAAGAGAGAGCATCTCAGAACCCCCCCCCAGACACACACACACCAGAAACTATAGAAACTAGATGGAAATGGAGTGACATGTTTATATTGCAGAGAGAAAATGTCAATCAAGTCCCTATGTCTGGAAATACCTTCCAGAAGTAAAAACTCATGCATTTCATTAGTAGAAGCTTCAAACTATAAGGAACTATTAAAGTCTTCAGTATTAAGGTCTTCATACCAGATATAAAATTAGATTTTCATAAAGAAATGAAAATTATAGAAATGGATAAACTAAACATTAATATAAAAGGCATTATTTTTATTTTTGTCTAAAGAAGTAGACCATTTAATCCCCCCAAAACAACTGTAAGTATAGAGTCAGTATATTCAATATAAATAAAACTTATAGCACAACTGAAGGTTTTCATTACATGTAAAAACAAAGTTTATAATAATCATAATCATTGTATGTCATGATACATAGTATCATGTAGTATACCATACAACTAAGTGTAAGGCCATTGCTTGACTTACATTAACATAAAAATCTATATTTAAATCTTCATTGTGGTGATATCTATATGATTACAAATATTGGTTTAAACTCATGATTACAAATATTTGCATAACCTCATGAGTAAATTTAGGTAGTTACGTACTAGACCCAGAGTTTTAAAAAATAAATTTTCATGCATAACATACCTTTGTTCCTTTTTGACTGTTCTTATGGTGAGGACATCAGAGCTCTGATGAATGTTTAATTCTTACCTTATTTCCAACATTTGGTGATTGAGAAGGCTCTATGCTTCTTAGTCAGAAGAATTACAAATACATATATATATACATACACACCCATCTCAGAAATTGAAATATTTATAGAATATACATATTCTAAATGTGTCTGTCATAAAAGGTATTTTGTTATGCAATTATAAGGCGTTTTATCATTGTATTACAAGGCAAAACTGAGAATATTAGCAATATGAAATGAAACTGCATAGGTAATGTACTTGGCTCTGTGCTATTATTACTGTCTGTAAATAATAAGTTCTGTTTATTTGTAAGATCAAAACCATTTGTCCTTTTTGTTGTCACTCTCTCTGTTCTCTGTACTCGTTAAGTTTCTTTCTATACTTAGAGCCTGCCTACATTGCTCTTGCTACTGTGTGGAATGTGCTTTGGTAAAAAAAAAAAATACAAAGCATCTCTCACTCCAATGTGGGCAGATAAATTAGAGAAGCCTCACTAGGAAGATGCATATCCAGACATATCCTTATAGAGGGCATCCTTGTCCGAATGGGAAAGAAGATATTTCCTTTAGGTCTATATTGGGGCATTGCTATACGATCGATATAAATATAAACTGTGGTCAACTGAGCAGTAGGGTTAGCCTAGAGACATTGGTTTCGAGGGAAAGGCATTGGAAAAAGAAGTGCTTCCTTTTATATAACCATATATTTTACAACTTTATAAGATGGAAAAAATATAAGCTTTCCATATTATAGAGTACAAGAAGCAGGCTTGACTAAAGTGACAAGGCTACTTGCAAGCCCTTAATGCTGTCCTAACTCCCCCTGGAATGTCTGAATAGCCACCTCAACAATGACTTATTTTTATCCTCCTGACATCAGTTTCTAATTTTTCAGGAAGTAGGTCAACATTGAACCTCCAATCTAAATGAATTTCCATGTTTTACACATCTATATTGCTATGAGTTTTATAACAGTAAATACATGACAATTAAAATTGTATAGCTGTGTATTTACTTGCATAGCATATGTGGGTGTTTTAAAAAAAATCCTCTATACATATGCACACTTAATGGTATGTTTCAATATTATTATCCCCAGAAGAGTAGGAACAATACTAGCTCCATTCATTAGTTCATCCCAAGGGGTTGTCATAGTTCATAGGGCATATTTAATTTGTAATATATAATTATTAAATAAGTACAATGTTCCTTGAGAAATTCTTTAGCAAACTCTATCTACACATTTGTCAACTCATGTACACTAATATAGAAAATTAATGAATTTTGTCTATTAATAATAAAACATTCAATTTAAAGTTGAATATAGATGACTAATATATATATATAAATATACATATATAATAAAATAAGTGGTATTATTATCTTTGTACATTCTATTTGACTTCCCCCTTTCAATCAAGGAGTTTCATTTTTGCTACTAATTTTGCATCTTACTCTCATTGGTTCAACACTGTTTTTCCAATCCATTTTTGCATTAAAATGATAAATTTTAAAGTCTCAATGTTATATATTTTAATTTGATTCACCTCTCAGATATGTGCCCTATATTTTAGCAATATTTTATTTACACTGTTGGGGGTTTGACTCATAATTACTTTTGTTATTAGAAAATTAAACATGAATGAATAAATAACCTAGTTCCACTTACCAAATAGATTTTCCCATAAGTACCAAGACCAATGGTTTTATCTAGTGAGAATATTCCAGTTGGATCCTACAAAAAGCAGAGCAAAAATTATCAGTTTTCTTATAAGAAATTCCAATCTGCATTGTTCTTTTAGAATTCACAAAATAAAAGGCACCACGTGAAACATGTTGTTTGATGAACCCATTTCCCAATAAAATAGGTAGCAATGTCCTTAGAATGAGTATAGTAATTTATTTAAAAAAATCACTAAGAAAGTATATAATCATACATTACGCTGCATACTGGTAAGTGTAGTAATATCCTATTTGTGACATATTAAAGCTTGCCTGAAAGTAAATTCTTACCTCTAAAAGGGCTGGGGCATTCTTATTCTTAATGTTCCTGGAGAATAATGCCTGATACTGAAACCTTGCTCCTGGCTTCTATACCTTCCTAATGCTGGCATTAAAGGAATATGATCCCGGGTGCTGAGATCACCTTTGTGTGAGTTGTTTCTCTTTAGGACTGAATTAATCTTGTGTAGATCTATCTGGGTGGCTTTTGAGTCACATAAATCTGTCTACCTCTTAATCCTGAGTTCTAGGATTAAAGGTGTGTACCACCACTTCCTAGCTGCTGGGATTAAAGGTGTATGTTACCACTGCAGGACTTCTATGGTTTGAGGCTGATTTTGTTTTTCTGAATCCTCAGGCAAGCTTTAATGAATCATAATAGGTAAGTAATTCTGAGTAAACTACACAGATATAAGTAAGATATAACTAAGTTAACACACTTGCCAAAGTATTCACTTATTATCCATTTTTGAGTTCTAATGAGATAGATTAAAATGTTTAACATTCATAAAGGAGAGTAGATATTGGACAAAGCATAATTAACTGATTTATAAGACAGAAACACCTAGAACTACTGCTTCTGTATATGAATAATAAAGCAAAAATCATGGCATTAGGAACTTCTATCTAAAACCAACAGGCAGTGTTGGCTTTGTTTCTTTCATGCACATTTATATCAACTGAGGGTCTTCTCATGGCACAAACTGATCAAAGAAAATATACTGATGGATACAGTCCAGAATTGTTCATACTCATCATCGAGGATTGTGCTCTTACCTTGTAATGTGAGTATTATCTTCCTGTTCACCAAAAATATGGTTCCATAATGTTTATTTGGTTTTTAATAAACACCAGAGATTTTTAACAATTTGTATGAATTGTGAGATGTCAATTTATACACAGAATGGTATTGGCAAATACTTGGAAATCCAGAAAGTATACTGAACACAAATATTTAATGATGTTATAAATTAATTTTATCACTGTGAAAAATACAAGGTTAAAAAAGTGTAAACAGAAAGCTACTTAGTGTAAGGAACATAAATGAAGAAAGTCGTAGATTTCTTAAGATTAGTGTGATATTTATGTGATCTAGCAAAACTGCCATAGTTAAATGACAACTCTGGATTAATCTTAGTCAACAAGTATACAAATGGATTGAGAGTCAGAAGAAGTGAGTTTTGGCTTCAGAGCTGTTAATAAATAACTATACAACTCTGGGTGACATTTATTCTCTTGGGTTCCATTACCACATGTGGAAAATGAAGGCATTGTGTTCACTGATTTCTGAGTTCTAATATTTTGCAGGAAAAAGCATCTGATACTTTCATCCTAAAATTCAGATGTTTCCACAGAATTGACAAAAACATTAAGGCAGCCACCCAGAGTCCTACTTTCTTAAATCACTCATTAAATTAATACTGACACAATAAATTCATGATTATAAGCAAGTAGATCAAGGCACATCTTCCAGCTGAAAATTAAAAGTATCTTTACATGAAAGCTTTTAGTATTTGAGAAGCAAAGTATATTTAATATCTAGTATAAAACATTTGCTATGACTCTCGGGAAGATTTATGGGGAAAAGGTAAACAACAAAGGAGTTACTAGGAACCAGGTTTTAGGGACTATTACTTTAGCACATTTCTTCCAAAGATATCATTGAAAAGTTTATTTAAACTATTAGCAAGTCAAGAGAAACAACTTCTCACTTTATTAAAATGCATTTATCTATTCATTCATTTATTTAATCTGTAATGTATGTGAGCACATTTATGCATATCATGATGCACACACACATGGAGATCAGAGGACAACTTCTAGGAGTCGGTGTTTTCAGCTTGTGGGTTCCAAGGATTGAACTCCAGTCTTTAGACTTGGCCACAAGCACCTTTATGTGCCGAGCCATCTTGCTGGGCCAGGCTACTTTTTAAAACAAACAAGTTATCTAAATCCTATTGGTAAGCTATTACTTTTGTTAAGTACTGTTGTATTTAACGTGATAAGATACCATGTTTTGGAACTCTCATATTGTCTGTTGATATATAGCTAGAATCTCTGAATTTTCAGAAATTTATCTTATTTTATCTCTTCCCTTCAACAACAAGCAGATCTTATAGCGCAATTTTAAGTCAAGTACCTAATTACTCAAAAAAGAAAGTGAGGAACTATACTGTGCAATCACAGAAATCTTTTAGTTTCATGAACATTTTCAGAAATCTTTGTTTTCTAGTCATAAGTAATGAAACCATCTTAATTACTCTAGTGTTCACTTTAAATTAAATAATACATTTTTAAATTTCATATCAAATTTAGTATTCTTATATTTTAAGGCTATTCCTTTCATTCATTCCATTTGCTCTTGTTAACCCTTATCTCACCTCTAATCTGCTCTACAACCAAATGATATACTAAAAGAGAGAACTGTGCTGATTTGTAAATCAATGCACAGTATTTATATCTCATTTCCCATTTTTAGTTAGCCCATATGTATTCTGGACTATAAAATAAGAAATCATAAAAAAATGTCAAAAAAGTTAACTTATTTCTGAGCCAGAATATTTTAAAAACTATTTTCATATATTTTTATATATCCAAATTATCTCTAGCTCTAGTAAATTAAAATCCCTAATGGAGTTGCCTTTGAAAACTGGAATTTGAGAGTTGTTTCTTCTGAAGGAAGGCAGGAGAAGACTGGACACTCCAGTGGCTAATTTTCTTAACGGTGTGGAATGAACCACTAGAACCACTAGAAGGCAGTGTTTCCTGGTCAAGGAAGACACATTTCCTAGCATGATCAATAAAAATAAATGTGCCTATACAAAGGAGGAAAGAAAAGCAATGCATGGTCAACACAGGTACCAAGAAGTTTCAAGTGTACTTACGTTCACTTAAAGTTTAGGGAACATGTTCCACTGGTTACACAACAAAGGAGTGATTTTCTTGTATTATTTTTAATATTACAAATAGTAATTTTATGAGAACTTGGGGGTAGAGTTCCTAAAATTTGGTTCTAATGAGATAAGTAGTAGAGTGAAACTCAGAGATAGTGGCAAGCTTCACAATAGAATCAGCGCTTAGGAAAGAAACATCTGTATAGATCTCTACTTCATAGTCTGTAGTTTGAATATACATTCCCTCCATGAGACTCATATAGAAATCCCACTTAAAAATAAAAAATTCTTTATTATGAAATCAGAACTCCCTTGGATTCTTTAAGATACCCAGATGACTCCTAATGCATGTACCCTGTCTTCATGCACTAGCATATGGAAAAATGCTGTCGTAGAGATAGAGAGTGTGTCTCAAAAAATAGATTGAATTGCAATGTCAAGCTGAGGCAGTATTCTATGTGTAATGGATGATGTGCTGGATATTTCAAACTTTGTGCACTTGAAGGCAAATTGCTTCCACAAAGCAGCTATGGGGCTTGGTAAAGTGGGAAGCTTCTCATGACTGAATGTGGAACTTGGGTTTTGCCTTCTTAGTGAAGACTGGGAAAACTGAAAGTTATATTTAACTGAAACCCCAATATATTTCTAATATAGTGTTTGGATCATGTGCTATTTCAGATCACCTCTGCCACTACTGTTCTCAAAATCTGTCTAATCCTGACCCCAATATAGATTAGGAGTATACATGGCAGTGTCAAATGCCAAGCCCAAATCCACAAGGAATGTCATTACCATGCTGGGCAGAGAAGGCTTGGGGGACAGGCATAGTAAAAGACAAGCTAGATTTGGAGAGGAAGAAGATTGAGTTATGCAGGCTTACCTGTCATACATACATATATAATAAATTATACATTAATAAAAATGTAATACATTTATAATTATAAACACATACAGCAATACAATTTTTCTTCACAAAGAACAGAAGCATAAACCATAAATCTCTGTACTTTTCTTCTCCTATAGGAAGTATATATTCAATTAAAAATTGGGAAAAGTTAGAGCAAGTCATTAAAAAGTATTATTCTCTGGTGATCCATTTTTATTATGAGCACTTAGAAAATTTAGGCAAAAGAACCAAGAGCTCAAGACCAATGTCAGGTATATAAATAACTGGAAGCCTGCCAGGTCTACATGAAAGCCTGTCTTAAAAACAAAGAACAAATATGATTGAATTGGCCTATTCACTGATAATTGTAATGGCTTTCTTATCTATGACTCTGAGGCCCCTATGCAAGGGGCTTTATAATTGCATCAAAATAACATTTACAATTGTGAAATTTATGTAATTTCTCTCCTCTAATTTCACTACTGCTTAATGTTTTAGACATAAATATTATCTAATTAAAACACTACATAAATTTATATCACTCTTTTGTTGTTCTATGCTATGAAAAAAGTCTTTTTGGAAGTTCAGGCTATGCTGCAACTCACTTTGCAGCCGGCACTAATAAAACAAACAAACAAACAAGCAAGCAAACAAAAACCATAGCTCAGTTTCTAAAGAAACAATGACTTTAAATCTCCAAACATTTAATATAAAGAAAATATTGAAGAGTATGATGCTGTTCAGCTGTATTTGTTTTCTTGGAATTTGGATCTAGGGAAAGGGGAGAATTACCCATGATTTGCTCAGATAGGACAGAAAATTACTTTAATCTAAAATCTGAAATATAAGAATTTTCCTAAATTGAACCTCCCATGATTTAAAATGAGAGAAAAATCTCATTTGTACCCTATATTTTTGTGTCTTTTCCATATCCCCTAAAATTGCAAACCAATCTCATCTTTTTCTCCTGTGCCCACTGCCACCCTCACCCCATCTTGAGAACACTAACACTTAGTGAACTATAATGTAAAGATTTCAGCCTTTTTGCTTATCTCATGGACTCTCATCAGATTTGTATGTTCCAAAGACATGACCAGGTTAGTTAATCCAGGGAATTTGTCCCCAATGTTTGTGGTAATAGCACCTATACGTTTTTGTGTTTGTTATTCTTTGGGTTTGGAGTTCCCTGTGGTATCAATTTCTATAAGGTCTTTTCCATTCCCCAATTTGGTCATTTTTAGACAACAGTTTATTTCTGCTTATTCATGTGTGCTTACACACACACACACACACACACACACACACACACGCACGCACGCACACGCACACACAGGCATGCACGCACACACACCCAGAATGCTGAGGTGAGCAGCACACACAGGCATACACGCACACACCAAGAATGCTGAAGAATGCTAAGGAGATGAGTAACACACACACACACATACACGCATGCACCCAGAATGCTGAGGTGAGCAGCAGGCGCGCGCGCGCACACACACACACACACAGAGAGAGAGAGAGAGAGAGAGAGAGAGAGAGAGAGAGAGAGAGAGAGAGAGAGAGAGAGAGAGAGAGAGGGAGAGAGAGAGAGAGAGAGAGAGAGAGAGAGAGAGAGAGAGAGAGAGAGAGAGAGAGAGAGAGAGAGAGAGAGAGAGAGAGAGAGAGAGAGAGAGGGAGAGAGAGGGAGAGAGAGAGGGAGAGAGAGAGAGAAGCACGCACACAGACTGCTGAGGCGGTGAGCAGCTCATTCACTGGTTTTACAGTCTTATTTATGAACAAATCAATCGTAATCTGAAAAAGAAAATTCTGCTCAAAAGGCAATCCACCAATTAAGTCCTCCAAAATCCATAATATCATGTATACATCCTGGAAAAGAAATGGTTTCGGGTGTGTGTAGGATGAAAAAATGGTTTAATTTTGTTAACCTTTGGCTTATTTTATGGGGTTGCAACAAGAACAGCATTTCTAACAGTTGTCATTCAACAATACGTTCTCTTAATGATTGATAAGTTTGCTAAAATGTTGCCCATGTAGATCACTTCCCCTTACCACATACCATACCACTTACTGTAAAATTATAAAAGGAGTCCTAGGGAGTGTCCCCTTTTTAGGGACGCAGGTATCTGCCATCATTAACAACCCACATCTTTAAATACCAAACATACACAAAATTAATTAAGGCAAGATGACTTTGAATAGTCCTATAACCTCACAGTTAATATTTAGCTTTTCTCAAGGCAAGGAGGCCAATGCCCTGAACTACACATGCTTGGCGATCATTCCAGAACAGCGCCTGCTTAGTTCTCCTTTGGAGAGTCCAGGGGCCCTTTGCATTCAATAGACGGTGCAAGTGAAATGCCAATCTAAAAAGGGAACTTGAAAAATGGACTTGGGTGGGATCCAGTATCAGCCAGAAACCAGATGCCAATGAAATAAACGGTGTTGTTACAGTAGTAAGTCTGCTCGCTGTTTATGATGACTTTAATAGTTCACCAATCAATTTCAACTGGACATGGAGTAAAAGGAGAGCCTGCACATAACCACGAACAACAACAACAAAAAACTATATATTTACTTATCTAAGGGGCATTATACATTGTTTCAAAACTTAAAAGGCATGTATAGAATTCAGTTTTTATCCAGGCGGCGTCGAGTTCTTTTCGCTCCAGCAATACCAAATCGAGAACTTTTTCCTGGTGAGAATAAACTTTTAGAAAATGCTACTACAAAGTGAGATCAGTGTGACTCGATGCTTCAATTTCCTAGTGCTCGTTATGTTTAAGGGGTCACCCATAGGTAGAGATCTCCGCTGGCAGAAGAAGCGTGGAGGGGGGAGGGGAAGGGAGGAGGTCGTAGCCACTTGTCCTCTCCACGGACTCTGCTATTACAGGTACCCAGGAGCAGCTAGACAAAGCGGGCTCTACTTAGAAAAGGCCCCACCCTGTAGGACCCACTTCTTTCTCCCCAACCTCACCCGTCCCTTTGCTTTTTGTGGCCTTCACCTTAGCAAGGAGCCCAGGGATGCCTATTCGGTTCAGGAGCTTCCCTGGCCCATCGTGAGCCACGGCCCTTCGAAGTCCTGGCCAAGGCGGCCCGAGGGTGCGGGCCTCCCCCCCCCCCCAACGGACTCAGAAAGAAGCGCACAAGGAGGGCGTTGGCCTGGGGTCCTTTACTTCTTTACTTACCGGTAAGTGGCCCAGATCTGTCACCTCCTTGTCCCTCCAACTTCCAGGTCCTGCCATGACTTCGAGAAGAACTGAAGCAGGAGACCGAGTACAGCAGGAGCGCTGAGACCGAGTCTCTGAGATGAGGGAGGAAGAAGAGTTTAAGGGGTCCCGGGGAGGGAGTAGGTCCCGGGAGGGAGGAGGGGATGGGAGAGAGGAAAGGGGACGTGGGTTTTGTGGCGTGGGAGAGGAGGGGAACGGAGTGAAGACGAGCGAGTTGAAGGGAGGAGGAAGAGAGAAGCTGGAGTTTTCGAGAGGCGGGAAAGTAAGTCTGGCTAAGGGGAAGAGAAGAGCTCCGGCGTCCGTCCGTCCGAGACGAAGAAACCAGAAGGGTGCTCCGCGGCGAGAGCGCACAGCGGCTGGGACAGGGTGCGCCTTTCAGGGTGAGGAGGGGGGCGGTGCAAGGCGAAGGGGCCTGAGGAGCTCGAAGGGGATTGGTCGAGCGTCACGTCGCCAGGTGGGCAGCCGCGCAGCAGGGAGGCGAGCCAGGGGGCCCCGGGGCACAGCGAGCCTCACTAACGGTCTTCGGGCCAGCCTCTAGCCGCTCGCACCCCGCCCCCGGGTCCTGGGCTGCGCCTGCCGCCCCCGCCCCCGCCCCCGCCGGCCACTGTTCCACAGGAAACTTTTGCTAGGCAGCTGCCAGCCCCGGAAAACCGGTCCCGCTCCGCGCCGCTCCCAGTCTGGGCCCCACAGCTCCGCCACGGTCCAAACAACCCGCACCGTCATCGCCCCCCAAAGAAACACTGTAACTTTCCTAGTGGTCTGGGTTCGCTCTTTCTCGTTCCCTCTAATTTAATTGCTCCGTTGATCTCGGAAAAAAAAAAAACAAAAAACAACAACAACAACAAAAAAAAAAACATCAGGAAAGAGAAGGAAAGGATTCTCCCTGTCGGATTAGGGAATCAGACTTGGGTGTGCTCTAGTGTGAATGGGGGGATGGAGTCTCTAGGTCGGCTCCAACTTGAATCTTCAGAGCTACTAGCAGCCCAGAACAGACCAGAAAGTTCCTTAGGCCCCCCTGGAGGCATCTGCTTCTCCTCTAGCCCAGGGGCTAACTGGCGTCTGGCGGAGGCTGCTCAGTCAAAAACACACCTGTGAACAGGTGTCTAGGTTAAGAGACACAGACCCAGTGTCAGCAGTCCTGGCTGCTCTGGGTCCTAAATTTGCAGGCTTTGAGCTTGCAGTGAGACCAGAAAGTTTCTGCTTGCCTTTCAGCCTCCAGCGTCCCGGCCCGGTTTCATTCATTCACTCATTCATTGCAAAACTTTTAAGGGCTCCGGAGCTGTGCGCCTCCGTTTCCCCGTAAAGCGCAAGAAAGCTGGCACTTGGTTCCTACGGGGCAAAATCCTACAGTGATTTATCTTTAAGTAAGTTGCCTCTTTAAGCATTTACAGAAAAGGGAACCAGTGCATAACACTAACCACATTCTAAGCTCTTGCACACTACAAAGAACACTTTAGAAAATGTCCTAAAACTGCTTACATTCCCCGGAGCTAGCTTACTGTGCTTTGAGTACCCGAACGCCAAGTCACAGTGCTATTAGGAATTTGTTTCCTGTTTCTTTCTTTTTTCTTTTTTCTTCCTTTTTTTTTAAGTGAACAAATTTTGTTAACTATCCTAAGAAGATTTATATGAATAATTCCTCCCACCAGCCTCGAGTTTATCATTCTGACCCAGCTTCAGAAATTTTGTAATTTTTCCTCTCAGATGCTAGTAGATTTTGTTTATTTTCTGTCTGTTTCAACGCTAGAGTTTGACTTCTTTACGATCCTTTATCTCGGAGCCTCGGTGAGCTCTGTAATGGCTACAGCTTGTCCGAGGAGCCCAGTCTAGATACTTAAGAGATTCTCTGTTAACGGCTGTAGAATAAACCAACCAGCAGCTCCTTCAAAATAACAAGCTTGGGTGTACTAAATTGAATATTTTTAAACACACACACACACTCACACACACATATATATATTCCTGGAAATTACACTTTCAAAGAACTCAATACTTGACAACTCTGCCACACAAAATCCTATTCCTTTACAAACAATTTAAAATTTCCTGAACGTCCAGTAAAATGCTTCTGGGTTTTCCTAAGTGGAAGTTGGAATATGGACATTTTGTAACTTTAAAAAGGAAGATTTGCATTTCATAGCAAATTATAATTTTGTATCTATGTCATGTTCTAAGAAATCAAGCTAGGGAAATCAAGAAATACAATTACAGGGAATCTAAAGATTATCCTAGGATGATCTTTCTTTGTTAAAGGGAAGACATATTCACAAGCTGACATTTTTACCTCCAGTGTTTGCTGAATGTGGGGGGTGGGGAAATGCCTCCCGTGGCCAACTGTTTCAGCCTAGGAAAGCAAATCCTGACCAAGCAAGAGAATCCAGATTAGATCTCTGTTTTCCAGTCGCATATTGGGAAACTGCAGGAGCCTTCTTGACTCTACAGGTCTGGTTAAAGTGTCTGTATGGACTCCTGTGGGTGGGGCAAGCAGAACCTAGATGTTTAACCAGAACTCCACAGAAAAACGTTTACTTATTTATTGATTGATTGATTCTGATTCTGATTCTAATTTTCAAGGAAAAAGGAGGCAAGGAGGAATGTGGACACTTTGACTTTTAAGATGACATTATGGGGATTTTTGAGATGTACTTGGCGAAAGTCAACCTGACTGACTTCTGTGTCAGCAGATACAGATAACACCCAAAGACTCAGCTCAAAGGACAGTCTTCAAAAACAGCACCTGTTTTCCAACTCCAGGGTTTCTTTTCCCCTCACCCCACAGTCCAGTTTCCCTATCCCTATCCCACATGTTTCTCCACCCTCTCCTCCCCTCTCCCTTCTGACCTCAGCAGCCATAAAAGTAATCCTACTTTGTCCAAGGTCCAGGAATTTGTCAGACTGTTTTTTTACCCAGAAATGATCCCTTAGTCCACATTTGAGGTCCCATGTTTTTCCACAGTCTCTTCCTCCAACTCATTGTGTTTTCTTAAAACCCTGGGCCCTTTTAAACTTTTGGTTGTTAATATATTGTATAACTAAATTTTATTGAAATGTTTACCATATGCACCACACTAATAGATTTGTGTGTAGTATCTCGTTAATTTTGCCAACATTTTTCTAGTTTATTCATTATTGTCTTCCTTGTCTTGTTAGGCAAATTGAGGCAGAGAGTTAAGAAGTGGCTTGCTTAAAGCCTCACAGGTAGTAAACAATTAGATGCTCCCATGATCCAGTCTTCCAACCAGGCTTTCTGACTCCAGTGACCACTTGTCAATTTCTGCGAAAGGGCTGGTGCATATTTTCAGATTGTAGGAAGAGCAGCCAGATTCGAAAAAGCCCAAGGGTAAGTGAGATCAGATAACACTAGCTAGGCCCCTAACCTATCCAGTTCCCCCTTCCCCCTTAAAGAAATATCCTGAGCTTTATAAAAAGAAATGGGACCTAGCCATTGCCTAAGCAAAGCCTATGACTCTCTGGGCAAAGGGCTCCAGAAGGAGTATCTAATAGGGAAATGTCATCAATTTGAAGCTTAAGATCAGTCCAGAAAATTCACGAGCACCCTTCAGTGTCTTAAAAATCCCCATCAGAAGACTAGAAGACATGCCGTGGCTCCTTAGTCGAAATTCCAGCGTGGATCGGTGGAAGGTCATGAAGTCCCACCCCTAGAAGAGAAACTATTAGCAGTTGTTTACTGCTGGAGGAGGATGAACCAGTTTTCTTCCTGGACATGGCCCCTGGCAAGTGGTCCCTGCTCCAGTGGAGAGCCTACACTCATACACACATGGGCAGCAAAACTGGACTCAGTGAGTCATAAAGAAATGAGTATATGCAGTTGACATGCTGGGAAGGGTCTTGGAGGAATTGAAGAACAGAGTCCACATGATAAAGATAAACAAAGATACACTGTATATATGTATGAAATTCTCAAAGAATAAATAAAAACAGTTTTGAAATCCATTAACATTTCTCCCAGAGAGTCTTTCGGCTGGAAATGAACTGTATTCACTGAGGACTTGAAAGGAGACTGTGTTTATGAGAAATCCTCCTCAGCAGATGTGTCACACTAAATGCAAAGGGACAGCTGACTAGTTAGCCACTTGAGAAAAACATTGTGAAATTCTGTAAAGAATGGGTTTGATCCCCCAGGTGTCCAGTGTGCCTTGTTGGTCTTGATAGCATCTCCTCTCTCACCAGTCAATGTGCCTTCTAGTAGAAAATCAAATTCCAAGTCAGTAATTCCATCTTTGTAAAAAAAATTTCATATTCATTTTTCCCATAGACTTGGCTAATAATGACATTAGTCTTGAAAGAATAATACTAAAAACATAGGTATATTTCATGAAAAGTAATGATTTCAAAGGGTCAAGATCTCTCTAGAAGCAGAAGCAAGATGATCAAAAAACAAAAACAAACAAACAAACAAAAAAAAAAAAACAATGAGAAGATTTTTAATTGTTGTTCCTTTCCCTTCATTTATGCATTTACTATTGAGAATATATGCCAATAGATATATAATGTTACTTTAAATTTTTGAATGTTATGAAATACTTTATTTAAAAAATTAATTACAATTCCACCCATTTATCTCCAGAGAATATGTTCCAAGACCCCCCAGTATGTGACAGAACTCACAGCAATTACTGGACTCTACTGAATTCTATACACACCTATTAATCTTTTCCTATACTTGATACTCATATATGGTTGAATTGATAATTAAGAACAACAAGAAATTAACAACAATACCTAATGATAGAACAGAAGAATTATAATAACATCCTCTAATGAAAGTAAGTGGAAACTTATAAATCAGTTATTTCTGGAATTTTCTAGTCAATACTTTAGAAGCAGAGCTCACTGTGGTTAAGTGAAACTGTGGAAAGCTACTAAGGATGAAGAAAGATTGCTGTAAACAAAAGGTCTGTCGTTTATTAGGTTTCCTCTAAGATGTCACTTCTAAAAATGAATTATTTTAAAAACTTCTGTTAGCATAAGTTTATTGTGTACAGGATAGGTTCCTGAGAAGGAAGAGTGAAGCAAGGTTATACAACATGTCTCTTGAAAAGAAGATCCATACAGGGTCAATTCAAACCACTACTGGTCCATTATCTTAGAATCAACATGGGGTAGCATATCTATCTGAAAATCTCACGAAGTCCCAGTAAAGGGAGGAAAACTTTGGGAATTGCTGTGCTAAAGATTTGATAAAATTTTGCTTGTGGAAAAGAAATACTACATGTTCTACAACAGTTCTGAAGAATTTTGCTACCTTGTTTTTTTTTTTTTTATGTTTCCTATGTGCTCCTCCTCTGGGGATAAAGCAACAATCCACACTCTATTTGTCAGGCTAAAGGTCATGAAATGTGTCTTCTGACCATAGTTTGCAAAGCTTCTGTTGCTTGTCATGGAATGCTCTTAAGCTCAGCCTGGTTTGAGCTATGCTTGTTTCTAAAATGGGGCCCTGGAAACCTGATCCTGGATGAACATGGTTTCATTGCTATTGAAAACTGGAATGCTACTCTTAAAAATAAAGTCAATTGTTTTATAGGAGAATTAAACTAGGGCCACTAAAGCCAATAGGCAGATTTCTGAAACTGATCATCAAGTTTCCTTTTCTTCTTAGTCTTTTCTTGTTTTAGAAGATATGCAACACTCTTCCTCAAATCCTGAGCTCAGCAACTAAAGGATACACATTTGCTATTGCTTGTTACATATGCACACTAAATCATGTTAATAGGCACAACAAAAGAATCACAAGCTTTAGTGACTGTGGCTTAAGGTCTTAGTATATTCTAGTAATACTGTATTGATATGGTTATATGCCTGCTTTTAGTGTGTTCCCTAAATTCTGAAAGATTCAGACCTAATAATTTGGATTTGTCTAAAAGAGCACTACATATTGACAACATAGGAAATTTGAAATTTGTGGGTACCTAACATTCTCCAATAATTCCAGTTAGGGTTTTAAAAACTAGTTAAGGTTACCAGTGAAAAGCTAGAAAATAACATTTGTTTAAAAAGGAAAAGACCACAGAATTCTAGCACTTCAAGAATTTATCCATCTATGTAGAAAAGAAATTTATCTTAAAAGCAGGATGGATAGTATTTGTCCAGAGATAAAAGAAAGCACACAGTTTATAGCAAGTACACCATAAAGTGATATAAGGAACTATCTGGGCAAGATTTTTCTAAATATAGATCATTGTACTGTTTGGGAGAAGCAGTAATTATATCATGCATACATATGACAAAAATCAATTTTTAAGAACATAGAGATCTTTTGTTCAAAATCAGAATATATTTATGCATATGTATGTAGATATCATTAAATTGTCCTCAGCAGATACACTTTAATAAAACATGATCCATGAGTGATGGGAAAAGCAAATTACTGTAATTCTTCATCGATTATATACTTACAATACACAGACATATATTCATATGCATTTTTCATCAGATAAACAAAAGTATGTCAAGTTTATTAAAAATATTAAAATGCTGGTTAACTACTCCAATTTTTTGTGCGTTTTGTGTAAAAAAGAACTATGAAGAAGAATCACATACTTTGAGTTTACGTTAGAATGATAATTATCCCGTGGATTAGACAAGGTAGCATGATTTCCAGTGAATATTATTGAGGTAATATTCCAATTGTAAAGAGTCAGCCAAACATGATTAAGAACATTTAAAACTCAATTTCTGAGTGAATACTTACTGAACCAAAAATATAGTGACATAGTTTTATACAGAAGCTGAAGAGGAAAGAAATGGATGGGGGCAGACATTTGTATGTGTGTGCTTAAGTAAAAGTCTCTAGCCCCAGAATACTGAACTATAATTACAATAAGAAAGAAACAACAACTATAGATCCAATTGTTATGCTCTTTGAAGCATAACAGAAGGGGCACAAGTCTAGAAGTAGGCAAAAATCAAAATTTACAACAGGACAAAGGAAGGATTACAAAAAGTATAGAATAATTACTATGTTGTTGATTCTAGGAGATGTTCTTACTGAATACTGTAAGAATGGCTGCTAAGAGTGCTCCCCAGGAGAAAACAAAAGTTTACTTATAATGAGCCATGACAAACAAACCAGTTCCTTTCTTGTTTTGAATGGTGCAATTGCAAGCCATCAGTGCAACCACTAGTAAATTACACATCTGTACTCACCTTGTGTAATCTCCTCCCACATTATCTACTATCTGGCCTTGTGTGGTCAATAGAATTTCAAGGTCATGCTCATGCATGACTTGTAGAATCCAGTCGCAAAAATGTCTAAAATTGCTGGGCAATGGTGGTGCACACCTTTAATCCTAGAACTCAGGAGGCAGAGACAGATGGATCTCTATGAGTTAGAGGTCAGCCTGATCTAGAGCAAGTTCAAGAACAGGCTCCAAATCTATAGAGAGACCCTGTCTTGAAGAAAATCAAAATGAAGCAAAATGTCTAAAATTTCCAGATTGCACAGTATGAGAGCAGCCATTTTCTAAACCTTGAGGATACAGAAGTTTGTCATGTGGTGAAATCTATGGCCAAGAGCTGCCACCAAGTAGGCAGTCATGTGAATGTATCATTTTGCAAGTAGACTTTAAATTCCCAGTGAAGAAAATGTAATAACCAATATCCAAATGCAATGTGATGAACCTTAATATATTCCCAAATTTCTGACATATAGGAAATATGAGAGACAAAAGATATTTTAATATTTTATTATGAATCAACTTATTTTGCATGTCAATCCCAGTTCCCTCTCCCTCCCATGCCCTCCAACAACACCCAATCCTATCCCATATCCACTGCTCAAGGGAGGGTGAGGCCTTTCATGAAGGATTATCAAAATGTGTCAAGTTATTTGGGGTAGGGCCTAGGCCATCCCCGGTGTATCTAGGCTGAAAGAGTATCCCTCCATAGAGAATGGGCTTCCGAAGTCCATTGGTGCACTAGGGATACATCCTCTTTCACTTCCAGAGGTCCCATAGACTGCCCAGTTCTCCTAGCTGACACTGGGGTCTTGTTTGGTCCTATGTTGGTGCCCTAGCTGTCAGACTGGGGTCCACAACTCCCACTTGCTCAGGTCAGCTGTTTCTATGATCTTGACTGCTTTGCTCATCCCCCCCCCCCCTCGAAACAACTGGATTCCAAGAGTTTGGCTCAGTGCTTAGCTGTGGATCTCTGTTTCTGTTTTCATCAGCTACTGGATGAAGACCCTGGAAAAAGTACTTTTTAAGAAACTAACCTTAGTGATGATATATAATTAAGTACTAAATAACTAGTTGACTAGTTTACTCATCAAGTATACCGTAGACCATTACACACACACACATACACACACACACACACACACACACACACACACACACACACACCACACACATATATATTATGATTTCATAATCTATTATTGAATAAAATAGAATAATATAATCAAAACAACAATGAGCTTATTACAGGCTTTTTAACGAAAGAAAACAGTTTAATAGAAGAAAATGAATCAATGGAAAATAAAGTGAACTTAGAATATTGATACAAAACTACAAGAAAAGCTCAGTATTTAAGAACAAGAAGTATTGCTCTTCTAGTGGATCTGAATTTGGTTCCCAGCAGCCATATCAGGTACCTCATTCATAACTGCCTGTAATTCTAGCTCCAGGGTCATCGGATGTCCTCTTGTGTTCTTAATGGGTACTTATAGATGTAAGGCATACATTCACACAGACCCACTCATACACATAAATAAAAACAAGTCTTTCAAAAGATTATTCTTAGAATAATCAAACATTTTAGAATAGCACTGTTCAAAATAACTTCCGTTGGTGGTGCAAGCTTTTAATTTTTAGTCCCAGCATTGAGGCAGCAGAGGCAGGCAGATCTCTGTGAGTTTGAGACCAGCTTGGTCTACAAAGAGCTAGTTCCAGGACAGGTTCCAAAGCCATAGAGAAACCCTGTCTCGAAAAACCAAAAAAAAAAAAAAAAAAAAAAAAAAAGAACTTTCATGTAATTGAAAATATTCTGTTTCCATATTATGTAGGTATGCTAGCTAGTAGGAGCATGTGGCCAAATGCTTAGAATGTTTGAATTTGGCAGTTAAAATATATTTCATATTAAGAAAAAAGTAAATCTATATAGAGCCATAGAGATAGTAGTCTTAACTTAAGAAAGAATAGTCTTGAATAGTCTTAGCTTAAGATACTAGATGTGCTAAACTTGAGAAAAAGGGAAGTAGAATCTTCAACAGAACTATCTAAAAGAAACATGAAACATGTTTTGTATTCTTGGCTCATGGCTCAAGTTATTCATTGATGTTTTAGGTGGGAACATGAAAGGCATAGACATAACTTTTCTTGATGAACCCAAAGTTGGCAGAATTACTCATTTGCAGATTTATGTATTTTCCTGACTATGGTCTCAAAAGGAAGGGAGTAGAGCTAGAGAATTGATTTGGCTGAGTCAGGAGATAGTCTTTAGGGTTAGTTCAAAGGAAAGGGTCCCAAGGCCAGAACAGGTTAGAAGAGAGAAGCAATAAATTGGGCCTGGGTTTGGGAGGCAGTGAAGCAGAAAAGCTGGGAAGATAAAACTAGAGATGAGACTGGGGCTGGCAGGAAACTGCAATGATAAATTGGCAAAGGTTAGGAAAGGGAGGAAGGGAATGGATTGAAATGGAGCAAGGAATAAGCACAGATGATGGGCAGTTCGGCTGACTTTTGTTTCCTTGTTCCTCCCACTTTTTCCCTCCCTCATGATTTGCATTTTCTCTGGGCTTTAGCTGGAAAATTAAAACTGCAGGTCAATTTTAAAGAAAATCACACTGTTCAATAGCCTAGAATTATTGGCCTATACCAACCAAATTATATTTTACAGAGATACAAGTAAGAATATTGTAGTTGAGCTTAGAAAACAAGTTCACAAAGATGGAACTTGAGAAACTCAATCCAAACAGGTAATATTAATTTGGTGTTATTGTGATAACACAGGCCAATCAAATACCCATATCTAGGGCAATTGTCTAAATTGCTCACTGGGTAGAACTCTTAAGAGGAGAAACTGTTTCAGAGAGTTGCATTTTAAAGAAGCAGAGACCTCGTCTGACTAAGAAAAAGAATATGCTGAATAATTTTGAAATCAAGACTTATTTGGAAATGATGGATAGCATTTTGAAGAGAAAGAAAGCTTCGGGAAGAGGACTCAGAAGTCATCTTTGGGTGTTTTTAATGGGAAGTCATGAAGAAAAGGATGGACAGACGGAGGTTATAAACAGGTAAAATTGGAGCAATTAAAGAATGAAAGTTCTAAAAATTGTCACTGTAAATAGCTGTTTTCCCTAAAACTGGAACTAGTTCAAGCTGAAACTAGATAAGTATCTGCCTTGGACTTTCATTTGAAAATAAGGTGGGCTAAAAGATAAATTAAACTAAAGCAACTCTGTCCTTTCTGATTGTTTGAAGATATGATAGTATTGTTCTTTTTTGTACTGCACATTGTGGTCTTGGGGTGTTTATCCGAGGACACTGCAGTTCTATTCTAATGCAAGGGCATGTACTAGTCTTAAGTCACACCCAGTAGACTATATTTTCTGTAGGGTCACAGAACAAATGCTCCACTGGGCTAGAATGAAGAAGCATAACTGACTATTTATATATATATGTAGCAAGCACCAAGCAATGCAGACATCACCACCACTCCTTCCCTCTCTCTTTTGCCTCCTGCCACTCAAAGCCATCCCTCTACTAAGTCCACTGTTACCGCATTCTGCAAATACATACTACTTCAACCTTCTCTGCTTTATTCTTTGGAATGTTGCAAAATTAAGGAGGGTCTTCAAGGTCTCCTACTGCATATGTGGGAGAGGTGGATAGTGATTCACCTTTGGAAATGTTTCTAAATGATTGTGCTACACATTAAACTATATGTTAATAGGACATATCTAGTTGATTCTTTATCTTTGAGTGCCTCCACGTTCAGAGAGTGTTGCTTGTCCCACACTACATGCATTTTCTTCCAAGGACGATGAACGAATAGTGGTGATATACTTTCTGACATTTGCACTTGTACTTTTTCATGGTCATATATACTTTTATTGATTTTGTAACATGTCAAATCAAACAAGGAAGTGTAAAGAAAATGCCAGTTTCTACTGGTCCTCATCTTATTCCACTGAGATAATAAACATTAATTGTTTGGGGCTTTCATCTCCATAACTTTATTTTTGATTACCCTAATATACATAAACATATACTAAGATAGTTTTCTCTCCTGTATTTTTCAAGATTAGAAGGCTATGAACATATTATATTCATTATCATTGATTTATCCTATTTCATATAAATTAGTGACATCTTTTTTTAATGCAAGAAAAGATGGACACTTTTTCTTACAGAAGAAAGCAGGAAGGATTATATGAGTCAGAGTGGTCAAGGACACCAGAAGGAAACTCACACACACAACTAACCTGGGCTCATAAGACTTAATGGACAACCAGGGAGCCTGCATGGGACTGACTTAAGCATTGTACATATGTTCTACAGTTGTGTAGTTTGGTTCTCTCGTGGGGCTCTTAACAGTGGGGCAGGCTAGGAGCATGGCAGCATGTAGGGTGGCACACATGGTACTGGAACAGGAGCTGAGAGTTCAACCTGACTACAGGCAGAGAGAGGGAGAAACATGGGCCTGGTCTGAGCTCTGTGAAACCTCCAAGCCTACCTCCAGTGATACACTCCTTCTAACAAGGTTTCACCTCCTAATCCTTCTAGTCTTTCTCAAATAGTGCCAATCCCTAGTGACTAAGCCTTCAAATATGTGGACCTAATCTATGGGAGCAATTCTTATCCAAACCACCAAAATGTCTATTGATATTGTCATTGTTCAGATATTGTTTATGGAGTCCTATCTACTAGGCATCAGGTCCACTGAGATAGCTGTTCGTTACCACCAACATATTAGTGGCACTGTTGACCTTTTCAGATATCTTGTCATACTGGTCATTGTTATGGTTCATAAATGCCCAGCTTGATAGGAATATTAATTTCTTCCTTCCTTTGGAAATTAGAATATAGTACTTTCTAGAACTATAGAAGCAAGGCGGTAGGAAGGAGGATGTCCAGTTACATCCACCTTGAATAGTCCAAGTCCCATGTCCTATCAGTGCTGTGTTTCTAGCAATAGATGTTTACCTAAAACCTCTAAGTGGCATTCAAGGACAACAGTGATGGCCTATATTGTTTGGCTGTGTTTTACACTACCCTGAGAATATAATTATTTATGAGTCTTAAAGCTTTATCAAATAATGTAGATATTATTTATCCTTCCTCCCTACCTTCTCCTCATCCATTGGCCCTCCCTCCCATTCCCTAGTTAGAGGCCCCGTCACCATCTTTCCATTTTTTGCTTCATATTACAAGTGTTCAGCTATTTTCCTTTTCCCTTTTTAAGTGCTCTCTCTCCCATCTTGGTTTCCGTGGTTACTTCAGCATTTGCCTTTCTAGGTCTGGTCTACTTCACTCAGAATAATCTTTTCTAGTACCATCCACTGAACTCTAATTTTTGTTATTTCATTTTTTTTTTTTTTTACTGAAGACATTCCACATTTTTACATCCATTAATCAGGCAAAAGCTATTTAGGTTATTTCCATTTCCTATCTATTGTGAGTAAGACAGCAATGAACATGGTTGAGCAAGTATTTGTGGAGTGGTATGACCAAGGAGTGGTATAGCTGGGTCATATGACAAGTTTAATTTTAAGATTCTTCAAACTGATTTCTAGTGTATGTTTATGCTATCAGTTAATGAGGGTTCCCCTTTCCCTCAACCTTACCAGCATTTGTTGTCAAATTGTGTTTGTTTTTATTTATTTATGTTTTTTAACCTTATGCTTTCTAACTAGGGTAAGATGAAATCCCAGTGTTGCTTAAATTTGAATTTCCCTAGTTGTGAAGGTTGATGAACACCGTTTGAGGAATTTCATGACCAATTTTATTTCATCTATTGAGAGCTTTCTGTTTAGAACCCCAGCCCATATTTTTCAATTGGGCCATTTGTTTCCTTGACTCTTTGTTTTTGAGTTCTTTGTGTATTTTTGGATATTAGTTCTTTGTCAGCTATGTAACTGGTCAACAGTTT
Source organism: Cricetiscus sungorus (assembly GCA_030556225.1). Taxonomy (NCBI): domain Eukaryota; kingdom Metazoa; phylum Chordata; class Mammalia; order Rodentia; family Cricetidae; genus Cricetiscus; species Cricetiscus sungorus. Next base: position 38,299,711 of record JANBXA010000726.1, read on the forward strand.
CTCCAAATATGTGGGTTTCTTCTTCACTGAACTGATTGCTTCCTGAGCTATACAGAAGTGTTTTAATTTCATGAGGTCCCATTTGTCAATTGTAGACTTTAATTTCTGTGTAATATAGAAATTCAATATCTTCTCTCAGGTATATGGGTTTATTGGAAAGGAAATGACAATGAAAGAAAGAGGCTTAAGCAATGGGGGTGACAGAGTCTCAACTGGCAATCCCTTGTCACCAAATGAAGCTTCCAGTACTGGAATTGAGTTACATCTAATTTATTGGTTGGCCAGAGTGGTCCCATGGGAGACTCCAAACAATGCAGGCTATTGCTGAGACAATAGGTTGCTCTCCACAAACTGATATTAGGGTCCCAATGTTGAAGACAGCACCTACACATCTCACTGAACATGGAATAGTCGAGCTAGAGTGCTTTCATAGAGCCTTCACCCCCATGCTTTAGTTCTTTAGGAAGGCACTCTACATACTACCAGAAGATAAATGTAAGCACCAAGTCAGCTACAAACCTTTTCACCTACAAGATATACTAGGGCAATGGTGACATAAAACTGATTTGACTTAAAGGCCCACCCCATGAAATGGAAACCACACCCAGCACTGCATGGGTGCCAAGATCAATAGAGTAGATATCCCAGGGACATAGGTAAAACTAAATACTTATGGTCTGAAACAATAACAATAATAACAGCAGCAGCAACAATGGAACAAACTTATAAAATGACTCCTAATGACATTCTGCTGTACTCAGATTGGTGCCTTATTCAACTATAGTCACAGAAACTTCCTCCTGATGCAGATGAGAACAAATACAGAGACCCACAGCCAGATGTTACTAATATACAGATATGCAGAGGGGGGAAGGAAGGGAGAAAGAAAGTAAGGGAGAGAGAGAGAGAGAGAGAGAGAGAGAGAGAGAGAGAGAGAGAGACCTTGGAACACTCAGGCCTAAATGGAATGTCTCCATAAAATACCACCTCTCAGGGCTCAGCGAACACCATTGGAAAGGAGGCAGAAAGAGAGTAAGAGTCAGAGTGGACAGAGGATGCCAAGATAACAGTACCATCTAAATCAACACGAATTCACAGAGACTGAAGGGACATATACTGGCCCTACACAGGTCTGCACCACATATCTCTGCACATATATAATATGGCTTTCAGTTTAGTGTTTCTGTGGGACCTCACGTGCACAAATGAGTGGAGGTCTGATTATTGTGGCTTTTCTTGAGATTTTTTTCCTTTTCTTGGTCTGTCTTGTCCAACTCTGAGGTAATACGTTTTATCTTATTATATTTTATTTTGCTATATTTTAACATTTATTTTAATATTATCTCTTAACAATCTGCTCTTTTTTTTGTTTGTTTGACTTTTTGAGACATGATTTCTCTGTGTAACAGCCTTGGCTGACATGGAACTCACTCTGTAAACCAGGCTGGCCTTGAACTCACAGAGATTTCCCTGCCTCTGCCTTGCAAGTATTGGGATCAAAGGCATGGGCCACCACCGGCCAGCCATCTTGCTCTTTCTAATGAGAGATAGAGAGTGGTTTCAGATGTGCAAGAATGTGGGAAGGAACTGAGAGAAGCAGAAGAATGGAAAATTATAATCAGGATACATTATGTAAGAAAAGACTCTATTTTCAATAGAGGCAGCTGGGGAGCAGAGAAAGAAGCTTATGCCAAAACTTGCCATTTGTTCCATTTTATCTAACTTCAGATTTTTTCATTTAAGCTAGCACCACTGTAGGTGACTTCACCTTTGCCTTGTAACAGATTGATAAGGTTTTCACTTAACACCGCCAATATACCAACTAAAAGTTGACATCACCATTTCTGTACACTATCCAGTCAGACTAGAATAAGAGATTATCATTTTCCTCTGGAGTGATCCTTAGAGCACTGTGTGACCATCTTATTTCTGGATGGTTCTGAGGATGACTTGATTACAAGTATTGGGCAGTTCTTCAGATTTCAGATGCATCTCAACAAGGGCATCAGAACTGCCACTTAAGAACTATTTCATTGTCCATACTTCCAAGCCTTTTCTTTATGGCTCATAGAATAAGTCAGTATTGTAATAAGCAATCTTACTTTACTTAATGCTTAAAAGATACCTGGTAGTCTGCTAACATTTTTATTAATTACCTCATTTGAATCATGTAGGGGTGCTTATAACATCTCCTCTTTCATGTAAGAAAAATGATGTTCAGAGAACTTTAGTGACTGGAGTCTTAGATCCAAATCTGTGAAACTGCATAGGTATTATCTGTTTGGCAGGGGTCAGCAAACTTTTTCCACACTTGGTCAGATAGCAAAAATGTTATCCTTTCCAGGCCATATAGACTTCATTGTAACTACTTAACTGTGTGATTGCAGCACAAAAGCTACTGGAAAGAATTCACAAGTAAACAAACATAACTGTTCACATGGTACTTTTTTTCAGACACTGAAATTTGAATGTCACAGTATTTTCCCTGTAATGAAATAGTATTCTTATTTTTATTTTTTTCAACCACTTAAAATGTAAAAACCAATTTTAGCTCATGGATCATAGAAAAACAGGTGGTGACCAGATTTAGTGTGTGGGGCCATAATTTGCCAGCCCATAGTCTATGACATCTTAGAAGTTTGCAGAACATATACAAACCACAAAGCTAAAGAACTTCTACCATCATATATTTTGTTAATACATCAATATGAGTTGATCATTCAGTCACACATCTAAACCTTGTTTGTTTGGAGCTACTCTTTCTATTCAATGCCATATATGTACCAATTTTATCTGGCATCAGCTAATCCCTTTCTAAGGATCTATTTAACTATCCAAGCATTCACTGAACAAGCCTGTATTTATTGGATTCTTTCTTTAAAAAAAAAAAACCTGGCTCTTCTTTATTTCTTACACCATGCCAATGATTTCCCCACTTTGCCAACACTTGTTCTATAACATATTCATCCTCCAACAGCTGGGGGAAATCTTTTACATAACAATTAATGAGTCTTATAAAAATAACAAATATGTGACTTTCTAATGCTAAAGTGATTGAAGGATTATATGATTGTCAATGATTTCAACAATGGGCAACGTTGCTAAAAATCTCTGAGACATTGCAGTGCATGCCAAGAGATGTACTATTTCCCATTCCTGGTCTATTTCAACATTATTGTTTGTCCTGGATTTCTTTACACAGAGATCTAGAGCAGCAAAGGCCTTGCTTTTTACTGCCTAGCCTAGTACCTGACACTCACTTGCTGAACTGATTGAGTTTCCAAGTTTCCTTATAATATGTAGGGCCACGATGAATGATGAACCCATATATTGTTTAATTATGCCATAAAGTATGTGATTTTCTATGAATGTAAGATCAAGTGCTCCGCCAGCATCCCATCAAGCTTTGGGTGAGGACATAAACAGGAGTTGTTTTCGAGGCTTGTTCTTTGTGGAGAAAAATGTGTGGTATCCCAGAAAGCCCTTCCACAAGTATGGAGGTAGAAACCTCGGAGTATGCTAGAGATATGCTTTGAAGGTCATGGGTTGCCTATTGCCACCCTCTTACAGCAGCAAAGAACAAATATTTCGCAGTATGAATGGTTGAACTTTATGTTCTCTGTATTTTTTAAAAATAATTCAGAGGAAGGAGGGAAATATGATTGCAGTTTGGGATATAGTTGTCTTAGGAATTCCATCTTTAAATATGTTCTAGAATTTTAGACTAAAGAACTATCATCTGCTCTGTGATAAAATCTAGTCTTATGTCACAAGATAGAGTTTGTTATTAGTTCAATAAAATCCTTATACTGCAAACTTAAAATAAGGGGAAGTATATGGCTTATCAGTGGTAGTAGAATAGTTGTGTGTTTGGCCTTGGGAAAAAAAAGGAAAAAAGGAGCATAAACATATGTATGGAGTGAGGGGAGGTTGTCATTTCCATTAGTAGCGTGAGATACCTGCAATACTTCCATAGACTGAGACACCAGTGCAAATAGGCAGGAACTGGTCACAGAATAGTATTTCAGTTTGTTGAAGAAAAGTGTGATTTGTTCATTTAAGGAAATTTTATTGATATAATTGTAAAAATATAATATAATAATATATTATGATAATTACATCTCTGATATGGAATTCAATAAAACAGAATAACAACATATTTTGAGAAGTAAAATAAAACGTGTAGAAGAAAGCAAGGGGTGCATGAAGAACAGTTCACAACCTAAGACACCTTCTCACCTAGATTAATAGTCAAATAAAGACTAGAATAACACAATAATGGATCATAATAAAAGAAGCTTATCATGTCTAAAGTGATAGACAACCTCTCTATAAACAAGGGTACTTTTCTGAAAGTGATACCTGGTAATTATGCAGTCTGATTCACTGTGACATATTTTAAGTTCAAACCTTCTCTGGTATGGAACAGTTTTTTTAAATGGGGAAATTTTCCCCAGGGCAGGAGTATTCTTCTTTGGACATGAAGGTCAGTTTCTGAAACACAAAATGAAAGATAACTAACATTCATTGATTATTGTCGCTGAGTCAGGAAGCCAGACCCTTTATATACATTACTTCATTTTACCCTTGTAATAACATCATGAAAACTTCATTGTAATTTTGGTCTTGTAGATGAATAGACTGAGATTAAAGAAGGTTACACTTTTGAAATTTGTGTTAAATTTTTTGAGATTAGAATATAATTACATCATTCTCAATTTTCCTCCCTATAAACCAGTTGTACACAAGCTGTGGATCAAAATTGTAGGGGAAAGGGGCCAGCCAAAGAAACACACCCTTAGCAGAGCCAAAGAAACACACTTTGGTCATGCAACCAGAACCAAAGAAATGCACCTTGACCCTGAAACCAGAGCCAGAGAAACACACTTTGTCCCTAGAATCAGAGCCAGTGAAATGAACAGATTCTGGCCCTAAAATTAGAGCCAAAGGGCTAAAACGTACCAGTAGAAGAAACACACTTTGGTCCTGAAACCAGAGTCAAAGAAACACACTCTGTCCCTGACCAAACTCAACATGAAACCACAAAACCAACCAATCCCTGAGCTTCTCCAGCCCAGCTTCTGAGTTGATAAGTCAGTCAAGCAATATTATTTCATATAAATAAAATACAGACAATACTGCTTGTGTTTATCTTTTGTTAGGGAAAATGCTGTTTCCAAGAAAAAGAAGACAAGTGATTTCATGAGTCTCCCTCCGGAGAGAGAAATGTATTGATGGCGAGAGTTAAAATGCTTGACTGTCAGTTTTCCTTCATTTCGAAACAAACTAACAAACAAAAAATATAGTTCCCCATATATTCCTTCTCCTTCCATATTTGATCATGTCTGTTATGAAAATGTAAATTTGCACTCAACCCAAGTAACAATTTTTATAAATCTGATTTCCATTCAAAATGGAGAGTATGTAGAAACACAAGAGAGAGGGGCTCCATCCTGAAAAACTTGAGGTTAAGAGTGCTATGGGTTGTTGAAATAATTTTAAAATGTATTACTATTGTGTGAGTATGGAAACAGTTCTCTCTTTCTCTTGAGTGTGTGTGTGTGTGTGTGTGTGTGTGTGTGTGTGTGTGTGTGTGTGTGTGTATACATGAATGCATGTCATGGACTGTAGAGATCAATAAAGTGGTACTATTAGTTGCAGAATCGTGGTTTTATAAATTTGGGTAAATAGGCCCAGAGGCCCAGAGACAACAGTCATTCAGTTTTTACAAACCATGCAGTTAATATGTGATACAGATCTGATTGGATCAAAAGTTGGACTGACTCAAGCCTAGGTCCTCAATGAAACACTTTAGAGTCTTAACTGATGGGGGGATGTTCTTCTGTATATACATGATGGGAGATGTCATTCTGTAAATATGTTTCTAGTATTGGTTAATGAGTAAAGCACTGTTGGCCAATAGGAAAGCAAGATAGGTGGGACTAGGAGACAAGGAGAAGAGAGGAAGTAGAAGGGAAGAAATCCAAAATGGAGGACCTACAAGGTAGAATGCCAGCCCCTCTCTCCGGTAAGATAAGACCATGTGGAAATACTTAGATTGATAGAAATGAGTTAATATTTAAGACAGAGATAGCTGATAAGAAACTAGTAACTGGCCAACAGCTTTATATCTAATACAGAGTCTCTGTGTGCTATTTGGCTCTGGCACAACAGTGGGACCAGACCAGAGGGACAAACCTACTCTTAACATATTTGTTTCTCTTATTGGTTGATGAATAAAACACTGATTGGTCAGTACCCAGGCAAGAGATATAGGCAGGGCTACAACATGAGAATTCTGGGGAGAGGGCATAGAGAGTGAGCCTTGAGGGTGGTGCCCTATAATTATTAGGAGGATAGGATGCCAGCATTCTTTGGTAAGACAAGGCCATGTAGAAATACACAGATTAATAGTTATAGGTTCATAATTAAGACATAGCTAGTCAATAATAAACCTAAGCTATAGACCAAACAGTTTATAATTAATATAAGTGTGTTTAATTGAGGCTAAATGGCTGTGGAATGGGTCAAGGTTAGGGTTAGGGCAATAAATGGAAAAGTTAGGCATCAGCAAGCTAGATAGGTATTTGTGGGGAAATGGTGAGACCAGAGATGCTATCTAAATGCTATTCTCATATTCATACTATGAATCAGGATGTCTATTCATAATGATAAAGAACAGCTCTTCTTGATTCATTATCTCTTACATGATCTCTGATTTTAGGATTAAATGAGGTAGAATATAATTGCTTATTCTGTTTGTGAATTATTCTAATTGATATTACTAAATTGGACTTTTGAGGGAAGAGAAAATGTTTCAATTTTTTACCATATAATTAATTATAACATGTATCTCCTGATGTTTAAATCTGCATATCATTTGATATCATTCTTTGGTATGTTAGTGCCCTTTGAAGTTAATAAATATTCCTCAGTAGTGAACCAAATTTAAGTGTTCTCGACTATATTTCTTGATTTGTAGATGCTCTCAATTGACACCCTTCCACCATGATCAGTTTTAATTCAGAAAAAAAGATGTTGAATTCTAGATTGTATCATATAGGTACAAATTTTAGGGTCAACTATGATGGTTTTGCATCAATAAGGAGAGGGGAAGGCATTAGCTTTTTCTCATCTATAAACAACCTGACAAAGAATATTGCTAGTATACTTCTTTTTTAATAAAGAGATAATAATTTTAAAACCTAGTTTATATCCAACTTTTATTTTAATTTGATGAAGTCCTCCATAAGGAACTTTCACAATGAGTTTCATACTTCTTTTCCCCAATAGCATCCATTGGGCCAAGGAGGTGGAAAGAGATACATATGTCAACCATAGTATATTTTTTTTCTCTTTCAAACTCTTAGACAAACTTGAATTCCAGGTATTGTTTATATTAATTGTTAGTCTTATTGAACAAGATACCCTGACACTTTATTTAACAATGTCATTTATGTATACAAAAGTAACCTTTCCCACAACACTCTTGAACTAACAAATAAGGCCATATATGCATTTTCCATACCAATTTAGATTCCATGCTAAGAGCCTCTTCTACAAAATCATTGTTTCTCAAGTAATACTTGCTATTACTTTTATGGACACATGATACATTTTCTTTTAGATTAATTTTCAACCATATTTGCAGAGCTCTGTCTAGCTTACAAAACCCATTTTATTTGTATTTTGGCTTGTTGGATAAGAGCTTAGCTTTCTTGAGTCTGTGCCTTTGTCTTGGTATTTATTTTCAACTATGCAAATGAAGACTAGAGCTAATAAAGAGTTTTCTATTTTGATGTAATATAATTTAAATATTTCATATTTATGAATTAAAATTGAAAATTTAAGAATATTACATGCTTTTAAATCATGTTATAAACAAATGGCCTTCCCATAAAAAGAAATAGTAGTAACAAATTAATATAAATACTATGTCATTTCTAAAGGACAAAAAGATATACTCAGGCCAGACATTTGTGGTACATGCCTTTAATCCAAGCATTCAGGAAGCAGAGGCAGGCAGATCTCTGTGTGTTTGAGTTTGAGGCCAACCAACATGGTCTACAGAAGCCCTGTATCAAAAAAAAGAAGAAGAAAAGAAAAATAGTATACTCAGGTATACTAATGCCTTTTAAATATGAAGTATAGCTTATTTCATTTTGCTGTTCATGTTAGAAGTATTTAGCACCATTGATGTACTATGATGTTATATAATTCAAGTGATTTTAAAAGAAGAGGATAATCAACATTTCAATGAAAAGGAAATGCCCCTTAATTGTGTACCTTTGTATTTCTCATCTTGTATTTAGATATTACCATAGTATCAACATGTTTTCTGCAGGAATTCTTACCCAAATACTATTTTAAACTCTACTTTAATGGTGAACTGTAGCGTGTATGTTTCCGCCAGCCCGCCAGTCTGGGCCCACAGCCGCTCCAGCCCCAAATAACACTCAGAGACTCTGTATTTGATATAATCCTGATGGCCAATTACCATTATTGTTAATGGGCTAGCCCTGTCTTAATTATTAACCCATTTCTACTTATCTAAGTATTTCCACGTGGTCGTCTTATCGGGGAGCCGCGGCAGGCGTCCTGCTTCTTCCCTGGGCTACATCTCGACTTCTCCCTACTACTTCCTCTTTCCTCCTCCTGGTCTCCTAGCCCCGCCTATCTTGTTTCCTATTGGCCACAGGGCTTTATTAACCAGTATGAGAAACATATATACAGAATAACATCTTCCATCAGTGAACTTTCATTTTTTTCCTGTTTTTATCTGGGTACCCATGTTTTGCTGCCAATGTCACATTCTAGTTGAATAATTTGGTTATTGCCTCTTAGTAGTGTGATGACACCTGATCAGCCAATTGGTTGGGTAGTGATAGAATAGGATTAGCTATGTCATAAAGGGATGAATACATAAAGGGATGACAATACATATATATTACATGTTGTGTAAGTTTCTGCCCTTTTCAGGAAAAACAGTTACCTTAATTCTTACAAGTTAACTAATTAGTTCATCTTACATTCATTATCTTGGCCCTCAAAGGCTTGTATGTTTGACTGTGTAGTGGATTGGAGTCCTATTTGAGAAGATTTAGAAGTATTAGGGGGTGTGGCCCTGCTGGAAGAAGTATGTGCTGGGTATAGGGTGGTCTTTTTGGCTTCAAAAGCCCAAACCAGGCCAACTGTCCCTATGTCTCTGATGTTGTTCAGGATATAGTTCTTATCACCTTCTCCAATACCATGTCTCCTATGCCAGCTGCTATATCCCACTATAATGATAATGGACTAAGCCTCTGAAACTATAAGCAAGTTTGCAATTAAATGTAGTTTAGAAGACTTGCCTTGTTTATTGTACTTCTTCACAACAATGGAATGGTGACTAAAACAATGGGAGTGCATCTATCTTCATTGTGTTCTGACTTTGGTTCTTGGAGGTTGAAAAACAGAGGTGTTATCTGCACTAATTCATAACCCCACCAAAACAAACAAACAAACAAAAAATGAGTTCCTTATGTTTCACATTCTTGACAATAGTGTGTGTGTGTGTGTGTGTGTGTGTGTAATAGCAATACTCATAGAAGAGAGTATCAATTCTTTTATTTACCTGATGACTAAGATAATTAATAATATTTTAATATTTTTGTTTACTTATATGTCTTTGAGAACTTTGTTCTGTTCATTTACTTACTTACTGATTAGATTATTTACTCTGGGTGTTTAATTTTTGAGCTTTTTATATATTCTAAAAATTAATTATGTGTAAGAATAGCTGGCAGGGATTTTCTTACATAGTTTCCTGCTTCACCCTACTTGTTTCCTTTGCTGTGCAGGGATACTTTATAATTCCATAAATACAGTTTGTTTGGTTCATTTGCTGTTGTATTAGACAGTAGTGTCTCAGAATCCTAGCACCTCAAGAAGAATGACATTTCTAGCAGATCTCATCTTCATCTACATGAAGTTGTAGGTATTTGCCCCACATATAGAGCAAAAGAATATGCTGATTGATTTTAACAGAGTTGCTCTATTACTTCCTTTCTTACTTCAACCCAATATAATTATCTTCGGAGCTTTGTAAGAGATACTTCATGAACTGAGCCTCGAACTCTTAATCTGTATAATGGGCTAATTACTTAGCTTATAAAGTACTTATAAGAAATAATTATATAATACATTTAAAATGTTCATGGCAGAAACAATGAATTATTTCCTAGGACACTGTATGATATTTCATCCTTATGATAATAATAATTAACATTTTAACCATTTATATGGCCACTTTGTATAAAACTTTCATTTCCCATGTTAGTTTCCATTTCTGTACAACTGTGTACTGTGAAGCCACCCTGGGCAAGACCCTGTTATCAGACAAAAGCAACTCTTTAATTTTTTAAATCAATCATACTTTACTGGGTGTATAGAAATACAAAGTATATATTAAATAGTGCTAAGACTGATCCCAACTAACAATTTGAGCAACAGTGGAAAGGCTAACATAAATGCCCTTCCTGATAGTGAGATCGAGGACTAATATATTCACCATCATAGAGCCCTCATCCAGTAGCTGATGGAAACAGAAGCAAACACCCACAACTAAACACTGAGCTGAACTGGAATCCAGATGCAGAGAGGGGGAACAAGACCAAGCTACAGAAACACATAGAGAAATCTGACCTGAACAAGGAGGAGCTAACGGGCCCCGACTGATAGCTGGGAATCCAGCATGGGACTGACTCAGACCCCCTGAACATGGGTCTCAGTTAGAAGGCCGGAGCAGTCTAAGGGACCTCAGATAGTGGAACCAGGATGTAACCATGGTGCACAAAAGGACTTTGGGAACACATTCCCCATGGAGGGGTACTCCCTTAACCTAGAGACAGGAGGGAGGGCCTAGTCCCTACTCCAAATTTAGATGACCCCACATGGAAGGCATCACCCTACATGTGGAGTGGAGGGAGGATAGGAGGGGAGGATGATCGGTGTGCATGAGAGAGTGGGAGAGAGGGAGGGAGGAGGAAAAGGAAACTGGGATTGATATGTAAAATAAAAATATTAAAATGATTTGATACAATTTTATGATGACAAATCAGGTAACATACCCTGTCCTCCCACCAAGATCAATTTTAAAAAGTAAAAGCAACAATGACTAAAGCAAACCAAACGAAATAAAAATCCCTTTTTATCTAAGAAGACTAATGTATTCAGTGACTAGTCTTGTATTCCTATTGCATTAATGGTCAAGGGGATTAAAAAGAAATTCTAACTTTCACATGACGTGAGATGTATTTCTGTGTGCTTTGAATATGTGTTGCTTTTATTGGTTGGTGAGTAAAACTGCTTTGATCTATGGCAGGGCAGAATATTTCTAGGCAGTAAAGCCAAACTGAATACAGGAAAAGAAAGAGACACCATCCAGCCGTTGAAGGAGAAAAATGTCAGAGCATCACCAGTAAGCCAGAGGCCACATGGCGATATATAGATGAAAATAAATGGGATAATTTAAATGTATGAAGCAGCCAATAATAAGCCTGAGCCACCAGTCAAATAATTATAATTAATATTAAATCACTAATTAATTATTTTATAAGCAGCTGGGAGACCATGCAGGACACATAGAGGCCTCCAGCTACAATCACAATCATAGTCTTAAAGCAATAACACATGTTGGTTTCTTTTGGAAAACAAAAATGTTCTTGCTAACTTGCTGCACATAAAGTTGAATTTATTATATTGGGTATATGTATCAGATTGTCATTAACAATTAATCTGATTATGAACATACAGGCTTCTCCCATTTCAGCATCTTGAATAGAGTAGCAATACACATGGATGTACAAATATTTCTGTGGTAGTATATGGAGTCTGTGCTGGCTTTTGTTTTTAATGTGTCAGTTTGACACAAGCTAGAGTCATCAGAGAGAAAGTAATCTCAGTTGAGGAAACACCTCCATGAGATCCAGCTGTAAGACATTTCCTCAATTCCTCAATTAGTAGTCAATTGGGGTGTGCCTAGCCTGTGGTTGGTGGTGCCAACCCTAGGCTGGTGGTCCTGGATCCTATAAGAAAGCTGGCTGAGTAAGCCAGGAGAAAAAAAGCCAGTAAGCAGCACTTCTCTATGGCCTTGCATCAGCGCTTGCCTCCAGGATCCTGCCTTGTTTGAGTTCCTGTCCTGATTTCCTCCAGTGATGAAAAGCAACGTGAAAGTTTAAGCCAGATAAACCCTTTCCTCACCCAACTTGCTTTTTTAGTCACGGTGTGTCGTTGCAGCAATAGAAGCCCTAACTAAGACAGAGTTCTTCATGGTTGTGCCAAGGAGTAGTGTGGCTGGGTCATATAGCAATGAAACAGAATAGAGAAACTAAAAATCAAGGGACAATGCTTTTCACCTCCTAATTGACAAAGCTTTTAAAACATTGAGTGCAGAGAAGTTAGCCTATTCAACAAATAATGTTGGAAAAACTGGGCATCTACCCACAAAAGAATGAAATTAAATCAATGTCTTTCACTTTGTACCAAGAAAATCAGCTGGAAATGGATTAAGAGATGCTAGTTTAAAGCCTGAATTACTGAGGCTAGAAAGATGGCTCAAAAGCTTACTGTTCTCTCAGAGATTTCAAGTTTGGTTCCTAGCGTCCTCATTAAGCAGCTCAGGTCTCCCTGTAATTCTTGCTGCAGGAGAATCCCATACCTCTGGCCTCTGCAGGCACTGGCACTCATGTTTATATTTTTGCGTCCCCCATACAAATTATTTTAAAAATAAATCTTTAACAGCTAGAGATGAAAAAAATAGAAGCTGGAAGTACTAACAAAAAACATATGTTATAATCTTCAAGATACAGGTACAGGCAAGATTTTCCTGATTACAGTTCTGATAGCACAGGGGCCAGTCCTGCACATCACTAGATGGAACTACATGAAATGAAATAATTTCTGCACAGCAAAAGAAACATTCATCACTCACGGAATAGGAGAAACTGGCTCTTTACCTGCTATATTTAGCCCAGAATTTATGAAGAACTACAGAAATGAAACACCAAGGAAATAAAGCTCCCAATCCACAATTGTGCTAACAAAATGGAAAGAAACACAAATGACCAATAACTACTTTCAAAAAGTATTCAATACCCCTAGTCATTAGTGAAATGTAAACTAAAAGTGCTTTGAGATGCTTCCTCACACCATAATGGCCACCGTAAAGAAATCAGACAAGAAATGTTGAAGACTGTGTAGAAAAAGAGGAAACTTTATTCACTGCTGGCGGGAGTTCAAATAAATAAAGCCATCATGGAAATTAGTTCAGAGATTCCTCAAAAAATTAAAAATAGAACTGCAATGTGGCTCAGCTGTACCGCAAAGCTCTTTCTTACATGCTCATTTGCCTATTTAGATTCATGGAACGACTTAAGTACAAAGACACTTCTTTTCTGTCTCATCACCGCATTATTTGTAGCCACACAGTGTATGGATTGAAAGCTGAAATGCTGTTCAGATGATGTCTCTTCAGTGAATTTTGTAGCTTTTGCTGTGGTGGTCATCTATGGAGTAATTAGTTTTGGCATGTATTAGCTGGCCTTGTTTCCTGGAAGTCAGGGCTAGTCATAGAATCTGATCCCAAGCTCATATGAATATTCTCTACTGCTCACCCAGCTGCTTTGGCTTGCCTGACATGCTTAATGCTAGATTTTTCATGTGAATCTCTTTGCTCTGCACTCCACCCAAGAAGCTAGTTCCCACAGGGGTGTGATCATAATTGGAAGCATTGGAAAATTATTTTAGCTCTAATTGGTGATAAAGAAATTCTGAACTGGCCCCAGGGTGCAGCGGGCTCAGATATTCTATGTAAATGAAGTTTAACAGAGCAAACAGCATCTATAGGCTTCATTGTTAATGATGAAATATAGCCCTTATCGAGGAGAAAGATGTTCTAACTCGCCACCATGAACTTTTAATACAGTCTTCTTTCTTTTTCCTGGTTGTGTGGCTGTAATTGGTTGTACAATGCATCTTTAATCTTCTTTTGCATGTTAGGGATCTACATTCAAAAGGAAGATAATGTCTTTTGCATTATTTCTTTGATCTTTAAGATTATGTCTTACTTACATAATTTCTTCCTTCCCTTCCCCCTATACACTCTTCCTTGCGCTCTTTCAAATTTATGACCTCTATTTTTATTATTGTTACATGCATATGTGTGTGTGTGTGTGTTTGTGTGTGTGTATTCCTAAATATAACCTGCTTAATCTGTATAATATTATTCATATGTATGTTTTCAGGATGAACATTTGGTTTTGAATAACCAATTGGTGTGTTCTTTCCTGGGAAACATATTACTGAATTATTGATGATCATGGATATTTTTTATTTTTGGGTTTTACTTAATTGCTTTAAATCAGTGGAACTCAGATCATCATGCTTGGGTGGAAAGCACTTTACCAACTGATCGTTTCACAAGCCCTCATGGTCGTAATTTGAATAAATGGAGATATGTGAGTATAAATTGTAAGGCTGTAGACACAGAGCAGCCAAGCTTTTCCCAACAAATGTGGCAGCCAACCAATATATGTTTTGTTTTCTATGTATTGTATTAGACAAATTATATCCTATATTATACATGAAGATGCTATGGGCTTTTAAAAACTGTAAATGTTGGTGAGTTAGAAAAATCTGGAGCCCTTGTACATTGCTGTTAGAATTATATATTAGCATAATTGCTACAAAAAAACAGTTTCATGATACTTCAAAAGTGAATAGTAATCTCTATATGATCCAGAAGTTCCTTTATTAGAGATCTACCGAAGTTACTACTAGCACTTGCTACATTTATAAACTTCAACCATGTGATTCAAAATGAAATAAAGTGGATAGGAAATAGACATTTCATGATTTAGTTTATGTGAAATATCAATAATGAGTGCATTACTAAACACAAAGACATTTTGGAATTTGACAAAGACTAGGTGAGAGTCTGTATAAAGGACTGAGTGCTTAAAAAGTATGATATTACACCATTTTAATTTGATGTAATGAAAATGTTTTGGAACTAGATACTTGTTGAATGAATAACAATGCAAATCTGGTGACTCCCAGTGAGATGAATAATTTAAAATGGCTAATTTCATGTCATGAAAATGTTACCTAAGAAATGTTTAATAAAATCTATAACCAGTTTAGGAAGGGGCCTTCTTAATTTAAAGATGTTTATTCTCGGGCAGTATTAGTAATAAGCAAAAAGTTGCCTTAGATCATCTAGGTTAACCTAATATCTTGTTAAAATTCACATGGATGTCAAAATGATGATCACTGAAAATCAATGTGTCTAACTGAAATATATATTCTAACATGTCACATTTTATACCCAGTAATAATATCCTGTTTTCATCTTGTGTTATTTCATTTCTTTATTCTATTTAATATTCTGTCTTTGTGCTTGTATTTGCCTTCTCATACTTTTCTACCCACCACACTTAATTATTCTTTTTATAAGTCTATATGTCACATCCTCCAGCCAACTTCTTTCTTTATCTCTTCTTTTATACTCCATATATTGAATATGTATCTTTTAAATTTTCTTTTCAGTTTTCTCTCTTCCCTCCCTCTCTGTTTTTTCTCTGTCTCTGTCTCTCTCTTTTGAAACAGAAACAAATCTAGCTCTGGATGACTTTTAATATGCTATGTAATGAAAGACAACTTTAAACTTCTTGATACCCCTGCTTCTGACTCCCGAGTCCTGGGATTACAGGCATGCACCACTGTGCCTGTTTTTAAATTTGGTAATGAAGATAGGACCCAGGGTTTTGTGCATGCAATATAAGCAATTTCAGCTCCAACAAATTTTAGAGACAAGATTTTGCTCTGTAGTACAAACTGACTTTCTCTTTGCTATTCTTATACATCAGGCTTTCATGTGCTTGGATCATAGTCATCTATCTTTATATTCAGCTCACATACATCTCTTAATGTACTTAAAAGACTTACATGTAATTACATGCTTACTTGTCTAGTTTTGCCAGTAGACTATGAACTTCTTAGGAATAAAATACGTATCCATTTTCTTCTTGACTGTATTCCTAGTAGCTAGGAAGCTACAGAGCCTATAAGAGGATCTCAGAATGAAATTTTGTTGAAACAATTATATAAGTGGTAGTATGATGTTGGTTTTCATGGAGGCAGAAGAATGGAAATACCATTGGAAACCTGGAGATATCCAAGAATGATTTCAACTGCCATAAAATTCTTTTTAAGAATGTTAGCCACAAAGAATTCTGTCTCAAACCTCAATCATTTATCTCTTCCCCAAACATAATGTCTCTGCTTTTTATTCACAGCTTCTCCATTTGAGAAAGGTTCGTGATTATTTGTCCTGGCAAACATATTTCCTGTAGATGTTCTTAATGTAAAATACAGCATTCTGAGATCATGGGATCCACACAGAACAAATTTGTTTCCTACTTATATCTGCTGCCATGGATCAATTGTTCTGAAGACTTGGACACTTTTTAGTGACCTGATTTCCTCCAAAAAAGACAACTCCCTCATCCCTAGAGCCCTTGGAAGTCTCTAGAAGCTTTTGTGAGGCAGATGAGTCCGCCAACTTCAGCACTCTGCCAGTTTCCATCCCGTACATGTTTTAACCCTCAGGGTAGAACAAATGCCTGGAGATATTCTTTCATAACATTTGTTTGGCAAGAAATATAGAAAAAAATGATAGCAGCCAAGGGTCACAGTTTCTACATTCTGAAAGACTATCCTTAAGCATATTGTGCTTTTATTTTTGCAGAATAAAAAGTTCATTGTTGTTGATTTTGTTTAGTTGTTGTGAGTAAGGGCTAACATAGAGATAATTCTAGAGTCAACATATCCTTTGCAGTTTTGCTTTATTTGACACTGTTAAATCACATCGCCTACTTTGCCCCTTCCTATTCATCTCTCCAACTATGTTAAGTTTTCAATATCTGAAGGAGGTACTTTTAGTACGGGGGAACAACCAACCCTTAATACAACCCATAGAAGGTTTTCTGGAGATACTTAAGCCCTTTGGCTTATTACCTTACCAACATTATATCTAGTGATTTTCTAGGGGATATGCACATTTCCCCTGAAAAACATAGTCATAATTTTACCCAAATTCCTGAAGGTGGTCTTAAAATGTGTTCAGAATCATCGTCACATACAAACCTAAATAAATCTGCTTTAGAGGAATTCTTCAAAGAAAAACATAAGCATTCTGATGCTGAGAAAACTTTCTACACATGGCATTTTTCTTCTTTGAGGGGGTCTGCCTGAAGTGAGACTTCATTTTTTTTTCTAGATTTTTTTTTTGCGATTGGATTGAATAAACCATCACACCTTCAAATTGAGTCTGCTTATTCAAACTTCTGGAACTTACAGAGCCATAGCTGAGCTGCTGAAAGTCACATAAAAATCACTAGTTGTAGCTTCTAAAGGAGAAAACAGCAAAGGAACTGTTGCAGGACTTATAAATCTTTTTCAAATATTTGAGGTCCAGCTGTTATTTGGAGGTTGCTAGAGAAAATGTTCCAGCATATTAATATCTGCAAATTTATATGTGTAAACCTGTGTACATTTCTTTATCAATCTGCATTTATTCAGCACTCTAAGATGATTTACACCCTCCTAGTCCCTGAAAACCCCGAGGACAGAGTGTTACACATACTCCCAATTATTTATGCATAAAAATATGAGGTTTGGCTATTGGACCCACTGACATAGCTAAACATTTTTGGCCTCCTCACAAGGTAAAGAGTGGAGATGTGGCGGTTTGTGGACTTACATTCCATAGTCTGCATTGGTCTGTGGGGGAAGTGAAGAGCAGGGAGAAAAAGAGCTCCTTCAATTTCTCAAGCCACTCTCTGAGAAACAGCTTCATGTGTTGAGGCACAACTTCAGAACTGGGACGTGTTCAGGTTTTGTCAGCTTGGAGCTCTCATTTCTGCCCTTAAGCCATTCGCTTTCCCAACACTGCTCTCTATACATATGCCTGCTTTGACTTAATGAGGAGTTAGTTCCATATGAAGAAGTGCTTATATTTCACACTTGGCATTCTTGTATCTATGGTCACCATTCATTTAGACCTGACAGACTTTCTGTTCCCTACATTTTATTCCATTTCTGGTTTTAGTGAAATCAGGAGCCATGACTTACACAGTGGTTTTCCTGCATGTCTAGAAAACTGCTCAGTATAGAATATTAAGTATTTACTTATTTTTTCTTTCACACTAATTTGTGATTTCTGTCTTTTATGACTTATATCCATCTATCTCCATGGAATGCAGTGGTGGGATATTTACTTACAGTATAAAACAAAAGAATAGAGTTGGTTGGGTCAGAGCTAGCTTAGGTGTGCTAACTTGAACCATTCTAGTCTTAGAGGTAGCTAACTCAGTTTCGATCTACTTAGACTAGATAAGACTCCAGTTAGACTGGACATGTCTCAAAGTAATCAAAACAGCATATGGTACTTCTGGTAATTACACTAAAATATAAGGATAAAAATACAGTTTATAAAACTGTTATACCTGTTAAAGTCACTGTTGTTTAGTTCAAGTTAATTTTATTGCATGCATGAATGGTTTACAGAGGGCAATTCATATTCACTCTTCTTCCTATAAATCTGGTTTCAAATAGTCTATTGGCCATGTTTGTACATGTAAATTCTATGGAGATATGTATCCATATTTGTTTTGTGTACTTCTGTGTCCCTGTAACCAAAACAGTATTTCCAGAGAGGGCCCTCAGTAAAACTTTAAAGTACTAGCAAACAATTAAGAGTTTACTGAGCACTGACTATGTACTAACAAAGCAGTATGCTTTCTGGAAATGCAAAGGTTTTAGAAATAGAAAAGTTCTTATTATCTATAAGTATGCAATGACACCTAAGAAGAATTGGAAAAAATAAGAAATTATTCTAGAGTACACAGAGAATAGGAATTTCAAAATTGTCTGGGTTTGGAAGCATTATCATTTTCTTAATTGAAAAACAAATGTGAATTAGATAAACTAAGAAATTGGAGACATAATAAGTCTATGTTAGAAATGCCAATGAATTAAGAGACATAGTGGACCCAACGTGAAGGGAAAGGGCAGGTAGAATTGGACCAGACTATGGTCTTGAAGAATGAGTTCCACTTAGTATTGTGATAACTGGGAATATATCAGGAAGAAACATAGTCTATTCACTATTATGGGGTAAACTATGACTTTATTCTGGTTAGGATAACTTTAACACATTTGTTAGAAGTGGGAGAAATATGGTTGTCAAGTCGAATCACTGAGGTAGTAGGAAAAAATGTTCACCACTTTTGCAAGCAGCACATTCTATTTATGGGTAGTCTATATCCTTAGACAGGACTTTCTGATCATGAGCCTAAATTTGCCTCTTCATGAGTTCTACTTATTATCCTTATTCTCCCATTGGGACTACACTGCATAAATCTAATTTTGTTTCCATGTCATATTCTGGCTAAAAGTCTTCTTTTTAAGGAAAAACAAAAATTTCCAGTTCCTCCCTTCATGGCAGAATTTCAGAAACTTCACCCTCTGCACCATCTTTTCTGACACCTTTTAATACTGAAACAGTTCTTATTAGAATTTTGGTACTCAGATATGAACACAGCCTTCTAGACATTGTCTGTTGTTGAGTGATTTTCTTAGACTGGGCATTTGCTTTCTAAGCATCTGCATCATACTGTTGACTCATTTCAACTTGTGATTGCCTAAAAGCCACAACTATGCAGTGACTTATTGACCTACTGAACTTTCTCTTTATATTTTGGTCCTTTAAAACCTGTTGTGTGTGGAAATTTAGGGAGTTTTGCAGGTGGAAAAAAGCTACTTATTTCTTTAAAATGCCCAGGATTGCTTGTATTTGGGGGATAGTGGGAGGACTGAGGGATAATATCACTCACTAATTTTGAGTTGTTAGAGGATCCACTTTCTTAGTGCAAACTTTGAATCACATTCTAATTTGAACTGGAATGCTGGTTGATATAAAAATAGTAATTGAAATAAAGATGACACTAACATTTTCAAGGAAAGGGCAGGCTTGACTAAGCTTGATGAATAGACATGGCTAGTAATTAGAGGCATTATTCCTTATATACATTTCATGGATGAAATCCATTAGAACAGTTCGTGCCATGCTTGGTGTTGGAGACTAATTTTCTGAGCTAACTTTCCCCCTATACAGTATCAACTAACAATTTTTCAACTTCTATTGAGTGTGAATCACCTTTCTAAGCACTTTGTATGCTCATTTTACTTAAATCCTTGCTAATCATATTACTTTCTATTTTACCAGTGAAGAAACTAAGAGGACATTATAAGTTCAAGTAATTTGTTGATAACAAGATAGTACATTTAAGTTTAGAATTTATGTATAGAAATTCTTGTCCTAGTATTGATATGTCTTCTCAGATGGAAATACTCATCAAATCATATTATAATTTGCATAACTACAACTATGTGGAAAATAACTTCTACCCCTAGTTGCTCAAAGCTAAGCCTGGAAAATTATTGATATCTTACCTCAAAACTTTAAAAGTTCCTTGTTCTAAAGAATGTGTATATGCATCAATAGTAAAGTGCTTCCTTTATGTACATAATGTCCTCTGTTTAATTCTAAATATCACCAATAAAAGAAAAAATGAAATTTCCATGTTGCTTTAGATAGGGAGCATACATTTAAGAACAAGTTAAGCTTCCATAATATTAATTTATCTTCCCTCTTGTAAGTAATGGTGGAGTTTACAAAGGGGAACTTTCCCATTTGATTCTAGGCCCTTTGTGTAGTTAGTATATCTGGTGTAACATTGAAGATAACTGAAACTCATCTATATGGCATAAAGAAATCAGAAAAGAATTAACATTTCATGCATTGGCAAGAGATTATCTTCCCTCTAGAATGAAAGGTGGGCATATGGATAGCTTCAGTTGTACATTTATGTTATTTTATTTTATTGAGAAGCCAGGACATGCATAGCAAATAATCTGCCACTAACATTTCCAAATCTTTCATGAATGTTTTAAGAACCTAGTCTGAATTGTTGAAGGTTGATTAGGATAATGAAATGATTATGGTCAATCGGGAATTCTTGAGTATGGGTTTGGCTTTATCACTAATTAGTTTTCTAATATTGGATAAGTGACAATGTTTTCTCCATCTTAAGAAAAGTATTAAATTATTTTCCAGATCCCTCCCAACCAAACGCATCCCATGTTTTAAGAGATTAAAGGAGACTGATGTTGGAGAAATGCAGAAAAATGTTTAAAGCACTTTCATGAATGAAAGAATCATGTAAAGCTTTGACTTCATCATTTTTAATCAACCTTGGGTTGTGGCTAGAATAGAAGAGTAAAGAGGAAGATCAATGACCCTCATCCTCCAAAATGTGGCTCAGAACTCAGTTTACACACATTAAAGGACAGGAAAGAAAAAAAGATTTCTCAAACCAATAAAGCTCATTTCATGTGAATTGGCGTCTGTGCAAAATAAATGAGATGAGTAGTTTACAGTATATCTCTCATAATAATCTGGCTTGTCTTGAAGCATTGAGTTTTTTAAACAAATTTTTACTGCCTGGGCTATGGCTTTGTGGTTTCATCGTGCTCGAGGAAAACTGCTGACAACTTGTTTTCTGTTTCCACTGGCAGCATTAATGTTTTTCAATTGAAATGATAAATGGTTGGGTATGGTGCAATGGTTGTGCTTTGAATTCTATAGAGATAGTCTGCATTTCTTTTTTACATACACACTTTCAATGAATTTCAATTTTGTTATAAAATAATGAATATTATGTACTAACCAAAATCAGCAAATGATTATATTCATATATTCATTCTTATACTAATCTTTCCAAAATGATACACCCTACCTTAGGCTTCTCTTTATTATGTGGGCATGCATTGATGAGACTAGTCAACTATAGTTTATTTTTCTATTGGAGAAAACTAGTGAAAATATACTCTTATTTAGCTTTTAGCCTTCCCTTTTGAAGTACTCAATATGTGTTGATTTGTATTTCTCTATATACATTGCCAAACACAGTGCTAGAGACCTGGAAAGTCTCACTTTGATCTTAAGGTAGCTTTCTTTTCTGGCTATGTGCTTGTACAACTGAGAACTAGCTGATAATCACAACCAACTCCCAAACATGGGATTACTTCTTCAGTGACTTATTTGAGTATTTGCAGCAGTTCTTAAAACTTCACATTATCTCATGCCAAATGAGCTCTTTCAGGACACAAACAATATTGTATACACTGATTTTTAACTACTGGGGAGGTTGGGGCAATCACAAATGATTGGTATTCATGATGAATAATATGGTATACATTAAAATAATTATTTGCAAGAATATCACCATAGAATTCAAAGCACAAAGATGCTTGTTTACCTTGGGTGTCCCATTACTTTTCTCCATATTGTCAAAGTAACTCCCACTTTTATGCCTGATGTATTCCAAGCATTCCCATGTGACCCATGACTTCATGAATTTTTCAGTTACTATTTTTCTTTCTATCTCCTTATACTTTCCCAAAATTTATCATGGTTAACTCATAATGGTATGTTTGGTTACCCCACAGTTCCTTTTTGACTTGAGCAAAAGATGACTTGTCACTTCATCTCTGGACATATTTTCCAATGAATGAAACAAAGAGGTTGAAATAGATGGCCTTGAAGTTCTTGTTCATTTCTAAAACCATATGACTACTTAATGTGTCACTTAGTCAATAGGTTTCTTTTCTTTCTCCAGAAGTTCTAGAGTTCTAAAGGACAAACTGTGGCTGCTCACCCAGAATTTAACTTAGTAAAAATTATTTTAGGGCACTGATGAAAGTCAT
The DNA here is from genome assembly GCA_030556225.1 of Cricetiscus sungorus. Taxonomy (NCBI): domain Eukaryota; kingdom Metazoa; phylum Chordata; class Mammalia; order Rodentia; family Cricetidae; genus Cricetiscus; species Cricetiscus sungorus. The sequence goes on from JANBXA010000726.1 coordinate 38,322,580, forward strand.
TTTGGAAACTTCTTCATGAATTTTGATTATCTTCAACTCACATTCCAAAAATCTCTACATTTATTGCTTATGTTTATAGTTAGAAGTCTGTGTTATTTTTCAAGGTTAAAATTTTTCTTTAATAATAATTTCATAAACAGAATAATTGTTTGCATTTTTCATTTTACTTAAAAAATAAACACCACCTTGAAAGATTTCTTTAAAAAAATTGTCTTAACTGTTGATATACTCTCAGCTATACTTTCCCAAACAGTTCAGTGCAATCAACTCTTGTAATACATTGTCTCACTCTAACAACTGTTGTCTCATAAAGGGTTAGTATGGATAATATGTTTTTAAATGAAGCACATCCATCTAGATCCATTATCACAAAAGTCCCCAATCTGTTTTGGACATTTTAGAATTCTGTAATAAGAAGGCACCTTAATTTTGCAAAGGTTAAGGAAAATACAAACTATGGTAGATTTTTATTTTGTTTTCTTTTGGTTTCTTTTCTTTTAAAACAAAGAACAAAATGGCAACTCCAAATTTGAGACATCTGGATATTTCCCATCATGATGCTTAAACATCTGCATTTTTTCACTTCTCATCCAGATGTTTTGGGCTTATGTAAACCTAGCTAAAGTAAAGCAGAGTATCAGGCAATCATCTGGGGACTTTGATTAAAATGGACAGCAAATCTGAATAATCCATGTTCTGGGAGTCCTGTTTTTTGTCTTGCTCAGAACACATTACTAATGAGGTCAAAGTTATTGCGGGCTTGTTCTTTCTATGGGCCAGCTAGCTCTGATCTGTTCCATGACCACAGAATGCCCCTCTTGCTTAGCCAGCTGTCTTGAAAATGAGTGTCCTTTGTCATCCAGGCAGTCATGCAAGAAACCAAATAGTCCATTTCTTCCAAATGGAAAGTACAATAAAATGTACATTTTTTTTTTGGTTGACAGTAGGTTGCTTTACCATTTCTGTGTAGAATAATTATTATAGTGGTAACTTCAATATAATTTTTATGCTGTGCAAAATACTATTCTAAGAACTTTTGCCCACAATATTCACAATTTCCTTATATATGTGTTTAATTTTCAAAATACAAAATGTGACAGAAATGCTAAGGAATTTTCCCCAGCTGAAAATATATGAAACTGCTTTGGGTTTTAGGTGTTTTCACATGGCCCTTCTATCAAGATGGTGAAGGACTTTTGGTTTATTTCAGTGCTTGGAAAATTCTTTGGAAGAGGATAGAAACTGGGGTATTTCTGCATACTGAATTCATTGGTACAGTTGCTGGTGGGTCTCACCCTGTGCCCAGTAAATGAGGTTAATCTAATCCTTATTCTTCTACCTAGGATAATAATTATAGGAATAAATGTAACCTTTGGAAAAAAGAAGTTTTTGTTGGCAATGTGTGGGCATATAAAGTATGTGTTTAGGGAAAGGGATGTTGTGGTTAGGAGCAATGAGCTATATTGGGTGGCCTCATAGAACTAAGCTGTCTGAATCTTTTGAGGAATAATGATTTGTGTAACTGGCAGGATCTTTAAGAAACTTTGATCTCCCACCACAAATATACTTAGAATCATAAAGTCCTAGGCCCAAACAGGATGTAGAAAGATAATCTCATACATTTCCCCTCTCTTGTTAAAATTTGAACTTACTTAGTGAAAAAACAAGTAAAAGATAACATGTGTCTTACTTTGTGATGGACTTCACAGAAGCTCCCAAGTTTCCTTTCCCATGTAACCAACAAATGTGATGTGGTCAATACCTTGTGATGGGTCCCATTTATGGGTATTGGAACTCTAGCCAGGAGTGAAATGGGACTACTGATCTTCAGAAACTGACTTTTTTTCTTTTTATACTTGACATTTAAATTCTCTCCCTTTCCCCCCATGTCTCCCCACATGTGTATAGATGTGGAGACCTGTGACTTGATCTTTCACTTCTATCATGCAAGTCCTGGGGATCTAAGTCAGCTTGATAGTCAGACTTGGCAGCAAGTAGTTTGACATACTGAGCCATCTTGCTTGTTTTGACTTAATCATTTCAATGCTTTCATTCCCAGGTCATCACTCTTCATTTTAAAATGAGATGTGGTCTCTCTCTCTACTTACTGCCTCCCCCTGCTCACAATTAGGAGAAAGAAAAGGGGAGAAGAGGAAGGGACAGGAGAACATGAGGGACGGGGAAGACTGAGTCCAGGGACGAATAGACGAGAGCAAGAAAAGAGATACCATAATAGAGGGAGCCATTATAGGTTTGAGGAGAAAACTGACTCTAGAGAAATATCCAGAGACCTACAAGGTTGACCCCAACTAACAATCTGAGTAGCAGTGGAAAGGTTACTTTAAATGCCTTTCCCTGATAAGGAGATTGAGGACTAACTTATAGAACCCTCATCTAGTAGCTGATGGAAACAGAAGCAGACATCCACAGCTAAAAACTGGGCAGAACTCCTGGAATCCAATTGCAGAGATGGAGGAGTATTGAGCAAGGGGATCAAGAGACACCCACAGACACAGCTGACCTGAACTAGGTGGAGCTCATGGACCCCAGTCTGCTAGCTGGGAATCCAGCATTATACTCACTTAGACCCTCTGAACATGAGTCTCAGAAGCCTGGGCAGTCTAAGGGACCTCTGAGACCAGAACCAGGATGTATCCCTGGTGCATGAAAGGATTTTGGGAGCACATTCCCCATGGAGGGATACACCCTTAGCCTAGATGCAGGAGGGAGGGCCTAGTCCCTACTCCAAATGACTTGACACATTTTGATGATCCCTCTTGGAAATTCTCACCCTCCCTGTGGAGTGGTGGGAGGGGAAAGAGATGGGAGGGAGTCAGGGGGATGCATGGGAGGATGGGGGGGAGAGGGAACTGGGATCAATATGTAAAATAAGAAAATTAATATAAAATTAACAAAAAAGTAAAATGAGATGTGGAATTTAAATAGAACCAGAGAGTTGGACTTGAGAACCATCATTTTCTTGTGAATTTGGAATTACAAGGGGAGAAAATGTACTTATTTATAAACCAGATTTAAAGAAGCATTTTTGCCTTTTCAGAGAGTTTATCTCTTCCAATTGGTATTTCAGTGCCAATTGCACTTAGCACTGTGCTTTCTATTTTTTTACCCTAGCAGTGTCAGAATACTCAATATAAAGCATATGTTAAACCCTCACAAAATTCCTTTGATCCAAATAATGTTTATGCTTGCTGTTTTTTTTCTTTACGTTTCTACATTTTGCATCACTATATCCTGTCTATTTCTTCTTCTTGGTCTGCCCTTTGCTGAGGTTTAAGGTCACCACTTATCTCCAGCTCTCATTTCAACTGGACTGTGAGAATAGTCTTGTAATTGGCTTCCCAGCCTCCATTTCCTTTTCCTTCCTAATTCTCCCTAAATCTGCTTGCTCTGGGATGAACGCTTCAACATTTCTCCCAGTCTTACTATTCTCATTTCTGCTCTTACTGTCACCTGAAGAGAACTTTCTTATTCTTTCTTGCACATTCACATGTGTTATGCTCTGTATTTGACCAGCCATTTTCACCACTGTTTTCTCTATACCAAACTCCTCTCTTACCCAAGTCAATACAGAATCATTAATCTCACTTATTACTACATATGCAAAATAGTAATTGTCTTATACTGAATGGTGTATGACAAGCACTGCTTTCTTCATGAATGTGATGTAGAAACTATTTGAGAACAAGGAGTGTGATTTAAAACTTTCTTCTTATATTTTATGCGCTGGATAATATACAGCAGACACTCAACAAATTTAACGGTTGACTGTAATACTGTCTGGAGTATATATAGTTGAGAAAATAGCAGTGTGCATGTAGAAAAACAATGTAGGTTGTGTACATAATTTTACAAGCTCTGTTTATAATATAATTAAGTGGTGTGATAAATATGCTTCTTAAATTTCTCTTGTCTAATTTCTGTTCCTTTTAAAGGCAACTTTGATATGAAATAGTTTAAAGTGAATGATTAAGCTAATCAAATTGTTTCATATATTTATCAGAGATCTTTAATACTCAAAACTCTGACCTTGTATCAGACATCTTACAACAAAAATTCGTGAGTAATAGAGGAACTGGAGCCAAACAATTTTCAACATTAACTCACTCTCAAAAAAAAAAAAAAGAGTAACAATGATTCAATGATTCAGTGTTCATATTTAAGTGATCTTTGTAGGACAACTTTCCATGTTATCTTTAGTATCAGTTCATTACCTCACCTTAGGAAATGAACACAAGAAGTGTGAAGATTTATACATGCAATTTTCAGGGTATTTCCTTTGGTCATTAATTATTATTATTATTTTGTAGAACACATTGTAAAAGTGAACTAGCTATTCTCTCTCTCTCTCTCTCTCTCTCTCTCTCTCTCTCTCTCTCTCTCTCCTCTCTCTCTCTCTCTCTGTGTGTGTGTGTGTGTGTGTGTGTGTGTGTATGTGTTTTTGATGTGAATATAAATTTGCAAATGTACATGCCAGAACAGGATGTTCGGTGTCTTCTCCAACTTTTCCAACTTCCTGTCTCTTATTGAACTAAAACTTACCTTCCAGCTAGGCTTTATGACCAGCTAGATCCCACAGTCTTCATCTCTTTACCCTCCAATGATGGGTGTGCCTGTGCATCCATATTCAGATTTTTGCATAGGTGCTGGAGATTTAAATTCATGTGTTCATACTTGCAGAACAAATATCTTCCCAAGCCTCAAAGTGAAGCCATTTCCTCAAACTGTGATTTATTTTATTTAAAAATAAGTCTTTAGAGCAATGATTCCATAATGTTTAAGCCTCATACATACTACAGTTGTCAAAGATTTTCCTTCCTATTGTCAAAATTTTCTCTTGTTTTATTGCTTACAAGTTTTAACGTATGAAATTGTAATCATTGGGTTACTATTAATTTCCATCTCAGCTCATATTGAAGTCCTATAAATGTGTCTTTACAACTAAACTGTTTTCACTTCTCACTGCATCCTTCTAGAAGCTTTAAGCTGCACAATATTAGCCTTCTATCCACAGCCAAAACATCTTCTTTTACATGATGTTACACTGGATTCAAGCCTTACTGCAAATTTTATGGCTTCTCTGTTTTGAACACATTCTTGAAAGTAGTGCAGATTTGGCTCTAATGTAATTAAGGTTTATAGGTAGTAGTGGGTGATCTAATCATTTCAGAAAATACACAGCTACAATGTTAACTCTGCTTAGAGTGGGGAATTATACTTATCAAACCCACTCAGAAGTCAATCTTTCTAAATTAAATGGATGAACATGTCTATATCCTTGAGCATTATTTATTATCTATGAAATGTTTTTATTTGTACATATCATTCTTTTTGTAGTTTTCATTTTGGTTTTCAAAAGGTTTTACCTTTAAAATACAGTTTGCAAATGTATTTTTGCATAAAATAACATAATAATAAATTTGTTGTGTGTAAGGACTAGTTGTAACCATGGTTTCCTTGATTCTCAAAATTCAGTGAAAAGTTGAAGAGGGAAAAAGACCTTACTGTAAAAACAACCAGAAGCATATATTGTGTTCTAGACTAAATACTTACTATATCCTATGGTTTATATCTTTTCATTTAAAAATCTCAGATGAAAATTAAATTTTGAATTGCCATCTAGAAATAAATTTTTATAGATAGTGTACACATTAGTTCCTGAAAATGGTAGAAAAGGTTTCTTTTCAAGTTCCCCAGCACAAGTGTGAATGCTCTGTTTCTGAGTACCTACAAGCAGTGAAAGGACACATTGTGGCCAGCCAACTCAAATTGCTACCCACGTTTAATCATTGTAAATAAAGGAAGCAGAGAGGCCCATGTTATATTTTCAGAACTGGCATGCTCAATACAGAACTATTAGTTTAAAAATACAACTGCACATTCTATTTGGATTAATCTAGATTTCTGTGAAAAATAAAATAGTAAAAAATACAATTGTCCACTTAAAACATGTAGCAGTAATTTCATGCAGATTATTAATTTAGTCATTACATGTGACATTAAGGAACACCCTTAGTAAATACAACTTTATAACACTGGAAAAACACTTCAGAATTGATAAATTTTCATTTTGAAATGCCTATAGATTTTTTTACAGAAATTTCCATTCCTGGTGGAAAAAATACATCTATGAAATACCTACACACACTGAACAAGGATTTTCAAAGGAGAAACTAATTGTCTCCCTGTGAAATGAACATGTATTACTGTGAAACTTTCACACAGTTTGTTTCTTAATGCATTTTCTGAACAGTTAGATATAGAAAAACAACAGAGAAACAGTTACTTTCATAGAACAGATGGATTACAGGGAATCATCCATGGAAAGAGATTAGAGACAGATCACCAAAGCATATTTTCTCATATTTGCTTCTACTTTTGGGTCTCACAATCACAATGAGTAAACAAAGTCATAATTTTTACACATTGTATACATTGTCTTTGTCTATAATTGTCCAAGAACTTTTTGTGTAAGAACTATTTGCAAAATTTCTGAATCAACTTTGATGAGAAGTTAAGACATCGATCTCCACAGGTATCAAGTTGGAGAGCACACCATATGAATTGTAAGTGATGGAAAGCCATAATCCACAATAAAGACTAGAGTATGGGTACACTCCTTATAGCCAATAGTAGATAGGTTATTGACAAATATGTTCTGATATGGTACAGTCACAGTCACTGTATGCAGATAGGCAGGTTTAGTCTATCAAATATATTCTCTGAAGCACCGGGAATAGAGATACTTCTGCAGGAGCTTTGCACTTATGGCTGAAAAGACTCATTGTATTACAGGATAATATATTTCACAACTACGTTGCAGATGAAAAAGTCTGCAGTTGTTGCTCTATCACTAGTAAACTCAAATCACTTAGCGCTTCATTTCTTAGTAGTGTTGTTACTTCTTTCCAACTGCAGACATTTGTAGTCAATGTATATGTAAGTTCAACTTGCAATGAGGCTGAAAAACAAGTGAGACAATGCCCACACCTTCACATAAATCTTAGAGAAGATCACAAGTGTGTTTGGGGAAAAACACATCTGAATGTGAATGTTTTGGAAAACATTAAAATGTGCACTTTAAGATGCAATTTCATAGTTGTACATTTTTTAATAATCCAAAAAGTCAGAGGGCTTACTAAAAATCATCTTTAAAGAGTTTAGAGCTGTCTACTCATTTGCTTAAGGAATGCACATAGTTTACCTACCTACCAGTTTGGCTACAGTTGATGTGCTTGTCTAATAGAACTAAAAGCTGTTATTACAGGCTGTTGATTTAGTCTACAGGAGTAGTCCATTACATTGAAGAAGATGTAAATGTTTCAATCATACTATTTTTCTCAAATGATCTTCCTGGACAAACAGTCTTCAAATTGGCTGCATCAATATTTTTCCTTTATAATCCACAACTGTTTTCAGTTATTTTAAATAAGTTCTCCTTTCCCATATGCATTCATTCATAATTTTCAAATTCATTGAGTCTTTAGAATTTCCTCTATGTTGGAAATATACTGTTTAAATGCTGAATTCCTAAATATGGGCAGTCCATGTAGTGTCATAAAACCTACTTGAAAAGGACATAAATAAATTTCTTTTTCTTTTCAGGAAAAATCAAAACTGTACATTGGGACAAGGTGCCACACTACAAAAGCAAAACCTTCTATTCCCCAACTATTCTATAAATGTAAACAAAAAAGTTTAAGTATAAACACTATTTTTGTGCCTTTTTCTTCACATTTTCAGCACCTCAATGTTTTGGGGTGTAATTTATGCTCAGTATAGCAGAAATTCCATATCCTCTTGTAGTTGTTCAGAGGACTTGTGATTTTTGTCTCACTACCAAATATCACTGGTGAAGCTAAGCTCTTTGGATGATAATGGTAGTAGGGAACTGTTCCTTGAAAAATCCTCAGTCTCTTTCAGGGAATTATTAATGGGTAACTGTCCATTCAGGAGTGTCAGTGGCAAGTTACAGTAAGTGTGGTGGTTGCCTAAGGAAGATACTGACAGGGTATTGGTTGGCATCTCGTGTTTGTATCCTCTGCAACAGTGCCTCATTTGCATTGAATCCGAATGATGGAAATTTGGGAGGTCAGCTTGAGATGGCATCATTGTAGCTGAGGTACTCGTCATGGCAATTGAAGGTATAGGCTGAAGTTCTCCAAAAAGCCCCTGTTCTGCAGAGTCTAGAACATGACAATGGGATAGCGCTTCTTTTTTCTTGATGGGCATTTCATACACTAAGTGCTTCCAAAACTTAGAATTTAATTTGCTGCTTTTGGGTCCCTTCCACTTGATCAATGACAGAAGTTTGATGTTGTGCTTTAGCGATTCCACTTCCTGGCAATTCACCTTCCCCTTTAATTCTGTACACTCAATCAAAATCACTTTGATTTCTCCACTGACTAGCATGTTATGGAGTCTGCTTTCCAGTTCAAAAATACTCCATCCCCGTCTGAGAATATAGTCTGGAGTTAGCACGATAATAAGTCTTCTGCTTTGCTCAACATATCTTGTGAGATCTTCAATGTATGCTATAAATCACAGAAAGAGAGAAAGAGTAAAACAAAGACATTGCCAGCCTTTAAAGAATTAGGTTTGTAGTCTAGATCCAGTCTTTTACTAAAGTCCATTACATTTTCTCTTTTCTATTGCATGTTCAGAAAGCTCATTTCTGCAACACTTAAGAATTTATAAAGAACTGATTATATCCTTATTTTCTTTGACTTATGATTACTTCTAGTGTACCTGTGATCCATGCAAACTTTGGCTTTTTCAGAGTTTAGGTGGATTTAAGTATTTTTTGTTTATTTAATCACTTAACTCAAGAAAAACATTCAGATTAGTTAGCACTTTAAGTGAGCAAGTAATCAACCAGTTGATGAAAAAATGAACAGAAACCTTTTAATAAATGGGTATTTTACTTTCGAGTTTGGTGTATTTTCCTCCTTCCTCTCTGTATTTTATATTTATAACTTTTAGCTAACAAATCATAATGGTATCCATGACTCCTATTTCAACTGCTAAAATACTAAAGAAGGTATGTGTGTGTGGTACCAACAGGAAAGACTGGGAGATAGATATGTTAGGTGGGAAATCTCTCCTAGAATCAAATCACCTTATTTACCAGAATAGTTTCTATCATTTGAAGCATTATGTCTTTAATATTGTCCTTCAAACTAATATATAGGGAAGTGAGGTGTGTTCATGAATGAAAGGATGAAGAACGAAGGATGGAGTTAGAGATGAAGATGGTAATAGAATTGAATGACTGAATAGAGGAAAGGAGGCCAGATACTTATAAATAAACCTTTCTGTTGCAATTCAGAAAATGCAGTGAATATATTATGGCTTTCTTCATGATAGCAGAATACCCAAACTGCTACAAGGTTTATCCTATGCATTAATACTTTAAAGATTACACTTCCCACAGTTTCATCTGTCATAAATGAAGGCCAATATATGTGTGTTATTAGCAAATAGAGACTTGGACACAAGTGCTGCATCAGAAAGCAGTCTTTACTAAGCAGAACTCAATGCCCTGTCTAATGTACAGTGTCCTCTATCAGAAGCAGTGCTTACAGAAGCATAGCAACATTTGTCACTACAAATCTGCCCCAGGTTATGGACTGCTGAGTAGTCACATTCAGCACATAGTATGGGGATATCAAACAGCTCGGTATAAGCCATTTGAAAAGAGGAACTTATTTTACAGATGCACATCTCACAGATGATCTTCTTTTTCCAGGATCTTATTTTTACCACTTGGCAGCAGGAAAACTTTCAAAAACAATGATGAGCAACATTTCTTCACACCCCCACTGATAAACAACAACAGCAGCAACAACAAAATAATCATTTAAAAGAGATACATGGGCTTGCCCATTTAACAATTTCTTGTTAAATATGTTCTAAAAAATATATTTTAGAATACTTTCATGCAGTCGTTACATTTGACGGTATTTTAGAAGATGAGGCCAGTCACTGAGTTGGGCTGCAACCTCTCAATAATTGTGAGTGTTTTCCTTTATAGATTACGGATTCAGAGGGGGAAAGTTGGCATTGCGATCTACAAAAACACTACACACACAGCAGTGGGGAGGTTTATCATTGAAAGTACTGGTGAAACAAAGTGGAAAGAAAGGAGGAAAGTTTCAATAGAGAGGAAAGATACTATCCCAATGAACCAACAGCTCTGACTCTTCATTTTCTTCCTTCCTTTCTGCTCCCAAAAAGAAAGAAGTTATGTGGGAAGCTTCATCATTAGAAGTTGGATCTGTAAGATACAGTAAAGTAAACTATCATGGATCTTTCCCATGAAGCCTTTTCTCCAAAGCAAAAACAAAACCAAACTAATCCCACACTCAGAATCATGGTACTGGTGCAAGAATGCATGAAGCTATACTTTTATCGGGTAGATAAGGAATTCATTGTAATTTTATAGAAATTTCTTTTACTAATAATTTCCCAAGACTTTATTTTCACTGCTATTGTAGCTCATCAAATTGGAGCCTACACTTTGAAGTTTTAAAAAGTAGTATACAAACCTTTTCAGTAGTCGCAGTAAATATACCCCTTAGACCAACACTACTTTTATTTTAGGCTATACTCTAAAGGTACCTTTAAAAACAAAGATTTGAGATGAGTTGGGTGAAGATGGTGAAGGTGATTAAATCTCATTGTGTGAATTTCTCAAAGAATTAATTAAAATGTGACCACTTAGAGCAGGAATAAAAGTAAGAATACAGAGAAGAATTAGGATTGGGCCAGGTGATGTAAGAATGACCTCTGCAAAACTTCAGTCATCACAAGAGGAAACAACAGTTGTCAGAAAAAAACGGGACAGTGAAAGTCATAAAGAAAACTTCTGTGATTCTCTGTTGTTTCATAGAAAGGACTCCTAAGTGCCTAGGAAAATTGTTTTAACAGCAAAATCTATGTATCTATATCTCTTTACACAAAGACAAATTACAAGTCAAGCAGCAATTAATTTAACTGAGTTATCATGGACTTCAGCTTTGCTGGTCTCTTTCTGGGATGGCGAAGGGAAGAGAGTAAAATATTTTCTTCCAGGGCACAAATCAATTCTGTTTTCTCCATTTTACATTGAAGTCATATGCAACATTTAGGGATTTAGGGGGATTTTAGAAAACGTTTGCCCCCAGAAAAAATTTATTAGGACAGTTCCCACTCTGCTCAGCTGCACAGGGTGTGGTGTTGAAGGGAACCTTGGAGAGAGGGAGTGGTCCCAGTCTCCTGCATACTGCACTGGCTGTGCTTATCCTGGCAAAGCCGAGTGGAGAGTTGAGGCAAGCATCCAGATAATTCGGCCTGAAAACCTGCTGTGGAAGAAAAAAATGGAATTATCCTGGTTTGCCCTATATATACATTAATCATATGTACTGGAGTTAGACAGTACATCAAAATTTTCCCTGGTTAGAAATAGCCCAAGTATCCCAAAGAAAACACAAGCCATTTACTTGGGCCTTGAATTCTGTGTTCCATTTCATTTGGTGAAAAAGCAAGTGGAAGTTTTCAGATGTGAAGCCACATTTCACTTCTTGGGATGGTGATCAGTGGCTGGGCAGCGACCTCAATATTTGAAAGCAGCTGGGGAGGTGCCGCTAAGCGCTGCCTGGCTATGTGGAAAAGAGGGAGAGACTGTGTGCTCTAGCTCTTACCTTCTGGCTCACTGCCTGTTTTGCTCTCCTTCCCGTCTCTCTACCACATGCTCTCTCCCTTTGTTTTTCTTCGTCTCTGCTTCTTTTCCACGCTCTCTTTCACCTCCAAGTTTCCCTTTTTTCTCTTTTTTAACTTTTCATTATTTTCTCATTTATTATTTCATTTCTTCCCCCATCCTTCCTCCTGGTTCCCTCTTTTTTTTCAGCCTTTCTCTTTTTCCTTGAGAAAAACAAAAATCTAGCTGTCGTGCAAATAAATTTGTACATAATGAAAAATGAAGAAGAAACAAATGAGGCATGGTCTAAAGATTTTACTTGTTAGTCTTTAGCCACGGAGCCATTGTTGGCTGGCTCTGTGTATGAAGCAAATGCTCAAGATACTTCTCCCCTGTCCTTGGGGTTATATGTCTGTATCTAATGCCTGTGATTTTAAATCTGATCTTCTAAAACACATGGCTTGTTTTTGGGTGACTTATGAACAGAGAGTGACATTTTTACATCTTGAAAATGTATTTGTTTTTGATGATGTTGATGAATAAGATACAAGATGAACATGATGCAAGGAACATGATCCATAAATATTAAAATATTTACTATCTAGATCTTTACAGGGGATATTTGCCTCCTCTGAGTTATAGACCAAGCAGGGTGGTTAGTCTTGGAACAGTTCCAAATAAACTAAGCAGAAACGGGTACCAAGTTAAGATATTGCTGCTCCAAAGCACAGTGTCCGGCAGGCAATCAGGCTTGCCATGGTAAGCTGTGGTTTTGTGGGAGATATTTTAGAAACCTTCAGAATATGTATTAAAAAGCTTGTTACCACAAAGTGATGATAAAGAAACATTTTTTTCAATAAAAATCCCCAAATCCTCAGCACATATGAATACTCACTACATTTTGTCCTGACTTGTTAAGGCAAATATAGCAATTGAGTAGCAAAAGAAATCCCTTAAAAGATGCTTTTTCCTCCATATAAAATATATATATAATATCCCTTACATAAAAGGTCGTGGCAACACGCCATTTTGCTAGTTTTGGTTTTAAGTAAGTTCTGATGGCAGAGAAGACCAAAGGGAGCTGTACTGATTCTTTTTTCTCTAGATGAGTCTGTGAAAGCACAGGCAGAATAAGAGACATGGAATAAAGACAGCCAAGCACATTTAACCTAGTCATGACCTTCAGAAGTAAGCAAAACAAAAAAAAATCTTCAAAAAAAAAATTCAATGGAATTTTGATTGAGGTGCTTAAGTTAAAATAGGAAAAATTTCATATCTTATGTGCCAAGGTCAAGAAGGATCTCTTTTTGTCTTCTCCAGGGACTGGCTCTTTGCAACACATTGTCACTTAGACATTCCTTTGGCAGTGTTCATGCCAGCAGCATCATTATTGGTGAAAATCAATGAAAGTGACTATTTAAAATCTTATTAAAAGTATGGTGAATTTGATTTAAAAAATCTCATTCAGGAGTTTGATGAAAGAAAATTCCAGTGGATTTATTTAGAGAAGTAGTACTAGATTAAAGAAAACAGATCTTAAAATGAATTGTGCTTGTTTTAATAAAACAACAGGCAAAAATGAAGGGGGGAAACAAATAACATAAAATAAAATAGAAACAAAGAACATAACTGCATAAATAATTAATGTAGAGATCTTCCAAATATTTATGAAAAGAGGGGAAATTGAGGTAATGCTTGTGAAGAATTGTTTTCTTCTTTAAATTACCATTTACACAATTATATTTTTGTTCAATGCTGCTAGAATAAGACTGAGTCACAATTGTTAATAAATATCTAGAGGGATAGGTATGGATTTGAAAACTTCAGGACCCTTCTCGCTCTAAGGCTTTGGGTTAGCTGTAGATGTAGAGACAACAGGAGTGAAAACAAAGCTGTAGTAACATATTCTTTGCTGGTCTACCTCTGGCTACTGACAATCTGATTTTGCAAGTGAATCAATTAGCTACTCACAAATTGTTTTTGTATTGGTACTTGCAGTTATGTTGTATCAGAATATGTGACATATTTTTTAAAGATCATTCAAACATGTAGGGTCTAGGCATGGCATAATTTGCTACTCTGCCATATTCAAATGATAGTACTTTGGTATAATTAAAGACACAATTATATATAGCTATTATACAAAAATGTATCATTAGAATGAGATAGGATTCATCAAAGCATATAATATTCCATCAGTTTGTAGTGAGCATTAGTTAAGAACAACAGTGTCTTTAAAAATATAGGATAGGTTAGTATATCAAACATTAAGTTAACATCTCTATGTTTTACATATAAAAAAACATTTTTACTACTATGCAGATATAATGAAAAAATTCTTCTAGGCTTCTAGTGAGGTTCTTTTTATTACCATTTGATTGAAAATATTATTTGGATTTTAGATGATTGTGTGAAATACTACCAGCAGATAAACAGTTGGCTGATTGAGAAAACTTCGGTGTTTTGATTCCACTTTGACAGTTGTCAGATTCTATTTTTTTTCATGCAGACCTCAGACTCCACCATTTTCCTTTAGCAGGGTGCATGTGTGGGGGTGGTATCATAATGCCCTACAAACACCTGACACACACACTTGTCAAGTTGTTAGCTTGATGGTTGATAACTAGTTATCAGGGTTAAATTTCAGCAGCAGAAAGTTCATTCTTGAGTGACTAATGCAAAATTCCTCTTGAAATACGGTTACTGAGTAAATCAACAGCTTACTTAGATTTGCTGAGAGCTTGTGTGTTGGGGGGGGACTTTATCCTTTTACATCTCTGATTTTGGAGGCCTTATTTCTGGTAGTGAGTTCTTCATATTTGATATTGCATTTCACCTGTGGGAATGACGTTAACATTCTGTTTTCTGTCACTTCTTAACATTTGATGATTATTCAGGGAAAGAGAAAATGGAGCCCAACAGGACCTCAGGACTCCCATGCTCTTGTCTTCCTTTCTGCTTCTTCACCAGCCTTAGAAAGGTGCATATGTAATTCATTCACACTAGTGTCAACTTACTGACTATGGGACAAAGCTATTACTACTCATAGAGATTTTTCTATTTCATTCAGTGTTAAGACACTATTCTGTTCATTCGATTATTTTAAAAACGGCTGTACTTTAAGCTCCATATTTCCTGATTAAAATTCTACACAATGGATTCTAACATCTATCTCAAATCTCCATGAGAAATCTAGTCCATTTAACCTTAGTAAATTCAGGAGTGATTAGAGTATGATTTCTGCACTTTCTTGTTTCCAACATGAAGGAAATTAGTCAAGACAGCTAATTTTGTAGCATGTGAGTAAATTTCAAACAATGTTTTAAATTTTATTGGTTGTACATGTCACCTCTGCCTCATATTTTTAGGTCACAGACATTAGATTGCCTGGAAAAGGATTTTATTCCTCCCCAAGGACAACTTACTGGAATGGT
Organism: Cricetiscus sungorus; assembly: GCA_030556225.1. Classification (NCBI taxonomy): domain Eukaryota; kingdom Metazoa; phylum Chordata; class Mammalia; order Rodentia; family Cricetidae; genus Cricetiscus; species Cricetiscus sungorus. Next base: position 38,337,709 of record JANBXA010000726.1, read on the forward strand.
GTGCAATCTGTTCATCGAGTATAGGAACTATTGGCCATGAGTACTTACAGGTCCATGCACAAAAATATTTTCGAATGCGTCACTTCAGGAGTGACTAGGGATCATCTGACAGCAGATGTATTCCCCAGTCATTTGTCATTTCATTGTCAGAACAATCCCATGACTAGTCCTATGCGTTAAAAGATTGAAGATTAGATAAGTGAGGAACATTTAACAAATACATAAAATAAGATAAAAATTTGTTCTTAAGTTCATGAAAAAGTGCTAGGATTCTTGAGTGAGAGATCCTTATAGAAATTTGAGCATGAAAACAAGTAAAAAATGATATTTGAAATAAAATTTAAAGATATAATTTCAAGGGACATATGCAAAATAATATTTTAACTCACTAGTGTCTTTGTCTGCCACAGTTATGCATAAATAATTAATGTAGAGATCTTCCAAATATTTATGAAAAAAGGGGAAATTGAGGTAATGCTTGTGAAGAATTTTCTTCTTTAAATTACCATACACACAATTATATTTTTGTTCAATGCTGCTATAATAAAATTGAGTCACAATTGTTAATAAATACTGTACATACACTTTTAAGGACCTTTCTTTCTTTTAAAAGTAAATAAAGACTATAGGATTGATTCTTCAGTTTCATTTTATTTTTTTTTTTTGTCTTAGAATTCTCTTTTCTCCTTTGAGCCAGTGGGTCTCAGCCTGATTCCATAAGTTTTTATACTTTAATGTTTCATAATCTGTGCAGAAACTCTGAGATAAGATGGGTCCAAAAGGCTAAATGGTACTCATCCAAAAAATGTCCTCAATTTCAAGATCTCAATTGCACAGCTGGGTTCTGTTGGTCACATGTCAGCTTCAGAGCACATCTGTTCATTCCTTAAGGATCCACTAGGCCCCATGAACACAATGTGCTCTGTGTAGGGTACTTTACACCACAAAACTCAGCAGCTGCAAGGGTGAGAAAATCTCTGCTTCTCAAGTTTGTGTCTCTAGGCAGTTTGAGTAGGGTGTTTTCTATCTGGCTTTCTTTTGGTTGCTTGTCACTTCTGACATACAGATGCTTGTTGGCAACAAAGTTGCTTTCACTGTTCTCAGAGACAGATGTTTCTAGTCTGGGAAGAAATAGACCAAATTTTTACTGGAAAGTACAAATTCTTGCCACATTTAGGCCCTAACCTGAGAAAACATAAAGAAGATCATGGCCACTGGCTCACCAATGGAAATGTAGTTACTGCCAGGAAAATAATGCCCCAAATCTAAAGACTTGGTCTCAGAGTTTAGGGAAAATATTTGTGTCAAACATTCCCATCTCTAATGGTTCATAGCAGTCACACAATAACACTTTTCACAGTAGGCAAGTGGTAAGAGTATAGACAACTTAAATTCATCTAAAATATCAGCATCTTTATATCGGACCTTTTTGAGACTTGTTCATTGAAAAGAGAGAGAGAAAATGAGGTAGAAAGAGAGAGACTGAGATTCAGGTACCTTTAAAATTCTGAGTATGAGAAATATTTTGAGTTGACAGGCTTGAGTGGAATACTGTGAGAGAGACAGAAAAATGACTGAAGATACGTGAAAGGGAGAGACATTCAGACTGATTTTATTCATAGAGAGTTATCATTCTATATCAAGAAGGATCTTAAGAAGTTTGCTTTTATCTTCTCAAAAGTCTATTTGCTACTTTTGGAGGAAGGCATAGTTTTGGGTCAACATGCATTAAATGAGATGTGAGGGACAAAAACAGCTTATAATATTGTAACTGGGTTCCCCCACAGGAATGTGTCTATATTTATATAGCATAACCTGTTAAATCTGTACCAATGGCTACAAATTCAGACCACAGAAGCTTCTTTAATAACATGCATACACCGGGTCCAAAATGTTCTACTCTGTCATTCATGTGTAAATCAAGTATATTATTCATATACTTCATCGACTTCCTGAATGCGTGCTAAAAATGCCAAGGAAAAACTCGTTAATCGTGACATGGTGACTGCTCAGCTAGCTCTGAAATGTTGATGGAAAAGAAAAATTGTCAAAGAGCCTTTTTAAGAACCTCTGCAGGTTACGCTCGCAAATCGGAATTCAGAGAACATGAATTCCCTAGTTCAGGAAGGAAGGATTAAAAGCAAACACCCTCCAGTGGTTGCATCTAAAAGTTGCATAGTTTTCTCGAATGGTTGACTGTTGAAAAAATATTCTTGTGTACCATCTAGTCTTCTGGATAAGGTCCCTGCTCATTGTGATGATTTTAAAATGTCAAAAACAAGAAAACATTCTTCCACGGGTGTATAATCTTTTGTTAGAGATAAGCTCTGAGAGCTGGCATCATGTCTGGCTCACCCATCATAGTACTGAGGTGTCATAGACACAAGTGCCAACAGCCCCCAAGTCTTAGATGGAACATTGGCCTATACATTTGGGTTTGTAACAGATTAAGCACAAGAGTGACACTTATTTTAGATATACTCTTTAGCAAGTTAACAGTGAAGATAATTTAAGAGGATTTAAAAAGCATGTCTTGTCTTGAGGACCAATCTGGGAAGAGTTGGGTAAGGAGAAATAGTATGATCAAAATATTATGTGAGGATTTAAAAAAGTTAATAAAAACATTTTAAAACAGAAAAAGGTAGCCAAAAAGTAAAGTCCTTGCTTGTTTTCAATTACTTGTTCTTCCCTTAGTCTAACAGCATTGAAAAAAAATCAACCGTTATTATGGGGCATCAAATCACGTTAAATAATATGAGATGACAATATTATTATGAAGATAATGAAAATGCAGTATAATACTCATGGATCTTATAATAATATTGGTAGGATATATGTTAATGGAGTGCTGCGTAAAGTTATAAAACCAAACAAAATGTCATAGGCCTACAAATTTATATTCAAAACGGACATATACACCATGAAGTTGAGGGCTGAAGAAATTACTACTGATTTTCCACAAAATCGGTAAGTGATATTGAAAAAAATGAATATGGTCTTCAAATATGTAGAAGGGTAACATGAGAAAAAACAGTGCAGGGACACACACAATTCGTATGAGGCTTTGAGTATGTAGCAAATAAAGTAGTTGATAGGAGAACAATCTGAGCAAACAGCCAATTATATAAGTGTTTAAGGAAGGGATGCAAATTTTATCCTGGAGGAAAGACTGAAAAATCAAAGTTTGTGGACCAGTGCTTTGGCACTGTTGGGGATATTTACATGTTAATGGATTATGTGGAGCAGTGAAAGTATAAGGGAAGTAGAGCTATAATTGACTATAGGAATAATAAAATTGGTGTGTAAGCTAGGACAGTAGAAGTGAGAATGGAAAAGACAAAAGGGACATGGTCTGGGAGAAAGACACTGAATCATAGAAACAACTCTTAGGCATTGGGAAAGTCCTTAGGCAGTCTATTGCTACAGCATTGTATTTCAAGTTATGAAAGCAGGTATAATTACCAAAAGAAAAGGATAGCGAGACCATGGGAAGGATAAGCTTAGAGACATTTTAATTGAGGAAAAGAAACAAAGTTGTAAATTTTGTTTTCTTTGGACCTTTTAGTGCACATTAAATGCAAAGTACTAGTAAATACACTTATACACACATACATACATACTCATGACCTTCATGAAGAAAGAAATAATAGAAACCCAGTTGGTTCCCATTTGTTTCTCATTAGCTTAATAACTATGGTGAACTGATGGTGATATGAATAAATATTACCGAGAAATAGAATAATCTAGCAGTGAGGGAGATCTATGTCCTATTTCCAGCTCTATTTTTGACAACCATGTGATCTTGGGCATTTTTAAGTTTTTGTTTCCTCATCTGGAAGATAAATACATAAACTTTCACCTCTCTTTCTCTTTCTTTTTCTCTCTTTTCACACACACACACACACACACAGAGAGAGAGAGAGAGAGAGAGAGAGAGAGAGAGAGAATTGTAATTCTGAAATAAGATAAAGTATAATGTATGTAAAATTACCTTAAATGATATCAAGTCTGAAGACAAATATTAGTTTGTAATTATCTCATGTGTATAGGTTAGCATATTTAAGAATTTTAACAGACATGTATGTTATAGTCCTTTGACTTTTTCTCAATACTATTTTTAAATTTACTATTTTTATATTTAAAAATATTAAATAAATATTTAATAAAAATTTAAATTGTCCCTCTGGAGGCAGAGACAATCTCTTAGGCCTATGTTATCCTTATATTTTACCATATACAAATGTTCTGAACAAAGCACATGTTTTTAACAAGAACAAAGCATGCATTTTGACTTGAAACTAGATTTTCCGTGAAAGCTCAAATGCAGCTTTCAATATGTAGCATTACTGAAAAGTAGCATTCAAACCTACAGTGTCTAGCACATCTTAAACTTTATTTAAATACTAAATACATACAGAAAATACTGCTCCCAATGGCGTCATACACTTTTTAAAGTGGATTTTTCCATAAATCTGTGAATGAGTGACAAGTAATAGTGAATAACAAGGATGAAAGGCAAAGATTCAAAGTTATTAGTGACATTTATTGTATTTATAAGTAGAAACACAGTGACAGAAGTCCAGCTTGGGAACTGCAGTAGCTTTAACTGAATTTTACGGCTTGTTTTTAAACCAAGTGTCATTATTACCTCAGAAACTAAAGCAATGTAGTAAAAACCACACTTGCAGTATAAGTTTCAAAAACATAAGTAAATTATAAATGAGAATACTTTCCAAAAGCTTCAGATGCTTCAAAGTCACAATATACACAAGGAGAATTTTGAATTTGAAGAACCATCTACTGTGAAAAATGTTTTCTAAATACTGGCTCTGAGGCTTGCTGCTTCCATACAATTTGCTGAAAGAAAAATTGTTCAAATATGGAATGCGAAGTTACTTACTTCCACTTGGAATGAGATCCCTTTCTGGGATGAAGAGTTTATATCCATAGTGTTTTTCTAGCACATCTGGCAGTATTTCAAGAGCAAACTGCTCTTCCTCAGTATTGACACAGTCCAAAGTATCTTGATCCACTTTTGTGTAAGAAAGATATGCATCGTATTCCTTGTTGTCTTAAAGAATAACAGTAAAAACAACAAAGTGGTATACATTAGAAGTTTCAATTTATTTAATAGCTAACAAGTAGGAGTAAGCATTGTAATTAGTGACATTTTTTAATAATTGGAAAAATAATTCACATGTTATAGGCAATGTAGTGTATTTTAATATAAATTATTTCATATGAAATGACCCTAAAACTGTTACGAAGTTGGCCACTTACAGTCAGGACAGAATAGAACAAAGGTTTATTATTTGTGCCTTTCAGTGACGATCCACAGTTGTGATATGCAATGATTTCTGTAAATGATTATCTCAGTGTGTCTGAATGCAGGACTAAATGAGCCGAAGTCATGGATTTGAACCCTTCATGTGCCAGTTGGTTTGGCTCTGCCATTTAGTCACAGACTATACCTCGTTTGCACAAATATGTGCATGAGATCCAAAAGAGGCTGGACCCTAAAGTGTGAAAGATCGAAGTAATCCAACTTCACTCCTGGAGACTGTATTCAGCATATGACATACTTCCAGTTGGTTAGTGTCATCATCTTCATATACAAAAAGCAGTTCATTACCAAATAGCAGAAACAGCAGCTGGCCTTTATACAAATACATTGCCTGTTATTCTTGTTCAGCCAAGTAATTTGACCCAACTTCCAAAAGAAGCCTGTGCTTCAAACTATACATCCTTCCAATATTGCCGAATTAGGTTTTCTCTTCACATGTTTAGTCATGGGGTTAACTGTACTTTGCAAGCATATTTTTTACCTCCTTTGCTGGATTGGCTCAAAGCCAATCTCTCTAAAGTACAAATGTTTACATATGCATGCATTTTTATGCAAAATGTTAATGAAAACAGCTATTTATTGTTTTAGTCCCCTTCATATGTTTTATTAGGAACATATCAAAAAGTTGTTGTATGCTCAAAATTCTCTTTAGACACAATTATTTTAAAGCTAATTTAGTGAGCCTAAGTTAGTGAATACCTAATTTAAACAGTGCTTATTAATAGAAGTTTCTTGAAAACATTGATTTTGAAAGGCTGGTAAGCATTTATTTCTAAAAGTCATCAATATTTTCCACTAAAATAGACCTGCTTAGACTATTGCTAAAATTTTGTCATATATTTTATAAAATAAAGTAGGCATTTACTTTCCACTCCACTAACATTTCAGTCATAGTCACTGGCTGGGACATAAACTAAAGGCAGAAAGCAAGATATGCATGCTCTATTGTTGGAGCATGTAGGACGCTCTGAGACTTCAAATACGGGATTTATGTTCAAATTCTTGTGTGATTCTACTCCTTACTACCGTCGTAAGGAAAGGTTGCTGGTAATTGTTGTTAAGAGGGTGCCTGAGATCCAGAGGAAAGCTCAAAACACTTTAGCATGCCTGATAACTATACAAGGCCTATAAACCTTGCTTGGGTTTCTTGATTGTCTAGGAGCAGATGAACACAAAATAATGTCCAGGAGAGTTAAGAAGATCTTTTGGCTTACAAATTGGACACATTCCACTGTTGTACATAAAACTCTACTTGGAATTGGAAATGTTCTTCAGTGATGCTAATGTAAGAACCTCCTGGAAATGCAAGCACCTCTGCCCTTGCTCCAATCAAGCACAGGATGCACCTGCAGGCCCCTGACTTTCTCCAGCTATAATTACACACCTGGGACTCAAAGCTGCCGATGATGTACAGCTGGAAGAATCAAACAGTCCAAAGGACAAAAAGCTCTATTTCTATGAGCAGAATATATTTTATTGTTCTTGGTAGATAGTATTGCTGCCTCAAACTCCATGCCAGGCTAGACCATTGTTTCCCATCTCACAAACGTAACTACATTGAATCACATATTTCTTTGCTCATCAGTGATTTGTTGAGCATCTACTGTGTGCTTAACCATCTTCAATGGCTATGTGACTCTTTCATCTACCTTGTGAGAAGTTTTAGAATCTTAGCCTATTGCTTATTTAGCCTATGGTGATTTACTCTCTGACTATGCTGAAACTCACATGTACCTGTGTACTATATTCACTTGTTTTACTGTGTCCTAATATTATAGCTCAATACATGCATATCCTTCTAGTAAACTATTTAGTGTATTTTAATAACTAAATTAATTATGAAAACGAATATGCATGTCTTTAGCATGTTAATATTTGAATATATACCTGTACAATCAGTTTTACCTAGTATTCTGGAAGCATATCACTTTCTGGAAAAATGGTGGTATGGTTTCAGCTATGTCTCTCCAAGGTGAATAAAAGGTGAAGAGCTTATTGTAGCTGGCTGGAGCTGGAAAAGAGCTCTCAAAGCCACCATGTCAGATGTCTCAGGAACTTCAGGATGCCAGCTAGTGAGCCAGCAATGACTCAGATGCCACAGCTTTAAAAGGCACTTCAGCCTCATGTAGAGAGCCAAGAAATTTTCATGAATAGCCACAGCTGTTGCTCACAAAGAGGGACAAGATGAATAGAGTAAAAGCATCAACATGATGCAAATAAAGTTAACAGCCAGGCTTGACAATTGTTTGAAAACCAAGAGGCAGTTCAGTGACACCACTTTTCTACTCAACACTAATGAGTCTTCTGTACTAAATTATGCTGACTACACTTATCTGAGGAACCAGAAAATAGAGAACAATGCAGACAAGGCATTAGAAGGAAGGTGGCTGGCACAGTGGTCACCGAAGCTGTGCTGCTCCTAACTAAGAGAGAAGTTACAAAGACGACCAAACTATTTGCGGAAGAATTTTCTTGTTGTCACACCTGTCCTTCCATATTTTAAAATCTAATTTTAATTTGTTCATCATCAGGAAGCCATTCCTGTTTTTGCAGTGCAGTTCTCCTGCAGCTACACTGAACAGAGTTCTAAGTCCTTAGCTTCTAAAGGGAACAGAACTCTGCAACTTTGTAGTTTATTATATGTCCAGTAACTAATTTAGGAATCATGTGTATGTGTGTGTAGTGTTGATCTGAATGGAGACTATAAGAGACTGAGACTCTTAAATATTTATTGAAAACCTGATAGGTCAAATAAATGAAGCATGATGGGTGGAAATGAGATGAATTAAAATTGGCTAAAACATCAAAGCTTGTTGGCTGATGTTTTATAAAACAAATCCTTTCCATCAAAACTTTCATGAAATCCATTTGTGTGTATTGAATATGTAGGTATTCACTTGTGTATCTTGCTTGTTTTGAAAGCAGGAGGGCCTGAATTTAATACCTCTAAGCCCATGCACAAACTGTACTCCTGATGATAACATGCGAGGACAGACATCCCTGGAAGCTAGACTGAAGTTTCAGGCCAATGAGAGGCTATGTCTCACAGAAAAAGTAGAAAGAATCTGATGGTCAACAAAAGACTGGTCTATGATCTCCACATGTATGCCAAGTGTAGCATGCACTCACACAAACACATATTCTCCCCTACATAAATAAATACAAATTTCATATAAAATATTTAAAAATAACAGACACATTCTAAATTTGTATCTTTGCAATCATCTCTAAGAATGGTACTAAAAGTATTAAAAATACATAGGTTCATGTACTTTGTTGAGCCATTAAAGGACCATGCCCATACTTTAAAAATATTTTTGCATGTATGCTTAATTTCTTTATGATAGTATTTGGCAAAATTGACCTGCATGTTAATCTTAATTTTCTAGACAAAAAAAATGACACATAAATTTATTCAGTTGTTTGTCTATAGATCAAGAAACATCTTGTTTATTTTTTAATTTGGAAATGATATCAAACATGGGAAGATTACATGACCAAGATTATTTTAAAATAATGCATTACATCCTTTATGTACATTTGCCTATTCATTTTTTTCTTCATAAACATTTCATTTCCTAAATTATTTGAGAGTGAGTTATATACATCATAATCTTTATTTTAATTTCTAATTCCAGGAATAGAAATGGATTCTTACACAATCATCCATAATTTATAACTATTAACTGAGGTTGGGAAACAGGAAATAGCTTACCATCAGCAGTTTCATCACCTCCAAAACGCTGTCGGTAGAAAAGCATCAATTCTATGTTGTAGCATTTGTAGACCACCACCAGCAGTATAAGTAGGAGGAAGATTGCTCCCAAGCCCCCTGCAAGCTCAATTTTGTATATTAAATCTGAAGTAAACAGAAGACACAGAAAAGGTAAATTAAATCAGCAACCCTTGGAAATTCCCCATAATCTTCTATGTAAGAAATATACTAATTCTGCTTTCCTTTTCAGAATATACTGTACATAATAATTTTCTCTTGGTAAGGTAGTTAATAAAATTAACTATATTCTGAAGCTTTGAGCAATTTACTATTATAGGTAGTAATCACATATTAAAAGAAATACTTAAATCCCAATAACGTTTGAAGACATAGCATTTTCACAACATTTCCTTAATTGTATACCAGGGAACTATTAAAACTCCTTTATTTTGGATTCATGGATAAAATGTTCTGTTACTTCTGTTAAAGTATCTTGTTAGTTTAGCAAGATTATCTCCTGTACTTCTCAGGGCACCGACTCTATTCTTCTAAAGTAGAATAACATCATAAAATTACTTTCAGAATCAAGTAAAATCTAATGAGCTTGCAAGATTTAACTGTTCCACTTAACCTCAATAGAAAATAATTTAATACATGCTAAGCAGGAGGAATTAACTTACTCGCTCCCCATACTTACTTGAATGAATTACTTTAATATATTTGTGATATAATATATCCAGAGGAACAAAAAATGAATGAGAAATCTAGGTTAATCACTTAGCCTCTTTGACCAGCACCAATGTATGTTATACTTAAGCTTTCCACTGAAGCATTCCTGGAACTCTGAGAGTTGGCATAATTAAATCAGCACATAATAGAATGAGACAATAATGTCTCCTAGACTCAGAGAACAGTGGATTATTTGTAGCTTAATTAGTGATATTAACAAATCTAGAGTGATCATCAAAAAAAGGGGCATAGTATCATGGAACGTAGAAAAATTAGTCAAAAGATATTTTAGATTTTGAGTTTGGCATTTTCAAAGGAGATATGCTAAATCTGAAAGAGACCAGAAAAGAAATACTTTCTGCCAAGGCCCAAGAACATTCATTGCTCTCATAATTAAATGAAAGTGCCTACAAGATTAGGTGGTCTCCATTTAATCTAATTCCGTAATAATCAAGCAAATACTCTATTACTAATTCAGCTTACCATGTAACTAGAAACTGGTGAGGGAAATGACATTTTATTTTGCACATTAGTTGTTTCTGACTGTGGTTGGCATCAGTCAGTTTCACTGGGTAGGTTGATTCAAATTTCTGTTTTGACTGTGCCTCTTGAGAAATACAGACAACTTTATTTGGAAAAGCATCTTTTCTTTATGTAAGATTATTGTCAAAGTAACAAAATCTATTTAGCATAGGAGATATATATATATATATATATATATATATATATATATATATATATCCAGTCTATTATTTATACATTGTATATCTCCTAGCACAAGAACTTTGAACCAATTTACAGATATAGAATTTGAGACTCTATAGTGTAAGTCGCTCAAGTGGGATAAGCACCTTGGTCTTCTAAATTCATATTCAATACTTATACTCCAGCACAGCATTATGTACTCTATCCTGTAAATAATAATCAGAAGGTGTCTACTACATATTCTTTCAGGGAGATCTCGGTGATATTTCCTTATACCATGTGCTTTGTGGGGGATTTGGTTCCCATTATTTCAGCACCAAAGAAAGGAAATATACTCCAATTACTAGTAAGAATGTACTAACCTGAGGAGATTTCACATGCCTTTTTGAAGAGGACACTGCAAAATGCATAGTCATGGAAGGAGGAGGCTCCTAGGGGTTCCACATGTGAAGGAAAGTATTAAGTTTTGTGGAGAATGAAGGAATGAAGTTTTACCAAGGAAGTAGACTAAGAGCTAGACACAATACAACTGACTAGGAAAATCACAGAACGGGCATGGAAGTGAATGCAACTCTTCTTTTATTAAAGCAAAATAAGGAATGATGGAAAGGGGGAGAAAATGGAGCTGGTGTGAAGGACAAACTGTCCCTTAATGGACATTATGAGGTGACTTTGTGAGTAGGTATGGGAAGTGAGTTTGTCTGTCCTACCTACTGAAAGTGAAATTCAATTTAAATGAAGCACCCCCATTTTGGGCAAAAATAAAATACCTTTTATACATTAAGCACACCTTTTGTCTTAAGAATTGGTGTTCTATGAATCACTGACTACCTCTAATGGGCATAAACTAAGCTTGCAAAGTTCGACTGGGAAGCAAATCACAGTCTTCACTTGTTTCCTGGCCACTTTCTATCAACAATACATTGTAAATGACCAGGCTATGTTGGAAACAATAAATGCTTCTTTGTTCCTCTGAAAAAAATCAGCTTCTCTTCCAACTTACAGCCTTGATTGACTTCATTCAAATGCTTTGTTCCTGTTTTTACCACAATAGATGTTCAATTTATTCTGTAAATACTTTCATGTTTCTTTTCCCTTTTGTTCATTACCTTCTTCCCTCTTGCCTTCTACCCCCTCCTCTGTCTCTCTCCCTCATTTCCCCCTCTTCTCCAGACAGAACAGCTCTCAACTGTTTTCAAAGTCACTGAATGGAAATTTTCCCAACAATTTCTACGTTATTTACAGAGTACAGTTGCTATTAGGTGGATGGAAAACTTCAGCAGCAGGACCAATTTGTGCTCCCAAGTAGCAGGCACCCATGTCAGCAGTAAATATATGGAAGAGAATCATGGTGTGAAAAGTACCTTTGTGGTTTGGGGGACCATTTCATAAAAATGCCTTTGAAAAATATTACATAATGGTGACTGTTTAAGTTGAAAACTGTGGACCTTGACTCTGAGACCCAACAAGTATTCTTTGATTCAGCCAAGGCAGTCTTATCAAAAGAGAAACATCCATCCTATAATCAGAGGGTAAAACTGCCATCAGCCAAATGACATCTGGCTTTTCTTTTGTCTTCTGTTTGCATTTGCCATTTTGTATCTCAGCAGGATCTATACTTCAAGGCATTTCCTGACTGAGAAGCTGAAAGTCATTTATTTTGGTCTGTGTCTTGTAAATACTTCCTAAGGATAACTGTAGCCAAGGAGGAAACTTTTGAGTGGTTATAACTTCTAGTAGGCACTCAAAGTACATGCACAGTTGCTTTGTACATTCTTAGTTTGAACCCATCTATTTCCTCAGTGTCAACACAAAGGGCAGATGTTACTATATGGGAAAACAGCAAGTGAAGCCAACAGACAAAAGATGGTCTCCCCCACTTCTCTGTCTCTGTCTCTGTCTCTGTCTTCCTTCCTCCCTCACTCCCTCCCCCCCTCTCTGTATGTGTTTGAACTTGCTTTTTGAACTTTAAAATTGGGTTTGGAGGTTTGACCTGAGAATTTCTGCTGTGAAATGAATGTTGGCATCCTCTTAAAAATCATGTTGGCTGATATCAGGATGTTGCCCAGAGGATGTGTATTTTTTAGAGCCCTGAGTTTGATGCCTCCTATTAAACAAAACACTGGATTGACACGGAGCCTAAGTAATGGCCTTAGGATTTGGGACCTTTGGGAAGTAAGTCGCTCAAGAGGGCTCCATTCTCATGAATGGAAACAGTACCCTTGTAGAGGCCTAAGAGAATCTTTTTACTTCTTTTCTTCTTTGAGACCACATAGAATCCACCAACTATGAGGAACTGGTCCTTACTAGAAGAGGAATATGCTAGTACATCAATCCTTAAAGCTGTAGATGTCAAATCTGTGGGGTTTTTGAAAACTGCTCAGTTAAAGCTGTTTTGTTATAGCAGCAAAATAAATTAATAAATAAATAACTGGTCACAAGTAGGTTGCTGCTATGTCAAATACCTACAAATACAAGTCACTCTGAAATGACAATGAATGGGTAGAGGTTCAAGGATATTTGGTGTACTTTGTGAATGCAAAGAGCTTTAGGTTACACTCTTAATCTTGGTTCACCAAGAGGAAAAAGTCAGATAGCTCTCTTTCTATTGTACAATCAGTTACACTTACTGGCTAATAGCTCTTCAGAGAAAACAAAATGATAGGCAAATGTAGGCACTTACAGTTAAAGGGTATACTATTTTTGTAATAATCCCTGTCCATGCTCATTGGCTATGTTGGAGGTGAATTTTCACTTTATAAAGGCCATTTTGAGTTAAGGAAATGATTCATCACACGTTTTTCTCGGTAATGATCACCCAGAGGATTTAAATATTTGACTTACAGCTCATTAAGACGTCATTGTTCCACAAAAGTAGATATGCTTGCATTCTATGTGGAATTAACACAGCCAATGAGATCAAGTGCTATTGTGATAAAGTCTAAACATCACCTTTGAGTGTTTCTTACCACAAGATAAGCTTGATCTGGTTTTCGAAAATTACAATAGGTTCACAGAGAATTGTACCTTCCCTATTTTTGAGAGCTCCAAGACCAAATGAAGAAAATTTAACCATGTCCTTTAGCAGAGCACAGCGGAAGCTTTACCTTCTACCTAGAAGAGTGGCTTTATTGAGGTGAAAAATGCTTCAAGAAAAAAGAATACTTAAAAAAATCATCTTCAGCCTCTCATATTCACTTGAATCTTTCATATCCTGGATCATAGTCTTCTAGAACAGAATGCTCTGTTGACCTTTAGGTAAGGTAAGTTTTATCTAGTTCATGTTTTAATTTTTTGTAATAGTCAATCCTCTTTAAGTTTTCATATATGCTCAGCCTTTGAGGCCTTTGACTTTTCACCCTCAAGCCTGAGTTAATTCTTTAAAAATAAAAAAGCCCTGAAGTAACTGAGGTCACACTATCAAGACAAGCTCACATTGATAAACTCTTTTTTTGTGAATTTCTTTTCTTTTCTCCTATTGCCCTGGGATAGTCATATATGAGATGAGTTTCCACCCAGCAAATACTTTTGAGCATTTATTATGTTTTATGTTAAAGCTGTCACTAACATAAGAAAAATCCCCACACTTATGGAATATACATTGTTGGGCAGGGAGAATGCAAGAAACAAATTGCAATGTAATGTCCAATATTAATGCATACACTAGAAAGAAACAGATGCCCACTGAGTAGGTCACATAAGAAGAGGTCTGTGTGATGGGAGGCAACCATGGGAACAGCTAGGGAAAAATTTTCCAGGCAGAAGAAATAAACAATAGTCTAAGAAAGGACAATGCTTGATGAGCCTGAGAAAACAAAAGGAGACTAGTGAGCCTTCTATTTGACCTAGATTGTGGCACAAAGTGAGATCAGCAATAAGAACAGATTGTGCAATAGTAAAAGTTTATGGTTTCATCTGAGGTTGGAGGTGCAACTCCACGGCAGTGAAGCCGAGGGAGTGGTCAAAGCTCTGATAGCCTTTGAAAGTTGCAGCATGGGGCTTAGTGCTAGCCTAGACATAGGGCATGAGTAGAAAAAAGTAGAAGAGAAAGATAGCTTTGACTATTTAGGCCCCAAAATACTATTATGATGATGATAGGGATGAAGAAGAAGACAGAATCATATGTATAGGCAAGGAGAAACTGGGCATCGTGTTTGAGACTAGAGAAGCTTGATATTCCTACAGAATATATAAGTTATTACATATTATTAATTGGGCAAATAGATATATAAGCCTTGACTGTGTGCAGTAAGAACAAATAAATGGTAAGCAGCAATGAGATAGGGACTGAATGAGCTCATTCAGAGATCAAATAAGAAGTTGGAAAACCAGTGAATTTTAACATTTATTTACATATATGAAAAATAAAAATTGATACTATCAGTTATTAATAATTTTTGTCAAAGTTCTATGCAGAAAGGTTTTACATTGTGTCCTCATGTCTAGTTTCAGATTTCTTGTTTTCAGAACTGCCAATTGTTGCTTTTACTTTTAAATATAATATATTTTAACACTCAGATTATATCTGTTCCCACTGGCTTAATCATAAGACAGTCCTTTATGATGATTTTTCCCCAAAGTGAATTTTAAATTATATATATCTTTTGTATAACTTTTGTTAAATCTTTAAATTTCTTTGCATTCTTACTACCTCAGATGTTTGAAGATGTCCATTTTATTTGCCTATTTCTCAATACCTAGAATATGTTTGGTACATATGAGTTTTCAATATCAAAAGAGACTTTCAATCATTTATTTAACCAGAAGACATTCTGATTGTCTATTGCTTGAAGACACAGAAGTGCAGCAGCAAACTCTGGCCTGGATAATCTTTGAACCAAGAAGACCTAAAAGGACAAAATCAAAGTGACTTTTGCCACAAGGTATGTAGGCTTAGGTAAAGCCTGTGCTAATGCAGGAAATTATAGAGATGAAAATTTACTAAATTTCAGTATGGTAAAATATACTTTTCAGATGGCATGTGTCTTATATCTAGTCCATTTTGGCTTAAACGGCTGACTTTCCATGGTAGATATCATTACTACTGCTTTACATATAAAGAGACTAGGGTTTGTTGTCATTGAAACCAATGACCTTTGGGGCGGCAAGGCCTAAGGTGTGTTCTTGTATGAAGTCATGACTACTTAAGAGCTGAGGGAGAGGGGTCATGGACTCTCTTGCTCTCATGATCTCTCTCTGGTTGTCAGAGCCAGAGGAAGACGTGGTTGGTCCCCTGGGCAGAATGGCAAGAAATAGCTGCTGGATCTTGGTGGCTTCTAATCTGTTATGTAGGAGTGAGTATTTATTCATATCTTATATCTAAATCAATTCTTGAGACCCTTTAACAGACTCTCATGGGTTAATGTAACCAGTGACACCCAACATGGGGCAAAAACCCATGACCTTGAGATTAAGAGTCTCATGTTCTACTGACTGAGCTAGCCAGGCCCATTGGCCACATATCAATATACAGATTAATTTAAAAAATGAGTTAATTTAAGTGTTAGAGATAGCCAATAGTAAGCCAGAGCCATCAGCTAAACAATTGTAATTAATAGTGAACCTCTGAGTGATTATTTGATAAGCAGTTGCAGATCCAGGAGGGACACGCAAAAGCCTCCACTACAGTGGTTGCAAAATTCTAATCAGGAAAGTCACTTAGATTTCACCAGGCAGCTGAAAGAGCACCTGAACCTGGGTGCACTGACTTCCTTTTCCATAAATGCATAAAAACGCCTTTATACATAAATATGCCTCCATTTTAAGATAGCATCAAGTCCAGTCACATAAGACATGGTGCTGCTGAGATAGAAGCATCATTCTCTGAACAATCATGCTTCCTTGATTCTTCTAGGCATTCTTGTCAGGCTTTGCATCTGGTTAGAAATGGAAATTCTATCTTGGCCAGTAGATGCAACTAGTGATTTTCCTGATTGAATTTGTTCTATTGTTCTATAGCCTAGGCAACAAGTGACCTGATTAAGAACATGTGTTCTACTACATTTACAAAACCTTTCCCAGGTGAACATCTAAACTCTATCCTTTTTATAGTAATGGAGACTCCTGGTAAAAAACTTTTTAAGATTCTTCTTTGGCACTGTCAAGATTTAGCCCTTTTATGCATGAATTTATTTTCTTTCCTTTGTCCATCACAAACAACTCTACCGATTGTAGAACAAACTATAAAGAGGGACTTTTACATAAATGCCGAAGAACTTAGAAATATATGAATCCACTGAAGTTCTCTTAATAACATGTAAGTCATGTCACAAAATAGAGCTTATGGTGTTTATGATAACATTTCTCATTTATGTTACCTTTCATTCTGGAATTTAAAGTAACTTTGTTTTTAATCTGATAATATTTAACACTTAACTAAGCTCTATGACATAAGAAAGTGAAATACAGAGAAAACATGGAACGCCAATATATACCAAAATTTTATGTATCAATTAGAGTTACACACGGCAACATTTTATGTCAGTTGACTTAATGTGTAACCATACTTTATTTCATTTATTCATTTCCTAATGTTATTGTTATTGAGGTTTTTAATTTTCTTGATAAGCTCAGTAAGAGAAATGTTGCCCCTCAAAAAGAGAACACTGGTTAAAGGGAGGATTTATTGAATGATAAACTGTGTCCAGAAAACATGTTTTCTATCTATTGGTAGTTAGCAAAGACAAAGTTGTGCCTATGAAAACAGTACCCTTTTTACGTAGTAGAACACTGGCATGTTTCCGTCCATTTCTATTTTCCACGTGACAGGTATAATTAGCCAAGTCAGCTTCCACCACTGAGTCAAAGATGAGTGTCAATTCAACTTCTTTTTCTCCAAGATGCTCTTTGAGGAGCCTGAAAGAAAGACAGTATACTTGGCAGCATTGGTTCGAATGAGGCAGAACACAGTCATACAAATTCTACAAGGTGATAAAACAGCACACCTGCATGAGGACTCTGTTGGGTACTGAGTGCTCTGGTTAGATGTATGTGAGTGTATCATGTGTATCATCTCCAGGAAGAAGAACAAATAAGAAAGAAAAATGTGGGGAATTCACTCATTAAAAAAAAAAAAAAAAAAAAAAAAAAGCAGAGATTCAGAGATTCAGCTAAGCACTGGGCCGAACTCCTGGGATCCAGTTGTAGAGAGGGAGGAGTGATGAGCAAAGTGGTCAAGATCATGCTGGGGAAACCCACAGAAACAGCTGACCTGAGCAAGTGGAAACTCACAGACCCTAGTACGACAGCTGGGGAACCATCATAAGACCAAACCAGGCCCCCTGAACGTGGGTGTTAGTTATGAGGAGTGGGCAGTCTATGGGGCTTCTAGTAATGGATCAGTATTTATCTTTAGTGCACAAATGGACTTTGGGAGGTCATTCTCTATGGAGGGATATACGCTCAGCCTAGATACACAGGGGAAGGCCTAGGCCCTGCCCCAAATGATGTGACAGACTTTAATGATTTCCCCATGGGAAGTTTCACCCTCCCTGGGGAATAGATGGGGCTATGAAATGGGGGGTTGGTTTGGGGCATGGGAGGATGGGAGGGAGAGGGATTGGGATTGGTATGTGAAATAAGATTTTGTATTTAAATAGTTTTATTTAAAAAAAGAAGCAACGATATGTCATGTGACTTTGATAAATAGAGAATATGTGATTTGTGTCAAAAAAGGAGGAAACATTAGTTTTTAAAGTTCTGAAATGAGTTTATGAAAACTAGTTGGATCTTTATGATACAAAGGAAAAAACCTGTAGAAGCATAGGTTTTATGTCAGAACTTAGGATTTATAAAGGTATAAAGGAGAGGACATTAAAAGCAGTGAGTTTAAAGCTAGGCATAGTGACACACACCTTCAATCCCATCTTTGTGGGGGACAGAGGCAGAGGCAGAGGCAGGTGGATCTCTGTGAATTCGAGTTCAGCCTGGTCTACAGAGTGAGTGCCAGGACAACCAGGGCTACACAGAGAAATCCCGTCTTGAAAAATACCAAACGAAAACAACAACAAAACAAAATGATAAGTATATGAAAAGTAAACTGAAGGTGCTTAGTGACATTTAATCTCCAAATATTAGTAAGAATCCTGTTTTCTTTTCCCTTGTTTGTTATCTAATAAAGTACTTGGCCTTGTTTCAAACCTGGTTGCCCTGCCAACCCATGGCCCTGATGTCTCTAAACCTTGCTCCATTCTTGTTCTTCTGAATTCTCTATTCATGCAGGAAACACTGTTGTCAGTGATGCCTGGCTGTTTTCTTTCTGAAGCAAATTGCAAGGGGCTTGGATGACCAGAAAGAGACAGAGCTACATTACTAGCATAGGTTCCAGAGGGCCATAATCTCTGTTTCGTCAAAGACTCATAGTCTCCCTGGTGTCTAGCTACCTCCTTGGTTAAAGACAAGTTTCTGATGCCTCATGCTCTTGACCAAAAGGAGCAAATGAAAGTGGTAGAATATAACAGTTAAGGACTGGGGTAGTTGGATGAATATACATATATACTAGTAAACACAAAATACTTTATGTAGAATTTTAGAGGTGACCAAAGCACTTTTTATCCTCTTTATGGATGTATAATCATGAGTACAGAGAAGACTACTTTGATTAACTGGCACAAAGTCAAGCTGGGACTTAACAAAGTCATTTACTCAATTGGTGTTATGATTAAATCCATCTTTAAACTGGAAATAATAAATACTACATTGAGTGTGAAGTTGGGATAGAAAAATGAGTTAAAATAAGTGATTTGGGTTTTTTTTGTTTTTTGGTCTTTTTCAGATATAAAGCTGTTGGCCTCTTATTAGCATTTCTTATTGGCTAGCTCTGTCTTACATAAGTGATTTGAAAACTAAAAATAATCACTGTTACATTATAAAGAATGTTATTAAATAAAAATATTTCATTATCTGAAGATGAAGTGTTCAGATTTTTGGCTCCTCCCAAAATATTTGAATATATATTTATTAGTATTTAATACTAGTTTGGTATACTCTCTTTCTAGTTCTCCTTTGAAAGATTGAAAAGTTTTAAGTTAAGTTAGAAGAAGAGAGCTGCTAGAATCTGAGAATCCCTTGTCCTTGTCCTGATATCTGAAGCCTAAAGTAGGTTCCACAGAGTTTTCAAAAATTAACCCTGTTTCGGGCCTCTTGTAGTGGATCAGTATTCATCCATTGTGCAGGAATGAACTTTGGGAACCCATTCCACATATAGGGATACTCTCTCAGCCTAGACACATGGGGAAGGGCCTAGGCCCTGCTGCAAATGATATGACAGACTTTGAAGACTCCCCATGGAAGGCCTCACCGTCCTTGAGGAGCAAAGGTGGATGGAATGGGGGCTGGTAGAGGGCAGTAGAGGAGGGGAGGGAGAGAGGACCTGGATTATCATATAAAACAAGCTTATTTCTTGTTTAAATAAAATATTATCAAAAAATTAACCCTGTTTCTGTTTCCATCCATTATCCAAGGGTTGACTATATAGCACATATAGGTCAAGTGACCTTTTACATTTATTTACCTTTGAGATCACATGTTATTATTTAAATTAATTGCTTTAGTGACTTCCTAAAGCTAGGATTTCCTCCATTTAATCTCTCTCAGCATACAGTTGGGACATTATGGTATTTATGGTTCACCCTGACTTTTGTTCTCTTTATTTTTCCCTTCCCTTGGTAAATCCCACTGTATTCAGTTGTGTAAACTGCTGAGGAAGAAGCTCTCTTAGTTCCAGAAGTCTCAAAGTCACCACAGATTTCATTTGATCTAAAGTATCACATGGAGGGCAGTCACAGCCTCTGCCAGACACGGGGCAGAAAGCTGATCCTGCTTCTTGCCACGAAGCCTTTCCCTCCTCATCTCTAATGCAGTTTCCAAAAACAGATCTCCACAGGCTGCAGAAAGAATTTGGAGAGAGGATTGAAAAATGATCCTTCTTCATTCTATTAATATATATGAGGTGTCTTAATTATCAGCTCTTTAAAATCTAGAGGTGATTTGCTTTTTTGGAATTAAACAGGATATTGGAGTTTATATCTATAACTCAGTTTGCAGAGCAATCAAACTTTCCTACCAAATATTGGTATATAAAAAATCCATCAATGATGCTTTTTCAACCCAATACATAGCTAGCTCTAGGCTTGAGACTTCATATCAGAAATCTAAATATTCTAAAGCTCAAACCTGATACACTAAGTTCTAAAATTTAAAGGAGGAGGAAAAATTTACACAATTGAAAAATTACAGATTGGATGAGGTCAAGAAGTGTTACCACCCCAGTTGTGATGAGTATACAATTTCAAAGCACACAGTGTAAATCAGCTTTGGAAACAGACTTAAAACAGTGCTGGGGAAAAGAAAAAGAGGTTGCTTCCCAGAAGATAGTGATGACTTTTTGTAGACTATGTGAGACTTATTTTTATGATTGAAGCATCCTAGAATATATTCCAAATAATCTGAGAAGTATTTTATTTTAATGATAAAAATAATAATACTACAAGCTATGCGAGTTTTGAATTTGTTGTAAACAGTTTATTTGGGGTATAACACATCAACAAAAATGTACAAAAATTAGTAAGTTTGAACACATGTATACTTCCATTAGAAGTTTGGCCAGTGAAATGTGTTTTTGTTGTTTTTTTTGTTGCTATGATAAAACACTGTGGCCAAAAGCAGCTTTTGGAAATGGGAACCGTTTATTTGACTTAGCCTTCAGATCACAGAAGATCATTGTAGGAAGACAGAGCAAAAACTCAAGGCAGAAACCTAGAGGCAGGCAACATGGAGGACTGCGACTTGCTGACTTCTTTTCTGGCTTGCTCCATGACTCATACTCAGATAGTGTTCTTACACATTTCAGGCCATCTGTAAAGGGTTTGTGCCACTCGTAATGGGCTGAGCCCTCTGAGATAAAGTGAAATATTCTCACAGACTCAGATGGCCACAGGCCAACTTAATCTACGAAATTCATTAATGAAGATTTATTTTTCCTAGGTTACTCTAGGTTATATCAAGGAGACAATAAAAACTAACCAATATGGAGTCCAATAACTAGCATTTAAGACAAGCTATATGAAGAGATAATATTAGAAAAAAAATAAAGTATAATTCAGGTGAAAGAAAAATCCACAACCTTCAAAAATTATTGAAAGTATTACTAGAGTGGCTATGGTGAGGCGCCACCAGTGAAATGCTTGCTACACAAGCATGAAGACCAAGTTTATTTCCCTAGCACACAGGTAAATGCATGACAGCCTACATTTATAATCTCAGGGCTGGGAAAGTGGACATAGGAGGGTCCTTGGGGCTTGAGATCAGGCATTTTGCTAAATTAGTCAACTCAAGATTCAGGGAGAGACATTGTCTCAAAAATAGGGTGTATAGAGGTCTGTAGTTCCTGTTTTCCCCTACTTATCTCCTGTTTCTGCCCAGCTATCTCACTTCCTATCTGTACAGTCCTGCAGACCTCTATGGTTAGCTAATGGCAAACTCCATTCTGTGACCTTCAGACAGCCTTTATTTGTATAAGCAAGGTAACACCACACAGGGGTGAATGAGATGAAGATGCATGAGATTCTTATATGAAATTTAAAAAATCATGTGCAAAAGCTATTGAGGAAGATACTTAACATCAGTCTCTGGCCCCCACATACACACATCCACGTGGACACTTAACTGCACACACATGTGTACATGTATTACTACACATTTTTCTCCCACAAAATGAAACTATGAATTGAAAGAATGTGGCAATTATGTCACACGCTGACATATACGACATGCACAGAGTGGAAGTGGGAGGAAGAGTGAGAGGGAATGAGGGAGAAACAGAGAGAGAACTGAGGAAATTAACTTACTGACTCTTCTTAGACCTATCAGATAATTGGACACTTGTCCCCTAATACTAATGACTTTAGCACATTCAGATGAGAACCCTAGGAGTTTGATGTAATACTAACTAGTAAAAACACTGAAAGTGCAAATAATGCAATATACACATGCTTTGAAACATTCCATTAATATAATTTCACAACTTTGGATCAGATAAAACTAATTGAAAACTTAAAATTGTATTTATGTTTAGGCTCACAATACTCTGAGCCTAAGAGCTAAAACATTTTGCATATAGGTGTAGGCTGACTTCACACTTTGTGAATTTTGCCTTCAGGAACAATGCTAATTTTCAAGGTAAAGTTCAGGTAATTATCCTTCCTGCATCTGGCAAGTTGAAAGGTGAAAACAGTCATTTAAAAATGAGCCCAGAACACTCTGTTCTTCTTTTTAAAAGTCCATCCTCAAAAGGAAACTAGTTTCTCATATTCTAAAAACTTTAGGATTTACCAAAGCATAACAACTACCTGAGCAAAGAGAACTCTCAGACCGATGGGGAATGCCCTTTTTTATGCTGTGAATATGTTTCTCTTAGTGGCTAGTGTTTAGCTGTGGGTGTCCGTGTCTGGTTCTGCTTCTAACAGCTACTAGATGAAGGCTCTAGGATGGCATATAAAGTAGTCATCAATCTCATCATCAGGGAAGGGCATTAAAGGTAGCCTCCCACTATTGCATGGATTCTTATTTGGGGTCATCTTTGTAGGTCTCTGGACATTTCCCGAGTGCCAGATTTCTTTTTAAATCTATAATGACTCCCTCTATTATGGTATTTTTTTTCTTACTATCCTCTATTCTTCCCCTTACTCAATCTTCCTGCTCCCCCATGTCCTCCTCTCCCTTTTCTTTCTCCTAACTCCCTCTCCCCTTGCCCACATTCCTAACTTTCTCAGGAGATCTTACCCCTTCCCCCTTCTCTGGAGGACCATGGATGTTTCTCTTAGGGTCTTCCTTGTTTCTTAACTTTTCTGGTGGTATGAATTGTAGGATGGTAACACTTTGCTCTATTTCTTGATGGGAGATGTCATTCTGTAAATATGTTTCTTGTATTGGTTAATGAATAAAACACCGTTGGCCAATGGGAAAGGAATAAGAAAGGAAGATAGGTGGGACTAGGAGACAAGGAGGATTACAGAAGTAGTAGGGAGGAGTTCCAAGATGGAGGACCTACAGGGTAGGACGCCAATCTCTCTCTCTCCAATAAGATGAGAGACATGTGGAAGTACTTAGATTAATAGAAATGGGTTAATATTTAATACAGAGCTAACCGATGAGAAACTAGTAACTGGACAACAGCATTATATTAAATATAGCATCTCTGTGTGTTATTTGGGGCTAGTATGGTGCTGGGTCCAGGCTGCCTGAAAAACTACTCATAACAATGTCTAAAATCCATATATGAGTGAGTGCATACTGTGTTTGTCTTTTTGTGACTGGGTTACCTCACTCAGGATGGTTACTTAATGTTGATGGGCCAATAGCCAGGCAGGAAGTAGGGGCTACCAGACTAGGAGAATTCAGGGAGGAAGAAGGCAGAGAGGAGAGTTGCTACAGAGAGATGCCATGTTACTGCCAACACGTTGGAGCATTATGGGTAAGCCACAAACTTTTGGCAATACATAGTTTAATAATTAATTAAGAGCAAGCTAGTCAATAAGATGGCTGATCCATCTGCCAAACAGTTTGGAACTAATAAACAGCATGCTTATTTGGGACTAAAGGGCTGCAGGACTAGGCAGGACAAAATCTATGTCTTTACAGAATTCCATACCCCTCTAGTTTTCTTGTTTCATCTAAGTGCAGGAGATAATGGGAAACACTTAGGAAGGTGAAAGTCTGTGGGCCTGGGGTTATTTAAAGCCTGAGAGCTCATCATATAATTTTGGAGTGATTTCCATCATATCAATCAGGCCAGGAAGTAAGAATATGAAATATTTTAAGACATCAGAAGTCTCTGTGAAATGCTATTTGTAAGTAGGCTTAATTGGTTATAAATGTTTATTGTGAATTATTTGGGTATAAATAAATTTTAAAGTATAATGACATGCCAAAAGAAAGATAAATTGGAATAATGGGAACTAATAGGTCAAAATCAGAGAAAACAGAAGTTGGAAGACGAAAGAAACGAAGAACAAGAAGAACAAATAAAAAGTGACACAAACATGGAAGATATTTAAAGATCTATCTATATTCACTATAAATATAAATAATCTGATTGTGTTCATTGAAGAATCATTTACAAAGTAGTTTAGAAGGCAACAATGAATGCTTTCTTTAAGAAATTTGTTTTAAATATAAAGACAGACAAATGAAAAGTAATATATAAAATTAAGTGATCTGTTTATATTATTTGAAAAGTCATTGACAAAGTTGTTTAGAAGGCCAAGAAGGGATGTTTTCTAGAGGAAAATCACTTTAAATGTAAAGACAGAAACAGGTAAAAAGTAAAAGGGTATGGAAAATTCTACAATGTTAAAATCAAAATGCTGCAGTAAGTAAGCATATTAATTTTATATATACCACTTAAGCAAATGTGTGAAGAAAGAGGAGTATCTTATTGGGAAGGGGCCTTTCTAAAACCATATATGGACCATTATGTGGTTATATCTTGCTTGTACAAATAAAGTCTGTCTGAAGATCAGATAGAAGGAGCAAGCCACAGCCACACCTTACCTCCTTAGCATCTCAGCAGACAAGAGGTCAGTTTCCTGTTTCTGCCTAATTATATCCTCTCTTCACCCAGCCATTTCACTTCCTGTTTGCCTGTACACACCTCTAGACCTCTATGGTTAGCTAATGGCAAGCTCCATTCTCTGATCTTCAGACAGGCTTTATTTGTATAAGCAAGGTATCACCACACCATTAACATATATGCATTTGACAAACTCACAGTTTATATGAAACAAAACCTGGTGGTACTACAAAGAGCAACCGATGAACTCAGTATTAGAGTTGAACATTAACTTACAATAAATTAACAGATTCAATTGGTAGAAAATCAGTAAGGATAATAGTTGAAATGACCAGCCTTAACATTCAAGAAAAGAGAATAAACAGCCATAGATGAGGTAGCTTGTTGGAGCCCATTCCCTATGATGGGATGCAGTGCTCAGCATTAAAGTAGGGGGCAGGGGCTTGGTCCTGCCGCAACTTAATGTACCAGACTTTTTTGACTTCCCATGGGACCCCTTACCTGTTTTGAAGAGTGGATGGGAATGTGTTAGAGGGGAGGCAGGGTCGTAGGAGAAAGGGAAGGCAGAGAACTATGGTTAGAATGTAAAATAAAATAAAAATAAATAGATAAATAAAATTCAAAAAAGAATATATTTCACAATAACAACAGAATTCCAGTATTTCTAAAGTTTACACAAACCACTCACAAAACAAAGCAACTTAGTAAACTATTTAGTAAATACAGCACAGGAAATAATGTAAATTATGCTCTTGGGAAGCAATAAAATTTAATTGGAAATCCACAACATAAAGATGCCTACACAATTCTAACTAAATATTTGGAGATTAAGAAATACACCGGTCTTATATTTTTGGTTGTGAGCCTAGCCTTTAACAGCTGAGCCATCCCTCCAATCCTATTTTATAATGCATCCAGCTCTGATATTGAACCATATGGCAAGGGTAAATTATGAATGTAAGCCAATACAAAATTGTAGACTTATTTAGCCTAGAGACATGGGAGTCCCTACCCCAAATGACTTGACAGATTTAATGATTCCCTCATGGAAGGCCTCACCCTCCCTGGGGAGTGGATGGGGGTTGGTTGGGGAGCATGGGAGGATGGGAGAGAGAGGAAACTGGGATCAATATGTAAAATAAGAAAAAATATTTTAAAAATTCACAATAAATCCAGAATTGCATAAACACATACAAACATTAGATTAACTTTTATTATTTTTATAACTTAATTGCATGGTTCTCAAGTGTAAATTTGTAGATAAATAAGGTTATTTTGTAATATTAAAAAAGTTAGAAAACAAGTAACATTATACAAACTTAGTAGGTTTAAATTATATATATATATATATGTATATAAAACAATGCATTGTGTGTGTGTATATATAATAATTAAAGACAAAAGGTCCTGAACTAGAAAGACAACAAGGAGGACACATGTGAGAGTCTAGAGGAAGGAGAGGGAAGGGGAAATGATGTAATTATATTATAAATTCAAAAGTAAGCAAGATTTTTAAAGTTATTCAAAAGATAGAGAAATATATGAATTATTTCATAGTAAATTCAGTATCATACTTGAGATGCAAAAGCTATTTAAAAAATAAAGTTACTAAAATTGTTAAATGACTGAACTAGTTCTTAAAAAGGTGGAGCATGCCAATATATGGCATTATTTATTCTTTTATCTTGCATAATCAGCAATTAGCATGGTGCCAGTCACAGCATGAAAACCAAGTATAGTGAATAAATGGAATATGATGTCTTTGAAAATGGTAGAATATCTTGGAATGACACAGAAAACCCACAAATGCATAAAATTAAGTAAAAGAAACCAATCTGAAAAACGTATATACTGTATGATGCAAAAGGCAAAACAAAAGAAAAGAAAACAAAAACAAAAAACCCAAAAAACAAAATTTAAAAGGACAAACTACCAAATACTGGATTCCAACTGTACAATGTTTTAGAAAAGGCATTATTCATAGTACAATGCACAGGAGATCATGCTATTTGGAAGGAGAGAGAAAAATGTGTAGGACCGAAAGGATTCTTAGGTTAATGAATGCATTCTACATGGTACTTACTATATTGGCAGATGATACATCATTTTACATTTGTTGAAATACGAGGAATGAATAATACTAGAGATGAATGCTGTTGTGAACTGCAGATTTTACGTGATAATAATGGGTCAAAGTTAACAAATAAACCTATATGGTGCTGTTTAGGGGACAGGGATGAAGAACTCTACTTTTCATTTTGATTTTCTGTAAATGAAGCCTTTAAAAATTCAAGTCTGAATGCATGTATATAATACTAGCCTGATAATATATGAGTTAATTTGGTACAATCAGTGTTATTAAACAGGTTTTTGTTTTTTGTTTGTTTTTTGGCTTTTTGAAACTGTAGTTTTGGAGGCTGTCCTGGAACTAGCTCTTGTAGACCAGGCTTGTCTCAAACTCACAGAGATCCTCCTGCCTCTGCCTCCTGGGTGCTAGGATTAAAGGAGTGTGCCACAACTGCCCAGATAAACAGGTATTTTAAAAGCTCCATATACCTAGAATCGTGATGAGCTTGGATTTATCAATAAAATCAGAACTGTCTTAAACTATTTTTCATTATCTTACATTATCAAATTCCTGGAAGATTATTTAACTATGAAAGTAAAAGGAAAGTAGAAAATAAACAGTAAATAATTGTGAACTGCCCTTAACTGTGCATTAAGACAAAGACTGAAAATATTTGGAAGAAATAATTCCAGTACTAA
Source organism: Cricetiscus sungorus (assembly GCA_030556225.1). Classification (NCBI taxonomy): domain Eukaryota; kingdom Metazoa; phylum Chordata; class Mammalia; order Rodentia; family Cricetidae; genus Cricetiscus; species Cricetiscus sungorus. The sequence continues at coordinate 38,365,537 of JANBXA010000726.1, forward strand.
AGAACTAAGATTTTGATTGTGATCATTCTATGATCCATGTAGTATAGCACTCACATTGTACTAGATATTATAAATAAACTGTGGTGATTCTAGGTATATGGGAATGACAGCTTCTGTGTGATCTCTCTCACCTATAGAAACTTTTTTTATGTTTGAAGGTTTTGCCCACATCTATGCATGTATGCCATGTGGTGCTAGCAGTATCTGTGGAGGCAAAAGAGGGAGTCAGCTCTCCAGTACTGGAATTACAGATAGTTGTTAACCTCCATGTGTGTGCCGGGAACTGAACCTTAGGTCCTGGGTAGAGTATGTTCAACTTGATGTCTTGGAGGTTAAGGGGGGAGATCAGGACATGTTGACCAAACAAAATTCAGCTATGTAACTATGATAGGCATAAATAGGTCCAGTATAATACTGTAGAATACAGTGATCATAGACAACAGTAAGGTATATTTCAAAGCTTAGAAAAACAGATTTTGAAATTTTTCATCAGTAAGAAATGATAAACATTTAAGGTAATACGTTTATTAAAATTGGTTTATATATTACACAATTTATACCTGTATTCAATCATTATATCTTCTTATACCATCACTATGCATATCATTTATTACTTAAATTAAATCAAAATATTTAAGATGTATGCACATAACTGTGGCATTTTATATGAGAGTCTAATACCTATGGATTTTTTGTTGTCTGTCAGTGTTCTTGGAGGCAGTGGCACATGTAAACTGGATGAAGGCTATGTTTTATTTGGGAAAATTCCAAACTACTTTCAAGTTTCTTCCAGTAGCAGCAGTGTTTTTATTTGTTTACAAAATGTTGGATTGCTAGCTGTGAGTCCACAGACCATTCACTTCTTTGTATGCACACATCGCAAACTCCATTATTATTGACATCATGCCCAGAGAGTAAAGAATTAGGACCAATAGAATGGCTTAGCTGGTAAAAATCACTTATCACAAAAGCCTGCTGATGTATGCTCAACCTCTATAATCCATATAAAAATTCTGATCCCACTCTTAGTCATATACCAAACGATCCACATCCATGCAACAAAGACATTTGTTCAAATGTGTTCCTATCAGTATTATTTGTAATAGCAAGCACCTGGAAGTAACCTAGATGCCCCTCAACTGAAGAATGGATAAAGATGTGGCACATTTACACAATGGAATACTACTCGGCGGGAGGTGGGGGGGGAGTGGAATCTTGAAATTCACAGGCAAATGGATGGAACTTGAAGAAACAATCCTGAATGAGGTAACCCAGTCACAGAAAGAAGAACAAGGTATGTACTCACTCATATATTGATTTTAGACATAGAGCCAAGGATCACCAGCCTATAATTTGCACCGCCAGAGAAAATGGGATACAAGGAGGATTCTAAGAGATTTATACAAGGTCCCTCACAGAATGGAAAAGGAATAAGATCTCCTAAGCATATTGGGAGTGGAAAGGAAGCTAAGAGAAAGAGAAGAGGAGGATAGTAAAGCACATGGGACTAGGAATATTGTGTCAGGGGAAGAATAGATGTGTGTGTGTGTGTGTGTGTGGTGTGTGTGTGTGTGTGTGTGTGTGTGTGAGAGAGAGAGAGAGAGAGAGAGAGAGAGAGAGAGAGAGAGAGAGAGAGAGAGAGAGAGAGAATAAAAGAGGGAGCCATTTGAAGAGAAAACTGACTCTAGAGAAATGGCCAGAGACCTACAAGACTGACCCCAACTAGCAATTTGAGCAACAGTGGAAAGGCTACCATAAATGCCCTTCCCTGATAATGAGATTGATGACTAACTTATCCACCATCATAATCCCTCATCTAGTAGCTGATGGAAACAGAAGCAGACACCCACAGCTGAACACTGAGATGAAGTGGAATCAAGGTGCAGAGACCATGGACAAGACCAGGCTACAGAAACCCACAGAGACAGCTGACCTGAACAAGGAGGAGCTAATGGATGCCCAGACTGATAGTTGAGAATCCAGCATGGGATCAACACAGACACCCTGAACATGGGTCTCATTTAGAAGGCCTGGGCAGTCTAAGGGACCTCTGACAGTGGAACCAGGATGTATCCCTAGTGCACAAAGGGACTTTTGGAGCTCATTCTCCATGGAGGGATACTCCCTTAACCTAGAGGCAGGAGGTAGGGCCAAGTCCCTACTTCAAATGACTTGACAGATTTAGATGACTCCTCCAGGAAGGCATCACCCTACTTGTGGAGTGCGGGGGGATAGGAGGGGAGGGTGGTCGGGGAGCATGTAAGGGTGGGAAAGAGGGAAGGAGGGAGGGAGCAAGAGGGAACTGGGATCAATATGTAAAATAAGAAAAATAAATAAACAAACAAACATACATACAAATAAATAAATAAATAAATAAATAAATAAATAAATAAATAAATCCTGGTGCATTTTCCATTGAGATGGGAAACTGACACAGGAAAATCACTTAGAACATTGCAGGATTCATAGCTTAAGCATGATAGAAACTAGAGTGACCCTACATCAAAAAGGTATCAACAAGGTGGAAAGAGACATTTACTTCTGAAAGCTATCCTCTGACCTACACACTCAGGCCATATCACACTCCTGTATACAAATAATTGGGTTTGCCCTTGTAATTATGTGACTACTTAGGAGCTTCAGCTTAATGGCACTGCCCAGCACATCAAAAGGGTATCATACCATCTATCATCAGTCTGGCAAAAGAGCATTGGTCAATATTTGAAGTAGTTTCTACTAAAGGTGTGTATATTTTGTGCTATATTCTGAAGAATTATAAACTTGGAACTCTGTATTTATTAGTAAGCACTGAACATAACTGGGAACTGTTCTATTTTTGTAGATGTCTGTTCTCTGCTCACCTAAAGATCAAAACCTAAAAGAAGCACTCTGAAAAGAAATAGCAACTTGACATTTAGATAAAGAACATGGATGCAATGAAATATTGGTTAATTGAATTGGAGAGGCCTGGGGATTCTGGCTAACCCAATTTTCTGTTCACCTGCAATTTAAATAGAAAACTGCGTTGGTTTCTTAATTGAAGTAAATAGTACTATAATGTCTAAATCCAATTTCCCTTTACTGTAAATATCCCTTCAACCAATTTGACTCCTCCTTTGATGTTTTAGTATCATGCAGAGTGTGTGGGTTATTATTCTGATTTATTAGCAATCATTATCCAGTGATGATGACTGATGACTGGGAATATGAAAGACAGGAGGTGTGTTTAAATAAATCTTTAATTGAATAAATCTCTTTTTTGAGGTCACGTGTTCCCTTTTCTTTTCCTATTAAATCCTCGTTAGTCCTAGACAAGCATCAAGTTTGTAGTCTTACAAGATCAGATTTATTGACGGAATACATTGAGGAGAGGCAGGCCAGCTTCTGTCAACTGATCCTTGATTTAAACACACACACACACACACACACACCAAGTATAACATTAAGATTTTAAGATTCAGAGGGGTTCATAGGGAAGAACTGGTGATTTTTGGAATGATTTCTGGAGTGGGATCAGAGAAGGAGAATTAACTTGGGCTTGGATTTTGTCATGAGGTGACAGTGGCTTAACTATTGGATATCCTTAGTAATAACTGCTGATAGCAAAGCAGATCTGGGCATCATTGGTACAAAAGCAGTAATCACTTGGGGGAGAACGGGTCCTTATGGCATTTTACAACTGCTCCACGACCCTGGGAGAAACAGTGTTTTCTGTTAACTTTGCAGCTGCCTTTATTTGTCTGTACCCCCACCCTGATTAATGGCAGTACTGCTTATCCTCACTCCATACTGACTTTCTCTCTTTCAGTCCCGGCGAAGTTTTGTCTCCCTGCAGCCTAAATGTATAATGCCACAAAATATTCTGGACAGCTGAGGATTCTTGAGAGATATACTTTTATTAATTTGTTCTACCCTAACAGTACTTGTAAACTGCTAAAGGAAAGCTCTTCCTTAATCTCTGAACCTCTGTTTCTTTAGTTGCCAAATAAAGATAATACTCGCCATCATAGCTTACTACTATGAAACTCCAATGTAATTTAGAATGTCAAAATGGTTTTGCAATATTCTGAGTTTTATACAAATGTAAAATAGTATTATTGTTATTAGTATTATACATTCTTGTCCAGAAAAACCTGCATCCAAGACAATATGCTTGAGGCTGGGGCATCTAGAGTACATTCAGTAAATGGAAAAAATAACCAATATGTTTTAGATGGTCTTTAATTGTCTTATGCATGTCTTAAGGCTAAAACTCAACATGAGAATAATGGATACTAATCCTCAAAACATGACACTTCGGACAAAGGGAAGTTTTCAGATTAATGGTAATTAAGGCTGACGTGGGCTGAAACTATGCTGCCTACAAAGGCGTTGGCTTATATTGAAGCCTTTGTATGATTTCGAAAATGCCCTTTCATATATAGTTCTGTTATTATTTGAAATTTATTTACATCAAAGGAAAATTGATTAACTCAAGTTCCTTCTACTAGGCTGAGAGTTAGTGAAATAAAGAAACTACTTTTGTAGCCTAACTCTGGGAAGATGGAGAGCATGCAGAGTGCTTAGAGGCACTGAAAAGGTGTGTGTAAAGTTGGCAGAACCAAGTCTGTCATTTTGCATTGGGAATCTAGTTAGTTCTCCTACATAGGCATGGGTGTCATAAAGACATTTAGGTAAATGATATATCCATCATGTTATTCTGAAGGAATAACTAGTTGCAGCATAGTCATCATGATCTATGTATGTATGCACTATGATATTTACACAGCATGGCATGTGGTGGCCTTACAGTATATTTCTCAGAATATATTCCTTTCATTAAGTGACACATAAATGCATTATGGGGAGCAAACTACATGTGCTGCACATTGTTTAATTTAAAAGGTGTATTGTTTAAACACGCATATTAATTTTTGTATGTGGGGTATGCATGCTCCAGAACATTTTGAAGATCTGAGAACAACTTGTGGAAATCTCTATTTTCCTTCCATCCTATCATCAAGTTTGTCAGAAAATACCTTAAAGTGTTAAATGAGCCATCTCATTGTTCAGAGGGGTATACTATTAGGTTATTTGGTAGCTTTTCAACAGAGTCACTTTAAGATTAAAGTATTTTAAATTATATCTATTTCCTCCTTTGTTATAATATTGCATTCATTCTTTCATGGAGAATATGATAATTTAAAGGCATCACACTGGAGACCAGAAAATAAGTGAAAGGAAGAAATCAATACTCAAAACAAACCTATATAAGCCTATATTGAGTTTAAAGCCTTTCATGAATTGAGTGGAATGGAAATGATTTGCATTTTAAGAAGCCTTTTTGATAAACCTGAAAATATAATGAATATGTCTTTGGAGGGCAACATTTATAAAAGATTGGTAAACTATTTTATAGTATTACCCAAGGAGAAAACATTTGTCACTGACAGAGCAATTTGTAGATGAGATTTTATAATAGAAAATTATTCTCCATTGAAACAAAGCAATTGTTCATCCAGGCTCTTTAACCGATCAGATGCAATTTACATCCCTACAGGCACTCTTAAAGACTACTATTTTTTGTTTAATAAGATTGATTCAATGTTATCTGGCATTTTTAGTAGTGATGTGGAATACATAACCTTGGTAGCAAACTCGCCCCCCCCCGCGCGACCCCCCGCGCGCAGTGTGTGTGTGTGTGTGTGTGTGTGTGTGTGTGTGTGTGTGTGTGTGTGTGTGTATAAAATTCTCATGAGTCTTGAATGTTAACTAAGGATATTGAAGTGCACATGCAGAGCTGAAGTAGTCTTTCTAAGATGCTCTCCCACAAAGGCTAGTCCTTTCTGTGAACTCTCTATTTCCACTTTGTAAAACAGTTCTTATCGAGCTTTAGCTGGGTCATAGTGATTATAAAAACCCTCCCAGTATTATCCCTTTCTTCAAACAATTATTTCAATTATCTGAAAAGACACGATGAGGTTTGCAGAAAGATATTTCTAGGACTCATTTGTATCATAGAAAATGTAATGAAATATCCAGGGCACACATGAAACTCTCGCCATTTCTACAAATTTCATCTTATATAGGCAGTAGAAGAGTTTTTGGGTAATTGCTTGACACAGGCTGGCAAGTGTGAATAGATACTTCATTAAGACCTCAGATTTTCTTGGTGATCAGTTTTGTTTTTTATCAGTTTGAGAGACATGAAAGGGTTATGCCTGTTTTGTTTGTTTGTTTGTTTGTTTGTTTGTTTTCTCAAAGGGAAAGAATGGGGAGAACATGGCAATACATGCAAATCAAGAGGTGTTAAAGTCCTCAGCAGTGAAAGTGTTCCACAAAGCAAACTGATAATTCTGAAGCCTTGGCCAAGGTTTGCACTCAAATGCTGGCCAAACCATTGGTAAACTGCTGACTTGAGACGTTGGGATTTCTGAAGACTGAGGAACATTTTATCATTGGCCACCCCCTGCTAGTAAATATCAGAGCATTTTCTGTAGATAGCTTATTTTGTTTATCTGCTTTTAAAAATGTTTTGAATTGAAACAGAATTATATTACTTTCATCCTCCCTTTCCTCCCTCAAGTCCCTTCCAGTCCCCCACCCCAAACCTAAAGTCTTTCCTTTGACAAAGTACAGAGAGGTTACAAGCCACAGCAAATACTTGTAGGATGAAGCTGCACCAGGAAAATAAGAATCTAGACAGAAGGGCTGGTTTTCCATTTGTTAATTGCTCGAGGACTACGTACTTAATTATATTTTCCGTTTTATCTACTTAACAATAGACTTTAGAAGTTTTAATGAGTAGTAATTGGAATATTAATAGGGTTTCATATGACAGCTCTGTACACATATATAGCATGTGTTGACCAAATCCAACAACCTTTCCCTTTCCCCTTCTCAATCATCATTTCACTTCTAGGCAATGCTCTGTTAACATGAACACAGCACATTAAAACCCAAGTCCATTAGAATGCCCTATCTATCATCTGACTGTTTGTGTCTCTCTTTCAAAAATTCCTGTATTACAAATGAATACAATTGGACACTTGGAACTTGCTTTAGCCATGAAGGCCTTTTACTCATGAATGAAATTAGTGCTCTAATAAAGAGAGCTACTCTGCCCCTTCTGCTATGTCAAGACACCCTGACAAGCACCAAATCTGATGACTCTCATAATGATGAGAAATAGTTCTGTTGCTTGTAAATTAAACAATCTAAAATAATTCATAATAGTAACCTGAAGAAAGAAAGATATCATGTAAGAAAGCATGTATTCAGAAATCAGTTTTGTTTACAGAAATGCTTTTGAGAGAAATCTTCAAATTAAAATCTCAGAATTTTACATTTAGAGCTATATATACCCTTTTTACTAGGGAATAATTCAAATAACCTTTTGGTTCTAGTAATTGTATCATTAACATTTTTAAACAAAGTGTGTTATTTGTCCCAATATGCTATGTTTTTTAAAATTCTCGTTTGTTTCTTTCATGGACATTGACTTTGTAGGCTGGAAGACAGGATCTAGTAATTAATTCCTATGTTAGCATAAATGGCCATAGCCTGAAGGAATGCTGGAACACACACAAACTCCCAAATAAATCACAGATCACACAATTAATATTACAAAATGGCTGACCATGTGTTTATATTGGCCAGAAATCTATGCCTCTTCGTTTTTATTTCTCAAAAGGTGTCTCTATTTAGCTAGTGGGTTTTGTAAAATTTTCAAAACAAACACTCTGCAACTTTCCACCAGTGAAAGTAAGTTATGTATTACTTAAAAAAAAACTGTTAGTGAGGGAGTGGGGGGTTGGGGAAAGTAGAGGAAGAAAATTATAACAAAATCAAATAAACAATAGCATTTTGCAAGTCCCTACAGGCTGACTCATTTAGCACCTAATATAGTGGCTGTGGCTCTGGACTCATTTCATGTTTGTGTATTTTGTCTTCTGTAGGCTCTAGCGAACAGCAGTGGCAGTGACTTGCTTCTCTTTAAAATGGTGTAACTACACTGAAATGTAATTAGGCATCTGCCTTAAAAGTAAATCCTGGAGAAAGAAAAGTCAGCAAAAGCTAAAGGAAGCTGAGTTTAAAGATGAATCTCAGTTAATAAGTATGCATTGATTTGCTGGTTCATGTTATAATAAGTGTAACTGAAAAATAAGATAAAATAAATAAAAGGAGAAATTTGGTGAAGATAAATGGAAATTATCTGTAACATGTTTACAAATTTTCTGTCCAAAAGTTTTGAGAAATATTAAGCTTGTTTGCCAAAAAATAAATCTTCTTTTCCAGAAGAGTCCAAAGTTTTCCAGCACATAGACAGGATACACACTTGAGGAAAGAAGAATGTTAGTACTGTGTTTTCACCATAAATATGTACAACATTTTTCCTTTTTTGCATCTTACATCAGGAGGGGTTCGAGAAACAGTTTCTCTGTATAGCCCTAATTGTCCTGGAACTCACTCTATAGACCAGATTGGCCTCAAACTCAACGAAGCCCCTGCCTTTGCCTTCCAAATACTGGAATTAAGGTGTGCACCACTATCACTAATAGTGGTTAGCTTGGTGTTCATGTGGAACACCCAACAGTATGAGTGGAGGGGATGTCTATTTTGCTGCTCTTGGGATCCTTTTCCTCCTATTGGGTTGTCTCACCCAGACTTGATATGAATCTTATTGTAAGTTGTTAGTTCATGTTTAGTTATAGCCCTGGAAGGCCTGCTCTTTTCTGAAGGGAAATGGAGGATCAGGGGATCTGCAAGAGAGGCCAGGTGGAGCTGGGAGAAGTGGAGGGAGGGAAAACTGTTGTGGGTAGCAACGTATTGAAAACAATAAATAAATAAAATATGCACAAATTGTAAAAGAATAATAAGGGCAACACCAAAGGATATTCTAGAGAAGGCAGGGAAAGCCCACAAAGCCTCAACTCTACACACAACTGAAGAAAGCTGGGAGGGGAGAGAGGTGGTCTTCCTCAGGGAAAAGCACACTGACTAGTTGTCCAGTACCAGATGGTCAGCATTGATAACATACATATAAGTAACATTATACAAATGATTGGGCTGTATTTTGGAAGATACATACATATACACATTAAGTAACAATTAATTGGAAAGGAGAACATAAATTTGAAGGAGAGTAGAGATGGGTATATGGGAGGGATTGAAAGGGGAAAGGGGATGGAGAAATGTTGTACTTATAATACTACCTCACATAAAAGATGGCAGTGAAATGTGGGAGTACATGCCTTTAATCCCAGCACTCAGGAGGCAGAGGCAGGCAGATCTCTGTGAGTTCATGGAAAGCCTGATCTACAGAGCAAGTTCCAAGACAGTTAAGACTACATAGAGAGACCCTGTTTTTGTTTGTTTTTTAAAGGTTCCTGGTCATTAGAAAAAATAGATTTGGAGGGTAGATTTACAACTCAGAAGGCAAGTAAATGACTTATAATTGTAATATTTCTAGAGTAATTGTGTAAACAAGGGATTTATGGGCTTGTTCAACAAACCAGGTTTTGACTAGAACACAAAAAACAACATTCATAGCAGCATTAAACTTTATCACACTGATATTTTAAAGAATATTGGGATCATGTTAGGAATTGAGACAAAAACTTTAAGTAACCATAACAGATTCTAATTCAAATATTGGAACGTGTTTGTCATTTGTTAAAGTGTTCCAGCTATCAGTATTCTATTTTTTCTTCCTTTTATTATTTTCTTATTTTTATTTTACATATTGATCCCAGTTCCCTCTCGCTCCCTCCCTCTTTCTCTTTCCTGTGACCCCCGACCACCTTCCCCTCCTATCCCCTCCCCCACTCCACATGTAGGGTGATGCCTTCCAGGAGGGGTCATCTAAATCTGTCAAGTCATTTGGAGTAAGGACTAGGCCTTCTCTCCTGCCTTTGGGTTGAGGGAGTATCCCTCCATGGGAAATGTGCTCCCAAAGTCCTTTTGTATACCAGTGATACATCCTGGTTCCACTGTCAGAGGTCCCTTAGACTACTCAGGCCTCCTAACTGACACCAACACAGGGGGTCTGTGTTGGTCCCATGCTGGATTCTCAACTATCAGTCTGGGTGCCCATTAGCTCCTCCTTGTTCAGGTCAGCTGTCTCTGTGGGTTTCTGTAGCCTGGTCTTGTCCATGCTCTCTGCATCTGGATTCCAGTTCATCTCAGTGTTTAGCTGTGGGTGTCTGCTTCTGTTTCCATCAGCTACTAGATGAGGGCTCTATGATGCTGGATAAGTTAGTCATCAATCTCACTATCAGGGAAGGGCATTTATGGTAGCATTTCCACTGTTGCTCAAATTGCTAGTTGGGGTCAGTCTTGTAGGTCTCTGGCCATTTCTCTAGGTTCAGTTTTCCCTTCAAACCTATAATGGCTCCCTTTTTTATGTTCTCTCTCTCTCTCTCTCTCTCTCTCTCTCTCTCTCTCTCTCTCTCTCTCTCTCTCTCTCTCGGTGTGTGTGTGTGTGTGTGTCTGTCTGTCTGTCTCTCTGTCTCTATGTCTCTGTCTCTCTCTCTCTCTTCTCTCCTCTGTTTCTCCTATGACTCAGGTCTTCCTAGTCCCACAGAGATTCATATATGGTCCTTCACAGAAGGGTAAAGGGGCAAGATCTTCTGAGAATATGGGGAGTGGGGGGGGCAGTGAGTGGAGAGAGAACTAGGAGAAAGAGAAGGGGAGGAGAGAAAAGCACGTGGGACTAGCTATCAGTATTCTTAACTGTGAGCTCATTTATTCTTTTCAGTACATTTCATTTGTACATTGTGTATCAATTCTCATTGTGAGTTAAAACTAGGAAACCCAAAGTAAAGGTATGATTAAGTTAAGTTCAAAGTAATGTGTATTTTAATACACATAAAGTCAATGTTAATAAGTCTGTACCACATGTCCTTTTGCACATTTTCTATTTTTGTTTTTTTAAAGTTGTTTTGAAACACAATTTATATGATTTACATATATATATATATACATACTTACATATGTGCATATGTGTGCACAAGCGCGCACATGTGTGTGTGTGTGTGTGTGTGTGTGTGTGTGTGTGTGTGTGTGTTTGCATGTGTTTGTCCTTAAAAGAAACAGTTACAGCTTGTATATAGTTACAGCATGGTATATAAGAATAGCTCTGGATCCTAATCTTTGCATGAAAGTTAAATTAATTACTCAGCAAACTAGTAATAATTTATGCCTCTGCTCTTTGATCCAATATATTGTATCAAATTAATGATCCAATTGTACAATTAAATGATCTCATTAATAAATGATACCATATTGAAAATATTAAATGATTGTCATGTATGAAGACAACCATAATTTAATTTTCTAGAAGTTGTACTAAAATATAGTTTAAACCATCCAAAAATAAGTGGAAAGTTAAAAGTTATATGGTTTGCCTACTACATATCTATATATTTTGCCAAGGAAAAAGAAGTATACTCTCATAAAAACATACATATATGAATGTTCATATTGTCTTTACTCATTCCAAATTAGGTACAACCCAAATGTAATCAACATGTAAATGGACAGCTATGTGAATATATGATGCTGCTATTGGGTTAATAAATAAGTTGAGTGGCCAATAGCTGAACAGTACACAGTAAGGAATGAAAGCCAACTGGGAATGATGGGATGAGGAAGGGAGGAATCAGAGGAGACACCAGCTAGACACAAAGTGAGCAGGAGATGAACATGCCATGTTAATAAAGTTACTGCTACAAAAAAGAGTGTAAATAAGAAGTATGGGTTAACTTAATATGTAAGAGCTATGGTAGGGGGCCATGGGAGAGAGAGAAGGATGGAGAGAGGGAACTGGGATCGATATGTAAAATAAGAAAAAAAAATGTTTGTTAAGAGCTAGTTTTATATACCTGAGTGCCAGTATTTACTGTTATTAAGAAAATTAGCTATCTATGCACAGCACATGGCTAATTCACAGGATGACTTGTCAAGGGGAAAAATACAAGCATAAAGCATATCTATGATATTATTCTATTTATATAAAAATACAAAATTTGGCCTGACTTAAAGTGACATGAAGATTTGTGTTGTGGTAAGGATTTCAAAGGGGCACCAAGAAACAAGAAGTGACAACTTCTTTATGGCAACTGTTTAACAATCAAGTGTATAATCAACTTGTATAGATTGTAAACCTAAACCTGTGTGTTGTTTATTGTCTGTCAATTAGCCGGGCATTGGTGACAAATGCCTTTAATCCCAGCACCCAGCAATCAGGAGGCAGAGGCAGGTGGATCTTTGTGAGTTCAAGGCCAGCGTGGTCTACAGAGCTAGTTCCAGGACAGGATCCAAAGCAATACAGAGAAACCCTGTCTCAGCGGAAAACAAAACAAAACAAAACAACAACAACAAAAACCCCATTTACTTTTAAAAATCCACTTAGTCACATCCAAGAAAGTGGAGATAATTACTTTGGGCCTGTATTATTACTTTTCTTGTAGATTTGGGGTAGTAGAAGTTCACTTAGGAACTAAGTATATACAAATGTATTTAACACATGTCCTTTTGAGGGACAGTTTGCCTTTTCAGAAAAAAATGACAAGTGGTATATTTTAAAGTAGATATATTAAGCCTAAAAGTACTTGAAATAAATTCAACTATATTTGTTTCAAATAAATCATTTAAAAAATCCTAAAAAAATATACCAACCAGAAGACTTCAAGTTCAAATGAGACTTTAAATTTGATACTAAATGATTGCTGAAGATCTATGCTATACCTATACAGGGTAACCAATACAATTAAAATGAAAAAAAATGAGATTACACAAGTGTCACAAATAAGACTTGATGGGCTTTCCAAAATAAAAGAGAGTGGACTCAGAGTTGCTTTGATAGTGAAAGTTGATGGAACTGAGATTGTTTGGAGGAAGAAAATGAATATGATCAAAAAAACAGAGCAGAAAATTCTCAGAGCTAATTAAAAAAAAAAAGAAACCTAGAAAAATGAACAGTGAAAAGAAATTTATCAAAAAGCCTGATGTGGCAGTTCATGACTGTAGTTATCAGCACTTGGGAGGATAAGGGATTCAATGCTAACTTCAGCTTTAGAATACCATACTTCAAAATACTCTTGAAAATGGCTTTATTGAGATAAAATTCACATGCTATACAATTTCCCCACTGAAGCTCTATGTTTCATTGTTTTATAATGCTAACAAATATGTGCAACCATCACCATGATTTGATTCTAAAATACTTTTCTTTCTTTATACTTTTTATTTTGTGCACATGGATGCTTTGCTGACATGCATGTCTATTTGAGGGTGTTGGACCCTCTGGAACTGGAGTTACAAATAGTTGTGAGCTGCCATGTGGGTGCTGGGAGTTGAACTTAAGTCCTCAGAAAGAGCAATATATTCTCTTAACCACTGAGCCATCTCTCCAATACCCTTTAAAATACTTGTATTTACTTTTTCCAGACAGGTTTTCTCTGTATTGTTTTGGAGCCTGTCCTGGAACTAGCTCTGTAGACCAGGGTGGCCTTGAAATTAAAGAGGTTTGTCCACCTCTGCCTCCTGAGTGCTGGGTGCTGGGATTAAAGGTATGTGCCACAAACGCCTGGCTATTTTTTTTTTTTTTAAAGAAGCGTAGTCTATGAAGCACAGGATTTTCTTTAGAGTGTTGAAACTCTTCTTACAGTAGATAATGGCAGTAGTTGTACAATATTATGAAGGTACAAAGAAGCCTACTGAACTGTACATTTGAAAATGTGCATTTATGTTAATATGAATTTGTATATATTTACAAAAGTGTTGCATGAATGCAACATGACTATAAGCACCTACTATACCATCCATCTATACCAGCCTTGGGCACAAATCACATTTACAACTCTGTAGATTTGCCTAGTCTAGAAATTTCTTTTAAATGAAATCATACAATATGTTCTCTTTTGCCACTGGCTTATTTTCACAAATGTTTTCAGTTTTGTTTATATTGTTAACACATGCCAGTACTTCAAAACTTATTAAAAATATTCTACCTGTAGATATACCATATTTCATTTATCTATTCCTTCCTTGATAGACATTTAATTTGTTTCTATCTTTCATTTCACTTATTATAATATTGCTATCACCATTCATATGCATAATCTTATGTGGATATATGACTTCATTTGTGTTGGGTATATACCTAGGATGTGTAGTGCTGTATCAGCTAGTAGCACTATGTTTAAACGTTTAAGGATTTACCCGATTGTTTTTCAAAGACCTTGAACCACTTTACATTTGTTTCACCAGGGTGTGACGATACAATTTCTCCACTTCTTCACCAGCATAATTTATAGCTCATATTTTTTATTTAAGCCATCCTAAAGACTATGAAGAAGGGTTACAAGGTTTTGATTTCTCTGAAAACTGATGATGTCAAATATATATATATATATATATTTGAGAGAGCGAGAGTGAGATCATGGGTCCCCAATTTTATCAATCTATAGATTAGCATTATTGAGCAAATACATGAAGCCTGATTGTCACAGGATAATTATAAATTATATCAATTATGGTATGTATTGTACTGTGACTTTTCATACACAGTGCTATAATATGTACTTAAGAAAAAACTTGAGGAAAGAATGTTCACATATGCCTACAGTTCTGTTTTGGGTGCTGAAGTGGGAGGATACTTTGGGCACAGGAATTCTAAGACTAGCCTGGACAACATAAAAAGACTGTCTCAGAAAACAAACAAACAAACAAAAAACACAGGAAAGTACATATTACAATTACTATGAAGATCATACTTATTTCTACTATATGATTTTTGGTGGGACAGAAGGGAAATTGTGCTCACACTTATCACCATCCACTATATACAATACTGAAAGAATGCTTACCTTTTTGTTGCCCAATCTGTTGTAGGATATTTATACACTCTGTGAAGATACATTCCTGTGATTGGTGTAAGAAAAATCTTACACCAATAGCTAGGCAGGAGAGATAGGTGGGTTTCTTGGGGATAGAAAGGATAAGGAGGAGGAATCTAGGCATGCAGGAAATGCTAGGAAACATGGTGATGACACAAAGTAACAAGATGGAAGAGTGGTAATGCCATATAATTGAACATAGATTAATATAAATGGATTAATTTAAGTTATAAGAGCTAGTAAAGAAAAAGTGTAAGCTATAGGTCAAGGTTTCATAACTAATAATAAGTCTCTGTGTCAATATTTGGGAGCTGGCTGGAAGGACAAAAAGACTCATTACATCAATCCCTAACTGTAGTCTCAATATTTGTCTTTATACCCAAAGATAAGTATATTCTCATCCTATATCAAAGAAACTTCTCTTTGAAACAGACAAAGATCATTACAGAAATCTGTAACCAATCAAAATGTAGAGTTGTGCAGCCTAGACACAGTGGCTACATCTACAAAACAACCCACACACCCAAGGTTCATGAGCCATTATAGAATAGATAGAAATATTGCTAAGAGACAGAGGAACAGATTGAAAAGATTGTTTATTGTATGAGATTGTATCTTCCAGGGATGTCAGAAACTACAGCCACCCATAATGTTTTACCAACATGACTGTGTAAACATGAGATGAACAAGGAAAACAACAATAGATATGCTAAAGTGGGTGGAGGAAAGCCCAAGAGGGCCCAGCTCTATACAAAGAACTACAGGCAGCTAAGGGATACTGAGAGTGGGAGAAATAGCCTTCACCAGGGAAGAGCACAACAACTGGTTATCCACACCAAATAGTCAGACCTGAAAACATGCAAACAAATACCATTGACAGAACTGAGCTGGTTGTATTTATGTATTTAGGAATATGTACCTATTTACATGTACATAGGTGTATATAATAACAATTATTGAAAATGAGAGGCAATGAATTTGAAAGAGCAAGAAGGGTTTAGATGGAGGAAAAGGAAGGGGTAATGATGTAATAATACAATCTCAAAAATAAAAATTATAATGAAAACACAAAGCCAAATGAATTGAACTCATAGCTACAAACCAAGATTGTAAGAAGACAGTGAAAAACATTGACAGAGGTGGTAAACTGAAGGATCTGTCTCTTTCAGAAAAGCAGTGGATGCTGGAACAAATAAACACTAACATGAATCAACAGTTATTTTGGCAGAGTATCAGATTTCTACTACTACTATAGCATTATACTTATGACATATGAAGGTTGTTTGTTCCTCATGGAGTGAACAGACATTTATCTAGAAAACTTAGATGTCACCTGCAAAATTTAAAGGCCTGCTCTTACCAATATAGAAACAGTGGCCTAGGCTTTGGAAACATGATCGAATATTCTTTGAAAACTTTGAGAGGATCATTATATTTTGATGGCATCCTCCAAAACACTCATAAAAGACTATTAGATACTTGAAAATAAGCATTTTAAGTCAGATATCACTCTAAATTTCTCCAACATGTCAGGTATTAGAGAATAGGATGACTTCAAGTTGCAACGAAAATTTTATTTAGAATTCCCCTAGCATGATTTATTGATTATTGCAAAGATATCAAAGAAAAATAAACAACTGGGCTCCCATACCTTATTTCACCTTCTCTAATGTGACCTGCCAGTTCTTCAATAAACTTCTCTCCTTTCATCCAATATATCATTGGTCCAGACTCTCCACTAAATCCAAAGAATGCTTTACAAGGGATGTTCAGAGGTTTACCTGAGAAAGAGAAAAACACAATAAATGAGCAAATCTTGTGAGACAGGGATGGAGAGTTGACATACCAAAAAAAAAAAAAAAAAAAAAATAACCCTCAGAGGTGCCATATTGTCCAACAATTCTTGCATGTGAGAAAATTATTATAAGAGTTTTGGGGAAATTATAAAATTCTAACTATTATAAAAATTGAAAAGTAAGTAAATTATTGCTCTATGGCATTTTAATTACACTGTGCCTCTCCCGAGAATTAATATGAAAAAAAAATCAATTAGAAATGGTCCCTAATTTTTTTTTTCTTGAGAGTATTAAGTATTTCTTATGTGGACTTTCCTTTAAAATTAGTTATTTAAGAGCATAAATTAATTATTTATGAGAGAGAGAAGACATATCAATAATAGGTTATCCACTATTAAAATCATATAGGCTTTAATTTGTTTCTTCCTGTTACAAACTATTTTAAGAAAAATGATACATTATGGTGGCTTGATTCTTGTGTTGATTTGAAAAGTTTGAGGAATACTTCAATACCTGGTCATTATCATTTCTGGTCATTTCTGACACCAGATATTGCAGTTTAATAAGGATCAGAATAAACAAATAGGCCGAATGGATGTTTATTCAGGGAAAAATAACTTACAACCTAGACAGATGATTACCAGCAAGGTCCGCCGGTTGCTCTCCTCTCCGCGTCCTGCCAGAAAGAGAGCATTCCTGACCCCTCCTCAGACCTAGTTCCACAGGCCCCTGGCTCCACCCCCCAATGGGCGTGGTCAGTGTCACAGAAGCACACAAAGTGAATATCCCAGTACAGGTCACATATATGATACCTTTTCCAGAAGAAACTGACATCAGAAGTTATAGGCTAAGTTGAAGCTGTGTACCTCATGTGTGCCCAGGTGGAATTGAAAAGCAAGGATGTGACTATAGATCTCCTTGTTTTATCTTTCCTCCACCCATCTCTCTGGTATATGAACAGTACATTGTGTCTGGGTATGAAGGCCAGAAGTCAATTACCTTCTCTAAATTTTTGGGACAGGGTCTCTTATTAAATATGAAGTGTGTCTTTCCAGATGGCAAATGAGTCCCTGGAATCTGCTTCCAGCCCAGGGATTACAATTGGGCCATGATGCCATGTCCAGGTTTTTGTATAGGTAAAGGGGATCTGAACTCAGGTCCACTTGCTTTTGCAGTAAGCCATTTACTCACTCAGCGAACTCCCCAGCTCTGTGATGGTTAATCTTGCTTGTTAACTGGATGAGAATAAGAAACTTCTCAGAGATTAGTTGAAAATACCTGTGCTTATGTCCCCAATGCTATTTCTAAAGAAAACTAAATTACAGGGGCTTTTTGAAACAATCACTTGTACCATGTATGGATTTGTAATGATTGCAAATGCGAAGTTTGTTGAAAAGATGGCGGTGAAGTCTATTGGAATAAGTAGGTTACTGGTGATAAGATGTTGAGCTATAGCATACTCTGTGCATCCCTTGCTATTTATTTCCTATATGTCAAGAAACGAAGAAGTATTTCTTTCACTGCAGTCTTCCTGTCACCATGTTTCCTGCCCAAGTTTTGCAGGAGACAAAGCTCCAAGGAACTGAACTTTATGAGTACATAAGCCTAAATAAATTCTTCCTCCTAAAAGATTTTTCCGCATTACTGTGATCACAGTGACACAACAGTCACTAATGGAAAACAGTCCTACCAGAAAATTCACCCTCTCTCCCCTAGACCCTAGACACTCTTCTTCCCCCGTTTTGAATACTAGGACTAGACTGCTCTTGCTCATAGACTGAAGGATAGCCACTAACAACTCAAAAGCTCTTATGTTTTCAACTCCTGCACTGAGAACTATAGCAGGAGCTTCTCTGGTTCTACTATTTCAAGACTTACTACTGTCTTGCTTGTTTAGCTTGCAAAAGTATGCTGGGGTCTGCCTTAATTCCATAATCACATGCATTAATTTGTTTAGTAAATTATCTGTCATCACATTGATTCTGCCTCTTGGGAGGACCTTAACTCAAAAACTGAAAATTAAAATGTGAATTACGAATATGTCTATAAATACATCTACAGGAAAAATTACTCTTGCCATATATTCGGTATTCTTTAGATCACTTACAGTGCTTAAATAATTCTACACAAGAGTTTTTGAACTTTGTTATGTGTGTTTTAACAATAAATTCTCATCATATATATAGGTATTTATAATTTTGATAGAATTAATTATATGGCTTTTATGCAAAATAAATAAATATGGGAAGAATGGTATAGAAAATGCAATGCTGCCATTTGACATATGAATTCTTCAATTTATAATTACATCATAGTGCCTTAGTTAGAGTTTCTTTTGCGGCAATGAAACACTATGACCAAAAAGCCTGCTCCCAATGGCTTGCTCAGCTTGCCTTCTTATAGAACCCAGGACCACCAGGGATGGCACCACCCACAATGAGCTGATCCTTGCCCTGTTCATTGATCACTAATTAAGAAAATACCTTACACCTAGTCTCGTGGAGGCATTTTCTCCACTAAGGCTTCTTCCTGTCTCTTGATTCTAGCTTGTGTCAAGTTGACATACAAAACCAGCCAGCACAAAGAACATAAATTTTTTTCTCCACAAACATTTTTCTATTGTTTAGAGGACTAGATAAAACCACTTCAAAAGTATTTTTCTTGTGGAGCTTCCATCTTCCTTCTATGCCATATACAAAGTCCTCATTCTATCTTAAACTTATACATAGTTTTCATGTTCTAATAAACTATTACTTTCTGAATCCAAATATCTTTCATCACCACAACCAGAAAATGGCTTTCTTTGAGGATTGTTTTCAGAAAGGAACAACCAAATCGAAGTTAGAGTATGTGTGAGAACAATCTGAGGTACAGAGAATATTGTACTCCACAGACATACAAATATTGGGCAACGGGTTAGGCTTAGCCACATAAAGAGATATATTGACAAGTATTTATTATAATATTAACATATCCCTTCTCAAATTTCAGATCTTAGACCTTTGGATTCTTTTGTAGTTGTCAAATCTGTCAAGGTCAAGAATCTATACAATATAATTAACTCAAATTAGAGGCTGTGTCTTTGAACACATGCTCCGTCAAAGGTTGGGTAAAACTGATACAACTGTGCATTATAGAAAGTACATTGGACTACAGTTCAGGAAATTTGGATCATTTTTAGATCTATCATGGCCATTGCCTCTGAGCTGATACTCCTAACCTATCTTTATATTAAGTAATTTCTTATGCATGCTATGACATTGGTAATAATTTTGGATAGCTCAAAGAAGACAATGCATATGAAAGTGCTTCATGAACTCAAAAACATCATCAGAAGTTAGCTCATGCCTTTAATCCCAGTACTTGGAAATTAGAGGCCTGAAGAAGTCTACAAAATGAGTTCAAGAACATCCAGGGATGTTAAGTGGAGAAAACCTGTCTCAAAAAGCAAAAAAAAAAAAAAAAATAGGATTTAGTTCAGTGTTTTTTGCCTTCTGAGACTTTATTGTCCATGGAGAAATTAAATTTGAGTACAAGTCTAATATGATCTTAAGATAGAAATACTTTCATTTTGACCATGTCAATCTTATGTACTTTTATTTATTAACATCTGTGGGACAATATATTTTCAACATTTTCTTGTAAATTTTTATTGCATTTAGAATATGTATGATTAACCTGGAAAGACCCTATGTTTTCTAAACCTGAACATATTCTTCCGCCCTAAGCCTTTTTCCTTTCATTCTCATGACAATGCAAGTATATCAGGAACAATAAACCAGGTTATAGAAAAATCAATAGATTATGGTAAATTTTTTTATTAGAGGTTCTAATCACTGAAAGTACCAGCATACACAATTACAGACATAAATATTGGCTATTGTTCTTTTGAGCCATGTTGAAAATATAATATATAACATATATTTATATTAAAATGTCTTTAAATGTTTCTTAGTATGTGGGTACCCATGCCAGGAATGATTTTAAAGGAGAAAGACAATTATTGTAGTGGATAAAAAGAGGGGCTTATTGAAGTGTTCCATTAAAAATAGCAGTGTGTGCCCTTTCCCTTGACACTTCACCCAACATACTGGCCATTGAAGCAATTTGTCTTGCAAGTAATTTTTCTCTTCCCATCAGAAAGATCCTTGTTAAATAAACAGAAGAGACAGATATTTCAGAAGTTTATTTTATACAGTGCTAAGTAAATATCCTCAAGCCTTATGTTGATGGTCGCAAACAGTAAAACTGTTCAACCATCATCTGTCACATTGGAAGCAGAGTTCCCAAGGGATCTTTTATCAGTTATGTTCCATATGTGCTAAGGACTAGGAATCTCTTCTTCCAAGAAGCATGGAAGGATGCCTGCATTGATTGGGCAATTAATCTAAAACTGAATCTTTCTAGGTAGCTCTGATACCTGCCCAATGTGTCAAATCCTATCGAAAAGTGGCATCTGTTAGCTACTGTATTGTTTTGTGTCTAGACAGTTTGAAAGTCATTCTGTAACTGTGTGTCTTATTTGTAGAGATAGCCACTTCACATCATATTAAGCAGTCAGAAGACTACCAAAATGAAAAGAACAGTCATCTGGTACCACAGTACTAAGTAATAAGGTAGGTGAGGTTTTTTTTGATTTTACTTTATTTTATGGAAGTGGAGTACAAGGACTGGTTCAGTTCTCCTTTGCTTTAACATTACTTCAGTTTTTTTCCTCAAAGAGCTCTCTGAGAATCAGCATTTGGAAGATTGCTTTGAGACCTTGAAAATCAAGCCATCACAACCAGCTTAATTATTTTGACAGTTATTATTTTACCGGATTTTGTCTTGAAACAGATGTACTCAAGATAAGAATGGGCTCAGGAGGAATGTCTCTAAAGTGGTAATACAAATATTTATATCCCATGAGAGCTTCATCTCCCCTCCTTTTCCCTTTTCATCACCCATCTCCTCCCCTTCCCTCTCCCTCCCCTGCATTCCCATCCTCTTCTTCTGGAGATTGAACCATGGCAATTGTTCTACGCTTCCGAGCCCATAAAGCCTGGACTTTTCACAATGTGATTATGATATAAGAAAATTAAAACACACTGAAGTCTGTGATGACTGTAGTGGCAGTAGGGTTTGTGTAGCCATGTATGCCATGGGAGTCTGAGGTGATTGTATATTTGGAAGTAGGTGGGAAGAAGAGTATAACAGTTGTAAAGTGATGGATTCCAAATGTTATTATTACAAACTCTTCTGAATAACAAAGATATCCATCAGTAGTTCACTGATAAATATTTCACAACTGCTCTCTTATAAATAAGTATGCACAAGTCACATAAATTTATTGTATGCTTTGCTGAGAATGAAAGATGGGAAAACCATTTACTTACACATAATGATAAGAAAAAATGCAATGCTTTTATTGTGAGTATTGTGTACTCAATAGATTCTCATAGGACACTTTTATTTATTTGAAGAATTATTATTTATGGAATCTGTGCTTGCAATGAAAAATAGTGAAGTCCAAATATGAGTATTAGTCTATATCTTTTTTGACATTAGCCAGAATGTTGAAAGTAAGACAATAAATGAAATTCAGAACTTCACATAGTTTTCAGTTGTTTGACTGACATGCTTGGATGACTTTGATAACAGATTCTATTTTGCATTTCAAATCCATATAATTACTCCTTGAAGAGCTTTAAAAAATCCTGAGATTGACAGCAGATATGAAAGAACTGCTAGCAAGGGTGAAAGTAGAAAAGGCATTTCGCTTCCCACACATCGCAATATCATTCTCTACCAGGATTTCGAAGAACTTCTCAAGGGCAACAACTTGCTATTAATCGTAGCTGCCCCCATCTCTGAATTACAATCTTTATATAGACCATCAGTAACGGTCAGTGACCTTTTATGGCCACGTTTTTTCTACATTCTTTGTTTTTATCTTTAAATACTGCTCAAAATGTTTTAATGCCTCTCCAGTTATTCCAATCTTCTTACTTCATGAAATGGGTCTTTTCTCATTTGCCTTATTGGGAGGCACTCTCATGGTAGCTAATGTTTTTGTACGGCTTCAAATTTCATACCTGTGTATTTATTCATGCTTGGGATTATTTTTGATGTGTAACTTGGGTGCTCCAAACTAGAATGGAATCATATTAGAGCATTTCCAAGCTTGCCTCTTCCTTAGAAGAGATTAGAAAGGTTTGGAAAAAGGTTTTCCTGGCTTTCATTGCTTTCAGGATTGTTCACATATGTGATTTTTAATTTCACACACATGCTAACTATAGGCTTTCTAGATCTGTTGGTTCATACTTATGGCTTTACCATAAGTATGAATGGATTTTTCTAGTATTATATGTAGCTTATGGATTTTCAGGCATTACAGGATATCTGAGTTTCTAGATGCACACTTTTTAAATATCATGGGTAGAACTCTGATACTCCCCAGACATGCATCTGGTGGTAATGTCTGCTGGAGCTATTCCTTTTCTCTGGTTTTGAGTTACTTTTTCTTTCTCAAAACCTCATACTTGCCTTATTTGCTTTCAGAGTTCAATGAGCACATAAACTGTTGCTTTTAAAGTAGAACTTTTCAGTGGCTGCAAGATGTTTGTCCTCAATATGTCAACTAAGTCTCAGTTAAGTTGATTTGGTGTCTGAAGATCTACCATAGAAATCTATAAATTGTGTAACACCAGCTGGAGTGATGTTAATTTTACTTAATTCATTCTCAGGGAGCTGTTAAACAAAGTTTTCTTCTTACTACTACCATAAGCAGAGATCATTTTTTCTTCTCTGGGATCACACATAGATTTGACTTTTATGAGATAAGATGAAAAAGGAAGAGGATAGTCATGATGTCAACATAAAAGCTGTTCAATTTCCTGCTGTGCTTTATGTACTTAAGTTTGTCCATTTCAAGAGGTTTATTCATTTCCCAAGAAGGAAATCCACTATCAGGGCACACATCTCTGTGTGCACTGGTGAGAGTATCAGTTAGTGTCAGGACAGAGGCACATTACCTTTTGCTCTGAGATATACTTAAGAAGTTTCCTTACTAAAAATGTCACTTTCTGTGCGTAATCAAGTCTGTTTTTCGTCAGGAGAGATTAAGGGTGGACTTATAATTTGTTAATGGGGAATGTCTCATTCAAAATGTCTGATAGTTCATGGCATCTTTCCACTGTATCAGGAAGGAAAATACTGGCTGTAGATCTAGCCCAGTTTGAAAACTTGTGCTAGGTTTACAGTCTAGCATGTGCAATGGCCTGAATTCTAGTCTCACAAAGCAAAAAACTTAAAGCAATAAATTAAAAGTTTAATAAAAGAAAAAGATTTAAGAATGTTATAAGGCTATATGAGGTTTGCTGTGCTGAAATGGAGGCAACACAATTGTCTTATTTTGAAAAAAATGTGTTATCTTTCTCCTTTTCTGTGTATATGTACATGTATGTATATATGCATGCATGAGTATGTGCATGTACACACACACACACACACACACACACACACACACACACACACACACCACTGTATCTTATTCCTTTCCTTCAATCTAAGCTTTTATTCCTTACATTAGCCTTTCCTTTCAGTCATCCAATAGGTTAAGTACTTGCTTGGATCTAAAAGCACACTGCTGAAACCACTTGTGTCTTTGCTTACTCTAAGGTTCCAGTCTCCAATCAACTGAACAGATAATTAAGGTTTAGAAACAAAGCCAGAAAGAAACTAACTGGCTTTACTGAGGTCACTGTTTGAAGCAGAAGAAAGAATCTATCATTTCTAATTCATTTATTTGACTATGTAAAATGTACTACATACAAAGTTGCCTTCCAATTAGCACACATCTAGAAAAGAGTGGAGCTTCCATCTTCCATGGTAATCCTGTGCAGCATTTTGCTAAACCTTTTCTTTCTTAAAGAGGGAACCTTTAATCAAAATTCTCCAAATTTAGATGCTGAAGTCACTAAATGACCCTTTGAATTACGGTTGACAGTGGGTGTATGTAAAGTAATAAAACAACGAGGCACGTAAACTTGTTGTCCAAATTTGTGAAAACTTCTGAAACACAATGTTCGCTACCCAGGAAATAGTAAGACTTTATGGTGAGGAAAAATAAATATTAATATTAATTGCCTGGGAAAATCACATTGCTATCTTTGGATAAGAATAGTTATTAATAAGAAAAGAAGGGCGTGGAGAGAATGGGAAGTAGACAATGAGGAGGGAGGGATTAGGTACAGAGTACAGAGCACATAGTGAGTGCCTTAAACTTTCTATGTGTGTGTGTGTGTGTGTGTGTGTGTGTGTGTGTGTGTGTGTGTGTGATTGTGTTCAAGAAATCTTTTTTGAAAATGGCTAAGAACAAGGGAATAGTTACTTGCCTATCCTACAGGAAGAAGCACAGCATAGGCTTCAAGGTAAGATGAAAAAGAACAGTTGTCACAGTTATAAGAGATGGGTTGACTTTGGTCCACAATTGGTTCAGTGTGATAAGTGGTGTGATGCCTAGTAGAGGATAAGGTGTTCAGAGTTAACAGGAATTGTCTTGATGAATTGCCAAATAGCCTCAATTTCAGTAAGCTTCTCTTGCTATATTTGTTCTAGGTTGAATGACCAGACACTCCATTAACTACCCACCATTCCCATAATTTTGCTTAGTAATTTTTCTCTTTCATCGCCCTCCAGGTAAAGAACTGTGGGCTCAGAAAATATCTTAGTGCTCTCATTCATATCTGTCATCCAACCGCTCTCTGCAGAAGGCCGGGCAGAAGCATATCATGGAGCAGATATGGGTGTCAGAACACTAAGTTTGTTGCTTCAGCCTTCCTACCATGTTGCTGTTTTGGTTTTTGTTTCACTTTGTTTTATAACTCTACTCTCACAATGAGCTTCAATTGTTCTCTTCTAAAAACTGATGGGGTCATTTAAGAAATACTCCAAATATTCTTCCAACTTGAACTTTTTTGAATTTTAAGCAATTGTTCTAGAGAAACGCATTTTAACCTTTTAGAGGTGGGAAGGGCTATTTTACTTCTAGTTCAACCCCTCTAGAAAAATCATTTACTGATTAGTTGAACAAAAGAACAGAGATGCAAGTTTCTGTGCTTAGAAAAAGTCTTAGCTTGAGCTCCAAGATCCCATGGCCATGGTGTTTTGTTTTGCCTGCCTGCTGTCTCTAGACTCTCAGTTCCTCTATATTCTCTAATCTCTGACTGTTTATTTCAGAGTGGGCTTCCTGTCTATGAGCCCTACTTTGCCTTGAAACCTTGTTCCTTTCTAGCCTCTGGCTCCTTGCTGCTTATATTGGCTCTGATGGTCTTGGCTTCTGGCCTGCTTTCCTTGACCCAGTGCTCTCCATATCTCAGCTTGACAAAAGGATTTTGAAAAGCTCTCTAGGGAGAAAGACAAAGTCTTTGGATATTAACTTATTACGTCAGTAAGCCCAACTCATTCTCAGCAAAATGAGATGTCAGGAGAGTTGAAGGAAGAAAATCCTCTGGGTGTATGCATTCAAGAGGATGTATAGTTGCAAAAGAATTCATTTGGACTTAATTAAGAGTTCAAAAATAAATTCACATTATTTTCTATATTGCGATACGTAGAAAGGAAAAGCAGACCACTTCACTTGCTTTGAGATAAAATGACTTGATGTCCTAAATTTATCATATTGACTTAGAAATCTAGGTTAGGAGCATAGACAGCATAGGAGCATAGGTTAGGAGCATAGCATATATATAATAGCAGTAAACATAGACCAATGGATAACCATTACTTTTTCTGAAAGAAGTTACCTTTGTCATTTGAAAACTCTTGACTTTAAAGAGAATTATTATTTTTTCTGTTTACCCTCAACATCATCAAAAGTAGCAGTTTTGAATCTCTTACTGATAAGATCACAATTTCTGGTACTACAAACATCTTGCTAGTCAAATCCTGCTGTACAAGTTTGTGGGAGAAATGCATCAATACCACAGAATTTCTCACTTTGTATCTGAAGACTGATCTGGGATTAGATGGTGGCTAAAGCAAATACCGATGTGTTTTTACTGGATATGATGGAATGATCTGAACTGTGGCTATGGAAACCTTCAAAGAATCTGGAAAAATAAAAAAACAAAACAAAACAAAAATAAGATGTGCTGAGGTTTTAACATAGGCATCATTCACTTTGAAGAATCTCATTTGCTGTCTGCAGATTATTTTGAAAAAATGCTTAACATAATTCCACAGAGATCCTCTGATCCTTCAGAAAATGGAATATCAAGGTTTAATGTCCAAATGAGAAAATGAAACATGAAACTATCCACAGATTACAGATCAGATTTGGTGACTTTATTGATTTTTCTGAAGTTCTATAATGGTTTATTTGGACTCTGAATTTCCTCTCAACACAAATTCCTCTAGTCTCACTATTCAGTACACTTTCATTTGTAGCCTACTCAATTGCCGTTAATTCACCTTTTACCAATGCCAACTTAAATCCATAGACAGCAAGATGTAGCTCAAGTTTCATATTAAACAAGAAAAGAGCTTGTATCTTTCCTAGTGTACACTCACCTCTTTCTTTCCTCTATACTTTGTTTTCACATAGCCATGGGGAATTAAAAGTTGAGATTTGCTCTACTTCATACGATTGTTAACACGAGCATAACAAAGTACATGTAGAAAAGAGTTAAACAATATGTTCAAAATCATAAATATATGTAGCTAATATTTAGAATCAGACAGATTTGTAAAGCCAATGATGCTAACCATTCTTCTTAGCTGCCCTTTATAAATACATGCTTCCTCTTTCTAAGTACTTGTTAGTTTTCTAAGTACTGTTTAAAGATATTGACCCATGTCTTATATTTTATATGCATGCATTTCTTGTGTGTGTGCATGTACATGTGCAGTAACACATGTATGAAAGCCAGAGGACAAGTTTCATAAGTCAGTTCTCACATTTGCTTCTTTACAGGGACTAGAAATGTGGGAGTACATTTCAATAGTGCTTGCTCGATTTTGACAGGCATAGCTTAATTTTCCCAATTCTGTCTATTTTAATTGACTCATTTTGTTGAATTAAATCTGTTTTGTAAGTTATAACACATCCATTTAAGCATAAAGCAAGGTAAGTCAGTGCCTTAGCTCCTTTCATTCATGCTTTTTTTAAAAAAAATAATAAAGTATGTGTTTATTCTATATCAAATGTTAAGCTTATTCTTTGACAATTTCACAAAAGAATAAAATACACTCTGATGACGCTCAGCCTCTACCATGTCTTGTCCTCACTCCACTTCCTTTTCACAAATCTTCCTCCTACTTTCAACTCCTTCTATTCTGGTTTTATTTTATGACCTACTCAGTTTAATCAAGATTGACTCCTCGAACCTGGGATTGGAGTTATCCACCAAGGCATGGGGAAACTACTAGTAGTGATTCTACTGAAGACAATAATTTACTTTCCCTAGAATCCGTCAGCAGTCAACAGTTACACAGGGAACATCAGGGCACCATGAGACTTTTCTCTACCCATGCCTGGATGTTCAGAGGCTCAGTCTTATGCAGGCCCTATACAGGCTATTGCAGCAAGAGTAAGTTCATATTACAAGGGCTATTGCCTTTCATGACCCCATTTTCTAACTCACCATCTTGAGGAGGAAGGAGGGAGAAAGACAATGGAAAATAAGATAACTAGACATTGTCTGGGTTGTCTTTGAAAAAGTTCCCTCATAGCAGGGTCAAAAATGAAGTAGGTGTCAGGGTGAGAACAACACTGTTTATATGACTGTGCAAATCAACTGTACTGCTGTGTTTAGGCAATAACAATTAAGGAGTGGCCTCTATATCTTTTTGTGTGCCTTTTTAGTTTGTCTTGAAAATTTTCATGTATATGGAATCTTTCTTTCACTCTGATTAAAAATTCCAGAAGACAGAAGAGAGTCTAACGAATCCAGAAAGGGAGATTGAAAAGGATACACTCAACTCTTGTAGTAAGTTCAACTGGTAGCTTCTGTTCTTTGGCAACAGGTTATGTAAACTACAGGAAACAGGGTTTTAAAGTTAGTTGTTAGTTATTTTACCACATGCAAGAGGCCACTACATTTTCGTTAAGCCTCTGTGCCAGAGCACCATGATGGAAAGAAATAGACTCCTCATTCTTTACAAGACAATCAGTGTTGTTTCCTTTACTAATTCTTCATACCTTCTATGATGAAAACCATTGTCTAATTTCATAAAAATGATGATAATGCTAGCTTACTTGAAAACATGATATAGAGGTTCAAAGGTGTAATTTCACACTCTTCCATGAAATAGACATGTTTTCCTTGAAAAGTAGTGTCCGTATTTTGTGAAGTATCTCAATGAATAGTACAATTGTTAAGCAGTATTGTTTAACACAGCAAAACTTCCTAAAATTCTTCACTATGAATATATTCTCTCAGTCCCCAAAGTGACTGTTTCATAACCTTGTTCTTCCTGAATTCAAAAATCTCCAAAATCCACAGGAAGCATGTCTTTCTCATTCTAACTTCTTGATCTAGTCCAATACTATATTTCTTCTCTCCTTTTTTTTCTGGTTCTCTATAAACTCTGAAGTTTTACTACAATGTAATGCTTATAATTTTTTTCCTATATAGTAACCGACTAATTATAGCATTGCTTGCTTTATAAGCACCTTGTGAGTAGGTCTCTAGTTTGAATTTTATAGGGCTATTGTGTTTTATTCCACAAACATGCCATTATAGTTAAATAAACATTTAGCAAGTATGTACGGTATACAAAGCCCTTTCCTTGTTGTTCATCAGCTGTAATTTATAAATAAAAGTCACAGGCATCTATGCCTCCAAGAACTTGGTGTCACTCACTAAGAACTCTTTATCAAAGAAAGTTTTATGGTATGGGGGGGTTACTGGCTTTATTTTCACATATGTGGGTAAAACCTTCAGAAAATTTCACAAGTAAATCCTTTGTACTGTTCCTTATGTCCCACAGTGAGAATTCTGTACAAGTAAAATATCAGGGATGACCTAGTTTGGGGGAAAAATTCTCAGAGTTGATTGTTTCTGTCACACCCTCCTCTCCATTTGACAGGAGCCAAAGGCAACCTCAACATTCTTTCACTCTGGCCCATTCTCCTCCCAGGCTCTCATTAACTGTCAGTAGTCAAAAGCCTGATTAAAAGCAAGTTTTTTTCCCAAACAGTTCTCAAGTTAAACAGACACTCAAAAATGAGTTTCCTTAAATACCCGGCTCAGAAAATGAAGTCTTTTTTCCCTCATGCATTTGGGCTGGATCCTGGTCAAGGTGTGCATGGATTGGCTTGCTGCCTCATGTTCGTGGCTACCTAATAGAAAGGTATTCAAAATGCCATTACAAAGTGGGCTAAGAAAGCTGTACATGCAGAAACGGGCAAATCTTTTGGAAGAAACATTTCAGTTTAAAATGCCAAATAACCTCTGTAATTAGGAGTCCAGATAGTGACGCAAAAGTCCCAGGGTGACCGCACTGAAGGGAGAGTAGATATTCTGAAGACACTTGTGTTCCTTTTGGCTAGGAGAGTGTTGATAAAAACAGAACCCAGTGACTCAATGCTTTCCATAGGAATCCCATTGTGAAGGAAGGGACATGCTGAAACCTTGGTTCCAGAGAGAAAAAGCTCTTCCAGGAAGAGCTCCCATATAGTTCTCATAACATATGTGTATTTGTAACTTTTATTTAAATTGTAAAGGCAGAAACAAAACAAAACAAAACAAAAAAACCAAAAACAAGTCTTTTCCTATCTGATTGGCAAATAAATTAACTCACCTTCACAATTTACTTCATAATTCCATTAAAATACAACAGATTTATAAATTTGAGTGCCCTGATAACACCATTTTTTTAAAATTGTATTGCATGTCAGAATTACACAACCATGGTCTGTATTTCATTATCAAGAAGATCAGATCCCTGAGTATGGTTTTCTATGAAATCTTCTGGAGTAGCTGCCATGGTGCTAGGTCCATAGAAGGCTTCATTAGCTGACTAGACACTTCTAGGTAGGCAATGTTCTAAAATATAATAGCATAAATAAATGAAGATATGCCTGTTTTAATTAAACCTTATTTATTTCTGCCTTTTCTGGCTAACATAGAAAATAATGGGTTTTATAATAATACTTTCATATGTATTTCCACATGTATTTATTTATTTATTTATTTAAAGACAAGTTCTCACTATTTAGCTGTGGCTGTTCTGGAACTCACTCTGTAGACCAGGCTGGCTTTGAACTCAGAGATCCATTTGCCTCTGCCTAGGAATGTGGAGATTAAAGGTGGGCACCATCACACTCCAGTGAATCACCACACACAGTTTCATACTCATGCTTTTAACACAGATGGTGCTCAGGGATGTGATCTAGGCTCTTTTTTTTTTTTCTATTATCACTTTTTTAGGATCTGAAGGAAAAGGGTACTAGTAATCTATTCCCCACTGGGGTGCTCTCTTCTTATCTCCTTATCCCTAATAATTATGCAGGCATTTTCCTTTCCTACCTACCAAGGACTAGTCTTAGACCTCCCAAACTCTGTGAATAATTCCTTCCTGTATTTCTATAAAGAGAGGAGTTGGGTTCTAAGTAAAATAGTGTGCTGTAGCTAGCAGCTTCTTTTTCTTATATTTTTGGTTTTGAGCCTAGCCTTTAACAGCTGAGACATCTCTCCAGCCCGCAGCTTCTTTTTCTCAACAAGTATTTTCTCAGAACATCTTGTTTCTCCTTTCTGTAGGACATTTTACATTACACACATTGTTTCTCTATATAAGAAGACAAACATCATTCCAGACATTGTCTTTTACATTTTGAAACTATCTGATAAAATTCTCCATAGCTATCTAGAAGGAAAAATGTTTGTTGTTTAAACCTGTGAATCATACACCTGGGGTATGATTGGACATTGTGTTCCTAGCTGTTTATTTTGTCCTCAAATATTTTTAAATAAACCAAACAGATGTGGCCATTAATTCCATTTCTGTTCTGTTCACTAATTAAGGAAAGAAACATAATATAATAACATAGAAGATACAAGAAAGTAAAGTACAGCTGATTCTTAATTTCCAATTGTTTTTATTTCCTCTAGCCTATAAGTACATGAAAAAATATTTATAATTCTTTCACATGTATGTCAAATTGCTTATGTATTTTTAACTTTTTATCATTTGAGAATTTCATAGATGCATATAATGTGTTTTGATCAAATCTATTCCTTATTGATCCCCTGCAATTCATCCCCTATCCCCTACCACTTTTACCTCCTAATTCTATGTGCTTGTTTACATATTTTTAATTTCTCTCTATATTTTCTGTCTATCAAGGAAGTTCCATAGCTACCTGTCTACATAACCTGATTTCTATCATCTATCTGTTTATTTCACATTTTGGGTGGAAGGGTGATTTCTCTCTGAATTAATTATAGACCTCTCTGGCCTATTCTTCTACACTGCATAGTTGTGAAATTAGAGTAAATATGTGTTTCAATAATTGCCTCAAGTATGACCTATTGATTAAAGGTATATAACTACTATGTACATACCTCTGGTGATGATCTAAAGATAGGGTAATAGAGAACATGAAGAAAAAGTTCAGCAGGAAAATATCCGCTAAGATTTGAAAATTTTGTAGGGTATATTCATTGTACCCAGTGGTAAGTTTCATAAGGGCATTCTAAGTCAATAATATAAAATAGTTTTACTACTTTTATTTTACCCCCTATACTTCCAGCTCCTTCTTCCTCTCACTATTTCCCTTTGTTCCCTCAAAGAGGTTCTCTCCTGAACCTGTGTTTTATATATATAAGTTTGTATGTATGTATGTATGTGTGTATGTATGTATGTATGTATGTATGTATGTATGTATAAATTATCCTATGTGTCTATAGAAAATCTATGATCCACAAATGAAAGTAACCACACAAGATTACTCTTTCTGAGTCTGGTACATTTCACTTAACTTGATGATATCCATTTGCATCTATCTTCCTGCAGTGACATGATTTCATTATTTTTATATGGCTGAATAAAACTTCATTGTTTATATATGTGTATATATGGCATATATTCTTTATAATTTCTCTTTCTGATGGATACCTAGGCTGATTTTATAATTTGCTATGTGAAAACTGTAGTGATGTACATAGGCATGCTCTTATCTCTATAATATACTGAGAGACCTTTGCATTTATATTCAAGAATAGTACGAAGTTCTGCTTTTAGTCTTTTGTGGAAACTCCACACTAATCTCCATAGTAGACAAACTAATAATATTCCTTCTAGCATTTGAATCCATGGAAAATTGTTTAATTATTTTTCTCAAATATTTGAAAACATAGGAAAATGTTTTTAAGTATAGCACAAAAATAAACTCCATGGCAGATTCCACAATTAATACTATAGATAAGGTACGTTAACAGCCTTTGCAAAGCCTAATGGTATCTTTTACTGAAGTATGCTTTCAGTACCTCTCTTATACAATACTTTATCTATTACATATATTTGAAAGAGATGCAATCATGTGCCTTTAAATGCATTACATGGGGCTGTCTAAATGACTTAGTAAATAATTGTGATTGCTATCACGGCTTATGACCATGACATTTGTTTGATCACTGGGATCCACACAGTGGAAAGAGAGAAGTAGCTCCTCCAAGCTATCCTTTGACATCCACACACAAGCAATTGTATGTGTGAGGTCATGCAGACAAATAGCTAAAGATAATTTAAAAATTAAGATGCATTGCAAAATTTATATTTTAGCTATTTATGGTTTGCCTCTATACTGAACTTAATCTAAGATGTTGAATCATTCCACAGAGTAGTCCATATTTGATTCTCACTAGCATTACTTTTAGAATGGAGAATAATGAATGTCGTTAAAGTTACTGACAGTATTTTTACATCTGTCTCAAACGGAGCTAGAATGGGACATTGATGACATCATGTCTCACCTTATAACTCTAGATCAAAAATGGGAATGGAAGCGAAGCATTTAGAGTAACTCTTCCTATAAATGCTAACAGTTGGCAAAGTTTCCAACACACTCCCAGTGCCTTATCTCTAACTTTAATGATCTTCCCCATATAGAAGCCACTTCTGGCTCATACCCAAAAGCCACTGCCATAGCTTCCTGATAGGATGTATAATTTTCTTTCTTTTTATTCATTCCATTCTTTCAATTTATTCTTTATGTTTTGTCTTCTCTAAGCACAGAGATATTCATGGTACATCTCTACATAAAAAGAAAACATGGATAGTTTCCAAAATTCTAATTATTTAAGTGGTTCTAATGGTGGTGGGGGCTGGGCAAGGATTTTATCATAGTGAAAACATTTGGTAATATATAGAGAAATTTCGATGTTGTCACAATTGAAGGAGAGTACATTTTTGGTATCTGTTGGGTGTGCTACTAAATACCTTACATTGCACAGAAAGAATTATATAGTGATGCTGTTTGGGAACTTGTATTTTTTGTTCTGGGCTTTCTTTCAGTACATTACTTCCTAAGACTTTCCCACACTTAGGAAAGTTGGACTGCTTCCACATTTTTCCATTCCCCTGATTTGTCTTAACTTGGGATGGTTTTCCTCATCTGTCCACATTCTTCCTCTGTGTTAAAAACTGAACTGTATTTGATATCCATAAAAACTTTGATCCTTACAAGTAGATCATCATTTTTCCCTAAAAATTTTCATATTAACATTTTTTTTCAAAAAGTGTACATATTGTTTTGGCAAAGTTTAACTTTTGGATTCAGAAACAGTTGAATGAAAATATTCACTGAGATTGGAATCCAACATGGTGTAACTTCAACATTTTTTAAATGTGTTTTACTTCGCATAGGCCATTGTATCTCACTGGGTGTCATATTGTTCATCAGAGAGATGGGACTAAAACTCCCTACTCCCTAAAACCAGTTAGTGGAAAAAGTAGAATGACCTGAATGAAAGAGTTTTGTAAGAGTTACAAGGCTATGCTAATGTGAGGATTTGTTACAATTACTGCAAGAGGAACTACTAGCCTTTGAAAGGAAGGTAAAAGTCTCATTCAAACCCATGTGGGGAATTAGTAATGCCATTGACCATACTGCAGACTTCTTGGCTGACCTTGTAAGAGGGAAGGACATACACTTCCATCTAATGCTATCCATAAAAAACACAGTGAGTTCTTTACATGGTGTATCTACCTGCGTGGCTGGAAGGAAAACACTCCCATTCTCTGGAGAAGAAGAGAGCAGGTGAATAAGCCAGTCAGTTTCTCACAAGAACAATGCTGGGGCAACATGAGAGTTGCAGGATATCTTTTTGACAGCATTCAAAAATATCCAGCCCATAAAGAATATCATAATTTATTTCCAGTTTCCTACAAATGCCCTTCCTTCCTATCTCAAATTCCCAAGAACAGAACTTCTCTTTGGTAACAAAAGTTTAGGAATCAAATCTACAAGAACTATTAAGGATAAATGCAACTGTTCAAAAAATAATTAAGTGTCAAATTTGTAGAAGTCTCTCTTTTCACACTTTCCATAGTATGTGGAAACTAAGGCTGGGTGAGAGGCCAGGAAGCTGGTATAACTATACAGATGTTTTACACTAGAGGTCACTCTTGCAATCTAAGAATAAAATCTGAAAAATAAGAAAACACAGAAAAACAAAACAAAAAGCAAACAAACATTGTCAACAACTTGTTATGTATATAGCAATGATGTGAAAAAATAGAGTTTTTCCTTTGTTTTTCTTTTTTTTTTGAAAAAGATAAAATGAATTGGTATTGGGTATACAGTTGTTAATAGTAAGAAAGAGAGAGAAGTGGTTACCAACATACTTGCTCTACCCTGCTGGTAGGTAGGCCATCTACCAGGAAAGAAGCAGGTCTTACTTGACTTGGAACAATAAGCTGAAGCTGCATTGAAGTGATCAGGTTGATAGACATTTGGTTGAGAAATACATTTTGAAACAGTTTCAGCACAAGAGAAATTGCAGGAGTCCAATGCAGCAAAATAAAAAAAAAATATCAATTATGCCTGATTGCTTTAGGAATGGTATTATTATTGTTGTTGCTGTTTTCTGATGAAAATCTAAATGAGCAAATTTAGGATTTCTGTATGAATTTTCTCAAAGATTAGACACATTTTCATGTATAATATATCACTATTTGTGTATGAAGATTCAACATGTACTCCTGCTGCCCCATGCCCTTCATCTATCATGTAAACCCAATTGGTTTGCTTAGTACCTAAAATTATAATACCTATCTCAAGTTAATATGGTTTGAATTGCATCCTACCAAATTCAAAAACTCCTGGGATACATAGAGCAGTAACATAAAGTTATACCTATTACCTAAACTTGAATTCATTTTTATGGCTCTTTCTTTATTGAGTCACTTGACAGGGAATCCCAAAGGGTAACAGGACATGTGGCCTAATAAGAAATATTGTCAGTGTTCAAGGATGTAAAGTTTAGTACTGGTAGGAAACCTGGACCCAACTGAGGAGGGAGGGCATGTTGTTAAGGGCAGCTAGATAATGTTTTTAAATTTTGTCAAGCATATATATGAAAGGGATTAAAATACTCAGCCTTTAATCTGTAAATCAAATCAATATGATCATGAAGTAAACATTCTTATATTTCCAGTGAATAAGATGATAAATACCATTATTAATAAGATGCTGAAAAAAACAAGTCCTCATTCACTAATGAAGGAATACTGAAATAGTAAATTTGATCATTCTCACTCATCCCTCTTAATGACATATTAAAAACAAAAATAAACTGGGCTTTGCTTTCACAAGCTAGAATGTTGTATTTATGAGAACATATTAGAAAAATCTAATCATAAAGCTACTGAAATGTAATCAATTTTTAATATCTAGTGCTATTTTGCCAGGGAAACAAGAGACAGCTGGACTGAACGAGGTAAATAAAATGCTACAATGAGAGTCTTGAAGGATAAGTTAGTCATTTAGGAAAACTCTTTTTATCATGTACATCTTTGGAGAAAATCAGGTAATGTCTACAGTTCTGCTTAAACATGAGGAACGAAGTGGCTACATGACTCCATTATGTCTAATAATCTAAGGTTCCTAATAACTCTTGCCTCAGTTTCACACTTAGCTTCCTGTAATGTCTACAGTTCTGCCTAAACATGAGGAATGGAGTGGCTACATGACTCCATTATTTCCAATAATCTAAGGTTCCTAATAACTCTTGCCTCAGTTTCACACTTAGCTTCCTGTAATGTCTACAGTTCTGCCTAAACATGAGGAATGGAGTGGCTACATGACTCCATTATTTCCAATAATCTAAGGTTCCTAATAACTCTTGCCTCAGTTTCACTTTTAGCTTCCTGTAAAATTACTATAGGAGATGGATATTAGCACTCACTTTTCTCTGAATGTAGTGATGACTATTGAAACAGGGAAGGGACTCTTTCTGAACCAATCCCACTCCAATTTATATGCCATTTTTGACAATATTTTATTTTCGAAATTATAATGTAATTACATCATTCCACCCTTCCCTTTTCTCCTTCTAAGTTCTACCATGTATCCTTTTGTGCTCTTTCAAATTCATGGCTTCATTTTTCACTAATTGCTGTTAAATGCATATATGTATAACTTTTGTGGTCCTCTATAACCTTGGAAGATTTGATTGTTCTTATCAACACCAACTGTTTCACAAGAAAGAAAAAGTGAGAGACATTGTTACTGGTGGAAAAATTCTGTAGAAATTTTACAAAACACAAATACGTACACACACACACACACACACACACACACACACACACACACACACACACACACCTGTTGCTGATTCTAGAGAAATCCTGGGGCTGCCTGAACACATTTGAAAGTAGTCATCTATTCCCTTCTATGTAGAAATCAAAAAATGATGGCTAAGGATTATTCTCCGCAACAAACTGTAATTTGAAAAAGTGAGCATATATATCTATGTATGTAATCACATACATAATTTCAAAAGATAATGAATGATACAAACATTACAAAATCCAGAATAACCAACACACAAGTTTTCATGGATAAACTGCATGGTTTTCTTTATATGATAATAATTTCTTTAGACAGAATGGAAAGAAAATTCAATCTTTAATATAATTGATTGAGACTTGTTTTTGTTCTTGGTACATTTGGAAATATCCTTCACCTGTAAAATTTATCACTACTAAAGTCATATTAAATTTTATAATTGCTATTAAATTTGTGAAAATATATCTACCAATTTTAAAATTAAGTGTTTATTAGTTATCCTTTAGATTTAGAATTATTTTCCAAAGACCTATTACTGTTATATATTTCAAAGAAATTGTTTCTTACATTTTATGTCTCTGTTGACTAACACTTTGTGTAGGTAATTCTGATATGACTTCTGTTTCTTTAATCCCAGATTTTGGGTCATTGAGCCCAAGAGGTGGTAGTATAATTTCTTGGAAGTCATTAAAGTTTGAAGGAACTGGATAATATAATTTAAGTATGTGCACATTATCTGTGATTCCTCTGTATATGCCTTGCTAAAGCCAAGTCAAATATTTTACCAGATAAGCTTCTTCTTGGCTAGATCCCTAAAATGTCCATGTTCATTCCAGTGACACCAAGTAAGAGGAAATGTCTCAACTGAATTCTGTCAAAGTATCTTCTGTACATTTGATAAGACCATATGACATGGGAAAGCCTTGCCACAGGTATGTCCAAGAATGCTCAAGTTACATTAGTTTCACATTTGCAGATAAATGCACTTCATGAAGTCTAAAGGGTTTAACAAATACTAGTAACAGTAATGATATCTTAACAACATGTGATCTGGTGACATTTGTAGATTACAAGTTACAGGAGGTTATAAACTCAGGTTTATAAGGGTCATTTTTGAGTTATGCATACTTTCTTCCTTTGAGCAGTCTTGCAGTTCTGACCTAGGTCTCAGGAGAAAACTGGAGTTGTGTTATTCAACACTCTCCTCAAAGGAAAGTAGCCCTCTTTAAGCTTGTCTCATCAACATATGCATTGTATTACAGTTTAAATATGGTAGCCTTCTGTATTTGAATGTTTATACACCCAGGTGGTTGTGTGGGTGGTTCTGGAAACTTTAAGAGATAAGCCAAAGTTGGAGGAGCTAGGTCATTGATGGTAGGAAAATCTTGTCCATGGACCCTTCTTGTCTTTCTGTTCTTTTTGTGAGGAAGATCCACTTCTACCATAGCTCCCATCACCATGATGTTTTGTCCAAGGATAGAATACCAAGAAATCATGGATAAATCCTCTGAAACTGTTAGCCAAAAATCAATGTCAGGTCTTTCTTCATAGTGATAAAAATATAACTAATGTAATTACAAATCTCTCTCTCTCTCTCTCTCTCTCTCTCTCTCTCTCTCTCTCTCTCTGAGTGTGTGTGTGTGTGTGTGTTCTATGTAGGTATTCACATACACATGTATAATTACACATGACCAATAAAAAAGATGTGGCACTTTTAACAATGGAATACTACTCTGTGGGAAAACAAACAAACAAACAAACAATGGAATATTGAATTTCCCAGGCAAATGGATGGAATTTGAAGAAATGGTAACCCAGTCACAAGAGGAACATGGTGTGTACTCAATCATATATAGATTTTAGACAAAGAGCAAAGGATCACCAGTCTATAATTCACACCACCAGAAAAACTAGGATACAAGGAGAAACATAAGAGATCCATACAAGGTCCCTCACAGAAGGGGAAAGGGACAAGATCTCCTGAGCATATTGGGAATGGGGAGGGCAGGGAATGGAGAGGGAGCTAGGAGAAAGAGAAGGAGAGGAGAGAAAAGCATCTGGGACTAGGAAGATTGAGTTAGGGGAGGAATAGGTGAGAGAGAGAGAGAGAGAGAGAGAGAGAGAGAGAGAGAGAGAGAGAGAGAGAGAGACTGATTCCATAAAAGAGGGAGCCATTATAGGTTTGAAGAGAAAACTGACTGTAGAGAAATGTCCAGAGACCTACAAGACTGACCCCAACTTACAATTGGAACAATATTGGAAAGGCTACCATAAATGCTCTTCCCTGATAATGAGATTGATGACTAACTTATCCACCATCATAGAGCCCTCATTTAGTAGCTGATGGAAACAGAAGCAAACACCCACAATTAAACACTGAGCCAAACTGGAATCCCTGTGCAGAGAGGGAGAACAAGACCAGGCTACAGAAACTCACAGAGACAGCTGACCTGAACAAGGAGGAGCTAATGGGCCCCCAGACTGATAGCTGGGAGAACATGGGTCTCAGTTAGAAGGCCTGGGCAGTCTAAGGGACCTCTGACATTGGAACCAGGATGTATTCCTGGTTCACAAAAGGACTTTGGGAGCACATTCCCAGTGGAGGGATACTCCCTTAACCTAGAGGCAGGAGAGAGGGCCTAGTCCCTACTCCAAATGACTTGACAGATTTTGTTGATCCTTCCTGGAATGCAACACTCTACATTTGGAGGGGGAATGTGATTTGGTGGGTGGGGAAGAATAGAATGGAGGGAGGGAAAGGGAAGGAACTGGGATCTATTTGTAAAATAAGAAAAAAATGAAGAAAACCATTATTTGTCTATGCATTCCTATGTATACATGGATGCACAGTAAAGTCATTCCAGACTGATGGAAACAAGCATGCTAATCATAATATTTGAAATTTATATAATTATATATTATAATATTTAGTATATTACCTTATAATAATATAATATCATACTATATACAAATGAATAATTACACATGACCTGTGTAAGATTGTTTGGATGCCAGAGGATAATGTTAGATATCTCTATATCAGTTACAAACGTATTCCACAGAGATAGCATTTCTCACTGAACCTAGACTTCACTATTTTTAATATGGATGGCTTGTCACTAAGCCCATGGATCCTGCTGTCTTTTCACCCACATACTTACTATAGTGCTGAAGTTATAAGTACAAAATCTATTTCTGGCTTTTTCATTGGTGTTGGAGATCTGGGGTCTTCAGGCTTATGCAGCAAGCAGTCTTAGATACTGAGACACCTCCTGTCCCACCTTTCTTATTTTTACTATGTGAATTTTAGAAAAATAAATAATGATAAAAATAGCTTCAAATTTGCTAATGATTAGACTAAAG
Organism: Cricetiscus sungorus; assembly: GCA_030556225.1. NCBI lineage: Eukaryota > Metazoa > Chordata > Mammalia > Rodentia > Cricetidae > Cricetiscus > Cricetiscus sungorus. The sequence goes on from JANBXA010000726.1 coordinate 38,406,354, forward strand.
GCATGCTTTATTCATGACAGTAACATTCGAACACAACTAAATATCATTTGTATATAACTATGAGAAAGCTGTCATCAACTTAGTGTGCTGGTATAATTGTGTTCCTATAGTTTCACAAGACATTTCGGTTTCTAAACCAGTTGTGACCCCGGGAGAGCACATTAAGATAGTGTATCCCATACATGAGGGCAGCTGGAATTTCTCTTCCTGTGTCAGCACATCTTCTGTAACTTCCAGCTACTCAGCTGCAATCACACAAATGAAAGGCTTGTACAGTATCCCACTCTACACAACTACAGCCTGTTCCCACATAGTGTAAGCATTCATTAGTGAGTTAATCCTCCTACTAATGGTCCTGATTCAACCTTCAGATTTAGGCATTTGAATATAACACTTTTATCTAGAACCTTGTCTTCCTCCTTTTACTGAAATCATGGTTCTGTTTGTGCTAACTATAGTTCCTTATGCCATCTAAAATAAATATTCGATTGTGGCTGTACTTGGATTCCAGAAACACATTATCTTGGGGTCTCTCAGTTATGTTCCCTTGATTGAATAAAATAAAACTAGATGACAGAAGACAGTGTATAGTATCTATGAGGTGAGACCCAAGTATACCTATGTGTCTCAAATTTTATTTTTTTCTGTGTACCGATTTTTTTTTAACTTCCATGATAAGATGCAGTTTAACTCCACTTCATTTGGCTAGAACCATGATACCTTTCCTAAAGTTTTGGCAGGTTCTCAACTCTTAATCCTTAGAGATTGGATGTACTGTTCCACACTCAGTCAGCATCAACAACCCGCTTATAAACACTTTATCTGCTTTGATGTTAAATACCAGATGGAAACCCTTTGGCTATTTGCCATAATCTAAATGAAGCACATCTCTTCAGACAGTATATCTTTTTAGATATGATGTACGTGGATGATCACTGGTCACCTGGAATTGTGCCCATACCCTTCGTTCTGGTTCCTGCCTGGCCTATCTTTCCTTCCTTGCTGATTTATGTATCTCAGGCCTCCTGTGGCTAAAGATAAACAACAAACTAAGCCAGTTGCTTTTATTCAGTCAACTATGAATCTCTAGTTGATTTATGTGTTCTCCATATCTCTCTGATGAGATTATGGGCTCCTTTAGGAAAAGAACCATGCCTGCATTTATATCGTTTCACAGTCCTGGTCATACAACGAATATTAACTAATTGTAAAAGTTTAATTGGAGTAGAATTTCCAGTTCTCTATATTTTTAATGTACTGAAGTAGGCTACCAATAAAATAACTTACAGGCATAAAAGCAATTGATTAAGTATAGGTTTTAGAATTAGGCAGATTTGAATTCTGTCTTCAATTCCTGGCATTGTCATATGCTTGCTCGAGGCACCTATTATTGCCACTGTACTGTCATCATATATAAAATCATGAAGGTAATTGTGTTCACTGTGTAATGTTTCTGTTATGACTATGTGAGATGGTACAAAAAGCCTACCACAATCCCTGCTACGGTAATACACCATAATGTGTTACCTTTATTTCATTACTAGAATTATTCACTTACTTGAAGTCTGAAAAAGCATCATAAGTTTTTACACATGGGCAATATGTATCAAGAAGCCTGTTTTATTTCTCTTTATAATATTATCATCCAAGAAATTTTAGCATAATTGAAAGACTATAAGGTTACAACTACAAGAGAGAGAGATTCAAGAGGTAAATTAGATAGCATGGTCACTATTTCTATTCCTGAATAGAGAAAACAGGGGAAGTTTAATGTGCTCAGTTTAAATAATAATTATATGAAGTGTTGCATTTATTTGGTAGACTCAACAATCATTTGCATATATACCACACTATATCATTAAAATTCAATCTGATAATCTTAATGATAGTGACTATCATTTGTTAAACATATCCTATAAATCTTATGTTGGATAGATTTCCCAATGTTAGAAAAGATCTATAAGCTAATTCTATTTAGCTGCATGATTAAAGAAAGCACAATGTATACTGTATATTGGATGAAATCCTGTATTTGGTGGAATAAGAATTTCCAATGTAATAGTTGACTCAGGACCTGATATGTTATTTCCTAAAAATACAGTATAGATTTCATAGCTTGACTACCTCATTCACCTATTGATAAATAACACAATGCTAAATTGTTTGTCTATAGAAATTGAGACCAAAAAAAAAATTTTTGCATGAAAATTCTAAATAGTGGCACTTAGAATTAAATTTTTATACATTTAAGAACAGCATCACTTATTACATTTGTCTTCGAAGATTTAATGGTACTACACGGGGCACAGGTAAACAGTTGCTAAGGAAACTAGTTATGCAATATAACACTTAAGAAATAAAGCTAATCTTTCTCAACTTTGGCTCTTTTTAGCTTCCTGAGCTCACCAATCCTTCCCAAGGAGAAAGACAAAGACCCAAAAATGTCATTTCTGAAAAAAGGGGGGTATTATTTTATAAACTGCAGTTCCCCCAAAGAAATCTTGGTCAACTCAATATTTATGCTTAAGGTCTTATTGGTGTGATTCTAAAAGTTAGGCTGCTTTACCATTATTGCCTTCTCCTTTGAGTTTTTAAATTCAATTACAATATAATTACATCATTTCTCATTTTGTTTATTTTCTCAAACACTTCCCACCAAGCTTCCTATCTTTCTCCTACTCTCTCTCAAATGCATGACCTCCTTTACTTAGTGTGAATGAGGTGTGTGTGTGTGTGTGTGTGTGTGTGTGTGTGTGTCCTAAATATATAAATACAGCTCACACAGGTACTTGTATGTATATGACTTCAGAACTTCAGAACTGATCAATTGTTGGATAACCAATTGCAGGCTCATCCTTTAGGAAAATTACTTTTCCTTCTCTTAGTGTTCATTAGCTGTCTGTAGTTCTTTCTCTGGAGGTAGAACATCATGAGATTTTGCCCCTCTATGTTAGCATAATTATTGTCTTTGTCATTTTTCATGTCTTGCTTAGGCAGACATAATTTTGTGGTGTCACAGATATAGCTTCCCTGTCAGTTTCTAGGAGACATAATGATTACCTCAGCCCCATAATTTCTGCCATAAACACTTTTTGTATTACTATATCAGTTATATAGAAGTACTAGATGAAAATGAACATAGATACTCATTCTAAATGAAACAAGGAGTAAATTTTGATTAACTTGAAGTCATAGTAATGTGGTTACCAAGATGTTTCATTGATTAAACTTACGCAACACCACACATGAATTATTTCAAACCCCCTGGGTTTTAATATTCCTCTCCACTGAAGGTAGATGATAATGTTTATCAAACTTTGAGGTAAATATCACAATTTACCTCCACCTGCTGTGCTCCCCATTCAATTAATCATTGAATTTGATAGTTCATCTACGACATAGATTTTGAACTTCTCCATGATTTTATTCTGCTCATAGAAAATGAGTTATTTTCACTTATCACCTGAATTACTAGAAATGCCTTCAAATAGTTTGTTGGATTTAAAAAGGTAAGGTAAAAAAGAACCCCCATTCTCTTAGGTATTCTACTCAAGAGATGAGTTCTATCTTCCCTTATGCAAATCTTTGACTTAGTTAAATAAATAGGATAAATATGACATTATTCAATTCCTGAGCAATGTCTCCAAAGGCATTATAGCTTCTATTTTTATCTAATCACTTACTCTTTTTAAATAACCATGTATATTAGATTTCAATTGTTATAACAAACAGCTACATAATTAGTGTTTATTAATGTTGGATAATTTCTGCGTTCTCCAAAACTTATCCAAGGTATACAATAAAAAATTCAAAGCAAACATCACTTTTTAAGGCTTTTTATAAAGGCACAAAGGTTTTTTTTAGCTTTAAAACTAAAGGTGACAAAAATATGTGCTATTCAGAAGATTAGTTTAACTTTCTTGAAACAAGAAAGTATTTTGTTTGATATGTTAATATTGATGAATTTTATTAGAAATTTTTCACATCAGGAGAGATGTTCTATTTTCTCTGTCAAGTTTGCCTGGGTAAAAATATGTATATAAAGACTTTAGTAATTTGTTTACTATGTGCGATATTCCAAAAGATTCATCAAAGCCCTTGTTGCCCATGAGTTTCTATTTATTAGTATTTGTGGTACTTTGCTTAATATTAAATGACAACAAAATATTATTCTCAATCATAATTGTCATTATTTTAAAATTACTAACTTGGTTAAAAGGTTGCATCTTTAATTTTAATCTACAATACTCTATTGCTAACGATTTGAACTGTAAGTCATATCTCCTATCAAATAATTTCTATTAATACACACTAATTTAGAGCCATGTCAAAGACATTCTAAACTTCTACTTGTTACTACTACATTATCTGGTTATTCTTATTATAAGTTTGCCATACTTACTTCCCATAATATAAAGCTTATTACATTTCATATCCAAAGGGTTTATTTCTTCATATTTATATTTATCCATTTTGTAAATTAAAGGTGATGTTCATGATCTTTGAAATACTTTTGATTACTCTGCTTATAATTATTTCCCTTAAAACTTTTTGGATTTACTTTATTATTTTGGTTTGCAACTTAAAGAAACAACCAAGGGCCTGGGAATATACCTGGAATGGAAATATGCTTGCCTAGAATTCAGGAAACCATAAATTTGATCTTCAGAACTACATAGAATTTGGAGTGGTGCTAATGCACTCATGTTAGCCCAGATCTTGGTAGATTTTGGCAGAAGGATCACAAGTTCAGGGGTCTCCTCTGATACATAGTAAGTCTTAGGCTAGCTTGGGATATGTGTGAGACCCTATCTAGAGCAAGAGAGGATAAAGCTGAAGAGTGAGAGCAGAATAAGAAAATGAAGAGGAGGAGAAAAGAGGAGACTGGTGGAGGGAAAATGAGATGAGAAACTCAACTAAATTCTTTTACAAGAATGAACACTCATTAGATTTTCCATTTTTGTTGGTGATAAATTAATCACACTTTTTGTTTTACTGTGATGGTTTTATAAAAGCATTTGCCATAAACTACAGTCCTGAGGGCAGGGCATTGGTGACACATGCCTTTAATCCCAGCACTCAGGAGGCAGAGGAAAGCAGATATCTAGGAATTTGAGGCCAGCCTTGTCTACAGAGATAGTACCAGGACAGACTTCAAAGCAATATAGAGAAATCCTGTCTCGAAAAACAAAACAAAACAAAACAAACAAACAAACAAGCAAACAAAAACCAAAAGAACTACAGCACTGAGTGCATCTTCTTCACCAAAGGAAGTCTGTTTTACATATCCTATTTATACCAGATACTCTTAAAGACTTCTAGTAACTCAAGATACATATCTACCTTAATAGAAAATGATATTTTAAAGAATATCTTTATTGTTAAATTTCTATTTCTTAAAAATATAAAGAAGACATTTCCTTTTCTTTTTAAGGTATTGTTATTATTTAGGTAATGAACAGTTGATGCAGTATACCTTGAACTTAAGTTACACTTAAAAGGCTTCATATGCCAAGTTCTTCTGACCTTTTCCTGTTGTTTGTTCTTTTTCTTCTTTCCAGAAGTGTCCAAACTTGTCCATTCCCAGGGCAAAGAATGCTACACAGACAGTCCAAGGAGAATCTGACTGGATAAATCTTGTTTGCCCCACTTTCTCATTATATTTCCATCAGATTAGAAACATTTTATCCAATCATATTTTTATATCATTGTTTTTTTTAATTTTCTTTGTCTCCTTGAGCCTTGAGATTGAATCAGAGACTAGTTCATAGTAAAAATGGAAAGAGCTATCTTATTCATATAAATTTCCTGTTTCCATTCCCTGTTTTCTCAAATGAAAATTTCTGGTTGCATATCACTAGCTGTACTCAGAGACACTTTGTAGCCCACGCTGTCCTTAAACTTGCAATTCTCATGGTTCAGTGACCCAAGTAGTTGGGATGACAGGTCTGGGTCCCCAGGTCTGGCTCTTAAGTAGCCTTGTTAACATCAAGAGTGTATTGTTGTTCTTCTCATTTGAACACCTAGATACTCAAGTGAATTTAAATATAAATTGACTATTATGGGGGTATCCTACCATTCTGATTATATTTGAGGCCTGCTCCTTAAGAGGGAATTCTGATACTATAAATCACCTGGTAATATAAACATAGTCAGGTTAAAAAACCTATATGTTCTAGAGGAAAACTTACTGCTGAAGTTTAGCTAAATTAACATAATTCCTGTGGTGGTTTGAATAAGAATGGCCCTTATTAGCTCCTGTATTTGAGTGCTTAGTTGTCAAGGACTGGGACAATTTGACAGGGTAAGAAGATTAGGAGATGTGGCCTTGTTGGAATAGTTATGGCCTTGCTGTGTCACTGGAGTTGGGCTTAGTATTGTAACAAGCCCACACTAGCGACCTCTGTCTTTTCGTTCTGTCTCTCAGGATCAGGATGTAGCTCTCTGCTACTGATTCAGTTGCTTTGGTCATAGTGTCTCTTCACAGCAATTGAACAGTGTTTTCTAAATACCAATGTTTACACTTATAGATAAAGGCTGCTTTCAACCTTCATTGGGGAGGCTTCTGTAGTAAACAGTAGTCAATGCAGAAAGTCCTAGTTGCTTATATTACTAATAATAAGAAAACGTTGAGGGCCCAACTCTAAATTATGTCAGCCACCTTTCTAAGGCTCAAGGAACACTGTAGAATAGAGGTCAGAAAGAATGCAAAAACAGAAAGATGGGGGAAGTTCTGGGAAATTGTCTTCTGGGCATGACACAGCTATTATAATCATGAAGTCATAGAACTATTTACCTCGATGGATCTGCAAAAAACTGGCTTTGTCAACAATCATGGATGGTGAAACTGCTACTCATGGGCTTGACTAGTTCACACTGAACTGATGGGTTCTGGGTATCAGGAGACCTTGTTTTCAGTTGTATGCTTACTAGCGAGCCCACCAAACTCCAGTGGATAATTCTAAACCTAAATGTCACACAGGTGACCCTGATTCAATTCAGTGGATCAGAAAACTAAATTGAAAGGAATGTGTGTGGGAAAGATATTTGTGGGAGGCAGTAAGACGTGGATGTGAGGGAAATAAGAAAGGGTAAAGGAGAGAATGATCAGAGGGCATTATATAAATGAGTTAAAGTATAAAAGAACAATTTAATTAAATTGTATAGTTTACCCCTGATGTTTGACTTCTTAAAGCCCATGATATATAATATCGCAATCAAGAAGATTTGTTATGCTTTTCTCTTTAATTTGCCTTTTGTTGTAGGAATATTGGTTATGACCCTTATGCTGGATAAAGAAATGTATTATACTGTTCTGCCTCCACACTGCAACACACCAAAGTTTGCAGAGTCTGCTCCTTTACACTGAAGTGAAACATGTACAACTAATAGTTTGTTCACCCTGTCAGAGACCTTCAGAATCCAGGTTTTTATTAAATATTCTAATTTTCATAATAGTGCAATTATCTGAATAGGTTCAATGAAAATATGTTCTGCTTTTACTAGGACATAATTAGAAACAGTTGTTATGTGACCATGGATGATGTATTTGAAAACTTTGACAATTGACCTTTAAGACACTAACACTGACTTTATAAATCCAAAACTGAAGTAAAGTGGTGGTGCCTGGCTTCCAGTGTTCTCAACCACACAGATAAGGGAACAAGGCCAGTTCATGGTAGGTAAAAATCCTTAGGATATATCATGTACATTGAGAAAATCCAACCGAAATAATAAGCACTATAAGAAAATCCTTTTGTTTCTTAGCCTTGGAACCACAAATTATCAGATGTCCGTTTTAAAAGTCCAAACTTTTACTGGGGAGATAGCTCAGTGGTTAACAGTGCTTACTGTTCCTCTAGATGATGTGAGCTAACTTCCCAGCAACTATGTAGGGAAGCGTATAACTGCCTATAACTCTAGCTCTAGGGGATCTGTAACCTTGTTCTGGACACTGAGTATACCCACGGACATGTGGCATGCATTCACACAGTCAGACACAAATAAATAGAAGTGCATCATAATGTAAAATCTATGAGGCTGGAACAATGGCTAAGATCATGGGATACCCTTGAAGATGACACAGGGTTGGTTCTCAGCAACTACATAGTGGTGCACAACCACCTGTAACTCCAGATTCAGGAAATCTGATGCTCTCTTTTGACCTCCATGGGTACCAGGCACACATATGGTACACACACTTACATGAAAGCAAAACACTTGCCTGTGCAAAATAAATAATCTAAATAAGCCATAAAGCCAATTCTAGAATTCCCTTTGAAACATTTATCCAAGTATATTTAAGAAGGCCTCTGAGATACCATCTTACTCCTGCCAAAATGGCTAAATTTAGAAACACCGAAGACAACTTATGCTGGAGAGGATGTGGAGAAAGGGGAACACTCCTCCACTGCTGGTGGGAGTGCAAACTTGTACAGCCATTTTGGAGATAAGTATGGTGGTTCCTCAGGAAAGTGGGAATCAGTCTACCACAGGACCCGGCAATCCCATTTTTAGGCATATACCCAAATGATCCACATCCACATCCATGCAACAAAGGCATTTGTTCAACTATGTTCGTAGCAACATTATTTGTAATAGCAAGAAACTGGAAGCAACCTAGATGCCCCTCAACTGAAGAATGGATAAAGAAGATGTGGCATATTTACACAATGGAATACTACTCTGTAGAAAAAAAACAATGTAATCTTGAAATTCTCAGGCAAATGGATGGAACTTGAAGAAACCATCCTGAATGAGGTAACCCAGTCACAAAAGAGGAACATGCTATGTACTCACTCATATATGGATTTTAGACATAAAGCAAAAGATCACCAGCCTAATTCACACCACCAGAGAAATTAGAATAAAAGGAGGATTCTAAGAGATTCATATAAGGTTCCCCACAGAACAAGCTCTCCTGAGCATAATGTGAGTTGGGGGAAGCACTGAGTAGAGAGGGAGCTAGCAGAAAGAAAAAGTAAGGAGAGGAAAGCACGTGGGACTAGGAAGGTTGAGTCAGGGGAGGAATAGATGAGAGAAGATATAGACAGAGACAGAGACAGAGGTAGAGGGAGAAAGAGAGAGGGAGAGAGGGAGAGGGGGAGGGAGAGGGGAAGAGAGAGAGAGAGAGAGAGAGAGAGAGAGAGAGAGAGAGAGAGAGAGAGAGCATAAGAGAGAGGGAGCCATTATAGATTTGAAGAGAAAACTGACTCTAGAGAAATATCCAGGGACCTACAAGACTGACCCCAACTAACAATTGGAGCAACAGTGGAAAGGCTACCATAAATGCCCTTCCCTGATAATGAGATTGATGACTAACTTATCCACCATCCTATAGCCTTCATCTAGTAGCTGATGGAAACAGAAGCCGACACCCACAGCTAAACACTGAACCGAACTGGAATCCAGGGCCAGAGAGGGAAGACAAGACCAGACTACAAAAACCCACAAAGAGAGCTGACCTGAACAAGGAGGAGCTAATATGGGCCCTTGGACTGATAGCTGGGAAACCAGCATTGGACTGTCTCAGAGCCCCTGAATATGGGACTCAGTTAGAAGGCCTGGCCAGTCTAAGGGACTTCTGACAGTGGAACCAGAATGTATCCCTGGTGCATGAAAGGACATTGGGAGTATGTTCCCCATGGAGGGATACTCCTTTAACCTAGAGGCAGGAGGGAGGGCCGAGAACCTTCTTCAAATGACTTGACAGATTTTGTTGATCCTTCCTGGAAGGCATCACCCTCCCTGTGGAGTGGGGGGAGATGGGATGGGAGAGAGATAGAGGGACATGGGAGGGAGGGAGGGAGAGAGAAAAGGAGGGAGGGAGAGGGAACTGAGATTGATATGTAAAATGAGAAAAAATTAAAAAAAAAAGAAAAGAAGGCCAGCAGTCTCAAGGGATATCCAAGAAGAAGGAGCTAAAATATGGTAAGGGCCAGAATATTAGGAAGTCAGCTGTGAAGCAACATCTCTTAAAAATGGCTGTATAAAAAAGACCATAACAGCAGAAATGTCAATAAAATACTAACATGGCAGCAGGAAAGTTTCATGGAGTCAAACACTAACCAAAGAAGTATTGACAGCATGGGAGAGGCTGTGGGGGTGTTACCTGGGTGGTGCTGTAGGGAGTAAATGGTGGAGAAAGGCAGCAAGATTCTATTTTTATTAAAAATATATATTTAATTTTTGAAGGCCTATACAACAAATTAACATCTTTCTGCAGCTACTGAACAATTACATCATATCTAATGAGGCAAACCCAATTTTGTGAACAACCTAGTCTTTGTTCATAATGTATTTTGATATAAAAGAAGAGAGATTTAAAAACAAGTTCATGTTCCAATAGAATATCACACATCTTTAGTACACCCTTCAAGTTTGTCAGATTCTAACTCTGTTAATTGTGTAAGCTATTTTGCAATTACTTGGTAGGTAAGTGACTCCCTTACCTCATTCTAGAAATCTGATTTTGCTCTATGATTCTTTCTAAAAATATTTTTATCATTTTACATACCAACCACAGTTCTCCCTTCCTCCACTCCTCCCACTCTCCCTACCTCCCACCAACCCACCACCATCCATTGTTCAGAAAGGGCAAGGCCTCCCAGGGGGGAGTCAACAAACCCAGGCACATTCAGTTGAGGCAGGACCTTGCTCTGTGATTCTTGATTTTACATGTTAGTTTGGCAGAAGTAAGCAATTGCTAGAGTCGGAAGATTTCCTGGAAAGGTTAGATGAGAATCTCAGTTGACACAGTGGAAAGGTCAGTGCTGAACGTGCATGATCACCATCCAAACACCTAAGGGTCAAGACAGATCAAACAAGGGAATCCCAACCCCCCTTCTCCCTTTCTTATCTGGAATAGATTCTCCTTCCTGGAATAGTAGAAAACAGCCTCTCTGGCCTTTGGACTCTAGGACTTAGATCATGTGTACCACTGGTGCCTGCTGGGTTCTTGGATCCTACAGATTATAACTGAGAGTTACACTATTAGTCACCTTAATTCAGAAGTGTCCAGACTTTTATAAAAGAATTCTTTTAGTTTTGGAGATTATAATGTAATAACACCATTCCCCCTTCACTTTCATTTCTCTACACCCCCGTTTACCCCTCCTCTTTATCTTTTCAATTCATGACAAATTGTGTATATACATATGTATTCCTAAATACATAAACACAACCTGATCAGTCTGTTTAATGTTACTTATATGTTTTCAGAGTTGACCATTTGTATTGGACAACAAACTTGTATGCTTTTCCCTGAGGAAGATTATTTTTTTCTCCCCTCTTGGCATTCCGTTGTTGCCTGCACTTCATTGTGTATAGTTGAGGCTTCATGGGCTTTCTGCCATCCACTTTAGCATGTCTGCTGTTATTGTCCTTGTTCATCTCATGTTTTGGTGGTGATGTTGGTGATACTTTATGGCTGTAGCTTTTGACATGTTTAGGGGATACAAAGCCATAGCAAACTCCCTGTTCCTCTGGCTCTTACAAACTTTCTACACCCTCTTACAGAATGATCTTTGAACCTTAGGTGCAGGAGTGTTTTGTAGATATGTCTGTTGGGACTGAGCTTCACAGCTGTGCATTATGATTGATTGTGGTTTTCTGTAATCTGTTGAAAAGAGAAATTTCCTTCATGAGGGGTGAGGGGTAAACTTATATTTGAAGAATTGGAGTTAGGAACAGAGACCACCAGACTAGAAGTTGACTGAGTACATATAGTATCAGGGTCTCCAGCTTTCAGGTTGTCTGTCATGTTGTATAAGTCAATTTCTGCAATAAGTCTTTCTCATTTACCTCTATGCATATCACATTCATTCTTTTATTAACAGTCTCTATTTGTAGTTAATTTTAATGTTTTTAGTCCACAAAATATTTTTCTTCTCTCCTCATATAAATACGTAATATCTGCATAAAAGCATGAATTCAGCTTCCCTTTGTAGTTCAAGACATGATACCGAGCAGCAATCTGATGCTTTAATATGCTGAAGTCTTTGGCCTGAGAGCACACAAGGAAAATAGAAAGCAGGCAGAGGATTTTCCAGAGCTTCTCTCAGTTTCCCAAAGAGGCTTCTTCCAAAAGGAACAGCATTGTCATGAAGTTCCTCTCTGGGAACCCTCCAGATCAAAGGAAATTAACTTGGGTCACAGGAGAGGAGACTGGAGGTTGATACCATTGCCGTATCACTCTTTCTTCTGAGAACTGTTCCTAGGCAACTTTTATCACCTGTGAGTCTCTTAATCTGCATAACAAGAGCAACCTTATTCCCCATATATTTCCTCCCTTCATCCGCCCATAACTCATCACTACATCCCTCTAGAATCCCAAAGGCCCTATTCCCTTTGTAAACTAGGCTGCAACATACAGTCATCTGACCCTTCTTTGAGTCTTTATACTTTGTGGCATTCCTGTGTGGGTACATGGAATTAATTTTTGCTCTCATTAATCTGCATTATGTCAAGTTAATTTGTAGCCTAGCCAAATACACTAGAAAAGTAGAGGAAACATATTTTAAATCCCCTACATTTAGAAAATGATCTTTTGACAGTATGTTTCATTTTTACCTTCCTGGGCTTAGAAACAGAATTGTGTTCTTACTGTCAAAGATCTTTATGATTCAAAAATTTAAAAATGAAGCATAAAAGAAGCGCTTCACCTGCCAGATACATAATATGGCTCATGACTTAGAGACTCAAGTGCCATTTGGAGTTATATTTTGTTGTGATCCATCGTTCAGTGCAGTTCCATGTATTTAATGCATACAGAAAATTAGAGGCCATGTAGAGTAATTAAAAACTTACTTTGTATATCACATGCTAAAAAAAAATGAGGAACTTTTCCGGAAGCTGTCCTTTGTCACATTTTGAAAATGTATTTTATTCCCCAAATAAATAATTTCTTCCCTTTTCATGTCTGTTCTATTTTTCTTTTATTTTTGAGAAAGAATGTATTAATTTTATGCTTGTTTGAATTATTCAAATTATTTTAGTTGTAATACATATTAGTCTTTACTATCTTCTCGTTGGCTTAAAGAAGACTTCAAAGATTCTTTACATATTTAAAAGGCATAACTCATTGGTGAAGTGGTATAGGCAGTCTGTAACTGCTGAAGAGCATAGAATCAGTTTTCACCAAAGATGAGCCCAGATAGGTTATCCAGTCCCAAATGGTCAGCCCTAAGCACATGAACATATGGACAAAACTGAATGAACAATATTTTGATCATATTCTTTCCCCTTACCAAATTCCTCCTAGATCCTCCCCACTTCTCTACACACACAATTTCATGTGCTCTCTCTCTCTTTCTCTTTCTCTGTCTGTCTGTCTGTCTGTCCCTCTCTCTCTCTCTCTCTCTCTCTCTCTCTCTCTCTCTCTCTCTCTCTCTCTCTCTCTCTCTGTCTGTCTCACTAAACAAAAGCAGAACACAATAAGACAATAAATACCAAAACAAAAAGAGCATACATGCATACATGCAAAGACAAAGAGTATGTTTGTATGTTTTGCATTGGCCAGCTACCCTCTGGCATACTCTTTTATATGACTTGGGTATCTCCTTAAGATCCTCGCCAGCCATTGGTAGAAAGTGCTGTCTGTGATATCAGAGTCTCTTTCTCAACACTTTTGACCATGGTTCTTACACTAGTGTTTCTTGTATTAATTATTTAGAAGACGTAAAAAGGTAAGGAAAACATTGGCAAGAGATTCCATAATTTAAAGAACAGTAGCTATCAATTTGAGTTTTTCAATACATTTTTATATATTGTTACTTATTTGTATTAAATTTGTTATTGAATTATCTATATATTATGTTTCTGCATTGAATGTTAACTGACTAAACATGTAGTATTTGTAGTTATTGCTTTGTGTTTTGTTGTTTATTCTTTTCTGTGTTTATAGACATCTTCTTGTTTGGGTCATTATTAATATAAAAATTGATCAGTTTTTATATCAGGTGAAGGATGTGAGCTTCAGAGTGTAATAGACACTGTCTATTTTTACTTTTATTTTTTTATTCTTTAAGTATTCCATTCTTGGCTATAATGTATTTATATTGTTTGTATCCTTCCTATTCCTTTAATATCCCCTAACACCCTCTCAAATTCATGATATCTTCTACTATAATTATTGTTACATATATACAAACAAACATGAGGAAATTCTACAAGACATCACCCATAGTTGAATTGTTATAGGCAGTCAATGGCTCCTGAATGGGAGAGAATCAATTCTCACCAGAGATGAGTCCCATGATCCCAAATGGTTAGCCACAAACACATGGACATATGAACAACACTGAATAGTCTAAATAGGTAGTATTTGTTCTTTACAAAAGGCCAGGTAGCACAGCATCCCTTTCAAGAAGTTTTCTTCTGGAAGAATATCAGTTGGTCAATAGGCTGTGATATGTTGATGCATTTGAATAACTACAAATTGATGAAAATATTATTTTGAACCTGCATTTATGTTTTTCACAGATTATATATAGGAACACAGTGCTAGGGGAAACTTTGCTTCCCCAGGGGACATTTGTCAAAGCCTCTAGGCCTTTTGGGTTGTCACAGATGATGGGGAGTGTTTAAAGTATTTAGCTAGTGGAAGTAGGTGGAATCATTAAACAGCACAAGACAGTTCTTTTGCCAAATAATGAAAGAGGTCCTAAATGTCAAAAGTGATAACATATAAAATCCTAGTCTGTGTGCTAACCATGCATGTCACTAAAATGAACTACTGCATTTGAAATAAGGGCTGTAAAAACACTGCTTTGACTTTGGTAGAGTAGGATTATGGATGACATAAGTTTTTTCTTATTCTCTAGATGTTAGTGGTGAAGGTGGGGCACTACAGGCTTTCAAGTAATATAGGATGGACGTAGTTGTTCATATTTTGGATATATAACATATCTTGCAATGCTTAGTGAGTAAAATGATTCTAAAGGATTGTTATAGCTTGGATTTTATTTGTTTCCCAAAGGTTGATTGTTAAGATGAATATATGACCTCACAGAGATTGAAGCAGTGCACACAAGATCAGCACAGCTTTATACCAAATGGAGTGCCAGCACTGAGATGAGGATGTCCTAAGCCTAACAAAGGAGCAACAGCAACTGATACCTGCTGCCAAAGGGAGTATCAGTTTTCTCCAATAGAGTCTCAGTGAATATAAAAACCACACAGGGCAGGAGTATTTGACCAACTCAAAGCAAACTTCATTTGTGTGTGCATGCGTGCATGCATGTGTGTGTGTTGGGGGGGTGGTGGTTGGAGACTTTTTGTTTAGTTTTGTGTTTTTGTTTTACTGTTTTGATTTTTGTTTTGTGAATTATTTCTTTCAAAGAGAAAGAAGAACGAACAAAGTTGGTGGGTAGGGAGCTAGGGAGGAGTGGGGAGGAGTTGGGAAAGGGGAAATATGATCGAAGTATATTTTATGGAAAAAAATCTTTTTAATACAAAATTCAGGCCAGGTTTACATATCCCGTAGAATTCAATATTTACTTTAATGAAAAGGAGAGACACTTATCCAAAATTATTGATAGATACAGGAAATTTGGTGACAATTTTCCCTTTTAATAAAAATGACCACCTTTAAAATTTTCAAAGCACAGATCTGGAAACAAGAGAGGAATGAAAATATTTCTTTTGCATTTTTACAAGCAAATGACTTCAGTATGATGTAAATGTTAATAAAAAGCTGTAATACCAAGTCAACAATAATAAGAACCTAAAAGTTACTTGATTTTAATGTGATGTTTGCATAACATAATATACAGCAAAAATTATTTTGAAACTTATTAAATATTATTTTAAAAATATGTACTGCCTGGTTGTTAGTAAATAATTATGTGGCTACAAAGGCAGTATGACTTTGCTGTTTTTCTGATACAATGGTCCTAGTGAAAGAAAATGAAAAATAATGAAATTATAACCTGGTTTTCACAAGCACTATAGTTATATATTACTTGTTGCTATACAATTATTGAAATGCCTATTCATCTTACATTTCCTGCAATTTTAGTAGAGTAGCCCTACAATGTCATGCCAAGCAAAGTCTAATATTGAAGCAATTTCCCAAGATTTATAGCAATAATTTTAATCGGGTCCCTCTAGAGAAACAGATGTTCAAGTGATAGAGATTCCATTTGGCTAAAAAGATCATTTGGTAAAAGAGAATAGGTTTTCCCGTATGTCTTAGGTTAACCCCATTGCACTTGCCTCTGAGAAGGCTTTAAATGGAATCCCATGAGTCAGATGTCTTAAGAAAAGGACAAATATTTGTAGACTCCTCCTAATGAACTTTGATCACCCAGAGAAGATGGAGAGCTTTCCTGTTTTGCAACTGCAGTGGTTTGCACAAGAAATGTCCCAGAGTCTTGAGTATCTGAATATGTAATCCTTACTTGTTGGTGCTTTTTGAGGATGCTTAGGATGCGCTGCTCTAATGAAAAAAGTACTACATCATAGGGAGCAGTCTTTGAGATTCTATATCTTTACCCTATTCCCAGATTGCTCTCTCTGCTTCATTCTAGTAACAAAATATGTGATTTCTGAATTTCCTACCCTGGCTATCCTGCATGATGCTTGCTGCTGTGCTTCCCCACCGAGAAGGACCCCCTCATTCTCATAGAACTGTAAGCCAAAATAAAATCTTCCATAAGTCACTTTTTGTGATGGTGTTTTCTCACAGCAACAGAAAAGTAACTAATAATCAACCACCAATAAAAGACAAATTGTGTTTGAAACTCAATTTGCCACTACCAGCATCCTGTTTCAAACAATCATGAAACTGAAACTAGTATGAATGAGTTTTAGTATTGTCTGTGATATTTTGGTAATATTGAAGGAACTTATTACTTGTCACTAATGGGACAAAAACTTAATTGTATGCAGTTTCTGTTTTAAATAAAACTTAGAGACATATGTGGAATCTTGACTTTAAAAATATAGACATACATATTTGCTATATGAAATTATAAGTGGACTATATGAGAAAACAGAGTCTTAAAGGAAGGGGAACAAGAAATAACAATGGATAGATAAGACAAATACTGTTTTCATTCATATGCATAGGCACCCATCCAGCCACACACATGCGTGCACACACACACACACACACACACACACACACACACACACACACACACACACACACACTCACACACACACTCACACACACACACTCACACACACACTCACTCACACACACACACACTCACACACACACTCACACACACACACTCACACACACACTCACTCACACACACACACTCACTCACACACACACACACACACACACACACACACAGAATATATATTACCAACAAATCATGAAGGCAGAGGGATCACTATTTAGTTGAAAAAGGGAATCAGTAGGAGGAAGCAAGAAGGGATAGGTAGTAAAGAGAGGAAATATGAGAAAAGTTCATTTAGAAACCCGTTATTTACAAACTTAAAATAAAATCAGATTTTAAATGTTTCTTCTAGAAATATGGAGCAGATATACTTTCCAGTATTTCTCCCACTAATTACAGCTAAGATATCTGGCTATTTTATAAAATATACATGAGAAGACTATGAAAAATAGGAGAATATGAAAGACACTTAGGTCATAATATGTCATTTCATGCCTCATATGTTCAAGAGCTATGAAACATGTCAGAAACTGAAAAATGTCAGTACAAATAGACAGGAAAGTCTACAATATGACTGCTTTCTCTAGGTAAATTGTAAAGAAAAAGACGATATAATGAGATAGAAAAAGTCATTATTCATCCTACTTTACCCAAATATCACAGAAAAAAATGCTCTTACCTGCCCATATTAGCAACAGATGACAAATGGTGAGTCTAGATAGTCACTCTTAGAGTACAATAACAAGGTGTCACAAAAATATTAGCATGGTATTTAGAGGCAGCTAAATAGGAAATCAAGATTTTCATTCTTTCAGTTATTAATAAGAACTATACTCCCTTGTCCTAAAATATTTGTAGTGTCATTGAGGACAATAGCATGTGTCTGAACTTCTAACCAACTATAATGAGACATCTCTCTACTTCTCCACTGGGTATTTTCTTATATGAGGCCACTGTCAAGTGATAGGGAGGCCATTCCTACCATGGTGCTGAAAGAAACTGAAAGAACCAAGAGTCTACACATGGCTGACCCTTCATTGAGTGTTCATAGAAGCTAAGTATAAATAACAGACTTCTACCTCCACCTTAAAACAATAAGATAATTTTTTCTTGATAAAGGTTGTTTTAGATAAAGCCAGTAAAGAAAGGTTTAAGTAGAAATGTTCAGGTTTTAATAGGCAGGTCCTAGTCAAACCAAAAATAGGAGTATCTCAATTTATATAAAATCCAAGCACCAACAGATATTTATTCCAAAATAGTACCTATTGCAATGAAAATCTTGTAGGACTTGATAAACTGATAGAAAACCCTAGGAAGTCTGCGAAAACCATTAGAAGATGCAAGTTTTGGTTCCCTAAGTCAGAGACTGCTTGCCAGAGACTGTCACTTCTCTCAGTCTATCTCCCTCCCTTTGAAATTTGCATGATCCCAGGAGGCTCCTTGGCTGGGACACTGTAGTCATCACAGATGATGTACTGCCTTCTTCATTAGGATTACCCAAATCTTGGGACTCCTTGCCAAGGACAGGTAACTACTCTTAGCCATTTCCATCTCTCTGGGACTTGCTTATTCGTGTTGTACTGTTCACAATATCTAGCAAATGGAAATGACCTAGATACCCATTAACTGATGAATGAATAAGGAAAATGAGGCACATTTACACAAGACAATATTATTCAACTATTAAGAAAAAAATTAATTTGTTCAGGTAAAAGAATGGAGCTGGAAATAATCACTCTGAGTAAGGCAGCCTAGATCCAGATCCAGAAAGACAAATGCTAAATATTTTATCACATTTTTGGATATTAGCTTTGACATTTGTGTTTCATTTTGAACACCAATAGAGGTCAGAAAGTAAGTAATAAGCCAGTACACAGCATTCCTCCACAGTTTCTGCTTCAAATACTTGCTCTAAATTCCTTCAACAATGGACTGTGACTTGGAAGGGAAAACCTTTTTTTGGAGGTGTGGCTATTGTAGGATTCTTATTCTTCAGTAGAGGGACTCCACACCCACGCCCGTTAATATAAGGGCAGCACTAACTGGACTTAGTGGGTTATCAAAAATTAAAAAGGAACCAAGACATAGGCATGTTGAATAAGCTATGGGGAATTAGGGAATGGTGTGTGTGGGAAGATAGGATCATATTTCATTACATGTATATAAAAATTCTCCAATAATATAAACTATATGACTCAGCAATGTTACTCCTGAGCATGTATCTTGGAGTATTCTCATGAAAAACTGTATTCTCATGCGTAAATATTTGGCCATGTATGTTTATATTGGCTTTATTCATAGTGACCCAAATCTGGAAACATCCCAGATAGCTATCAATTGATAGTGGTTCAATAAGTATTGATACATATATGTACCACATACTAATGCTAAACACCAACAACCAAAGAACAAACTGGTGATTAATAGATAATGTAACTTGGATGGCTCACCAGGGAAGTAGGATGAATGTAAGCTAGTCCCAAAGATTAAACATCGTTAACGTTGTCAATATGACATAATTACAAAACAGATTGCAATTTAGTGGTTTCCAGGAGATGGGATCGAAAGAACTTGGCTGTTGCTATAAAAAGGAACATGAATGATCTTATCAGTAGATCCCTGCTTGTGCCATGATAATGCATCACTATTAGTATGCTAAGTGACATACTATAGGAAAAGTTTTGCCTCTGCAGGAACCTGAGTGGAAAGTACATAAAATCTTTCAGTAGCAATAGTTTTCTCTTCATTGAATTAATTTCAAGCTATTTATTTTTATATTTTATTTATTATTATTGCATATGTGTGCATGTGTTTAATGTGTGCATGTGAGCATAGGTATATGTGTGCCATAGTGTGCAAGCAAAAGTCAGAGCTCATCTCCCTGAATCAGTTCTATCCTTATACCCTGAGCTCAAAGAATTGTACTCAGAGTGTGAGGCTTGCTCGACAAGCACTTTTACTTAAAGAGCCATCTTGCCCATCCTTCATGTATTATTCCTTACACTCAAATACATGTGAGTGTACAATTGTTTCAATAAGAAAGATTAATTAGAAAAGTTTCTTTGCATGCAAAAAAATGAAAATAATGCAGCAAATCAAGAACAGTATGATGTTTGGGTTTACTTTTCAAGACATGAAATGACCTTAGGTACTGGGCCTTGGAGAACTGTAGTGGATTTCTGGATGAGACACGTCAGGCTTTTCTACATATATAGTTGGTGTATATTTATTTCCTATACTTTGTAACTAATTTATATGTGTTCAGCAAAGTACTAAAACTTGAACCAATGGAATCCTAAAAGAGGACTGTGGAAAAAATGTCAACATGAGAAATATTTTTTGGCTTATTTGTTTTTCAAGGATAAGAATTCCTATAATTTTTAACCTAAAGATCTACTGGAATCTTTGTAAACAAAAATAGATAGTAATGTTTAAAGCGTTATAGAAATTATAAAAACATAAACCTACTCTGTGGTGTGATTTGCTATCAAACTCATGCTAACTGTGTTGAAGATGCTGGAAATT
Source organism: Cricetiscus sungorus (assembly GCA_030556225.1). NCBI lineage: Eukaryota > Metazoa > Chordata > Mammalia > Rodentia > Cricetidae > Cricetiscus > Cricetiscus sungorus. Next base: position 38,427,011 of record JANBXA010000726.1, read on the forward strand.
ATTTTAAAAATTAAATGTCAATTATTTGTTGGATTTTTGTCTTTGTTACACAGTCTTTCTATGTATCCTGGACTAGTCATAACCAAGTTAAATCTCTCTTTCAATTTCTCTCTCTCTCTTTCTCTCTCTCTCTCTCTCTCTCTCTCTGTGTGTGTGTGTGTGTGTGTGTGTGTGTGTGTTAGCTTTGTGTGTGTGTGTGTGTGTTAGCTTTGAGGCTTTGAGGTTGTGGTAAGTTAGCACTATTTCTATATTTTTTTTTAGTTCATGCTTGTTCAGAAAAAGAAACACTCATTTTGAAAAAATCAGAAAGATTTGATAAAATTAGATCTAGTCCAGTAAACATATGGGAAGATGGTGAATCAATATTTTTATTTCAGTCACTCAATAAGTAATTTATAATGAAAATTAATCTTATATAATCTTTCAAAATGAAATAAAACATCTTGTTATTTGTCCTTTCCTTAAAACAAGAAATGTTAAATGGTATTTTGGTGGATATAGTTTTTGTAAAGGTCAAGTGTTTTAAAAATCCATCCATAGAAAATGTAAGTTTTTCTTAGTTTACCTTTATTCTTACAAGTGATAAGTGGGAAAACAATACAGCATGCTGCTTTGTTAAATTGGATGAAAAGATACACACAACACACACACAAACATACACATACACATAAGGGGGCACAACTGGGTCACAGGCTTCTGGGGTCATTTAATTTTAAATTTTTTTTATTTTTCCCTTCAAACACTTCCAAATACTTTTCTTTGCTCCTTTTCAAATTCATAGCCTGTTTTTCATTGGCATCATATATGTATATATGTATCTAGCTTGGTTTATATAACGTTACATGTATGCATGTTTTCCAGGCTGAACATTTGACACTGAATAACCTGTTGGTGTCCTCTCCCCTGGGGAAGACTGTTTTTCCATGTTCTCAGCATTCTTTAGTTGCCGGTAGTGTCCAAACTCCATCAGACATGTCAAACAAAGTGGATGGGGAAATGTCCACAAAGCCTTAACCCTACACAGAGAACGTCAGGGGTCATTTCCATTCATGTGAGACTTAACTATTTAGGTTCTGAGTTATGAGGACAACTAGGTAAAACATGAAAATCCATTCTACACCATGGCTTATATTGTGGTCTATCTGGTATGCTTACGTCCACAGGGAAAAAAAATACATCTTTACAAGAATTTCAGAGTAGTGATAGTCTAATTGTTTAGGTCTGATATTTTTTATCAGTTTTACTATTTTTAGTTCCCTTATGACAAAATACTCCTCCTTCTCTTCCTCCTTGTTTCTTCTTTTTTAAGACAGGGCTTTGCGTAGCTCTGGCTGTCCTGGAACTCACTTTGTAGACCAATCTAGGCTCGAACTCAGAGATCCGCCTGTTTCTACCCTGAGTGCTGGGATTAAAGGTGTGTGTAACCACTGCTACCACTTGCCACTGGGTGGAATTTCACTGACTTAGTTGGACACCTCAGGAATTTTCAGTTAAAACCCTGGCAGCTGTAATAGTTCTTTTTTATCACTGTGCCTGAATACATAGCAAGAAACAACTGAAAGGGTAGAAGATTTATGTGCATTTATGGCTTCACAGAATAGTCCATCAAGGCAGAAAAGACATGTTATCGTGAGTGGCTCATCTGACTTACTTCTAAATGGGTCAGGAAACATACTATCCATAACATGATGCTCCCATGATGTTTCCCATTCTTTATTCTTGTCTGAAAATCCAATATTGTAACCAATTTATGCCTTAGGTAATTCTTAAGCCAGTCAGATTGGCAATATAAATTAACCACCACAGCAACCATTTGAATTTTGACTGAAGTTTCAGGAACATTTAAAGATGGCTCACATGGCCATTAATAGGAGGCCCTAGTTCTTCACTGTGTGTTCAACTTTCATTTTTGTTGTCCCAACAAATCCCCTTACAAAAAACAACATGGGAGAATGAAGAGATTATATGGTTTACAATTCTAGGTTACAATACATTATAGCAGGGAGGTCAAGGCAGAAACTTAAAATATCACAACCACAGTGAAGAGCAGAGGTGAAAGTGCAGCGATGGGCAAGCTTCCCCAAAGCAGCGCATAGTGGGCTCCCAGGAACCAAAGTAGAGCATGGTGTGTTGTTTTGGCTATCTGTCACTGAGCCACAGAAAATGGCACTGAGATCAGCTGCAAGATCCAGAGGGCCATTAAGGGGAAATTGGAAGAACTGGGAGCTTATGTGGGCTCCATGGTGTATTTAGATAAACTTAAGTCTGTTGCAATGGAACCTTCCAGTCTAAAGTCTTTTGATACCAGTATCTTTGAGAGCAAAGTGCCTTCAAACAAGACAAGATAGGGTAAGAAACTGCAGTCACTCCACTTGCCCTTTCGAACTCTAGACAGGAAAAAGGGGATTCCAGAGTTTCTGCAAATTCAGAGGAGCAGGAATTCACCGACGTCAGACAGACTCGTGATGCTGGAGCTTCAAACTCAGCTAATGTCAACAGAGAGACCGCTGGGGGAACCAGCACCCTTTGAAGATGTGATTGCTATCAAGCCAGAACCAGATGATCTCATTGATGAGGACCTCAGTTCTGTGCAAGAGAATTCCTTATCTCAGCAGAAACCTACTGTGACACATGTATACGGTTCTTCTCATCCTTCTATTGAGATTTATCAACTATCTGCAAGTAGAAATGCAGATACTGGTATTCATTCAAACAGACTGTGATGTTAACAGTTGCAAAACAGGATCCATGGCCAAGCAACTGGATGTACAAAACAGTCAGTATACAAACTGGACATTTGTGTGAACCAAAAGTATTTAGCAGCATAGGAGAAACTTTTGGTCCCTTCTTCAAAAGTAACATAGATATTGAGGACAAAAACTTCCAGGAAAGAAAGTTGCCTGCTCTAAGCTTAGTTGTTAAAGCAAAATAGCAATAGCAACAGATCAGTCATGATGGACCTGAGGAGGAGGATGATAGTTATGTCTCCTAAATAGGAAGCATGCCCAGTAACTTGTCTGTACCAGCAAAGCATAACAGAAGTTCCACAAAGCAGACAATGCCAGGTGATCCCACTACTTCTGAAGAAAAATTACTAGCAGGAATGGTGCAGGAAGCAAATAAAGATAGAAACCAACCAACCGAACAAACAAAATGGAAAGAACTAAACACAGGCAATTGTTATCTTAATGTTTAGAAACAGAGATGAATCAAAATAATTATAGCATGGAACTGATGGTCCATGCAGACCAAGGATCTTTATTCTGAAGAAACCAAAACCATCTGAGAAAATAGCAGTAAGACCAAACAGGAGTTTGGGATGGGGCTGTAACCCTGTGGGTATGTGCAGAACATCTTACATAGACACAAAATCTTCTACAACCAAATAAAGTTGCAAGTCCCAAGTTTATAGTGACACTAAAATGGTGTCCCCAGCCTACCAAGATACATGCCATTTCAGGAACAGATGTGCTTTGGATGAAACTATACACTAAACTGTAGTCTCAAATGAGGGACTCAGAGTTCTCCACCCACAGTGCTACAGCTGATGTTCAGGGAGCTTGATGGCCCGAGTGTGGTAGAGAAACTTTGGAGCACTGCAAGGATGGGCTTGCTTGCAAAAGTAAGGTCGAGAATGTGGAGCACCATCCAATTTTGACCTTTCAAAGCCTACCCCAATTGTAGATTTGTTGAAGAACAATTGTTTGTGCATACAAATTCTAAATCTTGTGTATTAATGTGTACAAAACCAGATTATTCCTTCACTCACATGAGTAAAATTCTAGTACTGCTCACACTGGTTTCATCACCAGTGCCATCTTCTAAATGGTCAGCTCTTCTCATTCTTCCCAGCTTATAAAAAATGGAATGTCCTTTCTACCATTCAAAACACCGTGGGTTTAATACTCAGTGTATAAGAATAGACTTCATCAACTCATCATTAATTACTGTGCCACAAGTCATGTCTTCCTATGAATTTGACTTCAAAACTGAATGAAACCAGGAGCCCACTTGACAAAAGATCATACAAATTGAAAGTGTCCCTTTTCCAAGATCTCCTGATCTTATTGGGAGTGGGGGGGGCAGTGAGTGGAGAGGGAGCTAGGAGAAACAGAAGGGGAGGAGAGGAAAGCATGTGGGACTAGAAAGATTAAGTCAGGGAGGATTAGATGTGAGAGAGAGAGAGAGAGAGAGAGAGAGAGAGAGAGAGAGAGAGAGAGAGAGAGAGAGAGAGAGAGAGAGAGAGAGAGCACATAGAAGAGATAGAAGAGGGAGGAAGCCATTCATTATAGGTTTGAAGAGAAAGCTGACTCTAGAGAAATGTCCAGGGACCTAAAATACTGACCCCAACTAACAATTGGAGCAACAGTGGAAAGGCTACCATAAATGCCCTTCCCTGATAATGAGATTGATGACTAACTTATCCACCATCATAGATCCCTCATCTAGTAGCTGATAGAAACAGAAGCAGACACCCACAGCTAAACACTGAGCCAAACTGGAATCCAGATGCAGAGAGGGAGGACAATACCAGGATACAGAAACCCACAGAGACAGCTGACCTGAACAAGAAGGAGGTAATGGGCCCCCAGACTGACAGCTGGGAAACTAGCATTGGACCGACTCAGACCTTCTGAACATGTGTCTCAGTTTGAAGGCCTGGGCAGTCTAAGGGACCTCTGACAGTGGAACCAGGATGTATCCCTGGTGCACAAAAGGACTTTGGGAGCACATTCTCCATGGAGGGATACTCCCTTAACCTAGAGGCAGGAGGGAAGGCCTAGTCCCTACTCCAAATGACTTGACAGATTTAGATGACCCCTCCAGGAAGGCATCACCCTACATGTGGAGTGAGGGGGATGGGAGAGGAGGGTGGTTGGGAGGCATGGGAGGGTGGGAGAGAGGGAGGAAGGGAGGAAGAGGGAACTGAGATCGATATTTAAAATAAGAAAAAATAAAAATTCAAAAAAAGAGAAAGCATCCATTTTTTTGATAGAAGATATTCTGCAGAACTTGTGTCTTTGAAATTTTGAATATATTGATTTAATGATTTGGATTTTATTACATAACTGGTGTCTAAGTTTTAAAGGGTGTGAGTGTTTTATTAAGTGTGTATTTTAAGTGTGCAAGTTTTAACTATGGAAAAGACAATTTAAAGAAAAGTCAAATTATATTAAATATTTCTAGCTGCTGAAAAAATAGGCATACTGTCATATGGGCAGTCGTTACTAAGATACAGTGATTCTTTTAACTTTTAATGAAAAAATAATAATAGCTGAGTGCAGGCATCTATGTACAACATTCAATTCCCTCTATCCTTATCCAAAATTATATGATTTTTAAAATGGGTAATAAAAAGTTATAAGTCACAGACTATTCTTCCAGCCTTTCAATATGGACAGAAAAATTATCTTTGGAACAGTAAAGAAAACTTTCTCTCATAAGTACCAAGTTGACAGCACTGATCTAATTTAATCAATCAAGTATCACTGTTCAAAGGATTCATGCTTAGTGGATGAAATGGTAAATGGATTCTTTCCATTAAAAATGTGTTACATTTTGTTATCTGACATTGAAGGGACACAGATTTCTGCAAATATATTCATTTTGCTCATATTGCTTGTTTTTTGCAGCCAAACAAATCCATTGGAACCTAGGAGCTAGAAATTGTCTAGACAGTGTATCATAAAGCTCAACAAGCCAAATGTCACAAAATAATTGGCAATATAGAAAAAAATTTCAGACATAGGAGAGAAATGCTTATTTTATAATTGAAGCAAATGTATCCTGTATACAAAATGGTACAAGTTGGGATAAGGTGGGATGAGATGTAGTATAGGGGGAGAGACGAGATTGACGTGCTTCATGATTTCCACTGTTCCAAATTGAGATTACTGCTTGGTTCCAGAGTTCTGCTTTTAGTAGAGAAATGTGATACTTTAAACACTTCTAGGAACAGAAATGTTGCTTTTTTTGTGACATGAATTTAACCTAATGTTATATTCTTATGTTGGGTTTACAAGAGAAAGAAGCATTCAAATATAATTCCAAAGTGTCAGAAGAAAAGCAAATAGTCTCTCTAGTCCTACCAAAGAATCTTTTGTCTCAGAGTAACATGAGTATTTATTCACCATCTCAATTGATTTTCAAAGTTCCTGAAAGTTCCACATTACCTTGGAATCTAGCCCCACCACTCTCAGGAGTATGGTTAGGATAGGAAGAATTAAATTGAAAAGTGAGCTATGCCCAATCTTAAGACTTATCAAAACTCATTTAGCCACATTTATCCATTGGTCTTGAACCACAGTAGTATGTTCTGAGAAACAGAGAGGAGAAATTACTAAGTTTGGTGAAAGGCAGTCAATGACAGAAACATGACCTTGAACCATTTCTAACATTTCATCTGTTGGGAAAATATGTTTATACACAAAAATGAAGAAGTACAAGGGAAGGCTTTTAATAATAAAGAATATTTTAATTCAAAATAACAAATAGTACCATATGTGATAGCCCTTCCAGGACTAGTTTGTCACCAAATTATTGGATGAAATATCTATAAACTATACCATATTCAAAATCCATAAGAAGGACACTTTCCAGGAACTCCAAAGACATCTTTTCTCTAGTCTATAACTAAATAATAATAATCCTTCAATACTCAATTAATGTTGGTTCTTTTGTTTCATTCAACATTCTCTTTGTTCACATAACCATGTTCTATTTTCCTTAATTATTGTACATTTAGACCTCTCTCTATATTGTAGGCAGAAGGAAAATCATTTCCTTCTCTTTCATCCTCAGAGATCATAACACAGAAGTTATTGATGACTCAATAAATGGATGTCAATAAAATGATAACATGTTATTGGTGCCAAAAGATACAAGTTTAACTGGTTGTAATTGCACCTTTCTATCTCTTCAGCCCACCATAGAGTACTATCTTAATTGTGAGGTTACTGTACACTTTACATTTGTACTGGTATTGATAGTTTTGGAAGCCACAATTCATCCCTTTGAAAGTTGTAGCTTAATCATGAGGCTATAAATGAGAGAATATGAAGGATTATTATTGTTATTGTTATTATGTGTGAGATAGAAAGGAAGAAAAGGGGGGTAGGACAAAGAAGGAGGAGGAGAGTTAGGGTATGTGAAACTTAGAAGACAACTTTTGTTAGTCAGTAGTCTCCTTCCATTGTGAATGAAAGACTCACACTCAGGTTGTTAGATTTGTAAGGCAAGAGCTTTTACCTTCTAAACCATCTCACTATCCTCCTAATGTCTTAATAGAAGGTAAAAATCATAGGCTTTATGAATTCAGAGAGGTGGTATTAGTGGAATTCACCTGATTAAAGGGTTTGTCTTGGCATTGAAGTTACTAAAATTAGCCTTGCAAATACTAAGAGCCATAGCCAAGGAACTTGAAGGCATCAAACAGTGCCCTGAGCAAGGTAAGCAATCAACCCAAAGCACCTACTATTAAAAAACAAGGGCAAATGAGGAAGAGGAGGCTTGATTAGCTAGTGAGTCGGACAATATTCAAACTGTAGAAGGCATTTGAGCTAATTGCAGATATTAGGATAAACATGTCGAGAGGGAATATTGAAGTTAAAATAGAAGACCAAAATTAACAGAAAGTAAGATCCATGTAAGTTTGAGGAGGTCTTGAATGTTAACCTTATAAATTAAGAGCCATTTTCTACAGAGAACGAAGACCCATTGGTATCTGATTGACTTTTCCTACAATCTTATGTCTCTGTAGTTATTTTCATGAACATATCATGTACTTGAATTTGACAGACACTGTCCTGAACAAAGATGCAGGCAACAAAAAGATCATTTTAATCTAAAGTTACTTATTAAGTGGTTGGATATTTTCTCTTTCTAGATCCAAGCTCTTAGTCCCTACCTTAAAATAGCTGAACCAAATGGCTGTTTTGATAGACACAGCAAATGTGGCTGTAAAGACTTATACCCAGTCAAGGTCAAGGGGAAACGGAATGCTGGGTTGTCTTCGCATGGCATTACATTCTCTCATATTTTATGACGTTCTTAAATTCTAAAATAGCAATTAGCTTTTAAATTGGTCTAAAACATGCAATGTGCCAAGTACTATAAAAAGTCTGCTCACTATCTCAGGTCTTTGCAGGAGATGAAGCAAAATTTAAAAGTAATAAAGTTAAGAGAAAAAGTTTGTGAGGAGAGGAAGGGCAAGGAGGCAGAGCTAGGATTTCTAACAATCGAGAAGGTTGAAAAATAAAAACAGTTACATAGTAAACTTCCATAACTAGAAGTAACTGAGAAATCAAAATTTCATTAATGGGAAGTGAAATACAAAATGCAAAATGTACACTATAAAATGAGCATCTCATGGGACATAAAGATACAGACTTCATAGAATCACAGAGCAATAAAAAGTCTTAAGTATCATGTGTCCTTTTCCCTGATCTTCATGCAAAAGTTCACCTCAGCCATCTCAGACAAGAATCTCTCCTGTTTGAAATCCAAATATAAAACAGCCCAGAGGTAATTTCACAACCTCTGAAGTAATGTATTCTGATGTTTGACAGTCTTCACTGCCAGTAAATGCTTCTTAAATTTTCTTTTGCTATATTGTCATTTCCTGTGTCTCCACCCTAACTGCAGATGGGGAGCATCTGGTCCTAATGATTGTCCTTCAGGTCCTCAAAGATCATTACTAAGTCACCTCTTAGCCAGCTCTTCTATGGAATGAACAGTCCCAATTCCCCTTGGTTCCCTTCTTCAGCTTATTTTCCTGTTGTTTATCATCTCTATTCTGGGATCCAGTCATAATAAGAAAAACACTCTTGCTGTCTTTCATGCCAAACTGTCATACAATTAAAGCCCCAATTAACAAAAAAAAAAAAGAGCATATATCTCCCTAAATCCTCAAGCCAAGAATATTTCCTAAAAACCAGCTTCCTTTTCTTGATGATAAATATCAGTGGAAATTCTTACTTAACCTAAAAAACAGCACTTCTCTGAGGAATTGAGCTGTGCACAAGAATTATTTCTGGTGTAGGCAGATCTCAACCTTTCCCCATTTGGTTTTCATGGGTAAATTGTGTGGTTACATAAAGAGAAGTTACTCAAAGCAATATGAACATAGGAAATTTTGCTGACTTACATAGCCTCACCTTTTCTAGTTCTTTTATGTAATTGAGATATAACACATGATAAAGGGAAATATCCCAGGCCTTCAAGTTATCAAATAACACTTTCTGAAACCTCAGAGACAAAGAGTGTCCCAGGGTTGAGAAAGTCATAACCAATTTTAGAAATATTTGACCCTTGACACGTTACATATTGTAAGTCAGTCAGTTGTAATCTGCAATCTCAAGCACACAATTTAGATGAAAGATTTATTTGTTGCCTCTAAGACAATACAGTTCATTTACATAATTATATGTCCTTTGCAAAATATTGATAGACCATCTCTTCACTTATAATGTGGGCCCCTGTTAGAGTTTAGACCTAAGCACCATACTACTCTCAATCCAGGAGATCGTTTTGACTGACGTTCATTCTACAATATGGGCACTGGCAATTTCATGTCTTCTCAACCATGAACAGGAAGTATGCAAATGTGCTGTTGTTTATGGAAGAGGTTGGCCCAATTAGACACTATTTTTAATAAGTCATCTTGGTCATGGTGTTTGATCACAGCAATAGAACAGTAAATAGTACAAGGGGGCGTGGGAAGGGTTGGGGAAATGTACATGGGAAGGGATGGAGGGAGGAACCAGAAGTGGAGAAGTGATGTAATTGTATTTTAGTTAGAAATGTAAAAAACAAATAAAAAAAAAACCACCCCTCAAAGAGTCCTAGTCTAGCCTAAAAAGTGCTCTCAGAATGATACTGCTATAAAACAGGAGAATTCTTTCTTTCCTCTGCATCATAGTTTGCTTTCCCTGGGATGCTGCTTTTCTGGAAACAAGCTGCAAATTAGGCTTAGCTATCTTTTGCTTCCTACTCCAAATTGTTATTTTAATTTTATTTTTAAAATGAGCACAGGAACATTTATGTTTTTATGAAGAGTTGAACATATGTTTGGGTGCATGCAGAGGCCAAACAAAGGTCAACCTTAGGTGTCTTCCTTGGCTTTTGAGAAAGTCTCTCATTGGCTTGAGGCCTGTCAGTTAGGCTAAGCTTAGCTGATCAGTGAGCCTCAGTTATGTGCCTATCTCTGCTTCTCTTGTGCTGAGATTACAAATATGTGCCTCAATCCTAAATTTATAATGTAGATCTATGAATGAAATTTAGATCATAATGCTAGTATGGCAAGCACTTATTGTACAGAACCATTGCCCTAGTGCCCCTACTCCTATGTTTTTTTTTTTGTTTGTTTGTTTGGTTTTTTTTTTTTTTTTTTTTTTGGAAAGATGGAATCCTAAGAATACTTCTGATACCTTTTCTTTTTCCTCTGGGAGAACTATGACAAACTTCACCCTAAGAGCTTCATGCTTCTTGGTGCATGTTTTCAGTCACAATTCTTGTGAGAAACTCCAGAGAAGCCACATGAAAAGAAATGCGCTGAGATGGCCTGAATAATCTTCTGGTGTTCACAAACAAGTGGCCCACCCCTTGAACTCTTTCATTTTTACCCTCAGGTTCAGTCCCTGTACTTTGTAACTTTGACTTCTACCTCTTTGTAGCTTATGTATGCATTTAAATAAAATGTGCATTGGGATGCTTTCTACCTTGTTATTTGACCTTAACATGCTTTAAAGTTCTTATAGACTATTCATTATTGAAAGAAATATGGGTCACCCAAGTTGAACCTAAATTTTGTTAACAGAGGATCCTCAGAGTTATTATAACAGGGTCATAAAAGGAGTTAGAGATAAAGCAAATAATTAAACATTAAAATTGTAGTAGAGTTCATTCGACCTTTAACTGGCAATTCTAATAGATCATTGTGATCTTTTGTTGGTTTCAGGTAATTTTTGGAGGTTCTTCACACATTATCTTTTTTTGCTCGACTGAGGAATCAGTTCAATCCAAGAATTCTAGGTAAGAGATCGTATCTTGAGTGAATAGTATTGGCTTACTAAAGCAAGATCATGGAGGCAACCTTGTTTTGGAAATCACTTGATGATGACTACAGTTTTTTTTTAAATCTAGAATCATAAAACACAGTAATCAATTATCTGAAAGTAGTATAGTAGCCTTTGCTGTATGTTAAATCTAACTCATGCAGCCTCTATATCAAGCTTTAAATAGCCTGATGATTTCCCTAATCCACTGCTGCTACCAGGTTGACTGTAGGTCTGAGATGGCCCTGACACTTTGGGGTCAATGGCAGTGGGAGCCTTACTATGTCACTACTTCCCTGATACCATCAGTACCTTAATACAAATCTTCCACACTCAGGCACTTACACGAGCTTGGTGGCCAGCTCATTATTGTCTTTTGCCAAAGGAAGAATCAGTTTTGTTTTGTTGCCTTGGAAAATGGAAAATACTACTGTAGCTCTGGACCAAGTAAGTTGAACACCTCACAGCCTCTCCCTTAGTAAAGAATTCTTCAATGTCATAGAGATGCAGTCCTATGAGGGTTCAAATTCATCAGCTCATTCTGTTACTGTTTCTGCAGAGGATTTTGCTCTGCATATTGCCTGACACATCCCAGACCTGATGAAGCAGAGTATAGTTAAAAAGCTGTATCTGCCAATCTGGTGATTAACTTGCATTTCAGAAATTCATCTTTCTGTTTTTCATTTCCTTATCTTCACTTTTATTTAATTTTTGTTTGCTTCAAAAAGTCCTTTAAATTTCTTTTTACATCTTATTTATTTAAGGTCTGTTTTCTTAACAGCCTCAAACAACCTGAGCAAAGCAAGTAGGATGCGTTCATAGCATGTTAAAGCACAGACATTCCCAGAAGCCCAGAATAATGCGCTGGAACTTTTCTATTGTTCATCATTTCTGCCAGTGAAGAACAATTGCAAAGCAGTAGAAACAGTACTGATTGTTCTTTGCAGCTTACATTTTTTATTAATAAAAATGTCATCATTAATTTTCAAACCTTCGTCATAAGCTCTACTGTTCTAGCAAAGTTATTTTGCATTAATGTGAATAAAATATCAAGTGCTTACCACACTAAAGGGATTTTGCCTGTATTATCATGATTCTTCCTAGCCATAATATGAAGTAGGATTTGAAATTCCATTTTATCAATGTGGCACAAATCACAGAGAACTAAAATTGAGAAGTATATATTCCTTTTCTTATACTTAACCTATTTGTTTTGTTTCTAGGACTACTGAGTCTTCCTACTGCCTTATCATGTCTAACTTGTGATCAAGGAATATTGGCAAGTCAGCTGACAGAATTATGGTCAGTGTTGGTGAAGTTCTCTAAGAAACAGATGCCATGGCCGAATAAGATATATAAGAAACTTACTGAGGACTTGAAAAGAGAGCTGGGAAAGGGATGACTGAAGTTGGGAAAAACAACTGGTTGTGATACATTTGCAATTCATTGCAATTCATGTAAGGACAAGGAAAGAAGTTTAGTTAATCAGACTTTTTTTTTTTCAAGACAGGGTTTCTATGTGCATCTCAGGCTGTCCAGGAACTCGCTCTGTAGATTAGGCTGGGCTTGAACTCACAGAGATCCACCTGCCTCTGGCTCTAGAGTGCTGGGAATAAAGGAATATACCACCATTGCTTAGCTAATCTGTCTTAAGGCACAGAGAAATTCTAAGAATATTAGAGTTAAATGGGGATATCTATAACGAAGACATCAAAGTCACCCTGTATTTCTCAGGAATTAGATGCTCTAGTACCAGTGCTGTGCTCAGTTATTGTCTATGATCAACCTATAAGAAATGTGTGCCTCAGTGTAAGAAAGATTCAGAGCACAGCAGCTAGAACTATCATTTATGCTCACCATGGTAGAACAAGAAGCCAGACAGAGTTTCATGTTGTTATGGGGGTATATGGTGAGCTTGATTTGAGGCTCAATTGAGGGCTTTAGTCTAATTAGGAAGGTTCATTTACTCACATTGTTTTTGTTTTATTTTGTTTGGTTTTTGTTTTGCTTCTTGAGACAGGGATTCTCTCTGTGTAGACATGGCTTTCCTAGAACTAACTCTGTACACTAGCATAAACAGCATGAGTTAGCCAGCATAAATCTGCCTTTTTATAAAGTAACACAAATGATAAAAATTTGCAAAGATGAGATGATAATATTCTTAAATGAATCCTAATGTGCATAGCTGTTGTGGGATGTTCCTCTACACTGTGTGAAGATGTGTCATTGTAATTTGTTTAAGAAAGAGCTGAATGGTCATTGGCTAGGAAGGAAGAGGTGAATGGGACTTCTGAGGACAGAGACGGGAAGAAGGAAGAAGGAAGAAGGAAGAAGGAAGAAGGAGTCGCTATCCAGATAGAGAGGAAGCAAGATGGGCACTACAGACTAAAGGTCATCAAATCACATAAAAGAATGTCAATTAAGAGATATGGGTTAATTCAAGTTATATGAGCTAGTTAGAAATAAGCCTAAGCTAAGAGCTAAGATTTTGTGGCATTATTTGTGAGTGGGAAGTTGTGATGAAATGTTTGTTTACAGATAGCCCTTAAATTGCATAGCTGGAAAATACATATAGTTTTACATCATTAAGAACAAGATCATCTATGGGCCAATAAGGTATTTGATCAGTAAAAAACTTGCTTTGCAAGTCTCATGACCAGAATTTGACCACCAGATCCCACCAGAATTTGACCACCAGATCCCACAGCAGGAGAGAATCTACTCCCAAAACCTTTCCTCTGACATCCATATGCCATGGCATATATGTAACCATACTTACACACAAATCATACACAAATGATAAAAAAAGTGATGGAAGTTTTAAATAATAGGAACAGTTATCATAATCCTTTGTCTTTCTCAGCTCGGTCTACTTTAATAAAGAAAACCCTGAGTACTTTGAGAACAGGAAAAAGCCTTACAAAATTGTTGGTTTACCAATATACATAAACCAAAATGAACACCCTTGCACGCACATACTTGACTTAACATGTACTGATGTCAATTAATTTCAACTTTGTCATTCAGTCATGCTTTCATGAGTGAAAAACAGCTGTGACCACACGGTAAAGCATCCTTGAACTCTTAATTAACCACCACAAGATGTTGATATCCACGGGAAGCCTGTTATTTTCTAAATAGAAATAGAGGAGGAGTGGATGGGGGAAGGCAAAGGGGAATAAGGGAAGGGGTAGAAGAGGGGGGCACTATGAGGAGAGGAAGGAGAAAAACTGGTCAGGATGTAAAAGGAAGGAAGGAAGGAAGGAAGGAAGGAAGGAAGGAAGGAAGGAAGGAAGAAGGAAGGAAATGTCTCCTGGATGTCTATTGTATAAATAGACTCATGTCATTGGTGGGGTAGCAAAGAAAATGGAGGCAATAGAGAAGGCTGGACAAGAGAAAAGGAATGAAGCAAAACGTGGAAATGGCAGTACATCTCTAATCATGATCTGGGTTTGAGGAAGCAGATAAAGAACACAGGCTATCCATGCCAGTGACTGTGGGCATGAGGACTGATTAGTCTTGGCAATTAACTGGAATAGACACCAAGTACAATTACAAGTACTTTGCACTGAATATTCATTACATGTCAGGCAATGTGCAGAGTACTTTATGCCTGTTACTTGAAAAAGTATATTTTAATAAAGCCTATAAAGTAGCTATTGATACAGCCCATTTTTAGATAAAATGACTTAATGACGGTCACAGAACTAGTACATGTCAGAACTCAAATGGGAACCTGGTTCCATTAGATACATTTTCTATCTGTAGGATTTTGCTCCTTTACCTATAAAGACTATTTAAATAGCTCATTTACATATATTGCCAAGGTTATTATCTTAGTTAGGGTTTCTACAGCTGCAATGAAACACCATGACACAAAGCAAATTGGGGAGGAAAAGGTTTATTGGTCTTACACTTCCATATTGCTGTTCATTATCAAAGGAAGCCATGACTAGAACTCAAACAAAAAGAAACTCAGGGCAAAGTCAGAGCTATAAACTCCAAGACTGACTACAGAAATTGTTCTAAGATATACTTACAGAGTAATCACCTGGGTAAGAGCTAGAATATTAATTGGTATAGAACATTTGGTGAAATGCAGGAATACATCAATAATCTCAGTATTTGAGAGGTTGAGGCAGGGAGATCAGATTTGGAAGCTATCATAGACTACATGAACAGAACTTGTCTCAAATATAGACAGAAAAGGAAACAGAACCTCTGGAACTGAAAAGCACAGTAACAAAAATGAAAACGTGCCCATTGCAGCTCAGGAGCAGAAGTGAATTATTAAAAGAGAATAATGAATGTGAAGGGAGTCTTATTTAGGGTTTCTGTTGCTGTGATGAAACACCATGACCAAAAGCAGCATGGGGAGCAAAGGGGTTATTTCCCTCAGTTCATCATCCAAAGAAATCAGGACATGAACTCAAGCAGGGCAGGAACTGAGAGACTGGAGCTGATGCAGAGACCATAGATGTGACTACATACTGACTTTTCCCCCAAGGCTTGTCCAGCCTGCTTTCTTAGAGAACCCAGGACCACCAGATCAGGGATGGCCCCACATACCATGGGCTGGGCCCTCCTCATCATTCACTAATTGAGAAAATATCCTACAGCTGATTGCTTTTTGGGGGTGGGGATTTTTGTTGTTGCTTTGGGGTTTTTTTTGGGGGGGTTGGTTTTTTGGTTTTGGTTTTTGAGACAGGGTTTCTTTGTAGTGTTTGTAGCATCCACGCTATGATCTGTTCCACAAATCCATCTGGCGAAGGTCTAGAGATTGAAATAAAGAGACAAGACAGCGGGTCATTCATTCAATGTCAATGTCGGATTGGCGAATGCCAAATGCCATTTATTGAGGGGAAGAAAGGGGCTTAAGTACTGACTTACAGCACAATGGAAAATAACAGGATTTTTAGGCTTAGCGCCTCCCTACCAGGTGTGTGTTATCACGAGGTGTGTGTTATCAAAATGGGAAGAGTACCAAAAACAGCTTTGGGGCAAGTTCTGGCCTATGGCTTGAGGCTTGCTCAAGGTGCTTTGGAGGTCCATTCAGGGCCCTACAGTGTTTTTTGGAACGTGTCCTGGAACAAGCTCTGTAGACCAGGCTGGCCTGGAACACACAGAGATTTGCCTGTCTCTGCCTCCCGAGTGCTGGGATTAAAGGCAATGCCTGCCTTCCCACAGCTGAATTTTATGGAAGCAATTATTCAATTATTGAGATTCCCTCCTTACAGATGACTCTAATTTTCATGTTAAATTGACATAAGATTAGCCAGCATATTTTATTTCTTTTGTGTTTGACATTTTCAGTCTGGAGCTAAGATTAGAGATGGTCCCTGATAGCTTGAGGACTAGGCTGCATTCCTGAGACAAACCCTTTACTGGTATAGCAGCCCCAAGAAACAGGAGCAAAGCCTGAAGGAAGTATGACATGATTAGGTATTTAAGTCTGATCCCATGTCAAAAGACTAAATGACACACAATTTGCTGCCTAGAAAAGAACCACTCCAAGCTAAGACATTAGGCCTTAAACCATTTTCGTTTGGTTGTTTCAAAGCTTATTTAAATACAAATTATTATGCCATGGGGCAAACCTGCCAGTATGAATCAGGTGCGTCATCATCAGAACGTATCACCATTGGGTGGGATCACATCACCAGCACATTATGGCATCCTCTTGAGCAGTGTTAGCCAGGATGCCAACAGCTGACTGAGCAGGAAATGTGGCAGATGGGCAGCGACAACAAGGAACTTGCCCAGCTGCTGACTCTGTAAAACTTGGTCCAGATGTGAGGCATTTTTCTGAGCCAGTAGGATAAATCCTGACACTGTCAGCTTGTGCTTATTTATTTGCTTATTTATTTGTTTGTTTATTTATTTATTTATTTATTTATTTTTGTTTTCATGAAAAAGCAAAAACTAAGACTCTTCACCAAACAAAGATACACATTTGACCTGTTTTGTGTCGATTTGAAGTATTGTTTCAGTTCCTGCTCTGATTCCACTAAGTAGATCCAGATCCCCTGTACCAAGGTAATAGAAGCATGCACAAGCTCAAGTTTGGGCCAAGGTCTCAGGCCTCTCCCCTCCTCTCACACATGTTTATCTTAATTACGCTGCCCTGCTCTTGCTCTCTGACCCCACTTAACTCTACACTCTCGCTGACAATGCTTGTGTTAGATATTCTTCACTTTGTCAGTTTATGAGGACTTTTTCTCTGGTTTATTTTCCTCAGTTCTCTGTACAGAACTTGTGTCTTTCACCTCTGCTCTCTGTATAGCATTTTGAGTTTTTAACTTTGTACAGTGTGTCAGCATCAAAAACACCTGCAGCTGTAAGCAAGAGACAGTCCTGACACCACCCTAGCTTTGCTTATTGGGAATCTTTCCCAAGAAAAGAGATGGGAGACCTGACATATTTCTCTATTTGAAAAAAGTATGAAAAATTCAAAGGTTGTATTTGGTTGCATGTTCAGGCTACTAACGACCCAAAAGGTAATTATTGGAGACAGAACCTTGTCAGTCAAGATAATGAAATTGAAGTTGTGCAAGGAAACAGTGTTTAAAGCAAGCAGGTGATACCAATACGCCCACAGAGGCAGTTGTGATATCGTACAAAGAGAATCTGCCTGGTTACCATGAGTGCTAAATTGCAGCTGTAACAAACCACAGAAAAATATGTGAGGCTGACTCAGTCCATGTTCCCTATTTGTGCTTTGGATTTATGATCTACTAAAAAGATATTGGGTTAAATAACCTTCTGAGGTCAAGTCCATTTTTCGATCTCCTAGTACTAATTGATTGCTTAATAGTCAATCAGTAGTGAAGAGGGTAGGAATGAGTCTTTATGGATGGCCTGAAGTTTGGTCATCAACGAGGCAGCTTTACTGTTGGAAAATGAAAGCAATAAATTGCAAAACTCAATAAAAGGTATCAGGAGTTGAATGCCAGTTTTACTTTGTAGGTCCAGGAAAGGGACATTCAATCAGTAAGGGGTCGTTTATTTAAAATAAAGATGTCTGGTGAATTACAAGTCTAAAAGCAGACTTGGTAAATTGCTGGAATATATTAGACAAGTATTTGTCTAATAGTGTTTTGGTAGTGGTATTTGAAAAACACAGTAGGAGCCTAATTATTCCTAAATGACTGCCTTGCCATCATAAAATGGACTTGAATTCCCAAGTGTTTGTATTTTACTAGAAAAGTATGAAGCAGAAAGACAGAACTGGTTACTTCCTTTTTACCACTACCCTTTTCTATCATTTACTCTACAACTCAATAGGGCACTGAGGTAATGGTATGCAGATTATGAGAATGGGGGTATCTTGTGAATGTATGGGAAAAATGACCATAACTATTAGTAGCTATTCAGGAGTAAGTTTTGGTAACACATTATGACCTTTCCTTGTAAGGATCCTTAGCTTGTCAGTGAATATTGTGAGGGCATTATAATCTTAAGGAAACCTACTATTTTCAAAAGATAATGCACAGAAAGTTCAGAAAACAATAGGAAAGGCATAGGTATAAAACTTTTCAGCAATTTATAGTCAAATAAATATAGAAGTTCATGTTTTATCTTGAGATACATACATTTGTGTTATCCAAGAATATATTCATCAGCTATTTCAGTGTGTCCCAACAAGTACCTCTAAAACAAAATATAATCAGAAAAGAAGGTATGAAGCATATCCATAAATGTATTCTTTCTGTATACTTAATCCTGACTGATGTCATCACTTTCTAGTTACTTTGTCATCCAAGTGAGAAATAGAAGTTCTAGAATCTTCTACTTTTACTCATCTCTCCACCTATATTTCTGAGGCTTTAGATTTTTTGTTTTGAGGCACCATCTCATGTAGCCCATGCTGGCTTCGAGCTCACTATGTAGCTGAGGATGACAGGATTACTGATGTGTACCTCCATGCACAGTTCCTTTTAAAATTAATTCCAGTATCTTTTACTCAGTGTATGTGCAACAACTTCAAATCTATCTTGTTATTTGGATTATTGAACCATCCTTCCATTTGCCTGAATCCAGCTCCATAATATCTCTGTTAGATTTCTGAGATGTTGCTACTTATCAGGGATATAATTCTCATTGAGCATTGTCCTGAAGTTACCTATCGTGTAAATCTCAAACTCTTTCACATGACTTATAAAGCATGATTGGTCACTCCACTCTTGTCCTCCATCATAGCCCTGCATGTTCTCATTTCATCTCACTTTCATCATACTGTTTAGTTTCCCACACCTTAGAATACTGACAGGTGTGCACACCTTTGAATATGCAGTCTCCATCCAGATATTTTCTTCTAGCAAACAGCTTACCAATTAGGACTCAACTAAAGAACCATCTCCTCAAAGTCCATCTTTGCCTCCTGGTACACCCTCCCAATAGGCGAGGTATTGTTCACAGTGTTCTCATACATCTTCCACTTAGCTCAATTATAGACTTGTGTATCAAAATTGTCTTATTATTCTCTGGTCTTTACTGCATTGTGAATGCTTCAGACAGGTACTTTATCTTATTCTCTTTAATCCCTACCTAAGGAACATATGTGACATTGAGTTGGTGCTCAGTGGTATTTGCTAAGCAAAAGAACTGAGCGATTTTCTTTCAATTCTGTTGGATTACTATATTCTAACTAGAAAAAAATGTTTTCAATTATAAATTAAAGATTTTTTGTGCTACACATATCAAAAAGAGAAAACATTTTCCCTGGACGGAACTGGTATATATCTATTAGATGAAATAAACAAAACTCAGAAAAACAAATGTGTTTTCTTTCATTTGTAGAATTTCAATTCAAAATTGTTTACTATTTCTTTTCACTTTTTCCATTTGTGCGCGCGTATGTGCGCGCGTGTGTGTGTGTGTGTGTGTGTGTGTGTGTGTGTGTGTGGTACATGTATGTAAATGTGTGTGTGGTACATGTATGTAAATGTGTGTGTGGTACATGTATGTAAATTTGTGTGGTGTGTGTGTGTGTGTGTGTGTGTGTGTGTGTGTGTGTGTGTGTGTGTGGTACATGTATGTAAATGTGTGTGTGGTACATGTATGTAAATGTGTGTGTGGTACATGTATGTAAATTTGTGTGGTGTGTGTGTGTGTGTGTGTGTGTGTGTGTGTGTGTGTGTGTGTGTGTGCATGTGTGTACACGTGCATGTGGAGGTCCATGGTTGATGATGGAAATTAAATTAGCCATCTTACTCATTGAGGCAGGGTTTCTCATTCAAATGAAAAACTCTCTGATACAGTGAGTCTCACTCTCCAGCTTGCTCTTTGGATGCCCTATATCTGCCCTTGAAGGCTGGCTACACCCATGAGCCATGTTTTTGGATTCATGGGATATAAACTCCAGGCTGGACATTTGAGTAGCAAGCACTTTAACCACCAAGTTTTTTCCTCAGGCATCATGGAATCTTGATTTTTAAAATAAAAAATATGGAGGTATAAGAGTAACCTACTTGGGGGTGGAGGACCAGCAAGAGACAGTGTGAGTGTGAGAGTGATGGGTGTACATTGTACCCTTATATGAAAATGTCATCAGTAAATATTATTTTCATAATTAGTGTGTAATTTTTAAATGTTAAATCATTTTCACTTTTGAATACATATTTAAGAATATTTCCGGTGGTCTTATAGTCTTATAGCTGAATAAATAGCAGAAAGAGACTCAGCTTGCTGTCTATCAATCTTAATCCCTCTGAACCTAAATATAGCTACTCTGTGACTAATTGTAATGAGCTTACTATCATCTATTTTCTTTTTTATGTAAATTATGTATTATTTCATTTTGCTTTACATTCAGACAGGGTGTCACTTTTTATCTCAGGCTGGAATGGAATTCACTACGTAACCCAGTCCAGCATTGAACTTGCTGATTCTTTGGCCCAAGTGCTGGGATTGCATACATGCATAACCTAGTCCAACTATTTACCACCTGTTGCAGTTTGAATGTGCAGTGTCCTCCATAGGCTCACATGTTTAAACACTTGTTCCACAGCTGATGGTGTTGTCTGGGAATGTTAAGGAACATTTAGGAGGTGGAAGCTTGCTGGAGAAAGGGTGTCACTAAGAACAGTCCCTGGGGTTTTATTCTAGCCCTACTCCCTACTCTCTTTACTCCCTGAGGGTGGATGAAAGGCAAGCACCCTGTCTGCTGATCCAATTACCAGACATTCCCCTGTCCAAAGCCATGTCTTCCCTATCATGATGGTATATATATGCAGCTCTATGCCAAAATAAGCTATCTCCCTTAAACTTTTTTCCCAGTCTATTTTACAATAGCAATGAGAAGGTAACAAAGATGCCAGCTATTTTCAACATTGCATTTACAGCTCTTTTTGATGCCTCTTAATGAGCTACCTAATCGGACTCTCACAGTGCCCCTAACCAGCATTATCACACCTGCTCATCAGTCCTAGCCATTAATATATTAGTGGAAAACACAGATTAAGAAAGGGATAAAACCCAGAAATGATGGAACCTGTTTGTCTAACTTAATGCCTTAGTGTAAGTTTTAGTAGAAAAGACTGTACTCCAGTGAGCAATCCGTGCATTATTGTAAGTCTTTTGAAATGGTTAGGAGTGTTTAGAGAAGTGGTTTGTTAGTCCACCATAGCCTGTTTGGTCACTTCTATGTGTGTGCAATGAAAGCACACATTTTTCATCTCCAAACACAAAATTGTGGCTTGTAACGGGGCCTCAGTGGATGTGTGTGTCATGATCCTGTTGTAAGATTGCCTGTAGACAGCAAAAAGAAAATGATGCTGAAAGAGCAAAAGGATTCCTGTTATTCCTGATACAGTGAAGGCAGGAAGATCTTGGGGAAGTTCCTGCAAGTAACCCAGTGACTGGCCCATACTCGCTGTAGGCACTCCAGAGTATGCAGGCAAGTAAATGGTTGCTGAAAGTTCAGTTTTCCAAGTGAATTATTAGTTCTACTTCAAATCGCTAAAACAAAGCTGAATGAGTCTGGGTAAGACTTATAGCAATAGTAACAACTACTAAAGTCCCTTGTGTACATTTCATAACCATGTCATTCCAACAGTTTATAAATAAACAGAAAATACTATGAGGAAGGGAGGGAGGGAGGATTACAAACTATTGAGATACATTTAATGGTAAAAGACAGACTCTAACTTTGATATGACTTGCTCCACTGTAATGAGAAACTAATGACCACAAAGAGGCTCATGAAAAATAGTATGTTGCTCTGCAGCTGTCATTTCTATCAATAGGCTTCAGGCCTTGAGTATTTTAAACTTGTGTGTGCTTGTGGTGGTGTTGTTCTTCCTTTTATCCTATGTAGCTTTAGTTAAAGAGGGAAGGAGGAAAGCGACATTTTCAGATAAGATGACATTAGTTATCTAAGAATAGATGGTCAGTTTACCACAAGACGAGAGGTGATTGTTTACTTTTAATGTCTTCTTAATGTGGCATCATGAAAGCTGCATAAATGTTCACATCAGAGTTATTCTTATTGTCACAAAGATTTTACTGAAGTGACTATGGGAAAGTTCATTTCTTGAAGGTTGTGTATCATGAAATGTGCCATTATGATCAGAATATAAAATAAAAATGTATGAAATTTGTATTTCAAACTCATAAATAAATGTAGATACGTAAAGAGTGGTGGAAAATTTGAAATATTTGCTCACTCTTCCTCAGAGAAGAAACCTGACAAAATCTATGCAATTCCACTATTTAATGGTAAGCTGAATAAAATTCAATAGTAACTGAGGGGAAATACAAGAAAAACCTTGACCAAAAAGTACTTATAATTTTATTTTTACTTAAAATATGTTGAAAACATTTAACATTTTACATGATAATTCATACTTTAAAATGTAACACTAGTTTTATTATTAAGGTGATACTTTCCTCTGTGATTTTTCCACAAGAAATTATGCCTACATGATTTAGGATGAAAAATAAGAGAAGATGTATCAGTGAATTTGAGCTGCACCATATATGGTGGTCATACCTGAACAAAAATCTTTCCCAAGCCTAAAATCTTTCATTTTGAAAGACATTTGGGCATAACTGCAATGTTGTAAATTTCACCTATAATTTGATTACACAGAAGAACATTATTGCCTTCTCTCTACTTTCCCTTCCAAAGCTCTATATGCTATGTCAAATGCTTTCATGTGGATCAGAATTAGGAATCTTTCATACCACTAAGGGAGGCATCATTCTTCAGTACAAGAGAAGAACTTTCAGTGTTGTGGAGTTAATACAGAGCTAAGGTCACCTAAAACTCACATACTCAAACCATAAAATTGTCAACGTGATGATATTCATCCCTCAAACTGATAAAAAAAAACTATCTAGAATACAGTTTTGCATTTCCCCATTCAAATTTCCCTTAATAAAAGTCTTTATTCCAAACATCAAACATGATACCAAAGTTAAAACAAAATGATTTTCAGAACTTCCATGATATTCTTCTACTACTAAATCCAGTATTTAATCTCTGTGACATACTTCCTTATATTTAAGCATGATTTTTCCTTGCTCATTTGTTAGGAAATGGGGAAAGAGAAGGAAATCTGAAAATTATTCAAACTGAGTCTTTATTCCAAAATATCCGAGTCTGAAGATGAATAGGAAGGGGTTGCCAGATAATTTAATACCAAGAATAGACCTTTACTATCCAGTTCCTTCAAAATCTCAGCATCACAAGAGGACAGAAGAGTATGTCTGATCAGATCGATGGAGTCATTTCAGAATTGCTTCCTTCCAAAATTTAAATTTCATTTTCAATTTCCTGGAAGAACTATTCCAGATGGGTTGAGTCAATCAAACAAAATAGGAGCTGACCTGAAAGCACTACTCTGGCTTCAAAGGAAGGAAAAACAGACCTTGGTTGAAGATATTTTTCATTTTTAAATATGTCTGCACTGGGGTGAGATATATTTGTTGCCCTTTCAATGTGGCAAAGGCTGCAAAAATGAAGACAGAAACAAAACCAGAAAAGTAGTTTATGTTCACAGAGGAACTTTTCTTGATTAAAAAAAAAATCTAACAGCAAGATCGTTAGTTGTCCCTTCCCTCTTTCTAGTAGCCTCTCCATTTTCCCGTGCTCACTTTAGTCCTAGAAAAGGGGGAGACTATTAATGTAGATTGCAATTTGGAGACTGTAACTTTTACCTTCTCCTATGACCTATTGGCCCAGAAGTCAGATTTAGAGCCATTGAATACCTCCCTCCCTCTTAGGCTTTCATTTTAGCATCCTTGATGTCACACATAGAGGATGAAGCCTTGGTAGTGAGTTGCAGCTGTTGCCTGTAATGGGACACTTTAGGGGAATGCCTGGCCTTTAGTGTAGCTCCCTATAAAAGAAACAGTACAGGGTCAAGACTCATCTCAAATATCACCTCCTTTGGGAAGTATGCTCTGTACCCCACCCAGTGTCTCCTTACCCAGAGCACCAATATTCCATGTTTGCTTTTCAACCTATATCAGCACATTCATCTTGATGCATTACATTGTGTTTCTATCACTCCCTTTAGGATTTGGAATGTTTGGCAATGCCTATTATCTTTGTTTTCCTCAATGCATAGTACAGCAAGAGGAACAAGTGCTGAACAATCAACATTAACATCTTTCCAAATTCAGAGTCAGTTGGAGACATACGTGAAATTCCTCCTATATATGGAAATGGAACTATCAGAGAGAGATCACATACTCTCTAATGACCCATACCTTTAATTTCCTAGTTAGTTATAATTCCAATTAACTATGCTTAATGTTTTACAGTTTTCCAAAATCTTCACCATTGCATTTGTATCAGCAAGGGGTCATATAATGTATGACAGTTACAATAAGTGATACATGTATTTGAGGAAAGTGCTCAGTGAATCAAACACAGAAGTGATGTCACAGTTTCATGAGAGAAGGAATAAAAGAGGTTAAGAACATTTGCATGCTTAATAAATGTCTTTTTCTTCCTAATCTGAACCTTTCCCCTTGTCTTTTTAATCATACTCCTTCTTTCAGAACCACATTCCTAATCTATAAATTATGTCTTTCTCCACCAGCTCAGGCCATCTGCTCAGTGCTTTCCCATCCTTAAACTTGCTTGGAATCTTCTATCCTCTCAGGCTTTACCCCATCCCCCACCACTGTTTGCTTTCCTTTGTCAACCCTTCTGAACTGTAGACAGAATGTGGTGATACCCATAACCATTGCTGTCTCACTACCCATTTGTTTTGCAATCACTTTTCCATCTGTCCTCTCCTTTGCAGTCATTTTTACTGTGTAACTTCTGCGTTTATTACTCAGCTGAAGCCTTTGTCTCAAGGGTAACCCCCTGGTCAATGAATTCAATAGTAATTGATATCAGAGATTAAAAGCACAGGACTCAGAGATCAACATATTTTGAGTTAACGCCACACCGTGCCTTTTAACTACCTATTCAGACTTCATTAGTTTTAGTAATCTGTACACTCAGTTTTTGTGCGTTTAAAATGGGCAAGATCTGGGCAGTAGAACTGGCTCAGTGATTAACAGCACACATTGCTCTTGATTCCCAGCAGTCATATCAGGAGTCTCACAACCACGTGGATCCCAGCCCCAGAGGGAATCAAACTTGCCTCTGGCCTCCCTAAGCACCTGCATTCACATGCATATACCCCACACAGACAGAAAAATAATAAATATTTTTTAAACCAAAAATAAAATAGGCAATAAGGAATTCTGAGAATTAAATGGGAAATTTCTGAAACACAGAATCTGGTCAATGAGTGGTAGAAATTTAGCCTCCTATTAATCTGAATTGTGTTCAGCTGTTTTTGACATTAGGGTTTATACACCTTGTACTGGTGCTGCAAACACCAATGATATTCTGAACTCTGGGTTTGATCTTACCATTCTAACTTCTTTGTTGCCTCCCACAGAACTGGTAACTCTTCCTCTTCCGTCTATCTCAATAAAG
This sequence comes from Cricetiscus sungorus, assembly GCA_030556225.1. NCBI lineage: Eukaryota > Metazoa > Chordata > Mammalia > Rodentia > Cricetidae > Cricetiscus > Cricetiscus sungorus. Next base: position 38,453,012 of record JANBXA010000726.1, read on the forward strand.
CTGGAAATAGGGATCTTGAATTTTAAGTGAAGATATTGCACATCAACAGTAACATGCATTTCTGTCCTTCTAAACTGGCTTTCATTTTGTTTTTTTCATATCCCAGTTTCCTCTTCCTCAGGTCCTCCCTTGTCCCCCACCAGCCCCTCCATCCCATCCCCCATCTGTTCCACAGGGAGAGTTGAGGATCATCAAAATGTGCCAAGTCATTTGGGGTAGGGCCTAGGCCCTCCCTCTGGAGTTCAGTTTGACTTGGTTCTTTTGTCTCAAGCATGACAGGTTTCACTCTGTTCTTCCTAGCCTACTGTTAACCACCAGGGTTTTGACTGTGTTGGTATTTTTCTTTCCTTTCACATTTTGAGTGTAATCTCTTCCATGTGATATCTTTCTGTGGACAAAGGCTCTGGAGTCATTCCAGTTCTCCCACTTTCCAGCTGTGTGTTCATGGGACAGATATTAAATCTCTTAGCTCCACTTTTCTATTTCAGAACACTAGAACAATCACTATGTCTAATTGATCAAGAATTTGTTTTATATGAATATCAAATAAAAAATTAGAAAAGAACTCACAATGTGTGATATATTGACCTAACTTTTCTTCACCTTGGACTCCAGAACAATTAAATTTTGCCTTCTTTTATTGATCTATATTAACAGAAAATATTAAAATTATCTAATTACACATGGATTAACACTTCATTAATCACTTCTAACTGTTAGATAAACAATTTTCCTTAAATTATTATATGGTGGTTCAGTTTGTTCTTTTTGAATTGAATTTAGCCATTTTTTTTTTATTTTGGTCATTGGTTTTGGCATTTTTTTCTTTATTCCCTCTTCTTCTGTTTACTTTCAAAAGTAGCAGCAATGATTAGTATATGAATGTAACTATTTCAAGATTTTTCTCTAATTTCAAATAGATTGTTTGGTTAGTGTCTCACAAGAAATTATTGACTTCGGCATTATGTTGACTGGAGACAAGTAGTTAGGGGCCTTTACATTTGAGTCAATGGGAAAATTGGTAGGTTTGGCTGTTAGGAGGGTAAAACTTTGGTCTCCACACTCGTTTTAGATCCTAAAACTTATAATTCTCACTGTGAGCAATGAAAGTAAGCAATATAATTGACTGATTTGTTTTGTGCACAAAGCTTTAGACAATAGAAGCCATCCAGAAGACATACTTTCAAACTTAAAAAGTACTCAGACAACACACTGAGTTAGGATAAAACACATGGGGAACCTTGGCAGATTCTATGGCAGGCAAGAGTGACTGAGGCTGAAGGACAAACATGCCAGGAAGACAGAGATTACGTGAGAAGTTTTTTTTAGAAAGGGGGCAGGGAAAAAAGAAGAAAAGAGATACAGAGATAGAGAAAGGACAGAAGAGAAGAGGGAGACAGGAAAAGTCCTGTCTACCCCAGGGGAACAGTGGGAAAGAGAGAAGGAAAGAGAGCATATGTGGTCAGGGGTCTTTGTGTGTGTGTGTGTGTGTGTGTGTGTGTGTGTGTGTGTGCATATGTATATAAATTGAACTTAATATTATTATTGGGTGGGTGCACAAACCATAGCACACATATGAATGTCAAAGGACAATTTGGGGAATTTGTTCTGTCCTTCCACTACAGGTTACAGGGGTCGAACTTAGGTCATTTGGCTTATAGAGTAAGTAGCTATACTCACTGAGCTATCTTGACAGCCATATATACACTTTTTAAGTATGAATCAAAAAATGAAGCTTTGAAAGAAATGACTGGTGGATAGGCTTTTTACACTAGCCAATAGGTGGTCATGCATGGTGGGGAACCTTTCCTAGGACTCTTCATTCTATAATTCAAAGTGTACTTACTTTGCCTACATATAATACAGTTTTTCCACAGCCAAAAATTTCCTCTCAAGTTGGCATAAGGCTTGATAAAGAAAGAATTAATTACTTTTTGGCCTTTGATTTTAAAATTTCAAGACTCAGTTGTCTTTGTGATCTTACTCTCTGAAAAATCAATCAACAAGGGGACAGCCTCAGCCAAGATGATAATGAAATATCACGTCAGGCTCATCATATCTTCCTTAGGAAAGAAGAATGAAATGAGGAACATTTAACAAAAATATCTTAAGAAAGCCTCATGTATGTGCTTATTTTCAACAGGCCCATGGCATGCTGTACAAAGGCCTAGCTAACTTAGTTCTGTCCCCATAACTACAAGGTCTCTTAGTCTAAGTGTCAAAATGACATTAAAGACATTTTTTTCTTTCCTTTTTGTCTTTTCTATTTTTGAGACAAGGGTTCTCTGTATAGTTTTGGAACCTGTCCTGGAATTCTCTCTATAGACCAGGGTGGCCTCAAACTCACAGATATCTGCCTGTTTTTGCCTCCTAAGTGCTGGGACTAAAGGTGTGCACCACCACTGGCCAGCTCACATTAAAGAAATGTTAAGAGAAAATGAAATAATGAAAATGGGTTTGGAAAAGCAGCATGTCGATTCTCAATGCTCCCAGTCTGTCTTTGTGCTTGACATTCTTCTTTGTTTTTTTTTTTGTTTGTTTGTTTGTTTGTTTGGCTTTTTTTTCTTTCTTTCCAAGAAATGAGAACGGAAGTTTCCCCAGCTGGGAGAAGAATGGAATGACTGATTGATGGTGCACCTTCATATGTGGGCACTAACACAAAATTCTTGTCAATTTCTATTTGTTCAGGCAGTAAGGAAGAGAAACTTGTTTTTTGTGTAAAACTTGTACAACTGGGTATACCTAAAAGTTTCCTTGGTGAGAGCTGGCACTATGAGATTTGTCTGGGGCTGTGGTTTTCCCCAACTTGGAAATCTAAGAATTCTGGTATGTTACATTATCTTGCTTAAGATTGGAAATCGTTTCCTAAAAGTTAGATGTCTTTTTGGAGGCAAAACAGAAGAGTGATTGCTGCCAAGAACTGCTCCAAAAAACTCCATCCAATTCCTTGTCCCTACACTAGAAACTGGCAACTGACTTTCCTCCCAAGGATGTTATCAAGTTCCATTCCTTACTGACAGAATAGGAACATCAACAAACCATGGTCTTTCAAGGAGGCCAAAATTTGAGTTCTCATGTCAATTTCAAAGTCTATCATCTATTGATAGCTCAAGTGTCTCTTTTGCAGTAACATGGAAGCCTACAGAAACACTTCACCCATTATGTTGAACTAAAATGGGTAATTGATAATTCATACTGGTCTAGCCTTAGATCCAGTGGAGAATACAAAAGTATAAGATCTCAGATCTGGTTGAGAGATAGTAACTTCTTTAGTTCTGTGTAGGTAACAGCAGAGTAAAGCCAGAGTGAGTATAGATAGAATTAATGCAAAGACAGAAAATGAAAAGCTAGGTAAAAGAATAAGAAAAGACTTGGGAGAAGGGAAATGGCAAAGAAAATGTTATGTAATGATGGCCGTAAAGGGGGCACGGGAACGTCACTTAAAGAGAAAGACAGCCACCTTGTGGGACTCAAACTTCATACTGTTTTCCCTATTTTGTTAGTGTCCACTTGGACTTAGAAACTTGGACTGTTCACAGCAGGCACCAGGATCCACAGCCACCTGTGGTTTCAGGCTGAAGGCAGTTGAAGGAATGGGCAAGGTAAGGTGTTGTCATGCTTTAATTCCTTTATCTGCCTATCAATCACAACATCCAGGCCTTGAAAGTCCCAAACCTCACACTGTAAGTGAATTGTAACTTCTTATGTTATTAAGCATTGAGGCTTGACTTGCACTCAGTCATCTTCCCGCTTCCAGAAGGGATAATTTTTCCAGTCAAAGGTGACTGGATTACTATACTGTCCCTCGGAGACATAAGCCTGAGTTTGTTTGTTTATTCATTTCTAAAACTGGATATGGGATGCTACAAGGAGAAGAGAGGCTATGTTCTCCGGAAACTAGAGTCTGTGTCAGGGCAGCATGCCCTCACCATCCCTCTCCATTTGTTGTAAAGAAGGACCAGACAGAATGATGGATAGTTGCCGTTGTTTATAAAACTATTGAATATGTCTAAGCTGAATTCTCGGCAATCGGGTCTACTCAGCTTTAACCCTTTGGCTGGGCTATTCATTTCAACTAGATGTAACAGATGCACTGACTAAATCTATCTTCACTTGTTTGGCATCTCTTATTTTCTTGAGCCTTTACCTAACATACAAATATGTCTGTTTTAAAAGATGCTGTGGACGTATTTCAAGGTATATTCATGGTATGCACCAGGTTTTCTATAGTCAGATACTTTGTCAGAGATACACATTTCCTTTAAATAATTCCTACCTCACACATGGATAAATTCCTTGTCAGGAAATCATCCTTTTTAGGATCCACTCTTAAATTCCTGTCGTTCTAAGCAGAATCCCAGGGATGAACTGAAATATTTGAGTTATCTTCATCATTTAACAAAAAAAAAACTAACATTCAGAGAGGACAAGAAAGGTGTTGTCCAAACCCACACCCAAATTTATGGCTGAACTAGAGTGGAGAGTCTGACCTAGACATAGGTGGGTGGGTGTGGGGCCAACAGGATCACTAGATGCTTTATACATAATATTGGATCTACCTCTGAGAATTATTCATCTGAATGTTATTTTTCAATTTATCGATATGTAGTTCCTTCAGTGTTCACTTTCCTGCAAGATTTTCATTGTTTGCTGAAACTCAAATGAAAAATAAGTTTTCCATTCTTGTTAAAACCTTAAAGAGAAGTAGGTGAACCTTATATAACATTTTGTTCTCTATAGTGCCTTTTACAGTTTGTATGTAGTGCTGACAAATATAAGAGAAAAAAATGAGTTTAGTGAAAATGAAATCTGAATGCAAAGCCAGACAAACCCTGTTTTCCTTTTAGCACTAACACTTAAGAATTACATGTCCTTGAGTAAGTAATTTCTCATATTGGAGCCTCATTCCTACATGTATAAAGTGTAATTAACCATATACAATAGATGTGTTTGTGATAATTATGTGTGTGTGTATGTGTGTATGTGGAGTCTAATATGGCACCTTCATTAGTACACACTCAAATACAAGGGAACCATTTATATTATGGAATGAAGGTGTGAATAAATATTTGTAATCGAGAGTGGTGTGCTGTCGAAATGGAGGTCACAGAGAAGAATCAAGTAGCGTCAAGAAATGCTGTTCAATAGTTTCATAGCTTATCTTCTGTCTTAATTGAGATTGTACTTTGTTGTACTGTTGTGTGAATGACAATGTCTAGAGTATTCTAGCTTGCAAAATGAGACTGTAAGGTAAAAGGATTCCATCTTGGTCACAAACCAATTGAGGTAGGGCCATATTTCTTGAATATTTAAACTTCTGTTCGGTAATTAAAAATGTTTACTCCTACAACCCAATCTGATTTTATCTATTTATTAATTTGTAAATGTTTATGTGTATGGGTATATGATCTTCACTGATGTCTGTATCTGTGTACCACATGCATGCCTGGTTCCTGAAGAGGCCAGGAGAGGCTGTTAAGTTTCCTGGAGCTGGAATCACTATTGGTTGTGAACTGCTATATGTATGCTGGGAATGGAACCTGGGTCCTCTGGAAGATCAGCCAGTGCTCTTCACTAGCTAGACATCTCTCCAGCCCCAGGAATTCTGATTTTAACCATTAAGGAAATAGTACAGAAGTATACTACATGTAGGATGTGTGTGTGTGCGTGTGTGTGTAACAGGACCCTTTCACATATCCTCAGTGAATGTATAAAAACAAAAGTAGAAACTGTGACAAAAAAGAAAAAAAAAGTGACAACAAATTCACCATGGCTAAAACAAGCTGATATAGTAGCCTGGGCTTGATGTTATGGGTTAGAGTAACACATGGAATTGTTCTTTACGTTTAGGTGAAAGAAACATGCAGTGGAAATTGAATGGGATCCTGTTTACCTTTTAGTTTGTGATTTTTTTTAAGAAGCTAATATCCTCTTCTATTTCCTTGTCTTAACATTCTAATTGTCACATGATTAAATGGTACCATTTTGAAGGAACAAAGAAGGCAAAAAATGAGTCCAAAAGCAGACAGAAGAACCCTAAAACAAGGTTCAAAAAATGTTTTGGTATTTTGGCCAGTTCAAGCATATAAGAATAAAGAAGACCTGGCAACAGGGAGCTTATGGCTTCTAGCCCACTGCTCAGTCTTGCCAAAGCCTGAGTTACTTTTCACAAAGTCAACGTAGAGGAGAATTGTTAGTGGAAAACTATAAGCTGTTGAGAGCATACCGTTCTAGGTTATCTGAAACTGGCTGATTCCAGAGTTTCAGCCATCTAACAACTCTGCAAATTGTAGAAAACAGAGCATTTCAAAATATTTTCAACATAGATGCTAGGTCTTCCACTTGGCTTTCAATATCAGTTTCAGCTCTAATTTTACATGAATTTTTAATATTCCTTGTTTATAAATGTGTTCATCCTTTTCGAATCCTCCCTATGACTGGTTGTAATACAACACAAGCTTTCTCAGCAGTGAGTTAAATAAGATCTTTATCATTTGTTCATTTTATAGCTGCCTGACAGTCATAACTCATACTATTTTATAAAACATTTGTGAATTAATCTCTCTGTTGAGTTGTAACAATCAAGTCTGAAGTGAATAGAAGTCAATACATCATACCATCAATGCAGGAAAACCTGTGGATTTTCAAAGGAGCAAATTACAAAGCATGTAGAATATGTATTCCCCTCTCCATCTCATCCCATTCCATTCACCCTAAGATGCAAACTCTTCAAATTAAAGGAATCCTGTTGGCATGTGAGTGGCAGAACAGAGAAACAATACTATCTCAATGACTTCAGCAACTTGGGTGTCATTCCTAGACATGACAGGTGTAAAATGTTTGAAGAGAGCTGACTTGTGAAATCAACTGGCAATTTTAATTATTGAACAGCATTCTGGGATGCATTTGCAGTGTACACCTTTGGGACAATTCACACACATGCAGCAAAATGATATGATAAAACAGTTTTCATCAAGACTCAGGGAGAGATCTGATTTCAAGTGGGGAATCAACACAATTTTATGTCATTAAGAGAACCATGTTCCAACTTTCCAAAACAATGTCAATAGATAGGAGCAGAAATTAAGATTGAATGTAAGAGAGATGTGGTACCATCCAGAGATAATAAGGTAAAAGTTGCCAGGGTAGAACAGGGTAATAAACATTTGTGGCTCATATGTCATTTGCTCAAGTCTTTCATACATATCATATACTTAAGAGCAGCACTACTTGACAAAGTCTGCTTTGGTATTCAGAAACTATATATTCTGACCCTTTCTAGTTCCTTGATCACTGTGCCACTTTAATCTACTCATTTTAACTTTGGAGTAACTTTTACATTTAACTTATAAAATAATAATTCTACATGTGCTTACTGATTAAATAGTGCTTACAGATAATAAGGAAAAATTCACTATCTTAAGCTTACATATAATTTTTTCTTATTTTACATATAGATCCCAGTTCTCTCTCCCTCCCTCTCATGCCCCCCCATTCCCCTCCCATCCCATCCCTCCCACTTAAGTAAACACTTTAATGGATGACATGATAGTTTTGTTTTAAAGAAAACAAAAATTATATGTCAATTTGATCCAAGATTCAATCAGAGGATTTTTTTTTAACATGTACTAAGTTTTTAACATGTAATAGATTTCTTTCTTTTTTTTTTAATACATCTTTATTTTTGGTGAAGTGGGTATTCACTTACCACAGAGGTCAGAGATTTAGTTCTCTTTCTACCATGTGAGCTCTGGGTATTGAACTCAGGTATTTAGGTTATCAGGCTCCACAGCAAGTGCCTTTCCTCTCTAAACTGTTTGGCCAGCCCCTCACAGATTTTAAATGACTAGATAGGAGTATAGTATGCACATACCTAGTGCCTCTGGATGCCAGAAGAGGGCATATCAGATCCTGGGAACTGAAGTTACGGCACGTTTTGAGCTGCCATCTGGATGTTGGAACATGAATCTGGATCTTCTTTAAGAGCAACAAGTGACCTTAATTGCAGAGCCATCCCTCCAACCACTGTGTGTATTCTTTTTTTTTTAACCAAATAAAATGTTTGCCTTTTAAACACAATTGACATTGATTATGTATGTACTTAAACTGTCCTACTCATCCAGGAAATATGAAATCCCAACTCATTCTGATTAGCAGGAAGGTATAGTTGTGATACCACCACTTTTTTTTTTCCTCCCACTACTCTGGACTGGGTATGTCAGCACAAGTTCTTTCTGGGACCATTCTGAACCCAGATAATAGATTTAATGAGCTCAAAATAGGTTGTTGACCTTCTTCCAAATCATTAATGCCTTAGGCAGCTATCCCTATTTCTCACTCTTTGTCAACTTCTTTCAAAGTGTACCTTCTTGTGGCATTTCAGTGAGGTGTATGTCCACCTCAAAAATTTAAACTACCCTTTTTAAAGACTCATCAGGCAAAAGACAAGGTTTCAAAGAATTCCACTTCATCTCTGCTTTTTTCTTATGTCAAGATATTCCTATTCTGAATTGTGTACAACTCTGAGAGCCTATTAAGGTTGCCTATTGTCTCTGATAATACTTGCTTAACCTCCCTGTCTTTGGACCACCTAAGGGTTGTCAGAGAACGTAAATAAAACATTCCTAAAGCAACGAGCTATAAATTTAGATTAACAAATGTTGGAAGAGATTCTGATTCACAGAATTTATGTTTCTCTTTTGAGTTATTATGAAATGGAGAGTATGTGAGTCATTCACTAAACATCTATAGGAAGATTCAAAAACTTGAACTTGTATTCGAGTCTTGGATAACACATATTTTGGCTTCTTACAATTTCAATTCACCTTGAGCTTAGTTCTCTCAAATAGAGTCATAGTGAGTAACAGGAAATGAAAGGCCTACAAATAGAAAAAGAAGTCAAACTATACCCATTTTTAGATGATATTATCCATAAGAGATCACAAAACATCTACCAGAAATCTTCTAGAAACAGCAATTTCAGCAATATGGCAGTATATAGAAGAAATTTGTATAATTCAATAGCTCTTTTATACATCAATAAGAAACACACAGAAAAAGTATGTGTTTGGATGCACTCCCATTCATAGTAGCCTTAAAGTAAACGAAATATCTAGGAATAAAGCTATCCAAAGACACGAAAGACTTCTATAGTGGCTATTTTAATCTCTGAAGAAAAAGACACTAGAAAGTGGAGAGATATCCTTCATGGATCGATTGTTCCATTCTACCAAAAAACTGTTGTTTCTTCTGAGATTCCATACCAGAGGGAAAGGCTTTCAGTAGCAAGGTAAACAACTCAAAATAGCTTCAGGGAATCTCTGGACCTGACCAGATTCTCTAGGTGCCTCCCTTCCCAAGAGTAAACAAGCCAACCTGCTGAGTCACTCTTATCAAGCAGAGCTGCACAGAAGACTCAGAGACCAGCCAAGCTGCCTGGAAGAAGCATACATCAGCCAAGCTGCCTGGAAGAAGGTTAGAGCAACTAAGTCACTTGGAAGTAACACTCTCCAACCTGTTGAGCTCCCCGCCGACTTTTCATCATCCTCTGGGTTTCTAGCTTTGGTTCAGTCATCTCTGCTGGGTGGGTGATGCAGCTGTCTTGCCATTTCTGCTCCTGTAAGCCAACCCCTCATCTATATTTCTCTAAATAACCCCAGTACAGCTCACAGTACACCAAGTTGGACTACAGTGGAATCCAAACTTTATGCTGTAGGATCCCTATCTAGGGGGAGTAGACATGTATGTTGTGTCTTCCCAGGAAGGGTCTTGTTACACAACAAAGACATTTATTTACTTGTAGAACCAGTATTTATCCCTAATGCATGGACTTTGGGAGCGAATTCCCTATGGAGGGATACTCTCTCAGCCTAGGTACATGGTCAAGAGCCTAATTGATGTGATAGGCTTTGATGATCCCCCATGGGAGGCCTCACTCTCCCTGGGGAGTGGGTGGGGAGGTGGGATTGGGGGTTGGTTGGGGAAATGCAAGGGAAGGAGGGAGAAGGACCTGGAATTGGTATGTAAAATAAGATTGTTTTTATTTTAAATTCCAAAAGAGAATGAAATTAGACCTGTTTACTATATTGTCTTCCACAAAAATCAACTCCAAAATGGATCAATGTGAAACCTGACACCCTGAAACTGCTAAAAGAAATCAGAGGCTGTACCCTGTGTGATATCAGTGTGAACAGATATTTTGAATAGGTCTCCATTTGCCCAAAAATTAAGGCCAACTATTGACAACTGACACCTCATAAGTCCAAAAAGCATCTGAATAGAAAACAAAAAGAGAAAGAAAAAAAATAAACAAGAATAACAAAACTCAATCAGGTCAAGAGAAAGGCTAAAGAATGTGAAGGAATCTTTGCCAGCTGTATATCTGACAGAGGATTAATACCCAGAATATATAAAGAACTAAAAAAAAAAAAAAGAAAAAAGAAAGAAAAACAAACAAAACAAAGAGTCAAAACCAAAATAAAAGAATACAATGGCAACAACAAAACCAAATAGGACCCATTCAGGACTAGTGAGGTCATGGATTATGGTAGAGAAGCTACAATTGTCAATTCACTAAACCAGCATATTTTCTAACTGCATTCTAAATATTTATTCATTTACCCACAGATAAATGTAGCTATTCCATCTCAACAAAAAGCTCTTCTTTTTGCAACAGATGGAGACTATTACAAAACTACAACTTATCAAAATGCTGATAACAAGGGATTTTGTGGTTCCTGGCCCCACCTGATCTATCTTCAGGTTCTAACATGAGGTTTAGGTTTAAGGAGAGGGCAAGGGATATACATACCTAAGCATTCCTCCTGGTTAAAGAATGGGTCAGTCTGTCGTCATTGTATTAATCCCTCCTGCAAGATGATCTGTTTTTCAGGACTGTGAGAAATTTATTTCAGGGAGATCTTAAGTTGCTTTCTGGCTGACCAGTGCCATAGTTTTTTTCTTCACGCATCATTAGACTGCTGAGAAAATTCAAATTTCTTGGGGTCCAGTGTTTTAGTAGTCTGATAGGTAAAGGGATATTTAGTATAACTCAATTCCTTAAGGAAGCTATTTAGAATATCTTAACTCCTGCTGAGTGAGATGGTTACAAGATAAGAATAAGAATGGATTCCCTCAGGGCTGGATAGATAGCTCAGCATTTAAGAATGTGGTCTGCTTTTCTAGAGGAGCAGAGTTCAATTCTCAGCACCTATGTCAAATGGCTCAAAAACGCCTGTAATACCTGGTTCAGAGGATCCATTGCCTCAGACTTCCTGTACACAAATTTGCAAGCACACACGTATATAATACAAATACTCCTTTTCAATGGGATTCAAGTAGATTTTAGTACTACTATCATATAAAACTAATAGAAAAATTGATGATAGAAAAATTGATGTCATCAAAATAAAAAGTATCTATTTGACTATAATAATAGCATAAATAATTAATTTCAATTTAAATGTGAAGCATGACTTTGAGAAAGAAATACTGCTGCATGTCATAAAGCAATACATTTAACATTTTGTTCAATCTTCGGCATTTCTGTGACTTTTACAGGTTCTTAAACATGAATTAAGCTTCTAATTAATTGTTAAAATCAGTCCTCTTCATAGATATTAGGTCTGCACTTAAAGAAGGGAAACTGGGTCTAGAGGATTAATTGAATAAGATAATTCACAAAGATAACTGGGCCAGCAATATGGATCAGTGGGTAAAAGCATTTGCTTCACAAACCTGATGACCTGAATTTGCTATCTGAAATCCATAGTGAAAAGAGAGAACCAGCTCGTAGAAGTTGTCCTCTGATCTCCACATTCATGCTACAGTATGAGTACACATACACACACAGGCACACAGTTAATGAATAAAATAAAAATTTAAAAAATGATCACATAGAAAATTAAACATAAAAGGGATCTATGTATATGAATTTATATCACATCACATCATAACGCCATACCCTTTACTGGCTTCATTATCATTTGTAGAAACAACCTTACCCTTAAAATACAGGTTCTAATCTTATGCCTAGGATTACATTATATATGTGTAAATCAAATTTAATAGCCTTTCTTTCAGTACTTAATTATAAGTGATCTCTGATTTAAAAGAACATCTATTAAAGAATAGAGGGCAAGAACTACACATAGGAGGACAACAAGGTATGAGATATCAGAGTGGGTGGTGAGGTAGCAATGCTATAAATGAGGATTTTTCAGGGCTTAAGCAATGACTGTTGCTCTTCTATAATTTCAGGTGACTTACGAGATCAATAGCAGTATGTCCTTACCATATGCTTTCCTCCCTGGAACTTTTGGGATCTTTTCTAAATGACTGTGATTTTATAGCATCTCATTCCAAGGAAAACGTTACTCAGTTCAGGGTCAAAGACCTGGCAAATATGGCACCCTAACATTTAACCTGATTTACAGTCATTCTGGTTCCTTTCACTCAACTTCAGCCACATATTTAGTATCCCTGACCAGGCTTCCTTGGGATCCTCAATGTCTTTGAAGTATATTTTAAATGCTTTTGTTCTACATTTATACTTTCACATTGTATACTTTGTATGTATACTTTGATATTGTCTTTGAGTCTCAAGTTAAATTTCCTTTCATGAAAAATGACCCAAATTAGAACTCCCTTTATCTATATTCCTTCTTTGAACATTTCTAAAAATTAGCTTACAAGATAGTATCCTTATGGTATTTCTCTACATCATTTGTTTTGACTGCTGTTTGTCACACTTATTTCTATCTCTCATCTTCTTCCTCCTCATTGCCACTTAAAGCCGTACATTTCCACCATCTCCCTCTTCCTATTTCAAGTACATGTGTCTTACTACCTATCTCACCCCTCTCCCTCGGGCACCAAATAAATGCTTGTTAAAGAAATGAAAGGTTTATTACACTATAGGAGTGATCTTCATTTGGCCACAAATGAAATAAGACTTTAATAATATTAATCTGGTATGCATAATATCCAAACAAAATCTGATCTTAGACCTCAGAAAAATTTCCTTCTGAGAAATTTTTTTGTTTGTAAGGAGTTCACAGTTAGATTTACATTCAAGCTTTTGAAAAACTGGAAAGGATAAGGAGGAAAGGGAACAAGTGTACAGGAAAGAAAAAACCCAGAACATTTATCAAATTATTCTTATAATATAACACATATAACAAATTGCTTGAACTAGTGTTTATTGGCTCTAGGAATGATAGTACAAGTAAATGAATTAATATAGTAATGGAAGTAGGGTAATGTTTGATGGCTGATATTAGATGAGGGTTCTCTGTCATTTTTATTCTCACAAAAATCTTCAAAAGTAAAAATTTCACATTTTATAGATATCACAGTAGAAAGCCATCATGTGAACCCAGGCTTGTTTCATTACAGAGGAAAGGTGAAAACTTTTAGGAGGTGATTAGATAATGGGTCAAAAATGAGGGAGTAGAGGTTTTAGAACTTAAGAATGGATGAATAGGTATAGGGCCTTGTCACAGTTGCTGAGATATGGTAGGTATATTTTCAAATACAGGTGGTCATGTAGTAAATATCTTAGCCTTATTTAGTGTTATTTAAGGTAGTGATGATGACTACTGTGATAAAAAAAAAAAAGTCCCTCTTACCTACTACACAAAGGGACTTTGCTGAAAGGTTTTTGTCAGGCTGTGTTTTCAAGATGTGAGTTTTGTATTACTGGATAAACTTAAGGGATGTATAAATGACTGCCACAAAGTTACACAAGGTAAAACTGCATTAGGAGAGTATTTGGAAGAGATGACCATATAGGATCCTAAGTACTCTCCAATTATACAATTATAAGATAAAAATAGAGCAACATGTTGTATTTACAGTAGCCAGGGCTATAATGATGGAAGATGGAAAAATGCTTGTTAAAATCACACTCCTGCTGCATTTATACTGTGCATTTATCTATCCATTTATCCACAGGATCTGATACTAGCCTGAATTAGCCTTTTGAATCATTTAGATATTCTCCGAGGCTGCCGCCTCCTCCTCCATCATCATCACCACCACCACCATTCTCATCATTCTCATTATTGTCACCATCTTCAGCTTTACCATTCATTATTATTAACTTCTAATTCAGCTCATGAAAACGGATGTTACTTACTGTTGTCCTGCTGAACACATTTGTAATTCATGTGCATCTATGAAAAATATTATAAAACATTTGATTGTTAGACTATTATCAAATTTATTATAATTGGGGTGTGATTAAAAAGGCAGGGGTTTTGAAATGAGTTAAGTAGAAGCTTGGGATCTGGAGCATCCTTAGGGAATATACTTTGAACATTTTAAATTGATTGCTAGTGATGACAGAGGAGTGAGTGCACCCAAAACGAGCCATCATTACTCCCTGTCCCCTGACATATGTGCATAGTTAGACCCAAGGGAATACTGAAATTCCTCCTTGGAACTCTGAGCTGAGGGACTGGGGTAAGCTCATGCCTGAAAAATTGTGACTGTAGCATCAGAGAACTAAAGTGGGAGTCAAAAAGATTGTTTCCTCAGTAGTGGGTAATTGTTGGCCAATATCTATTCTTCACTTAAATATTTTAAAAAGAAGTTCTTAAATCACTGAGCAGTAACAAAACAACAACAACAAAAGAAGCTGGGGAGGTAGATCGATCAAGTAAAGTGCTTGGCACACAAAACTAGGCCTGAACTAGCTGTATTGGGGAGGGAAGCAGCGATAGGAAAGCAGACATAGGAGGATGCTTGGGGTTTGCTGGCCAGGAAATTTAACCAAATAAGGCAAGTTCCAGGTTCAGAGAAAGATCCTGTGTGAAGAATCAATTAGGATGAAAGACACTATTAACTTCTGTCCTCAACACACATGTGTACATACAAGCACACATATGTGAACACACACACATACACATATGAATATGTACACACAGCCACTAATAATAACAAAAAGAGTTATTAAAGATTCCAGAAATGCCCCATCCCTCTCAACTAACAGATTTCTGTTCATGGAAAGTATTAGAATTTTGTCTACTCAACATTCACCAAAGTCTGTGCTAAGCCTTATGGACATTTACTTTTCACTGTCTTACAAAATATTTGGCATTTATTTTATCATTGTTTTGAATCTTATTTCAGAATATGCTCTATGCTCATAGACAATTATGTTGCTAAAAACCAATGGGCTTAAATTAACAGATGAATGAATGTGGAAAAATATATATAGTTTTATTTTCAGATTTGAAAAGAACAAAGTAATGGTATCTATATGAAAATGGGTGGAACTGAAGGTCATTTTGTTAAGCAAAATTAGTTATGATCAGACAGGTAAGTATCTCATACTCTCTCATGTCCAAAGAAAGAAAGATTAAAATACAAAGTTGGATTATTTGAGAACAGTACCAAGGAAAAGAAGGAAAGAAAATAAAGGCAAAAGGGGGAGGGCTATATATTATGAGAATGCATGATATGCACCTGTGAAAATGTTTATATAATAAACATATAAGAAAACCCGAATGAGTTTACTGGGATGATTGAGAATTCATACTGACAAAAACTACTTATTGAGTATGGACAGACTCATTGACTAAATCAATAAATAATTTTTACTGTTTCATTATTTTTAAGTTACATTTTGGAAAAAAATAAGCGAGACCAAATAAATATGTAAGGAATCTCCAGAGAGAAATTTGTGCAACATTAGGTCTCTACCTAGGTGTTATTTAAAACAATCAAAAACAATTTGGTATAATCAGAACAATCAATAGTGTATTGTTGATATTATATATGTTTATTAAATGTCTACTAAAACTGGATATTTATGTTGCAAAGAGGCCCCATAGGAAGCCCTAAACAACCCTGACTGTTGTCAATACTGGAAGTTGCTCTCCACAAACTGATAGCAAATCCCCACTGCCAAAGGTAACACCTACACAACTCATTGAAAATGGGAAAACTGAGTAGGTGCTTATATAGAGCACCACTAAATGCTAATGTCTTTAGTAAAAGCAGGTACTCTGCATGCTACCAAAGTAGAAATATAAAGACTAACCCAGTCACAAATCCTTTGATTTTCAGTGCTGCCTGCAGCATACACCAGTGCAGAGGCGGCACAAAGCTTGTGGCAGAAACCAACCAATATTTCATTTGACTTAAGCCCACTTCATAAGGTGGAACTTATACCTAGCATTAATAGATAACGAAATAACTGAGACTGGATAGTCCATGGACACAGGGTAAAGCCAAATACTATTGAACACACACACACACACACACACACACACACACACACACACACACAAATCGCAATAAAATGACTCCTAATGACATTCTAGTATACATATAGGACAGTGTGCTCAGCCATTGTCAGAGAAGTTTCCTCTTGCAGCACATACAGGTACTATGTAGGAATGGGAACAATGAACCCTAAAGAGGATGTCTTCAATAAATTCTTCTGTGCTGAAAATGAGATGAAAAGAGTGTAAGAGCCAGAGGGGATGGAGACCGCCAAGAAAATAAGGCCCCCTGAATCAACAGTATCAATGCACATATGAACTCATAGTGACTGAGGCATAATGCACAGGGTCCTCAAGGGTCTAGACCACAGTATATGAATACATATTCTCCTTTGTACCCTATAGGTTCTTTACATGTATATTATGGCTTCTAGTTAAGTGTTTTTAGGGAACTCCTGAGTGTGCAAACAAGAGGGTCTCTGTCTTTATCTTTTTCTTGTACGTTTTCTTTGGCTTTTTCCTTCTTTTGTTTTGTCCTATTCCAATGTATTGTTTTTTGTTTTCTCTTATTTTATTTTATTATACCTTAGAAACCTGTTTGTTTGCTAATTGGAAGCAGCAATAGGTTAGATCTTGATGGGAGGGGAAGTAGGGAAGAACTGGGGGGGGGAGTAGAGGAGTGGGGAACCATAATCAGAATATATTATGTGAGAAAATATTCTATTTTTAGGAGACCGCTTCCTGAACATAACTCCAGTAGCACAAACACTGAGATCGACAGTTAATAAATGGCACCTCCTCAAACTTAGAAGTTTCTGTAAGGCAAAGGACACAGTTGACAAGACCAAATGACAGCCCACAGGGTGGGAAAAAGATCTTCACCAACTGACCTGACAGAGGGCTGACTTCCAAAATATACAAAGAACACCAAGTAAACCTATTTAAAAATGGGGTACAGAAGTGAAGAGAGAATTCTCAATAGAGGAAATAAAAAAGGCCGAAAGACACTTAAGTGTTCAATATCCTTAGCCATCAGGGAAATGCAAATCAAAACAACTTTGAGATATCATTTTACTCTTGCCAGAATGGCTGAAATTAGAAACACCAATGACAACTTATGCTGGAGAGGTTGTAGAGAAAGGGGAACACTCCTCCACTGCTGGTGGGAGTACAAACTTGTATAGCCATTTTGGAGATCTGTATGGTGGTTTCTCCAGAAAATGGGAATTAGTTTACCACAGGACCAAGCAATTCCCCTCTTAGGTATATACCCAAATGATCCACATCCATGCAACAAAGTCATGTGTTCAACTATGTTCATAGCAGCATTATTTTTAATAGCAAGAACCTGGAAGCAACCTAGATGCCCCTCAACTGAAGAATGGATAAAGAAGATGTGGCACATTTACACAATGGCATACTATTCTGTGGAAAAAATAATGGAATCTTGAAATTCTCAGGTAAATGGATGGAACTTGAAGAAACCATCCTGAATGAGGTAACCCAGTCACAAAAAAGAGGAACATGGTATGTACTCACTCATATATGGACTTTAGACATAGAACAAAGGATCACCAGCCTAATTCACACCACCAGAGAAATTAGAATACAAGGAGGATTCTAAGAGATTCATACAAGGTCCCTCACAGAAGGGGAAAGGAACAAGATCTCCTGAGCATATTAGGAGTGGGGGGGCAGTGAATGGAGAGGGTGCTAGGAGAAAGAGAAGGGGAGGGAAGGGGAGGAGAACATGTGGGGTTAGGAAGATTGAGTCAGGGGAGTAATAGGTGAGAGAGAGAGAGACAGAGAGAGAGAGAGAGAGAGAGAGAGAGAGAGAGAGAGAGAGAGAGAGAGAGAGAGAGAGAGAGGGAGAGAGGGAGAGAGAGAGACAGAGACAGAGGGGGTAGGGAGAGAGAGAGGGAGAGAGGGAGGGAGAAAGAGAGAGAGACCATAAAAGGGGAGTCAGTATAGGGTTCAAGAAAAAAACTGACTCTAGAGAAATTTCCAGATACCTACAAGATTGACCTCAACTAACAACTGGAGCAACATTGAAAAGGCTACCATAAATGCACTTCCCTGATAATGAGATTGATGGCTAACTAATCCACCATCATAGAGCCCTCATCTAGTAGCTGATAGAAACAGAAGCAGACACCCACAGCTAAGCATGGAGCCAAACTGGAATCCACATGCAGAGAGGGAGGACAAGACCAAGATACAGAAACCCACAGAGACAGCTGACCTGAACAAGGAGGAGCTAATGGGCCCCCAGACTGATAGCTGTGAATCCATCATTGGACTGACTCAGACCCCCTGAACATGGGTCTCATTTAGAAGAACTGGGCAGTCTAAGGGACCTCTGACAGTGGAACTGTAAGGATGGAAAAATTTATCCTAACTCTCCACTGACCCCAAGAAGCTGGGAATTTAAATCCCAGACCTTGTCCCCTGGCAGTGAGTAGGCAAAAGGTCACATTATTTGTTTACAACAGCTCCTGTGAGTGAGTGAACACAGGAAAGGAGCCTTGTCACCCCACCTAGGAGCCCATGAAAAAGCAGACTTCCTGGGCTAAGTGCAGGCTTGGATAGTTTAAATTGATTGGTCCGCACTGGGTGCTATAAGATGATTGGTTTACGATGACGATGCACGGGCTTTGTTGTAACCCTATAAAAGCTGTCTTAAGTCTGTACCCAAGGTTCCTAGTCCTCTATCCCCACGTAGAGTATGGCTGCGGAGCCCAGTGCACTTGGAATATAAAATACATTATGCTTTTGCATTACGACTGCTTCTCGTGAGTGATCAGGGACGGGCGCCTTTCCTGAGTTGGGGTGTGAGGATCCTTGCTCGTGGTTCTTACAGATCCAGGATGCATAAAAAGATTTTGGGAGCATGTTCTCCCTTAACCTAGAGGCAGGAGGGAGGGCCTAGTCCCTACTCCAAATGACTTGATAGATGACCCCTTCTGGAAGGCATCACTCTACATGTGGAGAGGGTGGGGAATGGGATGGGAGAGTGGTAGGGGGCATGGGAGGGTGGGAGAGAGGGAGGAAGGGAGTGATAGAGAGGGAACTGGGATCGATGTGTAAAATAAGTAAAATAAAAAAAAAAATCTATTTTCAACAAAGATGAAAAAGGAAACTTTTTAAGCCAAAAGATGAGTACAAAAAGACAAATTGCAGGTATGTCTTGCAATGATTTTGGCCTCAGGCATATAAGAACCAATCAAACAAATATCTGGGGGAACTACATTGATCTCTTATGATGTTAGCACTCTTACTGACTTAGTCACTTTCCATTAGGACTCACCACTTAAAGGTTCTATGGCATTCCAACATTGCCACAGTGGAGACCATCCCTTTCTGAACAGAAACAGGAAGAATGGAGTGGTTTGGGGAGGGGAGGGGAGGGGAGGGGAGAGGAGAGGAGTAGCCAGGTAATGGGAGGGAAGGAGGGAGGGGAAACTGTGATCAGGATGTAAAATAAATAAGTAAATTTTAACAAGAAAAAGAGAAGAGAGAACATAAAGTTAGGTGAGTAGGGAGGTGGGGAGGATCTTGGAGGAGATAGAAGAAGAGGATGAATATGATCACTGTACATTGTATGGAATCCTCAAAGAATTAATAATAACATCATTCAAATAGCTTTGATTATTATTGATGTTATCACATTTTATTTGAGGAAGCAAAAGGGAGATAAAACTTCATTTATTAACTGTGTTGTCTTGATCAAATTTCTTATTTTTCTGATTCTAAACATTAGCATGATAGTGTCTGGTGAGAATCTTTTGAAAATTAAAGATACAATGTACACAATTCATTTACCACAAACTACAATGGATCTGTAATTACTAGTCAAACTGCAAAATCCAAATTCTTTCTTTTAAAAAATACTTATGTTTTAATTAAACTATATTTTTAATTAAAGTTTAGCTACATTATGTCCCCCTTTCCTCCTTCCCATCCCTCCCATTTTCCCAACCCCTTGTTCCCTCTTGAATTCATGACCTTATTTCTCAGTTGATATTATTGCATCTGTTTAGTATTATTTGTAACTGGTATGTATGTGATCTTAAGGCTGACCATTGCTATTGGATAATCAATTAGGAGCTCTTCCCTGGTGAAGACTATTTCTCACACTCAGAAATCTTTATTTAACTGTAGTTGTTTGTCTAAGGGTAGAGTCTTGTTAGATTGTCTCCTTCTATGTTAGTGCAGTTATTGATGTTGTGCTCTTTATGTCTTGTTTAGGCATCCATATTGTTGAGGTATCATAGGTAAAGTTTCCTGTCATTTTAAGAGTATCATATCACAGTAGATTTCCTAGTCATTTGGCTCTTAAAGTCTTTCTAATTCTTCCTTGAGGTATTAATATGACATTTCTCTAAATAGAGTGGTTACTGAATTTAACAAATGATGAAATGTTATATTTCAACAACTTTATAAACAAATATGATATCCACATACACTGTTCCCCATACCTGATTAATACAGAAAGCTCTATAGTCCTATGTGCTAGGTAGATCATCTCATCTAGTGCTATGCATATGACTCATAAATATTTATTTTCTGTCTGAGCTCTCTAAATTCACATTCACCTACATATTTTATATGATCAATGTGAATGCCTGCTAGACATCTCAAAATAAAAAGTCTAAAATCCAAACCTCTGATAATCACTGGCATTTCCCTTACCTTTCATCCTTGAGTGTTTTTTAATGCAAATATGAAGCATATGAAGCATATTGCCAATATACCAATTTCTAGCTCAATTGTCACTACCCTAAGCAAAGAACCTATCATCCATGTCCTCTATAATAAAAACAGTACCTTAGATAGCCCCTGGCTTCTTCACTGAGCATTACTTTTATTGCGTTAATCACATCTGATAAGGTTTAGGAATGCTACCCCAAGATACAACTGTAAAAATGTATTTTATAAATTTTAATTAATAATAATACTCAAGTTAAAACCATGGTAAACTACCTAGGATTGAATTTATTCTTTGTCAGACAATCCAGTAAAGAGTTTGAAGATAGCATAATATTCTAAGCATACCATGCAGGCAAACTTTCATATGCAGGTCCCTTGTATTTATTATTCATATATAGTAGAGGAGATTGGTAAGTAAGCTTCAAAGAACTTTTCTGTTTTAGCATCAAAACTCAAAGACTTGCTGAATGACTTGAGAGGTGATGGTCAAACTTTCTTCATTAGTTAGCCCATCAGCAGAATTAAGTGGAGTTGTAAGGACCACCTCATTAGCAAGAAATTCCTATTGTTATTTATGACAAGGTCATGAAAGCAATAGCTTACTGAAATTTAGATGCTATTAACAATACTGAAAATTGTATCTGAGATTAAAACAAGACCCCAAATGAAACAGAAAACGATGTCTGAAGAATCAGAGCATGATGATCTCTTCTGAGTTCTATGATGTTCTTAGCCCCCATAAGTAAGTTCTCTGAGTTGGGAATAATGCCTTTGATCAATCAGTAGTCACTCAGGAATCTGCTAACAGATATGTGTTCTCCCTTGTTTTCAGAGGAATACAAGCTTGACTATTTCACTAATTGTCAAAATATTCTGGAGCCAACTTTAGTTACTATTATTTTCTCTCTCATTGAGTATATCATTCAAGATATGTAGAAGAACTTTCTTTGCGCCCTGCCTAAATTGTGGCAATCAAGGCAAGAGGGCTATACAAATAAAATGGAAGCAGTTATGAAAAGCCATATAAAAACCTTTTACTTTATAATTCAACTTAAAACAACCCTGAAGGGTTAGAAGAACATAGATGAAATGAAACAAAGGGGGGGTGAGAATACTAAGGAATAAATGATAAAGTAGAGGTGGGGAAGGGGAGATATATGGGGGATGTCCTGTATGATGTGAATAAATGCTGATTGGCCATTTGCCAGTCAGGAAGTATAGGTGGGGCTATCAGACTAGGATAATGCTGGAAAGGAGAAGGCAAAGAGGAGCTATCAGATCGATGCAATGTAGCCACTGAAAGAGTAACATCCTAGAGCATTACAGGTAAGCCACAGCCTTGTAGCAATATGTCATTTAATAGAAATAGGTTAATAATTGAGAGAGCTAGTCAATAAGAAGCCTGAGCCATCTGTCAAACAGTTTATGATTAATATTAGCCTCTGTGTATTTATTTTGGGATGAAATGGCTGCAGGACCAGGTGGGACAGAAACTCCATCCTCAGGAGATAGGAGTACAGTGCATGAGTTAACTAAAAGTAAGGATGTGCCGGGAAAAAAAAATAACCTTATGTAATTACACTTGCCTGTAAGCTAATTTCAAAATACAATTTAAAAAGAGTTTGAATGAAATTACCTGACATGGTTAGACAATGACTCTTCCAGAAGAAACAATTTATTAGATGAAAGCTGCCAGAAAAAGCTTGGGATACCTACAAAGAGATTATCGGTCAGGAAAGCCCAAGAGGTCTCTCTATAACATGGGTTGTTGACATTGCCCTTGGTTACCTACTGTAACTACAGGATAATACCCCATTGTTGAAGACACCACACTTTGATGATAAACATAGAGAAATCAATTTTTGACCTGGAATTAGACTTCTTGCTGTGTAGTTGTGTAGTGCCAGAAGTGTTAGGAAAGCTCCATGAAAAAGTATGTCAATGGTATTATCCAGCACTAGGCTCTGACTGCTTCAATATCACTTGCTGGGCAAGACAAACCTGCTAGTATAGTGACATGATGATTATGGTGTAACTAAGCACTTTGTGATCGGACTTGAGGCCAGCTCCACACGAGACTATTCCATGCCTGGTACTACGGTCCTTATCAAAAGCCTAAGGCTGGGGAGATCATTGGCCCTAGGGCTGAAATTTCCTTGTTTGCTAAGTAGTCATATTGTCAAATTGCCTTCTAAATATTTGTGTATATCCATGCACCTAAGCTGCTCTCAACCTTGGGCAAGGAAACTTCTTTGTGCAGTGGACAGGAGACAGTGGAGAAAGGCATAACTGATCAACATTCTGAGAAC
The DNA here is from genome assembly GCA_030556225.1 of Cricetiscus sungorus. NCBI lineage: Eukaryota > Metazoa > Chordata > Mammalia > Rodentia > Cricetidae > Cricetiscus > Cricetiscus sungorus. The sequence continues at coordinate 38,476,260 of JANBXA010000726.1, forward strand.
AACAGACTGCGTATCCAAGGTTAAATGAACATTTGTACTAAGGCCACCACATCCAAGGCTCGGGTAACTTCTTGGAAGAAGAGGTGGGAAGAATCCTGAAGCCAGAGTGTGGGACAGAGTTCTGTGAAATGCTATGTTCTGGACATGAAGTAACTATCAAAGGTGCTAGGGAGTAAGAAAGCAAACCATGAGCTGGATGAAAATCACAGCACTCATATATTGCTGATAAATTTGCACAATAGCACAGCCGTATTGTAAAACAATATGGTTGCTGGTGAAAGCAAGTATACATCCATCATGTGACCTCGCAATTCCACTTTCAAATATTTGTCCAAGAGAAATAAATATATATACGTACTGAAAGATTCCTAAGTAAAGGGTCACAGCAACGTAATTCATAATAGCCAAAAACTAGAGAGAGTCAAATGTTCATAAGCTGCTAAATTGATAAAATCTATTTTATATTTGCATAATTCAAAAATGAAAATCTGCGGATGCAAACAAAAACACAATTGAAGTTCACAGACCTTATGTTGAGCAAAAAAGTAAAACAAGACTAAACATGAAGATCTCATTTACAGAAATGTATGCAATATAGGAAATGAATCTTTTCTTTTTAATAAAGAAAGTCTATGGTTGCTTAGGGTATGGATAGAGGAAACTGTTAGAGACTGTCTATAAATGGGCACAACTTTTCATTGACATGTTGCTTATGTAGGCTCTGTATGTCACACCTCGTTAGTCTGCATACCTAAAATACATATGTCCTTACATATTAATTGTAATTCCCTTAGGAAAAATTAACATATTTGTAAGAGGATGTGCCTTTAAGAGATATCCTAATTTTAAAACTTCATTCTCAATAGAAGTACAAAAACAAAAATAAACTACTGTTCTTAAAATGGTATCCAAGAATCAGTCTTCTTTCTTAACAAGCAAGCGTAACCCACTAATCCAGAAAGCATTTGTTTTATAAAGATGGGTACAGAAATAGCTTCCATTTTTAATCATTACACTCATGGATGATAGATTTCTATCACTTTTTCCCCTCTGGAAGCTATTACTATGTGGAAGCTACAGATAGACAGATAGACAGAAAGGAGGTTTTTTGTTTATTTATTTTTCTGTTAAGTCTCACCATGTATAATGTGTGTATGTGTATATATAGTCCTCCATCCAGGAAGAATGGCAGAAGGGTTAAATTGCAATGAGAGGAGCCTATGTGTTGGGAGTAGATGAGATCTTAGCAGAGAGTAATTATAGTTAGCAAGTGATTAAGAGGTTCCCGAACCGGATCATCTTCATCCTATGTTACTTTCATATATTTCAGGAAGGGAAAACAGAAATCAGCATAGATGGTTATGCATAGAAACAATTAATTCTATCAGAACCCAAAGATCATTTCAAAGGACTTTATATTTGCCCTCATAGGATCTCATTTTAGTATTTATAGTTTTTATTTTTTATATACAGTTCTTTGTGATCTAGGCAGCATTGAACCTAGGACTTTATACATGGTAGGACTGACCTCTACCAGTGAATAGCGAACACCATTTTTATTGGTATGTTTTGTTTTAGTTTTGTTCCCCCATTTAAAAATTATTTTTCTTTTAATTTTGAGACTATAATATATTTATATCATTTCCCCCACTCCTTTCCTCCATTCAGACCTTCTTATATACCTCTCCTTGCTCTCTTTAAAATTCACACATATGTATATATTTTATTCTATAAAATTTTCATGCTTATCCCTCATGTAATGTATTTTGCCCATATCCAACTCCATTTCTTCTCCCTATCTCTGTTGATCAGCCTGGAATTCTTCTTCCCAGTAAGTCTTCTGTTACCTTTCTGTCTTTAGTTTCTAAATATTTAGTTTCCTTAAGTGTGTGTGTGTGTGTGTGTGTGTGTGTGTGTGTGTGTGTGAGTGTGTGCACGTGCGCATGTGTGTTTACACCAGTGTTTGTATGTGTACATCTGTATTTGTGTGTGAGTATGTGCACAAGAGTTCAGGTGTCCATGGAGGACAGAGGGCATCAGATCTCCTGGGGCTATATATAATTACAAGTGGTTTTGAAAAGTTCAGTGTGGTTCTGGGAAATGAACTGAAGCAATAGTAGTATGTACTTTTAACCACTGAGTCCCCCTCCAGTTCTTTTTATTTAAAAAATCATATAAAATATTCATGGCAAAAAGCTACTATTAAACTAATTTAAGAGTAAATTTTGGTGCCATTGAGTGCATATAATTATTGTAGTACCCAGTTTTTGTTATCGCTCAATATCTGCTTATTCAGTTATTTATTCTGAAGCACTGAGAACCAAACTCAAGGACCTGTACTTTCTAGGTAAACACGTGGAGCTACACTACCAATATCTAAACTGCCATGTTTGCATGGATAATATTATCAATGCATCTCCTCATCTAAAACCCTTATTCAACTGCTATGTACAGGTAACTGATTTAAAAGAGAGTTAAAACCATCAAGTTCCATATCTATCATGTTTTATTTCCATGAACACTTACTTTGAACACACAAAACTCAGTCATCTTAAGTAGTTGCTCAGAATAGCAGTTTACTCACTGAGAGATTATGACAAGGAGTGTGACATTCTCCCATGATTCAAGGGATGAGGTTTCAGAACAGATCCTAGACAGGAGTTGAGTTTCTTCCCACTGAACTCTGCCTTATTTCAGGAAGTTGCCACTGCATAATTTGTGATGAATCATCAGGCTAGAATAGCAAGCATGGTAACAAGCATGGCAAGTTTGATTTTCTTAGACATAGATGAACTATAAAAATTCTAGCACAATGTCCACTACATCTTCAGTAACATTATTATGTGTGCAAAAAGATTTTTAAAATACAACAAGTTATTTCAAATCAATGTAGTTACATTGGCCATACTATTCAACATGGAAAAAACAGGAAAAATATAGACATTTAAATGTTTTCATATTTCACTTTATTTACCTGATTTAATTAACAGATTATTGTCATTTTGAATGAAATCTGGCCTCATATACCCAATATTAAAGATAGATTTAAGACAATTAGTTTCCAGGCTTAAAAAATCTCCCTAAATATTTACTTCATCTGTTCTAAAGGGCAGATACATTTAAGCCTGAAACATTAATTCTATAGCTTTGTGTGTGTGTGTGTGTGTGTGTGTGTGTGTGTGTGTGTGTGTCCTGCCTAGAAAAGTAATTAATTTCTGTTTAGAACTCCACTTGACGTCATGTTACATTTTGCTGACTCGCTCTGTCCTTGATACTGAATTTCCTAACTGATTTAGTTTTAAAGCAGATGATTTTCTGTCCTTAGATGTTTCAAAAAGCCTCTTAAAACTGTTTTCCTCATCCTCTCCTCAACTCTCTCATTCTCTCATCCCTCCACTCCTCTGTGTGTGTGTGTGTGTGTGTGTGTGTGTGTGTGTGTGTGTGTGTGTGTGTGTGTGGTATTGTGTATGTACATGTCTTTGGGGGCACAAATGCTATGGCATGTGTGTGGTGGACATAGGATAACCTCAGGTTTCAGTTCCTGCTGTCCAACTTATTTGACTTATTTGAGACAAAAGCAAAAACAAAAACAAACAAAAAACAAACAAAACAAAAACCCCAACCTTTTGTCTTTCACTGCATATGCTAGGCTAGCTGACCTGCACAATTCTGGAGGTTCTCCCGTGTCTGCCTTTCATCTCATAGGAGGAGCACAGGGCTGTGCTAGCAAGTCTCTGGGTCCAAACTCAGGTCCTTATATTTTCATGACAAGTGCTTTATGCATTCTGTCACCTATCTGGCTATGATGTTTTCAATAATGAAAAATCTTGATTTGGTGTATTAAAGTTTATCGCTTAAAGCAGTCATAGTGCACCATTTTTCAGCAAAGCTACCTTGGATTCAATTAAATTACATGGTAAAATTCTGAACATCTGATTTTCATTAATATTTATTTTAAATGAAATAGATCTAAGGTCAAAATAATAGTAATAATAGAAATTAAGTACACATATAATAGGTTTCTTTTGAACTCGTGAATTAAACTTCTCTACTTAAATTAACCACGCCTTACTCTATAATAATTCCATAGCTTCTTTGTAAAGTTTTATTTGATTGGCTAACCCAGCTCTCTTGAAGAATTACCTCAGCAGTTAGTTACATTACACATTCTCCATTAAACTGTCTTTATACTTCTGTCAAAGATGGATAATTATATTATCCCCCTTATTCAAAACCTTATTATAGCCTAAGAAGTAACTAGTGATCTTTAACAGATCAATTAAATCCCCTCCTACTCCCTGTTTTCCATAGTAGACATCCTAGCCTAGAAGGACTAAAGTTCACTGATAATACACAGCTGAGAGTCCCAAAATATGCTATGTAACTTCACATTTCTTTCTATTCATGTGGATTTCTTCTAACTGGAGCCTCTCATTTCCATTATCATTGCTTGACAAGTGTCCATTAGTCTTATAATACCTGGATAAGAATCCCTTTATGAAACCATCTCTGCCAACTCATGTTACAAAGTTATTATAATGAATAAAGCATGATGGAGGTATGAGAAAATGATATAAAGTAATCTGACAGAGCTTCAAGAACAGAAAATAAGTTTCTGGTAATTGAATATGAAACTAGCTAATTATAATAACTAGGGTACAATTTCAATTAAACTATGCTGGAACAATTGATCATTTGCTCTGAACAAGAGAAAACAAGGAAGAAAAATAAACCCTGTATCATTTTATTTTGGGGCATTTTAGATCAGTCAAAAGAGCATACACATTCTAGGTAAGCGATTCACCTCACAACTACATCCTAGTACATATTTATAAAATTTTTATCAACATTTATGTCATATTCAAATTAATAGATTTTATTAAATTATTTCAGGTATGTATATCATGGTCTTTTGTTTTATACTTAACCTTCATTATTTTGTATTGTCTTCCTCCCACTGTTCCCCTTGGGAGAGGGCACATGCCCTCATAATATTCATATATATACAAATATATATGTATACACTCATATGCATTCCATATTTTAGTTTATTTCACTTAATGTGATAATTTGCAATTCTATTAATCTTACTACAAATAATGTAATACTAATCTTTATGGTAATATAATATATATATTTTGTTTACTGTTATTTTATACTTTAATATAGTCCCATTCCTTTTCACATATTTTGCCTTTGATGTGGGTGTCTTATATGAAAACATCATGGACAAAATCATATATATATATATATATATATATATATATATATATATACATATTTGTTCTAGGAGATGTATAGTTCCACCTATTGCATTTAGGTAATTAATCCATTTTGAGTTGATTTTTCTTGAAGCTGTAAGACAAGGGTCCTGTTTCATTAACACCACACTTTCAACAATGGATAAATCATCCAGACAGAAAATCAATACTCTGGACTTGAACATTGGATTTGAGCTACACTTTAAGCCAAATACAACTAAAAGATATGTACAGAATAATTTGTCCAACGGCAAGAGAATATACACTCTTCTCAAATGTACATGGAACATTTTCTAAGGTAGATCATATGTTTAAGCCAACAGCAAATATGAGGCTTAACAAATTTAGGAAGATTCAAATAATATCTAGCACATTTTCAGAGCATGGTATTATGAAACTGTATATCAGGAATAGGAAAATTGAATATTTATTTAAATGTATAAATATAACAAATACTCATAAGTAAATAATGGCCAAAGCAATCAAGACAAAAATTAAAAATAAATACACTGAGAAAATTTAAACTAAAAGCAAATCATGCAAAAGCCTTTAGGATACAACTCAGTTTTATTTTAAGAAACATATGCAATAATAAGAAAGTGTTCAAAAAGTAAAGAAAAGATTTCAAATAATTTTGTACTATTTCAATTCAAGGAGCCACTAAAACAGCAACAACAAAACTTCAAATCTAGCTGAAAGTAATAACAAACAGCAAAACCTAAACAAAACAACCAGAGGGTTTGAATAAATGGGAAAACCAATTAATCATTTCATTTGAAAACTTTAAAATTTGGGCAGAATCAAAAAATCTTTATCCACATAGAAAGAAAAAGAAATCGAATCAAACCAGAAATGAGAATACTGCTGACTACTGAATTATACAGAGCAGGTAAATGCATAATATAAAAAATGAATTAAAAGAACAATAGGGATCATGCATGAATTGTCCTCTAGAAAACAAGTTTTATTTCTTTTTGTTGTTGTTGTTGTTGTTGGTGGTGGTGGTGTTGAAAGATCATTGCCTACCCAAGAGTATTGGGTATTTATTTATTGTTTATTCTATGTATACATGTGTGCCCTTGTCTATGTTCATGTGCACCTTGTTCATGAAAGAGGCCCTAGGGTCTAGAACTTATTACCACATTACCTGGAAATAGAGCTATAGATGGGTATGTTGTGCTGTGGGGTTGCTGAGAATTGAGTTTCTGAACCATGCAAATGCCAGAGCCATCATCTCTCTAAATACCAGAAATATATTTTAAGTACAAAGAAATAAAGGATAAAATGATAGAAAACAAACCATCAAACACAAATCAAAAGAAAGTGGGAACTGCTATAGTAATATCCTATAAAAAAAGATTTCAGAGAAAGAAATATAATTAGGGAAGAGAAGGACCTATGATGATAACATACTTTATCAGGAGAATGAGACTTATCATCAAATAATAGAGCTAAAGGACACACAAGCAAAACTTAGCAGAACTGATAGAGATAAGTCCCCCATTACAGATAGCAACTTCACACTTTGCTTTTATACAGTGGGACAATTAGAAAGCAACTGGACAGGTTGTAGAAGACCTGAGCATTACAGTCACTAATTTAACCAAGTTGTCATTCATACATTTATTGAAATAATACATGAAACATATGTCAAAATGGACTATGCTTGGAAATTGGACATGCTTCTAAATAATTTGTTGGCCATCTGTAATTCTTGCACCGAGGAAGTGGAGACAGGAAGGTCTCACCTGGCCAGTTAATTTTGCCAAATTGGTGAGCTCCAGGTTCAGTTTAAAAAAAAAAAAGCCTAATTTTGTACTTTTATTTTTTTCATTTTTTGAAGCAGGGTTTCTCTGTGTAACTTTCACCTGTCCCGTAATTCACTCTGTACACCAGGTTCACTTTGAAATCACAGAGATCTGCTTGCCTCTGCCTCTCCAGTGATGGAATTAAAGGTGTGTGCCACCACACCCAGCTACTCTCTTTTTCTTAATTTTTTTTTAAAACCACTTTATCCTGTTTCTTTTTCTCTCCCTAGCCTATGTATATTTTAAAACACGGTAAACCTTTAGAGGTTTTTCTTAATCTGAATCTATCTTTACTGTAAATCGTTATCTTCTTCTGGCCACAAGTCTCTTATCTGGTAAACAATATTGCTAAAATGAAAGTCACGGCTGTACTAGCTGCTGTCTATCAAAGATGGTGGCAGCAGGTATGGGGTGGTGGTGGTGGTGGTGGTATGTTTACTGCCAAACATCAAGCAGCATGATGACAGCTTGGAGATGTGGTCTTTGCCATTGCCAGCTCTTGTATACATCATTAAGTTGTTAGAAGGGTTTGATGCTTATGCAGAGTCAAGAAACATACCTTAAAGGAGCTGCACAAATTTATGTTTGTCTCTAGCAAAACAGAGCACAACTGAGAAAAAATAATGTTACTAAGAAGCCTTGCTTGTGTCTATTCTTTTGTTTCTAAAACCCCTTTTTAAACTTTTGTTAAGTTTAAAGTTAAAATCCTTAGTACCCATGTTTTAATACCCATGTTTTAAGTGTCATTTTGTTACCAGTAGTTTTCCCGCCAGTCTAGTTCCACAGCCACACCAGCTCCAAATAACACACAGAGACACTGTACTAGAATAAAGCTGTTGGCCTGTTATGGCAGGTTTCCCCACCGGCTGCTGCTGGTTCTGCCGCTATTGTCCTGCTGCCACGTGTGCCCCAAATAACATTCTGAGACTCTGTATTTGATACAATCCTGTTGACAAATTACCATTATTGTTTATGGGCTAGCTCTGCCTTAATTATTAACCCATTTCTACTTATCTAAGTATTTCCACGTGGTCGTCTTATCGGGGAGCCGCGGTGGGTGTCTTCCTTCCTCCCTGGGCTACATCGAGACTCCTCCTTCCCATTTCCTCTTTCCTTCTCCTAGTCTCCTAGCCCCACCTATCTAGTTTTCTATTTGCCACAGAGCTTTATTAACCAGTATGAGAAACATATATACAGAATAACATCTCCCATCATCTCTTTTCTGTCTAAAGTAAAAGAAGGGGTTTAACCTTATCATAGCAAAATATAACATACAACAGTTATCAAATAAGAATCACAGTTAACAATATTTAGTCCATTAACATTTTGTAAGACTTAAAGAAAATATCATCTATCTTATCTTTGTAAGTCTAAAGTCCTATATGTAACTTATCTTTAATCCTAACTAAGGAAAACTATAACTATAACTATCTGTCTTCAACTCCTTCAAAGACCACAGTAGGATAACATATAAACTCTAGAAATGAAAGACAATTCATTGCCTGGTCAGTCACCCGAAGTTCTTCTGTAACGTTCCATCTTCAGCCCATAGGCCATAGTGTGTCTCCAGACTCCTCAACAAAGCAGGAAACTTTAAACTGTCCACCTGTAATGGCAGTTTGTCATTTTTCTCTGTGTCCTGTAGAGTGTCTGGCTGTCTGGCAGCCTCTTCCATGAAGCAGGAATCCTATAGCAATGTCCATCTTGAATCAGCAGTCATCTTTCTGTGGGTCCTGCACATCCAGTTTATTCAGCATATAGTCAGTCTAGACAAGAGCAGTATCTTGTCCAAATGGCTAGTCTTGCCATATTAGAAGCAAATTCCATAATGTGTTTCTTCGATGTCCATCTTCCTTTTTGATGCAGATGGTGTTACCAGGAGCAGTTGTGCCTCATTGTCAACAAAATTCCTAAACCATTTTAAATGCCATATTCTGTAGGTCTTTGAAAGGTTTGAAGAATGCCTATTCATCTCAAATACATCTCTGCATATCTAGAAATCCTAACTAACTTAACTCCAAGTTTTAATTATCATAGGTAACTCTCAATTATACATTACATTTTCCAATGAGCTATATATAAACATAATACCTAAACAAGAGGAGAAATATACATAACATAAAATTGACCTTAAATTGTATCAATAAAAGAAAATCCATTTCAAAGCAAAGTATTCATATCTATACCATAATTCCCTTTTTACCTTTAAAAAGATTGCTTGTGGCTACAGCCATTTATAACCAAGCCCATTTAAGTGAAAACAATCATTTATAAACAATATTTGGGAATTTGGGGTCGCTCTTTCCAAACTACTTCCTGCTGGTAGGGGGGCATTGTCATGGGGGGGTCTAAAGAAGATGCAGAAATCTTGGCTGTAGACATTGCTTCAGGGGGTCTCGCTTGATCAAACCATATAAGTCTGGAAAGAATCCATTGCTTTTCATTTTCTGTGGAAACAAAAATAGAAATCCTTTTCCCCAGTAACTTGTCCTTAGGCTTAAATTTTGGAGTCAAAGCATTTTTAAAATATATAAATTGAATTAATCCAGCAGCATTTCTTTTATCAGTAGTTATTTTCTCAACAATCAAATAATTTAAAAACAACAGAATCGCATATAGTATCCAAAATTTCTCTGTGCTTTCCATTTTTACGTGGCTTTTTTATTACTCTATTTATTCTACTTCTATTTTTACATATTTTGAGACAGGTTTCTCTGTGTAACTTTTATCTGTCCTGGAATTCAGTGCATACCAGGTTTGCTTTGAAATCACAGAGATCTGCTTGCATCTGTCTCCCTAGTGCTGGGATTAATGGCGTGCGCCACCATAGCCATCCATTTAATTCCTTTTTTCTTTTTTAAACCATTGTATCCTGTTTCTTTTTCTCTCCCAAGCCAGCGTATTTTTTAAAACACAGTGTAAACTTTCATTGCAGCTCTTGTACACACCAATGAATTGTTAGCAGAGCTCTTTAAAAGCAAGGCAGCATTTTTGCCACTTATGCTAATTGGAAACCTCCCTGAAAGGAGCTGTGCAATTCTCTGTCTACAGCAAAACAAATCCAACCGAGAAAATGCTGCTACTAAGAAGTCTTGCTAGTCTCTGTTCCTTTGTTTCTAAAATCCCTTTTTAAGCTTTTATTAGTTTTAAGTGAAAGTTCTTATAGCCACGTTGGGCGCCATCTGTAGCGTGTATGCTTCCGCCAGCCCGCCAACCAGCCAGTCTGTGCCCTCAGCCGCATCAGCCCCAAATAACACTCTGAGACTCTGTATTTGATACAATCCTGTTGGCCAATTACCATTATTGTTTATGGGCTAGCTCTGCCTTAATAATTAACCCATTTCTACTTATCTAAGTATTTCCACGTGGTCGTCTTATCGGGGAGCTGCGGCAGGTGTCTTCCTTCCTCCCCAGTCTACATTGCGACTCCTCCTTCCCACTTCCTCTTTCCTTCTCCTAGACTCCTAGCCCCGCCTATCTACTTTTCTATTGGCCACAGAGTTTTAATAACCAGTATGAGAAACATATATACAGAATAACATCTCCCATCATTGGCCAGTTACTAGAGTTTCTTATTGGCTAGTTATGTCTTAAAAGCTTCAAAGCTTTACAGAGAAAACCTGTCTCAAAAAGAAAATCCCTCAAAATGTACAGCTTCTATAATAGTTGACTATAAAGATGGGCAGTGTGCGGGTTAGGATTTTAATTTCTTTTTGTCAATTTCACATCAAATTGACATTTGAGAAGAAGAGACTATATTTGAGAAAATGCCTCTACCAGATTATTTTGTAGTCAAGTTTGTTAGGCATTTTCTTGATTAATATTTTGTAAGAGAGTGCCCAGGCCACTGTGGGCGGTGCTACTTCTGGTCTTGAGAGGTATGAAAACAGGTAGGTTACCCTGAATCTAAGGACCAAGCCAATAAGCAGCATTCCTCTGTAGTCTCTGCTTCAGTTCTTGTCTTCATGTCCTGCCTTCATCTCCTGCCCTAATTTCTTTAAGCTGTAAGATGAAAGAAACCCTTTCATCCCCCAAGTTTCTTATAGTCATGGTGTTTGTTGGCCTAACAGAAAGCAAACTAAAACTAATAAATGACAGTCTCAGTGGCATAAAAACATGCAATAATTAGTATTATATTTAAGAAAATGTGTTACTTTATATAATGAAAACTATAAAATACTATTTAATTTTGCAGCTAAAGTAAGGAGATGAATATATATTTTGATTTTGGAGTAGGAGAAAATACTATTAACACAGATATTTTTCTTCAAATTGATAATTGGTTTGATGGAATTTCTTGTATACGTTTTCATTGTAGAATTTGACAAGCTGATTAGAGTCCTATAAAATAAATATTTTTAAAAGCTAACATAATTTTTAAAATAACAAATTTGAAAAATTTAAAATGCCAGAATTTAAGGTATATTATAATGCTATATTATTCAATATTGTGATTTCCATATGAATACTATAATTTGTTGTGATGGTTATACAAGTGGCCTTTATAAAGCTTATCTAATTTCATACTTAAAATTAATTGATTTTATTGTACCTAAGGTGCCTTTCAAAGAAGCTGTGGTAACATTTGAAAGATATATTATGCAGGAAGAAGGAAACATATTCTTGACATACACCAAAGTAACAGAGGGGTGATGCAAAGTAACAGAGGGCTTTTGCTTTAATCCCTAGAACCCAAAATGAACAGATAAACCAAGAAAGAAATAAGTGGAAAAATCATATCGAAAAATCTTTGTCAAAATTGTTATATAATGCAATTAAATACCATAAATATGCAATTTAGATCAAATAAATAAAATGAGAGTAATAGAAACCCTAACTTCCCACGTAAATACGTGTGTACTAGACAACGAACTGTGTGTCGAGATGGACAATTTTAGACAATGCTAGAATGATTATAGATACATAACATTTTCTAGAAAGCTGTTTCATGATGTTATTTAAGAGGCTCAGAAATAAATAATGTCTTCGAGGCTCAGAAATAATGTCTTCATTTTGTAATATCAATATTTAAGACCCTGTCTACAAATAACAAGCAGGCACACATTAAAATTTATTTTCATTAACTTCATTGTATTGGGAAAAAAATTAGGTACAGACTAAATGACCAAGAAATTTTCTGCTATTAAGTTGATCATGATTTGTTTAAGAGATTAAATATTATAGATTACCAGATTTGCTTTTAAGAAATGTACAGCTATATGAAAACATTTTTGCAATAAGCATTAAGTAAACCAGGGCAAATCTTTAATAGACAAATATAAACTTCATGCTTTCTTTACATTTATAAGCATAAACAAAATTGATTAGAAATATAGATTTTAATAGCTATTTTGTTTAAATTATAAAATTATAAGAGCTTTTAATTTTATTATTTATACACTTTCCAAATATTGTTTAATGGATGGTTACAACTTTCTACGATCAGAAAATATGCAATTATCAAAATCCTTTTTAAAATTCACAATGGAATCAAGCTTTTAATATTAGATTTAGACTATAGAAAGAGACATTGCACGAGTGTATTAATACAGTCAAGCCCAGAATAACTGTGTACACTTAATCCCCTTTAGAGTTCAGCTACAGCAGATACTACATCCCAGATTCTGGATTAATTCCTTGCTTCTAAATTCCCTGCTCTATGCCAGTTGATTTGCATCCAGGAACTTTCAACTTCTTGAGCTGTTAGTCTGAACAAAAATAAGGTGTGTCTGCAGAAGGAAAAGCTATCCCACAATACATTTCTAAGTTGGCTATAAATCATTTAGGAAACCCCAACAGTCCTGCAACACACACCCAGTTTTAAATTACATGACCGCCCTCCCTCCTGTTTAGCAGTGTGGAAAATTAAGACATTTTATCTTGCTTCGATAATTTCCATCAAATACTTTATTTGAACAAAATTAACCCAAAAGAGGCCTTAGAATTCATCCCAAGGCAATCAAATTAGAAGAGTTGCCCAAGCTTTTTCCTTCCAAGTTATCCTAGCAGTCTTTCTTTGCTTAAGTCTCTGGACAGCTTTTTCTAGATGAGCTTCAAAGTCTTGGTTGGTTTGATAGTTCTTAGCCTTGATAGATTTGTTTGTCCTGTCCTGCAAGCACTAGGAACTTAGGCTATGAAATAATGTCTTTTGCCATGGACCATTTCTCTCCAAATGCACACAATTCTGATCCTGTTGTGAAAGTTTCTGCATTAGCAGAATCCCCAGCTGTGGGTAAGTCAAGGTGATTGCCCTGAGCATCTTGTTACAGAGAATGGTGGATGTGTACCATTGGCAGCTGTGCAGTAATTTAGCTGGTAGACGCAAGAGAAACCGGCTCTGCCTTGGTATCCCACAAAAAATATAGGAAGCTTGCTTAACATCATTTCTCAGCCTTCTTCCTTCTGCCAGCACCGAGGCATAAACAATGCCTAGTAATATGCCTCTCCAAGTCTCTCAGTTCTTTTCCACTTAATTGTTGCCTAATTAAGTAGATAAAAATGTAGAATTTGGGGCAGTGAAGTACACAGGGTGAATTCTCAACAATGTCCTATGTACTGAATAACAATATTGTACTGAATAGCATTAATACTGTCAGATATTTATTCACAAAGTAATCAGTCAAATAAATTACAGAAAATAAGGTTTAAAACAGCCAGTGCTACAGTATTTCAAAGACTGGGAGCAATGTGGTGTTTAAGGAAATGTACAGGAAACAGATGAGCTCCAATGGCAATCTTGGCTACTTAGGTATCAGTATAATGGTCTGTCTAGACAGTACAAGTATTACAGCTCATCTATTTTGTCACCTGATAGGAACCCAGAATTTTGTTTTGCAGCATATTTACTGTCTTGTTGTTGCTCTGAGGCAACATGGATTAGAGAATGGTATTAAACACAACACTGTACATTGACTTTACATCTTACACATACGCAATTATGAATAGGTTGATCTCTCTCTTTGATCCTGAGAACACTCTCACATGGAGTCCTGCTGTAGCCTAAACATGTTATCTGCTGTTTAAAACTCATTTGAAATTTATTCCACATTGTGAGCTGTGAAAATGTGGGAGGTATAAGTGCATATATCAGTGTATGTCTGTATACCTGTGTGCACAGTGGCTCTGTCCTAACTTCGTCTCAAATCATTTGTTACCAAACAAAATAATTTTTACCAGAGAAATAGATAGATCCCCAAAGGGAAAAATATTGTGCCTTATATGCCCCAGTACCTTCCTTCTGCCATTCAGTCAAAATAGAGAATATGTTAAACTAAAGTTATTTTTTTTTTTCTGAATTCAAGCCCACACACAAATCTTTGGGAAGGAAGTGGTAACATTAAACTCAGTAACTTGAAAACTTGACTCTTAACCTTCTTTATTCTTAGGTAAGGAGAATCTGACCAAAATCTTGTATTCAATACTAATTATTCCACCCTATGTAAACTTCCCACAACTGGTGCTAGAAAAAGCTTCCTGAATTCTGTGTTCATCATTGTTTTTCTCATTACACATAATATTGGTGTTGATTATTTTGGAGCTTACAATTTAAAAGTTCTAAATGTGACCAATTGAACTTTAAAATAAAATGTGAAAGCAAGTAGGGACCTTGGGTAAAGTGACTATTATAACTCTGCCAGTAGGAACAGATTAATCCATACAGATGATCAATAGATTAATGTCCTAATGGTTATCTCCAGAGTGGGTCCACTAGAAAAGCTAGTTTGTCTTGGTCTCTCTACTGCTTCTTGTCTCTCACTCATGATATCCTTGTGCTTCCTTAGGACTCTATCAGGAAGAATGCCACCCCAGGCTTGATGCTATAATGATAAACACTTTTCTTTATAACTTATTAGGTCATCGATATTGTGTCACTAGCAACAGAAACCAAACAGATTTAGACAAGTAATAATATGTGTTGCACAAAACTGTTATAAGGAAAAAGCATGATTTAAAAAGCCATTAGTTTGTTGTCTGTCTGATTTTAATCTCAGTGCTACAAGTATTACTGACTATAGGTGTGGAAACAGTAAAAGTAGTTGCAGCAGAGATGTTATTGTTTTGTTATTATTACTTATTCCCAGGTTAATATTTCAGTGATTACTATATATAGATTATTGGGTGTCAGAGTAGAGTTGGAGGCCTGTTTATTAATGTTTCCCTGGACAATTTTTGAAAGTAAATGTGTTTGGCTACTTTTGTAGCTGTAAAGTTTAGGTTATTTTTAAAAGTCTAATCATAGCTCTAATTTAAACGTTTATTTTTCTCATCTATATTTATTTTATGATTTGAAAAATCTCCTGAGTATTTACATTTTTTCCTAAAACAGAAGCTAAAGTTACTGGTATGGCAAACACACATGAAAAGTTATTTGAAGGAAGCAATGGCTCTATTTTAGTGCTGATAGTCCCTAATGCCAAATGTAAATGTAGCTAGCCAGCAGAACTCTTTTCCCAAATGGAAAGCTCATCCATAACACATGCAAGCCAAGCAAGTCAGGCATGTGACACATACCAATAGTCTACTTCTAATAAACATTAGTCCCTGCAAGACAAGGTGGAAAAATCCAGTAGTTAGGATTTTTAGCCAGTTGGGTTCAGTTCCTGAAGAATCAAGGAGCCCTCAATATAAAAGAGATCTCAATTATAAGATAGGATCAGAGCATTGACTTGAGGGCAACAGAGACTCAGTGCTTAACTTATTTCTTCAACAACACTTTATTGATTATATAACTCCAGAAACTACTGAAGCAAAACCCTTGATACATTTTTGTTTCTTCCTTACTCTAGTTTTAGATATGATATAGAGTTTTCTTATGAGCATCAACACTAAAACTTGGCCTCTGCTCCATATGCGATTATTAACGGCATGCTTTCAAGGAGCCAATATCTTAAAAAAATGTCTCATGAGCACAAAAAATCAGACCACAGGATAGTCAGGGCTCCTCTGTTTCCTTGTTTTTATGATCTGGAATTTAGGAGTTAAAACTATAAAGGAAATATACCAATACTGCTGAAAAAGTCTGAAATCATTCCTCAAATGTATCAGGCACTGTTGTTTAAAGTGTTTCAAAGTATAAGTAAAGGTACCTGAAGAAAAAAAGTATCAATTATAAACATCAAAATCATCAAAACAAACCTATCAGGCATGGCTTTGTTGTACATAGTCTCTGTGGTTGACATATCACTTAGCCTTAATATGGTATGTGATCTTTCCTCAAAAAACTATACTGTGTTTTTGGAACTATCCCCAATGTAAGGTAATCATATATTTGTTGATTTATAACTATGTGTATGGGATCAAATCAAAAGGAGGACTTATAGTCTCTCTGATGTTATAAATGATTTTAAAGTATGCAGTGTTTAAAGAAAGTGAAAAAAATCTTATAACTAAGAACATCTTGAACTCTTCAAGGCTCACATAGCTTCATAGCAATGGAAACCACATTTTTACTGTGTCCTAGATCCTACCACAGAATGGAAAATGCAATGGGATTTGGTAGGGGAGTGGAGGAATGTGGTCAATAACAGAGGAAAATATTATGTCTGGTGCTTTCAATTTCTTCAAGAGAGATCTGTAGGTGGGGATGTTAAATGGTAGGCAAATGCTATCTTAATAGATTATCCTCGTATAGAGAATGTACCTTCAATGTTGGCTGATAAATAAATATTCAATTATTTGAAATCTACCTAAATTTGTCAATCAAATCTATCATAGTATTGTGCACAAAGTGCCTATTATATGTGAGATAAAAGAATGCCAAAGAGATAGGCTATCATTTATACAACTACAAGTCTAAGACTTTTGAGCTGACAACCATGGAAATTATGCTAAATAAATAACATGACATACTTTGCTAGTGCAGCTAGTCCCATAGGACTATTTAAAAAGATAGGAACTCTGTTTGCCCTTCCCTATTTCCTTCCTTCCATCCCTTTCTTTATTTCTGAAACAGTGTCTCACTGTATAGCCCAGAACACATAGAAATATACCTGCCTCTGCATTCTGAGATTAATGGCATTTTACATCATGTCCAGAGAAAAAAGGTAATTTTAAACTTCAGTTCCATTATGGATAAGAAGCTCTGATCATGGGAATAAATTGATAAAAGTTTTCTAAATTAATTAATTTGAAGCCAGACATGGTGGTGCAAACCTATATTCTCAGTACTTTGGTGGTAGAGGCAAAAGAATCAGGAGGAGGAGTTCAAGGTTTCTAGCTGCTATATAATGAGTTAAAAAAAAACAATCTATAATACATAATATCTTACCTACAAAACCCAAAGCAATTACTACAATAGACTATATTTGTTGCTGGGTGTTCGTGGTGCTTGCCTTTAATCCCAGCACTCGGGAGGCAGAGACAAGCAGATCTCTGAGTTTGAGGCCAGTCTGGTGTACAGATTGAGTTTTAGGACAACCTCCAAAGCTACACACAGAAACCCAGTCTGGAAAAAAAAGAAACAAAAAGAAAACAAAAATATATTTGTTAATCTTTGTTTCTTTGTTTTAATTACATATACATAGGAGTCCTACTAAAGGAAATATATTTCAAACCCTCAGCATTTGCCTGAGTGTATAGAAATCAATATATACTTTATATACTTGTGATGGTTTAACTTATAAAGTAGGCATACTAAGGGGTTAAATCATGTTGTGGTAAAGGAAACAACTATGACTTAGTGAAAGAGAAAAAAAGCTGCTGAGAAATAAGTCCCTGAAGCCAAAGAGCCACATAGATCACGGATATTTAGGTGACAATTTTAAATATTATGTGGAGTCTGAGCAAAGACCTCATATAATTTTGAGGAGATATGTAATAGGATCTGATTTGAGTTTTTCCAAGCTTTCTATCTTGTTTAGAAATAGATTATGGAGTATAAAGCAGGAAGTTCTAGTAGACCATCATTGTGATTCTGTGGGGACCATATATGGAGTTAAGAGAGCTCAAATCACCCCTACTGTCCTTAAGACATTAGCTTAAGGGATACAGGATGCCTGGGCCTTGAGTGTGAAAGGTTCCTACCTAAATAACAATAGACGACTTGGGCCCAGACAGGTTTACACTCACCCTGAAGGCTTGATGATACGTGCAGCAAGGAATGCCTCAAGGCAATGAGTACGTGCAGTTATGGAGTGCCTTTAGGGTTAAGGGAAGTAATTGCTAGTTGCCCTTTATAATAGAAGCCTTCTGCCACTGTCCCACCTTTGGTTGATTACTTGAGTTGGTGTTTGAATAAATTGGGTGCATTCAGTATAGACTGAATATGCCCCCCATCCCCGACACTATCCTATGTTTCTGCCTTTTTTATCATCTATAGCTAGACTTTTCCTCATCCACAGGCCCTGACTCAGGACCATACCTGGGGCTGATCAGCTGGTTCCAATTAAAGCCCCACAAACACCACTCTGTGACATGGTTCAATCAAGAAACAATGGTTGGTTTAGAGTAAATGAAATATGACAATGTGAAAAAGAGAGAGGATCAGAGATATGTTGGAAGAAAAATCTCTAGAATGGGTTGATGAACTGAAAATGGGTGCATGGAGAAGTTTAAACATCAAAGAAAATTGTCAAAGATTTGCCTAGCGACCTAGCAAGTTAGTAGTGTATATTTAAATAAAACTCAATGATTTTCCTATAAAAAGAGATAAAGTCATATCAATAATAACATATAGCAATTGTAAAGACATATGGTTAGAAAATTAATTGGGAAATTAGGAATTGCTTTATTTTCTTTCTACAATTTTCCAGTGAATGTATTTGGATCACAGATGACCATATAAAACTGAAATCATGGACAACTGAAATCACAGATAGTTTAAATCACAGATAATTCTGGAGCATTATACATTTGGCTAATAATATTCTCTACAATATATTTATGATATCTGCTACTTTTAGGACATTTCTCCACTTCCCCCATGAAGTCTAACATCAGCCAAATAATAACATTATTTGGTTATTGCATATAACTATATTATCATATAACTGCATTTTATTTCCCTAATAAAATAGATAGCCTTCATAGAAAATGAGTGTGCTAAGCTTTCTGAGATTGTTGTCAAAGTGCCTACTATAGTACTCTGTGCATACTGTATATGGCTGATCATATGACAGACATAAGGCTTGATATTTGTATTCCAAGTTTGAGTAATGCTATACTGATCCTTCACCTACTTACATGTTTGTAATGCTATCTTTGTGCTAATGGGTGATTTGGTTAGTGTCTAAAAGTGTCAATAATGTTTTAATAAGTTGCGCCCATGCATGTTCCATTGGATTCTTTTACTCACCATATGCACATCAATTTATTGTATCTCAGCCTCACAGAATCGTATACCATCAGCTATAGAGATCTATTTTAGTTTGCTCCCAAATACATTCAAGCACCAGAATCTTCCTTCCTCTAAACCTAATATCAGTGTAGAGTTGTTTATGTATTCAAGTGCCATAATGAACAGGAAAAGGACAATTCACTTCTCCATGTACCCATCTGCTACCTAGTTTCCTTCTGGGTCTCCCTATTATTTATACTTGATGGAAAAGAAAATTAATACATGCCACTTTTAAGTGATCCTATTAAGGAAAGAACCATGGAAAATCTAATGTCATGAAAATATGAATAATGTTCCTGGGCAAGTGATTATCAACCATCTCAAGTTTAAATGCTAGCTTAAAAAAATCAGTGACACTGACAGTAACAGAGAAGATGCTAGAAGGTAGGATGACTATATGTAGAGTTTACTTGGCCTGGTAGCTTGTAGCTCAGTGAATATTTTCTTATATTTTCTTCTCCTCCTTTATATGCTTTGCCATTAGTTTAAGAAAACACAGCCAGTTTTTAACCTATCATGACAAAATACTTTCCCAATTTGAGATTTTATCCAGACATTCTTTGCCTTCTACAGTACTTCCCTAAAAGGTACTTTAAAGGTTCAAATATTTTGTTACCTTCCTTCAGAGTCATTTCCTTTTCTAATGTCACCAGTGAACTCTGTATTTACAAGCTCAGTGAAAGATCTTCTGTTATGATACTACTTTGCTTTTCAGTCTTGTTTAATGCCTTCCTAAACTTTTGTTTTCTCTTGGGACTAGAGAGGTAGCTTAGCAATAGAGTGCTTCTTGGCACACACAAAGCTCCAGGTTCATTTCATAGTACCATGACATAAAAAAAAAATGGATTTCATGGTACAACTTTTTAAAGTGAATAAATATTTATTAATTCTGTGAGAGGATCATACAATGTATTTTGATTATATTCATTCCCAACTTAACTCCTAACAGACTTACCCCAACTTCCCTACTCTCTGACTTCTTGTGTTTCCTTTTATAATTTAATAACCATTTGACTCCAATTTGTGCTCTTCCATATATTTCTGGATGCAGGACATCCACTTGGTTGTCATCAATTTTTATATACCACACTTACAATTGACAAGAAATAGCAGACATGTCTTAGCAACAGTGATATTGTCTCTAGTGTTGATCTTTATAGATACAAATCTGATATGTTTTGTATGTGAGTAAATTTTAGTGGAATTGCATTTGACGTAAGGTAATGTTCTTAAAAAAAATGCTTGGGGATGTAGCTAAGTTGAGGGAATGACTGTCTACTATGTACAAAGCTTTGTATTCAGTCCCTACTTTATAAAACTGAATGTGGTAGCAAATACTTGGAATATCAACATTCATGTGTTGGAGACAGGAGAGTTGAGATGTTAAGGTGACCTTTGGCTATATAGTGAGTTTGAGGCCAGGCTGGGATACATGAGTGTGCTGGGTCATTTGTATTCTCAACTTTACAAAACCTGAAGTCACCCAGGAAGAGGGAATCTCAACTGAAGAATTGCCTTTATCAGATTTGCCTGTGGCCAGGTGTATGGGAAATCATCTGGATGTGGGAAGGCTCAGCAAACCATTGGTTGAACCATCCCTAAGCAGGTGGGTCTGGACTGTGTCTAGCTGACTATGAGTCACAGAGCAAGTTAGCAAGCATGGTTTCTTTTTGAGTTCTTGCTTTTGTTCCATGTCTGATTTCTCTCAATGATGGACATTGAAATGTAAACTGAAATAAACCCTTTCCTGTCTAAGTTGCCTTTAGGACATGAATAATTTTTGAGAATGTCATACATGAGTACAATGAGGCATATCATTTCCAACCCTTCCTCTCTGTTCCAGTTCCCTCCATGTTGAATGTACACCCCCCTCTAATTCACGTTCTCTTCTTCTGTAATTGTCATTATTACATATTGTATGATATATACATCAGACACAGACACAGACACACACACACACACACACACACACACACACACACACACACACACACACACTACTGGGCCCAATAAGTGATGTCTGTATACACATGTATTTAAGGTAGACCACGTAAGATTGGATAACCTATCAGAGGTTTGTTCCTAGAGAAAATGGATTGTATTTTCCTCAGCCGTTGATTACCTATAGGTTTTCATCTAGGGCTAAGGCCTTGTGAGTTTTCCTCAATCAAGTAGTCATATTGAATCATGTGATTACTGTGGAGGTGTTGAATAGGAAAATATGTTGAGATTTCATGGGTGCAGCATCTCTATTATGAATAAAGACACAATCTCACAGCAGGTATCCTGGTGATTGGGCTTTTAGCAAACTTACTTTTTGCCTCTTCTACAATTTTGTGTGTTTAAGTATAGGGATTATGCCATAGATGTACCAGCTGGAACTAGGTAGCCCACAGTCTCTTTTAATCTATATTTTGACTAGTTATTATAGCTGTAGTAGCTTCAGTCTACTGTAAAATAAAAGTCCCTTTGATGAGGAGGAAGAGCTAAATTTGTCTGTGGATATAAGGATAAGTATTTAGAATATAGTTCCCAGGACAGTCATTGTTGTGGTTTGCAGGTTTTACATATGGGTAGAATTGCTGATTACTCTTCTCCGTTGGAAGCCTATATTGCAACTTCTGATAGTAGGAGTGCTTGCCTTCAGGTAAGAGGCTTATATCTCACTTCTGGTATGGTTTCTCTGAGTCCCATGTCTGAAGTATGTGGTGTCTTCAAAAATGGGGTCTCACCTTCAAATTCTGAGAGGTAACAAAGGGAAAAGGAAATAGAGTATATTGCTTTAGAGTAGTGATTCTCAACCTTCCTAATGTGATCCTTTAACAGAGTTCCTCATGTTGTAGGGACACCCAAATATAAAATTGTTTTTGTTGGTACTTCATAACTGTACTTTTGATATTGTTATGAATCATAATGTAAATATCTAAGTTTTCCATGGTCTTAGGTAACCCAAGGTGCCATGACTTACAAGTTGAGAACCAGTGTTTTGGAGGGTCTTTTGGACCTGTCATTCATGGTTTTAAATGATAGCAATAGAAAAGCAAACTAGAATAAGATCTCATATCAAAAATAAATAGTATAAAATGTAATTGCTATGCTAAAGAACAAATTGCTATGCTAAAGAACAAAACATGACGTTAATATAACTACTGTAGCAGTAGTTTGACATTGTCATCTTGAACCAAAGATGAGAGCAAACAAAGACAGTAGAGCTATTGGAGACAGAGCACTATAGTTTACTATAATGTGAATTGTTGTATTATCATTTGACTGTTTATACACTGACAAACATGGTGAACAATCATGCTTAAATCTTAAGACATGGGATACTTAGGTTTCTTTGCTACAGGGATCCAAACTTCTGTATTTTATATAATTTGAATAATTTATTCTCTTTTTCACAGCCAAATATTATTGTTCAGAGGATGTAGCTTATACTACAGAATGCCAAACAGTCTTTTATGTTAAGAACTTAAACATGAAGTACCTTTAAGAATCAATATGTAAAACAAGAAAAATAAATAAGTAAAAATAATTTTAAAAAGCTAAAAATAATTAAAAAATGAATTGATTAAATGGGTATGGATCCTGACATTCTTGTGTGTTAATAGCTTCATATGAACTGGCCTTTTACTTTCTGGATATATATCTTCTCCTTAAGACAAAAGAGAGTTTAATATAATCATTTCTCGATGTCCTTTATGTATAATGCTTGTGATTCTAAAATTTGAGAGCCTCCTCTATAAATTTTATTCAGAGTAGTTAGGCCAAGATTCATGAAAGAAAGATAATGAGCATTTGTATGGGAGAAAAGGAAGGCCATGTTGAAGTTTGAATTATTTCTGTAAGAAGGCAACTATTTTTCCCTAATACTCCTGCCCCCGGCCAATTCTGACTGTTTTTGCTATTTTTTCCAGTATCTGACATTTTCACTTTCAAAAGATACATGCTCAGAGAAACCTACTTGTATCATATTTAAAGAGTCAACTGTTGTTTCTAGGGTGCTTCTAAACTCAGTTATCCTCTCTTCTCAATTATCCTTCCTTCATAGATAGTAGGTAAAATGCAATAGGGCAAAGCTACCTCCAAATCCATGTAGTTGTGATCACTGCCATATTCATATCCTCTAATCCACTTTGTCTTCTTCTGCTCTCACATTAAACATCTTCCTTTCTGATGCAAAACCACACAAGTAAGAAGATAGTATGCTCACCCGAGTAAGAGTTGAAAGAATACTTTCTGGGCTCCTCATATTCCTTCAAGGCTTGAATCTATCACTGCTATGCTAAAAGAGAATTGGATAGTGGCACTCCTTTTGACAAAAAATACTTTTTTGAGAATGAATACAAGTTGTTATTAATTTAGACTTGCAAAGGTGGTACTATTAGTCCTAGAGTAGTAAGGTTTTACAGATTTGAGGCTATGAGACACACTTCAACAAGAAAATACTGGTCCTTTCTATGGAAAGAATGCATCTGTAAGTCAAGAGACATAACTCAAACCTCACTGGATTAAAATAACTTAAGTATATCTCTCAGTTTAATTTCATGCTCAATAGAAGTAGATAAGGTGAAGGTTCTATCATGTAATCATTCAAAGGACTAACTCAAAGGACACTTATTTTGAAGTAGTTTTCTATGTCACTAAAGAAGGATAAATAAAAATCTAGATCTGACCACTGGCAAAGAAATGCCTCTACCAAGAAATGACAAGGGACCCTTCTGCCCACATTTCTACAGCCAAAGAAAGTCATTTACAAATGATTTCAAAGGGACAGGGAAATATAAACCTAATATATAGTTGGGCATAAGGGGAATTGAAAATTTGTGGCAGCCTTACTGGCTACTATAGGCACTGAGCATGTCAGGCATGATACCAGGGATCTAACTGTAATTTTGTCATTAATCTTATGACTTATAGCACTTTGATTTATTGAGCCTGGTAGGTAATCATCCAAGCTGATTAGTTGAAAGGATCAAATCAGTATACAGGATAGAGTGTACAACATTAATAAAATATAAGGTGATGATGTGAATACTCATAATTTTCTGATTAATTGCTTAATCTAAAAATTGGCAGAATACAGTGAAACAAATTGTAGAGGTGAGGCAATTACTACCATGAAGCAATAAATTGCTGCTTATAAAAGGTATATACGCTGTCTCTTCTGTGATATAGTGTGGTATTTGGCCACTTCGTAGAAGATAAACTGGTGTCAGAATGGCTCTGTGATGATTGGTAATAAGAGAAAAGGTCAGTTAGGGTCTGTGTTGCTATGAGAAGGCTCGATGCAACACCAATGATTTCATTCAATTAAAAAAGGTTGCAATCATTCTCATAGCCAATTAACTTCTTTTTCCAAGCCAGCATTCCATGCAGTGCAATGATGTAAATTATTAACCCAATAAATTACCATCAATATAATTGCCTTTATTTGAAACTCACCCAGTTGATATTTCCTAGATTGACATGTGTAGGGAAAAAGATAGAGTTTAATAGAGGAAAGAAAAAAGAGTTTAACAGAGAAGTAATAAAATAAAATCCCTTCTTTTTGTTTCTCTGAAGGAGCTGAGTAAGCAACAGTTTGGGAAGTAAGTTAAGCTTTGGGTGTATATGAAGGCTTCCAAATGCACATAAGTAGCACCTCATGTCAGGACATCCTAGCATGAGCTTTCTATGACACCCCCTATTTGTTGTCATTTGTGTGCTGCTGATTTCTTTGAATTACCTTCAAAAGTACTAGAAGATTCTAAAATGAATGCTCAAGGAAAGGAATCTTAACTGTCTTTTGATTTTCCTTTTCGAAATAAATTTGTTGGTACACACATGTACAGTACACATTTTTAATTAGAAATATGCTGGGTGGTATATCTTATTATATTCATATAATATCACAAAATCAAATTTGAGTGATAGGAGAGGCTGTCTGAAGACCGAAGGGAGCCACTGCCACTCAGGCAACTTCCCAAGGAAGACTATTCTTTTTGACTAGGTGACTAGGTGGCTCTAACACAAATGATACATTTGACTTGCTTTATTCAATGTTTTTGTTATTTGTTTCATTCTAACTTTTTTTACACACATATACAGATACACATTTGACAGTTTAATTATACTTTTCTTTCTGAATCATATTAATAAGCTCTGAAACTTGGTAAAATCCAATAAAATGAACGAAAGCATTGAGAGAAAAGGAACTCAATGAAGTTGACTGTCTGATGTCTTGATGTTTGTTCTTTTAGGGCTTTATTTTCCGTTGAAGAAAACTTTTCTAAAATACTTAGATAAATGCCACAAATTATAGATATTTGGAAAAAACAAACAAAGAAAAGAAAAAAAAAACTAAAAAGAAAAATTCCCCAAGGGAAGAGAATCTCACAAAATTTCCAGTAGATCAATCTTATATTAATAAGATCTTTAAAAGTTTTCAGGCCCAGAGAAATCAGAAAGCCATGACAAATTGATAAATGCGATTTTATTTATCAGTCCTCCAGACTCACCCCCAAATAATGGTGTGGTAAAAGACACCAAGTAATTCAGAATGACATAATCCATCACAATGGAATTGAAGATTCATATGCAAATGAGCTCTTAAGTAGAAATGCTGGATCATTAATCACAGATCTGTACCTTTAATAAGATACTGTTCTATTTAACTGGAAGTCCTCTTAGACTCATACTTCTGGCTAAATTTTGTGCTGTGTTTCTTGCTTATGTTAAACAAATTATTCTGATTTTCAAGTAAAACTAGAGATATTCCAATAGGGATATGTACTGTGTGTGAATGTGTGTGATTATCTCATTGTGTATATGTCACTGTGTAGAAATTTTTTATGTTTTACACAGCCCAAGGACCTCAAACATAAATGACATTCCCAATATATCTTCATTTTTAAGTTTGGGAGAAGAAGCTTCTCTGGTTTCATGTTTGATGAAGTATTTGATCCATTTGTTTGCATCCCTTGTATGTCTACCATCCCCTCCTTTATTTTAGATAATGAGTGTGCCCTATGTTCTTGATGTAAATGCAGTCACTCACATTTTAGTTGTAAATACATATGTATTGATTTTTTTCTGATTCTTTGGGATGCTGAGTTTAAAGAACTTTCTTGAAAACTACTTTAGAAATTGAAGTAAGCAGTTCTTTTGTGTTTTCTAGTTCCATATCTACTGACATTAGAATTAAATCATTTCAATGATCTTTTGTATCATATCCCTCAGTGAATCTACTCTCCAAAGTCATAGCCAATAGTTTTCCTGGGGGTATTTAGGGTAGGAGAGAAGGACAGTTACTGAAAGGTAACATTAACATGTCTTGAGTTTCTGACTCAGTTATGTACTTCTCTGGATTATCAACTCTTCCTTTAAGATATCTATAGGATTCACACACTTGTTGCATTCTCATTTATTCTCTCTCATCTTCTTTATGCCTCACTGGAATATTCTTCACTAATTATCTCAATCCTTGTTTGCTTTTGCTTAGAGCTGTGGTTCCCAACCTTCTCAATGCTGTGACCCTTTAATACAGTTCCTCATGGTGTAATGACACCCAAACAAATATTATTTTGTTGCTGCTTTATAACTATAATTTTGCTACTGTTATGAATCGTAATGTAAATATCTGATATGTAAGATAGCTGATATATGACCCCAAAGGGGACAAGACTCACTGGGTGACAGCTGCTGGGTCGACATAAATGAAAGTTAAATAAGTTCTGAGCACATGAAGTTGGGAGGGTAGAGAGGTGGGAAAAATCTGGCAAGAGTAGGGGAAGGGAAAAGGATATGATCAAAATATAAGGTTGAAATTTTTTTAATAAAAGAAAAAATCTGAGCTCAAATTTTTTCTTAAAGAATTAATTCAGCCATTTTTATACCACAAATTCTCCAAATGTGTGGAATTTTAGATATCCCTTAATACTCTGTATGATATAGCTTTCAAAATATGTTTGCAAAATGATTGTGGAGGAATTATTTGGGATCAGCAAAGAAGGGAAGCCTACAGTGAAGAAAGGGACTATAAAGTAAGCGAACATATGGTTCGAAAGGTCACGTACATGTCTAGCAACACCAATTATCTATTTATCAAAAATCAGAAACATGCATATTGGACTTCACTCCATTCTATCATGCATTTTTACCTAGTGAATTAGTTACCAAACCTGACAATTTTTACTCCTGTATGTCTCTGGATGCAAGTATTGTTCTTTTGTCTCTTTCTTTCTCCTCCCACCTTCTCTGCATACTTCCTTCGCTTGCTCATTAAGAGTATGCAGTATCCAGTTGTGGAGTAAGCAATGGTTTTATTTCCCTGTGGAGAATTACATACACAGAGCACTGGTGTAGCTTCTTCTTATCTGGCTTTCATCCATACTGGCTCCCCCTCCCTGCTATCCCCAAGTGAATCTCTGCATGCCAAGTGACAATGGCAGCTTTCTGATTTTAAAGCTGACATGACATTCTGATGATTGCCACCAGCTAAATTACTCTCTGTAGATTGCTTAATTTGTGGAATGTGTTCCATAATCACATTTTCTCCTGACTATACTATAACCTTTCTTCCTCTTTATTTTTTTGCCCCATTTCCTTTCCCCTGCTAACAGCAGGTGGTCACTGGCATCTTGGAAAGAGAAAGTGGCATCAAACCATATCTGGCAAAACAACAGAAATTGTGCTTCAATTAACAACTATTTCCTAAGTATAGACTTTGTTGGGAGATTAGACTCAGCCATGCTAACTGCCTAGGTGGGAAAGTACTACAGAGTAGAAACTATAATATACAGATGTGCAGCCACAGACAGCTGCTGATCCATTAAGGATTAAGAGTCAGCTCAGTTCTCTATTTTGTTTATAAGTTAACATGAAAATTCACAGAAGACATTGGCACAGAAGGTTTATGATAAAAAAAAATGACAATGCAGTCATTTGGCAGATGGGATACTAGTAGCAGAAGATATGGTAGAAGTGGTCTATCCTCATTATTTACAGGAAGATTTCAAAACGCATGCCAAAATAGGGTTTCTTGTCTTCCAGGTCTTCAAATCCTAAATACTTGACAATAGATCCTGAAAATGAACTTTTTTCATAATATCATATTTAAAATAAGCTTATAATTCTAATTACACTTTCAAAAGATACCACTGCTTTCTGGCTTTACAGAGCCCAAACTGGATGCCAGTGATTTCTCTGGACTCTGAAGAATGCAAATGATGTCAAGGGATAGCCTCTAGCTTTGGGAGGAATCACAGCTTCTCATTTTAGAGAGCCATGTTAGACTCTTTTAAAGAAAGTCTATACATTACTTTCTTTGTTTAAAATAAAGAATGCCTGAGAATGGGAAGAGAATAGAGATAGGGAGTGCAAAGAGAAGGCAAAGCTAAACAGGCATGGGGTGAGAGGCAGACATGCTGCTCACCCAGAATAATGAATGGGTGAGTCAATCCCAACCCACATGTGACCTGACCACATCCTGGCTTCTCCTACCACATAGTGGCTATAGCACAAGACAGGCAGTACGCCATTTGGCTGTCTTTGCCAACACTGCCTATCAGCCTATTATTCTGACATTCCCACAGTGTTACTACTGTATTATTAGAAAGGAAAAGGTTGGCAGGCAAGGCATTTCTAAAGTTATTTCATTAAGGCTGACAGCTTTAAACTGTGCTTTCACAGGGAAAGGAAAATAAAGCCTTGTTATCAAACAACTACTTTCTAGTTCTCAAACCCCAAATGGGTCTTAAATGTTCATTTGTATACTTAAGCTTACTTGCCTTGCTTTACTAGAATACTTAATTCAAAGACATCAACAATTGTATATGTTCATGAACCCACATGAATATAATGAAGCCTTAGAATAAAACTGGATATAGCAATTTTTCACTCTCTAAGTCATAGGAATCCTTAAAAATCCACCTAACTTGACATCATTCTCTGAGTGTTTGTGTTCTTTCCCCAAATTTACATGTTGAGACCACATACCCTTCAATTAGATGGCATTTCTATGAGCAAGATAGGCCCTTAGAAGGCAGAGTCATCATAAACATAAGTAGCATCCATATATAATAGACCTGAGGGATCCTGGATTTCCCTTCCATCTTGCAAAGACATGGGGAAAAGCAGACAGAACAGCCACCAGACGATCTGCTGAAAGACTGATCTTGACCTTCCCAGCCCCTTGAATTATGAAAGAACAGTTTTTTGTTGAGTAGAAACACTCTGGTTTTCATTCCTTCTGCTCCAGCATTCTGAGCAGAGTGAAATATTCAGCGCTGGAGTGTACTGTAAAAAGTTCCTTAAGCCTCCACCAGCCCTCTGTCCCCCTGTGGTATCATTTTTTATGTCCCTTCCCTCTCACTTTGTCCCAGTGTATTTTTGGTTTGGACTTCTTTATTTTGTTCTCCCTAGAGATAGCATGGTATGTAGGAACATAAGTTTCACTGATAAATTAACCCATACTCATAGTCCTAGTCTTTTGTTCATATAAGAACATGGGCAGTTTGCTTAGCTGCCCATTACTCAGTTTGATTATTTGTAAAGTTGGTGTGCCTATGATCAACTAAGAAAATATTAATTAAATAAAGTAATAAATTAATGGAATTTAATACATTCACTAAATAAAATGTTACAGTATTAGTCATTTTATTTATTCTCCTCTTTCTAGGTCTCTCAGCTAGGCAAATAACTCCCTTACTCTGCTTCAGTAACTGTCTTCTTTTGTACAGTTATGTTCTGTTTCTCTTTAGCCTCTCTCTCTTTCTGGCAGACTACATAATGCAAGCATCACAGTGCTTGTAAGGGTGGAATTCATGGCCACACTGTTTGAGTTCAAATCCTACCTGTCTTTTACCATGCTTTCCTTTGGAAAGTTAATTTCTTTTACTCCAATTCCTTTATTTATAAAACAAACACAATGGTACTGCTTCATAGGATTTCAGTAAAGATATGATGGCTAGCACATGAGTAGTCTTTAATAGTTAAAACTCAAATGCTACTTTGACATTCTTTCACTACCTTATATAAACAATAGCTACTCTTTTGCCTTGTTGAGGTTCATGTTTGTACTTAGCAATTAGCATATGCTGACAAACATTTTTATCTGTTTGAATGTTTTGCATCACTTTCTCAATAGGATATCTACACAAAAGCACTGATTTTATTTTCATTTATTTTTTTTCCAACACCTAAAACACAACAGGCATTAAGACAGCATTTGCCAATGACTGGATGAGTGGATGCTGCACAAGAAATTCCAATGAGAGAAGACTCTCAGGTCTCTGCAGGTGAGGAAATCCATATTTTGAGCAAGGATACCTTGCTACTGTATTTAAAATTTCTTCTTTGGAGGAGCATTAGGAAAGCCAAGTGAAATCCTCTAGGTGACTAGAATAATAATACCAGTCCTGCTTATCTATCATCCTAGATGTGAGGCCAACAATTATGTTCCTTAAGCTGCCTCTTTTGTAATGTGGCATAGATGAATCTTTAAGGGGTTTTATTTTAAAATTAAAAAAAACCCATCATTATATTATACAAATTATATTTTAACTCATTTATATTTTTATGAGTGATTAAATCAGGTTAACATATATATATATATATATATATATATATATCAACACAGTACTTAGCATTTTATAGTAAACACTTAAAATTCAGTAGTTATTTTGAAACATACAATATTATTAACTATAATAATCATGCTGTGCAGTAACATTGAAAAATCCTTTTTGTTACTGAGGATTGAACATAGGGCCTTATGCACAATAGGAAAGTATTCTGCCACTCAGCTAGATCCCCATCTCTATATTTCCTTTTTCAAATACTGAGATAAGGGTCTTACTAATGTGAATCCTTGGGTCTCTTTGTGGCCGAGGCAGGCCTTAAACTTGTGGTGTCTCTGCTTTAGTCTCCCAAGTATCTGAGATTATAAGCCTGTGTCACAAGACATCTCCATTTAAATTTTCATCTCAGGTCCCAAAATAAGTTTAAATGATGCAACTGGAGATTGTTATGCCAAACAAAATAAGTCATATTTTGAAAAACAAATGGTGCATGTTTTATCTCATGCGAAATCAGATATAAAGGTAACATTTATGTGTTTTACATGTGTTTGTATCTGTGCATAGAGTGTAAAGTTGAAAGGAGACCATGAGAATAAAGAAAGAGATCTTAAAAGGAAAAGAGAAGGCAAAAGGATTCATGTGACATAGATGTAGAGTGACCAGGTAGTCTGTGAACAGACAGTAGGGACACATAGAGAACTTTGGAGAACTGATGGAGTTATTAGGGTTAAGCACTTGCCTATGGTAACCTCCTTAAGTTAGGTCCAATCATATGTCTCCCAACACACCAGTTAAAGAGATGTATAATGTTTAATATGGCCATGTCAGGAAGAGAAACACATATGTTCCCCCAAGTCCATTTTCAAAGTACCATCAAGGACCAGGACCTATCTGGGGTAGGACCACCCAAATGAACTGGTCCTATTCCTAAGTACAAAGCTGAAAGTCAATTAACATGGATTAATATGGATTGGGAAAAACAGATAGGCTGAATAGATATTTATTCAGGGAGAAATAACTTACACCAGAGACAGATGGACACCAGCAGGTTCTGGGTCCCAAGGATGCCTCTTGATGCTCTCTGTCCCTGTCTGTCAAGCAAGAGAGCACTCCACAGTCCTAGCTCCTCCAGGTCACATCCGCCCTTGTCTTCAGCCTCAAAAGGCGTGGTCAGTGCAACAGGTGCAGACAAAGTGAATATCTCACTACAGTCAATGACTATTGAGAGGGGATACTCACTTTGCCTCCAGGGATAAGTTCATGCATGTGATGTCCAATCCCAAGTGGTTAGTTCTAGGTATTTGTACATATGAGCAATGCTAAATGGATTCAATGGTTTGCATATACGTGTGTGTGTGTGTGTGTGTGTGTGTGTGTGTGTGTGTGTGCATGTTCTCTCTCTCACACACACATAGATACACACACACAGACACAGACACACACACACACACAAAACAGTAGTTATTAAAGAAGAGATCATTAATTGGGAGGGAGGGACTATGAGAACTTTGAGTGGAGAGGGAGGGGTGGAAGTGTTGTGGATACAGTGATTATACGTGAAATTCTCAAAAAAAAAGAATAAAAAGAATAAATAATCAATTACAGTCTTGGCCTCATT
Organism: Cricetiscus sungorus; assembly: GCA_030556225.1. Lineage (NCBI taxonomy): Eukaryota > Metazoa > Chordata > Mammalia > Rodentia > Cricetidae > Cricetiscus > Cricetiscus sungorus. The sequence continues at coordinate 38,508,842 of JANBXA010000726.1, forward strand.
AGCATGTTCTGAATTAACCATCTGAATTAAATGTCTGTGATTGTTGCAAACAGTTTCCTTCTAGAATAAAGACGCTCAAAACTCTCAGAAATGTGATAAAGATAAGTTTGAGTAAAATTGGAAGACAGTCCGAGTCAATGGCCCTTGGCATGTCTTTTTATTTTCACTGCCTCATCTAAATGCCTGTTCTTAGAAGGGATTAAAACATTACCAACATATAGAGTGAAACCTATGAACAGGGAATGAAAAAATGTATGCAAGTTGGAGGTGAACAAATCTAATTAAAACATAGACTTCCTAACTCCATTTCTGTGACTATTTGTTATTATTCTTAGGAGCAGATTAAGCAGTAACAGATGTCACTAATACAGAAATGTCATTACACATGTAAAATATGTTTAGTACATAGAAGTTCATGATTAGAACATCTCTGAAATGTACTTTTAACTACTTCCTACTTGATTTGAAATGAAAAAATAAATTTAAATTTAGAAAGTGCAAAATGTTAAGGTCCAAACTTGAGACATTTTCTTTTAGTGAAGTGTGCCCATTATGTACATTATATTTAGATATATAAATATTTACCAAATGTCAATGTGGACATAGAATTAAGAATAGAGAGAAATATTTATTTTAGTTTGTCTTTGCCTTAAAGAATGTGATGTTAAATGAGTTTGAGATGCAAATGGTTCTTGTGAATCAGGAAGTTGCATCAATTACAGAGCATTCTAAAATGAAAAGAGTAAGAATGCAAAACTATGAGATGTGTCCTTTCTGGTAGGATGTTTCCAATTTACACTTGAGGCCTGGAAGGTGCTGGCTATTTTCCTGGCATACTAGCTACTTGGTATATTACTTGTTAAAACAATCCTGAGAAGTATTATTTTAGATAGTTATACCACTGCTGTGACAAAACACCTCACAAAAACAATGTGAAGAAGGAAGGGTTTACTTCAGTTCATTCACAGCTTCAGGAAGAGTTTACCATTTTGGGGATGGCCTAGAGGCAGGAGATTAGGGCAGCTGGTCATATTGTAACCTTACTAAAGTAACAGAGAGACACATGCTGCTTTGGATATATAAATACCTTTACAAAGTATACTATTAAATAAACTACAAAGTGTTTCAATGATATCATTAGCTTTGTTTATTCTGAAACAAACACATAAGGAATGTAAATTATTAGCAAATCAGCAGTTTCATAATCTGTAGCAATTTTCTATGAAAGAAAACGTGACACATATTTTTCCACTATACAGAACCATCCAAATATATATGAATTGTCCATGAGTTCTAGGGCAAAATTCTGTGCTCCTGTAGACGCTAAAATGTAGGCTGAGTCATCTGTTCTCCAATATACTTATTTATTTTTCTTATTTTACATATAGATCCTAGTTCCCTCTTCCTCCCTCTTACCCTCTTTTTCACCCTCTCATGCCTCTGCTCCCCCCTACACTCCACATGTAGGGTGATGCCTTCCTGGAGGGGTCATCTAAATCTGTCAAGTCATTTGGAGTAGGGACTAGGCCTTCTCTCTTGTCTCTAGGTTAAGGGAGCATCCCTCCATGGGGAATGTGCTCCCAAAGCCCTTTTGTGCACCAGGGATACATCCTGGTTCCACTGTCAGAGGTCCCTTAGACTGTGCAGGCCTTCTAACAGAGACCCATGTTCAGGGAATCTGAATCAGTCCAATGCTGGTTTCCCAGCTATCAGTCTGGGAGCCCATTAGCTCCTTGTTCAGGTCAGCTGTCTCTGTGGGATTCTGTAGCCTGGTCTTGTCCTCCCTCAGTGTTTAGATATGGGTGTCTGCTTACGTTTCTATCAGCTACTAGATGAAGGCTCCATGATGGTGGATAAGTTAGTCATCAATCTCATTATCAAGGAAGGGCATTTATGGTAGCCTTTCCACTGTTGCTCAGATTGTTATTTGGGATCATCCTTGTAGGTCTCTGGACATTTCTCTAGAGTCAGTTTTCTCTTCAAACCTATAATGGCTTCCTCTTTTATGGTATCTCTCTCTCTCTCTCTCTCTCTCTCTCTCTCTCTCTCTCTCTCTCTCTCTCTCTCATTCTTCCCTCCTCCAATATACTTTTAATTAGAGAAAAGTAATGGTGAAAAAAAAAGATGTACTCACCATGTTCACATTAGTAACAGGAAAACGGGGTCCAGTGACACCCAAATCCTTCTTGGAGAGTTCTGACATAAGGGTTGGATATATCTATAACTAATTAGTTCTGATAAAGGTGTCACATGATGATGAGTGCTAGCCACATAGTTGATCTATCATTGTCTTGTCTATAGTCTGTCTTACAAGGTAGTTGCATACATTGTTGAAATATGTGCAATCTCTTTTTGGAAACAAGCATCTCCTCTGGCTTGTACCAGGGCTTCTTTCTTTTTTTATATCCTTCTTTCTTTCTTTCCTTCTTTCTTTCTTTCTTTCTTTCTTTCTTTCTTTCTTTCTTCCTTCCTTTCCTTCCTTCCTTCTTTCTTTCTTTCTCTCTTTTCTCTCTCCCTTCCTTTCTTTCTCTCTCTGTCATTCTTCCTTTCTCCATATTTCCCTCCTCTTCCTTCCTTCCTTCCTTCCTTCCTTCCTTCCTTCCTTCCTTCCTTCCTTCCTTCCTTCCTTCCTAGCATTAGATTCATGGGAATTTAAAGAATTCACATGATAACTCAAGGGAAAGTTTCAAGGGTCAGTTGGGAGATGTTATTCTGTATATATGTTTCTCATACTGGTTAATAAAGCACTGTGGCCAATGAGATAGCAAGATAGGTGGGGCTAGGAGACAAGGAGGAAAGAGGAAGTAGGAAGGAGGAGTCGAGATGTAGCCCGGGGAGGAAGGAAGAGGCCCGCCATGGCTCCCCGATAAGACGACCACGTGGAAATACTTAGATAAGTAGAAATGGGTTAATAATTAAGACAGAGCTAGCCCATAAACAATAATGATAACTGGCCAACAGGATTGTATCAAATACAGAGTCTCTGAATGTTATTTGGGGCTGGCGCGGCTATGGGCCCAGACTGGCGGGCTGGCGGGCTGGTGGAAACATACATGCTACAAATTTCTTGTAATAACCTCATTTTATAAGCCAAGTTAGGCACTGATTCATAGTAATCTGGCTCTGAGGGCTGGACATTAGGCTTGTCTCACCGTGCTTTGCTCCCATTAGCTGTTTTGTTTTGTTTTCTTTCTGCAGGATGGGGTGAGGAGATTAAACATTGAGTTACATGTTGTATGTGTTTCAATGACATGAAATTTGAGTAATTAATGCTTCCTTTCATACCTGCAATGCAGATGAAATAAAGAAGTACCTCTGTCCTTCCCTTCCATCCCAGGAAAAGAGAACCTCATAAAGACTGGATTAGAACATTATATTTGATGCCCAAATTAAATGGTAATCAAATGATATTTTTTGACTTAAGACATTACCATCAATAATGTGCTTAGATTCCCCACAAAACATCTAACAATTTATTCAGTTTGTGATACACGCATTCCCTATTTCTTAGACTCTATAAGTATATGATTTATCTGTCTGAAAGTGTTACTTCTTTTATGATCTCCACCCTGAAAAAATTATTGCCTAGCATTACACTATAATTATTATTCTGACATCTCTTTATTACATTTAGTAGGCTTTAGGGCAATGTTACCTCATATCTATGGAAATATGACAACTTGTCACTGATGGCAAAGCCCGGTAAGAGAGGGCCTTTGAACTGAGGGACCTGAAGTTAGAACATCTGTAGGATAGCTCTCTAACTCTTTTCAAAGCTACATTATTTTCAAAGCTACAAGTTCCTTTTCTAAAATGCAATGAAAGCACGTCCATTTTCAAACAACCACACAATAAATAAATATATTTCATGTGTGAGATGAAAAGGAAATTTATAGTTTTATGGTTTGTAGCAAGAAGATAGAGGTCATATGAAGCTCACTGTCCTAGTCTGTCTTAGAATTTCCTTGATTCTTTGAAAGAATGATTTAGTAGTTTTTGATGAATTATGTCCTTATAATTACTTAGTTTACTTTTGGCATTTTCTGTATAATATTTAGTTACCAAGTCACTATTTAAAATCAGTTTCTTGTTCCTGTATTTTAAAAGATGAGGTATATCTTCCACTAAACAATAAATTGTGGTAAATAAAATTAAAAAAATGGCTGAATCTTTCCTAGAAAGTTCAGATTACAAATCTAGTAGCAAAATGCACTAAACTTTAAACATTTTAGATTATTACTACTTAATATCACACATTTGTATATAGAGAGTATCAATAAAGGTCAGTATTACAAACCAAAGATAAATCATCTAAGATTGTATACTAATTCAAATGGAACTTAAATGGCATTTATTGTGACTTTGGTGAAAGTATTATGTGTTGAGGAGGGCATGATAATGCCTAGTATAGGTTGTTATTTTAATCAACAATCTTGGGGAAGAGATATTTTTGCTTACAAGTTTGAAATAGGATTTGGTATTATAGTTCTATCTCTTACTTACTGAATGACTTTGAATAAATGTATTATTTCTTGCATCTCAGCTTCCCCATGGCAAGATAACATGAAGTAGTGGTACTATCAAGTAGTTGTTGGTATATTATTTAATAAAATTACTCAAAGAGCATAAAAACACAATCTTTCAATAAAACCCTAACAAAATTATTTGATAAGGGACAAGGGAATTGATAAGGGACAAGGGAATAAACTGGTATTCAAAGCTTCTGGTACTGTCCCCCTAAGACCTGGAAACAATTTTGATGATAGTTATTTATTTCATTAGTTCCTTTTTTGTAGGAAACAATCCTAAACTGTGAGGTTGTAAATAGTGAATAGCACCTCTGCCTTTAATGAAAGAAATTCTAAGTGACTAACAAACTTTGATCATGTCTTAGCAAAGTCTCCAAAGTCTAAATTATTGTATTTATCACTCACTAGTAAAGGTATATAATGCAGATAATGGACACATAAAGCAAAACCTGTATCTCAGTTGCCCAAAGGACTAAGACATGTTCTTTAAAATAGAAGAAAATGCTCTTGTTTTCCACCTGGAATTCACAAATAATCTTTCAGACAAAAATATAACTCAACTCCCAATTACTTACTTATCTAATATAGAAAACTAAATGTAATTATCATTGGGAGCTTAGTTTCAGACACTTTTCAATAAAGTTAAAGCTTCAAGGCAACCTCATAGCATGATGTAGATGGTGGTGGGTAAGATGTCATATGGCAGTTTATCTATATGTACTCTGATAAAACAAAGACTGACAAGAGACAGTATTTTGTCATACAATACATGGCAATCCATCTCTGAGGTGTGATTTCAAAAGGCCTTCTTGGGTCTTCTGCTCTTGAGTATGAGAAAGTCATTGGTACTGGATTTCCTCACCATTAAAAAACTTGGAAGTGGATAAAAGATACAAAATAATCATTTTCAAATTGGATAACCACTAACACAGAAGTTTTATCCCAGAGATAAAATGAAAAATAACCCTGACAGGTATGCGAGCTTTCTGCCTGTGAGAATTGCTGAGTTTCAGAGAATGTGATAGACCTTCAATGAACCACAACAATTTAAGTTAGAGACACAGAGATTAAATTCTGGGAAGGCTGCATAAGTGGGATTTGCAAGGCAGAGCACTGGATGGAGCTATGAAAAGAAAGAGTTCCACAAGTTTGCATAGCATCTTCCTGAATGCTTGCCATATTGTTAAGATTCACCATGTATAGGAACTACAAAGCTTGACAAAAAATCTATGAAGAAGCTATAAATCCTATCAGCTCTCAAAGCTCATGCAGGAATGGATTTTTTTTGCATTTTGATGATCCAGAAGGGAGAGATTGTACAAAGTCTCTGTGAAAGAATCTATCCTTAGTAATAAAATATGGTACAACAGGAAAAATATTAGCCAATTGGTATAGATTCACAAATGATAGAAAGGATACAATTATAATGGAAGTACTTTTAAAGAGCTGTCATACTTGTTGAGAAGAGGGATTCTAGTGAGATTATATGGGACAAAGGATAGAGGAACAGAATGGGGGAAGAGTTGACTAAAACTTTCTAGCTTTAAATTCTTAGACAATGAAAATTTAAGAACAGACACAGAAAAGAGTTGCCATAAATATGATCAATGGTTTTAAGTAAATAATAAGAATAAGAATAAAAGTAGAAAAATGTCAAAAAGCTAAACTAAATATATCTTATGATTAATAGTTGCATATTTCATTGGATGGATATAGTATATATTTAAATCATATAGAAATTAAATGACCAAATTCTAAGATTAAGTAAGATTACAAGTAAATGGTAGCAAGGAAAAACATTGAAAATATTAAAAATAATATTAATAGCTTGTAAAACAATATCTAACATTCTAGCATGCATTTTATTGGAGATTCAGAAGAGGAAATAGGCAGAAAAAAATATGTGCTAAAATACATGCTGAAAACTTCCCAATTTGATTAAAAAGACCAAACACAAATTTTAAGTTATTTACAATAAACTTAAAAATGAAAGCAAGATATTTTATTATTACTAAAACCACAGAAAAGGTAATGAAAGCAGCCAGAGATACAGTAAAGATTCCTTGTCCTCACAAAGCATGATCTATCTAAAATCCTGGTCACGCTATAAATACTCTTGAGAAGGAACACATAACATTAATGAAACTGTGCTGGACAGGACTTTCTATGCACTTTACAAATTGCATGTAGTATTGGGCAGAGAACTGAGGGAATGGGACATGAATTACAAAAATGAATAGGTTCAGGTGTGTGAAACAATTGTAAGTGACATGTTACATAGTAGGGACATAAAATAGATGGCAGAAAAATCCTACTGTCTTTGGATTTCAGGCTCAGGATGAGTGTGATGCCTCTATTTAAGGGTTCTGAATTTGGGGTTTATTGTCGAACAAAAAGCTTTTCAAAATTTGGGGGGGGACCCCATAAAGTTGCATAGCAGTATTTGTAAGGTGATTCTCTTTGAAAATCTTGGTCTTACCTTATGCACTAAGTTTGGAATTCTTATGTTTTCTCCCCAAGTGATTGGATGTACTTTGAATTAGGAACTATAAACCATATGGTTGGAGTTGCTAGAAAGTGTGGGTGATTAAGAGTACACTGAATCGTGAATTGTTCTATACTTAATATGAAAGAAATGTTAGCTGTATTTAGAGTTAAAATACACAATCACTATTGATCACTTTCACTAAATTGAGCATTATTTTATGTATTCATAGGTATATAATTCTCTTTAAAATGCCCTTAGCATGAGCTGAGTATACTGTGAGTCAGTAATTTGCACCTACAGAGTTAAAATTCCTTTGGGTTACTATCTACATTTGATCAGGATAGATGCCCTAGTAAGAGTTTCCTCTTTATTTTCATAGCACATCTCTGTTGCTTATTCTTTGTTGCCAACTTGACTTCATCTTGAATTAACTAAAACCCAAGCCTGTGATAGATTTTTCTTTGATTGTATCATTGGAATTAGGAAGATCCAACTTATGCCTTCTTGTCAACCTACATAAATGACATGGAAGAAGGAAGCTTGATCTCTTTGCCTGCTTACTCTCATTCTAGATGGAATATTTATTCCTGTGCTGGTATTACAGTCTGCTTCTTCAGGATTCCAGCATTGTGGGCTGAGCAACTACTGGTTCCCTAAACTTTCCACTTGGCATTGTTCAATAGATGGACCATAATCTATAATATATGTTATGAGTTCTGTTTCTCTAGAAAACCTGACTAGCACAACACCCTGTAATTTTTGTCCTTTTATATAGATAGCTCTTTTCAATTTCTTGACTAATCACAAAAAAGTTCTTAAAACATAATGCTCTGGGCCATGCTTTATTTTGTCTTTCTGTGATTATCTTCTTTCTTATCTTTGCAAGTGTCCAACTATAGTTTATTTTTCTCTAAAGATGCTCAGATTGAATGGGTGAAGTTTTCTGCAAAATAGTGATCACTTCCTCACTATACTCCATCACAGATATTCTCAGTAAGTCCACTCAGAAATTGGGCTCAAAGTTGGCCACTGGTGGGTTTCCTGTGTTTCAATGGATGGCTCTGAGGCATATGTCCACTCATGTGGCAGCAGTAAGTGGGCTTAGTAGGTTATTAAAAGTAGGACACGAAGTTTGGAGGTGAATTATTGAGGTGTGATCTTGGGAGGGTTGTAGGGAAAATGGGAGTGGTGGTGCAATCATACTTCATTTTATACATGAATGAAATTCTCAAGAATGAAAAGAAATATCATTTTCAAAAAACCCTAGTTTCTGGATTTTTATTCTCACTGGGAAGTTTTTACAAAATAAATGAATTATTTTATTGCGTGTGCATACTATAGTATGACACTGGAAAATAAAACTTATTAGAATTATGAGAATGCTCAATACAATTGAACATAACACAAATTTAAATTTAAGACTGTTCCAATAAATGAGCCTTAGTTGAATCATTTTTAGGCACTGAACACATAAAATCCCATAATCAACATTAATAAAGACATTCCATTAAAGTAATGCTGACTGAAACAGTGTTAAATGTAAACCAGCAACAACAAAACTCACCAGGAACTGAACTTTATTGTTCAAAGATCCATGCTGCATCATCTTCAACACACAAGTTTTGAGGTTACTTTAGAATTCTGCCTCCAGCCAGCAGATAAGGAAGTGAGAAAGGAAGAGATTGCATAGGAAGCTTTTATGGTGTCATGCCTCGAAGGCACTTGAACCATTTTCATTCGTATCCCATGGGGCAAAATTCAGCACCTTTTCCACACTGAGGTTTTTATAGGAGGCTCAGAAGTGGAATCTAGTCATTTGCCAAGCTCTACCACCAGGTCTAATATTTGTGGGAGAAACACAAATATTGGAGTTAAGATTTGAATGTCGAGTTTCACATCAACTCATATGTTTAAAATGTTTGTCCTAGCTTGTGGTGCTCCTGTAAGAAGGTGTACAATCTTTGGAATTGGAACCTGAGTAGAGGCCACAGGAGCAAGCTGGTAAAGGCTTTAAACCAAGCTCATGCTATCCCTCTCTCTTCTCACTTCAGGGAGTCTTTGGGCTCTTGCTGTTAGCGCTGGAGTTTTTCCACTGTCATGTTTTCCTCTCTTAAGTTGATCTCTATGGGCTATTTGTTCACAGCAATTAAAAAGTAACCAGCTCTTGTCACAGGTTTAAGAATTTATCATATTTAATCTATATCCATTTTGCATTTCCCTAGCCTTTATTTCAGAAGAGATGGTATTTTCCATTGCATATTAGGCGTATGTAAATTAGGAGGAAGAAAATACATAATTTTTATTTCTTCCTTGTTGCACTGGAGTCATTTATATTGGCAGCCCATGAGCTTTATAGATTTTACAGAGTTAAATTCTTGCTTATTTGATGGTGCTAACCACTCTGCTTTATATGCCTTACTGACATCATTTTTTGAGACAGTCTGCTGTATCTCAAAGCTAATACAAACTTGCTAGGTAGCTGAAGATGACTTTGAATTCCTGATCCTTCTGTCATGACCTCTGGTGTGCTTGGATTACAGCAGACATGTTCTAACACTCTTGGTTCTAACTAGTGCTGGATATGGAACCCAGGCTCCATGCATACTAATTAATCACACTATCCACTAACCACATGCACAGTTCATTTTTATCAATATTTTAAAGTAACTAAAATGAGAATCTTTATTTGCTATTTTGGAGATGTTTTCTTTAGGGTCTGCTGTTCCCAGGAGTTTGGGACTTTTACCACTAATATTTTCAGTGGTAAAAGAGAAAAAATGCCAACTTTGATATAATTGTTTTGTTCATGATGGGAGGCCAACATCTTCTATGAGGTATCTATGAAGAATTGGTATCATCTGGGAGAGTGTTCTCTGTTTCGTTAGAATTCTCCTAAAAATAAGCACATTCTGAGAAATAATAGACCTAAAATTTTTGAATAAAATTATCTTTGAGTACATCTGCTCCCTTTAAAAACTAGTATTGGGTTGTATAAAGAACAATATGTTACATGTTATTAGAGGAAATTATAGTCATGCATTATCAGTACATACTCTAAGAACTTGACTTCATCTACTTTCACTCTGGTAGTTTAGGTATAGTAAACAATGCACACACACACGATTATATGTATGTGTAAGAATATAAAATGAAAGTTCCCTAGTATGCTACTTCTCTCTTTTAGAGTAAACAAATGTGATAAAATTGTAATACCTAGTGGCTGGAGAATTGGCTTGGGGCTAAGAGCAAGCATTGCACATGCAAGAGACTCAAGTTTGGGTCTCAGTACCCATATTAGGTAGTTCTTGGCAGTTGATAACTCCATCTCCAGAGCATTCAACTTATTCTTCTAGCCTCTCTGGGCACCTATATTCATGTGAACATATCCCCATTTGCATGTGCACGCGCCCGCGCACACACACACACACACACACACACACACACACACACACACACACAGACACACAGACACACACACACACACACACACACACACACAAATAAAAATCATCTTTAAAGGTTGAATATATAGAAGATGTTGAAGTCAAAGATAGATTTAATTGCACTATGCAGAAATAACCAGGTTTATGCCCTATCATCCAGAGTCTGTCCCACAATAAGCACTACCTCACAGAATCTTTTGTTGCTTATTATACTCTGGGGCCATAGCCAGCCTTAAAAATAAAAATTCTCGTTTCTACTTTTCTAAGGTATATCTCACTTTGAAAAATGATCTACACACAATCATGGGGCTGTATGTTCCCTTCTTTTTGAAGTCAGAAACATCAGCAATTTTCAATTTGAAGGACCTTGCAACAAAAAATGAGGAATATGCTGATGATTTCAGGTTAAAAAGCAGGGCTTGTATGGACAGGGCTGTAAATAATATTAAAGGTAGTGAGATGACCTGAATGGGACAGAAAGATTTATTTCATAGTTTATCTGAACACTCTTGGGAGATAGACAATACAATGCAGGATTAGTGTTCAATTCCATCCATTTTTATTGAGTCAGGAGATGTTTAGAGAAATTTATAGCGCTCTTTGAAAGTCATCATTTTTAATAAATGGCATGGAGAAAAGATTACACTGAGGGAAATCCAGGTGACAAAACTGAACATGAGTCACAAAGGAATTTATAATGGCTGAGCTAATTGTGGCAGAGGACACTCCGGAAGGCAGACTCCAGTGATTTATCAGCTCATCTTCCTGACTGCTGCCTGTTATCCTGCCTCTTTATCAATGACAATTTTAGTGTGTGGGTCCTATCTTTAGCAAATGCAGTGCAATGTGGAAGCCTTGTTTTGTGTAGTAGTGTCACTCTGGGACTCAGAAATCATTCCAGCTGTAGAAATATATGTCAGAGAGCTGGCAAGATGACATAAACTCTAACCTCAGAGGCTAAGAGCACTTACTGTTCTCCCATGTAAGAATTGGATTCCTAGTTCCTGTTCTAGGTAGCTCATGACTGTCTATAACCGCACCTTACTTTCAGAGAATCTGAAGCCCATTCCTGGCCTCCATGAATAATGTACTCATGTGCACAAAACCATATACAGAAATATACAGGCACTCTTTTAAAAAAATCAATTGAATAAAAAAAGAAATATATATCAGTACAAACAGGCAAGTTTCACAGACTTAGAAGGAATGGGCATTATTCTTGAATATCCAGAGAAAAAACAACAACAAAAAAACCCAATAATTCAAAGAATGGAACAACAAAAAATCAAGCATGTGGCGAACAACTTTCTAAAGAATTTGGCTACCATAACTGTACCAAAAATAAAAAACAAAGAGATTGGGTTCTAGGTTAACTTTTATGAGTAAATATGGACTTTGGGAGTAAAGAGTTGTTATAAGCTAAGTTTTCTGGTTGACACTGAGTTGTGAGTTGGTTTGGCATACTAGGTACCTGGAGTATTTACTATGGATCAGTAGGAGGGGAAGAAGCAGGATTAGGCAAGCAGAGAAAAACTGCTATCCAGGCCAATTCTACTCACAGGGTTAAAGAACACAAATGGATATTAGTGAATCCCATAATGTATCCATATAGCTAGAATGTTATACGTCTACTATAATAAGTCTTTGGATGGAAAAGGCATGAACTTGGACTTGACAAAAGAACTCTCTATAGCTGAGATGTGTCCTGAAAGTGCTGACCATGGGGGGGGGGCTGTCTGTTCATCACCCTTAACATATGGAACAATTAGTTTTACCATTAAGTAAAATTCTGAGCTGAGTACATTTCCCTGTTCACTGCAAACGAGAGTGAGGTAGAATTATACTGATTGAAAGTTAATGTCTCATTCTTATAATTTACCGTTGTTTTAAGAATGGCATATCATGGGTTAGGTCACTGAATATTCTTGTTAAGTAGCATAACAGAAATAAGATTTTGGCCACGTATTAATTTCAGGACCATGATTAAATTAATGACAAATACATACATACACAAACATATTAAAGAGCCCAACAACCCTTTGAAATTTGTATCTCCAGCCCTGGGATTACCGGCAAATATTTGGTACTACACCCATACCATTTATCATGGATTCTGGGAAAAGAACTCAGGTTTGAGCAATCCTTCTCATTAGCCCTGTGTTGTGTAGCAATTTCCTCTGAAACTAAAGCATTCTGTATTAGTCAGAATTCTCTAGAGAAAAAAATTTATAGAATGAATGTATGTATGTATGTATGTATCTATCTATCTATCTATCTATCTATCTTGGATTTATTGGCTTACTGGATGTGCTTCAGCTAGTTAAACAAAGGCTGCCTATAAACATATGTTGAAAGAATTCAGTAGTTGTTCAGTCTGTGAGACTGAATGTCTCAGCTGGTCTTCAGTATATGCCAGAATCCTGAAGAAGTAAATTCTAATGCCAGTGTAGGAATGGAGTTGCTAACAATAGCAAGAGTTAGTAGATAAAAAGAGAGCTTCCATCTTCCATGTCCTTTACATGGCAGTTAACAGAAGATGCCCAGATTAAAGGTAGGTCTTCCAACCTCAAAAGATCTGGATTGAAGGTGTATCAACCCACCTCAGAAGATGTGAACTAAAGGTGTGTCTTCACACTTCAAATGTTTTGATTAGGGAAAAAAGTCTTTCACTGGTGTGGCAAGTGATTTTGGTTTTAATTAATTCCAGATGTAGTCAATTTGACAATAAGATTAACTGTCACAAGTCCAACTATTGTTAACTTGACACACAATCATATCTCCTTATATCGTGCTTAATTTCCAAATGAAAACAATAAGCCTGAAAGCATTTTAGCCAGGTGGAAAAAGATAATTCAAAATACCTTCAGGAATTTCCACACATTGACTAGATCCACTAGGCCCCTCCACCCAGAGTAAGCAATAAAGATGGCTAAGAGTCAGTCTCAGACAAGCTCAGCTGTGAAGAAGACCCTGACACCAGACCAGCTGCTAGAAGAAGCAGAAAACAGCCAAGTTGCCTGGAAGAGACATAAATCAACTGAGACACCTGGAAAGAACACTCTCCAACCTGTTGAGCTTCTGGCAGGTTGTGCAGTAAGCTCCAGGTTCTAAGCTTTGATGAGGTGGTAAGCATAAGCTTTGGCATATGCTGGGGTGAACATTTGTGAGACATCTATCTTTGAGTCGTTTCTTCTACAAGTAACCCTTCACCCATATTCTTGTAAGCAACCCCAACAAAACTATTTGGCTCACTGATTCAAACTTTGGTGGCATCTGCACTTTGCTCTGTTGTGTGCACCTTACCTAGGGTGAGTCGATGAGTATGATATGTCTCCTCAGAAAAATTCTTGTCATATAACACCTTGCAATACATTTTATACTGGCGCCAACATGATAAAGCACTACACTAAAGAAACAACTCTTATACTGACTTCATTTTCTCCCAACCAAAAAAAAAAAACAAAAACAAATCATACAATATCTAACTGAGTTGAATATCTAACTGAGAAGGGACAAAGAGGAAGCTCAATTAAAACCCATGTGGTACCTGCTTTAAAGTCATTAAACTTAAAGGAAGTTGGATGGAGAGTATTAGAGAGCCAAATGAGGGAATGATGCTCCAGAGATTTTAACAACAAGTAGACAGGTTTAAGAGATGGCTTTTGAATCTCAATAATCTGTGGTTTCACTGACTATGTTTTTTAGGTACTTACTTAAATGCCATTTATATAACTATAAAGTATCTTCTTATTGAAAATATAGCATAGATATTTTTTATTGTGAGCCCAACCTTTAATTGCTAAGCCATCTGGGATACTCTCTCAGCCTAGATACACTGGGGTTGGCCTAGGTCCTGCTCCAAATGATGTGTCAGACTTCGATGATCCCTCATGGGAGGCTTAACCCTTCATGGGGAGTAGATGGGGGGTGGATTGTGACTCTGTGGGGAGCATGGGAGGATGGGAGGGAGAGGGAACTGGGATTCGTATATTAAATAGAATTGTTTTTACTTCCCTGAGGAAGACTTCCTCTCTAGCACTCTTAGCATTCCTTAGCTGTCTGTAGTTCTTTGTGTATGGTTTCCCCTTCCAAATAAGCATGGAAGAGGTTACCCCTTCCAAATAAGCATGTCTATTGGTATCATTCTTGTTTAGATAGTCATGGTGATGAAACCTCATGGCCAAAAATATACACACAAATAATATATGGACTGAGAAGGTTGTGTTTAAGTATGCAGGAATGTATATAATATATATATATATATATACATAATTATATACATAGACTATACATTATATATTCATTATATGTATATGTTCACATATATACAGATAGATATAGATAGATTGATAGATCAATAGATAGATAGATAGATAGATAGATAGATAGATAGATAGATAGATAGATAGACAGACAGGAAAAAGAGACCATGAATTTGAAAGAGAGCAATGAGGGATACATGGGAGGATTTGAAAGGAGGAAAGGGAAGGGGAAAGTGATGCAATTACATCATTATTAAAGAATAAATGTGAAAATAAAATTACTTACTGGTTGTCTCAGGGGAAAATAGATCATGGAGGCTGTTCATTAGTTTATTTGGGATTTATTGCACATGTCATAATTAAAGAGGCACTTAAACATTTGATTTGTACTTAAAGTATACATAATTTTAAACATATTCTCCAAATCTTTCCAAGAAAGCAAAATAACATTTTTGCTGAAATCTGTCTCACGGCCTGTTCTGTATCTCCATGTACAGACTGCAGGAGGTATAATTCACCCATAAAAGACAGCTGAAATATGCACTACTTTGAATTGTTTTAATATTGTGCACAAGGGAATGGAGGAGAAAATTAACTGCCGTATGCTGCCTCGTTCAAAGTATCAGATGGATAATAATAAAACAGAAAATGTATAAAATCATTTAGAGCCATTTTAGGACCATATGCTCAACTTCACTGACAATAATCAACTATAATATATTTTAGAAAATAGGAGTGTATAGAGTATAATTTTGCTCATTATACTGGATGTTTGACTTCAAATCATTTAAGACTTCATGAATACACAGAAAATATGCTTTCTAACTAGAGGTAACTAGAATTATGATGAAGATGAGTTCTACAACTTATGGGGCAAGTTGTTCCTTTTTATGACACGATTCAAGGTTTTCATCCTTCAAGGAGCAAACCCAAGCATATAGTTTTAGGACATTCAGACATATTATAATTCAGGAAATATCCCTCTTTCTAATTACACCTGCACACCTGCTGGCTTATGCAGCACACACACACACACACACACACACACACACACACACACACACACACACGCGCGCGCGTGCGCACGCACACACACACGCACACACATACTCAGAGAGAGACAGAGAGACAGATACAGAGAGAGACAGAGAAACAGACACACACACACACACACACAGAGAGAGAGAGAGAGAGAGAGAGAGAGAGAGAGAGAGAGAGAGAGAGAGAGAGAGAGAGAGAGGTTGATTGGTGGTAGTGGAGGGGTAGGTAGATAGCATGGAATACCAGCTCTACAAAATCTCACCACACCATTCCATTAAATATTAGGAAACATTAATGTTGTCTTGTTTTTCTCTCCAATGGTAGTTTGAATAATAAATAGCCTCCATTGGCTCATGGATTTGAACAATTGGTCCTTAAGTTAATAGGGCATTGTTTGGGGAAACTTAAAGGATGTTTGGATGATGCAGCCTTGCTGGAGGAAGTACATTACTGAGGATGGTCTTTGCGAGTTTATAGCCTCATCCTGGCTTCCAGTTTGGTCTTCCTGCTTCCAGTGTGTGGTTGAAATTTGTTCTTTTGGCTTCCTGCTCCAGCTGATGCTATTATGCCTCCTTTCCTATTATAGCTCTGATTCTGGAACTATAAGCCCTGAGAAACTCTTTGGTTAAGAGGTTATGTCTCTATCACATTACCACTTTGTTTCAATAATCTCATTGACTTATTTTTTCCTGTCTGTTTTCCTCACTTTAAATATGACATTGTTTGAAGATGAATGAATTATATTAATTGAAATATTAGATTAAATGATGGTATATCATGTCTCAAGAAAATATTTGAATAGATAAATGAAGAAATGTACTTAAAGTAATATGTGAATTATAGCATTGTCCTTAAATTAATCAAATGGCAAGCCACATTTACTTTTCATTGAATTAATGGTTTGTATCATTACTTCGTATTTATAACAACCTGTTTTTATCTACTAATTTAGCCATAAAAATAGCAGAGAAGCACTGTAATATATGGGAATTATAGAGATGAATATGTAAGATGACAGACAAATTCAATTTCCCCAAAGTACTTAGCAATGTACAGAAATTTTCAAAAATAACAATTCCAACATCTTTAAATTGGCAAAAGGCATAAAATAATCAAGGATTATTTATTTCAGAAAAGCAAATGACTATTTTGCTTTTGATAATGAAAATTAGAAAACTGTGGTTTTTTTTTTTTTTTAATTTTTCCATCTTGGCTGCTGCTCACCCTCTATCACAGTCAAAGTAAAAATTGTGCCTCACCATGTTAGGCCACAGGAATTGGCAGTCTTTCTGTCACTATCAGTATGTTTTCACTTGATTCGCCAAGGCAAACATTAGTGGCAATTTTGACCAGTAAAATTGTCATTGAAAGTGATAAACTTTGAGGCCAGGCATTGAGAATATTAAAAAAGTCTATTTACTGAAGGTTGCAGCAGCACCTGGATAAACATATGCTGCATCCTTTCATTGCCTCCAGAGACTGGCCTGGCTGTGGGTGTTAGTGGAGGTATAAGAAGAGAGAGATAGATGGGTACACAGACAGAAAACTGGGGTAAGATGGGCTAGGTTCTCAGATGGATAAACCTCAGCCCTCTGGAAGATAAGCATGTTTAGTATACGGAGTTGAATATAGAAATGAAGTTATTGCTGAATGAAGAGTCAGGGATATTACATGCAGGTAAACATGGTGGTATGTTTATAGTGTGTAGATAGATCAAGAGCACAGGTTTAGCTGATCTGGGCAGGAGCAGTCTCCACAGGGGAGTAATTTTCAGGTCATTAATATCCATAACAGAAAGGTATGGTAGAACTATTTTGCACATACAGTCAACACTCACACATGTTCTCCCAATAATGGCTTTGGCATTTCATTTTGAGCCTCATCTCAGGGAAAAAGCTTTGTCAGCATGGCTTTGAGGCTCTGGGGTTCTTGATATAGTTGTGGCCATCCTAACAGCCACATTCACTCAGGATTTACTCACTCAGGGATTCCTCCACTCCCTGCAACATATATCTTAGATTTAGAAACATAATTGAATGTAAAATTATGGAAAAAGTTTACCATCCATATAGTAACCATGAAAGAACTGGAGTGGTTATATTGCTATATATTATTGCACAAAGCAATAAATAACACAATATAATTATTAATAAAGTATATAATGTATATTTCATGATATACAATATTATTTATAACAGTAACTAATATATTTGCACCTATCATCAGAGGCAGAAAATGCATTAAATAAAACCAGAAAAAAATCAAGAAATAAATTACAACTCAACAGCAATGTTTAAGTGTAGGTAGTACTCTGGTAACTATCTAGATGGATTTTCACTTGCAAGGCATTCAATAAACTACTCTTTATTAAAAATAATATTTAGGAAATAACATTCCCAATACTTTTGACTCAGTGATATGCAAGAAAACCCAAAACAAAATCAGATGGAAATGTAGACTGAAGTTTTTGTCCTGCCCTCAACAAAAAGAAAGTTATCAAAAAAAAATTATATTTGACTTAAGGTCAAAGGGTGAGAGACCATTATGGTGGCAGAAATAGGAAGCTGAGAGATTTTATCTCAATCACATACAGGAAGGGAAGAAAGCAAACTGAAAGTGGGGCTGAGCTATAAATTATCAAAGCCTGCCCTGGTGATTTACTTCGATTAGCAAGGCTCCATCTCCTAAATGTTCCATAACCTGTCCAAACACTGTCACTAACTAGAGACCAAGTGTTCAAGTATCTGTGCTTATAGGGAACATTTCTCCTTCAAACAACAATAATGTCTTTACTGTCTAAACTTACAGATTTAATGTTTTTAATGTATTTTCTTTATAAAACAAACAGAAAACAATCCCACAATTCTTATGAACATAAAAAACATAAAAATCCAATGACATCCTCAAGACATCTATAAAGTAGAGGTATTATATATACCTCAAAATATACAGGAAATCTAGTGCAATGGAAACAGTGCGGTATGAAAATTAAAACTGTCATATAAACCAATGGAATAGAAACAGAAAATGCCCAGCAGTAAAATACAACTAGGTCACCATGATAATCCTCTTAAAAAATCAGTGTCTTCAATAAACGGTGCTTCAAAAACCGGAAATTTCTACCACAAATAGAACAATGAACCAATGAACTTAGATTCCTATCTCTAATTGTTAACAAAAACAACTTTAAAAAAAACTAATGATTTAAATGTAGGGCCTGACATTTTGAAGATAATAGAAGAAAGTGATATATAACTCTGTTGGAATTGCAAGTATTTTCTAGATTAGACCCTCAAACAACAGCGGTAGCTGGGGTCAATTGATAATGAATTGTAGCATTGCAACAAGCATTGCATCTGACACAAAATGGCTCATAGGAGTACGAATTAAGCTTTTAGCCTGAATTTAAGTCAGAAGAGAGGTTTAGTCTTTGGTATTTCATGTCTTCAAATATCAGCAGGTCATGCTGGAAAGTTCAGAGCCTCAGTTGTATCTACAGGTTAATATGAACATCAATGCCATCTAGAGAATGATTTGTTAATAAACCTAGCATTTCTTATATTCAGTGATTTTTGCCGAGTTATGGAAAAGATAGCCATTGAGTGGACATGAGTAAATACCAGAGGAATTTCTGGTTGAATGTCATAGCAATCATTCAAACAATTTTTCAGTCCATTTTATGTATTGTTCCTGAGATGTGAATATCATATGTGATTGCAGAGTTTTCTTTTTCAACTTCCAATAGGGTTGGGCCAGATTATGTACTCAAGACTTGAAAGTTGATTGACTGACTGAACTTTTCAAATTGACCTCACTGTTTTCACAGGGTTTAGATGAGAGATGATGTCAGGTTACTTCCTTAGAAACATATTTGTATAAGGAATTGTGGCATGATTCCATATTTACTTATATTGAGGTCAATGTTCCAAATACTTCTCAGAGTTTTACCCAAGTTTCTCTAACCAATACCTTTCTTTCTCTCTTTCTTTCTTTCTTTCTTTCTTTCTTTCTTTCTTTCTTTCTTTCTTCCTTCCTTCCTTCCTTCCTTCCTTCCTTCCTTCCTTCCTTCCTTTCTTTCTATTTTCTATCTATCTACACATACATATATAATTTAACATTGGTAGCTTAATATGGTTTGAGTTGGGGAATTTGAACTTTCTTGCAATGGAATTTGGATTTTGTCCTATGAGTAACAAAAAGACTTAAGGATTTTGAAAGAGGATGTCGTATTGTAAGAAATGTGATTTTTTAAAAAATAAGGTGGTGGTTGGAAATAAAAATAAGGTTTGGAAATGGATATTAGAGAACAGGACTAATTAGGAAGTTGTTTGAATTGTTCAGACACAGGAAATTGGGGTTAGAGCCAGGGAACAGCAAGTAGAGGGGAGTAGAAGAGAGACTCAAAAGAAATTTCACAAGAAAGCATAAAGGAATAGTTGACACTTTTTTTCATATTCTCTTCTTGTATAAGATATGACTCAGCTCAGCATTCAGTGATCTCAGCAATCTGTTCCAATTATATTTTTCAAGATGCACTTCTCACTAAGCATGCTGCATGCTTCATGCTCCAAACTTCCTGCAATATTTCCTTTATTAAAGGATAAAGTCTTGACTTTCTCATTTAGGCTGTTATCTCTGCATGTGTAAGTCAGATTTGTCTTCGAAAGTCTCCTACAGTTATGATCTCATCCATCACACTTTCTGCCTTTCCTCCAGCCACAATAAACCTACCTCTCTTTGATTCTTGCACAGTGCTTAAACTCTAACCTCTGCTTTATCAGTTACCTCACTTTACATATGCATTCCACAACATGAAGTTTAATAGTCTTGGCATGATATCCAAGGGCTTTAACAACAAAAAGTACTAGTTCTTTGGACATTAATTTTTTCCACAATCAATTCATCCAATAAATATTCGACTATGGTATAAATGTAAGATATTTTGCTCAGTCCTGCAGCTAAACTGTAAAAAGATTGATAAAGTTCTGAATCTCACAGGTCATATGTAGTGGTAGAAGGGACTGAGGAAACAAATGAAATCAGTCAAGGAAGACTTTTATGTATTGATATGAAGGCCATGAACATTCAGAATACTGCAGAGCAAGAATGGCGAGCCTCATTTTCAGTAAAGTTGCCTTGGAAAGTATGACTAAGCAGTACACATTGAATGGAAGATAAAGGAGGCAGTTTTGTTAAAAGTGTGAAACACCATGCAAAGGCATTGAGATAGAAAAGTCCTTGGTACAGCTGAAGAACCAAAATAAAACTGATATCAGGTTGAATTTACTGAATGCAAAGAATGGTGTGAAGTGAGGCTGGAGACAAAGATCACTAGGAATTTTCTTAAAAACTAAAACAGTAGAGTAGTAAGACTTAGCTTACACTTAAAAATAAACATCTGTTTTTGTGTATGCCTTGGACAATAGGATAATCAAAGACATGAGACCAATAAGATTACTAGGTATGGGCCTTCTGCTAAAGGAATATAGCAATAAAATGACTCCTAAAGACATTCTTCTATACTCATAGATCAGTACCTTGCTCAACCATCTATCAATGAAGCTTCCTCCTGCAGTACATGGAAACAAACATAGAGACACACAATTGAACTATTATTGAGAGAATAAGAGACCTTTCAGTAGTCTCATCCTAAATGGGATATCACTATCAAATCCCTCTCCCCATTACTCAGGGAACTGTGTAGATGAGGAGGCAGAAAAATTGTAAGAGGCAGTGGGGATGAAAGACACTAAGTAAACAAGAACTAGTCACGATAGGACTGATACACAGAGACCATGACAGCATGGACAGGGTCTACATATGTGTAAAATGGTAACCTTGAGGGAGGCTTGAGAAAAAAGATGCACAGGACTTTTAAGTACAATTCTTGTGGTATGTTAATTTTTTAAATAAAATAAAATGTGTAAAAGTGAGAGGCTCTATAAAGCATGAACTTATAAAAAGTTATCACTTAAAATGTATTGGCAAGTGAAAAAGATAGTAAATATGGTATTTTGAATTAATATAGCTATAGATGATGTTTATAATATTTTACTTAAAATAGGAAAAGATTAAAAAATGAAAATATGGAAGTATGCACTTCATATGCCAAACATAAGAGGAATAATAAAGCAAACATAAATGAAATTGTTTTAGCCAAGTTTGGAGGACAGTGTGAATTTACATTTTTTTCCAATACATGTTTCCTCTGTGTAGCATTGGCTGTCCTGGAACTCAGAAATCAGACTGCCTATGCTGGAACTGAAGACATGAGACACCTACATCCAGCGAATTTACTTTTTTACACAATATGTAATTTTAAACATGTCAGTATTTTCACATGCAAATTGATTTAAAAAGTGGAGGCTACTTAAAATTGAATATGGATTTGATAAGATGCCTCAGAGAGTAAAGGTGCTTACAACTCCCTTTCACTTCCATGGAAGTTATCCCAAACACTGAATAAATAAATGAAAGTAAAATACTAAAAATTAAATATAAGGAGAAATAAAATATCTAATTACAACCAACCAAAAATGTACATATTGAATAGTTTACTTTAACTATGCACTCTGGATGTATTTGAAGGTAAAAATTAGGAATAAAGAAAAAGTAAAGCATAATGAAAGGCTTATTACTGATATTGTTATGCATTTAGAAATTCCAAAACAAATGCATGCATACGTTGATGCCTTATCAAATCTGGGTTCATAATTTGTGTGAAGGGAGATGTATCCAAGAAATGGAATGGGGAAAGAAGAACTAGTGTTGTTAGATTCGATTTATAATTTTTATTGTGAATTCCTACACCTGCCAAGAAGTCTACAATTGTTGATATTTTAACAACAATAGTTTCAAAATACTACCATGTGTTCAAATGAACTGTAGCTTTGGGGGCTGGAGCAGAGAAAGTAAACCATTAGTCTGGCACATTATGTCTCCCCAAATAAGGAAATTTTTAAAAAAATTATGGACATACTATAAAGTTCAAAAAGGCAAACTTAAAGGACAAATCCTTGGCCAACTTAGAAAAAGATGTAGCAGCAAAAGATTAATGTGAGATTTAGAAAAATTGAAAACATCTCATCACAAAATATAATTAACTGTGTAAAAGAAAAACCACGGACTTGGAAAAATCATTTCTTTACCTTTCTTCTTTGTCCCTCCTCCTTTGCCTACATACTTATTTTTCAGAATATGCAAAGAACTACGAAAATTCAAGAATGGACACAGGAACAATTTTCAAAATTGTTCAAGTTCCTGAAGGTGCACTTTACCAAAGAATGGATCTGCATGAGCAGACAAGAAGGTAATGCCTCTCATTTGTGATGAGGGAACTAAGAGGTGAATATGAAATACAAAGCACACCAAGGAGTACTAAAATGACCAAACAGTCATGGAGAGATTATACATTCACTTTCACAAAAGGCCCAGTATCTCATTTAATGGTTGAAAATGCAAATAGTTGGTGATCTTGTAACTCTACTCTGAATATATACCTAATAGAAATGAGTGAGTATGGTTATCAGAGAACTTAACAAGCATAATTAAGCTGATTTCGGAGATAACAAAATTTAAAGATAACCCAAAATATACACCCACAGGGAGATAGATTGTTTTTTATATAAACTATGCAATGAATAAAAATAATGCAGTATTAATTTAGATACAGTAAGGATACATCTCAAAAATACAGTTAATACAACATATGCCTGTCAACAGCTGTCCATTGTGTTACCCAGCTCTGCTTTATTCATGCTTGTTCTATTTCCAGTACCTTGCCACATATAAGCAGCGTGTCCATATAATTGCAAAGTCATTTCCATTGACCTGTCTGACCATCCTGTTTTTCTCATCTTACCTCATGAAAGAAGCCTTTCAGGACCATTAAATCCTTGTGTAATTGCTCCAAACCTGTCCATCCAGTTTTGTTTACATCTAGCTTGTATGTGACTACCTCATCAAGCGATTGTCCCTTTTTTAAATCTTGAGTTCCTTCATGACATGGACTTCCTCTCATATTTCTGTACAGCTATCAAATCCTTAGCATATTTGTTTAACAAAATAAAAGTAACCAATAAACTGCTCTTCCATAAAACAAACATATTGAGTAACAGGGTGTGTACTGTTTGACTCCATTATATGAAGTTCAAAAACAGGCCAATTAAATCTATGTTGATGGACACCACAACATTTGTTTGTGTGTGGAGGACTGACTGGAAAGGAACATGAAGTGATATCTTCTGAGATTACCAAAACATCCTAAAAATCAGTGTGCTGAATTCAGGGATGTGTAGATAGGTAAAGATTCAGTGAATCAGACAAAAATGGTTTCAAAATATCAGTTGAATTTCTGAACACTAACAATATACAATCCCACAAAAAGTGGTACAAGACTCTAATTATTATAGGTATATTTAGAAGTATAATCAAACAAGTAAAAAGTTTGAACACTGAAAACTAGAAGATATCGTTAAAACTACTAGCACACATTAATGAAAGCCAGGCTACACTCATGAATTTGATGGCATATATTGTTAAGATACCAACAATACCCAAAGCAATCTATAATTTCAATGAACTCTCTACCAAAATCCCAATAGGATTTTGCATAAAAAACTTTACTGAAATTCACATGAACTCTCACCCAATCAAAAATAAAAAACAATCTCAAAAATCCACATGAACTCATAACCAGTCACAAAGAATAAAAACAACCTCAAAACAATAAAGAATCATTATCCACAATATAAAAATAACTGTCATAATTTAACAATGACAAGACCAATCTCATTTGTAAATGATCAAAGGAATTGAATAGATATTCATCCAAAGAAAATGTACAAATAACTACTCAGCACATGAAATGAACGTCAGAATTATTAATCATTAAATCAAATCAGAACTAAGAGTTACTATTTCTTATATATTCTTATTAAACCCAAACAAAGTAAAAGTAGAGAATAAGATACTCATGAGAAATGTGGAGAAACTGAAATACACATTTTTCAAATTCTATACAAATGTTCTATCATATACCATATCTTGGATGAAGACATTATGCTAAGTTAAATAAATTAATCACAAAATAATGAATGTAATATACTTCAGTAGGGACACTTGGAATTAACAAAAACATAGAATCTCAAATGGCAGTTTCAGAGGAGATGGTGAAGGATATAGGATCACTCAAGGTGTGTTCCTGTCAGAAATGTATTATGTGAGAAAATAGTAAGATAGTTTCAAATGGAAATTAGTTTTACATAAAAATAACAATCTGGATAATTAAGTGATCAGTGTTATAAAATAAATTTCAAATATACTTAACTTGAACAGAAACTATTTATTAATAAGTCAATGATGCCAGACAAATTAAAAATAAAGTAAAACAAACAACAAAGAAACTGTTAAAAATTAAAGAAAAAAAGATGTAAAAATGGAATATATGACCTCAATATTCCTTTGAGAACTGAAAAGTACCATAAAGGACATCTGGGGAACCATTAGAGAAATTTTAGTGTAGAATGTATATTTGATTTAAATTTCTTTGACTTGTTAATAATTTAGTAGTATATCTACTTTTGACTATCAAACAATTCAGAAAAAGCATACATCAATAAATATATGTAGATGCAAAAATCTAATCATACAGTGGATCTTAACAATTGGTAAAAGAAACATCTGCTCATTATGATTTTTTTTTTACAATTGATCTCTGGGTTTGAACATTTGGAGGAAATTTTAAATGTGGTGCTAAAAATAACTTTTAAATCACCTCCCCTCTCCTTGAGGGCATCTTATAAAGTGAAGCTGAGGGTGCTCAATTTGAAGGAGGAAAAAGGTGGATATACAGCTTGGAGGCAAATGTTCTAAATTCAAGGCCAGGTTCAAATATTTCCATTGGGTTTTTGCCATGGGTCAAACAGTGAGCGGTAATACCTCCCTGCCTACTTGGATACTTTATAGGGTTGCTGTGAAGATTAAATTAGATAATAGATGAGGAAGTTCACAAAAAAGAGGAAATGCTATTCAAATTCAAAACACATATTATTATTGTCATATTAGCATACAATTGCTATAGTGGCTTCAAAACCACTGCAGGAAAGTGATGACTACTGACATGCATATGTTCAGTGGTGTGTATTTTCCTCTTTGCTTTTCAAATCCCTGTAGCTTATGGCATGGGTATTCCTTGAAATGACTGATAGCCACTGCAGGCTATCATTAGCACTAAATGAGACCACTGGCGTCCAAAAGGATTCTACCACATGCCTGCTTTCTGGCCAGCCGTTTTACATATTTTCCATTTGAGTCACTGGTAGGAGCTCTAGTTAAATCTAGTGTAACCAGAGATAGTGGTAGGGAAAAAGAGCTTGGTAGAAGGGAAGAGGAAGGCAAGTGGTAGGATCATACACTACTTGATACATATTAAGGAAGAGAAGTACTAATATTGTCAAATACAGAAATCACTGTTTACCAATTTTCCATTAAGTTAGCAATGAGAAAACTCTTAAAAAGTGAATGTCTCATTCATTCTATTTGTTTATATAAAAGATACTTTTGTTTCAATACTCATGACATGAAATAGGGCTCATTTTTGTTTTCACTACTGATTAAACACCTTAGGGCATAGAAATTACATCATAGTTAATCTAAAGATAATTTTTGGTAAAATAAAATGTTAAGACACTCAGAAACATGCATTCACTATAAAATTCATGGCATGTCCCCTTTTTTTTCTATAACCTTATAGGAGAATGTAGTGTTATATAACTTAAGATGCTACTGTGTTTTCATATTTCTTCATAGGTATTTTGACTTACATGGATGTATAGATAGTAGAGATCTAAAAACACAGTTCTATTTAAACAACCGTATAAGTAAAAAAGTAACTCTATGTTATTGTTTCTGTCTTCATTGATTCATTTGTATTTTCAATTCTTACAACTTAGTCTAGAACCTTGCCTCTTGGCTAGTGGACTGAAGTACTCCTGGCTTACATAATTTTTAGAACAGAATAATAATGTTCTAAACTTGCTAACTTTTAAAACTAGACTTAATAGTTGTCATCCAATATTAATAAAATAATCAAAGCCAGAAACAATTTAACATAATCATCACATCATATATAAGCATTATTATATTGAATAAAACTTTGCCCTATATGAAATATGTCTCCTACATACAAAATACTATAGTATAGAAAAAATAAAACAGGGAAAATTTAATTTATTTTTAAATTATGACTAGGTCAACTACTCAGATGTCACATAGCACTCTTAAAATTTCTCTGTAGCCAACTTACAAAGCTTAAAAGAAAGTTTAGAGCCTAGCAAAGGACAACTGCCAAAATGCCAGAGTCCCTTTTTCCTGGCAGCACTGATGGAGCTCATAATAGCAAAGAGGGGCAGCAGTCCTGTCAATAACCACCAGCAAGGGAACAAGAGCTATACAGTACTTGCCTAGGCATGATGGAATGCTTACTATTTCTAAATGCTCTGCTTTGTCCAAGATTAAATATTTGATTTGAGATTCAATCTTTACATGGGAAAACACAATCAAGGAAGAATGAACTGGGGGAAACACGGAAGAAGGTTGCTATTTAATAATTAAGTGGATTTTCCAGTGGTGAAACTTTTTGAAGAGTTTGATCTTTCTAAGAGCAGTGTTCAGGCTTGAGTTCTCCCAGAAGAGGATTGTACAATTAAGAGATGCATTTATTAAAGCAAAAACAATACACAAAGCCTTAAATGGGGCTTAAATACACTGATCATATTTTATAAAATTCAAGATTTTACATCTCTAGCATGCAGAGAACTATTAAATGTTTCCAAGAAGTTGACAGAACAAATTAACTACAAAGGAAGGAGAAAGATTATATTAATAAACGGTGAAATGGGAATGAGGTTTATCTTACAACCATAGTTGTTGATTGAGTTGATATTGCAGCTACTTTAATTACTTAAATACAATCAATTCCAATCATATGAGTATGGTATGGCTTATACTGCAACTTTCACTTATGAATCTTCAAGGGTGTAATAAACATGATTTTCCTTTCATGAGAAGAAGGAAGTCGGTAATTTTAGCAAGTGCAGAAAGAAGATTATTGTACAGATTATTATATTGTGTAGTGCCATGAATCAAGCCAGGAGTAACCTCTATGAGTTCACAGACAGTAAGATGAGTTTAATTTCTCTCATTCTTTTCCATCTGGATCTCCAGAAGAAACAAGGAAGAGGGAAGAACAAACTAAGGTTTTCTGTCTTTTGTGCTCCAGAGTATGAACTGAATAAACAGAATGAAACTATAACAGTCGATTTGTTAGCTGGTCCACAAAAATGAGCTGCTCAGAATTTCCATATCTATACTAATCATTAATGTGAAGAGTAAAACAAGCCACCGTCATGGTCCTTCATAAAGCTAAACTCTTAAAAATCACTAATTCACATTTGCAATGACAGGAGGGATTTGTGTAACACTGCAATTACAAAAGAAAATGTTTTTAGTCTTTAGGCATGCTGAGAAGCAACATCATGATATTTGTAGTCATGGTAAGTCAAAATTTGTAAAGATATTTTTACTTTGGTTTTTTCTCTCTCTCTCTCCCTCTCTCTCTCTCTCTCTCTCTCTCTCTCTCTCTCTCTCTCTCTCTCTCTCTCTCTCTCTCTCTCTCTCTCTCTCTCTCTCTCTCTCTCTCTCTCTCTCTCTCTCTCTCTCTCTCTCTCTCTCTCTCTCTCTCTCTCTCTCTCTCTCTCTCTCTCTCTCCCTCCCTCCCTCCCTCCCTCCCTCCCTCCCTCCCTCCTCTCTCTCCTCTCTCTCTCTCTCTCTCTCTCTCTCTCGGTTTTTTAAGACAGAGTTTCCCTATGTAACAGTCTTGGCTGTCCTGGAAATTGCTCTGTAGACCAGGCTGACCTTGAACTCACAGAGATCCACCTGCTTCTACCTCTTGAGTGCTGGGATTAAAGGCATGCACCACCCTGTCTGGCTAGTTGTTTATTAATAGTTTACGTCAAGCTAATTTTGCCTTATGTTTTATCAGTTGTTTGGATGATTGGCATACATCCTTTTTTTTTTTTTTTAAAAAAAAAAAGAGGGTAAATAATTTAATGCCAAACAAAATTTAAATGACAGTAGTAACAACAACAAAAAATTCTTGTCTTCTCCCAAGCAATCCACAAGTTGTACCAAATAACAAATCTTGATACTATTATAGGTAATATATAATAAGTAATTACTCTTTGTGTCAGTGTCATAATGAGCATGTATGTTTTGTGGGATGACAGTATTATAGGTAACATATAATGAGAAATTACTTTTTGTCAGTGTTGTTATGAGCATGTATATCTTGTGGGATTTACAGAGCAAGTAATGAATAACAACCTAAAGGAAACATCTTTACTGTAAACACAGTGGCAGTTTTCACCAGGCTTGTCTTGATGATTTATTATTATCGTAGCTACTATTTTCTGAAAATGAATTCTTAGGTACTTGAAAATGATGAGTTTTAAGTAGTGGAAACATGCCCCCACCCCCTGAAATCTGCTAATACTGTTACACTGCCAAGAACAAATGACCCTCTCTCTTCAGAGAAGCCTGAGTCATCACAAATTCTGAATTACAGTAGCCTAAATCTTCGACTTGTTAGAAGTGGCAAGGCTCATTTAAACTTAATTTATGTGTGTTTAAGACAGAATCAAGCGTGGCAGACTTAGAATATTGGGATGAATTAACTGATGAAGTCAAACTATGGGAAATTAATGATGAGTGGCTTGACTAAATGTTAAATCCTGTTATGCTAACAGACCGAGAATTTTGTCATCAACAAATCAAACAAGTACTCAAACTTTAACCTATTTCTATCTCTTTTCCTCTATTTATTTGTCCTGTAAGTAGTACATTTAATGCAGAACTTCTACCATGGCTCTTACAATAAGATGATATATAGAATGCAGGCAGGTTTTTCATAAAATCCAGAATTATATGATTAGGTAATAATAAAAGTGGAAATGAACTGTCGTGAAATTAGAACATTACTGTATCTCAAGATCTAAGTATGCTTACTTCAGAATACAGTGTTTATTCATACAGTAGTGTTCTGAGTAGGAGGCAGGGGAAACAGGTGGTCTATTCTGGATCCATTAAATAAGATATTCATGCAGTACATATCCATCTTGAGGCAATTAGGCACATCATTTTTTTTCTATTATATCTTCATTCAGAATTCTTAGCAATAAAGAATTTACTATGTATCCTAACATTTATCTACAGTATCAAATGCAATGGCATGTTAATGCATATACAAATAAAGTGGACCTTCAACATTGATTCCCACAAAAAAGATAGCATGTTTGAGGAAAATTTGCTATTCGGAGAGGAAAACATATATGAAGAAATGTGTTTAAATGGCAACCAGGATAAGAGGGGAAATTTGTTTTGACTGCCAACTCTGTTGATTTTAAATGAATGAAAAGTGTTATCTATCAGTTATTTTTATTATTAGAAAATCAAATGTGCTTGTCACTGTGGATTTGAGCATTCTTTGGTAAAATGAACCATAAACATAATAGTCTTAATATTGGAACCCCTACATTTATGTTAGAATGTCTAACTTTATAGTTGTAAAAACTGAGGTTCAAAGAAGGCTCCATAATGTCCAAGGTTACATAACTAGTAAATAGTGTTCTGTGAATTGCAGTTCAGGTAGTCTGACGCCAAAGTCAAAGTACAAATTCCCACTCTAAGTTAGTTTTAATAGCATAATGTTGGAGTATTTGTGGAAAACAAATGTACCATCATCTGGATACTGGTGTTTTCAATCAAATTATAATTTATAAGTAGGGATGAAATGAAGCTCAAAAGTCATAGTCAAGTTGGATACCTAGATTTAATCAAAGGTCAAGATATAAGTAAAATCATGTCCTTGATAAAAATAGAAAACTGGAAAAGAATCAGACACTAAAACCTATTTCAGACTGAGCATCTTCAGATCAAATAAATTAGTCTGCTTTAAGCAGGAAGAATTTAGCAGGGATCAAAGTAAGACAGTAATTGCTATGTGAAAAATACATTTCAAAACTAAGAAACTCTGGGGGAAATCATCTTCTAAATAGAAAACATTATTAATAAAGTTCTGAAAGTTTATGGATTGGCTAGAACCTAGTGGTTGAATCCACTACATCATTGTTTTAAAATTCATATTAGAAATACCTAGAGAACTACTAAAATCATTCTGATAATCTAAGCCATAGTCCATATGTATTACATCCGAATTTCTGGACATGAGATCAAGGCATCAATATGTTTTTTTAAACAAGATATTGCTTATGTAGTCTAGGCTTGTCTCAGTCTTGCAATTACTGACTTACACAATCACTATTCTGCTCAAAAGTTCTCATGTTTTTCATGCTGAGATAGAAGCCCTATATATAGTAGATCTTCATTCCTTGGCTGAGTTTCACCATTAGCTAAGGAATCAATACTTTTAAAGTTCTCCATTGACTATAATGTATAGCAAACTTCAGAACCACTTCACTAGGAACTGGGTGATACAATAATTAGAACTATTTTTTTTTATCTTTTTGTACATAGACATGGAAAATACCACAGAGGACGTAATGGCTTTGAACCTGTTAAGTATGTAATTACCAACAAACTAATGTACATTATAAGAATGTCACCATGTTTCTAAATAACACCTAATCCTACATAGCTCTACACTTGATTGACACAAGGTTTAGAGTCTTCAAATTACTTGCAATTATTGACATTATATAGGTAATTCATCTTGATGATGAAATAAAGTTGGATTTTTGTAGATAGGTTGATTTTAAAATAGATATAGTTTCTAATACAGCCATAAAATTGATTAATGCATTGATTCAGGTAGATTTTATGTCAAATAATCTCTTTCAAACCACCCAAAAGTGATTAACAAATGCTTTATAATATCACCTATAGCAATCTTGTTATGGTCACAGAATAATGTCTCAACACTTGAAGTCCAGAGTTTAGATTCAAATTCCCAAATGTTCCACCATTTACCAAAGAATACTGTTATGTGTTTGGTTATATATTATCAAAGTATGAGGTTGAGGCATTGTGATAATTCAGTTACAGAGTGATTTCCAGGACCAATTGAACTGTGTGCATTTCCTGTTTCTAGTAAATTAGAGAAGATATTAGAAACGAAAAAAGTTGCTTAATGAAATATGCCCAAATCACATAGCGCTTGTGGATTATTGGAAGCACTTGTGTTTAGACAGGGTTTCTTCTGTTACTTTAGTCATGCAGTGATTTACAGCATCAACCTTTATGATGTCAGGTGACAAACTGCTTTCTTTCTTTTGTAGCGTTTGGTATCATACAACTTGAGTGGGACATTAATAGGAAATTAGACTCCAATAAATGTTGAACTCCGTTGTTTGTGAATACCTTCAGATGCCTCACATTTGATTTGTCTCTCTCAGAAATAGTCATAGTAAAAATACCTTATTTAACACCATGAAATAGAACAGATGTAATCTAATAAAGGGAGTCTTAGTTACAGTTTTAGCAAGCTCAGCATAATATTTCTAGCCCTGATTTCTGTTTTTTCATTTAATGTTTATATGCATACAGTTATATATGTCTCCCTGATTATTTCCCTAGCTAAAATTTCTTCACGATTCTGAAATGAACTGTATCTATCTGAGTTATATGGGGAAATGAATGGCTCATAAGCTGTTATTTTAATGAGAAAATGTGGTATCTTTTAAATTCTTGGTTATGTTGTGACATAAATTCCATGACAACTATTTAAAAGCTGAGAAACATTTTTGTTAGATAACCGAAAAAACACAAAATTATCTTTTAATTATTTAAAATTTATCTTTATCATCATCATCATCATCGTCGTCATTATTCATATGTGTGCATGTGCACATACATACCCATGTGATTGTGGATGTGTGTGTTCCACAGTACACATGTGGAGGCAACAAGATAACTTTGTAGAATCAGTTCTCTCCTTTGGCTGTATGTTCCAGGGGTCAAACTCAGGCTGCCAGGCTTTTGTGACAAGTGCTTTTACCCACTGAGTCTTCTCACTAGCTCACATTGGGTTCTCACCTTCATAAATCATATTTGACAAATGAGTACTAATCAACATGCCCTGTAAAATAATTTCAACAAGTGGTAAAGCATAGCTTTGAAAAGCAGTATCTGGAAGTCATCTGAATGTGTGTATCTCAACTACAAATAGTGATTACAACTCACTGACAAATGAGGAATTAGTAATGTGGGCACAAAGAAAGCCTATGCTATAGTTTTTAAAGAGAAAGCAAATGGAATGATCTAGTTCACACACACATAACTCTTTTAACATTTACTTTTATTTGTAGGTATGCATTTCTGTGTATGAATGTAAGTGTGATAGTATTAATGCACTAGAGATAGAGTTACTCGAGCCCCTGGAGCTGGAGCTATAGAAGGTTGGGAGCTGCTCATCAAGGGCACTAGGAACTGAGCTCTAGTCCTTTGCAAGAACAACTAAGTACTTTTAATTGCATAGCCATCGCTTTAGCCCCCACATACTTAACACTTGCACAGTAATGGGTCTCCAATATAAAGCTTCACAACTGCAACACTTCTCTGGTCCAGAAATCACTATGCAGCATATTAGAAAAGGAGGTTAATGAGGCCCACCTAGTCTGTCACTAGAACAGTTGCTACAAAGAGGATGGGTACATGATGTGTTCTATTTAATGGTGCCAAGAACTTCATAATTAGCCCAGTTTGGTAGTTGTTTAGTGAAATAGTCTCACTGTGATGTCCATAATGGTCATGCCCCTACTAGTTCAGTGCCCCATATAGCTAAAATTATGGCAAGGCACCACATTCTCAACTATAGCTGATCAATGTCTGAATAAGTTTCAAGTGACTATGTGAAAACAACATAGAATGCCTAGTGCTAAGATTTGAATAATCTACCATAATTCACATGTAAGGAAATTAGGGCTCATCCAATACTATAAACTAATTGTGTGACCTCTAATAGATAATTGGGTCACTGAGGGTGTTGGGGGGTGCTCTACTTTTGTTAGTAGATAATTCCTTACTCACATAGTAATAATTTTGATCCCTCTGGAATTAGCTATTATATAATTATGTTGTCATGAGGGTTTTATCTTTTTTTGTATGTGTGTTCTCTTGCCCTTTCCATTTCAGTCATGGCGTGACATAGCATGAAGACATTTACCAGACAACCAGCTGATCCCTAGAGTTTTATATCTATAGAACTGTTAGGACTCTCTCCCACCCAATCTTTCTTACTTTAGAAATTTCCCAGACTTAAGTAACTGATATAGCAATATGAAATGGAACAAGACAGAGACTTTCCTTCTGGGTGTGTTTAATGTGAAAGCTAGGATTCTATAGTTAGGGAGGTATTAAAATGTCTAGGTTGCTATTGTAAGCTTTCTCTCTGTAGCTTTAATATACTTCGTGAGATAATCTGTTCTCACAGTTGGTCTGGTCAATGGAAAGCAAAAAGCACACCTCACTGCCTATGATAACATGAGTACTATTTCTATGTTTTCATTAACATATTTATCTCTTCTAGGAATACCCTGCCCAGGGAAATGGTTGAATTGTCTATTAGTGGAAATTCCAACCAACACTCCAATTGATAGCATTCATAGTTTGAATCCATAGTCTTAAATAAATTCTTAAAAATTGTCGCATAACTATCTCCACCAATCCTAAATTTATTTAATCATAATTCTTACATACTCATATTGAAATACCTAGCATGAACCAATGTTCAATTATTAAGAAATTCTACCCTTACTTCCTCACCAAAATAAACAAATACATAGAACAGACAAGCAAAACAACAATAAAAACAGAAAGAAAATGTCAGTAAAGCTTTTAATGATACCTAAGCAATAGATTTATTTCTTCTCTTTTAAATGTAAGTGCTTTTGGTTATATCTAGAAATAATAATACCAGTCTCTTCAAGAAATTACAGCACCTGTAAATTTTTCCTTTCCTTTCCTTTTTTCCATTCCTTACTTTTCCTTTCCTTCCCTTTCCCTTCCCTTCCCTTCTCTTCCCTTCCCTTCTCTTCTTCCCTTCTCCTCTCCTCCCATCCCCTCCCTTCTGCCCCCTTACCATCCCCTCTCCTCTCTCTCTCTCCCTCTCCTCTCCTCTCCTCTCCTCTCCTCTCCTCTCCTCTCCTCTCCTCTCCTCTCCTCTTTTCTCATCTCCTCTCCTTTTCTCTCTTCTTCTCTCCTCTCCTATCCACTCATTTCCTTTCCCTTTCTCTTTCTGCTAAAATGTGAATGCTCAGCTAATATTCCAGTGCTACATCTGCCAAATGCCACACTCCCTGCCATGAGGGAATCGTAAGTCCCAAATTAAATGCTTTGTTCTGTAAGTTTTCATGGTGTCTCTTCATAACAATAGAACAGTACCTAAGACACTCATATACTCTGTGTATATGTGTCAGCATATGTGTGTGTGTTTCTGTGTTTATATATGTGATACATACAGATCACACACTTACTATATCCAAATCTGTTTGAGAACACAAGCTGTTTTATATCTCACTATACCAATCGGAACATAATGCACATTCAAAAAATAAATTAAAAAAATAATAATATTTAAAATAAGCTTTCAACAATTAATTCTTATACTCATTAAACCCACTTTAGTACCTACTGCTAGGCACATGCCTGAAGATACAGATGCAAAACTTATAGGCCTTTGTTTCTAGAAACTTATAGCACAGTAAAGGTCACAGAAAAGTAAATACACTGTATGGTAAACAGTAACATGATAAAAGGTATGGACCTTTAAACTTTCTGAGATTGTCTAAAGGAGTTCAGAAGAGGGGCTCACATCTAATAGTGAGGATTGAACCATATTCAAGGTATGGTTAGGTGCAGCAAAACTAGTCCAAATCACATTAAAGGAGACTTGAGTCGAATTACAGACTGAACATTTTCCACTAAATATAAGAGCATATTATGTAAGGTTATAGATGTAGACAGGCAGGGGCATTTTGAAAGGCAGAGTTCTAGTAACTAATTAAGCACTTATTCCCTTGTGGTCTATAAGGTAACCCAATGAAGTGTGGGGATGGAAAAGTAATCAACATGATCAACTGTCCTGATACCAGATCACTCTACCACACACATTGTCCATTTTAAAACACAAATATAAGAATATTTGTGAATGAGAAAGTCAAGGCAACAGGAACTTGAAACATCTATAGTAAAGAGCAGCAAGAGTATGAATGTGTCCATGCTTGTACACAGCTGGAAGTTACTACCTCCATACTCAAGATGCCCTGCTTAGAGAATTTTCCTGTCCATATTAAGATGGAACCTCCCATGTGAATTAACTTTATCATAAAAATTTCCCACAGACAGGCCCACATTTTTAACTTAATCTAGACAATCTCTCTTTCGGAGTCCTTTCCCAAGTGATTCTAAATTGTACGAAGTTGACAATTAAAGCGATCCACCACAGCACTTAAGAATATAGCAGCTGAGTGAGTCAGAGTTGTAACACAGAATGACTCATCCTAGTCCATGGTCCATTCAGCTATGTTACGTGTAAGATACTACTTATACATACGTACATATATACATGCATATACACCCCTTCATATGAAACACAAATATACATTGTATGCTGGTAGTAGTCAAATAAACTTAGAAAATCATAAGCTCTGTTTCCACCCCTTGCTGCTTTTGAAGAGGACTCAGGTTTGTTTACTAGTACCCCATATCACACAACACATAATCTCTTATAATTCTAGATCCATGCTGTCTCACATCCTCTTCTTGTCTTCCTGGGTACCATCCCACATGCTATGCACATATATTCACACACACACACACACACACACACACACACACACACACACACACACTCCACACACACACACACACACACACACACACACAGAGAGAGAGAGAGAGAGAGAGAGAGAGAGAGAGAGAGAGAGAGAGAGAGAGAGAGTTACTAAGCAGGTGCATTCACTAGCCCCCTAATTATTTCATTGAATCCAGATGTTTGACATCCTAGATAACCAATACCTGACTGACTCCTGGGTTTTTCTCCAGATGTCCTGAAATCTTATAATCATGGGGGAGATCTTTCTGGGGTTACAGTCCAAAGCAATGCTGGATAACTTACTGCTACATTTGAAGCAGTTAAATAATTTCAAATGATCAATAACTAGGAAAAGTCCTTGTCCTGCATATAAAGAAATATTGCTGAGTTTTTGCCAAGACTCTGTTTGCATGGAGTTATTTGTTCTCTGAGTAAACAGTAGGCTCATTTCCCTCTCCTTCCCTGACATGTTGGCTTTGATCTTTTCACAGAAACACATTTTACACCTTACGAACTCTTAAACCCTACTGACAACCACTCAACTTCTGTAGGAATAGGTTTTTGGAAAATCTGAGCAGCATTCAGAGTTATCTTATAATAAAGCAAGGCACAGGGACAAAAATAATTTTCTTAAAAGTTTCTATATGACCATATATACTCATATTAACTAAGCCATATCTGTTTTATAGATAGCAGGTCACAAGGTGGTTATTAAATGATTCAGGTCATAGTTCTACCTTCTGTACTCTTCCTATTAAAAGATTTCTGAATTTTAATATTTATTTGTATGTCTCTCTGTCTGTCTATTCATCCATTCATCCATCCATCTATCTATCCATTCATCGTGTGTGTGTGTGTGTGTGTGTGTGTGTGTGTGTGTGTGTGTGTGTGTGTTCCATTCTCCTATATTATCCCTTGGGTTTTGGGTATTAAACTCAGGTTTTCTAGCTTGGTGGTAAGCTTCCATCTGGCAAGCCCTAAATTTCTGGTTTTCATTCTCAGAACAACCTTAACATCAGTCTTCCGTCTGTCCTTCAGTTTCTCCAGGTCTGGTTCATATTCTTGGGACTCAGTGATTCCTGAACTATTCTCATGCTCAGTAATCTCCCCAAGCACTTGCTGTTGCATCCTACTTGTGCTCCATGATGCCAATGTCACATTGGAACTTAGGCTTCAAGAACTTAAGTCAGGAAAAAATCTAATCTCATTACTGATTTTCAATTGTGAGTCTGTAAATAAATGGACAAAAAACTAGTAAATTAATGCAATGATAAACAATTTTTTAACCTAGGTACAGTGAACCTCTTATAACTAACTGCAGAGTTTCAGCCTACGAATTTAATTTTCTCTATGTATTTCCTCTAGTTTGCATAAGACTCTCAAGATGATCTCTGTTTTCCAAATGTGTAAGGACAACATGATCTTTAGTTTATAGCATGATCAGTAAAGTTGCAGCTGTTAAGGAGAAAAATGGAAATAAAACCATAGATTGTCTAAAGAAAGGAAACTCAATGACCAGGCCCGTGAGTAACATTTTTGTCATCATTACTAATAATTTCCTTCTTGGCATGTTGATAATGCTTGGACAATTAAAAAACGTTCTTATTACATCGTATCTCCATTTCCATTCCAATTTGGTTCTGCCTCTCTCCTCCCCTTCTCCGGGACCTTGATTAGGTTGATTTTCTATAGATGGATTGGCCCTGGAGGTTGACAAAGGTTAATGTTTGAACAAATTAAAGACATCAAGACCTTTGTTTATAGTGAGTTGCTGGTTCAACTGATCATTCAGGAACTTAGTTGTAACTGTAAAGCAAAAACCTCTTTAACGCTTTGCTTCTCCTTGCTTCTTTCATCATCCACTTAGCTATACTGGTTCTTCATGAATCTGCTTTTATTACCTACCAACTTCTGATACTCCCTTGTATACCTGGGTAATGTCTTCCTATTTAGCATAGCTACAACTAATACTATGGGAAATGTACAATAACTACTAATAGATACTTTCTATGTCTTCAGACTCTATTGTCCATTTCAAAACATTTTACCATTCATAAGATTTTTATTATGTCACAGAAGGCATCATTTCTTCCACTTAGTAAATGAATTGAGTAGTAGGAGGGGGACATGAGAACTTGTTGAAAATTTAGCAGGAAGCCAAGCAAGAAGATTCTTGAAGTATCATCTGTTTTTTTATTTTTTCCCAGATTAAAATGACTTGTGACAGTTCTATACTTGAGATAGTCAGGACCCAGGTTCCAGTTCCCATTGTAAATCTCCAACTGAATCAGGCAGCTTTTCTGCTTATTCTTTAGGGAGAGGGACTTTTCTTAGTGGGCTAATGTCTGATTATAGAAAATAGGTTGTCCATACTACTTTTACCAAATGGTCACTGAAAGCAGATTGCTAGTTATTACAACATGGCTGTTTTTGACTCATCATTTTGCTGACAATCTAGAAAACTTCAGATAGCAAGCTCAGCCTTTTCTGTTCTATGATAATGAATATAATTTGATAGAAGGGTTAAATTTAAGTAGATGGAGTCAGCTTACATTTTTGAAAACTTGCTATTTCAATCTAGATACACCTAGAAAATTAAAAGTTCATATACATGTCTGCCAGCTGTTCTGTTGCTCTTGACTTAATTACATAATCATTTGTAATTATCACCAGAGATGCCAGGCATCTTTCTTCCTCTTCTTTCCTAAATTGTTAATCCTCAAAAGCACACCCAAACCATGTCATAAATAATGACAAAGAGTTGTTATACAACTTACTACTTCAATGAAGTTAAATGAGGGATAAAGACTAGAAAAGTGTTTGATTCATGCTTCTGGCAAGGGGAAGACTTACAAGTGACAATATAGGAAGTGATTTAAACCCTTAAGGTAAATAGATTTGTCAGACCCTAAATGAATTGTGTGAATGATTTAGAAACTATTCAGAGAGCAGTTTAAGCAAAATGCAATACTTCAATTTTAGAAGAGTCAATCTAGATAAATATATGCCTTCCTTCCCAATGAAAATTCAGGTGTTTTTAAAAGATAAGATTTGGTTAAGATAACAAGATAAATGAAATTATTATACCAAATTATATAAGGAGTAGATTATGGATTATTCATTTATTTCCTTTGTATCTTTATTTTCCAGGATACACTGTTAATTTATAAAGAGTTGTCTATATATTTTTTTAAAATAACATTTATATGACTAATTGAACTATATTTTAGTGTACAGGAAATGAAATGATGCAGCATTGGTGTTTCCTATGATTTGGTTTCAGATACAGTTTGATCCTCAGTTGGAAGATCACTAATATTCTAATTTCATAGTTAAATTATGGTTATTAACACTTCACTGTGTTTGTTGAAACTAAGACTAGGAAAGCCACAGTTATCAGTTATCAGTTTAGCTTCTAGTTTATAATAGATGGAGAGGTATAATATAGAAAACACCATTCTACAAACTAAGAGAAACATTCCTGTTAGAAGAGTAACTCAAGAAAGGTGTCTACAGCTAATTCTCCCTACTGATTGAGTCAATACGAATCAAAAGAAATTTCCTATACAGTACCTATATTTGTTCAATTTGGAACAAGTTAATAATCCTTGGAAACAAAATACAATCTTTAATGTTATTTTGTCTAGACATAACATATGCTTGCATTGAAATTAAATTATACATTACAATTTTAAATGAGCTAAATAAACACAATACCTAATTGAGAGAAGAAATATACATATCACAAAATTGACCTTAAATTTGTATCAATAAATGAAAATCCATTCCAAAGCAAAGTATTTATAAGTATACCATAATCCCCTTTTTACCTTTAAAGAGATTGGGAGTAGTCATTAACCATTTATAACCAACTCCATATAAATGAAAACAAATATTTATAAAAAATATTTGAGAATTTGGGCTTTGTTCTTTCCAAACTTCTTCCTGCTGGTATGGGGCGCTGTCATGGTGATATTAAGATGCAGAAACCTTGGCTGTAGTGTTCTGCAAGGCTGCATTGTCCCATGGACAGGGGGTCTTGCTTGATCAAACCTTGTTAATTTGGGAGGAATCCACAACTTTTCATTTTCTGTGGAAACAAAAATAGAAATCTTTTTCCCCAGTAACCTGTCCTTAGACTTAAATTTTGGAGTCAAACCATTTTTAAAATATATAAATTGGATTAATCCCGCAGCATGTGTTTTAACAGTTGTTGCTATTTCCTCAGCCATCATATAATTTAAAGACAATACAATAGCATACAGTATCCAGACTCTTTTCGTGCTTTCCATTTTTACGTGGCTTTTTATTACTCTATTTCTTCTACTTCTATTTTTTCATTTTTTGAGACAGGGTTACTCTGTATAACTTTTATCTGTCCTGGAATTAACTCTATATATCAGGTTTACTTTAAAATCAGAGATCTGCTTGCCTCTGTCTCCCCAGTGCTGAAATTAAACGTGTGTGTGTGTGTGCCACCATACCCAGCTACTCTCCTTTTATTATTCTTTTAAACCATGTATCCTGTTTCTTTTTCTTTCCCAAGCATATGTATATTTTAAAACACATTTTAAACCTTTAGAAATATTTCTTAGTATGAGTCTGTCTTTAATGTAAATCTTTATCTTTTTCTGGCCATGAGTCTTTTATCTGGTAAACAACAACATTGCTAAAAATGAAAGCCACAGCTGTTTTAGCCAC
Organism: Cricetiscus sungorus; assembly: GCA_030556225.1. NCBI lineage: Eukaryota > Metazoa > Chordata > Mammalia > Rodentia > Cricetidae > Cricetiscus > Cricetiscus sungorus. The sequence continues at coordinate 38,550,193 of JANBXA010000726.1, forward strand.
AGTCTATGCAAGTTTTACCACTAGAGTTGAGGGCTGTTCTCACTGCCTTGGTCCATGCTACCATCCAGCATCATGTTTGCTGGCTTGGAGATGTGGTCACTGGCATTGCCAGCTCTTGAACACATCATTAAGTTGTTAGCAGAGCACAACTGAGAAAAATGCTGGTACCTAGAAGCCTTGCTTGTTTTTGTTCTTTTGTTTCTAAAACCCCTTTTTAAGCATTTGTTAAGCTTTAAGTGGAAGTTCTCATTTGCCACGTTGCTGGCACCAATTTTTTACAAGAAGGTTTCCCTGCTGGCCTGGTTCTACAGTGGCACCAGCCCAAAATAACACAGAGAGACACTGTATTAGATATAGAGCTATTAGCCTATTACTAGCATTTCTTATTGGCTAACTCTATCTTAAATATTAACCCATTTCTATCAATCTAAGTATTTTTATGTAGTCTTATCTTACATGAAAAAGGGACCAGAATACTCTCCCTGTCCTACATCTTGAATCTCACCCCTACTACTTCTTCTCTCCTCCTTGTCTCCTAGTCCTGCCTATCTCATTTTCCTATTGGCCAACAGTGCTTTATTCATTAACCAATACAAAAAACATATTTACAGAATGACATCTCCCATCAACCAAGTGAACTCATTGTCACAGTATTTTCTGAACAGTACCCCAGAACCCCAGTAGTGAAGGCACTAAGTCCAATAAATGGGATCTCATGAAAATTAAAAGCTTCCATAAGAAAAGCACACTATCATTTGCTCAGAGCTTAGCCGAAAGAGTGGAAAAACATCTGTATCAATTATACAGCAGATAGAGCGTTTGTATCTAGAATATATAAAGAAAAAATGACCCTGCACATCAAGAAAACTAATAACCCAATTTTAAAAAGGGACATGGAACTAAACAAAGAATTCTCAAAAGGTGAAACACAAATGGTTGAGAAACACTTAAAAATATTCAACATTCATAGCCATCAGGGTAATGCAAATTAAAACTACTTTGAGATTTCATCTTATATCAGTCAGAATGGCCAAGTATAATGAAAGAAATTGCAGCAGAAAGGGGAATGCCTATCATTGCAAACTGGTTCAGCCATTATGGAAATTACTGTGGTAGTTCCTCAAAATGTTGAAAATAGTTCTGTCAAAAAATCCTGCTATACCATTTTCAGCATGAATACCCAAAGGACTCTACATATTAATATAGAGATACTTGGTCATCTACATTCATTGCTACTCCATTAATGATAACAAGAACTTGGAATCAGCTTAGAAATCCATCAGATGATGAATGGATAATGAAAACTTGGCATATTTACAAAATATAATATTATTCAGCTGATAAGAAAAAATGAAATTCACAGGTAAATTGATGGCATAAGAAGCAATCATGTTGTGACAGACTGATCTGTGGGCAAACATGGGATTCATTTTCTTGACTGAAGATTGATATAAGAGGGCCCAGGTCACTATGTAGAGTGCCATCCATCCTTGGGCTGGTAGTTTGTGGTGTTGTAAGAAAGCAGGCTGAGTAATATAAGAAAAGTAAGTCAGTACATAGCACTTCCCCATCAGCTCCTACCTCCAGGTTCCTGCCCTGTTTGACTTCCTGCCCTGACTGACTTACCTCATCGATGGACTGTGCCATAGAATTGTAAGCTTAAATAAACCCTTCCTTCATTACAATGTTCTTAGTCATTCTTTTAAAAAAAACTCATAGTAAATGAAATTATACAAACATTTATAATTCAAACTTGCAAGACCAAATAAAATTCATATATTAAGAACATATTAACACAGGAGAAAAATTGTTTATATTCTATTCATGTCAAGAAACCAATGAAGCCAAGTTACTTGTTTATTCTGTTTTTGCATGTTGACAATAATGATATTGGGCAGAGAAAACCTAGTTATTTTGGCTATGATGCCTCAAGCTTTTGGTGAGCCCATCTCTTGGATTGTCAAACTAAATATGACCCCTTCAGAAATATCTCTAACAATATCATACTAACTAAGCTCTTCTACTTAGTTATCATTACATAATCTTGTTTATATGTAACCTTTTTGGGCCACTTGAGAATCTTGTTTGCTTTCCCAGGAACTGATGTTTTCCTAAACTAAAATGTAAATGCAATGAGGGCAGATACTTTTGTTCATTGTATTCACCATTTTCCCAATGCCTAGGATTGTCCCTGGTACTTAGCAAGTGGACAGTAAATGCCTGTTGAGCAAATGCATCTTGGCTGTATGGGTATGAGTTAAAGTGGTATACTGATTATCAGAGTCACTATGCTGCTTTGTGACACAAGATGGAGTATACTGCTTGTCTCATTATGCTTAGAGAACTGTTCTTTGCTTTGTAGACAATAATTTGCTACTTACCAGGATATCAATACACTGGGATTTAATTGGTAGCTATTAGTCAATACTCTGCCCACTGCCTGTCCTGCTTTGAGAATGAATCTGTAAGCACTGGTGTTTGATCAATGAAAGCTTCCAGTGTCAGGCAAAGAAAAAGACGAATGGGAAAGTTCTTAATACTTTGTTCTCAGAAGCCAGCCATGCCATAAAGAAATGTGTTATATTTTTCTTTTCTGCTAGCTCCTGGAGGGCCTTATAAGAGTAGCCCCACAACTGTTCTGCTTAAATCTGAAGTCCTGAAGCAAGCAATTAGTGAACATTTGTTGTTAGGTCTGGTAAATATTAGCTAAATGAGGTAAAACTTACAATGTTGCAAGAAGTGTGGAAGCACTGTAAAATCCAAACCCATTAATTCTGATAAAGGAGAAAGGTTTGATGATTAAAGCTAAGTGACATGAAAAATCTATCTCTGCATCTGTGGCTTATGACCACCATTAGATTTCTTTAGTGTTTCTGGAACTGATTCCACTGTAGGTTACATAGCTCAGTGGAGGAGTGCTAACCTGGCATGAAGGAGGCATTGAAATCAATCTACAGTACTGAAAACATTATGTCTGATAATCTTACTAACACACACCATGATCTCTGTAGAATATTCCAATGGTGAAGGATGGTAGTCATAGTCTCAAATAGTTAATGCCATTGAAATGTAAGCCTAGCACTGTCTTGCTTGCTTTACAAGATTTGTTTACAAACAATTCTCTCTTGCATGGGGGTACATATGGGTCTATTCATTCTTGGGGAAAAGTAAGGCAAACTACTCTTCAGGATTGGAAGTGAGTTCAATGGCAAAGCTCATGTTTAGTTTATGTAATGTCTCAGGTTCCATCTTCAACATGTCAATCTAATCAAAGTTTAGGCTGGCTCCATGGGTAAATTAATTTCTGAGCAAACACATGGATTTGAGTTTGGTTCTGTAGCACCCATGCAAACTCCAGATGTGGTAGCATTCTCCTGTATCATTAGACCTGGGTGGGGTCAGACACAGAAAAAGTAGGAAAGCTTGATGGTCAGCTAGTATAGGTTATACAAAGAGCTCTAGCTAGGTTCAGAGAGAAACCCTGTCTCAAGAAAGAAAGTGGACATGAATAGGAAAAAATGTACCTGATATAAACCTGTGGCTGTCTATTATACAGTTATCAGTGCACATACATGCTTAACACACAAAGATATACATGTAAACATGCACACATACATACATGCATGCACATAAACACAGAGACAGAAAGTGAAAGTTCATTTTGAAAAGTGTCAGGTTTTCTTTAAGGCAGCAAATCTTTGTTTGGGGTATATTCTTATCATGAGGGGTTTTGTTTGTTTGAGAAAAAATGTTTACCTTGTTAACCTGGTTTTAAGTTATGATCCTTCTGCAACAGCTTCTCAAGTATTAGGATAATAGGCACGACTAGTATTCTTGGCCAGGAATAGGTTTTCAAAGGCCAGGATACCTTTCCAGAGTACTTGTGGGTTTGATCTACCAGGATCCCATGTTCTGTAAATCTTCCTCTTCTCAATTGGTCATGTTTGACTTCAGTTTTACAATGACTTTTTTGGACAAAGTTCTACTAATAGTAGAATGTCATTGATACCATAATTTTCAATTTCTTTAAAATCCTAACCTGTATGTGCTGAATGGAACTTCAATAATAATATTGTATTGTGTGTATATTCTTAAATGTGCAATTATAAATTTCTTAGTCCATATCATGTTACTTGTATATAAGTATATGTTTTCAGAGCTGACCATTTGTTATTGGATATCAACTCCTTATGCCATGAATCTTGGGTACAGTCAAACATAGCAAAATTCTTTTCAAAATACACTTAAAAACCAGCGCAATTTTACCCATCATATTGTTCATTTACATCTTCTTCTTCATCATTAACACATACATAATCTCTCCCTCTACTCTTTTTCTCTTTGAAGCAGGACCACATTGCATAGTTCTCACTGTCTTGGAACTTGCTATATGGAATAGACTCATTGTTAATTTGCAGTATTTCTGACTCTGCCTTCTGAGGACTTGGATTATGTTCATGTGCCTCATGCCTACCCTCCATGGTTATGATGGGAGGGAGGAGGCAGTAATAAGACAGATCTATCTTGATTTTAAACCCCACTTTGAGAATTGGTTTCATGATGCATTATTTTGCCCTTCTCAGTATTGTATATTTTGATTTGATAGTCATCCCATCTCTTTTCCACAGTTCACTGCAGCTGTAAACAAGAGGCAATGTGCAGTGGCATACCCTGAAAATTATACATTGTTGAAAAGGTCAAAATAGTAGAGCAGAATGTTGCTATTTGTAATTTACAGAATATATGACACATTCAATTTCAAATAAGTCATTCCCTTGACAGACAGAATAAGCAAACATAAAATGAAACAACATGAATCTATTTGGGAAGCAGTGACTCAAAATAAAACATTGCCACAGCCCAGTGTCTTCCTTGCTTTCCCAAGATGGTGCAGCATCTAAAGCCTGTTAAGTTCCTTAGAAGCAAGCTATATGTCATTCAAATGTTGTTTTGAAAATGTGAAAAGAATGAAGAAAAATCCTCAAATATGTCTGTGCCCCCATAGTCCTTAGGAAAAGACGGATGAAAGAATGTAACATGAAAAGCACTGGCTTGGAATACCTTCTTGAGATATTATGTGTTATGTGTATGTAGTACTTTATGGGATGGTTGTACTTTTTCTTTTGAGGTGTGAGTTTCTTCACATGAAAAATAACATGGTTTAACCATAAGTTCTCTTGAGAGTGCCCTACCTTGAAAAATTCAGATTTCTAATTTGATCATGTAATTTATTATCCTAGTTTCCTTGCAAACTTTTCCATAATGATTTTTTTTTGCAAATGTTGTTCCAGACCCCTGAATGCATGTAATTCCTTCTTTTGAAAGGTAGGAACAATTTTGCCTTCCCTGCAGTCTGTGCTGGACTTGTAAGTTACTGTACTCAATAGACTGAGGCGAATGCTATGCCTATTCAAAGCCTAGACTTTGAGAGAAGTGACATCATCTGTCTTAGCAGAAAACCTTTTGTTTAAACAGAACTTCACTTAAAAAGAGTGGATAATAATAAAATATATGTTGGACATAGGTACAGAAGCCACTTAAATTGTGTCTGTGTAAGGTGAGCATCAAAGTTCTGAAATTTTCAGTGACATTATGGTGTGACCATAGCCAAATTTATTTACAGGAAAAGAAACACCCAAATGCTCACAGAATCAGGTCAATTACTGAATTACTATTTTTAACTCTAAATCTCACAGAGGTGATTTAGTAGAATAAATCTTTAGAACAGCTTTTAAAAATATATTATCACTTTCACCTAGCTATGTCCAATATGTCACTAAATAAGCTGCACTGTAAGATTGTAGAGAGCCTCGAAGTTCCACGCCTTAAAGTGGTGCTGGCTTCTGCCTTATACCTTCCTGTTGGTGAGGGCTCTCTGGGGTAAACAAGCCCTTATTTGGTTAAGTCTGTTCAGCCTGTCTGCTTCTGTGTTAGAGTAGCCTATCTGCAGGGTCCAAGTAGCTCGCTGGGGTTGGTTAGCTCAAGGGTATTTAAGCCTGTGCAGGGGTCCCCCGGGTCTCCCGCGGGTCAGAGGAAACATGTTTCAAGGATCCTAATTAAAACTCCATGAAGAAGATCTTCCCGAAGTGGCATCTTCCTTGTTGGCAGGGGTAGGCACGGTACATAAGATTATAAAGACGGAAATTATGTTTCTGTTGTTCATTTCTAGCTTGTACGCTTATCTCTGAGATATAGAAGGTTGATTTTAAGTGAGTGTTCTTGATCTTGCCACATGGAAAACAATCACACCTTTTTTTCCCCAAGCAGTCCATTTTGTGATACTTTTGTCGTTTTCTAGAAATTATACAATATTCTTTTAACTAGAGCCATTGTAAAATGAAGCTGTGTGAATGGGTGTTTAGGACTTCTCCATGCTATTTTGGCAACTGATGGGAGATGTTATTCTGTATATATGTTTCTCATACTGGTTAATGAATAAAGCACTGTTGGCCAATAGAAAAGGAAGATAGGAGGGACTAGGAAACTAAGAGGAAAAGGAAGTAGTTGGGAGGAGTCAACATGGAGAGCCCAGAGAGATAGAACACCAGCCGCTCTGGTCGGTAAGATGAGCCACGTGGAAATACTTAGAATAATAGAAATGGGTTAATCATTAACACATAGCTAGGTGATAAACAATGATAGTAACTGGCCAACAACATTGTATCAAATACAGAGTCTCTGTGTGATATTGGGGGCTGGTGTGGCGGCTGGACCAGACCAGTGGCGGGGGAAACCTGCTGGTAATAGGCAACCATTTTGTGAAGTATAAAATTATTTCAAGAAAAAAAGGTAAAAATACGGGCGTACTGGACTCTAGACTGACAGCCGGTGATCCTGCATGGGGCCAAACCACACTCTCCACATGTGGGTGACAGTTTTGTAGCCTGGTTTAGTGTGGGACCCCTAGTAGTGGGACTAGGATCTATTCTTGGTGCATTTGCTGGCTTTTTGAAGCTGATTCCCTGTGGTGGGATAACTTGCTCGCCTTTGATGCAGTGTGATGGTGGGGTTTGGTCCTGCCTCAACTGAATGTGTCAGGCTTTGTTGACTCCCCATGCGAGGCCTTACCCTTTTAGAGAAGAGGACAGGGGTGGTTTGGAGAGGTGTGGGAATCAGGGGGAGAGTTGGGAGGACTATGGTTGGAATGTAAAATGAATAAAAAATAAATTAAAAATGGCAGTTGTACATGAGTAGCAACCTCAACTGTCTTTAGTAGGAATACTTCTTTGAGACTTTGCATGATTTAATTACGATTCAGCTCCCTGACTTTGCTGTATGCCACCCTTATCTGTGTCTCTGTATCACTGTACATTCAAATGTTCTAGCTATGCTAGATTTAAGACTTGAAATGTAACTGAACTTTTCTGTTTCTGTAAGAACTTAATATATGTTATTCCATTCATGAAACACATTTCTCCTCCTTTTTCCTATGATATTTCTTATTTCTTAAAGTTTATGCACCTTGACCCATCTACAGGTAGATATTCTTTCTTCTTTCCACTTCAAACAATAAACACTCTCTCCTCTACTGAGACAGTAACAACCACAAGAAAAAAATGCCTTACTTAAAGTGTTCGTTTCATACTTAAAGCTCAATAATTCTTTGTTGCTTGACTTCAGTCTAATAAATTGTTGCTTAAATCATATATTGTATAGATTGCTATTTAAATTTATGCAAATTACAGTACTTCCACAAAGGTCATGTTTGGTGGCATAAAAGATGATCTTTAGGCAGGGAAGGGAGTGTGAGAAGTCATTTCACAACTCTACACAGATAAAGGATTAAATCATCCCACATCACTGTACTAGAACTAACAACCTAGGGATGTTCATGTGAACGCTGCACCTTTATTAACTAGAATATAATAACACTGTGTTAATTATTCAGTCCTTCTTGCAGCTGAACTCTATGTTTGATTCTAAGAGGACACAGGGAATCCTCATTGTTATGTGTGGGACACTAGAAAGACAACACAAGTTTCATCATATGTTCGGACTAAATAAAATCCAAGTGGCATCATTGCTATATAGCATGAATCTTGGAACTTAATTTATAATTATCAGTACCAATATATTTGTAAGCCAACAATAGAATAATGCTGGTTATTTTTCATTACTTTCTCAAACACCCCCTTTCCTCTCAAGTTTTTGGGAAGAAGGTCTGGTTAAATAAGGTGAATAACTCAAGTAACACCAGCTTATGATAGCACTTCTGTGCTCTAATATTACAGTGCTCAGCATTTGATCTCTGCAATGTTGTGGTATAACAAAAGATTTTTATGCAATTTGTCCTAATTATAATTTTATATTTATCCATGTATACAGATTATAAAATACATTGGATCTTAAGGATGTTAAGGATATATTTCTGTCATGGGAGATAGCTAAAATTAGTAATTCCTTATGTTCCCAGGAAATGTGAGAAAATAAACAGTACTTAAATGAATCCCAGTTTGAAAGGTTCTTCACATGAATACAAGGATTTCTACTCCTGGACTTGGAAAGCACGACTTGTAAATTCAACCTTGGGGTTAAAGTTTGTCACAGCAAATGGCCCTTTTAAGAGCTGCTTGTCTACTTCTGTGTTACTCCAACAATCAAAAATACGTGGAAATTCAAGTATGCAGGCTCCCACATGCTCAGATTTCGGTTTGTCAATCTTTCACCCTGGAAATAAAGTTTTTGTATTTCATCCTGCTGATAACTGTCCTTTGAGTTCAAATGTAAGTAGGCATGACATTTTAGGTGGAACTGTGTACCCTTCACAAGCTGTGTGCTTAATCATAATACCTGTGAACATAACCCTTTTTAGGAAAAATTGTCTTTTCAGTGTGTGAGTGATGGTGAGCTGTAATAAAGTGAACCCTAGAATCAAATGAATTGTTAGAAGATGAAAATATACAGATACAAACACTACACACAGAAGGACAGAGCACCAAGTGATGACAGAGATGCCAAAGATGGGCAGAAACTGCCCGAAGTTTGGAGAAAACTTTGGTACCTTTATTCTCCTTTGGTATCTTCAAACTAAACCAACACTAATAAGAGACTGACTTTAGACATCTGGTCTCAGGAACTGGGATACAATGGGGTTATATCACTTTCGGCTACTTATCTTGTAGCCGTTTTGAAAACAGCCCTAGGAAGTTGGCACATATAGTAATTGAGGGCATATGAGAGTAAAAAGCAACCGGTACAGCTCCATAGGATATGTCTACAGATGACACAGCACTGTCTTCCTTTGCTGATTATCTCAGGAGACATGAGAATTACACCCAGCAAAAACTGCAGGGTACTTTTCTTTTTCCAGGAAGAAAGACAGTCCTTTATCGCTTACATAGGAAACTGGAAATTCTAGTCTACTAAGACCAAAAGGAGTTAATAAAACATTGTGTAGTGCAGTAGCCTTTGCCTGATTGAAGTAATATAATTAATTAATTGGGAAGTTTTTCAAAGGCTCAATATTTGAAAATGCCATCAACAATTCCCCATTGACGAGTACAAATAGACTAAGCAATTAAAGTGACTGCAATAAAAAAATAATCCCTGATCCTTTCATTATGGTCTACTAATCCTGGATTTAGCAGATGGGCCCTGATTAATGGGCTTGAGAAGTAAATGATCCTAAATGTTCCCAAAGAGGACAAAGAATATGGAGGGAAAGGTATATTTTTTCATATTAACTGTATCAGTCTTGCAATCTCAAGATTGCTATTATTTACAGTTTCTATATTTCTGTATACTTTAAATTGTTTACATGGCTTTCATAACTCTTGGAAAAAGAGCCCGGTTCTTGGCCATAGAGACCAGTTAATGAAAACAAAACCATTAACTACTAAAGAAGAAATCAAAAGTTTTGAAGCTGTCCCCTCTCCAATGCCACAAGTGGATAAAAATCAAGAATTTAGTGTGATTCAGAGAAGAAAATATGCTTAGTTAACTGAATTTACACTAAGAAAACATCAATTGTGGTTTATGTGGTTTGTATTGGTTGATGAGATCTACAACTTGCAAAGAACCTCAACCTGGTACTTATCCATGATACCTAGACACTATTAGCCCTCTTTTTCTTCAAGACAAAAAAGTGAATGATTTATTTATCACTGACCACAGAACAAATGATTATGGGCTCTTCCATATAGTAACTTCTGTGAAAAGGGTTGGGGAGTTTATCTAACCACAAATTTAAAGGACTAGCCAACAGTGTGATGTGGCTGCTGAATAAGCTCACACAATTTCAAGCTACATTTATAAGGATAATGATATCTTCTATGAATGTGCTGCTTTATATTGTAAAAAGTGCTTGCAGATGGATGATCTCATTTTACACAGTGGCTGTAATATAGGAAGTCAGTTGTCTTATGCACTAAAGGAATTATGTGTCTCTGGTATATAGATTCATATTTTAAGAATTATACTGACATTCTTTTTTAGAATATATCCAGAAAAGGAAAGACATAATAATGTAAGGTTCCTTTAAGAATTCACACACACACACACACACACACACACACACACACACACACACACACACACACACATTCATGACCCTGTTAGCATATTCAGCTATTGGAAGGACTAAGTGGAAGAACAGATTACAGTCCAACATAAGGAAAAACTTTGAAGTGAAAAGTTGTACTGTAAGGAAACAGACTGCTCCCTAGAAACAGTGAGGTTTTGATTGTTATAGGACTCTGTTCCAAATAACAATCTCAGGGATGCTCCCAGAGGAAACTCTATATCGCCTCATTACAACCAAAGCTCATCTAAATCTCTGTGCTTCTCTGCATCCTGAAGCTTTTGTTTCTTTTTGTGAACCAATGAGTTTTATTGGGGTTATTAAGAGGAATGGGAGGGGGTAATTTAAAGGAACAAAAATGATTCACAGATAGCTGCATCACCAAAGCTCACTCTAGTATGGCTGGCATCTCTCAACAGCTCAAAACTGGGATCACAGAGAACAACCTACAGAAAGCTCAACAGGATAGACTATCTCTTGCAGCAGCTGAGATGGTCTGAGTCTCTTCCACACAGCTTGGCCAATTTCTTCTTATTTCTGGGAGGCAGAGGTTTGGCTGCTCTCAGTCTCTTTCAGACTATCTGAGTGAGAGTGTCTCTAAGTAGTTCTTACTGTGTAGCTTTGATTGGAATTCCATTGGAATGCTAAACTCTAGACAAGATGATGTGGTTGCAAGTACTATATATACATGACATTCTATGCTGATATTTAAGTTCACTTAAACACTGTACATTCTTGTTTACTTGGCTAGATAAGTGTAGGAATTCCTGGAGGAGATTTTGAAATATCATGTAGGAATGGTGGAAAAAGCTTGACCTGCATGGAAAGTTATTTGAATACTAAATGTTATCAAGAAGTAAATATTGTTCTATGTTAACACATTGTGTTTTTTTTAATATTAACTATGATCACCCCTACCAATGAAACCACCAAGGTTTCTTTCAATGTAAATATGATGTGTTTTTTTTTTTCCTTAGGACAATGAACTGTGTAGGCAAAGATGACCTTGAACTTCAGACTTTCTTTCCTACTTTGCCAAAGTTGAATTCTGTGATCATGTGTATGTGTTACCATGTTCAGTCTATAAAATCAATTCTGGGTTTAAAACCGTGGCCTCCAAGAATACCTGGCCAAGACTCTACTAACAAAAATAAATCTTTAGCCATACTACACTTCTTGAAGGCTACAAATACAATCTTTCTAAAGTTGGAATTTGAAAATTGAAAGAATTTAATGGGGTGTTTTCAGAGAGAGATGCTATTTGACATATTTAGTTATCAAAGTAAACCAGAAATCTTTCCTGGGGTTCTCATTGATTAATACATCTGTGCATTCAGTCACATACATGTCCATAGATATATACATAAATGAAATCCAAGTTACTGAGCTTCAGACATTGTGCTTACTGCTAGGAATGAGATAACCAAAGTCCCTAATTGTAAAGGGCATAGTCTAGTAAAAGGAGACAGATGTACCAATAAATAAAACTAAAAGCTCAATATGCTAGGACAGAAAAATTGAAAAGATGCAGTAAGAATACTGGTAAAAGAGAAATGAGTTCTTTATGTGACTGTGGTCTGGTGATGATGGGAGGTATCTTTGGGAGTTGATGGTAAGCTGCAGGCTGGGAATGAGAGGAGGGAATGAGTTTGCCACATGAACACAAGCAAGCATTCAGCTATAGCTGGAATATTGGGTTTGAGAAGAGAATGAAACTAAAGTAGGTGGTATCCTCTGATCAAGGGAAGAAATTGTTTTTTTTCTATGCTAGTTAAGTGAAAAGAAGGAACTGGGAGGAATGAAGGGAGGGGTAACTGTGGTTGGGATGTATTGTGTGAGAGTTGAATAAATAAGAAAAGAAAAAGAAAATTACTGATGCCATTAGACTAGAGAGAGATGACACAATTCACAATTTCATTTTGCAGTGCAGTATGATCACATAGAACTGGAGGGAGGAGACCAATTTGAAATAATTACAACACGTGTTCCTGCATGAAATAATGGAGCTGAATTTGAAGCTGTTGAAGCAGTGATTGATGAAGAACATTCTAAAGAAGCACTGTTGTTTAAACAATATTGAAACAATATGTCAGCCTATGGAATGGGAAAAGATTTTCACCAACTAAATATTTGATAGAGGATTAATATCCAAAATATATAAAGAACTAAAAGAATTAGATATCAAGAAAACAACCCATGGACTTCACTCTGACAATGGAACCAGTATTTATTCCTAGTGCACAAATGGACTTTGGGAGCCCATTCCCCATGGAGGGATATTATCTCTGTCCAGATACACGGAGGAAGGTCTAGGCTCTCCCCCAAATAATGTGACAGACTTTGATGATCCCCTATGGAAGGCCTCACCTATCCTGGGGAGTGAATGGGGGGTGGGATTGGGGACTCAGTGAAGGGCATGGAAGGATGAGAGGGAGAGGGAACTGGGATTGACATGTAAAATAAGATTGATTCTAAATTAAATAAAAAAGAAAACAACCAGATTAAACATCTAAATGGAGAATTCTCAAATGAGGAAAGTCAAATAGCTGAGAAATATTAAAATGAGAAATGCAAATTAAAATTACATTGAGATTTCATCTGAATGGCTAAGATCAATAACACAAGTGACCCGCTCATGCTGGAGAGGATGTGGAGAAAGGGAGACACTCCTCCACTGCTAGCAGGGTGGCAAACTTGTACAACCACTTTGGAAATCAGTATGGTGATTCCTCAGGAAAATGGGAATCAGTCTACTTCAAGATTGATCAATTCCACTCTTAGGCATATACCCAAAGGATGTTTCATGCTACCACAAGAACACTTTCTCAACCATTTTAATTGCTGCTCTATTCATAATAGCCAGAAATTGAAAACAACCTAGTTGTTCCTCAACAGATGATTGGATAAAAAACATGCAATACATTCATGCAATGGAATATTACTCATATGTTTTTTTAAAAAGGCAGTTGACCTGAACCAGAGGGAGCTCATGGACCCCAGTATGACAGCTAAGAAACCAACATAGGACTGAACCAGACTCCCTGAATGTTGGTGTTAGTTAGGAGGGCTTGGCCGTCTTTGGGGCCTCTGGTAGTGGATCAGTATTTATCTCTAGTATACAAATGAACTTTGGGAGTCCATTCCACATAGAGGGATACTCTCTCAGCCCAGACACCCAGGGGAAGGCCTAGACCCTGCTCCAAATGATATGACAGACTTTGAAGATTCCCCCATAGAAGGTCTCACCCTCCCTGGGGAGAAGAAAGGGGATGGGATGGGGCTTTGGAGGTGGATAGGAAAGGAGGGGAGGGTGAGGGAACTGGGATTGACAGGTAAAACAAGCTTATTTCAAATTTAAATTAAAATATCATTAAGAAGACATCATGAAATATGCAGGCAAATGGATGGAACTAGAAAAAGAAATCATCCTGAGTGAGGTAACCCAGACTCAGAAAGATAAATATAGCATGTATTCCCTAATACGTACATTTTAGACTTTAAATAAATGATAAGCAAGCTACAATCCACAGAATTACTGATTTTATGTATATGGTAAGGGTACATTTAGACAATGGAGTATTACTTAGATGGTAAAAAGAATAAAATAATAAGATTTTTAATTAAAATAATAGGACTAGAAAAATACCATCCTGGGTGAGGCAATACAATCCAGAATGACAAATATGGTATGTATTTGCCTATATGAAGATGTTAGAAGTTTAAGTCAATAATAACCAACTTACACTCCATAGGACCACAGAAGTTAGGTATAGGTAAGAGGACTGGGGATGCCAAATCTCCCTAGTAAAGAAAGTAGTTATGGATGGATGCAGGGGGACTGGAATTAGAGGATAAAGTAGACTCCCCCCCCCCCGTGTGTGTGTGTTTATTTGATTGGCTTGCATATGTACTGGTATGTACTGTATAGTCTTAAAAAGTTTGTCTGCTTGCTGGAGAGGCCAAACACTTAGTAACTGTCCAGACTAGGAGACTAGGAGCCTCAGCAGTCCTAATCTGGCCACTGGTCTTACAGTGCAGTTTTGGAGCCTGAAGCAGTTGGGTTCTGTACAAGTAAAGGAATGTAACAGCAGTAGCCTCTACAAAAATGAAATTTCCAGACAGAGAGAAAGCAGGCAGGTGCCTCATTTTATCTAAGCTGCCACAGGACAATGCCACTGCCATCAAAGTGGCTCTTCCTGCTTTACATCATTTGATCTAAAAAAATCTTTCACTGGCTTCTGTCATGGCTCATAGTTTAGTCATTTCCAGATCCAGTTAAGCTGACAACCAAGATTCACCATCACAGTATTATTTTTCTAGTTCTACAGGATGTTCATTGAACATTTGTAAACACATTAAGTCTTCCAACTAATGAAATAGAGATATCCTTCCTTTAATTTAAGTTCGTTTTTTTTTGAATTTTGCATACCAATCCCAGTTCCCTCTCCTCCTCATGCTCCTCCCACTATTCCCTACTTCACCCCCATCTAATTCTCAGAGAGGATGAGGCCTCCCATGAAGAATCAACAAAGTCTGTTACATCCCTTAGATGCAAGAACAAGGTCCTCCTGGCTGTATCAATGTCGATCAAGGTATCTCTCCATAGGAAATGGGCCCCAAAGAGCCAGTTCATGCACTAAGGATAAATATTTGTCCCAATGCCAGTGGACCCACAAATTGCCCAATTCATGCAACTATCAGCCACATAGAGAGGGCCTAGTTCCATCCTATGCAGGTTCCCCATATGTCAGTCCAGAGTCAGTGAGCTCCCACTAGCTTGGGCTTGCTATCTCTGTGGGTTTCTCTATCATGTACTTGACTACGTTGTTCATATAATACCTCCATCCTCTCTTCGACTAGGTTCTGTGACCTCTTCCCAGGGCTTGGCTGTGGATCTCTGCAGCTGCTTCCATCAGTTACTGGATGAAGGGTCTATGATGACAATTAAGATAGTCATCAATCTGATTACATGGGAAGGCCATTTTCAGTCACCCTCTCCACTGTTGCTTAGAGTCTTAGCTGGGGTCATCCTTGTAGATTCCTGGGGTTTCAATAACCCCATATCAAGATGTGTATGAGTGTTTTGATCACATATATGTATCATGTTTGTGCCTGGTATCTGTGAAGTCAAGAAGAGGGTTTCAGATTTCCTGGAACTGGAGTTCCAGATGGTTGTAGGATACCATATAGGAGCTGAGAATCAAACTTGGATTCTCTGAAAGAGCAGCCAGTGCTTTTAGCTACTACGCCATCTATTCATCACATAGTAAGCCTTTTTTTTTTTTTTTTTGTATTTCAATGGTGTTTTACAACTTCCAGTGTAGCTGTCTTTTACCTACTTAGCAAACTGTGTGTTAAAGCATTTTATTCTTTTTACATTGTTTTCCAAATGGGAATTTCTTAGTTTGCCCTGCAGATTGCTCACTGTTAGTCTGTAAAAGCATACATGTTCTTGTTATATTTATTTATTCCATGAGCCAAAGTTTTGATAAAACTTTATATGAAATTTTAAATTTTCTTTTACTTAGAAGGCCATGTCACCTGAGAACAAAGATATTTGTAAAATCTTTTCTAGTTTGGAGTAACTTTTATTATTTTATGCATTTCATGTATTTTATGTACTTTTCTTGTTTTTGCTTGGTTGTTTTGGTTAAGACTTCATGTACCAACTAGGTTTAGGACAGATATCAAAGAGAGGATACTTGTCCCTTTCCTTGTTCATCATATAGGAAGAACTTATAGTTTTTCAATATTGAGTATATAATTTTCACTATGAGATTTTCATATATGACCTTTATTCTGTTCAAGTAATTTCTTTCCATTTCTAATTTGCTCCATATGTTTTTATCATGAAAGGTTGTTGAGATTTTTCAAAAGCTTCACCCACAGCTATTAAGATGCTTATGCGATTTTCATATGGTGAACCATCTGTACATTCCAGGGTAAATCCAAGTTGGTCATGGTGCATAATCCTTTTAACATGCAATTGAATTCAGGTTGTGGTATTTTATTGTAGATTTCTGCATTTATACTCTTTAAGAATATTGATTAGCCTGTAATTTTCTAGTAATGTCTTTGTCTGGTTTTGTTATGTTAATTGGGTAATACTGGTCTAGTAGAATGTATTTGAAAGTGTCTCCTCCATTTACATGTTCCAGAAATATTGATGATTGCTAATAATTATGCAAATGTTAGGTAGAATTATCCTGTAATACCATGTGTTCCTGGGATCTTCTTGGTTTTGAAACTTTTTATTATTTATCCAGTAGTAACATTTATTATTATTTGGTCAAATTTTCTTTATGATTTAGATCCCTTGCTCATGATTCTAGGAATTTCCCCATTACCTTGAAATTATTCAAATCATTTTCTCTGAGATTTTATAACCATAGAAGCAACACAATGTTGCATCATCAATTATTTCTATGCTTTCATTTCTGAGGGAGAGGGAACTGGGATTGATATGTAAAATAAAAAAAATACATAAATAAATTATTTTTTAAAAAGCTATTATCTTCTATTTGATTGTTTTGATTTCTCCTTTAACCCATTCATTATCCATTGGCATTCTTTAATTTTCATATATGAATTTTATTTTTTACTTCAAATATTTTGATTTCTAGTTTTATTCCATTATGTAAAGGAAAGCTACTTACTTGAGCCTTCTGAAACGTGTAAATAGTTGTCTTAGGACATAACATGTGATACAACCTGGGAAATGTTCCAGATGTATTTTTAAAAGAATGTATCATCTGTTGGATGGTATTTAAACATTGTACAGAAAGCTCTTTAAATATGCCATTCTGAAACATTTTGGTTACAACAATAAGTTCTCTTAGTGTGTGTGTGTGTGTGTGTGTGTGCGTGCATGCATGCGTGTGCATGTGTGCATGTGTGTGTAGTATATGTGTGAGTAAGAGAGAGAGACAGACAGAGAGACAGAGAGAATGAAATCAGGAAATTGTATTTGGAGGGTAGAAGGGGATCAGCAGCAAGGGCGATAAAAGAAGCAAGTGAGCATAAAGACAGGACAAATATCAACAAAGTATGAGTGTATTCATCTTTCCAAAATTCATAATAAAACCCACATCTTTAAATATATAAAACAGTTGAATGGATTCAGAAAAAAATACATATTGAGTTATCCGTAGAGCTCAGAACTAGAAATTTTGCTCAGCATATGTAAGGCCCTTGGTTAAATCCCAAGAGACCCATAATGTGTGAAAATAAAAATAGACACCAATACATGCCTTTTGTCTTATTTGGGCTTGTGCTTATCCTTTTTCCAGCTACAACTTTTCCAGCTTTTACCCAAGAGCATGTAACATATTTATCCTTCTTATATCAGTCTGTAGTACTTTAGGACCCTGAGCATATAAGGGTTGCTTATTCTATTCACATTCAGTAACATGAGACAGAAATTAATCTCTTGTGAATCTCCCACAAAATCAGAACATTAGATGTTCAGGAAGCAATATCAGAAAGACAGACACTTATGTTTACAACTAAGATATACAACAATGGAGTTGAAAGAAAAAGGAAGTATTGATTAAAAAAACTGCTTATTATTTGTAAGGTACCTCAATGATGCAAAAAAAAGAGTATATGAAAATTCCAAAGAGTAAAAGGAATTAGAAAAAGTTGTAGAATTGCATAACTAAAATATTTGTGAGCTATGAATTTCAATAGCATACAAGAACTGAAGTTACATTCAGTTGCATAAGGAATGAATGTGACATAATTAAACAGATGTTCCATGTGTAATGTTTCAAGCACATGAATAGTGACAAGCAACAAAGGCAGCAGTGTATGTTAGTATCTTACAAAACATGTAGAATATTAAGATAACTTGGCAAGTGTTGATTATATATATATATATATACATACATACATATATATATATATTCATTCTTATGGGAAAATACATGGTTCTTATTCTGCTATACTGACATTTGCCATTGTCAAATCTATTCATCTTTGTAGAAGTTTGTGTAATAAAATTCCACAACCAAGATAACTCATCAAAGGAAGGGTCTAGTTGGACTTATGGTTCCAGATGGATAAGGGTCCATAATAGCCACAAGCATTAGTCATGGCAGCAAGAATTCAATGCTAAGAACTCCCATACTGAACCTTGACCAAAAAGCAGAGAGAGCAAATTGTACACATGGTGCTGAGGATCTGAGCTCTCAAAGATTACTTTCAGTGACGTATTTCCTCTAGCAGGGCAAACCCTCTAAACCTCCACAGACAGCATAAACAATCTGAAGCCTGTATGGTAATGCTCATTCAAAACTCCACTGTCATCTAAATTGTCTCACGTATTTACTAATGGAGATCATTAGTATAATTACTGAGAAACCTAGCTTGAAAGTACAGTTGCAGTAAGGGATATGAGACTGATAGAAACAAGAACACAGGTAGACAATTTCAATTAGAAAAGAAATGACTACTCCTCTCCCTTTAGATGGAGAGAAAGAGGAAAATATGAAGTGACATTTTGAAATAGAGGGGAAAAATGAAGCATTTTTGAATTGTCTTTGTTTTCTTAGTGGTTGTTTGGGTATATGTATGTATGTATGTATGTATGTATGTATGTATGTATGTATGTTTGACATTTTTAATCTAATGTGTTAAAAGTCCCATAGAATAAGAAAAAATTCACTCTTTCCTTTTGTTTAGAATTAAGACCATTGGGTGGAGTTGAAACACTATGCTGAATAGATTCCATGCACTAAAATAATCACCTTGAAAAGGACAGCTGGACAATGACTAATAGAATTCTTTATTGGCATATACAGATACAATGAAAGTCAAACATAGAGTTGAGCAGAGACCAGAGCTTCATGGAATAATGTAGCCATGGCCTTGCCCTTGACAAATGAGAACTTAACACTCACTCGGGTAATTTTGTACATTCCAGGGAAATCGAATCTCCTGTTCTGCAAACTCTAACCTTTTCCCACTGCTATTAGCACCTCACATGCTGTCATTTACCTTTCATTTCAAGAGTTCTTTATATGTCAGAAGGTTGTAAAAGCTGAAGTCTCAGGACTAAAGATTGAGAATGAAAAATAAATAAATCCATAGAGGACTGATGTGGAAAGTTTACAAGTGATCATTTTTATAAACAAAATAAACACTTTTGGTAACAGGAGTTTTTAGGTTAATAAACTATGTGGTTGAAAAGGGAAGTAAACACAGGGAGAATTGAGTAAATAAACTTTGTAATAGATTCATACTCATATAATAGAGTAATAATGAGTCTGAGCTAACTCATAAGGATCAGGCTAATAATCAGTGATTTGCTGGTGATGCAGATGATCCCTCTTGTTTATGTTGAGCCAAACTGCCTATGGGTATTATAAAAGACTTTAATCATCGACAGGACAATGGTTAATGTTATCTTGTTCTCATCCTACGTTGCCAAACTATTAATGAAATTAATTAAATGGTGCCTAAAATGTCTTTGAGTTCCTTGGAGAAACACACTGTGTAAATATGAGGTGTTATTAAAGTTCATACTTCCCCTTCTTTGATTCTCTTATTTAGCATGAGCTTCTTTCTTTCTGGAGTACTTCTATTTTCCCACAATTGAGAAAAGCAGGTTTTCACACTGGGCTTTGAAAAACAATTCCTTCTCTTGTCTGTAACACCAAGCCATGCTCACACTTTTTTTTTCTAGTACTAACTCATCATTAAAGTGAACCTCAAGATACATTACAGTTGACATCTCTACAAGTTAAATGTAATTAAACATCTTGGCTATAAATGGAAAATTACCATTATAGCAATGGGTATACTATAAACACATCTGCAACTAATGAAAACAAATTATACAGCCTAATATATGCCCTCAGTGGACCAGAGCTCTTCCTGTTAATGGAAATGAAGTACCTTATAATCATATGCAAAATTTAAATATATATAAGCCTTACTCCCATGTTAGTACTATATTTATAAACTATATTAAAGCATATTTGGTGACAATTATCACCCAGATGTATTGATGTAGTTGTGATTTGTGCTTTGTTGGTTATTAATTATATTACATACCTCTTAATGTCGTTATTGGCTGTTTGTAGCCTTTTTTTTGGAGAAATGTCTATAGCTCATTGTTTACATGATGAAAATGGGTTGTGAGTAATTACAAACTTTTCCAAGCTAGAAATCAGTCTGTAAGTAATAAGATCAAACTGGTAACTTACAATTTACCCATAGTGCCTATTAATGTTAAGCATGTTGTTTATTCAGTTCCATTATACTGGCAGCACAACTTGGTTCACACTTTTTTCAATAGAGTTTTAGACAAAAGGTAAATAGCCACCCTTGTGGAAATTTGAGTGTCCACTATGATTTCTTTAGTAAACCCCCCAAGTCAATGAAAGGATGGCATTTTGGCTTTCCACCCTTGAAACCAAAGCTGAAATTACTATCCAAGTGGTAAACTAATCTTGATGCTATAGACATACATAAAACCTGGCTACGAAGCACAAGGCAGTACTGCAAAGGTGACTTAAGACTGTATAGTTAATTGACAGAGAAGCTCAAAAATCATTTATTTACACAGGAAGAATGAGCAAGAGGCAAAAATAAGTAAAAATCAATAACCTTCTACTAATGGAATTTTTTTAATTAATAAGTGTCTACTGAAGGTAGCCAGTATTCCCCTAAAGTCTATTTTGTCTATAGAGAAAGCAAAAACACCAATTCTCCACTCTATTTTAGTAGTTCTATATTCTAATTCATGACATTCAGTCATTAAGGGGAAAAACACATAGGGATGCCCTTAAAACTTGAATAGTGTATATAATTTTATATAAATACAAAGGAATTCATATGGCTTAATATTATACTTCAGCAACATTTCTAGAAACCTGAAGGAAGTATGTAGCTCAAATGTTGTCGCAGTTGAGGTAGAAGGGTATCTTTGCTTCCTTTAGATAATGTTCTTAATTATCCTTTATACTTTATAAATATAGGAATGTAGTAAGCACTGGAAATTTTTTCACTCTTATTAATATACTTTTCCAAGACATGACTCACACGTCAAGAGTGGTTTACAGGTATTTGGTGCTACTAATATATTTTGAAAGAAAAAAGAATTCCATGCCATAATGCAAGCACCCAGGAGGCAGAGGGAGGGAGACAATTTTCAGGCCCAGTTTGGACTAAGAGTTCAGAGCCAACTTGATTTAGATAGTGAGAATCTATCTAAAAAATGTTGGTGTGGTGATATATCTCAGTGGTTAAAAATTTTGTCTAGCATATGCAAGGGTCAACATTCATCCTTAGCATTGCAGTAATCATTATCATCTTCATCACCATCATGATTATCAAATGAATATTTGGTTCTCATCATAATACCCATCATGCAAATACCAAATAATATAGTTTGATGAAATAATCATGTATTGATTTTCACAAAATTCATTCTTATTTCAAGGTTTTAGAATAATTAGATGATCTCCCCTTAGTTTGCTTATTCTCAGAAAACTTTAGAGTTGGATAATTTTGAAAATCTAAACTGAGTCAAGTATGTAATAAATAGATTTTCCCCCGTTGGGGTACTGTGTGTCTCTGTATGTGTGTGTGCATAGATGTACTTAGTTTGGGTGAACTCACTTATGTATGCATGTGTAGTAGCCAAAGGTCAGCTTCAGGTATCTTTCTTCATTACTCTCCACCTTAGTTTTTGAGACAGTGTCTTTTATTGAACCTATATCTTGCAGGTTGGGCTAGAATGGCTACCCAATGAACTTCAGAATATATGATTATATATGTCTCTAAGTCCCTAAACAACATTAGGATTACAGGTACATGCTACCACACTTGGTGTTTATGTGGATGCTAAAGATTTTCATATTTGTATTGCAAACATGTTATCCATTGAGCCACCTATTGTTCACTATAAGCCCATTTGTGATATTTGCCATATTGAAGAAATATTGGACAGGTAGTGGTTTTACAAGATTTTACCTTTGACAACTTTCAGTTATTTCTAGTGGATCTAGTGATTGACTTGGGATTATAGATCTATGTAAGGGCATTGAGTGAATACCATTTATATATTAGTTTCTGCCACAACAACAGTCATTCTCATTATTTCAATTTCAGTTTTAAGTGTTCTCTCTCACATTACACTGAAATTCTGTTTATCCACCTGCCTAATGTAATGTGGTAGTTTGAATGTCATTGGCTCATAATAAACTCATAGGGAGTGACATTATTAGGAGACGTGGCTTGGTTGGAGTATGTGTGGTCTTGTTGCAGGAGGTGAGTCACTGTGGGGTGGGCTTTGAGGTCTTATATATACCCAAGCCATGCCCAGTGGTTTATTATACTTCTGATCAAGATATAGACAGAACCATGTCCACCTGAATACCACCGTGCTCCCTGCCATGACAATAATGGACAGAACTTCTGAAACTGTAAGCAAGCCAACTCAGTTACATGTTTTCCTTTAAAAGAGTTGCCATGGTCAAGGTGTCTCTTTACAGCAATAGAAACCCTAATTAAGATATCTGCTAAACTTAGAACCTCTTAACACCAAAATCCACAGTACATCCAATTCTGTATCTCCAGGACTTAACACAACATTTGACAGTAGGAAAGGACAAAATGATAATGAAATTGCCTAAATATTAATTTTTGTTAAACAGAAAAATCTCATGATTTAGAGCTCAATTAGTGATTTTTAAAAAAACAAAAACCTTTTGCCTTCTGCCCCTCTATTTCATTAATTTTATATTCTGCTTTATACTTTTTAAAATCTTTTCCAATAGTCTCTTGGGAAACCTAATACAACTTTCAGTAAAAACTGATATACTGGGGAAATTGGTTTATTTTTGTTGTTGAGTTTTGTTTCTTGTTATTTTTGAGGTGGAGTTTGTCTGGGCAGCTCTGTCTGTTTGTCCTGCATCTTTCTCTGTAGACCAGGCTAGCCACAAACTTAAAGAAATCTACATGCTCCTGCCTCCCAAGTGCTGAGATTAAAGTGCTACCATGCCTAGCCAGGGAATTTGATTTCTAATGAAGATTAACACTCCATATACACACAGAGACAGTTTTATCCAGTAGTACATAACACAGTCATAAAATATGGATTGAAACAGACTGTAAAAAAAATTAATTTTAGATGAGTCTAGAAAAGACAGAAAATAATCTTTCATACCACATCAGATTCATCTGAAGAACTATTGGGTGTTTGATTGAAACATATGAAATTATATAATTAGCTTTACCTGCTCTACTACTGATCCAAAGTTTTCTGATAGGTCATAGGCTCATAGACCCTCGGGTCCTTTTTTTTTTTTTTTTTTTTTTTTTTAACATACACAGAGTAAGCTTGGATTTGTCTACTTTCTACTTAATTTCCTATGGCTAGCTTTTGGGGTTAGAAAACTTCCAAGAAAAATATCCCCATCTATGTGGGTCTTTTAAATCTTCTAGAAGCTTCTATACTATTCACGGTATGTATTTGTGTACTGTAATAAAAGCATGTAAGGAAGACTTTTATCTATTGTCAATACATTTCAAGTACTGTATAAACTCCTATAATGTTTTACTATTCTGATATTATAACAGCAATATAAATTGTAATGCAGTGCTCTTAGGACTGCATTAAATGCTTTTCTTTCATCTGCTGAGAAATTTATTAATATTGGTATAGTAAAGGTTTATTTCTTAAGTAAAAAGCTGAATTTACTTTCAGAGAAAGAAAATAAGCAGAAATGAGGAAAGCATTGGATTTACACGTCCTTGATAGATATTCTTTTTCTCTTTATATTTTGTGCATTATTCCAGGCAGCTATAGCTGCATAAGCTTGTTATTCAGGAGCAGTAGTTTTCTGACTATGTTGTTAAGAATGTGTTTATCATCTCACAGTGTATGGTCATTCAGTTAAGATTAATCTTCTCTGAGCTTTATAATGTGAACACAGTTTGGCAACAACCAAACTGTTATCACTATGTCAGCAAAAATGTATGTAAATTTTTAGAACCTTGTGGATGACTAATGGATTACACTAGAACAGAAAGTTGAGATTTTTATTTTCCTCTAGAGACACAACAAAATGTCTATACTGATGCCAAATTAATGTACCTAAAGTATTTATTTTTTACTGAAAAAATGTTGTTCATTGGATTACCTTTAGGAACTGTAAGGATTGAAAACAGACAGTAACCCTCAAATTCCATATAATTATTCTAGAACAAATTTTCTAAAGCTACCTGGAAATTCATACCCAATATTTCCCATAAAATCTTCTTTTTGCATAATGAGAATTGAATGTTTTTCCATGGTGAGGGGGGGGAGGAAATGGAATTGAAAATGCTCCAGAGAACATAATTTTTGTCTTTTTAATAATAGTCTACCATTGCCTAACAAAGTATCTCTATTTTAGTGTTAATGATTTGAGTTTCTTCATGGCTTTTGTATCAGATTCTATGTGTAGTTAGTTTCTGTCGAAAATATATATGCTAAAACAGCTGGACTAAAGGATTCATTTCCAAGATGGCTTCTTCATTTACAGGTCTTATACCTTGACACTCATTGAACATTTTCTCTCCCACATGATTGATGTCACATCCATATGAACTGAGTGAGTTTCATGTAGCATAGGGGTTTTACAGCTGATCTGGAGACTGGGAAAGAAGTTGTAAGTTTCTCTCAACCTAGCCTGTAGAATCTCAAAGCACTGCTTATGTCATACTCTATTAGTTAATCTTATTGCTGAGACAGACCAAGAATTAGGGGAATAACAAAAACCATAATTATTTGGTAGGACTAGCAGAAACACATATGTTTATCTTTATCACAGCATTTCCTTGAATTTTATAAAATTGCATTTATCAGATTCACATTTAATAAGATGCTTAGGTATTTGAATTGGACTATTGTATTCTTTGGGAACTTATAAAATTATTGTTTTAGTTTGAGGATGCCTGAAGCTCCGTAAATACACTTGATGGTAAATTTTAGAATCCAATGGAAAATAATTTCTAAATCATTGATCTTTGAAATTAAATTTTGAATTTCAACATACTTTGTTTGAACAAGTATTGCAATATATACCAAAGTATCCCACTAGAACTACCACATTATATTAAAGTTTTAATTTTCCTCAGACTTAAACTGAGACATCTAATAAACCATTATCTTTGTCTATTTTTTCCCATGGTGAAATTTTTTCAAATGTTTATCATTATGACTACAAATCTCCAAATAAGACTCAAGCTCTGATATTTACAGTGCTTGCAATAATGTCTTTATTACTGAGGAATATGAGCAACTTATAAAATGATTTCTAATTTGAAGAAATGGTACTAAATAAATAGAATCACTTTAAATTACCTAACACTATACTTTTTTAAATGCAGAAGATCTAGTGACCAATTTTGTTTTAGTTTCCCTAAATGATATGGTTATTTCAAAATATTGTAGAAACAACCTTTTTGAGATGAAAAATGGGCAGTTGCTATCTTTCTGTCAAAAAAGTTATTTACAGGCTAAAATATTTGGCTTTATATCTAGTGCAAATCAGATTAGTATAATGATTTTATAGAGTAGTAGGATTGGTGGTATGTGTTAGCATGTGTTGGAATACTTGTCAAACAAAGCAAATCTATTGTACATGCTAGAAACAACCTATATAAGACTATAGTTCATAAAATTGAATAGGATATAGCCCTTATAAGGCTTGATTTCTTTGTTTAGAACAGTAATTCTGAAACTTTTGATTTAAGTATACATAATGGCAGAAGAAAACAAAATGTCTTTACACTGTCATCATAAACAAAATTCACTGCAGTTTCATTTGTAATATTTCTACAAATTTTGTTTTCTCTGCTTAGTATACAAATTTTCTTATAAAAATAATCTATTCACTAGAAGTCCCAATTTAGACTAATAATAAAAGATCATGAATTTCTCTATGTAACTCCTAGGAAACCACAGAACAGTACTGGCATATTTGTATCTTAGTAGCGTTAGTGAAGCTAATTGGATAGAGGGGATGTCAGCAAATCTATATTTTTTCATTCCTTTAACAAAATATAATAGTTTCAAAATTATATGGGAAAGTTGGAAGAATGATAGCCCGATATTTCAACAACATTAACAAATTATCTACCACACCCAAAGTCCAACATCTTTATTTTTTCTCATCTTTTGGTTTAAACAGATTTAACTTGGGTAATCATGTTGTTAGACAGCATTTATATGATACATTTTAGAATAGTGAACTAGTGAACAAGATCTTAGGGCATAATTTTCTCTCCCTTTTACAAACTCACATAAATTTTTACCAATCCAAGTTGGTTGGAAAAATCAAAATGAGAGTCAACAATTTCCAAACAAGTGCAATTGGGTTTAATTTAATATTGGATTCAGCTAAGCACTGAGCTATACTCCTGGAATCCAATTATATAGAGGGAGGAAGGATGAGCAAAGAAGTCAAGAGTGCGCTGTGGTAACCTACAGAAACTGATGATCTGACCTAATAAGAGCACAGGGATCTCAGTCATAAAGCTGGGGATCCAGCACTGGACCAAGCCAGGCCCTCTGAATGTGGGTGCCAGTTAGGAGGCCTGGGCAGTCTGTGGGACCTCTAACAGTGGAACCAGCATTTATCCCTAGTGCGGGAATGGACTTTGGGAGCCCATTCCCTCTGGACAGATACTATTTCAGCCCAGATACATGGAGGAGGGCCTAGGCCCTCCCTCAAGTGCTATGACAGACACATATGATCCCCTATGTAAGGCCTCACTATCCTTAGGGAGTGGGTGGGGTATGGATTGGGGAGTCAGTGGGAGGCATGGTAGAATGGGAGGTAGAGGGAACAATGGGGGAGGATTGATATGTAAGATAAGATTGCTTCTAAATAAAAAAAATTTAAAAAATATTGAATTCAGTTAATTCTCCTTGGCTGTATAATTGGTAGGCACCACCATGGTCACAAATTATAAATGATTACATTTTTCTAAAATTTATTCAGTTATTCCACTTTTTGTATTTAATTGAAAAACTTCAGAATATTAAGATCAAATAGAAGATAGACAAAAGCTCACAAATGTTAAGTAGCATAATTTAGACTAAAAGACCACACTTTGGAAGAAAACAAAATTTGGCCTGCATTTGAGTTTTATTGTTACAGCACTTTAAATCATGTGGGTTAGAGGAAGAGTACACAGATACACACACACACACACACACACACACACACACACACACACACACTCACACACACATGCACTCACTCGCATGCACACACACTCAACATTTCATGCTCTTGTTTGAGATGGTGTAAATATAGTAGTACTCATAAATCAACTTGTTACTTTTCCTAACATCATATGATCCATAAATATTCAGGATCTCCTTAAAATAGGTTTAAAATAAAACTGAGTTGGGTTGTTGAAAATAATATTATCAGACCATTTTAAAGGCTGCACTGAGCACATCTTTTTGAAGTGCTTGAGTCTACAGAAGTTAATAGTCTCCAAAAAGAAATTTTTGGCTGACACATGTATAAAAAGTTTTCTGTACCAATCACCAATTCAAAACAACCATGAATCTATCAATCACAGAGTTAAAAAGCTCTGTTCTATAGCACACTTAAAAACCAGTGTAACAAATTAGTATTACCATTCCTTGATGCAATACAAACCCATTTCCTTAAACTGCTATTGCACTGAATGCCAGGGTTATAAATGAGCAGAACACAAATTGATTTGCATGTAATAACAGTGGCAATGAACCTTTCCTGGTTCATGCAATTTTCCCCATCTGTTAACAGAGAACAAGTTTAGGATCTATTATTATTCCCAGAAGGAGACTTACCCAGCTGGACATCTATAACACTTGGCTGATTTTCCATGGGGAACAATGGCTTGGGAGGCTTGTCTGTGAGTAAAGCTAGAAGAGAAAATGAAAGAAAGTAATGGAAAAATTGAGATCAATTATAGGGTAAAGACGATTCTATCATGTATGATATTTAATGTTTGTAGACTTGATGATGTGTAAACATTTATTAGGCAGTGTACATACTTGGGTTGTTACTCTAGCCATACAATATCCATTTCGCAGGAAATTTAGAGCAGCAGAAATTCACTTAAAATAGTATATTCCCACAGCTACATTTTCTAGTGCTTTCAAACAAATGGACTGTTTATTTTGGATGTATTTTCACAAGCTTGTATGTGTCACGAAATATAGTTTGAAAAAATAAAATCAGAGAAACATTAAAATTCCAATATTTGCTTTGTGGCACTAAATAGTCTCAATGAATTGCAGCAGACAGTCTCTGTATCATAAGCATGTTTGATTCAAATGTTCTATAGATGTCTGTTAAACCCAATTGGGACATAACTTCTGCTAGTTATTTTGTTTCTTTGTTAAGTTTCTGTCTGCTGGTCCTGTCTAGTGGGGATAGTGGGGTGTTGAAGTCTCCCATTATGAGTGTGTGAAATTTTATGTGAGCTTTGAGTTTCAGTAACATTTCTTTTATTAATGTGGGTGTGTTTTTATTTGGTGCATAGATGTTCAAAATTGAGATTTTGTGTTGATGGATTTCTCCTGTGATAATATGAAATGACCTTCTTCATCTCTTTTGATTAATTTTGATTTAAAATCTAACTTGTTAGATATTAGGAAGAAATCTAGACAATTTTCAGGTCATACTTTGAAAACTGTAGTCCACAAAATTTGAAAATTCAAAAAAAAATGGACAAATTTCTGGATAACTTTCACTTACTAAAATTAAATCAAGATCAGATAAGCAACATAAATAGACCTATAACCCCTAATGAAATAGAAGCAGTCATCAAAAGTCTCCCAATCAAAAAAACTCAGGGACAGATGGCTTCAGTGCAGAATTCTACCAGAAATTGAAAGAAGAGCTAATACCAATGCTCCTCAAATTGTTGCACACAATAGAAGCATAAGGTTAATTACCAAACTCTTTACAAGGCCACAATTACTTTGGTACCCAAGCCACACAAAGACACAATTGAGAAAGAGAACTACAGACCAATATCCCTAATGAACATTGATGCAAAAATACTCAATAAAATGCTGGCAAACCAAATCCAAGAACACATCAGAGAAATCATCCACCATGACCAAGTAGGCTTCATTCCTGAGTTGCAGGGATGGTCCAACATACAAAAATTGATCAGTGTAATCCAGCATATAAACACACTGAAAAAGGAAAACCACATGATCATCTCACTAGATGCTGAAAAAGCCTTTGACAAAATTCAACAACCTTTCATGATAAACGTCTTGGAGAGATCAGGGATAACAGGAACATACCAAAAGAAAATGCAATATACAATAAATCAACAGCCAACATCAAACTGAATGGAGAGAAGCTTAAGGTGATTCCTCTAACATCAGGAACAAGACAAGGCTGACCTCTGTCTTCATATCTCTTCAATATTGTACTTGAACTTCTAGCTAAAGGAATAAGACAACAAAAGGAGATCAATGGGATACAAATTGGAAAGAAAGAAGTCAAACTGTCACTATTTGCAGATGATATGATAGGTTACATAAGCAACCCAACAAACACTACCGTGGAACTCCTACAGCTGATAAACTCAGTAGCTCTACTACATACAGACAACAAAGGGACTGAGAAAGAAATCAGAGAAATATCACCCTTTACAATAGCCACAAACAACAAAGTATCTTAGAGTAATGCTTATCAAACAAGCAAAAGACCAATATAGCAAGAACTTTGTGTCTTTAAAGAAAGAAATTAAAGAAGATAGCAGAAATGGAAAGATCACCCATGCTCTGGTATAGGTAGAATAAACAGAAAATAATGGCAATCTTGCTAAAAGCAATCTACAGATTCCATGCAATTCCCATAAAAATCCCAGCACAATTCTTCACTTACCTTGAAAGGATAATAATCAACTTTATGTGGAAAAATAAAAGACTGAGGATAGCCAAAACAACTCTGTACAATAAAGGAACTTCAGGAGGCATCATTGTCCCTATTTCAACCTCTACTATAGAGCTATAGTCCTGAAAACAGCTTGGTATTGGCACAAAAACAGACAGGTATACCAATGGAATCAAACTGAAGATTTTAATATTTTAATATTAACCCACACACCTACAAACACGTGAATTTTGCTAAATAATCTAAAACTATACAATAAAAATATAGTATCTTCAACAAATGGTGTTGGCATTACCTGATGTTGATGGGTATACGACTGCAGATAGATTCATATCTATCACCATGCACAAAACATAAGTCCAAATGGATCAAATACATCAACATAAGTTCAGCCATACTGAACCTCTTAGAAGAGAAAGTGGGAGGTACCGTTGAATGTGCTGGCCCAGGAGACTACTTCCTGAACATAACACCAGTAGCTCAGACACTGAAATCAACAATTAATTAATGGGACCTCCTGTTTGAAACTGAGAAGCTTCTTTAAGGCAAAAGGCACAGTCAACAAGACAAAATGGCAGCCCACAGAATGGGAAAAGATGTTCTTCACCAACTCCACACCTGACATAGGTCTGATTTCCAAAATATACAAAGAACTCAAGCAACTATTCACAAAACACCAAATAATCCAATTAAAAAGTTGGGTACAGAACTAAGCAGAGAATTCTCAATAGAGGAATTTAAAATGGCTAAAAGCCACTTAAGTGCTGAACATCAGGGAAATGCAAATCAAAACAACTCTGAGATACTTGTCAGAATGGCTAAAATGAAAAACACCAAGGACAGTTTATGATGGAGAGGATGTGGAGGAAAGGGCTCACTCCTTCACTGCTGGTGGGAGTGCAAACTCATACAGCCACATTGGAAATTGCTATGGCTGTTGGTTCCTCAATTGTTTTTCTTGACCATTATCTTAAGCCACAGTCTGTGTGCCTCCTCAATAGAAAAGCATGTGTTTTAGCTGTGTGGCACTTACTTGTTTTATTTTTAATTATCAAATTTCTGTTTAAACTAACATTATTAGCAATTAAACAATGCATATTAGGAGGAAATCACCTTAATAATAACCCACAGGTAAAAATTCCCTTCAGAATAGGATGTTTCCATAAGATAATCCCACTATATTGCAGGGCAATCTCCCCACATCTATTCACACCATTCCAGATTCCAGTGCCAGAGAAAGATAGTAGCAGCAGGTATCTAAAGGCACAGCAGAAGCAAAAGATATTCTGGTGTCTCTGGCCTTTCCTATCTGAGATTAACCTGTCAGGGATTCATGCTCTGGTGGGCTGACACCTTCATCTTTGATTGCCACCTGCTGTCCTCTGACAGTGGCACCAGCGATGAATCCTATAGAGAGCATTAAGGGTCTACAGGAGGGTTTGGAAGGAGAAAAGGGAAGGCGGGAGTGTTGTGATTATAGTATAACCTCAAAAATTAAAAGAAATTATACATTTGAAATAGTACACATAACACATCGCTGAAATGAAGGAAAACCTAGAAAACTGGCATCTTATGTACATAAAAAGTAAATTTTACTTCCTTGTAAAATTTTTGCTATTTTTACTTATGTATCCAAATTATAGATACTGAGGTTCCCTGGAGAGTTTTCCAAATTTTATTTGTCAAATTACATCAGTAAGTGAATTAAGCTATCAGTGCAAAGCAATGTGAGCAATATGCTTCAGGTGCAGAATTGATGATCTTTTCTACTCTTAGGAGAATATGAATGTGGGATGATTTCTGGCTCCTAAACTGACCTTCCAAGGTGTACTTTAAGTATACTTACACAAATTTCACACTTAAATATCAATTACTAAAGTTATATTTATTTATATTAAGGCTTTTTAAGTATATTATAATAGTTCATAGTATTCAAAATGCTAGTAAATGTGATGTATGTAATGACCTGAACTTATAAAAGAAGTAGTTCAAGTTTCAGTCAATTTAGAGGTAAAACTCAGCGAGGTTCCTAATGTTTTATTTAGTGTGACCTTATGACCAATATCTCCCATTTGTAGGATAAGAAGGAGGACACCTATGTTGTAGGCAGGAGATAGGTAAAATGGCTGAGAAGAACAACAGTAAGTTATTTTAGCCTTTTTGACTCCATACTAATTAAACTGTGACCCCTAAGCCAATCAAGTGGTTTCATGATAATCAGGTGATTTATGGTCGCTTTAGAACTTCTCCCACATACATACCCCCCAACTTAAGAGTGGGAGAAAATAAAATTGCATCTGGAATTCCCTGTAGGACATTTGAGTATGGAACCTCATTTAATTCTGAACCAAGCTTAGGCCTAGGGATTGCCAGAAAGTCCTGAGTATGTTTGATGAGAAAGGGGCAACTGATCTATTCATCTGTGTATTGACCACCAGCTCATAATGGCACCCTGTGTAATGATAGCAATACGATTAGCTAAAATACTTGCTACCATGGGCAGGACAGCTCATTTGCTTCTTTCCTTCATCTGTCTCTTTTAAATTTTATCACAAACTTACAATTACTACTTAGGAAAATAAGAAAAGAACTACTGAAATAAAGCCTCCTGAACAACAGAATAGACATTTACAATTTTATCAGAAAATTCATCCTAGACTTTGAGAGGGACTAATTTAGGTAGAACTGTTACTTTTTGATGGAAAGAACTGGAACAAGGGATTCAGTTTGATACACATGTTTCAGTCTGTATTCCCTCCCCTGCCCTTTCAGCTGTAGCTGCTTATCTGCTTGTGTTTAATTACCCTTAAATAGAATTGCTCTACAGAGCACTCCAACACACTGGGCTTAATGTGTTAGTGATGATACTAGAGATATTGTCTGCTTCTTCTTTAAGTGAGATTTTTATGTGTTCGACACTAACACTCTTGAGGAGTTTGCTCAAATTAACTCTTAGATTGAAAGCAATAGTTTACATCATGCACCATCAGATCAGTCAGTGTAACAAATGATTTGACGAACTTAGTGGAATGTATGACTTACATTATTTATTGAAAAGGATGGATCAGTTAATTACATTGCCTTCACATTACACACTATTATTACAATTTTATTGCCCTCTTCTGTTTTTCATTTATCTACTTAACTAGATTTTCAAAAAGATCAAGTAAAAGAGAGTGAAATGCAGCCAGTAATTAATGTTAATGATGCCATTTTGGAATAAGTATATTAAAGTCAACCAATTGGACCACTCCCAAAAAGCATATTCATTACCACAGCAGTTGAAATCACATGCCAAAATCACTATCTAAAACAGAACTTAAAATCACATACCAAAATTTCTGTTTTATTGCAACATTTAGCTGTTCACACTCAACAATATCTCCTAGAG
The DNA here is from genome assembly GCA_030556225.1 of Cricetiscus sungorus. Taxonomy (NCBI): domain Eukaryota; kingdom Metazoa; phylum Chordata; class Mammalia; order Rodentia; family Cricetidae; genus Cricetiscus; species Cricetiscus sungorus. The sequence goes on from JANBXA010000726.1 coordinate 38,584,016, forward strand.
TTCCTGAAGGATAAAATCTAAACTTAAACTGAGGAACATAAATCATGACAACCACAATATAGGCTTTTAAATGGTCTTAAATTTTTACTTATCTTCTAACTTATCAATTGCACATATCAAAGTTTTTCCCTCATGTCCCTTATTACTACACTACATTAACTTCTAAAAGTACATTCTGACTGAAGTCATCCCCACAAATTTATAGTTAGAAAAGTTATCCTTTATGATAGTTACCAAAGTGTTCATGTGGTTGTTTGAAAAGGAGTGGCACCCATAGACTCATACATGAATGCTTGGTCAGTGGGGGATGGGACTATTTGTTAGTGATTTGGAGATGTGTCCTTGCTGGAGAAAGTGTGTCTCTGGGGGTGGACTTTGTGCTTTCTAATGCTCAAGCCAGACACAGTGGCTCCACTCTTTCTGCCGCCTGCAGATCCAGGTGTAAAACTCACTGATCCTTCTCCAGCACCATGTCTGCCTGCATGCTGCCATGCTTCCAGGCTTGCTGATAATGGACTAAACCTCTGAACCTGTAAGTTGGACCAAATTATATGCTTTCCTTTATAAGAGTTGCCATGCTCATGGTATCTCTTCATAGCAATAGAGCCACTGACTAAGATTTTTTATTTAGCATCTTCTGCTATTATGTGTTATTATAAGGTATTTGTATTACATTTGGCAAATATTTTGCACATAAAGTCCCATAGATTTGATTCCCGGAGCAGCAACCTGAATTGAGACCTTTCTGATAGCGCCATATCCATAATATTCTCCCTAATACCTTCCATTTTCATTGTGAGGGCTACCTAACCTCCAACAAAAGTTTCCCTGATAAGCACATAAGGTATTTTTTTCTTGTCTGAAATCCCAAGGTATTTACAAGTCCTTTGAACTATTCATCTGGTAAATAGCAAGCATTTCCTTGAATACAAACTAATCCTCATTTTATATGGATATGCCAAGTCATCCCAAATGAATTTTTAACCTCCTGGGTGACGGAGATCATGCTACCAATAAGTCAGCATACAAAATAAGACCCTGTAGAACAAATGAACACAATCTCAAAATTAACTTTATTTGAAATAGGGCTTCCCGCTGGCCTATTTTTATAGTAAGGAACACAATTTTGCTGATTATAGCAAAAGGAGTACTTACCATGGGGCTCTCTTAATGATGGCCAGGAAATCTAGGGAACTAGGTCTGGGAATGGAAGAAACTAGGCCAGGTATACAGAAAAGAAAGACTAAACAATAGTTTCAACCAATCTCCATAATTGTGTTAAACAGGTTTTATGACTTTTCAAATATGTTCTGATGTTTTGTGTTTTACTTTTTATTTTGTGTCACTTTGGTGAAAGTTAAAAAAAAACACTAAGAAAAATAAGCTGGATGGACAAGTTTTGAGGGCTTTTTGTTTTTGCTTTTGTTTTTTAATCATTAAGAATACATGCACATCATGAAGAAAAGAAAGACCCCCTAAATGCAGGTTTGCTAAACTTCTACATTACTGAAACAGCTGTTCTCAACCTGTGGGTCATGACCCTTTGGTGGCCAAAGGATCTGTTCACAGTGGTAGCCTAGGACCATTAGAAAATGCAGATGTTTACATTATGACTCATAACAGAAGCAAAAATACACTTATGAAGTAACAACAGAAATAATTTTATGGCTGGGGGTCACTACAACATGAAGAATAGTGTTAAAAGGTTGCAGCATTAGGAAGGTTGAGAACCACTATGGAGACAATTATTCATCAAAACAAAAATGTTCTGTTCATTGCTGAATGCAAAAAGCCTCTGATCAATCAGATGTTAGTAAATCTTATCACGATGATTGACTGTGGCCTATGGCCAAAAAAAAAAAGAATAAAATCATCCTTAGTAACAATCCCCAACCTAAAAGGAAATATAGGCTGTTACTAAAAAGAGAAATGTAAAGTAAACAGCTAAGTCACAGTATGGGCATATTTCATTAATTATTATGTCAGCAATATTTCTTGTAAGATGTTGTGTTAATAAGATGTCCTGAAGATGTGCTTTTACCACCCAGATTCACTACTCAAGGCAATGTTCATTTCCCTAATCAAAACAATGGTCTTTGTCCAAATAAATCCAAAGTTCCAAAATAGTGCTGAACCAATGTCAATTGGCACAAGCTATTCACTGGACTTGTGTGTATTCCAAATTACCAAACTCATTTGCTAACTCCAAAAATGGGGAAGAGGATAGGATCAAAACAAATCTATGCATCAGCCTCAAAGTGGCAAGGTGCAAGAGAATCACAAATTATCTGGTGCTGGGAGGAAATTAAGGATATTAGAAGGAAAAATAGTTATAGCCGCTCTACGTGAAAACAGAAAGGAAATTCTTCCCAGGCAAATTAGACTTAGGAGAAGCCCAATGTCTTATAAATAGCCTTCAAATTTTCCTACAATCACGAACAATGATTTACCAATTTTAACCAGATTGATGATTAGTGTGAAGATTTCAGACATTAGACAAAGAACTAATACAAAAGTTTCTGAACTCCAAACATAACAAAAGTACCATCACTCATTGAAATACTTTGTCTTTCTCTTTGTAAATTAAGTAACAATATCCTAAGGCCAGGAACATATCTTTCTGGAAAACGAAATAAATATATTCCCTTGTTCTTAATATGGTGTACACATTTTACTATTTAATCCACATCCCCTTTTATAGAATGACAAAGATGAGAACCCACATAACTTAAGTGATAATCCAAGACACACATGCACACACACACACACACACATACACACACACACACACACACACACACACACACACACACACACACACAATTATGATAATTCACTATCTATCCTAACCTTCTAAACCTATAAACACAAACAGAATCTGTCATGTATAATGTGTCTCCCTGTGTCCCATTACTTGTTCCGTGTTCTCTACTTCAAAGAGTTTTCTCCCATTTTAGGTATCTAAGCTTGTACATCTCTCATCAAAACCAATTACAAAGGTGACTTTTGTTATGAATTTCAACCACCTGTAGTTTAATTCCTTTTATAGGCTTTTCTCTAAATTTAGAGTGTTAGGCTTTATTCCTTTGTAGGCAGTCTACCAGAAAACACATACTGGGCCCCTGTGTCCTTCCCTGAATTAATGCACAGTGCAAGGAAAATAAGACTGCCTTGAAAGCATGCATGTTGGACATTAAACAGAGTGGACCTCAGTACAAGTCTATGAAATCTGTTAATATTATTATTTTCTTTGAGGTTAAAATCACAAATTTTATGACTAATTCTCCCACTTTGTGACATATTAGGAAGGAGATACTGGGAATATTTTCAATAAATAAATATCTGTGAAAAGCCAAGCTTTGTTTTCAACTCAGCCTGCTATTACTTCTATCAACTATCCACTCTAGTGATCAATTTTTAAATTATTATTATTGTGTACTATGCCTTATTTGTAACCTGGACAAAATGATAGGAACTGTTAATTAAATCCATTTACTAAGTGGATACTTCCTCTAGATGTTTCAGTTATGATAAAAAAACAAAAGCTGTAGTGACTTTGACTTTGGTCTTAAAGTAACCCACCATTCAGCTCAAAAAGCTATTGGTGGGCGTCAGAGAGTTTGTGTGTTCTCCTTGAATCTTTGGTTGTTTTGTTTGATTTTATTGCACTGTTTTTAAGTTCTGTTTGTTGTTTTGTTCCCATGGTTCTCTGAGTTTCCTTTTTAAACATTTGCATTTTCTGGGCAATTGCGTATACGTTTAATTTCCCTACCCCTGTGGAAATCTGAAAAATACATCTGGTTCATGTGCATTGTTTACAAAGATAAAAGTTTAAAAAACTGAGGGAAGAAAGGCAAAAAAATTGTGAAAGAAAAAGAAAACAACTTACTTAATATATTTGGATTAATATTTGGTGTTTCTTTTTAAACTAATTTTTGTTGCTGTGAACATTTTCTGCCAAAGACCATGAAGTGTGTCTCTGTGTTTAAGTTATTGTGAATATTTAAAGTGTAAACATGGCTATTTTGTTACACTCCACACTGTACCAGGATTGCTGTTGCATTCCACTGGGTATGATAGTACTTTATTAAATTAATTAATTAATTAACTAATTAATTAATAAAACTTAAGAAAATAAACAAAAGCTGTGCAGGGCTTAGGGGGAAAATCAGTGATTATCATAATTGTTTGGAGAGTTTGTCAAATCATTTAGTTACCTATTTCACACACTTCCTTATCCCCCATTAAACAAAATTCTTCTTACCGATGATGACAATAGCTCCTGTCTTTTACATGTGTATTAGGAAGACAAAATTGTTAAGAACCACAGACTGACAGATGGGGAACCAGCATTGGACCAAACCAGGTCCCCTGAATGTGGGTGTCAGTTAGGAGGCCAGGGCAGTCTGTGGGACCTCTGGCAGTGGACCTCTGGCAATGGGCTTAGGGAGCCCATTCCCTATGGAGGGTTACTCTCTCAGCCAATATACATGGGAGAAGGACTAGGTCCTGCCACAAATAATGTGACTTACTTTGATGATACCACATGAATCGCCTCAACCTCCCTGGGGAGTGGATGTGGGAGAATGTATATGGGGGGGAGGGAGGATGGGAGGGAGAAGGAACTGGATTGGTATGTAAAATAAGATTGCTTTTACTTTAAATAAAAATTAATTTAAAAAAAGAACCACTAATAGAGAAGCATATAGAAGTCATATACAGAGGATTAAATTATTTTGAAAAATATTCTTGTTATACACACACACACATGCACACACACACACAATTAATTACCTCAGACACGATTTAAAGTCACTGCTTTATCTTTTTTCTGCTATAGAACATAAAGTTTGTCATCCCCTTTAATATACAAATAGTTCTTTAACAGGGAGATGATAAGTTCCTGGGGAAGTAAGATACTTAGCCATTGCCCCTGTACAGCTCCGAGCCTTCATGGCAACTGGATCAGGGCCTGTGTCCTTCCTTTCAACTCAGAGGATGTGCCCCGAAGGTAGTGAATGGCCAGGGCTCCTGTGAAGTTGCCCTGAGATGATCTTTTCTCTAGATCCCATATTTATTTCCACTAATATTTGAGTTTGAGCAATGCATGAGCTTGGGGAAAGTTCTAGCACAAAAGTAGGACAATTTCTTCTCAATGCCATTTGACACAGGGTCTTTCTCTGGAGAGAAGATTGTGTATTCTGCACAATTCTGCTCAGACATAAAGCAACATCTTCAAACTTGAAAAGGAAACAACCTTGGGGAGAAATGGAAACTTAAACAGAGGTTGGTATGGAGGCCCCTCCCTTTTCCTTCACATTTGGTTATTCCCCGGTTTTGTCTTTTCTGTCTCATGTAAGATGTTCTCTTTCTTTCTCTAAAATAGTACCCCCAGGACTCATAGTGCTGATTTCAAAAAAATTGTTGTTATTAAAGAAATTAACAAAATGGTATATGTTCTGTCTATACACATAAGCTGGGATATAGTTACAATTATGGTGTTAAGTAAGAGAGATGGCTCTGAGGTCATAAGTGTGGGAGAGCTGTCCCTGCCCCATATCAGCTGCATCACTCAGAAGAGTGGCCCCTGCACCTCACCTGAGCAATACAGTAGAGCTGACCCTGATGGGTTAGGTGTGAGAGAGCTGCTGCAAGGGGTGAACTATCCAGGTCAATGCTGGGAGTCAAACCTGGTGGTGAGAGCAAGCAATCGAGAGCTGGTGGTTTGACCACCCGGACCCAGAACCAGGGCTATGAATTGGTCCATCCCAACATCCACCCCATCTTGGATCTGCTGGAGCACCTGAAGGGACCAGACCTTCAGATCCAAATTTGCAGGATCTCCATGACACAGGGCAACAACAAGATATCCAAGACAAGTCCCAGTGAGTGCCTAGTGTAGGTAGTGTAGCCAAAGCCAGAGGTCTCAAACCAGACCAATGGCATTTTGCAGTGAACCAGAATCTCTTGTAAGCAGAGATGTATGGATAAAAGGGTTTACTGTGTGACTCACTGGGACACACTATAGCTTCCATGACAAGAATGATTTTTCTTTTAAATTTTATTTTATTTTATTTTGAGGGGATTGCAAGGGCAGGGGTAGATACAAAGATGGGGAAATGAATGGAATAGAGATGCATGCTGTGAAAGACACAATGAATTAGAAAAAAGAAAGTTAAAAAAATCATCATTTTCATGTGTGTTTGCTGATTTGTTATGATCTAGAATTTCACCCAGATTATAATATATAGGGATATATGACACTGAAAGATATGTAATTTTAGAACTAGACAAACTCTAAAAGTTTTGACAGATGAAGAAATGGAATTCCAGAAAAGAAATTGGTATTTTCAGCATCATGTTGCACATTAGTCCTCAAAGGAATAAAATTCAAGATTTTAAAAGTGTAATATTTTTACTACTTCACAATGGCTGACATTCATTCAGCATAAATTTAAAAACAGGGTACTTTTAACATTTATTTTCTCTTTGAATCCTCACAACAAGATATAAAGAAAGTTCCATAATTATCAATATTTGGTAAGTAAGAAAGAGTGTGCTCACCAAGATTAAATTCTTTTTGCCCAAAGCTATGCAGGATGTAAGTATATATACTACAGGTCAAAGGCATAAATCTATCATGAGTGTAAGCAGGTATCCATTATACTACACTGTCACCTCTATTCATTGTTCTTATACTTAATATTGGCTTTTTTCCTGTTTTAAATTTTAAAATACAGGCTTATTAGAGCCAGGTGTGGTACAATACACACTAGTAATTATACCACAGTTGAGACAGAAGGATCTCTGATTTGAAACTAGTCTGAGATATGTAGTGGGTTTTAAGCAAGCTGTTTCTATATGGCAATACTCTATTTTAAAAATCAGAAACAAAAAAAACAAAAACAAAAACAAAAAGAAACAACAAAAAAGAACACCATATGCTTCTATGCAAACATTAGCATCTATGTGACTGAATTAATGAGATTTTGTATGATGTTCTAGTTTTCTGCTGTAGTTCCCATTGTAGTGTAATAAATGTAGGGCTAGGTTGTATAAAGCACACCTAGGAGAGAGCTTTGTTCCTCTCCATTTTTAGATTCCATAGAGTACCCACATTTCTTCATCTTTGCCCTTCTTTCATCCTTAGCACTAGCCAAGGCAAGCTGAGCCCTTGCCATGTTATAGGGAATTTCTCTTTCTCTTCTCTTTTATGGATAATCCTGACTTTAAACTTGATGGGATTTAGACTCATGATGGAAATGAATCTCTGAGCATCATTGAGGAAGTCTCTGTGTTAAGTTAATTGAGATAAGAAGTTTTACCCTGAATGTAGGTGATACCATTTGAAGGGCTGGAGTCAATGGCTGAATAAATAGGACAACTTGAGTTGAGCCCAAGATGTCCTCTCTCCCCCTCTTTCTGGGTGCTCATACAATGTGAATAACTGTTTAGAGCTCCTGCTGCCATAATTTTCCCTCCAGGATGTACTGTAACTTCAAACTGTGAGCCAAAATAAACACTTCCTTTCTTAAATTGTTTTGCACATGCATTTTGTCACAGCAACAAGTAACTACAATAGCCTCATCTTAATCTTCATGATTAATTTCCATTTCACAGACAGGTAGTTAAAAACCATAATTCTATTTCATCCTTAATTTCCTTTTTCTAGACAATATAACATATTCATAGCAAATGAAAACATAGACATCTTTGGGAAGTTATATTCTTTTGCCTAGCACCATGACACACACACTAAATTAAATAGCAGAATTTAGCTTTTCTTTTTTGGTTTTTGAGACAGGTTGTTATGTACCCCAGGCTCCCCTCAGACTCTCTACAAAGCCAAGGATCACCTTGGACATTTGGTTTTCCTGGTTCTACATTTGGAGTGTTGCCATTATAAGTATGTACTACCACAACCTGTTCACCAAGGGCTTCATGCATGCTAGACAAGATTCTACCAACTGAGCTACATCCCAAGGTCTAAATCGAATGTAAGGAAAAGAAGTATAGTATTGCATTTTGGCTGAAATATAGTAAAATGCACATTGCATGTTTTATATAGTTATCAAATGGACTTTTGTTTACCAGGGTAATTATATTCAAATCAACTTTTTAATATATTGTTTTTATTTCAAATGAAATCCATCAAGACAATTATTAATACTTTTGTTTTCAGGACACTATTAAAGCTTTTCTTTTCAGCTTAATGCCTTATTTCTTTATGACTTCCAAAATTCATTAGGCACTTAGCCTGTCAACATAATGTTTTGTAATGGAAAAGCAATAGGAAAATCAACATACCACTTAAGCAAATTGAGCTGTTTAGATGTGTTAATAGTACTTAAAAGGATGACAGACAAATGTCAGTATTAAATGTTTTCTTTAGAATCAAGTGCTTTGTGACAAGAATGATTATTTGATTCACAGAATATCCTTTTGGTGGACATTAAACAAAGTGTCATATTTAGAATTCAGGAAGAAATTTCCATAAGTGTAGAGCCATTCTAACATAAAGAGTTATTTAGTTCAGGATTTGAAGTGGAAATAGAGCTGGTGTCAATCACAAGGCATTATCCTTTTAGCCTGCTCCATGTGAGCTATTTCCGCATTTATTTTTGACAACTGTCAGTAACTAATTTGTTTGCATAAGAGAGAGCCAAATGCATAGTCATCAAACCCCATAAATTGGTGCCAGGCATGGTGATGCAACTGTCCTGGCAGGAGGGAAGATACACTCTAGAGACATTTGTATCCCTCTCTTTGGCTATCAGGCTACTGAAATATTTTACCTCAAAGAATTCAAATATCTGTAAGTATCTCATGCTTGGGGAAGGGGAAGGCTGAAGTTTGATGCCAGACAGAGGATGAACTTATCTTTCAAGAAAATATTTGTCAAATTTCTGAAAGGTTCTTAGACCACCTTGCAGGAGAGACTGAAGCCCAGACAATTGTGAATCAATGACAGGCAGGACCACATCTTGACCAGGACATTTTACTTTTGTATACCTCTTAACCATTATTGAAACCTGAACCTCCTGTCTGTGCTCCTGATGTCAGACCTGGGAGTTACTGGATTCATTTCTTTTTTCATTTTCTCAATATGATCACAGAGAATAAATCTCCTGTTACTATTCCCTTTAATGGGTGAACTGGAGACTGGTTGTTGAGCTTATCATGTTGGAGCATCCAGGCCATTTTTTTTAACCTTTAACAAACTCTGGTAACAGTGAAACAGTGGCAATCACAAAACCCACTGTGCAGAAACAGAAGAATCACAAGTTCAAGACCATTATAGGTTATATAGGGAGACCGTGTCACTAAACTAAACAGAAGCTAACCAAATTTAAAAACTGAACGATTGTTTACATATCACAGATCTAAAACAGGCTTGGAGAGAATAATTTTTTAACCTAAGAACTCATGTTCCAGACTCTAGAACCAATATTAAGTTCCACTTTACTGACCACTATTTTCACTCGAGTATTATCAATATGAGGTGAGGAGTGAAACTGCTGCTGTCTTATCATAGGGGAAATTAAGTTTCTGGGAATGTAGGCAACATCCCCAAAGTCACATAGTTAGCAAAATGTGCAGTGCTGTCATTGAAACTCATCTGTTTGAACTTAAAACTGGAATCTTTGTCCCTAATCTCTCTAGTATGAATATGTAATAGTGTTTTAATTGAATTCAATCACACTAAAATATCTGAAAACCATTTTCATCACTGAAGTCAAGACCCAGCCCTTAGAAATCTTGATTAATATTTCCCACATGATGGCAGCTCTCTGGGAGGTTCCCAAGCTTTTCCCCTGTCTTCATAACACTGATGAGCACTAATTTAATTAATCAAATATAAGTTGATGATCTACGATGTTGGAATTGATTTTCAAACGAAGCCAATTATGACTGCTCACAGCTCCAAGGAGAAAATATAAGCTAAGTGATTTCAAGATGCGCTTAGTGAATGAAGTAGTATCAAAGTGTGGGGGAGCTAAACTGAACATACAAAGCACTTTCTCCTCTCCAGTCTGCTCACATCAAGTACAACTGGGAAACCACAGAGGGAAGAACTATCCTTAGAAGGTGAAACAGGGAAACTTAGGAAGGTTATAAGGAGAGTGAAACTCTTGAAATACAGGTGCCTTGCTTGTTTGAGTTTAACCTCATAACCCTGCCCTATAAATGGAATTTTGAAGATGGCTCCAGATTTTCTGATAAGGTTGCATATCCTGAACTGTCATTACTAATCCCCTGGTATGGCTTTGTTAAGAAATTGGGCTCAATGTTCAGAAAAAGTGGCTGCCTGTTTCTATAAGCAGTGTTTGAAATCCTATAAGGCAAGCTGATGCTTTGACAGGTGAGCCATTGCCATGAGCCTTCCTTATAAAAATTACATGAAGCAACTTCTCAATGTAATCTGAATTTACCTAAGGGTCTGTACATCTCCCCCGTATCATCTGACCTTTTCATCCTTTGGTCTAGAAGACTGACACTTCCTCTGTATAATATTCCAGCATGCACAGAGACCCAGGTGTTCAAGGCTGCTCTGGCTTTCTGCCCAATTGACCTGCTGCCACTAGATGTTTCTACAGCTAACATAAGCTTTCCCTGAGAAAGTCTGCAGTCAAGAAGTGATCGGGTCATTTGTGAAAGAACAAAAGGCTTTTCAGGAAACCCTGTGGGGGTGGTTGCTTGCTTTTACAGAGAAAATTCTGCAAGTGGTTGTTGCTGCATTGGGTGAATTACTGTGTGCTGTTTTGCTTTTAGTCTGACAGGCTAGTTACACAACTGAGTGAAAACCAGGCTTTTAGAACCTTCATCTAAGGTCATCTAGTCCATCAGTGTTTTAACATGATCCTGACAGCTGGAACATACTAGCACAGACCCATTTACCCTTACACAGTCTTAAAGAAGAGAGAGGCACTGCATAGTTTTGAGAAGGGAATTTCAGTTCCCAGGACAGCAAAAATCTCCTCACCCTCGCCTGTTTTATGTCTTTCCAGACCTTAGAAATGTCTGTGATGTTCATCAGCGTCTGATCGCACCCTAATTCAGAGCAGATGGCAGCTTGTATGTTAGGATTTTATAGGGAAAGTCTCTCCTAACTTTCAAAAACACCTGCCACCCACTATCTAGGTCACAAAACTTTATAGCAGTGCTGTTGAAAGCATATTCTCTAAATGAAGGATACTTGAGTTTAAATTCTTGCTCTGCCACTTGTTGTTTGGCCTAGATCAGTCATTCTTCCCTTAGTGCAAAGTTAAAGATGATCAAGGTACCCAATTTGGGGAGTATTGATCTTATAAGATGCTAGAACAAGGAACAATTCATAGTTTAGTTTTCAATAAATGGTAGCTAATTGTATTGAGTTGTCTTCCACCTAAAGATGGAACACAAGTAATTATTCTAGAGTGAATGAATGATGGGAAATAATTATGAGAATGAGAATGTTGAAATGGAAGGGGTACCATACTGAGGGGAAGATGGCAGTGTGTAACAGATAAAGAGAACCAGGATCACCAAACCAAATCTCTTGAACTTGAAATTTTCGAGTTTCCAATATCATGAGATATCACAATACTCTGTCCTTAAAGGTCTAGCACTAAAATTCAATGTACGCTAGCTGCTGCCTTGGTAAGTGCATAAACTTTTTTATCTACAAGCTTAAACACATCTACAATAATGCACAAGGAAATGGATGAGCTAGCATAATCTATCCCTCCCCCAATCCCACCATCAGCTCTTGCAAAATCACAAGGAAATTAAGCTAGATGACTGGAGTTTTGGCAAGATGTCAGCAATTTGGCTGAAAGGCAAACAGGCAAATTATTGGCAGGATAACAGAAGCCATTTCATCAGCTGCAATACTGTCTTCCATAGACTGGATAATTTAAAAATGGCTCACTTTTTGTGTGCTGTCTCTGACCCTGGGATAAAATTGAACAAACCTGGATTGGTATACTGACTCATCTAGTAACTTACAGCAGAACAAATCTTGGTATATTTCAGCTATATTTCTATTGTTTTGTGCCCTCATCTTCAAGATGAGAATGAAAATTTTCCTGTGTACTTGTACAATTAATATGAGAAGCAAAGAAGCACACACACACACACACACACACACACACACACACACACACACACACACACACATATATATGTATATATGAAACTTTAAATGTGTGAGGTATAAAACTATAAATATCTTCCTATTGTCACAACTTTAAAAAATATATTCAAGAAACAAAGCTGTCACACACCAGATTTAGGGGCTTCAGTATTTTCTCTTAATTTCCCACTATACTACTCTATTTTATGTTTCTTATAAATTGATCTAATTGTAATGAAAGGTACATTCATTGGAGAAAGAAGATTATGAAATATATTTCTGGAAAATAAATATATAAAACTAAAAGTACCATTATTATTATTATTATGAGCTGTGCATTAATCTAAAGAGTTATAATGCACATACTATTATTATTATTGTCTCTATATTACAGGTTGAAAATGAAGGCATCGAGAAATTTTATGGCATACACAAGGTGACATAATTACTAAGAAATGCATCAAATATAAGAGTTTAGACAGTCTGACTCCAGAGTAATTGTTAAGTATAATTTGAAGAATATCTTAACAGATTTACAATATATGTCCATATGATTCAGGCATAGAAAATCTTATAAAGACTCCAGTTCTCCACCTCCTTCTACACAGGCCCAAACATTCTAACTTGGATTAAGAAATTATATGTAACAAGCTTATATGTAGTTGCATTAAAATTTCATTGGTTTATTCCACTGGTTTTTATCATTTTGGACACTTTAGCATTTAGTCTCATTTTTTATTGTCAGGAATAATAAAGAATAAATTATTACCAGTGTCTAAAATATTTCACTGCCTGTCTTCCTTAAAGTTTTTGCCACTCCCTTTCCATGCTAAGCATCCACTTTTTCCTTCAATTGTCCATTGTCTTTTAGGTGACATTTTTTCCAAAACCTTTCTCCATCTTAGACATTTTTTTATAGACACAATTTAGTCTGTCATTAGTCCTCTTAAAATATGTCACAATAAACAGAATACTAATTTAAGTTGCCATCTAAAGTGCAATTGAACCAATACTTCTATTGTTCTGAACTCTAAGTTTTTGTGATCTGGACTAAGAGGGGAATTAGTGTTTTTGGCAACCCAGTCACTCTGCTAATGCTCTCGGCCAAATAAAATCCCAAGACTGTACTTTTGCAGTTGGATTTTTGGACCTGAATGAAAAGTTTTGCATTTTTTTATATTGAATGTGATCTGGTTAATTTCAACCCATCATTCCAAACTACTGAGATCTTTATGAATAAGAATGATGTATTCTACAGAATTAACTGTCCCTCCCAACTTCCTAACATCTGATAATGTGATAAGTATAATTTATATGTCATGTAAGTCACTGATAAAAATTGCAAAACAGGACAGCACTCTGAGATAGGATGCCCTATTGGTCAACATATGATCAGTATAGAATGTTGAAGTCTAGATCCCACTGTCTAAATAAATCCCACACTGTACCAAGCTCCTTTGACTCTGTTTATCATCCTTAACCAATCTATATCAGCAAAGTAATTTGTGGGTATCAATGAAAAGTAAAAAATTGGGGCTCATTTCTCAAAAAATAGTATTGAGTACTTTAAGACCATAATGACAGACCATTAAAGCAAGAGGATAGGTCTCTAAATCTGACATCCGTAGAAGTCAAAATCTGTGAACCCAACCCTGTTACATACTTCCTGTGGAAAAGATGGCTGTTTTTGTTTTAAATCTGTTCCTTTTTCTTTATAAACCTCTATGTTTGCAACCTCCCTTGCAGTTAGGTGTCACTAAACGTCTGAGTTCTAGCCAAAGCAATGTGCATGGGAGGAATAAATATTACTTCTAGGTTTGAATCATAAAACTCTTCCATACAATGTTTTTGACATTTTGGTTCCATACTGTTCATACAGATAATAAGAATGACCTTGGAACCTATTTGCTGAAGACAGTGAATCTTTAAGAGTGGTAGAATTTAAGTCCCTAATGTAAGAATATTTGCTATAAAAGAAGCCAAAAAGAAATGTATACCACATGTATATCATCAGAGTTCTTTGAATCTGCTTGGTAAAGCTGTTAGTATCATTGAATAATTTATTGTCTGATTACTAGAATTTTCCCGAGGGTTAATGGAAATTCTAATTTCTCTAGTCAACAAAATAGAATCCAGTGGGTCCGGGTTGATAAGAAATCTATATATTTAACAGCTAATTCCGATGACAAAGGCAATTTTAGAGTCTGTCAAGCTTGGATTTTCTTTTCATTTTTTCCTATCACAATGTGTCTTGGCCTATGTTCTACCCATGGGTTTTTAAATATATTTTAGTTTTAAAAAGTTACTGAGTTTTTGTTTGAAAATTTTATGCAGGTATGATGCACATTCTGATTATTATAACCCCCTCTACAACCTTTCCCCTCATCATTACATGCTCTCATCCCACATTAATAAATTTTGTTGTTACTGTTAGTTTTTTTGTTTGTGGGGGAACCTGTTAATTTCAACTAAGATCATCTGTGTGATAACTGGTGTACAACTATCTACTGGAGTTTGGTGAGCTCCTTGGTTTGTGTACAATGAAAGATAATGGCAGAACTTTCCTTAGTCTGCCTCAGTAGCCAACAGTTTAGCAGAAAGGGGTTGGGACCCATAACTTCCTCCCCAGTCCATACTTGACTATTGATAGTCCCATAGGCCTTTGTTTCATGTTTTTAGTTAATCTCCTCCATAAAACACAAACTTTGATTTTGAAGCAAATACCCATCTTATAAATATGGGATGGAAGTTTATGTGCAAAATATGGAGGAGGGGAAAGTAGAAGTCAAGTTTCCTTATAACTTTCTCCAAGCTGTTATATGAGACTTCATAATTCTCATTGACTTAAATGGCTGTGATTGAAACCCTTATTCTGCAGGGTTTTGTAGGTTTTTTTTTAATTAATATGTAATACTAAATCTCAGAAAGTTATATTGAACTGTGTTGCTATTGTCAGATATTTACATTGTTATTTACAAATACTTGTGAGAAATAATTTGAAGAAAGGAAATGGTTTGTGGTTTCAGAAATTTCAGTTCATGGTCAGCTAGCATCATTGTTTCTACTAGGCTGATGGTGAGATAGAAGAACCATGGACTATAAATGTCCATGATGGAGAAAGCTGCTAACTGTGTGGCAGTTAAGAAGAAATGAGGATTACAAGAAGGGGACTCCGATGAGATATATCTTTCCATACATGACCTACTTCCTCCAATGAGGTCTTACTTTCTATTACCTTTCCATAATACCAGTATATCATGCATCCACCAAGGGACACATTCATTAATTAGATGAGAACCCTCAAGTTCTCTTCATAAACCCATCAGCTGGCAAGCAAGCCCTCATATTTAGCCTTCAAAGCATGCATCAGGTCCAAACATAATGATTCATTTTCATAGTTTCTGATACATATTTACTCATGTTGATGCCTACTTTTGGCCTTCAAAAAACCAGGGTACCTGAGTTGCTTGTGAAGGAATTGAGTGACAAGGTAAATCTAATGGAAGTCAGTGTTTCATTTTACTATGATCTTGATCAGTTTCTGATTCTCTGCTTAACAAAACTAGACTAGCTTAACAAAACTACACTAGCAAGAGAAATAACTGGGTTTCTGAAATGGTAGAGACAATATTGTCGATTTCTTGTGTATCAATGAATAAAGTTTGCATTTTGGACTGGCTCATACATGTCATTTCCCAATGACGGCTAAATATATATGCTACTAAGAAACAACAAGATCGCCAAATGTACTCCATCTGTGTCAAGTTAGTTTTGTGAAGTGGGTCATAGGATGGGTCTCTCATTTGCCTTTATTTTTCATATTAAAAAGTGAAGAATGAGTGATGGGTAATGTAGGATCTCATCATTCATCTCAAAGGGGGCAGTTGGAGTCTTTGCATACAAATGAAAGTGATCATTCTTGTCAGGCCTAAATTGGAGCTCTAAACGCTATGTCTGCAGCCAATTAACATTCTGTGACCAATCAGAACACACAGCAGACTATTCTGCCACCCTGGATCATAATACCAGTGCCAAGGATTATTAGCTTCAGAAGATAGAGCAGTTTTAACTTGTGATTCCCAACAAACTTGAGTCAATACATTATTCATTTATGCTAAGAGCATGTGTTTTCCAAAAATATTTTGACTGAATATGGAATATGTCTTGACAATCAAAATCAGCTGAATAATAGGTCAAAATTACTTGAAATTAGGTACTCTAAAAAGTAATGTCGCCACAGAATCCAATTCTACAAAGGTTAGCTTTCTAAGGAACCTAGTCACGCCTGGGGATTTACGTACTTCTGATTTCTGATTCAGGAGACAAAATCATCACTTGGCTAGGTGACATTGACCATCAATTTTGGCTTTCAGTGGTGCCACTACTATTCCTTGCAAATCCTAGTATATGTCAATTTGGATGTTCTAGAAAGATATATGTGCAACATCAATAATGTCAGGGCTAAAATATACCTACTGAGTATGCCCAAGGGATCTCTCATGTCCTTAAAAGAAATGCTAGAGAAGACAAAAGATATTGACAGCTAACAAAGCAGCCAGGCACAGCTTTAAAACTAGAGTGGTATGAGAAGTATTTGTGAAAAAGCCCATTATCCTTTAACAAAGAGAAAGGTTATCTTGCACAGAAAACACAAGTCAGCTTTCCCACTCCAAATTATTGATATCCCTTTTTTTTTGTAAGCATAGCAATCAACCAAATACAAAACTGTTGCTAACTTAAATCCATAAATTGGCCAACAGACCTACAGGAGGACTCTTTTGACCACTCAGATTCAGGGCTAAGTTTAGTAGTACTTCCAGTGGTCCTCATCAGTATAGACAAATATGCTGCTAGAAATACATGATATAACTTTTATAAAGTTTAAGATTTGAGATGCTATTAACATCCTTATGCCTTTGCTTCACTGTCTTCACAGAAAAGTACAGATGTCTTTAAGTAATACTAGAAGATAAACCAATAAATGCACAAATAAGCTGTTTTAAAAATAAGATCAGAGATATACATTCATACTCATACATGCTATGCCTTCATAAAAACAAAATGAGAATATGTCATATCCACTCATGAGGTCTTATGTTTTTTTTACATTCTCTGGAAAAATCAGAAAGAATTCATTTTAAGGAGAAAAATATTGATGTCTTTAAGGTTTGAAACAAGAAAAATAAGCAAATACTGTGTTTTCTATATTCTATATGAAACAAGAAATTGAAACTATAGAAGTAGAGTATATAATTTCACAGCAAGCTGTTTTTCCACTATTTTCAGTAGTGAATATAACAGAGATGGGAAGTTTTCTAGCTAGATCCATGTTAGAACCCAAGCTCCACTACTTACTCTTTCCACAGTGTCATGAAAATGATGGAAACCATCTTTTACTCTGGTTCCTTGTCACTAAGTTAAAATAGTACCATTTATGATGTAAGGCTGTCATAAGGATTAAATAAAGTAACATTCAAATATATGACATCTAATAATTAATAATTTGGGACTGCTGATGTGGTTTTTTTATCACCACAATCCTATGCCATTTGTTTATGTTATAATATTTACAAAATTCAAGGAGAAATTTAACAACATCCATGTCCTATCTCAATATAACTTCTCAAATATATCTTTCCCAGAAGGTATTCACTGAGTCTTTATTATAGGCTTGATACTTTAAAGAAAGAGATGAAAATTGTTCCATGCATGCATTTAAGGAATGTACAGTAAATTTAGATGTATGCAAACAATTTTGGAAAAACACTATAAATATTATCCAGCAGAAGCTAAGATGGTTTAATTTATAATGAGTAAAATAAGGTCAAGAGTATAACCTAAAATGATTCCAAATTCAATTTTGTATACAGAGGCCGATTGGTATGACAGACAGATACAAAGGCCATGCCACTCGTGCTTCATTTATTGATTCTAGATTAAACTGGAACTTTACTTAAGGTAAAATTTCTTAACATAGCCATTGCATTGTTCATTTAAGGGGTTACATGAATATTGAAGCTTCCTGACTAGAAGAATTTATTTGTGGATTATTCTAAATTCTGAATGTTTGATTTTCATGTCTTCTGTGCTCGTGCATAAAAGTACAAATGTATGTGTTTGTGTTTTCTATGCTCATGATATCTGTTTATGTAAAAAAGGTGTTATTAAATATAAATATCTATGTCTCAATATTTCCTAACAATAAAATCACTAAAAGATATATGAAAGAGATGCATGTAAGCAAAGTAAAAGCCATTTGAACTAAGCAGTTAATGTTATGTTTGATGTAGATAATCTTAAATCTTTCTTGCCAACATTTGGAACAAAACAAGAATCTCAATTTTTACCATAATTATTCATCATTATGCTTAAAGTTTTAGCAAGCACAATAAATCAAGAGAAAGCAAAAAAGACCTTCTATATTGGAGAAAAAAACCTAAATTGTTATTATTTATAGATGGTATTACATTAGATATAGAAAAATCTCAAGTATTCTTCCACTGCACATTACACACACACACACACTTTGAACTAATTTAATTCACCAAAGTTGCAGGATATAAACACACTTATACAATCACTACAGAAATAAACAGCTCTGAAACAGAAATAAAGTGAGTATATTTACAATGGCTAAAAAATAATGAAAATTCCTGGGAATAAAATCTAACAAAAAGGCAAAAGGTCTCTACACTGAAATTTTTACAATAGTGAAAACATCAAAAACATGGAAACCACAAGATCTATCTAAATTACTATTGGCAAATATCCAAAGCACCCTATATCTTATTCATAGTGTACACATTTATAGTAGCTAAAAATTAGAAACAGTCTGGATTTCCATGAACTGATGAATGGATAATGAAAATGTGGTAAATATACACAACAGAATATTATCCTGAAGAGAAGAAAAATAAAATTAAAATATTTGCAGGTAAGTGGATAGAGCTATAAACAATCATCCTGAATGAGGTAATTTAGGCCTTAAAAAACCAAGTATTGCATGTTTTTGTTTATATGTGGATATTAGCTTTGAAACTCTGGATATCTGTGCTTCATTTCAAATAATCACAAAATTTAGATTCTTCATAGAGGATCCTGTAGAGAAAGGGATGTTCCAAAGAAAAGGAAATATAATTTAACATTATAAATAGATAAAAGTGAAACTAGAATATAAGGATTAAAAGAAGAAGAATGTGGAAGAGAAGGCAAATGAAGGTATATGGGAAAGGACAGGTAACATTAAAGACTGTTAGAAAACTGTGTGGAAACCTACTACTGTAGAAACATCCTAAAATATATACAAATATAGAGGAAATCTAAGTGGAGTAATTATATAATGGGGAAGACAATGACCTAACTAGACATCTTATGCGACCAAGTAAAACTTCCAGTTCAAGGAATGGGTTATTTCTTGTTGAGTCATGGATCATAGGTGCCACATAGACAACTTCCTCCAAAATACCACAGGTTATTTCCAATGCTATTAGTTACTCTCCTCAACATGATATTAAGACTCTGTTTTTGAAGACACAACTTATTTATGTCATTGAACATGAAGAAATCAAGCTGGTGACTAACTAGAAGTTTTATCCCTGATGACTAGTATTCACTATACTAGAAGGTACTATGTAAAGTACTGAAGGAGGAAAATAACCATCGGATCTCTGTAGCTATAAACATTTTGATATATTTGAGACTTGCCTATAAGATATAGTGGAACAATAGTGGCATAAATGTTATAGGAGTGACCAACAACTTTTTGATTTGATTTAAGGCCCACAATATGAGATGGAATTCATACAGGATAAAAGTATGTCAAGAACCTTAGACTTGCTATGTGATGTGCCTAAGGGAAGCATACTACTATTATTCTGTTAAAGCTACAGAGCAATAAAATGATGCATAACAACATATTGCTATACCCATTGTGCAGAACATCATTCTACCCTCATTAGAGAAGCTTCTTCTTGCAATATAGAGTAATTAATAAAGATCTACACAACTGTACTATGTGTAGAAAGTAAGAGATTTTGAAGCCCTTGCCCCTAAATCAGATATCAAACATCACTACTCAGGACTTGGGAATCTATGTAAAAGAGGAGGTAGAAAAATGTAATAGGTGGTAGATGATTTGAAGAAATCTGTGTGTGCTACACAAAAAAAAAAAAACTGACTAGTATGAACTCATAGAGACTAGAACAACATGCCTGAGAACACACCTTTTAAACAATGCCTTATCTATAATGAAGAATTTATTTTCAATTGGCAACTGCTGAGAAATGGGAAGAGATACTTTCTCAAAGAAAGTATCACTCAAGGGCAGTCCATATGCCCCAGGAGTAGTTGTCTAACACAAAATGGACTCTTTTTTGTGTGTACTTTTTGTTTAGTTTTGTTTGTGTATTTTTCTTATAAATTTTAGTTTGATTGTTTTTATTTTGAATTTTTGTTGTTATTGTAGCTTTTTTTCTTTATTGAGAGATCATGAACTTGATTGGGTATGGGGGTTGGATCTGAGAGTAGTAGGTTAAAAAATAATTTAATCAAAATGTATTGTATGAAAAGACCTAATAACTATTTAAAGTATTGAAATCCGTGTGTTTATGTACTGTAAGAAACAGTATTGCTAAAATGTACATATAGCTGTGGGTGTCTAAACACTGAGCCAAGTTGGAATCCAAATGCAGAGAGGGAGGACAAGTCCAGGCTACAGAATCTCATAGAGAGAGCTGACCTGAACAAGGAGGAGCTAATGGGACCCCAGACTGATAGCTGGGAAGCCAGCGTTGGACCCACTCAGAACCGCTGAACATGTGTCTCAGTTTGAAGGCCTGGACAGTCTAAGGGACCTCTGACAGTGGTACCAGGATGTATCCCTGGTGCACAAAAGGACTTTTGGAGCACATTCCCCATGGAGGGATACTCCCTTAACCTAGAGGCAGTAGGGAGGGCCTAGTTCCTACACCAAATAACTTGACAGATTTAGATGACCCTTCCAGGATGGCATCATCTTACATGTGTAGTTGGGGGGGATGAGATGGGAGGGTGGTTGGGGGGCATGGAAGGGCAGAAGAGAGAGAGGAACAGAAAGGGAACTGGGATCGATATGTAAAATAAAAAATAAATAAATAAAAAATAATAAAAATGTTCATATAGTCCATGGATTAGCAGTGGAGACAAAAGAATCAGCATGAAGCTCACAGACCAGCTAGCTAGTCTAGAGGAACTGCACTTTGGAAGGAACCCAGTTCAATAAGTTGTTCCCTGCTCTCCATACATACACAGTGCCTCCTCTCTATGTATCTATCTCTGTCTCTTTCTCTTTTACACATACAATAAATAAATTGAGCAATTGAATAAATAAACAAATACCTAAAAATGTAGAATGATAGTTCACTAGAGGCAACACCAAGGAGTAAGATTAATTAAAGTACAGCTAAGATAAATGTATATATATATATATATATATATATATATATATATATAATATTTACATATGTTTTAAAAATACCTAAAACAAGGTTTTCAAGTATATAGCCCAATACTCCAGATTTACACAAACAAGGATACAGAGATAAGTGTCTTTTTTTTTTTTAAGTCAAACACTTAATTGCTATCAATGAGGATTACAACTAAGTTTTAATCTCTCTCAGTTCTGGGAAGAATATTATATCAGTGAATCCCTGAGTCCAAAATAACCCAAACTTGTTCAAAATATTATGAAACTGACTCACATCATCAGCATCCTTTGTCCAACACACCCTCCAATACCTTACAATGCATTGAATGAAAACTCTTGTGGCCTGATGCAGTACTGGTGAATAAACTCCACGAAGTCACCTATTCCATACAAAGTTCACACATTGTTACAATCCTTTTCATTCTGACAAACCAATCAAATTAACAAGACTAGAAGATCTCACTTCATAGAGTGAAGACTCTTACTGATTTTAACAGGATGATCGTGTGCCATGAGGGAGAAACTTCAGTCTACCTTCCTGACACCATCCAGAAAATTAAATGGAGGTCAGTGCTGTAGGTAGCAGGTTGGGAGAAATTTCTACATAGTTTAATAAAGGGGAAGTAGTGGAGACTGATTTAGGCAGAAGGTCCTGTATGCTTAGAAAGAATAATTTAACCTCTTAGTTTGGATCCAGGTCTATAAAACTACACTGGCAAAAAGGGAAAATGTTGATGTTAAAGCATCTGGGATGCCTCTCTCAAAGGGCCTGCTTTGATGAACTGCCAGGCAGTATGCATTGATTTTTCTCTGAGAACAATCATTCTGAACTTAAAATTTTTCAATGGCTATTTTAACAAACTGTTCCTTAAAAGTCCTACACTGATAGCGAGAGTTAAGGACAGGAAGATATTTCTTCCTTTCTGAACACAATGGTGTAATTAAAACCAGCAGCTATTTCAGGAGTCTTCTGTAATGAATATGACCCAAACACAATGCTGTTTATGTATAAATTCCAAGCATTTCTCATCTTAACTAAAATGGCATGAGGAATCCAAATCCATAGCTTCAGCAAATTCTCACTGTCGAACAGTGATTTATCATTGTCAAATTACATTGCAATTTCACAAAATGGGCTTTGGTGTCATTTTGAAAAATTAAGAAAGGAGATTGCAACTGGAATGAAATAAAGAAAATATTACATAACCCCAAGTGAGATATTAATCTCCATCCAGATGGTTACTCTACTTGCAATCTCAGAAAACATGGCCATACATAGTTTCTTAATAAACTAAATATTGATAGCATTAAGTAACCCAGTAATGAGATCATTCAAATTTAGGGGCTATCCACAAGAAGGAATTAATGATGCAATTTGAAACACTTGCATAGGGACACTTAGCTTGGAGGGATAAACCAGGAGTATAAATTAAGGAGGATGCCTTCCAGTGTCTCTTTAATGAGGAACTAAAAGAATAACAGCTCTAATAGAATACAAAGTGTTTCCTTTATAAAGATGAATAACTTATTAATTATACAAACATGCATATGAACATTCTGACGCACTGTTATATATACTCATTGTGGTAGTTTGAATGAGAATGGTCCCATAGGGTCATATATTTGAATGTCCCTAATTGGTGGAACTGCTTGCATATATTAGGAGGAATGGCCTTACTAGAGGAACTATGTCATTGGGGATAGGATTTGAGGTTTCCAAAGATTACAACATTCCCAGCTGGCTTTCTCGCTGCCTCATAGTCTTGCCTCAATGTATAAGCTACTGCTCCAGTACCACCTGCCGACCTACCGCTCTACTCCACATCATGATAGTCATTGATTATCCCTCTAAAACTTTAATCCCACAGTAAACAATTTTATAAGCTGTCTTGGTCATACTGTATCTTCACAGCAATTAAAAACTGAGACACTCATATACATGTATATATACACAACTCCCACACACCCAGGTATTAACCTCATTTTTCTATATGTTGCATTAAAATTTTACCTATCTCTTAGCTGCTGTTCCTTCCATCCTCTCTTCTCTTATTTCTCACCATGTTTCTAATAAGTGAATTACTAACAATATTCAATTGTTCCCCAAAACAATAGCAAATATTTCTTAGTGTTTAGTTGTTTTCTCTTCTGACAGCTTGAGCCTTCAAAGGGGCAAGGAATGCAGACCAAGTTTAAATTTAAAGATGTGTAGGGATTTGTATTTAGTTTTCTTTCACTTCCTAATATGATCCATGCAAATTAACCAGTTCAAGTTATTTGGTATAACTTTTAGTTAAATATCAATTCTAACACCAGTATGTTTAGTAATGATTAAGAAAACAGACAGAAAAGTATCTGTGGGATAAAAACTATTAAGTCTATCTTCATTCTGGTATTTAATCATTACCATGTACAGTTGAGCAAAAACTACAGAAATGATCTATCAACTGAGGATGGGTTTTATTTAGACATTTATAGGACTTGGAGATATCATAACTTCCACAACTCCCCTCTAATATCAAAAGAAATCAGTCATAATAGCTGAATACTTACTACGTGGCAGGCAAAATAACCGACACTGCCTATAAATGATTACATTTAATTCTTTCTCTCTCTTTCACTTGAGTACAACATGGGAAATTCCCCTTTCATGTACAAGGAAATTATAATGGAGTACAGGCAGGTGCCTATTTCCATCTTAAATATTTATGTTCCTTAAAAGATTTCTAAGAAGAAATGAAATTCATCCATTTTTATCAAATTACCATTCTTTATGCACACATAAAAATTACGGAGAAAACAATGAAGAAAACCAAGAGAACTCTTCTTTCCTGTTGGTAAGCAAACATTATCAGATGTTTGGTGTATTTAAAGTCACAGCATTTTAATAATTTATCTACATTGAGTTTCAGAGTGAAAGAAGAGGAAAGGTTATTTCTAACCTCTAGTACTTGGAAAAATTCCCAAATGCATAATATGTTATTATTTAGGTGCTTAAGTGATTAATTTTCCATATAAGAGAGAAATAATATACAAGTAGGTTCTTCACATGACACTGGAAGGAAAGAAACAAGAAAAGAGCAGTGTGTAGAACAAGAGGGAATGATAGAGAAGTGAGAGTTGAAAGAGATATGGATGCATCTCTACCCACACCTGCACATGGTAAGACTCCATGGATGAGAGATATCTTCACTATTATAGTTTGTCCTGCTTTTCTTAACTAATGCTACTTATTCTAAGAAAATTTTTGTGCTCACCTGCAGGATAGCCTTATACATACCAGGCTCACCTGCTTGACTTTGTGTTATGAGAAAAGAACCTTTTGGACAGTATTCCTCATAATGGGGTACTTCAGTAATTATTTAATGAGAATGTTTTTCCTTTTCTATATATTTGTGATCTGTATGTGTGGTTTGTACATGATTCCAGACAGGTTAGAAATTCTAATTAGGAAAGTAAATTTTAA
Source organism: Cricetiscus sungorus (assembly GCA_030556225.1). Lineage (NCBI taxonomy): Eukaryota > Metazoa > Chordata > Mammalia > Rodentia > Cricetidae > Cricetiscus > Cricetiscus sungorus. The sequence continues at coordinate 38,609,060 of JANBXA010000726.1, forward strand.
GGACTTTGAAAATAAAGCAATTTTTGGTGCTTAAAATTTTTTATCATGTATTAATTACGCATAATAGCTTTCATAGTGACATTTTCACACATGGTTAGAATGTTTGAATTCACATTCCCCATACCCTGCCCACTGATTGATCCCTTTCTTCTCCAAAACTACTCTCCTCTCTACTTTTGTTTTTCTTAGTAACCCAAAGAGTTTAATTAGAATTTCTTACAGAAACATGGACAATATGAGTTATTTAGAGGAACACAGACAACTCATCGTGGCTATGCTGCTGAAAAAAAAAAGTACCTCTTCCTCTTCTAGAAGTCCTTAGTTGCCTATAACTCAGGAGGAGATGGGACTTTTTGAGTTCCTCTTCCTTCTATGGTAGAATGAGTTTCCCAATCTTGTGCAAGACTTCCAGGTAATCATAGTTCTGAAGAGTTTATTAGTACAGGACAAAGGAATATCCAGAGAGATAGTGTTTCATTGTGCTTCTCTTTAACTTCTGCCTCTTACAATCTTCCTGTTTTGATATTCCATCATTTTCCTTAGCGTTGGAGGCTCTTACACAGATGTCTCATTTAGAGACGAAACATTGAATACTCATAAAATTTATTTTGATTTGAATGCAAAATTCACATTCACACACATATTTGGAAATATAAAATAATATTGGATTTTCATTGGTTTCTACATTAAAATACATGATATATATAAAATTACAAAAATCTCTTTGGTCTCTTAAAGAAATAGTGTTATTAGGCTTTGGTTATTAGTCTTATGCTTAAGCAAGAAAGACAAAGTGGCTGCTAAAAGTTAAACTAGATGTATTTATAAAAATACAAATGGAAAAATAGCTGATATTTCAAAAAAGCCATAAGAATTATACAAGAATATATATTTTTAAAATAAATATCCAAGAACCAATGCATAGAAAGAAGATTAATATATAGATGCATACAGATGAAGAGATACATACACTCTCATTGGCTCTCTGTTGCACTAATTAAGAGAATTCATTTGAGGGAAACACTTATTCATGGTGGAATGAGTTCCTTCAAAACCAACACCTACACAAAACAAAGAACACTAGGAAATAAAAACTGTCAAAGTCAAAATTTTCCCCATGAATTGTGGAAATTAATTAAAGACTTGCAACAATATAATGAGTATTTATTTCAGAAATGTGGCTGGCAGTAAGGACAATAGCTTTGTGCTGATTTTATTTGGCTGAATCCCCACCTACGCATCAGCCTAGAAACAAATCTTCACACAACTGTGGTAGCGTCAAAACTCATAGTCTAGAATCCAATAAAAGAAACAGATGGACTGAGAGTAATCCAAGAGTCATATCCCTAGAGAACTATCATTATCCAACTTGTCTAAAAAGTTCCATTCTCAGGCCATAATTTCTTTGACCAGATGAAGTTTTATCCAAAGAAATAAAGGAGAAAAAATATCAGTATCAATAGTTTAACTTCATAATTATGGTAGCATTTCCAAATGAATGAACAACGGCCAAAATGGCAGAACACAGAAATGGTAGAATGAGATATCAAAAATGATTTTGAAATGCTCAGAGGTGTTCTTGTGCATTTGAAAAGTCATTGGCCCAAACAAAATTGTTAGCATGCCTAGAAAAGGACACAGGAGATCTGCTAATAGGCAAGGTTTTTTTGTTGTTGTTCAAATTGATTGTGGAATTGGTTGCAGAATGGTGCTCGTAACAAGTTTTGTGTATCAAAGCCATAACAAATAATTTATGTTAGCTTGCCTATTATTTAAAACCCAGTAAATACTGGAGAGAAAGATATGGAGAGACTGTAAAATCACTTGAATCATCAATGTAAATGTACATGTATAAAACTAATGAGTTTCCCAAAATTCTAAACACTGAACTGGTTGAATCAAACATTGAAACTGGTTGATTCAGTAACTCCATGACTAAATGAAGGTCCAAAAGAAGAATTCAAACAGATATTTGCATGGTAACATTTATCACAGTATTATTAGCAATAGTAAGATGATAATAACCCAAGAATCCACTAATACATGAATTGAAAGCCAAACATACTGAATTGTGCACTTAAAATGGGTAAAGACATTTTATTTCAGTATAATAAAATTAATAATAAATACATACTAAAATTAATGACTAAAATATATGATTAAATTTTTTCAATCAAAACACATACTACCAGATGAATAAAACAAATTGACCCAACTAAACAATGTTTTTTAAAAGTTTAGTTGGACATAAAGCCCTCTCAATAGGAGAGAATTCATAACTGGTACTGTAGTTATAATCAATTATCCACAGTTGGAGAGGCCAAAGACTCTAGAACAGAAACCACTATAGACATTTTCCTAAACTAATATAATCCCAATTCTATTTTAAATATCTATCTTCATTTCCACAGTAGTGTAGCTTTCATCCATCTAAGAAGTTTCTTTTTGCAACAAATGGGGACTATTACAGAGATACACAACTCACGAACATTCAGAGACTGTAGGGTAAACAGCACTAACCAATACATTCATAACAGAATTCCAGACTGAAAGCTCACAAGTTTAGAGAAAAGGGGTAGAAAGTCTGTAAGAGCTAGGAGAATTAATATGTATGTAGAATTATTTATAACATTTCATTTTAATACATTTAGAGAAATTTTGCTGTTGATGTCACTGACTGTTAGTTTGATTCTATTAAGATCAGTTAAAATAGTCTATTTATATATACTTATATGTACATAAAAGAACATTTCCAAATATAGTATGTATATGTATTTATGACAAAATTCTAAAAGTACATGAAATTTTTTGCCCTAAAAGGAGTGAATTGTAAGAAGACAAAATTAAAATAGACTTGCTATTACAAATGGACCATGGCTACATTCTTTTCCTCCTAATTGAATTAGATGTTTATTAGCCAATAGTTAAGTGATCAGCAGATCTTTTGGTGGGGACTCCAACAATTTGGACAATTAAAATTATGAGGATACAAATTTTGGCTAAGTTATGTGATTGATTTACCTTCATATTTAAATAGTACTTAAATGAAGGGTGAGTGCCTCAGATGACTTATCTGACAAGGAGTCTATACCGTATAAATCATGTGAGCTCTAAAACTTATTGTTCTTGGGGAAGTCAGCTTTGTGCATATTGAAACACAGCTAGAATTAAGCCATAACTCCATCAGACAATATTTTTGCCCTGAGTTTCAGATGTAGAATACTTGGTGTGGTTTCTTCTGGTCAAGAAAGTCTATTAATGTGACTTAACCAAAATAAGTTATGGAGAAAAGACAAATGCATCCTCAAATACAATTAGGCCATTTCCCTTTTTGGCTACCCAATGGATACAGAAAATCAATGTTTCTACTCAAATGCAGTTATCAACCAATGAAATACTTTACATGATGTTCAATTTCTATTTTCACAGTGAATAAATATCATGTATCACCATATGTCCTTGAAAAGTCAACTCAAATCATTTTACATATTAAATACTTTCAAAACACTAACAAAAAATGTACAATGCATTAGGAACAGGTAGGTCCTAGTCTCACTGCTAGGGGCCCCACAAAAGCAAAAGTTCAAGCTATACAACTATCACCAAGATTCAGAGGGCCTAGTGCATGAGCTGACTCTTTGGAACCTATTCTCCTATGGAGGGATGCCTTGTTCAGCCTTGATGTAAGAGGGAGGAGGATACTCCTGTCTCATCTTGATATGCCATGTTTTCTTGATTCCTATGAAAGGCCTTAAAGCATCTCTGAATAGAGAAGGGAGGAGGAGTGGATTGGGGTTAGAGAGGGTGTGGGAGAAGGGAAAGGAAGGAAATGAGGGAGGGGAAACAGTGATTGGTATGTAAAATGAATGAAAGTTAAAAAAAATTGTACTATGCAGGGCCAAGAGTGATAAAATATATAACATAATACTAACCATGTTATGATTTTCACTTCTAATTATTTAAAAAGATGGACAACTAGATTATATAATCTGCATGCCATGTAGAGCTCAATCTGGAAAAATCTTCATTTGAGAGATTAAGGCTTCTGTAATTTATGATTATGACTTACAGGACTGAGAATTTTTAAGATAATCAATGATTCCTTTAGTATACAACAGATATAAATTCACACAGAAACACAGTTCTTTTCCTGGAAACAAAACGAAAAGTACCCAATAAAAGGAGGGAGGATATCTTAGGAAATGATACATACCAGCAAAACTAGGTTTTCCCACAGAATCCTTTATAGTAGTCCTAAAGTACAAAGTACCAAAAGAGCTGACACATGAAATATCAATTTTCTTTGCATAGAACTTCTTATTGTGGCTTCCAAAACCTATGTTTGCTTCTAAACTCTCACTTAGTTGGAAATATTTTATTCACTTGTTATGAAAGAAAGATGGACACATTTACTTCAGAATATTTTCTTGAGTCTAAAGAAGTCTATGATGCTGATATATGAATTGTTTTTAAACATACATCAGAAAAACAGGAACTTAAAAATACTGATAATCTCAAAAATAGAAGCTCACTTTGGTTAGTTACTACAATTGGCAAAAAATTCCCGAAGCTTCATATTTTGTATGTTAACTGGTTTTTCCGTTCTGTCTTTTACCATACACATTACATTTAGATCATTACCAGATGACACAAAGAATTTTCAATGTGTTATTTAACACAACAGGAAAGATTTGACACAATAGATTTTGTCAAGGATAAAGTGGAGGTCTTCTGTATCTACTGTGGCAAAAGGTAATTTTAAATGTAACTTCAAGAAACATCTAATAGTGTTTCAGAAAATTTTTCTTTGGGTCACATATCTGCATTTGTTGCAATAATTCTGTACTAGGCAACTTAACAAAGCATCATATGGAGATATTATCTGTAAGTTTTTAATTAGTATCAGGAATATACTTTGCCCATGTGTCTACTAAATGTAGTTAATAGCTAAATCACTAAACACATTTAAACTTTTCATTCATCATACACAAAAAAGGCAGCATTAAACTGGACTTGATGACATGAGCACTTGCAAACAATATTGTGCAGAAATGATTTTAACCCTCTTTATAGATATTAAACTCACACACACATACCTCATATTTTCACAGATGTTTTTATGGATAGACTAATCTGGGAAACAAGAATGTTTATGTAATCAAATCACAGATGTTCGTGGGGAACAGTGGAAACCAGGCATGTCTAAAGCCAATGAGAACCACTGTGAAGGCTAAAAAAGATTTAAAACACTGTCTTTCTATTCTCTTATTCTCTTTAACACTTTAATGTCTGTCTCCTATGCTAATACTTATGACTTCTTGAGGGTCACATATGATAGAAAAAAGGCCTAGCAATTGTACATTTATGGTCATTCAATTTTCTTATTTTAAAAAACATATTTTTCCTTATCTTGGCATATTCATAAAAACTAAGAGAAAGATAAATCTGACACTTTTTCAATGCAAGGATACTTTTTAATATAAGTTAGCAAAGAAGGCCATGGGAATAAGGTTAGGAGTCAAAGGATAAGGCAGTTTAAATGACTATATTATAAAGGCCAGTTTGTATCTCATTGTCTATTGAGTTTTGACAGATAATGACTGATATTCAAGTGCTATATTTTCAAGTAAAATTTCTAAAGGACAAATCCATGAGTTAATTGGCCATGGCTTCATGGAGGAGATGACCCTAGGATAAGTGGGGAGGGACATAATTCCCAATGGGAGGACAGTATGAAAGGATGCAGAGATACAGAGAAAAGTTGTATTGATTAATCCATATTAAAAGATGAACTGATGCCACTATTGATAATTTTAATTCTAACAAAGTAATAGGGCTGTAAAGATGGCTCAATGGTTAAGAGCACATACTGCTCTTGGTAAGGACCTAAGTTTAGTTCTCAGCCCCCACATCTGACAGCTTATAACCTCCTGTAACTCCAGTTCTAGAGGATCCAAAACATTCTTCTATACTTTGCAGGTACCAGCATCTCTCAACTCTCTCTCTCTTTCTTTCTCTCTCTTTCTTTTTCTCTCTCTCTTTCTCTGTGTGTGTCTCTCTCTTTATATATACATGCATGTATGTATGTGTGTATGTATGTATTTATGTATGTATTACAAAGTGAGAAAGGGAGAGGAAGTGGGAGAGGGAGAGGGAGAGAGAGAGGGAGAGGGAGAGGGAGACAGAGAGGCACATGCATATACACACCTAAAAATAACTTTTTAAATATAAAACACACAGCTGGGATTAAGCTGTGTTCTTTATCATGAATATCTTTACAACCTTAGCAAAGTTAATTAAGCTTTCTGATTTATAAGATAATAAGGATAATATCCATTCCTCCCTCACAAATTCACTTTAGAAAAACCCATCAACAGATTCATGTGATTATGCTATGTGTAGATTTACAGAGACAATACTGTTATCCCATGTTATACAAGGTCATCTTTCTGAATAAGTATCTACTCTTGAGAAATCCCTAGAAAAATCACACTGAAGGTTTTTATGTTTTTCTCTTTCTTCTCAAAGTTCTTCACCACAACTAATATATAATGTTGTGCTCGATGAGGACTGTTGAGTGAAATTCTTTAGAAAGGAAGCTTATATTTACTCCTGGTTTAATAGGTTGAACTGGTTATTGAACCAAAATGATGGTTGAAGCAGTATCCACAAAGCATGCATCACTGTTGCTCTACCTTCTGAAGAGAAGACTTTGTTTTGTCCCCAAAGAAAAAAGAACACAGAATTTGGATGTAGGACAGAACAGTTGAATAGAGTTTCTGTTACTTATTACTAAGGCAATCTGTTAGGAATTACTATAAAAATGTGTGTGTCCTTCTAAAGCCATCACTTAGAGTGTAACTCTTTCTCCAACATCTAAGTGTCCTCTTATTGCTCTGTTCATGATGGTATGACATGCAGTTTAAAGACTTTGTAGACGCACAAAGACCTGGATAAATGTACACTTACCTATTTAACTGTTTTTACTTGTATTAGTGTTTTACCTACATGTATATCTGTGTGAGAATGTCAAGATCTTAAAATTATAGTTTTAGATGCCATGTGGGTGCTGGGACTTGAACATTGATCCTCTGGAGGAGCATTCAGTGCTCTTAACCAGTGACCAATCTCTCTAGCCCCTTACCTAATCAATTTTATCCACCCTTCCTCTCTCCTTCTTTCCTCAAAACTAAAACTGAATAAATTCATATAAGGGATATTAAGCTTGTTTCCTGTACCTAAAAGTAAAATTCATCTAACAGCACATTTACTAGTCAAGGTCAGTTAAAGGGCAAAAATCAGAAAGAAATAATGACTTATGTCTTATGATTATAATACATATGAACTGAGATGTATTTGGAACAGCTTGTATTCATTTAATACTAAAAATATAGGAACTCATCTCAAGACCTTATATCCCATGTAAATATTCCATTACTCGGAACTCCTGAAACAAACCCCAACTCTCATTAATTTATTTCAATTTCTCTTTCTCCCAATTTAGAACACTTGGCTACTAACACTCTGATAGAAGAAGCATCATCTAATACTATGATAAGGTAGCTACACTGGCAAAGAGATAGGGACAAACCCTGCATTTTCTCCACACAGTAATATTTGCAAGAAAGCATAGAATTTATTATTAATTACTGATGCATACACTAATTGAAAAATTATTTTACACATTTATTACTAAAATTTCAGTGCGCTCACCTTAAATCATATGTTCATTAGACTTCAAATAATACTGCCTGAAGCAAAACAGTAGACTGGATGTGTTCTGTAGCTACTAATATTTTACAGTCTGTATAATTATTTTAACAAACCTTGAAAGCATCTAAGCATTCCATAACCAGTTTTCAGAGAACACATTATTTTTGGAAAAGAAAAACTGTTTCTTTAGCCCAATTTATGCAAAATTATAGCTGGAGGTGATTGTTCCCCTCCATTTGGTTCCAGCTGTACAAACTTGAGTTACTCCTAGTGGCATATACAGATTTTACCAGGCATTTCAAACTGCAGTTATTTTGTAGCAAAGCAATGTAGCCTTCAGCTGTTGCATCACTGAAAGATGAGCAACATTACTTTAAATGACATGCTTTTGTCAAAGTCACTTGAGCAAAGGACAGAATGAATCTATTTGTATAAATTGTGGCTTCACTATTGAAGATGTATAAAAAATATATTGTGATACATTCACTCCTAAAACTATTAACGCAGCACAAGTATGATAGCATTTCACCATAAAATCTAGCACATAGTTAAAATGATATCATCAATCACAACTAATTTATAAAATATACAAATGTAGGTGCAAAAGAAGAAAGGAAATGCTGTTGGCAGATCATTTGTCACTAAATATTGCTTCCCAATATTTTACTACATGAAGTGAAGTTTTTTAAAGTCTAGGCACAGATAATTCCAACTTGAATTTGTTTTTCAAGGGGGCAACATGAATAGGTTTTCCAAATGGAAACCACTTCTTGTTGTCATCTGGGTGGATGTTTTCAGGGTCACTAAATGAATTTATTTTGAGAGTTAAAATTCATACACACGCACACACACACATACACACACATGCACACACAGACACACATATATGTATGGTTCAATTTAGTATTGAAAGACATTCATTCAGGCAGTCTTTTTGTTCCTGTATTCACAAATACTTGTCAACAGGGAAATATACCTGACAACTCTTGTTCTTAAAACCCCAAACCATCTCTTAAGTCATGTTTAATTTAGTAGTCGGCTAAGGTCACCAGATGTTTTTCATTACACAAGATAATCTTGGATTTCAACTTCCTATCCTGTTCTCATTGATACTTTCTGTCCTCACTGAACCTGGCTTCTTTCCAGGCATACATAACACCACTCTGAGCCAGAGCAATTATCTGTCCAGTGCAGTGTGATTTTTGTTCTGACCTGAACTAAAATGTTTTACAGAAGAAATGGGTCACGTTACCTGCAGGATGTAATGTAAGATGGTAAGTAGGATCACATCCTCCATATTCCCTTATCCCGGTTTTATTTTTTTTTTCCATGTTCATCAAGAGATAAATTTCTGAGGCTAGGTCAGGAGCATTTTCATTGAGTCATTACAGTGAGATTAATAGGAATCATGTTAGAATCTATGTAAAAACAATGCCCAAACCACTCATGCAAAGGGAAATTAGGAATGTGGTTGGGCTTTTTAGTCTGAGAAACACAGGAGTTAATTAGAATCTGAAGTAAAGCAGATGCAGCTAAAAAAGAAGTGAGATCATAAACAGACAAAAGCTAGGTCAACAACAATGCCAAGAACATAGTCACAATAGGTAGAATTCAAAGTCTCAAATGGCAATAGCATAGAGACAAAAGACAGGTCACTAATAAGAGAGAGGATACTCTGCATGAACTTGAGGTTCATATAACTTTCTTATGACCAGTTACTTGTCTTTTCTTTATGGTCATGAGGACTGATGAGACATGAGGGATATTCTGTAATACTGCCACTCCGACATGTTTGAAAAAATAGAAAAACTTCAATTTTCAACAATTGGAGGAGGTTACCAGAAAGAAGCACATGTAACAGACATAAAATGAACAATAAGACAAACTCTGTCAAAGTATCTTTACAAATGGGATTTTCTTTTTCTGGACTCTTTTGGTCCAGCACACCATTACATCTAATGCCAACAGATACTGTATCCTTAACCTCGTCCTAATGTTACCCTTGAACACAGTAGTCAAACAGTTCTCTTTTTATTAAAAGCTTGCTCATGTACTTTTTTGTCCTAATTTCTTCCTGATTTATAATGCTGGATCTCCTTACCTGGAGTCAGACTACTTCAACATCTTGTCCTATGTGAATTCACTCTTTCCTCTGTTCCTAGCCAAAGTCTCTCTGTTCCTGGCCTATAGCCATTATCTGGCAGTTCAGCAAATCCTCCCCTTCTTGTTATTGCTGAAACTTTAAGCATTTCCTGGATAGAGAAACTAGGTGAAGGTAGAAGTTACTTAAAGTTATAGAGGGCCATAAAACTCTTAGAAGAATAATGAGAAGATGGCATTAATATTTAAACAGAGAATATAACAGCAATTTATTTTGGTGTCGTAGAAAATTGAGGAATGTCGTGTTTACTGATTTTGATGAGTTATTCTTTCTCAAGTAGAAACTATTTCTTCAGTAGCATCACTTCTCTCCCTTATTCTGTCTATTACTTAGCTCATACTTTTAAACCCTAACAGTAAATGTTGGTTACATCAGTTATTTACTTAAGTTTCATAATGGAATCAAAATATTCTTTCCCAAAGAAAAACATTGAAGTCTAATGGTGGCAACTAAATACTCAGAACCTCCACTTCTTTTTACTGTTATTTGCAAAGAAAATTTTGAAATAGGTTATTTTTAAATGGACCCTTTCGTGAAACTGGTATAGGATAGATATAACCCAAAATAGCTGTTCCTTCTACCTGCTTCCAGCTGGGTAATAACACCATCCATGTTGTGCATCTATGAATTCCAGTGTTGCCAATGCTTGTGCTACTGAAAGTATCAAAAAATACAATTAGCAGCATGTGCCTTAGGCATCAATGAAGTTCACAAAGAATATTTTTCAAATGAAAATGAATATAGACAAAATATTTCAGTTCAGACATGTTGACTTGGGGGTTACTTTAGAAAGAAGGGAAGCTTCTAATTTATTTTGAGCTCCTTTATTACTTTTACTGTGATATTATTAAGATGCATTTTTAGAAATAAATTACAAATACTCCCTATATTGCTTGTAAATTCTAATTTACCTATACCTTATATCAGTAACAATGAAAGGTATAAAAATACTACAGTGCTCAAAACACCCATTCTTGTAGAATTTGATGGTTGGTATTGATTTGTAACATGACAGACTCTAGATTCATCTAGGAGAGAAACCTCTGAGAATGCCTGAGTAGGGCTTGCCTAGATTAGATCAACGGAGGCTGGAGGACCTTTATTAACTGTGGTGAGCACTGGCTTATGGAACTGCATAAAGAAAGGAAAGAGAGCTAAGCACTAACACTTATTATTTGCTTCTTCCGGATTGTGGTCAGAGGTTTATTTTAATGTTCTGCTGTCATATCTTGTCCATCATGGGACTCTATACCCTCATACTATGTATGAGTCAAAACAAACTCACCCTTTCTTACACTGCTTTCACAATGTAATTTTTTCACAGAAATGAGACTATAACTAATTCTACATGACTATACTTCACTTTAAGCATGTCTCACATGCAAATGTATCTTTAAAAATAGATAAAAAACTTTAAGTTTTGAGTTAATATATCTTGCAAAAATTCTCATCATTAAAGCAATCTATATGCAAGTATAGTTGCTCATTTCTCAGAAAGTAAGAATAAATTTATATAGAAAGATGTTTAAAATGAGCCTGGGTCGTTTCAGATTTTTGATGTAACAAATCAATCATTTAAATGATTTCTATTATTAACAAGTTAAGATTTCAAGATATTATTGTCGCTATTTCATAGGGGTTCTCTTTAGTGCAAATATATTCAGGATTTGGGAAGGTCATGCATATTGCTTTCTATTCATCTGTCATACCACACAGACTATGCTGTACTATCACACAACTAGCAAAGCACAAACTTAAGACTTAAACAGTCCCTTGTTATTAGCTTGTTCTGGTCTTTTTGTATAGCCATTTCTAGGAGAGATTGTTTCTCACAAACATCCTAATATTGTGCTTTAAAAATCTTTTGTTCTCCCTGATATGACATTCTCTGAGCCACAGATGCAGAAGCTATGATGTAGACGTCTATATTATGGCTTGCTTACTCTCTGGTACATCGTTCTCTGCATTATATCCAGTTGTCATTTTCTATGATGGTCTCCATTCACTATGGAAGTAATAAAATTTTGCAAAATCCCACCCCTAGACAAAGAACTACAGGAAAATGTTGACTTGTAGGAGAAGGTGAATTAGACTCTGCCAAGGAATTAGCAACCCCCCTTTTATTGGTTCAATGCTAAATGGTCAACCAGGGAACTATATAAACAAATAATAAAAATAAACTCAGTAGTGTTGCAGAATATTTGTTTAACTGTGCAAAGATTGCTGCATTTGTTTAATTATGTAAAGATACGTTGTTTTAACTTGCCTGCCTAAGGCATCTCATTGGTCTAAGAAAAAGCTGACTGGCTAGCAGCAAGAGAGAATGTTCACAGGAGAGTAAGCAGGAAGAGGAACTTAGGCTCAGAAGAGAAAGAAAAAGGGACACAAAGGAGACAACAGAGACCAGCCAGACAAGGAAGGAGCAGGAAAGTAGGACATACAGAATGCAAGAAAGATAAAAAGTGCCTAGGCAAAACATAGATGAATAGAAACAAGTTAAATTAAGTTAAAAGAACCAGTAGGAGAAACCTAAGCTAAAACCAAGCATTCACAATTAATAATAAGTCTCCATGTCTTTATTTGTGAGCTGGTTGGCAGCCAAAGAAAATTCGACCTATACTTTAGGCTGTATTTATTTATGATTTTGCACACACATATATACACACATATGTAACAAATATTGTAAAAGAAAGAGGCTGTAAATTTGAAAGTAGTGGCCATGGGACGGATTTAAGTTTGAATCTGGGGAGGGCTGGAAGGGGGAGCAGGAGGGGTGGATGTTATAATTATATTTCAATTTTAAAAGACTTGAAAAGAAGACTTAAGCACATATGCAGTATGTAATGTAAAAGAGGCAGTCCAGGCTCTTTCTCCTAAAAATGTTTTTTATGCACTGACCAACAGCTGGGAAACCAGCATAGGACTGACCCAGATTACCTGAATGTGGCATCAGTTATGAGACCTGGGCAGTCTATGTTGCTTTGGTAGTGTAACAGTATTTATCCTTAGTGTATGAATGGAGTTTGGGAGCCCATTCCACTTATAGAGATACTCTGTTAGCCTAGGCATGCAGGGCCTAAATGATGTGCCAGACTTTCATAATCTCCTATGGAAGGCCTCACCCTCCATGAGGAGAAGAAGAGGGAAAGGATCAGGAGGTAAGTGGAAAGCATGAGAGGATGGGAGGGAGAGGGAACTGGGATTGATTTGTAAAATAAGATTATTTCTAACTTCAATAAAAAAGAAATCTCATGTACTATTGAGGCTGCATTTCTTGAGACAAAAACTAGGGGCCTAATCAATTAAAATGACATGATAAAAAAAACATATATGCCTCTTTACAATCATTTGAACTTTGTGCAAATTAATTATCAAATCATATCCTGAAAGCTGAGTGTGGCAATCAAGAAACATTAGATGTCTACAAGAATACTGCCGAGAGATAAAAGTAACAGAAGCGTTAGTGTTAAATGCAAAACTCATTTGGCTAGGACCAACTTTATATCAGGATCAATGCAAAATCACTATGTTGTAATATTTACTGACTCACATGTCTATAAGATTAGTCACAAACACAAATTACTGCTTGTACAGTTAGAGGATGCACAATGAAAATACCAATTTTCAGATTTTTTCATGCTGGCTTTTCAAATCCGTCTTAACCTTTGGTAACTACATGCCTTTTCTTTCGATATTGTTTTGCCTTTTCCAGAACATACATTTTGAATCATTTTTGTGTCTAGCGTCTTTCACTTTGCATAATACACTTAACATTGGTTTATACTGCTAACTTTCCATAGTTGGATAGTGCTTCATTATTCTAATATACCAGTTTCTTTACCATTGGTATGTATAATGATATTAGTGCTTTTTGTATGTTTGGGTTAATGGTTACTAGTGCTACAATAAATAGTTAACTACAGTTGTGGAAACTAATTTTCTTTGCATTTTAAGATATCTGGATTACACAACTGTGTGTTCAACTTCAAATAACCCATGAAATCTATCTCTAGATTACTTGTATTCCTAGCAGAGCTGTAAGAGAGTTCCGGTTTCTCCACATCCTTTCTATCTAGCACATCGGATTGCCTTTTATTTTTTAAAGATGTTAGTTATTTTAATAGATGTTAATGGTGGCTCATTATAGTTTCAATTTGCATTTCCCTAATGACTAGTGCTGGTTTAGCATCTTTTCATGTGCTAATTTTCCATCTGTATATATTCTTGGTTCAAGTGACTATTCATCCTATTTTTAATTCAGGTTATTGGCCTCCTATTATTATGTTTTGAGAGATTTTTATGTATTCTGGATTCAAGGTCATTGATACATACACAACTTGCAAAAGTTGTTTTCCTCCTCTGTGACTTGTCTTTTCATTATTTAGTGTTAATTCACAGAACAAAGTTTATAATTTTGATAAAATTCAAGTTACTACTTTTTCTACTTTTCTATGTCATGGCTTTTGTGTCACATTAGTAATGATTTCATTTCTGTCTAGCCTAAGTAGTTACACAGCATAAGCAGAAAGATTGGGAGTATCAAGAGGTTAAGTCCATGAACTTGAAATTCTATGCCAAATGCAATTGTACATTTTGTCACTAAATTTGCTTGATTCTTTCACTAATTTGCTAAATTTGCTAAATTCTTTCCCTAAATTTGGTATAATAAACCTTAGACTGTCTACTATAGCTCACTATTCTCTGAAACTAGTGACAACATCATCAGCATTTAGTAAGAACTCAATAAACAGGTAAATAATAGAATAAATACAAGGGTCAGTCAAATATATAAGGAAATTAGAGTGCCGTAAGAGATATTATTATTTTTGTAAAACCAATGAAAAGATAATAGATGTTTGTTGGTTGCAGGGATATTAGAGAACATGGCTATGCTGCCTTATCCAAATGCTGATTTTTACTGATTCAGCAACTAGAAAAAAAAACATTTCGTTTTGTACATTGGTTTATTTTGCACAAGTAAAATAAACTAATGATCCCTTTCACGTGGGAGGTAGTTTTAATAAGCTAAGCAATGGGGCTAGCCAAATATTTGATGACTTCCAACTTTGAGGATAAATATAGCCACTGTGCATGAAAAAGGAACACAATGATAGTGACTAACACCATACAATGAATCATACCCCAAATATTTTTCAGATGTTGTTATTTTCCAAAAAGAGTGACTGAATGCATGAGAGGCTATTGAGCATCAAATGTGACATGGTAAGAACTTACTGGGGTGCAAAAAATATAGAAAAGATAAGCTAAAGATAGTGAATCTGGTGTTTAAAATTTCTAGGACCTAATCTTACCTAGTCAAATACTAGAACATGAAGTTCTTGGTTTAGTAATCTGTGTTTGTTAATACAGATGTTATAATTCCAGGCAAGTTTTTCTTCCACTTCATAACCCCAAAGCAGTGATATCTGGTTCCCTGTTCTCTGTCCAAATATCTCACAGTAGGTTTCTGACTTACACTTAATTTTCCAATTCATGTTTTACCTTAATATCTCTTTTTGACTGTATTATGTCTCCATATAATTGACATACAAATTTCATGCTTTTCATTTGTTAACATTCACTTACAAATGCTCATAAATTCACACATACTATTGGGGAATGTCTAGACTAGTGAATACCTATACGAGACAGCTTCTTGTCTGTCTCAAAAACAGGCATCAAAACTATAAATGTGGGAAATATGTTATTTCTGGAGATGGCTCCCTAGAGTCGTTAACAAATGCCCTCTCTTTGCCTAAAGCTGTTGACAGTTTTGTTGAGTCGCTAGAAGATATTTTCCATGTTTTAAAACAAGCAAGTTGGTTAAAAATAAATATAGTCAGATTCTGTTATGGAGATTTGGAAATATCAGAGGTCAGATCATGTCCCCAAGGCCTAACAGAGGCATGTAGGAAAAGTCTGGAGAATGTAGGTTGTCTGTAAGGAAGGTTTTGTTTTTGAAACATGAATATCAGATATAGTCACTACTATCCATCTGCTTCACTTTGGTATAAGCACGTCTTTCACATTTGCTACGTGTCTGGTGGAGACAGACTCTGCGTTCTCATTCCAGTGGAAGTGTTCCATTTATCCCTGGTCTGGCCTAGAAACATTAGGAGAAACAACCAGGAAAAATTGCTTTAGTCTTCTGCATTTGGATTTCAATACCACGCAATTCTTCATATTGAGTCCTCCTAATCATAAAGCATTTGCTACCAGCTCAGTAAATACTTAGATACAGTCCTGTTGCACATGAGCTTTATGTACCAAGATGGAATTGCAAATGCTTTTAAAATTGCTTTGCTTTGTTAAATGGTAATTTTTCTTCAAGTTTTACTAAATAAGTTCTACTGAAATAGCTAGCAGATGACTTGATGTTTGCAGAGTCAGTATTATGCTGTGCAAAGGAGTTCATTTAACGCTATAAACTACATTGTACTTAGTAAGCGAACATTTTGATTATGTAGCCAAACAATGCTTTAACAGTGAATATTAACCCAAATGGAGCTAAAATGCAATTTCAAAGACATTCTGAAGCTTTCTAGTTATCTGATCAGTATACAGAGCAAGCCTCTGCAATTTATAGATAGGAAATAATATCAGATTTTATTAGGTAACTAACAGTAATTTCCAGCATAAAAGTGACATAATAATCATGATTAAAACTGAAATTTTAATTTAAAATCAAATTAGATAAACCACCATCAAATGTTTCTGGAATGATCTCAGAAGAACACACATAATAAAACAGGAAGTCTCTAGGATTAATATATAGTCTAATAAAATAATAAACAATTAAAACATTTTCTCTGGAACGCTATTAAGCAAAGTTCATAATTATATTATGAATTAAGAAATAATAGAAAAAAATACTATGTACCCTATAATAAAATCAGCACAGATAATAGCAATACCATTATAGGAATGATAGTTTATTAAGGAAGGACACACAATTTTCATCGCAATGTCAACTTTGATCAGTTATTAACCAGTATTTGAAAATTTGTAAGACTCTGTATAGCCAAATAATGTCTCAGAGTGAGTACTATCAATGGCTGCCAATGTTGCCTCTGGTTTAGGAAATGACATCAAAAATGGCAGGCATATTTCCTACTAAAATACTAAATTTACCTTGTTGAATTTTGTTGACCTACATTTCTTTGTCTGAAAAAAATATGAAAAGGAAGGACATGATTGCTAATAGGAATGGTAGAGAAGAAGATTTATTGTAGATTTGAGAGAGCATAGTCAGAGACAGAGATATCTGGGAGAATCCAGAATGAACATTACTCTGAGCTAGGCCTTGTTAGGGGGAGGGGAACTAGACCAAGAGGCCAGGAGGGTAAAGGGTAGATGAAAGGAATGGGTAACAAAAATGTCTGGATTATATAGGGAAGTGCAGATGGGGGAAGGTCAGCTCAGCTCAGGTGCTGGAGAAGTTTAGGGTAGAGGACAGGGAATTGCAATCATACAGTGTAAAAGGTAAGGGCTGAGGATTTCCTGGGAGAACCTGGTAGGCATCTCTTAGCCATTTGCCCTGGGTTTGAAACCCAATGTGCTTAGAATTATTATTGTGAGCCATAGTGAAAGCATAAATAAGGCAATATGCTGGATAACAGAGGTTGAGTTTACTTAATTTAAGAAAATTTGAGGATGAGGAGTTGAAAAGATGTTTCAGTGGTTAAGAGCATTTGCTTTTGCAGAGGACTCAAATTAGGGTTTCAACACCCAAGTCAGGTGTTCTAAAACTACCTGTAACTCCAGCTCCAGAGGGTCCAATATGTTATTTGGGACTCTATGAGCACCTACACCTACACCTACACACACACACACACACACACACACACACACACACACACACACACACACACTGGGGGCTAGAGAGTAGTTTAAGTGGTTAAGAGCACTGGCTGCACGTCCATAGAACCCAGAATTGATTCCTAGCTCCCATATGGCAGTTCATAACCATCTGCAATTCCAGGGATTGGTGTCCCTTCTGACTTTTTTGGGGGCACCAGGCATGCAAATAGTATACAGTAAATACAGAATGCAAAACACTCATGCATATATAATTACAATTTAAACAGATTAACAAATAAATATTTTATTTTTTTGTGTGTGGAGAAAGCAGGGCATGAGTTTCCTTCTATTTTATGTAAAACACTTAAGAAATTTGTTCTCCCACTTGCTTGGTACAGTGATTAATCTTGGTTGTCGCCTTGATTGGATCTGGGATCAACTAAGAGATTGCCTCCAAGTGGATCTATGAGGGAATTTTCTAGAAGGATTAACTAGAGGGGTTAACTGGAAGGTATTGATGACCTTCCAGCCCTGATATAAAGAGGTCTGTCTGAGGGAAAAGCAAAGGGCCTTCTGCCTCTGAAACTTGCTGGTGAGTACGTTCATTGTTTGGCTGCAGCTGCGGTTTGGAAACAGTTTCTTGAGCCTTCCATTATGGACCAAAAACCAGCAGCTGTGTAATAATTCTCTAGGCCTTCAGAGAAAGATTGGAACTACTGAGGCATCCAGCCTTGTGGATTGAGTAGCTACTAGGTTCTTAGCTTCTCTTTCATATAACTAGCATTTGTTGGATTCCCTAGCCTGAATCTTGTGAGCCAGTCTAACAAATCCCATTTTGTAGTATGTATTCATACTATTGGATCTTTTCCTCCAGAGATCTCTGACTTTTGAATTCCAAAGAACAAATTAAACTATACTTTAAAGCAACATTTGAATAAGAGCATTTCCTCCTCCAATAAATTGTAACAGATATTTAAAAAATCATGATACCGGAGGTTTTAGGTTTATATGATAGGTAAATTCTTGACCCCTTTGCTTATCAAGACCAGGCTGGAGAAACCCACAAAAATTGCTGACCTGATCAAGGGTCAGCTCATGGACTCCAGTCTGATAGCTAAGAAACAAGCATAGGACTGACCCAGATTCCCTGAATGGGGTGTTAGTTGAGAGGACTGGGCAGTCTATGTGGCCCCTGGCAGTGGATCAGTATTTATCCCTAGTAGATGAATGAACTTTGGGAGCCCATTCCACATAGCCTAGACACATGGAAGAGGGTATAGGCTCTGCTCTAAATGATATGACAGAATTTGAAGATTCTGCATGGAAGGCCTCACCTTTCCTAGAGTGCAGAAAGGGGATGGGATGGTGGCTGGTGTGTATGTTGGTGGGGGAGGGGGAGCAGGTACAGGGAAGGACAGGAGGGTGCAGGACTATGATTGACATGTAAAACAAGCTTGTTTCAAATTTAAATAAAAATGTTATTATAAAAAAGATTGGTTAATTCTTTACACTTAAGGGCTGCGAAACTGCTACACAGCCCATGGGGCAAATCATCCCTGTTTGTTTACTACTGTCTGGCATTGATTAGCTGTGGACAAATCATTTGGTGTGCAAAGCAGAAAATATTTTCTGTGTGTTCCTTCACAGACAATACCTGCTGAATATTGTTCGTCAAAAAATGTTCTGGGATGAAATCACTCCAGAATTATACATCTCTTGCTACAATACTGATTCCTGGGCCTACCCTAAATCTACTCTATAGAATGAGTCTGCATTTATAAAGTTTGAAAGTTGATTATGAAGTATCTAGGATTCTGAAAACTACAGTTTCTTATCACTGTATTGATACATTATCAGCTCTGATAAGAAACAATGCCTTCCCTATTTATTTAATGTGTCACAGGGATTATAGATAGTCATGGTGTTCTTACAGCCATCTAACAGAAATTTCATGTTTAATTTCTTAAATGTTGTAGTTTGCCCTTGTTATGGCTCCAATTTTTATAATTTTCATCAATATATTTATTAATTTCTCCAACTCCATTCTAGTTTAGAACTTGCATATTATAGTACCAAGGACCAAGTGGGAAAACATCTTTGTAATATAAAAAGTAAAATTTGGACCAGTAAGATAGTCCAGTGGCTAAAGGTACTTGCTGACAAGCTTGAAGACCAGAGTTTGATCCCTGGAACGCTCATGATAGAAGGAAAAATTCAAAGTCCACAAAAATTCATTCTGAATTACACATGTGTGTACATGTGTGTGCGCACGCATGTACACACACACACACACACACACACACACACACACACACACGAATAAGAGAGAGAGAGAAAAGGAAGATAGAGAGACGGGAGGGATAATATGATCAGTATACATTGTATGAAATTCTCAAAGAATTTATAAAATTAGGTTTTAAATAGTTTTAAAATAAGATGTAGTTCAATACCCTGGGATTCTCATTTAATCACATTTTCATATTCTGAAATTTTCTTCAGTTGAGTCTGGAGTGATGTTCATTTTAGGTCAAGGTATTTGTGGTTTGGGGGCATAATATATCTCTATGCTAATCTGACAGACTTCTTCCAGGAGATGAAAAATCACAGTTTTGGTTTTCTTTCTGTTTTAAGGGATTAGCAACCAAGAACAATATGCTGAATTTCAAGTCTCTCAATCAGGTTGGAGTTCTCAAGACAACTGCTGTATATGCATTTATTTTACTTGAATTATGGTGGTCTTGGGAATCAGAAAATAGAGTTAAACTGTCTAAATGGCTAATTCTACCCGAAAAACATATTCCTGAAGTACTCATATTAATAAAGGAAACAAATATAACCCATGTTTAATACTGATTTAAATCTTGAAAGTTGGCTTTAAACACTTTCTGCTTTGTCTGTTATCTACGTATGTTGAAAACTGTAGCCACTATTGGTGCTTTTCATTTCCTTAATAAAAATAGACAAAGATTTTTCTCTTTGCAACTGGAGATGGATGTTGGTGGTAGAATCTGATGACCTCTATAGACCTAGCTGAATGAGTCAGCCTGATCTGGATGTTGTCAGGGACTCAGAAAGAAATGGATTCTGAGATTGTTAAAGACAAATGGTATGACTTAGCAAAATCTCAACCCATGAAGGTGAACTACAGTTTCAAAGAAAAAAAGGCAAGATGGCTTTTATAACTTGCAAAACTATTGTCCATATGTAAGAAAGAACTGATTAGTTTGTAAAGTAGAACATATCTGTGAGTTTATGCTTTGGTTTCTATTGAAAGTATTTCAAATAATATATGTTCAAAATTATCAGAAATAGTTCTTAGAGGTTGGAAACATTTCAAAAGAAGGTCTAGATTAAAATATTTAAAAATTGCATCTTAGAAAAGTGAAAAGAAATACTCACAAAGTATTTTTATGTCATAAAATAAAATACAATTGATTCATTGAGTGTTATGGGGAGCCCACCAAAGATGACCACTCAGAAACAGTTTCTAGGGAAGTGAAAGTCTTTACTCCTGCATATAGGGATTACACTCAGGTATTCAAGACTTAAGTGTAGCACTGAATACCAACAGCATGGGATTTTTGAAGGCAAAATGACAACCTGGCATCTTGCTCAGTATTTGTGCAGAGTATGGGTGGGGCTCACACAAGCAAGGAATTTAACAGAAGATAGTGTGACTTGGATTAGCCAGGCTTTTCTAATTCAAGATTTTCTCTAGTGAGGTTTCAGAGGGCAGGTTAAAGAAGACAGCCTAAAGGAATGTCAGGCTTCAAGGTGATGGTTTACGAAAGAATACTGACAATTAATTCATTCACTTTTTGCTATGCAATTAGCAAGTATTCAACTTTTAGCTCTGTATCAAAGATGGTGTTTGGCAGGGGGATTCCAAGTAAAAAGAGGCAGAATTTTAGTCTCTGTGGACATCACATTGTAGCACTAATAATAAAGAAGTCAATACATAATTATATATGATAAGAAACAGTATATTTGAAGAAAGACACCCTGCTTAGTGAAAGAGAAAACTGAGAAGTGAGTCTATTTAGGTTATTTTGGTATGACTAGATGTAATTGCCCAACAGTACTCATTTAGCTATTTATTAGACCAAGACCTCAAATGCAAAAGGCTGCTAAAATATGAGATTACAACTCAGGAAGTTACTGAAAAGAAATGGTAAGAGGTAGGTGAAACATAGTGGGTGAAAGTAATTCAAAGACTGGGGAAGAATAGAATGTGAAGTTTTGGAGATATGAATGTATAATATGACATAGGGATTTAGATCCTACTGGTTCTTTCTCTACATATCTCTTTCTTCCTTCCTTCCTTCCTTCCTTCCTTCCTTCCTTCCTTCCTTCCTTCCTTCCTTCCTTTACTCTCTCATTATTTCTCTTTCTCTTTTATTTATTTTATACCACCTCAGTGCAGTTTCTCCTCCCTCCTTTCCTTCCAGTCACTCCTCCCACCTCCCCTCTGTCTCCACCCCTATCCCTCGCCCATCTACTTCTTCTCTGCTTCTTCTTCTATTCAGGTATGGATAGGCCTCCCATGGATAGCAACAAAACATTCTTTATCAAATTGCAGTGACACTAAGCACCTCCCCTTTTATTAAGACTGGACAAGGCAATCCAGTGTGAGGAACAGGCTCCCCAAAACCAGCAAAAGAGTTAAAAACAGCTCCTGTTGCCATTGTTAGGAGTCCCACAAGAAGGCCAACCTACACTACCGTAACATATGTGAGATCCATGCAGGCTCCCTGGTTGTTGGTTCAGTCTCTGTGAGTTCCAATAAGCCCCTGTTAGTTGATTATGTGGGTTCTTGACCCTGTCTTTCTTAAAGGCTGTCTGGCTGCTCAGTCAGTTTTGCCATTCATTCATTCATTCATTCAGCACATTTTTATTTACTCCCTTCTATATCCATGTGCTCTTCTAGACTGTAGAATAGAAACCCAAAAATAAGACAGTCAGTAATTCCTGTTCTCATGGACTTCCCATTCCATTGGAAAGCACACACTCAATAAATAAAAATGAAACAGAAAAATAAGATATTCACAGCTTTTCCTAGTGCTATTACTGAGAGCAACATGTGGTAGAGGTCTCTTGACCAAATGTATTGGGGGTGTTTTAGTTATCATTTTGTTGTTTGCTTTTGTTGCTCCCTTTTTTAAAAGTTCATTGAAACATAATTGCATTATTCTCCTGCCTTCCCTCTCCTCCCCATCCCCTCTTCCAGGTCCTTCCTCATTCATTCTCAAATGCCTAATTATACAAATACAACCAGCTGAAGTTATTTAGTGTCGCTTGTATGATTTCAGGGCTGACTCTTTGGAATTAGATAGCCAATTAGGGGGTTAAATTGCCTTTAGTTTTTTAGGGTTGAGGCTCCATGAGATGTCCTCCTTCAGCATTATCATGTCTACTGGTATTGTCATTATTCACATCTTGTTGAGTGGAGAAACTTCACTGTTACTTCTAGAACATGCAATCTCACAGCAGACTTCCTGGTCATCTGGCTCTTAAAATCTTCCTGCCCCCTTTTCCTTGATATTCTCTGAGCCTTAGTTATGAGAGTAGTGCTTATATGCCTCAACTGGAGCTAGGCACCCTATGATCAGTTGCTCTCTATATTTTTACCAGTTGTGGTTTTCTGAAATGGTCTCAAGCCGCTATAAAGAAAGCTTCTTTGATGATGGGTATCTTATCTGTGAGTATAAGGATAAGTGTTTAGACTGCAATAAAGTATGCTTATTTGGTAAAGTGGAAGTAGTGAATTTTCTGCAAGATTCATGATTTCACTAGCCTTGGGTTGGCTAAGATTCAAGTACCAGGGTCAATTTTCCACCTATTGACATTGCCTTAAGTCTAACTAGACAGATATGAATGTAATATTGCACTTTTAGGGTAATCTTAGCATACTGGTCATTGTGGTTTGTAGATATCAGAGCTTGGTAGGACTATTGGTTGCTAAATTCCTTTGGCATTCAGATAGTCCCATTTAGTACTCAGGTATGAAATTTCAGGTCACATCCAGCTCAAATCTACCAAGTCCTGTGTTCAAAGTGCATGGTGTCTTCAGGAATAGGGAATTACTTCTGCCTCTCGAATGCAACCAAGTGCAACAGCAATGGTCTATATAGTTTGGAAAGTCTGCTGGACTTCCCTGAGCAACAACCGACAAGAGTTCTCATGTCTGGCACTGCAAATTCCTGCAAGATTATCTATGGACTTAGGAGAATGAATATTAGCCCCAGTGGCATAATGTAATTTAAACACACACACACACACACACACACACACACACACACACACACACACACACTATATATATATATATATATACATATATATTATTACATATATTATATACAGTACATATTATATATGCTCATACATATATTATCTGATTATCTCTTAAAAATTAAAGTAATATAATTCCTCATTATTTTCCTCTTCTCTCTGTCTTTTTCTCTATTAACTTCCCTCCCCTTCCCCAATTAAAGACCCTCCCCATTTTCTTATTTCATTCCTATCCCATTTGTAACCCTCCCCCACTATATCTTTTCTGTAAAGTGTGTTTTGTTGAAATGATCAAAACTGTTTCTGGAACATTATTGGTGATCACAGACAGCAAACTTGCATTCTTTTGCTTTTTACTCCCTGACATAATAAATTCAAAATGTCATTCTCCTGAGAATAATTAAGGCTTGGAGGAGACAAGGTCAGTATACTTTGTCAGCTGTCTTGCCTATAGATAATGGACCTGCTCGCAAAACTGCAAAAGGAAAACAGCAACTGAGGAAGGATAGTCCCATGGAATCAAAAAGTGCTTAGTGTCATTTATTTTCAAACTACTTGAATCTTATCCATAGAAGTCTCCTTAAGGACAGGAAAAAATAGTTAAGAGTGCAGCTGCAGTACTGACAATTCCTAGAGGGGATGCTGCTAGTCTTCCAAATTAAATTCCTCCCCTTTCCTATATCCTCAATTTCCCTTTTCCTTATTCCTCCCTGCTCTCACCACAGTTTTTCTTTGTCTAGCTTTTTTCTCCTGTTGTCTGTGTCACAGGACTGCCATGTACTTAAGGAGAAGGGGACATCTACCTCCCTGGTAGCACTATGCACAGAGAGTTATTAGGGCTTGTACCAGGATAATCACCTTTACACTGTTCTCCCTCCCCCAGGCTGAGACATGATGTCCTCCGTTAGGGTTCTGGATTGTGACTCTCTCTCTGGACCAAGCTGAGGTTTAAACTTTCCTCAGTCAGGCTGGCTGAACTCTGGGGCTGAGGACTCCAGTGATCTGTCATGGCAGACTGCTGCCCTGGATTTCTTTCAAGTCTGACCATGCTCTGGTGGCTCAGTTGGAGAGACACTCAGAGTAAACAGCGTGTCTCTACACACCCAGCTGGTCACTAAAACAGGACACTGCTGGGTGGTGTCCCAAAGTATCACGAGGTATTACAGTGCTGAGAACAGAGTTAAGCAAGAGCTAAACTTACTGGGAAGGAAGAGGAGGTGGGAAGAAAAGGCTTGTCACCAGCAGTCCTCCTCACGGTCTACCTAGGTTTGCCCCTAGATGTCTTTCCTAAGCTTCAGTTGAAATCCTATGTATGATTCCAATTCTCCTGGCAATCATGTACTGCCATTTTTCTCACTAATACCATTTCCATAAGGATTTCCCAGCCATGTCTGCCTTTAAGGAGATGGTACCCTTTCTGTCCAACAGAAGCCTGTGGTTGTTGTTCAACTTAATTGTGACACTGATAATTTGAGTAAGCTAATAGGCCACCTTGATTAAATGTCTCAAAGATGTCCATATTGAGTGAATAATTGCTATCAGTGAATTTAAAACACATCAATGTTTTGGTTGTGAGCCTTGCCTGTAATGGCTGAACAATCCCTCCAGTCTGAAACACCTTAATGTTTAATTCTTAACAATGATACAAGTTCTAGGAAACCATTGCTATAAAAACTGGCTAGTGCACCATACCTTCAAAAAAGGAAGACGTATTACTTTTAAATTTCTGATATAAATGTAGCTTTTGGGTTACATGTTATGTATACCCCTTACGTCTTGAGATAAGCAAACGAAGAAATCCTATATA
The DNA here is from genome assembly GCA_030556225.1 of Cricetiscus sungorus. NCBI lineage: Eukaryota > Metazoa > Chordata > Mammalia > Rodentia > Cricetidae > Cricetiscus > Cricetiscus sungorus. The sequence continues at coordinate 38,634,832 of JANBXA010000726.1, forward strand.
TGTCAAGAACTTGTGTAAATATGAAGTGTTCATTATGAGATTCCTGAACATTTATTATGGGGGCTTCTAGAATTTCGGTTTAACATATAAGAACTTGGGAGATGGAGATGTAGCTCAATGATTAAGAATGGTTGCTATTCTTCCAGAGGGCACAAGTTCAGTTCCTAACATCCTTGTCAGCCAGTTCATGACCATCTGTAACTTCAGGGTGTCTAATGCTCACTTCTTGCCTCTGTGGGCATCTGCACACATATACAATACCTCCCTCATATACATAATTAAAAATAAATTTTAAGGAACTTTCAATTAAAATTTTTCCACAGATGTTATGAGTTGCCTTGACTTGGTGAATGATCACATCAAGGTCTTGGGAAAGGTCAAGGGGTTGTACTACCTCAGTAACCTTGGAATAGTAAATCAATAAATTATAATGTGAATACTCAGTAAGTACTTTCAGAACTACAAAATACAATAGAGTCTTGTATTAGATTTCATTGCTGTAGTTAAACAACTAGCACAGGTTCATTTCATAGAGATTGTAAGTTCATTTACCTCATATTTCCAAATGTTCACAGTCCAAATGTCATGGCATAGGCTAGGTTAAGAACCATTATTTCACTCTGCCATCTCATATCAGTACAGAGTATGGAGCAGCTTGCAAAAGAAGGATTATACTTCAAACCTGGAAGCAGAGGGTGGGGTGGGCAGTAACATTTCTCATATAAGAACTCACTCTTGGAGGGAGGAAGGATTATATGGGGGGGCTAAGGTCATCTCAAGGGAGCCCATAGAAACAACTAACCTGGGCTCACAGGAGCTCACAGACTCTGGATGGACAGCCAGGGAGCCTACATAGGCTCAACCTAAGCCCTCTATGTATGTGTGACAGTTGTGCAGTTTGGTCTGTTTGCAAGATTACTCGCAGTAGGATGAAAGCCTGTCCCTAATGCGTGAGCTGGATTTTGGGGACCTATTTCTTATACTGGGTTGCCTTAGCCCAGACTTAATACAAAGGGAGGAGCTTAGTCCTACCTCAACTTGATATACCATTGTTTGTTGACACCCATGGGAGGCCTGTCCCTTTCTGAAAAGAAACAGAGGAAGGGTGGATTCAGGGGCAGGGTAGGGGCAAAGGCAGAGAGGGGAGGGAATGGGAAGAGAGGAGTGTGGCAAAACAGCTGTAGGTATTTAAAGTAAATGAGAATTTAATTAATAAAACATTATTGTGAAAGAAATTAATTCATTCTTGGGGACTCAAGAGTCACATGGGGAACATCCTTTTGAGGGCAGTTTTCTAAGTAATCAAGGACTTTTCAGTAGTTTTCATCTTTTCATCTCCTGGTACCATCTCCCTATGGAAAAATCTCCAAGTACATAGACCTGGGGTTGGGGCACTCAAGCTGTAACATTCTACTATTGGTCCTATTGTTAACAATGGCTTTTTATTAGTATATAACACAGACAGGTTTGAGGATCAGTCAACCAAATGATTAAATATATTAATTTCTCTAAAATAGAAATTCTCTTTATTTGAGGCATTTAAGAGAAAAACAAAACAAAAGAACTGAGACTTTTTCATTACAACTATTTTTAATACAAGATGTTAAAATACTGAGTTAATGGTACTCTCCATGTCACATGTGTCTTATAGAGGAGCTATTGGCAATAGCTAGTTGCTGGGAAGGAAGAATCATTTTTATTTTTGAAAGATATGGCCACTATTAGGTATCCATGCTCTGGTGTGTAGCTCAACACCCATGGACATATGGGCAGTACTCCCTAAATTTAATGGGTTATCAAAAATAGAAGACATGGATTTGTGAGGGGACATTTGGGAGAAAATATGGGGAGAGTGACAAGGTAAGTGGGGGTATAGCAACAATTGTATGGCATTGTATACATGTATAAAATTTTCAAAAAGGAAGAAAGATTATAATAAATAGTAGATATCCAAAATGAAAATGTATTGAACAAAATGAAGACCCTAAACAACATGTAAAATGAAATGCATATATATTATTCCTCCCTTCCATATAAAACAGAAATAAATAACCTGAAGATAACATTTTATATTAATTCTGACTGTATACCCATGTAAGAAAAAGGAGAGAATTACAAGGTAAAGAAACATCTGATGAAAGATGTAATTAACACCAAAACTTCTAGTTGAATTCCTTTATGGACTCAAACATTCTCTATCAATGTGGAGTGTCTCCGGGCATAACTTGCTGATTCTGCACTTTGGCAGCTTTGTACACCAAGCTGTCAGCGAAAGAATGTGTGTAATCATTGGCACACACTTGCACTGATACTGGCATTTTTCTCTGGGTTTGAAATAAATATAGCATTTTTCTTTACATCTGTTGCCTTTACATGAGGATGTGTTTGTGATCATCTGCTCAAAATATAGTAGCATGCACGTCTATTTATGGCGCACTACAAACAACATCCCTAATTTCAATTAGGTAGAATTCTGGCTTTGAAGGAGGCTCATGTAAATAGTTGTGGGATCCTTCATAGATATAGACTGAAGACAAACACGGAAGTAACTGATTATGTGGTGACTGCAAAATGCTTGCTACAGTGAATGATTTTGCTATTGCAATTTATCCATTTTAATTTTTTTTGGAAAGCCAGAAAAATCTGAATGAACACCTAGTGCTTTTGACAAAGTGTATTACTGACATTTCTAAAGATACAATGGGTCAAATTTAGGGCAAATTTTACAAAACAGCAATTTTTTTTTGTTTTGGTACATTTTTAGCCAAGCAGTGTAATTGAGAAATTAAATATTGTAAACATTTCCTTGTCAACTGTTTTAATGGACTTTCATGTATGGTATTCCATTGACTACTATGCAATGAGTAAAATTAGTCAAAATTTAACCAAGAGCATATAGTCTTGTACTCCCATTTCACTAAAAAGTCAATATTTTCCCTAAAAGATTAATACACATATTCAGTTAACTCATATTTGTTATTAATTATGCATGTTCTCATTATGTTACAAATGATAATATATTCACATTTTCATACAACCATCTGTGTTGCATTTCATGGATTCTTTGACAACAGGCAATGGTAATGGCAACATTAAGGATAGTCAAATAGTCTAATAATATCTTATCCAAAATAAAAGAGGAGTTTCACTAAAGTGTGGGGAATTTTAACCAAGAAAAACAGAATTTGACCTTGACACTTGAGAACATTCTACATAACCTAATAATCACTCTTATATTTGCTTTTGTTTTTTATGGCTTTTGCCAAAATTACTTGTTGAATATTTGATTCATTTATTCTTTTTCCATTAGCCAGGTGTTGAATATTTAACTATATGCCAAACACTATTGTCAGCTTCAGAAATTCATGCATTGTTCAGTTTGGAGATCACATTGAACTTGGAAGGGTTACAAAAATACACCTGTTCAATGTACTTTCTGCTAAGAAAAGCATGTGTAAATACTAAAAAATGTACAGAGGAAGGGATGATCACAGAATATTTCAGTGAAAGATATTATTGGTGTTATTCATTGACAAAACGAGTAAGAGTAAAACACAAAACAAGACTACAAAACAAGTCTACAAAAATTTGTGGACTAGGCATATAACTGTACAGATCTTATGTGCTGGATCTTGGGGAGTGAAGGAAAATAGAAAATAAAAATTTACATAATTGCTATTTATTCATATGTACAGGTGGTCGGCTTTAAACTTTTTAAAGAATTTTAAGACATACATATGTGTATGTGAATGTGTGTGTGTGTGTGTGTGTGTGTATGTCTGCATGTGTGTGTGTATGTATTTGTGTATGTGTGTATGTGAATGTGTGGTGTGCATATGTACATGTGTATGTATGTGAATGCACGTGTGTGTGTGTGTGTGTGTGTATGTGTGTGTGTTTTTGTATCTGTGTAAGTATTTTTGTGTGTATGTGGGCATGTACATGTACTGTAGGTATAGCTGTAGGTGTGTGCATGTGTTCATTTATGTGTAGGTGTGTGTGTGTGTGTGTGTGTGTGTGTGTGTGTGTGTGTGTGTGTGTGTGTGTGTATACATTTGGGGGCCAGCAAAGGCAAGAAGTGGGTATCAAGTCCTCTGGAATATGAGTTACAGGTTCTTTTGTGCTTCCTGGCATGGGTACTGGGAATCATTTCAGGCCCTCTGAAAGAGTAGTGAGTTCTCTTTGCTGCTGAACAATCTCTCAATCTAGGAATCTGTTTCTTGTGTTTAAAGTCCCAGTTTCCTTTCTTTATCCTTCCACGTGTACATCTGATAAGCAACGTCTAAACTTCTATTTCAAGACATGGACTAGAGGAAATAGTTAATGAGGCCCTGTAGTTACAGGAAAGGAGCTATAGTAATGGACAAAAAGAAAACAAAACAAACCAATAAAAACGACTAGTGGCAGTGTGCCTGATTAATGTTAACAAGCAAGTATTCTTTCTTGTAAAATGTTCTAATACTATCACATAAATTTCATGCAAATACAATTTCTTTATCAGCAATCAAAAAAGTGGGTAGTGGCTTATGATTTTAGGGTGTATGGTTTTTTTTGTTTGTTATGGAGAGAGCATTTGGATACAAATGATTTTGATTCTTTCGAACTGTTTTAATCCTGACATGTTAGTATAGGGATAGGTGCTCACCAGGGACTCGCTAATTGTGGATGTGGAAGAAAGGAGAAAGACCTTGCCAAAAATTGCAATTTGGAGGTTAGATAACAAGACTTAGGGTAGGAGACCAGGAACAAACTGAAGAAATAGTGAGTCAAGTATTGGCATTTGATGGAAATAGAGGGCTTATTAAAGTAAACCTTTTGATATCCTACTGCATTTTTAATATATTATGTTTAGAGTTTTAATTGCACTAATCAAAGCTCTCTGTTTTAATGTGGTTGGTGCCTTCCTTATGACAATGAGAAGCAAATGAAACAGGTAGAAGTGGTACACTCTCCTCTTTAATCTAGGAAGAATTTCGAAGAAAGACGCTTTAGGGAATTGCTTTAATAAACACAAGTGATTTAGGAAGCTGCTTTTAGAAAATAATAAAATTAAGCATTAGTAGCACAATTTAAAATAATGGCTTATATCCATTGCTGACAATTATGCCAAAATACACTTTATACTGGTTACTTTTCATCTTCATCAGAGTCTTATGAAGCAGTACTGTTATTAAGTCCACTTTCCAGATATAGATCTTGAAGTACAGAGAAATTAAATTCCCAGATAAAGCTAAAGATTTAGCGTATGGTAAAAGACCCACATGCAAATTCAGCAATCTCATTGGAAACACTAGTAGTGCAGCAAGTACAGAGTACAGCAGGCAAAAATAGAAATACTTTGGGTGTTGTGATAGAGATAAAATAGTATATGTGCATGGGTTAGGGGGATTATTGGAGCACAGGACAGGAATTTGCCTGTGGGAGAAGAGTCAAGAATAAAGGGATTGTGTAATAGGTCTTCCATCTGGCTTAGTAGGAAGCATCACCATAGTAATGATTTATTCTACTCTAAAATCATCTTGTGTCTGATACATTTATATGTGTATCTAAAGATAACAAAAGGAAGCTAAAAGGCTTAACATGATGTTTGGTATTTTCAAGTTGAAGTAAGGAGATCAGTCTCAATTCTGAAATAATATCACATGTAGCATTTTTCTGATACCACATGAGAGTGTTCATGTTCCTATTAGAGAACTGATTACATAGAGAACTGATTCCATTAACTGTTCCTTGAGAATTCAGTAACTTCAAAAAGAAAGACTTTAATCTTCTTCTAAGAAGATGTAAAAAGGTTGCATCTTTTACAACATTCCTATTTAAATGTAACTCATGTAACTCACTTCTAAGTAGAAGGTATAATTCTTAGCTATTAAAATGGAAGGCCTCACCCTCCCTGGGGAGCAGAAAGGGGATGGGATGGAGTTTTGGGGGTAGCACAGGGGAGGAGGGGAGGATGAGGGAACTGGGATTGACATGTAAAACAATCTTGTTTGAAATTTAAATTAAAATTATCATAAAAATGATAATGAGAAGATTAACTTTATGTCAGAAATTGTTGTTGAAAGGATGGGAAGGTAGGAAAATTCACTTTAAGGTCATTTAAGACTGTTAGGGTAAAAACACCCTACATTACTTATTAGAAAAAATATGCATTAAACATAGGGCAATTATAACTGTGTATGGCTGAACATTACACTAAGGGACATAATATTTCATCTTGGTGTTGCAAAACCTAACATTCTTGAGAACACTTGTATCTCTGGATAGCTTCACCTGCGGTAGGGAGGGGAAAATGACAGATTGTGCAAATACTTCTTACCACAGAGCCTACTCACTGGAATGTGATGGATTACACAAGGTCCTAACACAGGATGTACAGAATGGCTACAGATAGATTTGAGGCTCTCTGAATTTTCCCCAAGCTTTGCCTTTTCCATCAACCAAATTTTAAATAGTAACTTTGACTATCTTTCAACCTGATCCTTTGGGCCAGTGTTCTCACGACTATTAACCAATGTTAACAAGATAGGCCTCCAACGAATTCAGTTAAAAAGTCCTTGTAGCTATTGAGAATAAATTGTATGCATAGCCTAAGGAAGTCACTAATCCTATCCCCATTATAGTGCAGAGGAGCACTGTGCAAGAAGGAGAGGAAAGAATGTGAGAGCTAGAAATATGGACAGCTTGAGCCACTATTATGAATTCATAACTGACTTAAATGGGGACAAATTAGAGGAGGATTAGGAGCTATTGTGATATATTTGCATCTTGATTTGGTCTTTTATTGACTAAGGAAAATAATTTATGGACTCTTTGCTTCACAGGAAACAAAAGCATACTGTTACTTTTCTAGTATGTTACGTAAAATATTTTGAATGTATTATAACATAGGCACATAAAGTTCAAAACATGTGCTCTCTACTGGGATGTGTATAAACTTTCCATTTTAATAAAAGCCTGATTCAGGTTGACATCTGTCCTCCAGCAATAACAAAAATAATATAATACATACAGGCATAGTGATTTTGTTTCCTCCTTTTTTCATATTCTAATAAAATACAATTTCTATGGTGAAAATATGAAATAATGAAAAAATTATAAAATACACCAAAAATAAGTTCATTCAGGGAATAACTTTACTAATCCATATTTAAGTGCTCCTTTCACGTTTGAAATTTTATAAATGTTTTGAAATCAAACTAGTGAAGCAAGTTTTTGAGACATTCTCAACTAGCTCTTTCTGCTTCATAATGTATATGGATCAAAATATAAGCTCTCAGTTAGTGCTTTGATGCAATGACTGCCTGCTGCCATGATTCCTGCTATGAGGGTCATAAACTCTAACCCGTTGAAACTGTAAGGCTCAAATTAGTTTCTTTCTTTCTATAAGTTTCCTTGGTTACTGCGATCTATAACAGCAATGGAAAAGTAACTAAGACAGAATTGGAGATCAGGAAGTGGGATATTGCTGTGACAGATATGGCTATTCTGTTTTCCTGAAATTTTTTGCAAGATTTTGTGGCATTAGAATAGGAATGCTCTAGTAAGCTGTAAATTGAACTCAATGGGCCATCTGAGTAGAAGATTGGAAGACAGTAGTGCTGAGAGCAACATGAGTATGGAGACTGTCTTGGTTAGGACTCTTATTGATGTAAAGAGACACCATGACCACAGCAACTTTATATGGAAAATATTTAATTGAGAAGGCTCATTTACAGTTTCAGAGGTTCATTCTATTATCTTCATGGCACAGAGCATAGCTGGTATACCTTGGATTGCAGGCAACAGGAAGTTGACTGAAATGCTGGGTGGTGTCTTGTTCATAGTAAACCATAAAGTCCATCCTGACAGTGACACACTTCCTCCAACAATGCCGTACCCACTCAAACAAAGCTACACCTTACTATAAGATTATAGGTGGCAATTACATTCAAACTAATACAATGCCCAGACCAAGGGGTTTCAGAGCTGAACAATATAAGCAACTGAAGTAGAGCCCATGCTTGTGATAGAAATGCCTCTTCTGAGATGGAACAAAGGGTAAATGTGCTCTGGGAAAGACCTTATCCAAGTAAGTTTTCAATGTAGAAATAGGAGATGCTTGAGGAATTTTCTGAAAAAGCAATTACAAAGGAAATCTTATGTGAATGTGATTCAAGTAGTGGGTCAGACTACGTTTCAAGCAAGCAGCGAAACTCAGTGGCATCGTTCTCACAATGATTCTGGCTTTAGGGTCATTAAGGACACAGAAGTAAATGGGGCGTGGTTCATTCCTTCATATTTAAGGAGAGCTGCTGAGGCCAAGAGTGAGGCAAGGGAGACTCTTCATGGAGGTCTTGAGACCTCATGTGAAATTGTGAAAGTAAAGCCTGAATTTCATTGGAAACCCTGTGTTATTAGAGGTGCTAGATCTTTGGGGTATCTGAAAGGGAAAGCTGCAGACAAGGAATGGAAGTAGTCCAAGAGAGAGATGTTTGATACAGGCAGAAAGACTAAATTGGAAGATTAACTTAAGGGATGACATAAGGCATGCAACAAGATTTGAAGTTTGTCTTGTTGAGGTTTGGCTTTGATTGGGGCCAGTGTTTCTTCTCTATGTCATATTTTTTTCCATTTGGGATGGCAATACATATTCCATGTCATTGAAGGATTGAAGAACATATGTTACTTTTTAAAAAAATATTTTCAAATTGTTACAATTAAAAATTGACTTGAGTCTCAGAAAAGATTTTGGACTTTTAAACTGTGGAGATTAAAAGGCTATGGGGACTTTCAAGTTGGACTAAGTGAATTTTGCACAAATTTATATGCCCCCCAAGCCTATGGCACCAGGGAGTAGAATGCGGTTATTTGAATATGATGCCTTCCACAGGGTCATATATTTGAATGCTTGATTCCCAGTTGGTAGAAATGTTTGGGAAGGATTAGGAGGTGTGACCTTATTGGAGGAGATGTTTCAGTAGGATAGGCATTGACATTTCAAAAGACTCTTGAGATTCTCAGTGTTTCTGTCTTTGCCCAATGATTGTGGATCAATATGTAAGCTTTTCAGCTACTGCTTCAGCACTGTTCCTGCCTACCTTATGCCATGTTCTTTGTCATGATGTTCATGGACTTTAACACTCTGAAACAGTTAGCTCAAAATTAAGCATTTTTCATAAGTTTCTTTTGTCATGGTATTTTCATCATCAAAATAATAGAAAAGCATCTAAGGCAAAATTTGTAGGGATTGTTCATTGATGTGACATATCCTAGAGAACTAAAAACAATAATGCTCCAATTGTAGAGACAGTATTCTTCAAATATTTGTTTAGGAAAAAAGAACTGCTTTCAATCATATTAGCTTTGCTTCTTACCTCCAGAAATGCTTACAAATGTATACTAAGTATAATAATTCTAAGTATAATAATTGCCTTGCTATGTGTCCTCCAATAGGAAAGATTTTAAGTTAATGCCTGGAAGGATAGTGAATAATCAGAATACTACATGTTTTGCCAAGTCTCACTTTTTAAAAACATTAAGTATCAGTAGCTGATCAATGATACCTATCTATTGATTTCATCATAATTTGTGGGTGGTATCACAAAGGGTACCATGAACCCTAGGGAGTACTGGCTGTAGATTGCCTCACGATTGGAAGCAAATTTTCTTTGTTATATTAAAAAAATGTGGATGAGCTATTTTCTCCATAATATTTTCCTTTTAATAGTACCTATTCAGTGCCTAGGGGTTTAATATCAAGAACTACAATAATGCAGAGGAAATTATTTTTGCTGTATTACTTTAATGATGAACACATCCTACAATATCTCAACTTTGAAGTCCTGTGGTGATGTTACTTTATTTTATGAAAATGAAATGTGCCATTTACAGACTGCTTAAGGACTGACTGACAGCATAATGCGCATTATCATTTTGGCAGGTAAAATGTGTTTATTTTTAATAAGTACACACACATACACATATATATATATATATATAATCTCTGTGATTGCTGCTCTAATTTTACATTTCTTAATCCCAGTTTTTTTTATTTTACATGTCAATTCCAGTTTCCTCTCCATCCCTCCCTCCCTCCTTCTTACCCTCTCTCCCCCCTCACATGCTCCCTGATCACCCTCTCCCATACCACCACCCCCATTCCACATGTAGGGCTATGCTATCTAGATGGGGTCATGAAAATCTGTCAAGTCATTTGAAGTAGGGACTAGGACTTTTCTCCTGTCTCTAGGTTAAGGGAGTATCCCTCCGTGGGGGATGTGCTCCCAAAGTCCTTTTGTGAACCAGGAATACATCCTGGTTCCAATGTCAGAGGTCCCTTAGACTGCCCAGGCCTTCTAACTGAGACCCATGTTCTCCCAGCTATCAGTCTTGAGAAAAGTGTAGTATCCCATGGATATCAACCAACCATGATATAGCGAGTTGCAATAAGGCTAGGCACATCTCCCTGTATTAAGTCTGGACAAGAACTCAGGCTGCAATTTCTATTTATTATGAATTACTCAATCTCAGCTATCCTATTAATTTACTACCAAACAAATTAAGACAATGGTCAAGATTATGCTTTATTCACTTTAAGTCCCCAGTGTACATCTTTACAATAACTACTTCATAATGTGCACTCAATATCATTTTCTGAGTCAGTAAAACATTGATTGATAATATAGTAAAAGACAAGTCAACATAATGAAATAATTGTCAGGCTGTAGCAAATAAAGTACATTGGTATATCTGTATCTTTTATCTTCAAATGCTTACTTGTGGGTCTCTAGTAAAAGCTTTTTATTTACATGTATTTTTCATTTTACATATCAACCCCAATTCCCCTTCCTCCCCTTCTCCTGTTCCCCCACCTCCCACTCTTTCCACCCCTCTCCACTCCTCAGAGGAGGGTAAGGCCTTCCTTTAAGAGTCAACAAAGTTTGGCATACCAAATTGAGGCTTCACCAAGACCCCCTCCTCCATATCAAGGCTGATCAATGTATCACACCATAGGGAAGGGGCTCCAAAAAGCCAGTTCATGTACCCCAAATAGATCTTTATCCTACTTCCAGGGGCCTCCCCAAAAGGTCAAACCACATAACTGTCACCCACATTTATGAGGGTCAAGTTAAGTCCCATGCAGGTTCACCAGATATTAGTCCTAAGTCTGTGGAATCCCACTAGCTTGGGTTAGCTGTCTCCATGGTTTTCCCCATTATGATCTTGATCCCTCCTTGTTTATAGGATCCCTCATATCTCTCTGCAACTGAACTGCAGGAGATCACCCCAGTGCTTATCTGTGGGTCACAGTATCTACTTCCATCAGTTACTGGATGTAGGTTCTATAATGACAATTAGGGTAGTCACTAATACAATTATATTCCACAAGTCAAAACAGAGAAAGAGAAAGGGAGATCTAGTAAAATTCAGTGGTAGAGCCCCCTCCCAGCATATGAAAGGCCCTTGGTTCAGTCTTTAGTGTTCACCCCCACACCTTCAATAAGGCAGAAAGGAAAGAAGTAAAATCCATAAAAAGAAGAGGAATAAAATCTTGCTCAGAGCATTGGGATGGATGAGCTAGAATGCCAGGTTGACCAAGCGTCCTTATGGTCCTCTCAAGGAGATTTCTGGAGATTATACAAATTACCTCATCACTTTTCTAAATTTTTCTTCAATATGCATAGGAACTATAATGAGCATCTGTTCCACAGATCTAACCTTGTCTTCAGAATCAGACAGGAATCTGTTCTCTAAATATAAGGTCAGCAGGGTTATGCTTAGAGAGGAGCTAGAGGACACAGCGTCTCTGTAAACTTTTCAATTCAACAAGTTTGAAATTTCTTGCTGTTTAGCCTGTACTGTGTTAGGCACTATGAACAAGATGAGAGAAAGAAAACTGGCCCTTCTGTAGGGGATACTTTTGTACACTTTAAAATGGCTGTCATTCAAATTTATTGTTTTATTGGTCTGGGAAAACAAGGAGAAATATCCTCCCCCCTTATTTAAAATGTATTTCATCCCCACACAAACATTAGAACATTGTAAGCTAAGAATGAAAGGGTTAAAAATTAAATATCCGAGACTTCCCAAAGCACATTGGTTCATTTCCCAGGCCTTTCCTAAAATTAGCCAGGGAGCTTTACTTTGACATAAATATAGTAAATTACTACTTTGGAAATTGGGCTCTTGGGCAACCCTGTTTCTGTTTCAAATGGTCATTCCTAATTACATACATGAAGAAAATAAAATATATCTTTAGTTCAGATTTTTCACTTAGATTAAAAATAGTTATCCTGGTTCAACCTATGTATAACATTTTCTTTCACAGTGAAGTTGCTTGTATCTTTTAGCAAACAAGCTGGTTAACTCGAAGTGAAATCAAAATATACTAATATAGGTATGAAAATCATCAGTAATTTGTAAAATTCTTCCCAGATGTAGAAAGTGAGCAATAAGGTATTAGTGGTTTTTAGACAGAGTGTCACTAAATCACTCAGGCTGTCCTGCAATTACTATATTGTTTAGGCTGACCTCACACTCACAGCCTCAGGCTCTGATTTGCTCCAGGTATGCAGCCCTGCAAAAACAGAAGCAGGAAATGGAAAATGCCTGAAGTTAAAAAGTTGGGGATGACTCTGGCAGGAATATGAAGCTAAAGGTCTTCTACCAAGTATGTCCATCATATTAAGGAACATAACCCTCAGTGTCATTCCAGTTGTACTTCCAATAGCTTATTAGGAAAACAAAGAGGATACCATGGACTCTATAGTTGATCATTCAACATTACCCTGAGTATGAAACATGTATTCAGAGCATAGCTTTGCCTGTTTGAACACTGATGAAATGTCTTCAAACTATATCATATACTGACAACTGAAGACGGAAAAATTGGGGATTGGACAATAAAGAACAAGTGGGAGAGAGAAGAAATATTTTAAAAACTCAGTACCATTTTTTTACTGAGGAGATGAAAAGAATACCTTTGTTCATGGAGGGAGGAAAAGGAAAGGAGACATATTAATTATATTGTAATATTAAATAGATTTAATGTTTTTTAAAGATAGGAACACATTATTTAAAACTACTTACTCCTGTGCTGTGTTTCTTCTTACCTATCCTCTGAGATTTTATTCCACCAAATTTTCCTCTCTGTGTATCTGCAAACTTTTGTGCTTCACTCAGTTTTTATTTTTCAGAATGCAAACATATATAATTTTCTAATTTTTAAAAAGAAAAAAATCAACTGTTGTTATGCCTCAATCATACTGGCTCTTCCCCTCTTTATTTACTAATTTTTTAATCTCTCCATTTGCATTCACTCAATTTGCTGTAACCTAGTCTCAAAATCTTCTCAAACCCTTTGATGGTTGAAGATATCAGTAAGTCCCTAGCCAACAATAATTTATTTTCCTTTTGATCTACCTTTTGAGCATTTGACACAGCTCATTGTGGAGATAATGGCCTACTTGTGCCTCCATAATATTTTCTGTTCTGTAGACACTTCTAAGACTCTTTAAACGGCTGTCTTAAATTTTGATCTTTTCCAGAATACCATCTTTGAGCTTCTTTTCAACCCTAAATAGTCTTCTGTATTGTTGAATCCATTCAAATCATTCAAAAGTATCATGCAATTGAGTTCAAAACCTTTACCTGTAGCTTTAACCTCTTTCTTAAGGTCCAAATTCAAATATCCAACCACTCAAAACATTTACACCTACTTACACTTAAATAACCTCTATTTTGTGGGAAAATGGAAAGAATGACCTCATTGATTATTTTTCAAAACTCTGTCCAACGTATTTATTAGCAGCCCAGGTTTAGGTACTATCCCTACCTCTTTACCTTGTTTATGCAAATGGAAACACAAATCAATCAATTGTAACTCTTTAATATTTCAATAGTATATTTTATTCTCTTTCTGTTTTTGAAAGTTTATTTGTGCTGGGTGTTGGCGGCATACACCTTTAATCCCAGGACTGGGGAGGCAGAGGCTGGCAGGTCTCTGTGACTTTGAGTCCAGGCTGGTTTACAGAATTAGTACCAGGATAGACTCCAAAGCGATATAGTGAAACCCTGTCTTGAATAAAGCCAAAAAAAGTTTATTTGTATTTATGTATACATGTTTGCATGTACATTTGTGCACATGTGTACATCCTGTATGGTGCTTGTGACAAGGTCAGAGGAAAACTCAGAGGAGTTTAATTTCTTTTTCTATCATGCAGGTCCCAGAAATTGAACCAAAATTGTCAGGCTTGGTGGTAAGTACCTTTACCTGCAAAGCTGTCACCTTGGCCCATTCTACTTATGTTTATCTTTAAATAGTCTGTTTATGGGTGATATTGTCTTTACCTTTCCTCTTTTCCAATCCTTCTTCCACAAATATATATGCAAAGAAGTCAGTTCCCTGCTTAAAGTCTCTCAATGTTTCCTCTGCCTACAACAGTGGGCTCTAATTGTTGTATTCATAAAAATTACCTGGAATCTTGATTAACAAAACTAGTGTTAGGTTCAGTCCCCCCTTGGATTAAGTGGGTGGTGCTGTACTCAAGAATGTGCATTTCTGATGATTGTTGTCTGTTAAATTGGATGCACATTTATCAGTCTTGTGTCTGGATGTGCAAGGAAGAAAGGTGAAGTTGACAGCTGAAATTTTGGCTTTAGGAACTGATTTAATTGCTGAGAAAGAGACTAAAAAGTGAGAAAGAGAAAGTGTGATTAGTCTTAATTTGGGGGCACAATGAGTCTTCTTTTCAAACTGACTCATTTATTTCTTTTTCTTTCTTTGCCTTTACTACTAGCCCTATTTTGAATTCAACTTGTTCTAACAAGCCAATGGAAAGATTGAATATAGGACATGTTTCTTCTCTTCTAAAGAATTTTGTTTTTTAAATGAGTTTGCCTCTTGCTTTTCTTTCTTATGAAGACCCAACTTAAGCATTTCTCCCTTGTTTAATCTGTGCTTCAGAGCATCCACTTTCCCTTTTCTAAAATAAATGAAAATTATTTCATCTTTTGTGATGGTTACATGAGGACATGTGTGAAAATTCTTGAGGCACATTGATTAGGGAAATATATCCTAAGTTCTTCCCTACCAATGTTTGAAGATTTGGAGAAAGCTTATACAATGTGACAGACATAGTCTGCCTTGGATACTACTACCAATTAATAGAGTTTCTACACTGTTTAGGAAATAAACCCAGGAAAACTTACTTATTAAGAACGTACCATGTAATATGTGTAGCCTGATTATAGCGACAATAAAAAAACATACGAAATAGAGAACAATTCATTGTTAAATATACACCCAATTATATTAGGGTAATCATAGAAAGAAAAGGTGATCATCTCAGTAGTAGAGAGAAAATTACAGAGGAGTTCAGATCACATAGTTGGTGAGAATTCTGATAAATGAAGAAAAAAAGTAAATAAAAAACTTTTGTTTATCAGAGCAATGGAAAGAGGTAGACCTAACATTGCTTGCATAGTAATCAATTAAGAAATCAGGTTAACCAATATGCAAAAAGTTTAGGGATAGAGTGAAAATGGAACCAATTAGGTAGACCAAAGTCAGTATTGAGAAAATGTTAAAATTTGTATGCAGAAGTTGGTTAAGTAACACAGGCTCTTCAGTTTTCCAATTGTAGAAGCAAAGGCTTGGTAAAGTACATTTGAAAAGATTATTTTAATATTTTAAAAGAGATGTACCTAAGACTGGTTTTGAGGCTTTTACAATGATCATAGACATTATCATGATAAATGCAGAAAAGGCATTTTACAAAATACATTAAGAAAAGAACTAAAATATGTCCATTTATTCAGGGAATACCTGCAATAATATATTCTTGAGTGCTCCCTTTTGCTGTTAATAAATTCTAAGCTAGTATTTGTATCATGCTGAGTATTGCCAACAATCAAATGGGACAGTCTGTTTACTAAAAGCCCTCATTCATAATTATTAATATTTTACAATGAGCATAAAATAGCAAGCTGTTACTCCCAGTAAGTTCTTTGGCTTTGTGATAATGTCTTTTGAGTACATACTGCTTCAGATCAAATAGTCCAACATTAAAATGCGTTTCCAATAGATGCTAAATTATCGTTATGTTTACCTTTGTTTTTTAAAATTTTAATTCATGGCTCCTACATGAAAATCCCAGGTAAACACCATGCGACTAAGGCCTAGTAAGCTACCATGCTTTGAGTAGGAAAAGTACATTATTTTATTAAAGGACTAATTATTTCACTATCTCTTTATCATTACTAAACAGCCTGCATCCATTGTAGCTTGTTATTTTCCGCCAGCCTGCCTGCCGCCGGTCTGGCGCGCCTGCCCCAAATAACGCTCAGAGACTCTGTATTTGATACAATCCTGTTGGCCAGTTACTAATTCCTTATTGGCTAGCTCTATCTTAATGATTAACCCATTTCTATTATTCTAAGTATTTCCATGTGGCTCATCTTACCTGAGAGCCTCGGCAGGCGTCTTGTTTCCTCTAGGCTCTACATGCTGACTCCTCCTAACTACTTCCTCTTTCCTCCTCCTAGTCTCCTAGCCCCGCCTATCTTGCTTTCCTATTGGCCAAACAGTGCTTTATTAATTAACCAGTATGAGAAACATATTTACAGAATAGCATCTCCCATCACTCCATAAGTGATTGACCTGGCTCAACTAAATTGTCAGGTTTTTACCTAAGCCAGAGATTCTATTTTCTTGGAGGACAGGTGTTCTTGCAGTCCAATCAGGAAATTCTGGTTCTGTGCCTAGTCCTGATAATGCTAATAACTCTTGCCTTTTAACTCCCTCTTTCTGCTTCCACACACATCTTTGCAGGACCAGTCAAGGAGTCCTGATATCTGAGAGTTAACAAATTATGTCACTGATCTTTTGGGGGTGGTCTTTCAGAAAGGCACAATGAAGGGGTAACCCAGCTGTGAAAACACTGATGATCTCATTCCTCCATAGGAAGACAGATTGATAACCAAACCAATTCCATAATGGTAGTTAGGGAAATCTCTTCCAAAGAGGAATGATGGGAGTAGGAGTTGGACATTGGCTAGGCAGCTTAGGATAAAAGGACCCCAAGGAAATGAACTAGATCTTGCTTAGCTAAAAGCCAAAAGTGTCCTTATGCCTCTTGGAAGCCTTATTCTTGCAAGATATGCCAGAGTGTTTGAGGAATATGATCAAGTTCCTAAATGGTTTTAGGGTTACTTGGCCACAGGGGGGCATTCTATTGGCAAAATAAGTTCACTAAGGAAAACACCTTTCTCATTAAGAGACAAGAATCCCAGATCCACCTATCCATCCTGAGTTCCTGCTGGCTGGATCCTTGACCACCATGGCCTCTCCTCGAGGTGAGTCTGGGACCAATTCGGGTTGAATCCCCCCATACACCCTTCCCTGGGAACTAGATTGGCCCCAGATCTTGCTCCCCCTGTGTCCTTTGCCCAGCAAGAACGCTCATGGTTCTCTGATACACACAAAACTAACCCCACCAAGGGCCTGCCCTCCCTGTACCCTGTGCCCTACCCTGCCCACTGGTTGAGCACTGGGACAGAGGACAGAGCCAATAATCTTGCCACCTTTGGGGAACTTCTTGGAGCTCTTCTGAGCACACTAGACCTGCCTATCCACAAAGGACCACAGGGAATACCCGCCTGTCTGGTCTCTGACTCTCACCACTGGTCCTCTACTGGAGTTCAGGCTCCTCCCCCTCCTAGAGATCCGCAGATCCCCTTGGGCCATCCTGAGTCCTGTATGGGGGCTGGATCCTCGACCCCCATCATTGGGCCTCTGCTAAAGAGGCCTCAGCTGGAGAGTGCCAGGTTCCAGCTAGATCCTCCTATCCACACTGGAACATCCTTAGTCCCAGCCTGCAGAATCTTTGATACCCATCACGGTCCTGTGCTGAATCCTGATCTTTGACCCCCATCGCTGGGCACCTCCTAAAGAGCTTGGAACACCCAGAGCTACAGACATTGCACTTCTGACCCACCTAAGCCCACCGGGGGAGTACCATAGAGAGAAACCCCACCTGCACCTACTGGAAGAAGTGATGAGAAGATGGCAATACAAGAAAACATCTAACAGCAGAAAGACAAGCATAATACCATGAGAATCTAGTGACTCTACACCAACTAGACCTGAACAAAACAGATGAAGCAGAAGAGAAGGATTTAAAATATATCATCATAAAAATGACAGAGAACCTCAAAAATAATGTGAGAAAAACCTCTTAAAGAAATGGAAGATAAACAAAAAATTGGAGGAAATGAACAAATTTCTTAAAGAAAATATGAAAAGCCAAGGGAAAAAACAATTAAACAGGTGGAGGAAACGGTTCAAGACTTGAAAACTAAAACAGAGACAATAAAGAAAACACAAACTGAAGGAAAGTGGAAATAGAAAAACTGGGCAAATGATAGGGAACTACAGACACAAGAATAACCAACAGAATTCAAGAGATGGAAGAGAGAATCTCAGGCGCTGAAGATAAAATAGAGGAAATAGATTCATCAACCAAAGAAAATCATAAATCCAACAAATCCTTAACACAAAACATTCAGGAAATGTGGGACACCAGGAAAAGGCCAAACCTAAGAATAATAGGCATAAAGGAAGGCAAAGAAGCCCAGATCAAGGGCGCAGAAATCATATTCAACAAAATCATTGAAGAAAACTTTCCCAATCTGAAGGACATGCCCATGAAAAAAGCATACTGAATACCAAATACACTGAACCAAAGAAAAAAGACCCCTTGACACATAATAATCAGAACACCTAACATACATAATAAAAAAAAAGAATGTTAAGAGCAGTGAAGGGGAAAAGCCAGGTAACATATAAATGCAGACCTATTAAAATTACACCTGACTTCTCCATAGAAACTCTCAAGGCCAGAAGGTACTGGATAGATGTTCTACAAGTACTAAGAGTCCACGGATGCCAGCCCAGGCTACTATACCCAGCAAAACTTTCAATCCCTATAGACAGAAAAAAAACCAAGATATTTAATGACAAAGCCAGATTTTCACAATAAGTATCTACAAATCCAACCCTGCAGAAATTTCTCGAAGAAAAGCTCCAACCCAAGGAAGTTAACTATGCTCACAAAGACATAAGCAACAGATAATCTCACTTATCCAGAGCCCAAGGATAAAGCAGGACAAATATATTCAAAATACTACCTCCAAAAACAAATCTAAAACAAACAAGCATTGACAATCAATGGTCCTTACTTTTGCTCAACATTAATGGTCTTAACTCACCTTTAAAAAGACACAGGCTAACAGAATGGATATGAAGACAAAATCCATTCTTCTGCTCCATACATGAAACACAGCTAAGCTTCAAAGATAGACATTACCTCGGGGCAAAGGGCTGGGAGAATAACTTCCAATCAAATGGACCCAAGAAGCAAGCAGCTGTGGCTATCCTAATATCTAACAAGTTAGACTTAACCAAAATTAATCGAAAGAGATGAAGATGGTCATTTTGTATTCATCACAGGAGAAATCCATCAACACAAAGTCTCAATCCTGAACATTTATGCCCCAAATACACAGGCACCCACATTCATAAAAGATATGCCACTAAAACCCAAAGCTCACATAAAACCTCATACACTCAGAGTGAGAGGCTTCAACAACCCACTCTCACCACTAGACAGGACCACCAGACAGAAACTTAACAAAGAAAAAAAAAGCACAAGTTAGGTCCCCACTGGGTTTAACAGACATCTATAGAATATTCCATCCAAACACAAAAGAACATGTCTTCTTCTCAGCTCCACATGGAACCTTCTCTAAAATCGAACACATAGTAGGCAACATAACTAACCTCAACAGATACAAAAAAATGGAAAAGTCCCATATATTTTATCAGGTCACCATGCATTAAAGTTGGAATTCAACAACACAAAACACAGAAACCCTACAAATCATGGAAACTGAACCATGTGCAATTGCACCATTCCTAGGTCAAAGAAGAAATAAAGAAACAAATTAAAGTTTTCCTAGAATTCAACAAGAATGAGGACACAAGATACCTGAACTTATAGGACACTTTGAAAGCAGTGCTACAAGGGAAGTCCATTGAATAAGTGCCCATATGAAGAAAACAGAGGATAGTCACATTAGAGAATTAACAGCACAACTGAAAGCCTTAAAAGAAAAAAAAAAAAGAAAGAAAAAAAGCAAACTCACCCTGGAGGAGTAGATGCCAGGAAATAATCAATTTGAGGGCAAAAATCAATAAATTAGAAAACAGGAAAATAATACAAAAAAATCAATGCAACACGAGTTGGTTTTTCAAGAAAAATCAACAAGATAGACAATCCTTTATCAAAACTAACAGAAAAGCAGAGAGAGAACATTCAAATTAACAAAATTGGAAATGAAAAGGGAAACATAACAACAATGCAGAGGAAATTTAGACAATTTTCAGGTCATATTTTTAAAACCTGTACCCCACAAAATTTGAAAATTCAAAGGAAATAGACAAATTTCTGGATAACTATCACTTATCAAAATTAAAGCAAGAACAGACAAACAACTTAAATAGACATATAACACTTAACAAAATAAAAGCAGTCATCAAAAGCCTTAGAACCAAAAAAGCACAGGGCCAGATGGCTTCAGTACAGAATTCTACCAGAAATTCAAGGAAGAGCTAATACCAATACTCCTCAAATTGTTCCACACAATAAAAACAGAAGGTTCATTACCAAACTCTTTTTATGAAGCTAGAATCACCTTGGTACCCAAGCCACACAAAGACACAACTAAGAAAGAAAACTACAGACCAATATCCCTCATGAACATTGATGCAAAAATACTCAATAAAATACTGGCAAATCGAATCCAGAAACACATCAGAGAAATCATCCACCATGACCAAGTAGGCTTCATCCCTGGGTTGCAGGGATGGTTTAACATATGAAAATCTATCAATGTGATCCACCATATAAACAAACTGAAAAAGAAAATCCACAGGGTCATCTCACTAGATGCTGAAAAAGCCTTTGACAAAATTCAACATCCATTCATGATAAAGGTCTTGGAGAGATCAGGGATAACAGACACCTACCTAAACATAATAAAAGTAATATACAGTAAACCAACAGCCAACATCAAACAGAATGGAGAGAAGCTTAAGGCAATTTCTCTAAAATCATGAACAAGACAAGGCTGCCCTCTCTCTACATATGTTTTCAATTTTGTACTTGAAGTTCTAGCTAAAGCAATAAGACAACAAATGGAGATCAAGGGGATAAAAATTGGAAAGAAATAAGACAAACTGTCACTATTTTTCCAATGATGTGGTAGTTTACATAAGTGACCCACAAAACTCTACCAGGGAACTCCTAAATCTAATACACATCTTCAGCAAACTATCAGGATACAACAAAAACTCAAAAAAAAAAAATGAGGAGCCTTACTTTATTCAGATGGCAAAGGGGCTGAGAAAGAAATCAGAGAAATATCACCTTTTACAATAGCCACAAAAACATAAAGTATCTTGGCTAACCCTTACCAAACAAATGAAAGACCTATATAATAAGAACTCTGCATCTTTAAAGAAAGAATTTAAAGAAGATACCAGAAAATGGAAAGATTTCCCATGCTCTTGGATAGGTAGGATAAACATAGTAAAAATGGCAATCTTGCCAAAAGCAATCTACAGATTCAATGCAATCCCCATTAAAATTCCACCACAATTCTTCACTGATCTTGAAAGGATAATAATCAACATTATATGAAAAACAAAAGACTCAGGATAGCCAAAACAATAACCCTGCACAATAAAGGAACTTCAGGAGGCATCACCATCCCGACTTTAAGCTCTCCTACAGAGCTATAGTCCTGAAAATGGCATGGTATTTGCACAAAAATAGACAAGTAGACCAATGGAATCAAATCAAAAATTCTGATATTAACCCACACACCTACAAACACCTGATTTTTGATAAAACAGCTAAAAGTATACAATGGGAGGAAGAAAGAATCTTCAATAAATGGTGCTGGCACAACTGGATGATGGTGTGTAGAAGACTGCAGATAGACCCATGTCTATTGCCAAGCACAAAACTCAAGTCCAAATATATCAAAGACCTGAATATAAATCCAGCCACACTGAACCTCTTAGAAGGGAAAGTGGGAGGTACCCTTGAACTAACTGGTTTAAGAAACTGCTTCCTGAATATAACTCCAGTAGCACAACACTGAGATTGACAATTAATAAATGGGACCTCCTCAAACGTACAAGTTTCTGTATGGCAAAGGACACAGTTTACACGATCAAAGGCAGCCCACAGGCTGATCTGCAAAATATACAAGTACTCAAGAAAATAGTCAACAAAACACCAAATAACCCTATTAAAAATTGGGGTACAGAACTGAATAGAGAAATCTCAATAAAGGAAATCAAAAAGACTGAAAGACACTTAATAATGTGCTCACCATCCTTAGCTGTCAGGGAAATGCAAATCAAAACAACTTTGAGATACCATCTTACTTTGCCAGAATGGCTAAAATTAGAAACACCAATGACAACTTATGTTGGTGAGGATGTGGAGAAAGGGCTGCTGGTGGGAGTGAAAACTTATACAGCCATTTTGGAGATCAGTATGGCGGTTCCTCAGGAAAATGGGAATCAGTCTACCACAGGATCCAGCAATCCCCCTCTAGGCACATACCCAAATGATCCACATCCATGCAACAAATACATGTGCTCAACTATGTTCATAGCAGCATTATTTATAATAGCAAGAACCTGGAAGCAACCTAGATGCCCCTCAACCTAAGAATGGATAAAGAAGATGTGACACATCTACACAATAGAATACTACTCTGCAGAAGAAAAAAACAGTGGAATCTTGAAATTCGCAGGCAAGTGGATGAAACTTGAGGAAACCATCCCAAATGAGGTAATCCAGTAACATAAAGAGGATCATGCCATGTACTTGCTGACATATGGATTTTAGACATAGAACAAAGGATCACGAGCCTATAATTCTCACCACCAGAGTAACTAGTATACAAGGTAGAGTCTCAGAAATTCATATATGGTCCCTCACAGAAGTGGAAAGCGACTAGCAATCAAGAGTACATAGGGATTTGGGGGGAGGGGTGCAGTGAGTGGAGAGGGAACTAAGACAAGACCAGGCTGCAGAAACAAATAGAGATAGCTTACCTGAACAAGGAGGAGCTAATGGGGCCCCAGACTGATAGCTGGAAATCCAGTATTGTAATAACCCATACCCCCGAACATGGGTCTCAGCTAGTAGGCCTAAACAGTCTAAAGGTCCTCATAAAGTGGAACTAGGATGTATTCCTGGTGCACAAAAGGAGTTTGCGGGTATATCCCCCATGGAGGGATACTCCCTCAACCTAGAGACAGGAGAGATGTCCTGATGGGGGATGTCATTCTGTAAATATGTTTCTCATATTAGTTAATGAATAAAGCACTGTTGGCCGATAGGAAAGCCAGATAGGCGGGACTAGGGAGAAGCAGGAGAGAGGAAGTGGTAGGGAGGAGATCCAAGACGGAGGACGCCAAGAGAGA
This sequence comes from Cricetiscus sungorus, assembly GCA_030556225.1. Lineage (NCBI taxonomy): Eukaryota > Metazoa > Chordata > Mammalia > Rodentia > Cricetidae > Cricetiscus > Cricetiscus sungorus. The sequence continues at coordinate 38,658,380 of JANBXA010000726.1, forward strand.
AGAATGCCAGCCCCTCTCTCTGGTAAGATAAGACCATGTGGAAGTACTTAGATTAATAGAAATAGGTTAATATTTATGACAGGGCTAGCCAATAAGAAACACTAGTAACTGGCCAACAGCATTATATCTAATACACCATCTCTGCCTGTTATTTGGGGCTGGTGTGGCTGTGAGACCAAACCAGGCTGGTGGAATAACCTGCTCATAACGAAGTCTTAGCCAATGACTTGACAAATTTAGATGACCCCTCCTGGAGGGTATCACCCTACATGTGGTATGGGCGGATGGGTGGGGGAACGTGATCTGGGTGCATATGAGGGTAGGAAAGAGGGAAAGAGGGAGGGAGGGATTGAGGGAGGGAGGGAGGTGGAACTAGTATGGATATATAAAATATATATAACATATATATAGATATAGATAGATATAGATATAGATGATATAGATATAGATATAGATATAGATATAGATATAGATATAGATATAGATATAGATATAGATATAGATATAGATATAGATATAGATATAGATATAGATATAGATATAGATATAGATATAGATATAGATATAGATATAGATATAGATATAGATATAGATATAGATATAGATATAGATATAGATATAATAAAGGGGATACAGAGAAAATGCCAGGAACAAATGCAGGACATATAGTCAAATTTTAAGTAAAAGTCCAAAGAAAATTCAGCCAGGAAAACTGTGACCTTGAACAATGTTAACTAGCTTCCTAAGATTCTATACATATAGAAATTACATAATCACAGATTTCAAAACTCCCACAAAATTAATTCAAGGTGACCATTAAACTGAAAAAAAGAAAGAGACAAGAATCCCTATCAGAAAGGGAACTTCTTATACACTTGTTGTAGGAATGTAAAGTAGTAAAGCCATTTTGAAAATCGATTTGAATGTCTCTCACAAAACTATAAACACATCTGATATAAGATTCAACTAGATTATCCCTGGGTATATACTATGGAGACATTTCCAAATCTATGCTCTTTTCCCTAAAACTATAAACAAAATCAATCAAAATGCTCACAAACTTATGAATGGTGAAGAAAACTATGTGACATATACTCAACTTTTAAAAATAAAGTCATAAAATGTGCATGTAAATGCATGGAATTGGAAAATATATTAAAAAAGGAAACTGGGGCCCAGAGATACAAAGTACATGTGTTCTATCTCATACACCCACCTAACTCATCTTTAGTTTTATGTATATAATGTTAAGCACAAGGGGAAGACAGGAAACAATAAACAATAAAAGGACTTTGGGGAAGCATATGATGGGAGGGAGTGTTACAAGCAGGTTTTTCCCCATCGCCAGTCTGATCCCACCGCCCCACCAGCCCTCAATAACATGCAGAGACTCTGTATTTGATACAATGCTTTTGACCAGTAACTATCTTTGTTTATCCTCTAGCTCTGTCTTAATGATTAACCCATTTCTACTATTCTAAGTATTTCCACGTGGCTCATCTTACCGGCCAAGCAGCTGGCATGCTACCTCTCCCGGCTCTCCATGTTAACTCCTCTCCACCACTTCCTCTTTTCCTCCTTGTTTCCTAGTCCCTCCTATCTTACTTTCCCATTGACCCACAGTGCTTTATTCATTAACCAGTATGAGAAACATATTTACAGAATAACATCTCCCATCAAGGGAGATAGTAAATTGTAAATAATAATACAAGTAGACAGGCAGAATACCAGGGTCAAAGTGGCTTAAACATGGAGAATTAATGGGTAGAGGTAGGGTATAACCTGAAGCAAGGTATATAAAAAGCCATATTTAAACCAACCCATTGTTTTAAATGGAAGGATTGAATAAATGTCAAATGAAAAAAGAGCAGTTAAAGGAGTAAGTAGGGATGGGGCAGGTGGATAGGAGAGAGGAGAAACAATGAATAGTAAATTAACAAAACCTAACAGAAAGAGAGAGAGAGAGAGAGAGAGAGAGAGAAAGAGAGAGAGAGTTGAAGTAAGAAGGGGAACTATTAGGTTGGTTTGGGGATCTTTGGAAGGGGAAATGGAGGAATATATATATATGTATATATGTATATACATATATATATATATATATATATATATGGTTTTTTGAGACAGAGTTTCAAGTGCCAATATATTTTAAGAGAGAAAAATCTATTTATGAGATTGTCATAATGATCATAAGAATGATCACTGCTTAAATAAAAGTGATGGCAGTAGATCAAAAAAGAAGCATGGTTATAGATTTGACAAAGAAGAAAAGTCAGTTCTACATTGAATTTGAAAACATTGGGCAAATAATTCTCAGCTCCAAGAATTTAACATGGCACTAGATTAATAGGAGAATAATTTTGCTTGAAAAATATCATATCTCAAAGCACAGACAGTTTGAAGTAAACAAAATTATATAATATTAAACAATCTTTAATGCTTGAACAAACTCTTGTCTAAGTTATCCACATGCTTTAAGAATATCCATTCATATTTATAGATATCTCTGTATTGCCAATACCCTAAGCATGTGCTTAGCCTGCTCATTAGGCCATCTAGAAATTCTGGTAAATATAGAAAACCCTTTCCCATAGTTCAAAGTATAGAAAAGTTATTTTACAAAGGTCTCCTTTGATGTAACGATACTGTGATGATGCTTTTATGCACTTTAAATGTACAGACTTGTTAATAAAAACTTAGTTCAAGAGCCAAGTCATTTGAATACCTTGAGCCTCTGTTCCTTCATCCACAAACTGGGGAGGATAATAATAATCCCCCACAAGGTAGCTGTATGTTATATGCTTTATGTCTTAGTTTCTTCTCCTGATACTGTGACTAAAGCAACTTAAAGGATAATTGATTTATTACAGGATCATAGTTTAAGATAAAATCTATCATGGCTGAGAAGTTGAAGGAACAAGGAAGCCTGAATCGATTGTTCACATTGTGGCACAACTAGGAAAGAGAGAAGACTGCATTATACTGTTCAGTTCTCTTTCTCCATGTGTGCACTGCAGCATCCCCTTCCCAAGGAAGGTTCCTGCTTAAGATTAATATGGATAATTTCACATCCACTAACATAATAAAGATAGCCTCTAGCAGACATTGTCAGGAGCTAATTTTAAACTATTCAGTCCCTCACAAGTGTGCCTTGACGTCCATCTTTAGCAGATTCCAGACTCTGTCAAATTCACAATGAACACTAACCTCACATACTGTTATATTAAAAATTTTTATTGATTTGAAGTCATCATGTGATCATCTAAGTGTTAAAAGACTGAAAACTGCTTTAAAAGCTGTAAACTGTATAAGCTACACTTATACTCAACAACATATATATATATACATTATATACACATATATGTAGATACATATATATATATATATATATATATATATATATATATATATATATATATACACACACCCCATATTAGAACTTGAGAACATTGCTTGTGCATTGAAATGGATAATTTATGAGATTGTTTCATTAAGGGGAACAACTGTATTATTAAGTCTACTGAGATTAAGACTCATAACTCACAAATATACCATTTGTTCCTTTAAGTCACTGTCAAAGTTCCTCATATTCTTCTAGGACCTGTAGTGTATTGTACAATGACATAAAGTGTGGATATAATTTATTTGTAAGAGAGGATTAAATGAAGAACATGTCTGTAAAAAAGCTTTATGTATCATAACACAAAATGTCATTGTGCAGTGCATGTCAGGGCTTCAAAGTCCTTATTTCACTAGGAATTAGCTTTACATATAGATAGCCACAAATTTAGTTTTATCAAATATTTTGTTACTAACAAGAACTTGTGAAGTAATATGATGAAACTTATATTCTTACAAAGGATGGCAGTGTTTGAGACAAAGACCATATCACAAAGTCTGTGTAGATGCAGATATACTAAAGTATTTTTTATAATATTTTTATTTAAATTTGAAGCAAGCTTGTTTTAAATGTCACTCCCAGCTCCCTCACCCTCCCCTCCTCCCCTGTGCCCTCATCCCATCCCCTTTCTGTTCCCCAGAGAATCCGTGGAGGATTTTCTAAATTAATTTATATAATACAATGATAGAACTAGATTTGCATTTTAGAGGGAACATAGAATCTTCTATTATTCTCTAAATGTTTTCTAATGGCTGGGTACAACAACAAAGATGGAGGGTATGAAAATATATTCTAAATATATTCTGAAAACCTTGATTTGATTGATCTGAAGCCAAATGAGAAAGGCATGCTTATATTTTAAGTGATCTTTGGCAGCTGAACATAAATCATTATGTGTGTTTTTGAGCTATGTGTGTAACACAGAAAATTTCCATAGGTTGAGTGTGGGGAGAAGTATGGAGAGTGGATAATAGGGAAAGTACCATGAACTCAAGCTTCCATGTAGTTCCAAGGTGAGTGAACCATATAAGTGTGTCCGAAATAACCCCAATTTGTGCCAGTTGCTGTCTTAGCATATTATTCTTTGCATTTTAAAACATTTTCTAGTTTTTATTATTTATTACATGGACACTTTACATAAAGGTGAATGTTTCTACTAATAATCATCAACATGGAAAACCTTGTAGAAAGAACAATCATGGTGATGACATCTTATGAACCATAAAGAGCAAAGGGAAGCAGTCCTCTATACTTCCTTTGTGCTAGAAGACATTAATTTCTCACAAAGCATAATAGAGTTTGTCAGGCCAATATCTGACTTGTCTCCTGTTACTGTACTAAAACATTGAGCACAATTATCTTAAATAAATATCTGGAAGGCATTTAAAGCTCCAGAATGGAGCTATATGATCAAAATCAAGCCATTACAATAGTTCATATTAATTAAGAGAAAGAATCAAGTGGATCAAGTTTTAGTATGAAAACCACAATTTAATATCTTGAATACTTTGGGCCACAGAAGAGAATGAAGTAGCCATGAAGTGCTAATATCTTTTTGGGGGATTATGTGTAGAACAGTCTAGTAAGTACCAAACAATGATTGACATTAAAAAGAATTTTATCTCTAAATAAACAGAATCCTACTCAACATGATGATTTAATTTATGTCAAAGAAACTTTAAAGTTATAAAGTGTTTGTAATATGCCAATGCTAATAAAATTATGGTACTACCAACAATTAGAAAGGGAGGAGGAAAGAATACATTGATGTTCTACCAAAACTTAATGGGGAAAATCCACTCCTTTGATTTTTCCTCCTTTCCTAGTCTCCCCATCCACTTTCTCATTCCACCCTAAGTAGTTCTCTTTTTACTTTCATGATGCGTACGCTATTTTAACCCCTTTACTCAAAAAAGCTATTTCCTCTCTCTCTTACGGTTTCTAGTTTCAAGACCAACACACACACACACACACACACACACACACACACACACACACAGAGAGAGAGAGAGAGAGAGAGAGAGAGAGAGAGAGAGAGAGAGAGAGAGAGAGAGAGAGAGAGGAGGGAACATCTGCAAATTCCATAGAACATATGTACCATATTTTCATTATCCATTCTTCTGCTGATGAATATAGAGGCTGATATTATTTCCTTGCTATTGTGAATAGAGCAGCAATAAACATGGATGCAGGAACATTTCTGTGGTAGAATGCAGTCTGTCTGGTGTATGCCCGGGAATGGCATAGCCTAGTCAGATGGTAGCTGTTAATAGTGCTAACAGCTTGTGTAGTCTTATTAATAGTCTTATTAATAGTGTGTGTATATGTGTGTGTGTGTGTGTGTGTGTGTGTGTGTGTGTGTGTGTGTGTGTGCATGCGAGTGTGCATGTGTGTACTTATACATTCACCTCAGGAAGCCAGATGGCAAAGATAGTTATTCTCAGGATGACTATCCACCATTTCTTCTTTTGTATGATAGTATCTTTCACTCAGACCTGGGGATCACTGATTGGCTGGTGTGTGATTCCCAAGGATTATTCTTTGTCTACCCCCCTAAAACTGGGATTACATGTAGTATTACCATGTTGGCTTTTAATTAGGATTATGGGGATCAGAACTGAGCTGCCATGCTTGCATAGCAAGTACGTTATGGGCTGAGGCATTTCTCTAGTATTATTAATTGTTGGGGAAGCTGCAATAATGATTTCCATAGTATGTTGTTAATTATTTATATTAAAAACATAAGCTTTCATCTCAAGTTGCAAATCTCAATGGACTCTAATAAGAAACTAATTTCTGAAGATTAGTACCCCTTTTATATAATAAGACAGAAACAAAATCAAGACAAAACGATAACAAGATGCAATCAAGTTGTATTAAATAATGCCAAACTGTGGATAAGTGAGCCATACACAAGTCTGATAAATCTAGACAAAAGAAAATGCAGACTTTTCCTAATTAAAGAGTGATTTCAAAGAGCAAATTAATCACAGACTTTGAGACTGAGGGAGTCAAACCCTCTATTAGTTTAGAGCATAAATTAGAATGTTACTAAATTGGTCTCTTGAGGAATATGGTTATTATACTCACTCTCCTACTTTTTCTTTTCCAGTGGACAAAAGGAAGTGATGAATTATAAAGATCTTTTGACTAGTTGACATGAATATGTCAATTTGAAGAATAATAATGTAGAAAAATCTGTTGTCACCATTATTGATTTTTGTCATGTTCATGATATGTAATGATTCATTATTAGTGGAAAAATTTGTTTTGGGATATTACTTGTTTGGACATGACACTTGTTTAATTTATTTTTAATTGTTATCATATTTTGTTTATTTACTTTCATTCATTCTGTATGTATGTGCATGAGTGCATACATGCTATGACACATGTATGGAGACGAAAGAACAACTTGTGAAATCTACCATGTGAGTCCTCTGGGATTGAATTTAAGTTGTCATGTAAGAGATTCTACCTGATTAGCTTTCTCACCAACTCTTGCACTAGTTCTGAATATGATAAGGTATTCCTTAAATGGTTTTTATGGGCATACCAAATTGTGGTATCCAATAATATCAGTTACTGAATCGTGTGTTTAAAGAGGATTTGCTTTCTTCAATGAACTATATTTAGAAACCCAAGTATAATGCAATCGCCTACTGTTTTGTAAATTAATCTGAAATAATTAGAAACTGAAGAAGTATATTTCTTTCAGAAACTCAGCAGATAATTTAATTGGCATTTGACAAATACATAGGTTAACATTTCATGGGAATAGTTTAATATTTATTACAAAAGTAAAATTTTCACAGTTGAATCATATGAAAAGAAATACTATTAGGCATGTGCGCGCACACACACACATACACACACATATATATATATATATATATATATATATATAAAGTTCTATATTCCCTAACAATAAAGAAGGATCTATTAAATATATAACATGCTGAAATAATTATAATGAAGGCTTCTTTTGCAGTACATTATTACATTTCAATGTAAAGAAAATGAAGGCTTCTTTTGCAGTACATTATTACATTTCAATGTAAAGAAAGTGGTTCTAACTATTATGATTGCGTAAATAAAATACAACAAAACTCCATATTCATAATTATTAATTTCAATACAGAATTTTTAATTTTGTTTGTTTTAAGACAAGGTCTCATTGCATTCAAGGATAGCCTGGAACTTAATTTCTTTTTGCTTCAGCCTCCCAGGTACTCAGAATGCACAATCTTGTCAAGCTGGGGCAATGCTTTTACATGATAAAGAGTATTTTAACCTTTCTGCTCCAGATATAACTAATCAAGAGAATACATTTTGGACATTCCAGATGGTCACTTTATAACTAAATATTGCACATGGCTTAAGTGCCAATTTTGCATATTATTAATGATTTCATTGGTATCAAGTAGTATGTAACTATATGCATATAAAAATATAAATGATGTCTTCATAAAATGAGAGCCAAAAGACATCACAAAATACTGTAGTTAAACTACAAAATACTGTAGTTAAAATGTTAAAACATGGCTCTTATAGCAATTGGTTCACCATGGAGCCTAAAAACACTCCAGCTATTGTTTCATATTTTCAGTACTAGATATGTTTGTTATTGTAGAGAGTATCTTTAATGCAAGCAGAAAGTTGATGGTTACCCTCATAACATTCATGCCATAAATGTATCTATGGGCATATCTTAATAAATAAGTTATTGAAGTTAACAGGGTTCACAGTTGTGTAGGACTATTGGTGACTTTTATCCCCCAGTTTCCTATAACACCTTCTGGTACTATGAATACTAGACAACAGAGAAGTATCTTTAAGGTCAATGCAAGTTTGATTTTCCCATGTCTGTGACCAAGGCATATGGTATCTTTAGCAATCGAGTTTTGCAGTCAAGTTCCCATTGGCAACTAAAAGCAATAGTGATAGCTGTTTTGTTTTGGGATCTCAGAACACCCCTGGTCAATAACTCAAGATGTTATTCTGTATATATGTTTCTCATACTGGTTAATAAAGCACTATGGCCAATGAGATAGCAAGATAGGCGGGGCTAGGAGACTAGAAGGAGGAAGAGGAAGTGAGTAGTAGGGGTCGAGATGTAGCCCCGGGAAGAAGAGGACGCCAGCCGCGGCTCCCCGATAAGACGTCCACGTGGAAATACTTAGATAAGTAGAAATGGGTTAATAATTAAGACAGAGCTAGCCCATAAACAATAATGGTAATTGACCAACAGGATTGTATCAAATACGGAGTCTCTGAGTGTTATTTGGGGCACACGTGGTTGCAGGACAATGGCGGCAGGACCAGGAGGCTGGCGGGGAGGAACCTGCTGTAACAATGAAGTACTTCATCTGGCACTAGGCTTTTTATTTGGCAAACTTCCAGCAAGAAAAGAGATAACTTAATATAGGGAGCCATTATAGGTTTAGAGAGAAATCTAGCACTAGGGAAATGTCCAGAGTTACACTAGGAAGACACCAACTAAGAATCTAAGGACTAGGGGAGAGGCTATCTTAAATGCCTTTCCCCTGTAGTGAGATTGATAGTTACCTTATATGCCATCATAGAGCCTTCACCCAGTAGTTGATGGAAACAGAAGCAGAGACCCACAGCTAAGCACTGAGCAGAATTTCTGGAATCCAGTTGTAGAATGGAGGAGTGATGAGCAAAGGAGTTAAGACCATTGTAGAGAAACCCACAGAAACAGCTGACCTAAACTTGGGGAGCTCAGGGACCCAAGACTGACAGCTTGTAAACCATGATAGGACTGACCCAGGCTGCTTGCAAGTTGATGACAGTTAGGAGGCCTGGGCAGTCTTTGGGGCCTCTGGTAATGGAACAACATTTATACCTAGTGTACAAATGGACATTGGGAACTCACTCCCCTTACAGGAATACTCTTTCAGCCTAGACACAAGGGGGAAGGTCTAGGTGCTGCCATAAATGATGTGTCAGAATTTGATGATCCTGCATAGAAGGCCTCTCCCTTTCTATGGAGCAGAAGAGGGATGGGATGGGGATTGGTGAGGAGAATGGGAGAAAGGGAGGGAGAGGAAACTGGGATTGATATATAAAATAAGATTGTTTTTATTTTAAATAAACATAAATAAATAATTGGCATTAAATATTAGTTTATCAGTTCTATGGCCGTGTGTGTGTGTGTGTGTGTGTGTGTGTGTGTGTGTGTGTGTGTATGTTAAAGTTCTATATGGATTGTTCTAAAATGATAAAATGTGATCAGTACTGAGTTAGAATTTATTGTACAAAGTACAATAAATATAAATTAATTAGACCAAAGTATACATCTAATTGACAGGAAACTATCTTCTTTTAAAGACCTAATTTATTATCTGGCTCCTTTTATAAAACAGATTGCACACTGTTAGGGTTGATACTGGTGGACAATGATCCCAGGAAGCAAGGGAAGATATTAAGTGTGAGACTGGACCTTTTTCAAATGAATAAAGAAATAAATACATAAATACATAAATAAATAAGAGAGGGAGAGACAGAGAAACAGAGAGAGAGAGAGAGAGAGAGAGAGAGAGAGAGAGAGAGAGAGAGAGAGAGAAAAGAGAGAGAGAATATAATCTGCAGGGCCTGAGACTTTGCTCTTTCCAAATTGTCACTGTGATTCCAGAGTGTGATTCTCTTTCGAAATCTTAGCTTCAGCCATACATTGTAGCTGCTCAACAATTCCCTGTACCTGGACATCCCATCAATAATTCAATCTTGGAATGCCAGAAACTAAATTATTTCCCCACACAAGTATTCAAGTATTTTATCTCTTCAGAATTAAAAAAAAAACTTTATCAATAGTCCAATCAGTCTCTTTGTCACTCCAATCTGATACTTAGCAATCCAATTCCCTTTTTTTCTAAAATGCCTATTGAGCTCACACACACTCCTATTTGTCCTCATTGTTACTGTCCTAGTTTACACATTTATTGCCTCATATGTGGATTTTAAAAAGACAAGGTTACTTTCAGCAAAATGTAAGTATTGTTCTGGCCAGTAAAATCACAACTCTGGAACCTTCCTCTGATTTCATCTCTGTTTTGTTATAGTAAAAATTAAGCCCCTCTATGCATACTTTCACTATCAAGATAATGGAAATAATAGTAATGATAATAGGGTAGCTTTAAGAATTAAAAGTATTATTGGTGCTGGAGAGATGGTTAGAATAAGAGCACTTATGGTTCTTTCAGATGACCTAATTTTGGTTGCCATCACTCACATAGATAATCCGCTTGTAACTACAGTTCTCTGACATTCATTGTCCTCTTCTGGTCACCATAAATACCTGCAAGCATGTGGTAGACATAAACTTGAGCAAGCATATATACACATTAAACAAATAAACCAATAAAATATATTTTAATTAGGTGAACATACTAATGGCCTGGGATTGTGGCTCAGTTGGTAGAGTGCCTGCCTAGCATGCAAGAAATTCTAAGAAATTACTAGCACCACATAACATAGTAGAGTGTCATATACTTCTAATCCCAAAGGAGGTAGGGAGATCAGAGTTTCAAGGTAATTCTTGGTTACTACATGACTCTGTCTCAAATTTTAAAAGAATAATTAAATTTACTAAAATATATAAAAAGAGTAGTCACTAAAAGCTATAACCTCTGACTTATCTCTCCCAAAGGTAACTTCAGTGTAACAGCCTATTAGGGTATAATGGCCACTGTGCAGAATGTTTTACTAACATGATTGAGTTTGTCCTTCTGTCTCTCATTTCCTGAATTGTCTGTACCATTATTATAAAAAAGAATCATATGGATGGCATGATACAAGAAATGAAAGTTTAGGAGGTCGTGGCAGCAATAAAGTTCTGTGGTAAGGTAGAATAGTGGGTAAAAAAAAGAAAAAAGACTATTAGGAAAATATACATGCATAAATGAATCAGATTAATTCTCAAAGTTGAAACTTAATTTTCTTGGCTTGAGCCAAGTGGCTTATTAACTGTATCTGTACTTCCTCCTTCTCAACTAAGAATAGTAAGAAACAGAGACAATAAAGTAAACAAAAACTGAGAGAATGCTGGAAATAAAAAATCTGGACAAATTATCATAAACTACAGACAAAAGCATAACCAAGAGATGGAAGAGAGAATCTCAGACGTTTAAATTAGAGGAAATATATTTATTGACCAAACAAAATCTTAAATCCAACAAACCTTTAACACAAAATAACCAGGAAAGGTGGAACACTGTGAAAAGTTTAAACCTAAGAATAACAGATGTTGAAGAAGGTGAAGACCCCGCTCAAGGGTGCAGAAAATATATTCGACAAAGTCATTGAAGAGAAATTTCCCAAACTGAAGAAAGACATGCCTACAAAAGTAAAAGAACACCAAATACACTGGAAAAACAACAACAACAAAAAAAGTTCCCTTGCCACATAACAATCAAAACACCAAACATACAAACATACAGAATAAAGAAAGAATATTAAGTGCAGCAAAGGAAAAAAGGCCAAGTAACATGCAAAGGCAAACCTATCAGAATTCCACTTGACTTTTCCATGGAAACTCTGAAAGCCAGAGGTCCTGGATATATATCCTATAAACAATAAGAGAGGACAGATGCCAGTCCAGACTACTAACCCAGCAAGACTCACAATCACTGTAGATAGAGAAAACAAGATATTCCATGACAAAATTAGATTTATACAATACATATTCACAAATTCAGCCCTACAGAAAGTTCTGGAAGGAAAAGCCCAACCAAAGGAAGTTAATTACACTCACAAAAACAGGGAATATATAATCCCACTTTACTAAAAGCAAGAAAAAGGGAACAATTCATACACAATACTACCACCAAAAAACAAATCTAAAACAAACAAGGACCAACAATCAATGCTCATTAATATCCCTCAATATCGATGGTCTTAACTCACCTATAAAAAGACACAGGGTAATAGAATGTATATGAATATAGAATCCATCTTTTTGCTGCATACAAGAAACACAACCTCATACGAGGACAGATGTTACCTCAGAGTTAAGGGTTGGGAAAAGTTTTTCCAATCAAATGGCCTTAAGAAGCAAGCTGGTGTAGCTACAAGTTAGAATTCAAACTAAAATTAATAAAAAGAGATGAAGAAGGTCAATCCATGTTCATTACAGGAAAAATCCATCAAGATGAAAGAAATTTCAGTTCTGTATAACTATGCACCAAATACAAAGGCACCCACATGTTTAAAAGAAACATCACTAAAACTCAAATCACAAATTACACACCACACACTTATAGTGGGAGAATTCAACACCCCATTCTCACCACAGGACAAGACTACCACACAGAAAGGTAACAAAGAAACAAAGTAAGTAACAGATGTTATGACCAATTTGGCTTAATAGACAGCTATAGAACATTCCATCCAAACGCGAAAGAATATTCCTTCTTCTCAGACCCACATGGACCCTTCTCAAAAATCGACAACATGCTCAACAATAAAGCAAACCTCAACAAACACGCACACAAAAAAGGAATAGGCCCCTTAACACCCTATATCTTATTGGATCACCATGCCTTAACATTAGAATTCATCAACAACACAAACTGCAGAAACCCTACAAACTCATGGAAATTGAACAATGCTCAACTGCTCCACTCCTGGGTAAAGGAAGAAATAAGAAAGAAATTAAAGACTTCCTTGAATTTAATGAAAATGGAGGTACGACATACACAAACCTAAGGGAAACTCTATAAAAGCAGTGTTAAGGGGAGAGTTCTTAGCAAAAAGAGCCCACATGAAGAAACTAGAGAATAGCCACACTAGAGAATGAACAGAAAACATGAAAGATCTAGAACAAAAAGAAGCAAATTCACACAGGAGGAGTAGATACCAGGAAATAGTCAAATTGAGAGCTAAAATTAATAAGGAAAAAACAAAGAAAACAATACAAAGAACCAATGAAACAAAGAGTTGATTCTTTGAGAAAATCAACATGATAGACAAACATTTATCCAACCTAACAAAAAGGCAGAGAGATAACATGTAAATTAACAAAATCAGAAATAAAAAGGTGGACATAACAACAGATGCTGGGAAATCAGAGAATCATCAAATCATACTTTGAAAAACTGTACTCCACAAAATTGCAAAATTTAAAAGAAATGGACATTTTTCTGTATAAAGATCCCTTACCAAAATTACACAAGAACAGATAAGCAATTTATATAGAGCTATAACCCCTAATGAAATGGAAGCAGTCATCAAAAGTCTCCCAATCAAAAAAAAATAAGTAAATAAAACAAAATAAAACAAAAAACCCAGGGCTAGATTGTTTCAGTGAAGAATTCTACAAAAAATTAAAAGAACAGCTAATACCAATACTCCTCAATGTTTTCCATAAAACATATGCAGAAGGTTCATTGTCAAATGCTTTTTACGAGGGTACAATTACCTTAGTTCCCAAGCCACACAATGACACAATGAAAAAGAGAAATACAGACCAATATCCCTCATTGACATTGATGTAAAAATAATAAAATACAGAAAAATTGCATCCAAGAACACACCAGACATATCAGAGAAATCATCCCACATGATCAAGTGGGATTCATGCCAGGGGTGCAGAGTTGGTTCAACATACAAAAATCCATCAATATAATTCACCATATAAACAAACTGAAAATGAAAAACGACATAATCATCTCACTAGATGCTGAAAACGTCTTTTCACAAAATCTAACACTCCTTCATGATTAAGGTCTTGGAGAGATCAGGGATAACAGAAACATACATAAACATAATAAAAGCAATATACTGCAAACCAACAACCAACATCTATGTAAATGGAGAGAAAAACAAAGTGATTTCTCTAAAATCAGGAAAAAGACAAGGCTGTCCAACTCTCTCCATATCTGTTTGATATGGTAATAGAAGTTCTAGCTAGAACAATAAGAAAACAAAAGGAGGTCAAGAGGATACCACCTGGAAAGAAAGGACTCAAACTTTCACTATTTGCAGATGAGATGATACTTTACATAAGTGACCCAAAGAATTCTACCAGAGAGCTCCTACAGCTAAGGAACACCTTCAGCAAAGTGGCAGGATACAAGATTAACTAAAAAAAAAATCAGTTGCCCTAATATATATATATATATATATATATATATATATAGTATAGGGGCTAAAAATGAAATTATAGAAACATCTCCCTTTAAAATAGCTACAAACATCATAAAGTATCTTGGGGGTAACTCCAACCAAACAGGTGAAACACCTGTATGACAAGAACTTTGAGTCATTAAAGAAAGAAATTAAAGAATATATCAGAAAATGGAAAGATCACCCATGCTCTTGGATAGGTGGGATCACATAGTAAAAATGGCAATCTTGCCAGAAGCAATCTACAGATTCAGTGAAATCCCCATCAAAATCCCAGATCAATACTTCACAGACCTAAAAAAGACAATACTCAACTTTATATGGAAAAAAGAAAATGAAAACAGGATAGGCAAAACAACCCTGTACATAAAGGAACTTCTACAGGCCTAATCATCACTGATTTCAAGATGTATTATAAACCTATAGTCCTGAAAACAGCTCAATATTGACACAAAAATAGACAGGTAGAACAATGAAATGTAATTGAAAGCCCTGATATTAACCCATACACATATGAACACTTGATTTTTTTTTACAAAGAAGCTAAAACTATACAATGAAAAAAAGGAAACATCTACACCAAATGGTGCTGGCATTACTGGATGCAGACATATAGAAAATTGCATGTAGATCCATATCTATTGCCATGCACAAAGCTTAAGTACTAGTGGATCAAAGACCTCAACGTGAATTCCGCCACACTGAACCTCTTAAAAGAGAAAGTGGGAGGTACCCTTGAACGCACTGGCACAAGAGACTACTTACTGAACATAACACCAGTAGCACAGACACTGAGATCAACAATTAAGAAATGAGACCTCCTCAAACTGAGGAGCTTCTGTAAAGCAAAGGACACAATCAACAGGCCCACAGAATGGGAAAATATTTTCAAAACCCACATCTGACAGAGCTGATTTCCAAAATATATGAAAAACTCAAGAAGCTAGACACCAAAACACCAAATAATCCAATTAAAAAATAGGGTACAGAACTAAACAGAAAATTCACAATAGGGGAATCTAAAATGGTTGAAAGACACTTAAGAAATTGCCTAACATCCTTAGTCATCAGGGAAATGCAAACCAAAATAACTCTGAGATACTATCTCACACCCATCAAAATGGCTAAAATGAACACACCAAGACAGTTTATGCTGGAGAGAATGTGGAGAACAGGGAATGCTCCTATATTGCTGGTGGGAATTCAAACTTGTGCAGACACTTTGTAAATCAGTATGGTGGTTTCTCTAAATAAATAAATAAATAAATAAATAAATAAATAAATAAATAAATAAATAAGGGGAAGCAGTCTACCACAAGTTCCACAAATTCCACTCTCAGGCATATACCCATAGAATGCACATTCATACAACAAGAATATCTGTTCAACTATGTTCACAGCAGCATTATTAGTAATAGCCAGAAACTGGAAGCAACCTAGATGCCCCTCAAGTGAAGAATGAATACAGAAAATGTGGAACATTTACATAATGAAGTACTACTCAGTGGAAAACAAAAACAATGGAATCTTGAAGAAACAATCCCAAGTGAGGTAACCCAGTCACAGAAAGACAAAGATGGCATGTACTAACTCATATATGTATATTAGGCATAGAGCAAAGGTTTACTAGAATACAATCCACACCTCCAAAGAAGTTCGGAAACAAGAAGGAGCCTAAGAAAGACATACATAGTCCCCTGCTGAAGGGGAATGGAACAACAGTCCCTGAACAAATTGGGAGCATGGGAGTAGTGGGTGAGAGAGGAGAAAGAGGAGGGGAGAAGAGAAGGGAGGGAGGGAGGGAGGGAGGAGGAAGAGGAGGAGAGAAGAAGAGGGGAAGAAGAACCTGAGAAAAGAGACACATCAATAGAGAAAGCCATTATGTGTTTAAAGAAAAATCTGCCACTAGGGAATTACACAGAGATCCACAAGTTTGACCCCAACTAGGAATCTAAACAATAGTGGAGAAGCTACCTTAAATGACCTTCCCCTATAATGAGATTGATGACTACCATAAATGCCATCCTAAAGCCTTCATCCAGTAGCTGATGGAAGCAGAAGTACACACCCACAGCTAAACACTGAGCCAAACTCCTGGAATCCAATATCAGAGAGGGAGGAGTGATGAACAAAGGGGTGAAGACCACTCTGGGAAAGCCCACAGAAACATCTGACCTGAGCAAGTAGGAACGCATGGACCCCAGTCTGACAGCTGGGGAACCAACATAGGACCAAATCAGGCCCTTTGAATGTGGGTGTGAGCTAGGAGGACTGGGCAGTCTATGGACCCTCTGGCAGTGGAACCAGGATGTAGTCCTAGTGCAAATGGTCTTCAGGATCTCATTCCCCATGGAGGGATACTCCCTTAGCTAAGATACATAGGGGAGGGCCTAGGCTCAACCCCAAATGACTTGACAGACTTTGATGCTCTTTCATGGAAGGCTTCACCTTCCCTGGGGAGTGGATGGGGAATTGGATGGAGGGGATGGTGGGGGACATGGGAGGATGTGGAGAGAGAACTGGTATTGACATGTAAAATAAGAAAAATACTAAATAAAAGAGAATGTCAGTGTTGTGTGAATTTTTAATTTACAGAATAGATATGAAAATAATTAAAATGTGAGTTCTATGAATATATGCCTGTTTGTTAGCTTTGTTCATTGTCATAATACATAGTATAATATCTAGGCCATAGTAAACAATCAATTGATAGAGAAGTTCATTAATAATATTTCTGTCCATGATCACATAGTAATGACACCTACTATTGTTTGAGTCACCTTCCTCCTTTCGTACCTAAGGCATTTTTGTTAAACTTTCAAAGCTAAGCAGAATTAGAAAATTATTAAGTAGAGCTTAAAGCAAAAAATGATGATATACACTATCAAGCCAATAAGCAATCATATCAATAATAGGAAGCAGCTGTAAATTCATTGTAATTCCCTAATTGCATTTCATACCAGTTTTACAAATGTTTTCTTTTTTGATAAGAACAAATCAATATTAAATTCAGGTCTGAGGAAATGTCTTTTTGGAGATTATGAAGACTGAAGATGAGATAGCTATAATTATTTGTGCTGCAGGTCAAGGGGCTGTAGAATATAGATCCATATCACTAGAATAAAACATTGGTTCACGTCATTAGCTAGCATTCTGGAAGTGGGATCAGTTCCTTACACTTCCTTTTTAGCCTCTGTCTCCTCACCTCACATGCAGAAAGAACAAGGTCCAGGCTTTATCATTTCAACAGTGCTTATTACATAAAAAGCATTTAACCTTAAACTGTCAAACTTTTTGAAAATTCCTTTTATACTAACTTTCTATCCATCTCCCATCTTGCAATCACTATAAGCCAGGGAGGGAAGCATGGCGTAATGTAGAACTCTTCAATCATTTTAGCAACAAGGGGGAATTTTACTTTTGCTCCACAGTCTCTCAAACTTAAAAAAAAACTCCTAGATCAACAACATTTCTGATTTCAAATTTAGTTTCCCCATTTATATTCATCAGAGACATATAAAGCTGCCAATCAGTTTCCCATCAGCATGAGATAGCCAGCATTATCAAAATGAGTTGATACAATTTCGGGCAAAAGCAAAGAAACTTGACATTTTAGTCAGGTTGTGTAATTTATCAAAAGTAAATGAACGTTCACTGTTAGGCTCCTTCCAAATATTGAAAATGACTCATAGATTCTCATTATTATCTTCTCAAATCCCCTCGGGAAAGGGTGTGGGCAGAAATCTCTCATGCCAGGAGTTACTGATATACTACAAAGAATACTACATTCTAATAAATGACACAGATTCTCAGAGCCTTGCTTTTTGCTTTTTATTAAAGAGAAATAACAATACCTGGCATACTATCCCATAGCTATCATTTTTAGGACATTATGGGTTTACTATATAAAGCTAGGTACTTTATATACTTGATTCTATTTTGACTTTTATAGCTACCTAGTAAGACAATCATTATCTCAGTTTTACAAATAAGGTAACTAACTTGGATGTATGAGACAAGGGTCTGCCCAAGGTTGCACCAGTTATGGTAAGTGGCAGCGCTCTGAAGAGTGGGGGAGTGTATTTGAGTTCCAAGCCTTATTCTACCACACTGTCATATAACAATGATGAATACAAAATAAGGTACTGTTGGCATTGGCATTAGTAGAAAATTACATTCCTGTGACTCCTGGCTGCATTTCGTATCCATGACCTTCCTTTTGTTTTGTCTAAAAGTTGAATTTATATTCACTGTGTAACTACTTCAAAAACACTGAGTAAAAAAATGTTCCAAGATGATTTTTGTCTACCTTTGGTTGGTCAGTGGTAAATCCTGAGTAATATCCAAGAGCCTAGTAGTTCCCATGACTCATCCTTCATAGCCACATCCTTTAAAACAACACCCCTCACGAAGTGATTATAGGCATCATCCATCGAAATACCTTCTTTATTTCAAGCCACATAGTGTTCAGTTTGCACCTTTTATCTCTCTTAACATTATAAATTATACTAATGTTATGTTTTATAGTTACTTCTATAATAGTTTTTTCACCACCATAGATTCATGTCAATTTTTACTGGATACAATGTGTTTTACACATTAAATGAGACTGTAAATATATTATGGTGGGAAAGTAACCCAGAGATAATTGAATATAAGGCCTCCCTCTGCTGTAATATGAGGAGGAAATGTCTAGATCTTATATGTAGTAAGTTGTCAAACTGAGATTAAAGGGTAAGATTCTTAAATCAAAGACAGTGTAATTTATTTTGCTTCCCCTACAATGCCTTCCATAGTACTTTGCAAATAGAAACTATCCAAAATACTTGTAGAATAAAAAACTTAAGGACAATAAAACACTATTACATGTTATATTTCACTAAGTGTTAGGGCACAGTTTATAAAGAAAAAGATCTAAATGACAGACTGAAATATTTATTTGGATGAAAATAAATTTTACTAAATGTTTTACACTTCAGATGCCAAACATGTTAGAAAACAATCAATTTTGCACAAATGCTGATTTCAAATTAACTAAATGATCTCTGAGAGCTGCTCATTCATTTTGTTATCACAATATATTTTGCAAAATAATTATTAAATAGCAGACTTTCTCCTAAATATGTTTTATCACCATATCGGCTTGTTAAACAACTGTAGTAGAAAATCAAAAATGATATCAGCCAATGACCCACCAAACATTAGATTATGATGTTTGTTTTTAACTTAGGACATAGGTAAAACATAGACATCTTCATAAATTTTAAATTATCATCTGTGCCTTCTCTTAAATCTTCATTTTCATGTACAGCGTTTTTGAACTCAACAGCCTACTCTCTCCCCCAAACTCCAAAGTTCAGCACTTAACCAATGTCAGCCTTTGTTCCTATTTTTTCTTTTGCTTTTCTAAAATGGAGATTATTCTTTTACAACCAGCAGTTTTTAGTGAAACAAACAGGCAGTCCCTTTGAAAACAAATTCCAGTGGCTTGCCACTGCAGCTATACAATACACATCATATGCCCACATACTTGGCAAAGAAGGTCATTGAGCCACTCTGAGGACTGAATAAATTTGTTACAGAGAAATATTTCAATTTGTAGTATTTTCTTTAGATTTCATTACTTTTTAGGAAGCTATTTCTCTGTGATAACAGCATTACCACACTCATTAAAACTTGTCTGTTGTCTTCAGTTTTGAGTTTAAGTTAAGTCTCAGATGTCTTAGAAAAATATGTCTTGGAATATAATGGTTTGGATGTTTTATTTTCAAGTATCCAGGTTAAGGGCATCTTAGTGACACTTCTAAAGTAGTGTTAATTTATGAGAAATGATTCTAAGGGTTTAATCTTCTACCATGAAGAACAACAAAATCTGAAGTAATTTGAAAAGTGCTGAGCAGTAGACTTAGTAGCTCCAGAGTATGGTGGCTGCTTCTTTTTGGGCCAATCATGCAAGAGCAGAAGGAAAATGGATTTTCTTCAGTTAAGATTGAAAAATAGGTTAATATAAAATCCTCCTGACCAGAGACAAATTTCATATTTCTTACAGGAAGGAAAAGGACTAATACTTGCCAGGAGGAAGTGCAAATCTCTCAAAGTAAACATGTAAGCCCTGACTTGGGGGAGCGTTTGGCCTCATTTGTGAGCACCTCTTATCAATGGTCTATAAAGAACATGTTACATCTACAAGTAGAGCATTAAAACTTTGAGGGCCAAGAAACCTCAATGAATTCACTATTTGGATAAGCTGAGGTTCCTCATATCCAAGCAAATGCCATCATTATTTCCAACCATGACGCCTGGCTTCTTGAAATCAGCTGGAGTACCCAGTCCAGGATCCATGTGACCTAAGTCTTCCTAGAAAGCTGGGTGGAGTTTATGGCACAGGCTAGATTATTAGAGAAGATCCAAGTGACCACATGAAGATATTGTCTGTTACAAGGTAATTATTATTTTTTTAAACTAGATATTGGGAATAGACAAAAATCATGAACACAAAGTAGAAGCTACATATGTTTGTTTCAAAAGGCTTATGAAACAGTTGGCAAGGGAAAACATACAGACAAAACCCAGCAGAAGATAATACGTTTTATAGTGTAACAAAAAGCTGGGTTACAAAGAATATTAGGAGTACTGTAATTCAAAACATTGGTGATGAATTTCAACAAGCTGAGCTGGCTTTTAACATCTAATAGCTCAGAGCTGATGTCAGTTATCTCAAAACAAGAAATGTTGCAATAAATAGTTAACAGTTAACATATTTCCTTCAAAGAAGCAAGCCCAAGCCTAGTTTCAAGGATGATATTTTTTGTCTTTTCTTGAAATACTCTGAAAAATACAGCAATTTTCAATATTTATGTTAATGAAATATTAACACATTACTGTATCTTCAGGGGATGTTCCAAGATGATCAAGTGTTTATAATATATGCCACAAATATAAGAATACTACTGAAGGAACAGGGGTTTAATGAAAAGAAAAAATGTTTAAAGACAAGCCAGTTTTGCCCATTATTAGGAAAATCAATGTATTTAGGAAATGAAGCATGCAGGTTTATTCTGTGTCCCCAAAGTGTATGCTTGAAGTTAATGTGTAGAAATTTTAGGAGTATATATTCAAGATAAAGTAAGTCCTTTTAAGTTGACCAAAAAAACAGATTGTGCCTCAATAAGAAATGAATCACCTATTATTGGAGGGAATCAGCAATCAATTTAAAAACTAGAAATGATACTCTAGAGGGAATTCTCATGCCAGAAACATGCAAGCAAATAAATTTAGGTGAATAGATGTAGGAGATGTTTGATGTTTAATATCAATCTACTATAGTATCTGAGCTCCAATGATATTCTGAATAACTGTAGTGGTCAACCTTTATTGTCAGTTTGTCATCATTTATAATCACCATGGGAGCACATCTCTGAGTGAGTCTATCAGAATTTTTCCAAAAAGATTAAATGAGAAGGGAAGCCCCAATATGCATACAGGAAACACCATCCATTGGACCAAGATTGAATAAAAGGAGAAAGGGAGGTGAGCACTATGTTCCTCTCTTTTGTCTTCCTGACGATGGATAATGAGATCAGATGCTCCATGCTCCTACTGCCATGAATCCCCCCACCGTGATGGATTGTATCACTCATGAAGTTATAGCCAAAACAAACTCTTCTCTTCCTACGTTACTTTCTGATCAGTGATAAAGCCTTATCCACAGGAGAAAATACATGCTTAGTATCACAAATATTGCAAAGAACCCATTCCTGGGGAGATCCCATGGTAAACCTAATTCTACTATTTATTAAATAGGCATAGTATCAATCTGTCCTCTAAATTCACATCTCTATATTCAGAGGTTGCTGAAGCTCTCAGACCTCATTATGTAAGTGTCCCTGTGAAATGGATGGTAGTGAACAAAGAAACTCAGAATTGTTCAAAGTTCAGAGAATAAGTGCCTATGGAGTACTTAGTCACAAATGAGACATCATTATCACTGCTCTCTCCTCCCATCCATGAAAGGTACAAAAAACATCGGGAAAAAGCGGTGGAAAGATTGTAAGAATTGAAGAGGACAGAAGTGAATTGATGTCTTGGGACAAGACAGGAACTGTTGTGCCTCCATGCATAATATTTATAAGAGATCGAGCTATCCAACATTCTAACATGGATAGGAAGGCCTCACAAGATCTCATTTCTAACTGAGGAACTCTTGACAGATAATAACTTCTGAGTGAGGGAGAGTCTGTTTTCTTTAGGCATATGGCCCCTTGTAGGTCAACCATGCTCTAGAGCTTGACCCCACACCATGAACTTCTTGGACTATGGGTTATGAAAATAAGAAAATGAATACATAGAGTTGGAGTAGTTTGGTTGGAGTGAATCTTAGAGAAGATATAGGGAATTGTGATGAGTGAATATGATCAAATATATTAAAATCCGAAAGAACAAATAAAATATTTCATTAAAATAATTACTATCTAGACTGAGCCTTTGTTGAACAATGTAAATACATATTTGTCTCTTCCCTTAAGTGTAGTGTGAATTCTAATTGGTTTTAATAATAATTACCCAGAGTCAGATATAGGGGTTAATGCTGAACGATCAGAGAAACAGAGCAGTCAGACAAGAGTTCTTACCTCTACTGAATCCTCAGGCAAAAGGGTCATAATTCTATCTTGTATAAACTCTATACCAGGCTATCCCCTTTGCACAACAGAGAAGCTTTTCAGGCTGTTCATTGTCCCAGGAGACTCAGTCTTACATGCAGCTTTTGACTCTATTTTGAGAGAGAAAGGAGTCTGTGGCTCCTGGGTGGACATAGAGCCTGAACCATTTTTCAGGAACCACCATCTAACTGATAAAAGACCGATTTCCAGGACCTTTTAAATTTACTTGGGGTCAATTGAGGTTGTAGAGAGACATAAGTGTATTAAAATTGTATGAGGGGAATAAGACATGCCAGATCAATAAACAATTTAACTCTCTCACCTCACTTTGATCCCATAATGTGCTGAACATTGTGATAGCATGGCCTCACATGAACCTATCATCTTGTACCATGTTATCTTCAAGAATTTGAGAATCCTTGACAGTTCCTGTAGCTTTGGCTTAGCTAAGACCTGTCCTTTCTCCTATCACCATCCCTGTTGTATGATGACTCAACCTACTAGACTATTTGTGTGTATGGACCTGGTCCTGACATGCCTTCACCTGCTTCTGCTCCAGATCTGGCCCAGCCTTTCACTTAGTAGCTGAAATTTATGACTTCACTCTCAAACTTGACAACAGCAGCTCCAACAACATCATGTCCTTGTAGCATTGGTCTGTTTCACTCCCTTATCAATATAGTCTCTTTTTAAAGCCTTATAAAGCCTTCTGAAATAGCTTTAATTATGCTGCAGTCTTTTAAATTGCATTCATCCTGTAACCCATATATATGCATATATAGTTAAAGACATATTTACTACATGCTATGTAATGTGTGATATGAGAGATAATATTACTAATAATTAAGATTGCAATAAGGGTGACAGTTGGGTGGCTTGGGCAGTTTGTGTGACTACTAGCAGTGGAACCAAACTTTATCCCTAGTGTATGAACTGACTTTTTGGAGCACATTCCCTATAGATAGACACTTGGCTCAAAAGGGGTAGGGCCTTGTTCTTGCCTCAAGTGATGTGACAGACTATGTTGATTCTACATGGGAGGCCTCATCCTCTCTGAGGAGTGGATGGGGGGTGGGGAGAAGGTTGGGAGAGCAGGAGGATCAGAGGGAGGGGGAGCTGGAATTGGTATTAAAATAAGATTGTCTTAAAAAATAAGAAGTAGTGAAAGGAAAAAAAGACAAAACATTGCAATAAAGAACATATGTTTACCTCTGCTAATATACCACAATAAATAGATTTTTTGACAATTTTCTGCCATTAAAACTGTTAAATATTGTAAATTCAATGCCAATAAGTCCTGACATTATAGAAAGATACTAGATGTTTTCTTCTGTCTTTCTAACAGTGTTCTTTTGACCATGAATTTGAACTTTGTGAGGGTTCTTCTTGATTGACAAGTTGTTGTGATTTATAACCACCATAGAAACAAGTCTCTTAGAATGTCTGTGGAGGACACTAGAGTCAATTAATTGCGGTGAAAAGCCTCATTTAAATGTGCATCGAATCAGACTACATCAAAAAGTTGAATGACAGCATTCATTACTCTCTGCTTGTTGACCAGAAATTCAATGTGACCAACTGCTTCATACTCCTGCTGGCATGCTTTCCCCACCATGATAGACTGTACCCTCAAGCTGTAAACCAAAATAAATATATTTCCTTTATGGGAGATGTCATTCTGTAAATATGTTTCTCATATTGGTTAATGAATAAAACACTCTTGGCCAATAGGAAAGCAAGATAGGAGTGACTAGGAGACTAGGAGGAAAGAGGAAGGAGTAGGAGGAGATCCAAGATGGTGGACTGACAGAGAGAACACCAGTCCCCCTCTCTGGTAAGATAAGACCATATGGAAGAACTTAGATTAATAGAAATGGGTTAATAATTAAGACAGAGCCAGGCATTAAGAAACTAGTAACTGGCCAACAGAATTTTATCTAATACAGCATCTCTGTGTATTATTTGGGGCTGGTGTGGCAGTGGGACCAGGCCAGCAGTACTCATAACATACTTCCTGTCATAAGCTGTGTTTTGTCAGATATTTTGTTGCAACAAGATGAAAACTAATACAGACATGTTACTACTCTAAGCCTCATTTTTCACAACTATAAAATTAAAATTATTATTATGCCTACAATAAAGGATAACTATGGCAACTAAATGCTTGACATGGGGGAACAACTTAAAAATGCTACCTAATGGTATTTTCCTTATTTACTATATTTATTGTCATTAGAGATAGCATAAAGTCTCAAGGTCACAAGTAAGAAAATGTGACTTACTGAGTAAGTGTGCAAACAGTGGAAGGAAAACTATACTGTAATTTTTAGGTTTACTGAGATTGAGTCATAGGAGAAGTGGTCGATTATCTTTAAAAGGCCTCTAACATTGGTTTGATTAAATGTTTACTAACAAAAAATGTTCTGGTTGTGATGCACAATTTTGACATCCACTGTTTATTCCCTTTGTTAATGTGACAGATAAGCTCAAAAGCTTATTCTTTTCTCTTTATTTCTGTTTTTCACGTATTTTCCATGTATATTTTAAACCAACCTTTTGTTTTATTAGTCTGTCTTCTGTCAGTGTAATTTGTAGAGTTTAGGTATTGAATATAAGAGGATAGAGGAAAATGGTTTTCTTCTACATTTGGGAACATTTTAATGCAAGCCCATTAGCCTCATGAGAAATAAAATCCCACCAACTCCCTTGTTAATTTGTTCTGACATTTGAGGCTGTAACTCATCTTGTACAAAATAACCATTTTATGCCATCAATCAGTGATTATTAGCTAAAAATATATAGTGTGATCCCTACTTTTATTTATTACTATAATCTCCCTATTCATGAAAGATATTGCTGGAGGGTTGAGAATAGGAACAGTATTTAAGTAAAATAACAGGTCAGTTTAGTAAAAATATTTTTCCTCACTGAGAAAAAGTATGATCTCTTGGGAAGTAGATTTTATAGACGTTCCAACTGCTGAGGCCTAAAAGAACAAAATATGTTTGTCATTTATGTTGTATATAACACTTAAATTTGTAATATCTTAAAATTACATTAGCTACTTTAATGGAATTATGTAATTTTATCTGTCATACACATGCTGAAAAATATTACTTTGGAATGAAAATAGTCATTTCCCTTTAAATTAAATGGAACTCTTGAATAGTAGCTTCAGTTTTTATCTCACTGAATTGTACAGCAGGAGTCATCTATCCCCCTTCAAATTTTCAAAGATACAAAGTCTAGTGAATGATTAAAATGCTATGGCAAAGAAGTTGGTCTTCTTAACATGTTCATAAACAAAGTCAACAAGTTTATGTGTTAATTATAAGTTGAAAAGCTCCAAAGACATCCTAAGGATCAATGAGAATCTCACATAATTGTTTTGAAGAGATGATTATGTGTCTGGTGATAAAAACCTTAGCAAATGACATAATTGTTAAGCTGTTAGTTGAATAATTACATTCCCAGTAAAATCCTGAAGCATTCAAAGTGGAAAAAGAAAGTATATTGTTACCCTATCTGAGAGGCCCATGTAGAGGCTGACAGATTATTTGGGAAATTTATTTGCTATATTCAAATGTTCATCACAAAAGCCAAGTCTGTTATGGTATGTGAGAAAATATTTCCCAGGAATCTATATATCTTGCTTCCACATAAATCTATAGTGCAGTCTTGTGTAAGTAATGAAAAGCTCAATGGTAGGTAGTTCCCCATCTGTCATTGAAGGCCCATCAGAGTGAGATTTGAGTAATGGTTTGAGACTGAGATTAGCAGTTCAAAAAAATACACCTTTATGAGCTTATAGTTTCCATGAGCTAGGAGTGAAGAATAGTTTAGCTGGATTTGCTACTCCTGGCTCTCACCAGACTATAATCCAGATGTTGTGTAGGGCTGTAGACCCCTCCGATTTGATCTGGGAATCATATGATTCCAAGGTCATTCTTGTTTTGGGAACAATTTATCTATATATTGTAAGGATGAACAGGTAGCCATGTCAGGGGCTATGAGTCAGAGGTTTCCTTTTGATCCTAGAGGATATGGAGTGTTACATCCTTTTGTCCCTCTCCATAGGCTCTCTAATAATATGGCAATGAAACACATTTCATTTCATATTGCTAAAATATGTTTTCTATTAGCAGTATAACATTGGATTAACTGCCCGTCCCATTTGTCATATTTTGTTGGTTAAAGAAAGTCTACCTGAACACAAATAGATGAGCAATATTTATGGGTCATCTCACAAAGAGAACTTATATTCCACTGTTCTCTTAAGCCTTTAGTTTTTATTTTAAAGAATTATATATCAAAGAAATGATCACTTCTTGGGGGCTTTCAATTATTTATTCTTAAAGCAAATTGCATGTAGAGAGCACTTATAGCCAACAAGAACATACAGTTTAGAATTTAGTTTTACCCTAATTTGAAGTTCACATTTGTTTCCAGGACCTTGTTATTTATGCAGATGTCTTGATACATGTCAGCAAGACTTGGGTTTTAGTCATTTAACCCTATATTAACAGTCTTTGTTTAGCTTCAGAATAAAATGAAGATTGATGCCTTTCTGAAATTTCTCAATTTACTGTATTTTACAAAATTTCTTGTCATTTTGGTGCATTCAACCACCCTTTTCCTCCTGCCTTCCTAATCAATATGCCATTAGGAATCACACTCTGTGTTAATTGAAATTTTTATTCTTAACTACTATCTAATGGGTAGTCTCTAGAAGGCAATTCTGTTACTTCTTATAAAAAGTGCATTGATTTCTATTGATAATCATTAAATAGAATGTATGTTACTTATTGATGAGTTGTCTCTGCAGATTTAAAGCTTCTATTTAGTTTTATGCCAAATTTGCTCTGTAGCAGTGGTTCTCAGCCTATGAATAGCAACTCTATTGGTGGTCAAATGACCCTTTCACATCGGTGCCATATCAGATAATCTGCATATCAGATATTTGTTACAGTTCATAACAGTAGCAAAATTATAGTTATAAAGTAGTAATAAAAATAAATTTATGGTTGTGGGTCAACACAACATGAGGAACTCTATTAAAGGGTTGCAACATTAAGGTGGTTGAGAACCACTGCTCTACATGGATATAAATAGCCACTTTTGTGGGAAGGGCTTTTTATCTTTTATACAACTAGTGAGTCATTCACTAAAATATGTTGGTGGTCCTCAGATTCATCTGAGAAGCACTTGCCTCCAGGCCTTCATGTTTTCTGGTCCTTTCCTCTACTTGCAAGTCTATTCCTTAGCACATCAACATGGTTCATGTCTCCTCCCTCAGGTCTCTGCTTTTGTGTTCTTATCAGAATGTATCTGCTGAACAGCCTGTCATTTTTTTTTTTACATTCTTCCCTATTCTTCTCCAATCTCATCTTCCTTCCAAGCATTTAATTTTTCTTCAGAGTTGTTAATTATATTTTGATATCATATATTAAACGCTTTGGATTTGAGTTGCATGACTCTCTACCTAGAATAAAAATGAGGAGAACAACAATTTTGTATGTTTTTCTGTCATCTGAAATTATGACTACATAAACTCAATACATCTCAATAATCATGTATTCTAATACAAGATAGATGAATGGTAGGCATGAAACAATGAATCAAAATTTACTCAAATCATATATTCTATAGGGCATGAAGCCTGAAAGGAATCAGGTATAGCTCTGTAAGATTTAAGCTTTCTGATTTAATTTAACCTTATAATGTTCTTGCCGGTCATAGGATTTACTCTAATGAAAGTATTGCTTTACTATAATTAAATTGTGGTAGGCTTTGAAGTAAGTAGCCAAAATCACTTACACCAAAGGAACAAGTAATAATTAAATAAAAACCATCCTCCTAATGGCATACAAATGATTATAGAAGATATAAAAAGGAAGTCACAGCTGGAAGGTCTCATGTCTTCCTATTGATGGTGGACTGGACTCTCAAACCATAAACAAAGGTAATCCTTTCCAGTATGTTGCTTTTTATCCAGATATTTGGTCACAGCAACATAACCTCTAAATAATAACAACTCATTGTTTGCTCACTTTTTACAAAGAATATTGCCCAGTTAATTTGAGTATATAAAAACAAAATGAAACAAGAAACTTGCTGCATGCTGTTATACATTGGCTGATAACAGTTTAATAATATATACAAAGAGACTGAAATTATATGTGGAATATATAATGTGTGTGAAATATGACCTCTTGTTGTGTATTCTGAGCAAAAAAATCAATGTCTAGCAGGTTCAAATATGTCTTCTCATGATGGAGTCAATAGGGACTCTACTGCATCTGAATCCACAAAAGAATACATGATAACTTTTGGATTGTCAAAGTAAAATTCTTGCTTTAACCAAAAGACCCTGACTAATAGCTTCCTAGAAAAAGCAGCCTGAGTTTATTCTCTAAGTCTCGAAGGAACACACAGACACACACACACACACACACACACACACACACACACACACACACATCTATTTCAAACAGTTTTATTACCCAAAAGTGTTCCCAAATCATTATTTAAAGAAAACTTTATTGCTTGATGAAATTACAGAATATTTTACAATTTAAATCAGACAAATTAGTGATTATTTTGTCGTGTACTGAAATTCAAGAATAAAGACAATCAATATCACTGAATTGGGAATGTAGCTCAGTTCACAGAGTGCTCACCTGCACGTACCCCCAATACAGCATAAAAAAAAAAAAAAAAAAAAAAAAAAAAAGCTGAGCATGGTGCAATGTACTGGTAATCCCCGAACTTAGGAGTTAGAAGCACGAAGCACAATTTTCATAAGTTCAAGGTTATCTTCCACTGCATACCAAGTTTAAAGCCATGTAGAGTTACATGAGACCTCACTCCAAAATGAAACAAAATGAATAACAAAAACATCCCTAGATTATAAAAATCACTGGTTATACTTCATCCTTACTTTTTGTTAATATATAATTTAAATTTTTCTCATTTTATTATCCATGTCCTTGCTCCTCAACAAAATAAGAAACTAATGATGTATCTGTAGGTATCTAAAAATACTTTCCAGCATATATATATATATATATATATATATATATATATATGAGTTATGAGATAGGATACAATGTTGAGAAGTATGGTAAATACTATTCCCAAGAAAACCAAACAAACAACTTGTTGTGTATCTTGGTAAGTGAAAAGGTATTCTGTTCTGGGACAGTTACTGAAATTTAGGGATTCAAGTATTTTTCCTATAGAGAAAGTGTTCCAGGAAACATTATTAGGATGTAAAGATTCAGGGAGCTGAAATTAGTAAGCAAGCAGGAGCATTCAACATCAAGTGACTAAATGTTCAGTTGAGCTGAGGAACATCCTACAAAGAAAAGAACAGCAATAGATAAACCAGAGCAGTGGGAATAGGAACTGCATATTTGTATAACATGTTAAAGATTCTAGGCTTTATCTTGAGGGCTCCAGAAACACATAGAAGAGTAATCACCAGAGACAGAGAAAGAGAGAGAGAGAGAGAGAGAGAGAGAGAGAGAGAGAGAGAGAGAGAGAGAGAGAGAGAGAGAGAGAAAGCGAGAGACCATAAAAGATGGAGTCATTATAGGTTTGAAGAGAAAACCAAATCTAGAGAAATGTCCAGAAACCTACAAGATTGATCCCAACTAACAATTTGAGCAACAATGGAAAGGCTACCATAAATGCCCTTCCCTGATAATGAGATTGACAACTAACTTATCCACCATCATAGAGCCCTAGTAGCTGATGGAATCAGAATCAGACACCCACAACTAAACACTGAGCCAATTGGAATTCAGATGCAGAGAGGGAGGACAAGACCAGGCTACAGAAACACATAGAGACAGCTGACCTGAACAAGAAGGAGCTAATGGGCCCCCAGACTGATAGCTGGGAATCCAGCATTGGACTGACTCAGATCCCCTGAACATGGGTCTGAGTTAGAAGGCCTGGGCAGTCTAAGGGACCTTGCCCATCCTGGGCAGTGGAACCAGGATGTATCCCTGGTGCACAAAAGGACTTTGGGAGCACATTCCCCATGGAGGGATCCTCCCCCAACTTAAAGGCAGGAGGGAAGGCCTAGTCCCTACTCCAAATGACTTGACAGATTTAGACGACCCCTCCTGGAAGGCATCACCCTACATGTGGAGTGGGGGAGATGGGATGGAAGGGTTGTTTGGGGCATAGGAGGGTGGGACAGAGGGAAAGAGGGAAAGAGGGAGGGAGTGAGAAGGAACTGGGATCGATATGTAAAATAAAAATAAAAAAACACTAAATTTTTTTTTAAAAAAAGTGGCTGCTACATCAAGAATGGACTTCAAGGCAGAACAAGGTGACAAAGTGTGATCTGTTTAGTTGTGCAGTGAAATAATTAATGTAGACCCTTATAGGATGAACCCTGGAGGTAAAAATTACAGAGACACATGAGCAATTAGAAATTGGTTTATATGTGGTAGGAGAGATCTTTAAGGTCTCAAGCTTTAGCATTTGGGTGGGGGGTAAATTTGGTAAGGCAGAAAGCACAAATAATGTCAACTTATATATGATCTGATACAATGATAAAAGGTGTACATTTATGAGAGCAAATATGGAGATATATTTATTCTGATACTGAAATATTGTAAATATTGCTACACTTGAACTGAGCAGGATTTTAGAAGAAACTGCAAGGCACAGTTGAAGGACAGCAAGGGATAAGTCATGACTGAAGAATAAAGCATAAGGTTTATGGCATCATCATGATCTAGATGTCAAGTCATAACAGGATTTAAATGCAGAAGATTTTGAATATCATGGTAAATGTTACAGCTTTCTTGACACCACCTACTATTATCATTATCAGGATGGTCTTAATAGTCAACCAGTAGACTGTTGATGCTATCCCTTCATAGAATAAAGGATATTTCAGAATAAAATAGGGAGATATTTGTAAACAATTTAAATAAATACATATTTTAAAAATTATGACTTTACTTGGGTTTTTTGTTTGTTTATTTATTTGTATGTTTGTTTTCTCTCTATGAATTTAAAGTCTTCTGGAAATTGTCCAGAGACCAATGTTTGGTAACCACAGAAGTTTATGTATTCCAAGATTCCTTTCAACACTGTTATTCTCTGAATTTTATACTAGAATTTTATTTAACAGGCCTCAAGAACCACTGTAGATCTTAAGGGGGGAAATGACAATACCATCGCTGTTTCAGAGAGTTATATGAGAGATCTTGGAAACACAAAAGCAGGTAATTCAATCATGGAAAGTTAGAATAAATGCGTACGGTGTCAAAGATTCTAGGAGGCCTGACAAAAATACCATGAAAGCCAGAAAGCTATAGGAAGTGTTACCTGCTTTGTCAAAATCTTCTTCCTCAGATCTATTTGGCCCATCCTCTCATTTAGGAGGTTTTTCAGGAAGTGGACTCAAAAATACTTCCTTTTCTCTGACTCAACAAATCTAAACCAAAAGTGCTAATGTCTCTGAGAGGAAGATAGTATATTATTTATATTTTGCTGAATAGAAGAAGAATTAATTGCTTCAATGGGATGAATCATACAGAGGAAGCATATGATAATGAGTTATAGAAAATCAGTACTTGCAGAGGTCACAAGTGAAAACAGTCCCCATCATGTAATAAAAATCAAAGCTGGAGGATTCAAACAATATTAGACGAAAAAAAAGAGCCCTGTTTAAATCCTGGGCTAATTTTTGCTTAAATACTTTGCCAATAAAATTATATATATATAAAAATAAGTAGTGGGTCATGTGAAACTTCATTGAAGATATGCTGTTCTCCAACATTTTGGGGTGACCTTCTCACAACTCTGCATTTGTTGCATCTTCAAGGTTCTAAGGTTTAAGTGGGGGGGGAGGGTGTACAGATGCCTAAAACCTCATGATCCTCAACAGAAGTTGTCTTTCTTTTTTCTTTAATATTTTTCAAAGAGAAAAACAACAGAATGTGACAGACTTGTATAGATCTGTGAAATTAGTAGGTGTTGTTATCTTAAAGTATAGATACAAAACTTCAGAATTTCTAAATGAGTTGCTACTTAGAACTCCCCCCCCAATTGTGCTGGACTGACACAATAGGAGCACTCTGCAACTCCATATGCTACAAATGGATGACACTCATTTGATTTCATCAATCATCAAGTTATTACAATGTGTTGTACCATCTTATTAGACAAATAATTTTAATTCTAAAATTATCTGTAATAACTTGACATGACAAAGTTATTAGACTTACTGGAACTCTGAAGTGGAACATAGGGGTTACCTCACTTTACAATAATATTCTCCCACATGTGTCTATGTGTCTAGCATTTTCAATATTTTAAGTATATCTTTCCAACTCATCTCCCCAACATCTCTATCAACAGTGACATTATTAGCACTACTTTATAAAAGAAAGCAAATGGAAAGCTTAAAGCTAAAGTTACTAGATCAAAAATTGGAAGAGTGGGAATTAAAATGCAGGATGTGTGTCTCTAGAATGCAGGATGCATGGCCTCAGGCCTCTGCCAGGGAAAACACAGCCCACACCTGCTAAACCTGTTTAAGACTGTCCAACAACCCCAGACTGCACACCCACCCTTGGGCTCCATATCCAAGCCTACTACTTGGAAAGAAGTCTTTGGCTTTACCCGAGGCCAACAGGATCAAGGAACCCAAGGTAAGAAAGTGCCTTCTGCCAATTAATATTTCTTAAAGCCTGTCCAATAACTCCACACTTCATCCCTTCCCCTGGGTTACATACTAGGTTTCACATCCCTTCCATCCCACAGCAGGCTGGTCCTAATATCTCCAGTTAATACACTGCCCCCCACCCACAAAACCCAACTGAAGCCTTTCCAACAACCTCAGACTACACACCACTAACCATCCACTCCAGCTCCATACACTAGTCTAGAATGTTGGAAGAAGAATTCTGTTTTAACAGAGGCCAGGTCATATCTATAGTCCCCGTGTCTACAACTAAGAAGAATTCAGCTTAACTGGAGCACAGTCCAGATCTAGGGTTCTCAGTGTGAGCAGCTGTCCTGGAAGCCAGGCTGGTCTTAGGGACACCAGAGTCTGGACCAGATATACGTGTCCCAGTCTGCATTCCCACCCTTGGGCTCCATAACTGAGTCTAAACTTTTGAAGAGGACTGGTATTACCAGAGATCAGGTGACATCTAGGGACCCATAGCCCCACAAAACCCAAAACAGATACCCTACTGAAACTGAAGATATGCTAGTCAGAACCCTATGCCATTTAGGCCAGAAGAACAGAGGGAAAAGAGAAACCAAGGAGCAAAACACCCATCTAACAAAGATCAATGAAAGAATCAACAGCTCGATGTAAAATCACCCCAAATCTAGAGGTCTAAGTGCCAGTGTCAGAACACAATCAATAGCAGGAGAGGCAATATGGCATCACCAGAGCCCAGCTATTCTAGCACAGCAAGACAGGGGGGTACAAATTGCAAAGGAAGAAATGAAAGTATCATTATTTGTAGATGACATGATAGCATACATAAGCAACATCAAACACTCTACCAGGGGACTCCTACAGCTGATAAATATCTTTAGCAAGTAGCTGGACACAAGATTAACTGAAAAATCAGTAGTCCTCCTATATACACACACTAAATAGGTTGAGAAAGAAATCAGGGAATCAACATGGAATACAATAGCTTCAAATAATATAAAATATCTTGGTGTAATTCTAACCAAGCAAGTGGAAGACCTGTATGGCCAAAACTTCATATTTGAGGGAAGAGATTGAAGAAGATGCCAGAAGATGGAAAGATCTCCCAATGCTCATGAATTGGCAGAATGAACAGTAAAAATGGTCATCTCACCTAAAGCAATTTATAAATTCAATGCAATCACAATTAAAATTCCAACACAATCTTTTACAGACCTAGAAAGAAAAATACTCAATTTCTTATAGAAAAACAAAAAATTCAGGATAGCTAAAACAATCCTGTACAATAAAAGAAACTGCAGGGTGTTTGCATAGAAACAGGGAGGTGGATCAATGGAATTTAAGTGAAGACCCAGATGTAAATTCATACACCTATGGGCATTTCATTTTTGACAAGAAAGCAAAAATTTTAAAATGGAAAAAGAGAAGCATATTCAACAAATGGTGCTGGTCTACCAGGATGTTGGCATGTAAAAGAATAAAAATAGAACTATATTTATCACCTTGCAAAAATTCAAGTCCAAGTGGATCAAAGACCTCAACATAAATCCAGATACTCTGAACCTAACAGAAGAAAAAGTGGGAAATAATCTCAAATACATTGGCACAGGATACAACTTCCTGAACAGAACACCAGTAGCACAGACACTAAGATTGGCAATTAATAAATGGGACCTCATGAAACTGAAAAGTTTCTGTAAAATAAAGGACACCATTAATATGACAAAATGGCAGCCTACAGAATGGGAAAAGAACACCATGAATCCTTCATTTGACAGAAGGCTAATTTCCAAAATATATAAATAACTCAGTAAACTAGATATCAGCAAATCAAATAAAACAATTAAAAATGGGGTATAGCTCTAAACAGAGAATTCTCAACAGAAGTATCTCAAATGGACAACAAACAACTAAGAATATGTTCAATATCCTTAGTCATTAGGGAAATTAAAATCAAAACAATTCTGACATTCCATCTTACTCCTGTTAGAATGGCTAAGAACCCGAACAGAAGCATTGACTCATGATGGAGTAAGGGGAATGAACTCTCCTTCATTCTGGTGGGAGTGCACTCATACAGCTACTTTGGAAGTCAGTGTGGCAGTTTCTCAGAAAACTGTGTATCAATCTACAAACACCAGCTGTACCACTCTTGGGCATATACCCAAAGATGTTCAATCATACCACAATAACACTTGCTCAACTATGTTCATAGCAGTTTTCATTGTAATATCCAGAACCTGGAGATAACCTAGATGTCCTCAATCAAGGATAAACAAAATATGGCACATTTACATAACAGAGTATTATTCAGCCGTTACAAATAAGAATACCAGGAAATTTAAAGGCAAATGGATAAAACTAGAGAAAAGCATCCTGAAGTAACCCAGACCAAGAAAGACAAACATAATATATGCTCACTCATAAGTGGATACTAACTGTAAAATAAAGAATAATTATGCTACAATACACAGACCTAGAGAGACTAGGAAACAAGGAGGGTTTAAGGGACCAGATTTCCCTGGAAAGAAGAAATAGAATAGTTTTTTTGAGTGGAGTTTGGTCTGGTGAGGATGGGAACATGAGTGATCAGGGTAGGGGGACATGGAGGGGAAGAGTACTGAGAGGGGTTGGTAGGTAAAGGCATTTCAGGGTCATGTGGAAGCTTGGTGCAGGAGAATCTCCCAGGAGTCTACTGGGAGGACCCTGGGAGGATCCTAGCAATAGCAGATAAGTATCCTAAACTGGCCATCTCCTGTGACCAGATTGGTGGCTGACCTAATTATCACCAGAGAGACTATCCAGCAACTGATGGAAGCAGATGCAGAGACCCACAGGGAAACATTAGGGGAATTCCAGAATCCTTCAGAGGACAAGAAAGTAGGGTAGGTGCCAGAGGGGGTCAAGCATACCAAAGTAAGGCTCACACAATCAACAAACGAACCTGGGTTCATAGGGATTTGCAGAGACTGAATGGACAACCAGAGTGCCTGCATAGGGCTGACTTAGGCACTCTGCATATGTTAAAGTTGTGTAGATAGGTCCTCTTGTGGGACTCCAAACAAACTTGTGGGCTGTCTCCAGCTCTGTTACTGCTTTTTGGAACTCTATTCCTCATATTGTGTCACCCTGTCCAGCCTTAATAAATGGGGAGATGCTTAGTCTTAATAAATGGAGAGGTGCTTAGTCTTAGTGAAATTTGATTTTTTTTGTGCTTTACTGATGCTAATGGGTGACCTATCTTTTCCTGGATAGAGATGGAAGAAGAGAGAATTAGCAAGTGGGAACAGGGGTAAGATGGAGGAAAGGATTGGGAGGGGGGATATGGAAGGCTGCATCCAGGTGTAAAATAAATAAATGAATAAAAACTAAATACCCCCCAAAAGAAACAGAAAAAAATGGCAGAAGTGTATTAGGTCCATTTCAGTAAATATTGGAAATGCTGTCTTATTCTCAAGTCAGATTTCAGTTTACTAATCTTTCTGGAACTCAAATCAGCAGCTTAAACAGCAATTTAAATATCAAACACTCTAACATAATACAATTCAATGATATACTAATTAATAGTTACATACTAAGGAATAAGGACAGGAACATAAAGCTGGCTTTCTGTAATTAAGCTCTTGTTTTTTTTAAAGCAGAAACTTTTGCTTGTACAATAAAAACTCTGCAATTCATAATACACTATGCTTTGTTTTGTTTTATAACTTGATCAGTGGTCATTGTATGATGTGATATGGCAAAATACCCAGTTCACATGTACATATTCTGTTTTCAGACTCAGATCTTTACTGACATTGTGTGCTACAATATAGGAAAGTGTTCCCACTTCAGATTGTTATTTTTAAGCAGTTTATGTCCAGAAACGTCCTCTTGCTAAATGCTTGTGAACCATATTCAGCTACATGACCCCAGTTTAAAAAGCTGTATCTTACAGTTCAAGCATACATAATAATTTATTTTAAATGGTATCTATAGAGAAACTGTGACCTAGAAGCATGATTTTGTGACCAGCCCTGACCAGATAGTACTTATGAGGTGAAAGCAGTTTTGCAAAATGATGATCACACAGGTGAAGTATGCATTGCAACATCTCAGCCAACAACAAAAACACAAATCACCATTTGGAACGTTTGATCAGATGCGGTACACAACTCTTTTTCCACTGTGTTACTTGATCTTCACAGTGAGTCTGTAAGGTAGTTAATATTCATAGTCCCATATTACATTATCGAAAATGAAACTCAGAGAAGTTAATTACCTGTCTGGGATCACATAACTAAAAAGTGACCCAACATGAGGCCACACTAAATCTTTTGAACTCACTGGTACACATCATTGCACTGTGTAATATGCATGCACTTGACTAAAGGTTTGCACATGGTTCAAAAATCAGAAGCAAGGACTGGAAACACATTAGCCCCATTCCAGTTGTGTGTGCGTGTGTGTGTGTGTGTGTGTGTGTGTGTGTGTGTGTGTGTGTGTGTGTGTGGTCATGAAGAATTAGAGGGGAAGAAATATTAATATAAATCAATTAATTTTCAAAAAGACGTTCACCTAGCAGGAAGCTCTGTATGGCATGTGATGAAAGAAACCATTGGGAATCAGTTTTGTTTCTAACTAAATTCTACATGCACATTCCTTTCAGACTCAGCAGCTAGCCTTCTGTCTCACCAAGGACAACTTGTGTGCATCATCTCAGCTTAAAGTAAAGAAAGCTGTTTAAAATTCTCCCTTTCAACAATTCTACTTAGAGAAAAATACCTACATTTACAATTCTTTTTCAATGTTAAATCATTGCACAATGAAGTCCTTTAACAACTGCTTTAAAACTAGAGTAGCACTTCCGCTCCTTATACACAAGATGCTTGTGATCTACAGAGACCAGAATGCATCTTAGAAAAGAACTGCATTCAATGAAAGCCAGCTCTCCTCCAGCTAGCTTGTGACATTAGTGTTTGTCCTGTCCCTTACAACAACCTTTACAAAGGCCTGACAGTCTTCTTCTGGGCCTTTCAAGTCAGATTCCATTTTCCTGTTGTCACAAAATGCAACCTCAGTCAGTATGACATATACTTCCTCATTTGGCAGAGGGCTCTTTCTTCTGTGACAATGAAAATGAAGGGATTCTCTTTTGCTGATAGATTTGAGGACTTATTCATAGGCAGAGCTTTTGTTTCCTCATGGGTTATACTAGTACAGGGAAGTATCTCAGCACTCCAGTCATTTTTCTTTTTTCTTATTTCATGACAAAAAAATCCACTGTTCATATAAATCAAAAATGAAATGCCTGGAGTTCATCCATTGTATTATATGTTCAAAGCTCTCAATATTACTTAACTCTTTTCATTTCATTTTATTTTCCTGGGACATGGCATCATTGAGTCCTGGTTTATAGGAGTTAATAAACTGCATTTCCTAACACAATCAGAGTTTATTAGGCCTATATGAGAAGTAGATCATTCAAACTCATTGTAGGCTAAATACACACTCAGTGGTCTCTGCTGGTAATAAGCAGTGTGTAGTGTGTTCTACCTCCCTCCTTCCTTCACTCTCCCACTCCCTTGTGTGTGTGTGTGTGTGTGTGTGTGTGTGTGTGTGTGTGTGTGTGTGTGTGTGTTAACTTTACAGAACTATACAAGTAGGGTAGAGTATGTGATATATATCACTTCTAACCTTAACAACCCAGATAATACCTTCTGATTAGAAGTCTGTCACAAAGGAGACAACAGATTTGCCCTGAGTTCAAATGTCTTATCATCCTGTTGTGATTTCTGCATCGTTCCTTAGAATGCCTATACAGACAAAATAGCTTAGATATTTATGCTGTGAATTTCGCATGCCAGTAGTTGAAGAATTTTAATTCAAGTTAGAAGAGTAGGCAAATATTGTTCATAGCTGCTTCCTGAGGATACATTCTGTGATATATGCCTGGACTTAAAGTCAATATGACAACAGCTGGAAGAACAAAAAAGAATACAGGCTAATTGGTTCTGCTTTGAAGACAGAGCCATTTTTGAGAATCAAAGACTTGTGGCAAACTTACATACTAGACAATCACATACTGAAAATTTTCAGAACATTTCCTAGCATTATACTCACATCCAATGTCAGTCATAGATGTATTTGCATCAAAACAAATGAAGTCAGATTTATACTTCCTCCATGTTCCAGCAAAGACTAATTAAGGAGTTTAACCAGGATCCTCGGGATAGCCTAGTTTCTCCTTAAGTGACATTCTTTTGGGGAGTAGAAATGACAGTATGGACATATGGGACAGCAAAAATGATTCTGCTGTTATCTCTCATATTACTTTACATCTCTAGTTAAATCAAATGTGTTTGTCCTTCAAATAGACTGCACTAGATTCCCTTGTCACCATTAGATCAGTATGAGGATTGGGAGATGTATTGTTCCTTCCCAAACACTGTTAGCTGACATTTATGGGGTGTTTATTATATGACAGACATTGTTCTCAGCAGTTTACATCCAACTCATGACTTCTCAAACTACAGATGTAAGTCAGACAGCTTAATGACATATACCCCATTAATCTTCCAATCCATAAGCAATCTAGGCAAAGAGAGATTAACTTAGTAGTTGTTTCCATTCAAATTTGGAATGTACTACCAAAGGACCATATGTTGAAGGCTTATTCTTATTGGGGAGTTAATGGAAACTTTAGGGTGTGAGACTAGCTAGAGAAAGTCAGCTGTTGAGATATGCCTTTGAAAACAATAGTCTGACCCTTGACCCATCGTATCTGGATGTGAGTATTTTTGCTCCACCATTCCCTTCTGCTATGATGGACTGCCTAGAGATAATGGAGCTGCCACTGATAGAATGAAACCTCTGAAGTCATTAGTCTCCTTTAAGTTGATATGGGGACATCTCCATTAGGGTTTTTATAGCTGTGCTCAAACACCATGACCAAAAGCAACTTGGAAAGAAAAGCATTTATTTCTCTTGGCACTTCCAGGTAACAGTTCCTCACTGAGGGAAGTCGGGGCAGGATCACAAGCAGGGCAAGTACCTGGAGACAGGGCTGATGCAGAGGCCATGGAGGAGTGCTGCTTACTGGCTTGCTCTTCATGGCTTGAGTACCCAGGACCATAAGCCTAGTGGTGATACTACCAACAGAGGGCTAGGTTCTTCCACATCAATCACTGATAAAGAAAACATACCATCAGCTTTGCTATAGGTCACTCTGGTTGGGTATTTTCTCAGTTGAGGTCCCCTTTGCCAAAATGATTCAAGCTTGGGTCAAATGGACACAAGCCAGCACAGTGAGTGTGTGTACTAGAGAAAATATCTAGTTATACAAAAACTGGTAGGTGTTACATGCCCACTAAATAGTCATTTGTAATAGCTTAAGTTAGAAGTAATCCAAATGTTTATCTTAGTACATTTTTTTTCCAGTGAGCTATTTGACAGGTGTTAAATTCATGATTATCAAAACTTTACAAAATCTGGAAATTTTTATAACACAATATAAGTTCTACAAAGCAGTATTCAAAATTGTAAAACAATACCATTGTAAATTGATAACTTTTGGAGGATATGAAAAAATGAATAAAATTGATAACAAACCATGAAAATAATTATATAACAATAGGCATATCAAGACAAATCTTTTAAAATGTATTATTTATTTTCTAAATATTTGCTAAAAATTCTCATTAACTGCCTTCTTTATAAACAACATTAAAGAAAATTATGCTTCAAAGACCCTGTCATGTACATATAAGATTAGCCTTGTCATACTTGATAGAGAGTCAGAAATTCACTAGCTGTGTCTAATGTCTTTCTGTGGATAAATAAGTGTTCCAAAGACCATGTCTTTTAACATAACTACCAAAACAACCAACATTGAATAGTATCATTTCTATCTTTGAGGATTGCTCATTTTTTTTCAACCAAGAAACTATGTTAGAGCTATTGCTTAGACTTCAGTATATAGGCAATTGTTATACTTCTGTTTTTTTAAGATGAAACATGACACACTAAACTTTGGTTAGAAAGATGAGATCTTCCTTATAATGGAGTGGAAATTCATGAAATTTACATCCAAGGTAACATAATATCATAATCACCAGAGCACCCTGACTCAAAAGATAAATTTAATTGTAACATGATTCTAATTTTTTAAATCAATCTTGTACCTTCATTGAGATCAAATAAAAAACAAGTTCAATATTATTATCTAATGGGTACTTCAAACATTTCGTACTAAAAACTTACATTCTGTTTTGTGTCCTGCTTCCAGTTTTATAACTGTAACTCTATTATCTGGTTCATTAATAGTTAAAAGAGAACAGGGTGAGTTTTCTCTGAGTTTATTCCAGTCCATTTATGCTCTGCCCTGGGAAACTACCCAGTTGACATCCAATCTCCCCAAGAAAAGCTGTTAGGAATAATGAACCGGATATGGCTAAAGGCACCATCACCATTTAGCTATGAGTTGTGAAGAAAAGAGGTGAGAAAATTACTAGTAATGACATAAAATGGAAATAAGTTAGAATAATTAAAATATTTTAAAGAAATATCTCCAAATAGCCCCTCTGTGAAGTTACTGTGGTACAGTCTCTGCCTGCAACATAGAAATAACGATTCTTAACATATCTCATAAGGTTATATAATACAATTGATTTATATGTAAGCCAGAGAAACAAAGTATCATTTTTACAGATGAAAAATGATAAACCACTAAAACAAAACTTAATTTAAATAGTCAGTTAATAGAGTTAAATCAGGTAAGTTTCTCTCATTTGGATTTCTATATTATCACTGGTAATATGTGGATGAATGAGAGGGTAGGGTAGCAATTATGCTTACTTTTAAGAAGTCCTGCATAATTACATTAAAACAGTCCTGGGTTAATTGGCAGCATAAGCAGTAAAAACAAATTGTGCAAGTATTTAAGACAAAAAGTGGAAAAGCGGATATATTTTGAACCAAAAGGATTATTCTTACAAAATTGTCTTCAACCAAGCTAGTAGGAAATAAGGGCTTCAGGTTTCCATGAATAAATTTTGTCAACACCAAGGTCATAAGAAACAACAAGGTCATAAGATAAACAAAATAATTAAGAACCATCAACAAATTCTTCTGCACATAATATATTTGTTTCAAAGTGACTAGCTTATTTTCACATTTTGTGCTATTTGTGATTATCAATTACCCTTTGAAAAATATATATATATCTTGATCATATCTACATTCCCACACCATTTCTCCAACTTAACCATTCTACTAGCATGTCTCCCTCCCATCTTTGTATTCTTTCTTTTAATAATCCACTGACTCCACTGAGAGCTACCCATATATACATGTGTGTGGTGCAGAGTCACCTAATCAAGTATGGGTAACCTATCAGTGGCTACTCCCAAAGAGAATTGACTCATCTAACTAAGAAGCCATCAATTGCCAATAGTTCCTTAGCCAGGCACAGGCCATTCAGAGCCCATCCCATCTCCATGTTAGAATTATTTTAATGGTTTGTTTTAGTTTTTGAAAGTTTTATACATTTATACAATACAGAGTACTCATATCTGTTCACTGCCATTGACTTGATCTTGTGTAGGTGACTATAGCTACTATGAATCCATGTGAGCAACATCCATACCACATCCAGAGAACAA
This sequence comes from Cricetiscus sungorus, assembly GCA_030556225.1. Taxonomy (NCBI): domain Eukaryota; kingdom Metazoa; phylum Chordata; class Mammalia; order Rodentia; family Cricetidae; genus Cricetiscus; species Cricetiscus sungorus. Next base: position 38,701,925 of record JANBXA010000726.1, read on the forward strand.
TATTCCATAACAATCTTCCCCATCCTCTAGCTCTTATATTCTTTCTGTCTTCTCCTGATGTTTTGTGACTCTTGAGAGTAGGGTGAGGAAGGATAAGAATATAGATATCCTGTCTACAGTTGAGCACTCATGGTCATTATAATCAGTATCAAATGCCTAATTTTGATATGTTCTCATGCTCATACCCTGCTTTCTGTAGCTTGAATTAGTTTTATAAGTGTTGTGAACTCATTAAGTTGAAATCACTTATTCATCCAGTGGCAGCATACTGAAATCATACTATGTGCAAAGTAGGAAGTAGTCCAGGCATTGTGAATATATAAAAGAGTAAAGAAAAAACTCTCTGTGCTTAATATCCTATGGGACAAAAATTCAAAATAAATATCATCAAATATTCCAAGGTAATAAATTATAGCCTACATCAGGGCAATGTGGATAGACAGTATAGGGAAGTAGGAATGGAATGGGAAGACGTTTATATTTACATTTCATCAATTCTAGTGGACACTATGTAACTGCATATCATTTTCACAAACTAATGGGTTTCACTATTATAAATCAATCAGGACAGGTCTCATTGGAAAGGTGATACTGGAGGGAATGGGGGGTAATTCATACATTCACAGCAAGTGAAGAAAGAGAAGATAGTAGCTCTAATCAGAAGAGCAGCAGTGGTTGTGATGAAAACATCTATGATTCAGGAAATTGTTGAAAATAAAGGAGAGATGATTTCCTAATCCACTTAAAATGTCATTTGAGAGAACTAGAACTAAGTCAAAGATACCTCTTAGTGTGACTGATTGGAATGATGCATATTTCATTAACCAAGTTAGGAATGAAGGTGCTATGTTTTATCAAGATAACAGAAAGTTTATTTTGTAAATGCTACTATTAGGGACTGCTGTTAGATTCCCATGTGGAGATATATAGTTGGCACTGAATATATAGAGAGATATTAGAGACTGGCTAGCATCTAGAATTTACTTAATAGAGTAAATTCAGGCAGAAAAGAAAAGCAAAACCAAGTATTAAGCCTATCACATTTCAAGGTCCAGAGATTAGTAAGGAATATCTAAAAACAAAGAATAAATGACAGTGAAATTATATCTTTCTTTCATTAACAATCTTTTGTTTCTAATCTATGCCCTCCATCTTTCCTTTTCAATGGTGTACGGATAAATGAGTGTCTCTTCGGTGTGTGTGTGTGTGTGTGTGTGTGTGTTAATGGTTGGTATGTACTGGTTACAGCAATAAGAGATGTGTTGAGAAAAAGTCCACCCAAAGAGTAGTGGACTTTTTTATTATTAGTGACATTATTTAAAATTACTGATACATGGTAGTCATAAAACCCATACTACCTTATGTCTGATTTACAGTTTGTATATATATATATATATATATATATATATATATATATATATATATATATCCTCCATAGACAGTACACTACCCTACTGTCTGTAATCAGAGTAGACTGTTTCCACGGCCATCCAGCCTATCATTCATATACATTCTAACTAAAAACATAAAATAATTATGTAACCTGGCTTTGCCTCATGTGTATAATTGACTTTTTTTAAAATATGTTGCTTATCTACTTCAACGTTTTTAAATTATAATTAGAATCCTTTTTCCCAAATTTTCTTAAACATTTTAGTAGACAGGTGCTTTCCAAAAAAAAAAATTCTGCCTTTTGCTTTCACTTCTAGAAACATAAGTGTAATTTAAACATAACACTGAATTATGGCTATAAAACCTTGAGTTTTAGTTTGCTTTTATATTTTAGAATCCTTGTCCTTGTATATGCAATGCACTCTCAACTGCTCCTATCATCTCTTCAACCTTAGTTCTTTCACAAATTCCTCATATACTGAGATTCTGAAGATGTATCTAGTGAGGAAATTTTAATAGCTAAATTCTTCCATCCATTGTTAACATAGATGCTCTGATTTAATAATAATTACATGCTTTTAGGAACTCCTAGGCTTGCAAAAATATAACCAGTACCATAGATGGCAGGTGTTTCTAAGATAAATAATCAAGAAAAATAGTGGGTTTGGGGGTTAAAAACTAACCAACTAATTAGAGTCTACCTTAGAAACAATGGGGTAGATGTTAGCTTCCTGATGTGGATCATGTATTAAAATGTTTTGTCTAATGATGCAAATGACTAGATAATTTGAATTCTTAGGGAATCTGACTCCAAATACAGGATTATTTGATCTAGTTAGAGGATGTCAGTTTCAAGTGACTTCCTTTGACTTCACTAACACAAATTCATCAGTAATGCTATGATGATATAATTCAAAACCTTTGCAAAATAACAGAAAACCATTGGATTTAGAGAAGATTGAACAGCAGAGAGGCAGAAGGTGGGACAAATAGAGCCTGTTTCTAACTCTAGGCTAAGGTTTTGTCTCCAAGGAACAAAACCTGAATAATCCTTTAGGTTTTGGTACAGGAAATCCATCCAAAGATGAAGAGAAACAGTTTCTATGTGCAGAATACTATTTCAGATGTTGAACCCTATACAGAAGGCTTGGTCTTGCTTTTAGTTATTTGTCAGCTAACATTCTAATCAACAAAGAGTATATGACTGCTTCTAACTACAATCGGAGCAGTAATATGAATTAAGGCAATGTCTTCCATTATATTCCATTCTGTGTTGGTAGAGAATATAGTTAATAGGAATATCAAAGTAACACTTCTGAGCCTGCAAGCAGCACATACCACCTATTTCATTTTTTTTAAAGTAGAAAATAAACATGCATGTAATGGGAAATTATGGTTAATTTCCCAGCACCTTTCCCACAAACTGTGGTTTCACTATTTAAAAAATCCATTTCAAAAATCATAAATATATCTAATGAATTTATTGAAAATTCCAAAGTCATCATGACCTAAATGTATGCTTTTAAATATTTAAAATAGCATCTGTGGTGTTGGAGAGACAGCTCAGTGATTAAGAGTACTGACTGCTCTTCTAGTGGACCTAAGTTCAATACTCAGCATTCACATGGCAGCTCACAACCAACTGAAACTAGTTCCAGGGTATTTGGCACCTTCTTTTGGTTTTGATGAGCATTAGGTACATATGTATTACAAGACATACATGCATGTAAAACAACTATATATATGAAATTAAAAAATAAATCTCAAAATAAAATAACATCTCCATTTTTGAATTTCTTGTTATGTCTTCAGTTACTGAGGCGTACTGAGGCTTCACTTCGTTTTTTCCAGTGTCTACAGTTTTAATAACCACTGTTTTCCCATTAATAATCCACACCCACAGTGCCTGTAAGAAATTCAGATTTAAGATGTCTCAATAAAGTAAATGTATTTCCTACTTTGTGTACTCTAACCAACCTTCAGCATTCATATAAAAGCCTTCTCCCCTGAGAATTCTTTGGTTGTAACAGAACTCAAGACATTTGCAAATGCAAAGCCAAACAGCACTACCAGTTTGCAAAACACTGAGAAAGATTTATTACCTGCAGTAGACAAGAAAAGCATGAAAGTCACTTCAAGATCAGTGTTCTCCTTGAAAAGAAGCATGCAGATTTCATTCAAGGGTCCTATATATGTTCAAATAGTGAACCATATTAGAAACAGGCATGTTTTTCGCATGTTTTGTTTAAAGAACACATTTATGACTAGGCTCAATTTGAGGCCATTGGTCAGTATAGTTAGATAACAGATACATTACTGACCATGTTTGCTTCAAAGTCATAAAATACGTGTTTCAAAAGAGAAGATGGCAAACATGAAAAATTGTGAACAGTCTCATTTCAAGGTCTAAGAACACATCTCAAAAAGTAAAGACAGAAGACCAAACACTTAATATAGAGGTTCATATCAGTGTTATAATGGATCTAGTTGCTCTACATTGTTTAAGAGAGTAAGTCTAAATGATTTAGTGGCATTGACTGATTATTCTTATGATTCTTTAGAGTTTTGTGAATACAGAGAGAATAGTTTTGAGAGTACATAGGCAGTTTCTTCAAGGTACAGTAGCTTTCAGCCCCTGCCCCATCACTTTATGAATTTGCCCCAAAGGTGTTGCCTGCCTGACTTTGACACTAATATAATTATACCCAAATTTGTCTTTCCCCTTTTCACCATCGAGAAAACTAACAGCTTACTTTATTTTTGTGATATTCTTACAATCTGCTTTGGCTTATAGGGAAATAATTTAATTTACATATTTTTTTTGTATTTTCCCAACAGGTTGTGAGTTTTTTGAAGACTAGGCTATTTGCAAGATATTTCTGTACTACCTAATGCATGCAAGACACCAACTGGTTCAATACTTTGGAAAAGAGCTATAATAGAAATATGGTTAGCTAGAGAATATGCATTCAATGGTGCTTTTAAAAATTTTATACAAATACCTATTTTACACTTCATATTTTCATAACTTCTATATTTTTACCCTTTCAATTCCCCATTAGGCTCCTTTGTTCAACTAGATTGTTTGATTCCATTGTTATGTCATATATAAATACAGGATTTTAATGTGTCTATAGAAAATCTAGAAATAGAGAAAATACATATCTGTCTTTCTGTGAATGACTTAATTCACCTGATTGATTATATCCCACTGCATGCATTTTCTTACAAATGAAATGTCTTTATTCTATTTTATCGCTGAAAAAACTCAATTGTGTGTTTATGCCATGTTTTTCTTATCTAGTCCAATGTTATTAGGAAGAGAGAGATAGCATTGGAAAACTAGCTTGGGTCTATAACCTAGAAAATTCTACAGTGTCAAATAGTGCTGCTAGAAACATTGAGCTGAAAATATCTGTGGTAGCTTGACTTGGACTATTCAAGTAAATGGCCAAGACAGGTATGACTGGGTAATACCACATATTCTGTATTTAGAGATTGTTTGTTTTTGTGTTATGAAAGCTCCACATTGACTTCCAGAGTGACTGAAAAAATTTACATACCCACTGGCAATATCTAAGGTCTCCCTTTTTGATTCTCTTCACAGGCATATTTTTTTTGTTTGTTTTCTTAATGAATGCCATTCTGACTGGCATAAAACAGGAGCTTGGTAGAGTTTTGATTTGCATTTCTCTGATGGATAGAACAGGTATTTTCCCCCAAATGTTCATTAACCATTCATATTTTCATCTTTTATAGTAATATTCTTCATTACATCAGCCTATTTACTAACTGGGTTATTTGACTTTTAGTGCTTTGCTTATTTAAAATGTAAACTATCTCTGCACTTTACTGTTTTTTTTCTATGTAGAAGCCTTTTGATTTAATGAAATCCTGTTTGTTGAATGTTGACATTATCCTGAACAACTGAAGTCCTATTCAGAAAGTATGTTTTACCATTTTAACATGTTTTCAAGAGTTTTTCTTCTCACAGTTATAGAATTTCAGGTCATATATTAAGATATTCAATCCATTTAGAGCTGAATTTTATGAAGCATGAGATAGAGATTTTTCCAGAACCATTTGTTGGAGAGGTTTCAGTGTTTACTTTTGGAAGTCATTTATCTGGGTATTCTATTCTAGTCCACTGGTATATATGTCTATTTTGTGATAGTACCATTCTGGTTTTGTTTCTATGGCTCTGTATCATGTATGATGGTACTTCCAGCATAATTCATTCTACTCAGGATTGCTTTGATTATCTGGGACCTCTTGTATTTCTAAATAAATTTAAGATTGTTTTGTTTATTTTTGTTGAAAGATAGCATTTAAATTTTGATGGTAATCTGATTGACTGCTGTTTTTTTCCCGCTAATACGGCTTTTTAAGCATGGGTATTTTTTCTATATTTTAGTGTATTCATTATTTCTTCTACTGTTTTAGAGTTTTTATTAAAAGACTTGCAGTGGTTTACATGAAATATCCTCAATGTTTTCATATATCTGAATACTTGGTAGGCAGTTGGTGGAATTGTGTTGGGAGGCTTATAAAATATGACCTTTCTGGAGGAAGTATACCACTGGGGTGAACATTGAGGCTCAAAATCCAGGTGCTGATTCTAGTGCCCTCTCTGTGCTTCTTGGTTATGGTTTGATGTAAGTACTCAGTTCTTAACTGCTGCTTCAGCCACACATCACTCTGCTCTTCCATCATTGACTCTAATCCTCCTGGAACCATAAGCCCAAAGTATACCGTTTCTTCTATAAGTTGCCTTAGCATGACTTTGTCACAGCATTAAAAAATAACTACATCTTAGAATAACTCTGAGTAAGGATGTAAATGACTTCTAGAAGTTAGAGCATTTTTAAAGTAAATATCATGCTGTTGAAATAAATACATACTGCTTGTAGATTTCCAGTTTGTAATTGCTATGCTAACAAAGGCTATTAGAATGAGAACTTTGATGAGATGAAGGAAAGATAGGATTAGCAAGCTGAAATCTCATTTTGATGCCTGATGGGAAGGTAAATATGGGATCAGAGGCTCTTGAACTTCCAATTGGCAGACAGAGAATATGATACTATGACACACTGATAAATGGCATAAGGAAGGAAGAATAAATCTGAAGGTAGACTCTCGGGCTAGGGAGAAGTAAAGGATAAATATTTGAGATTAGAAGTAAGCCATCTGCATAGCAGCCATGAGGGCTTTGCAAGTAGAACAATTCAATTTTAAATCTACAATAGGAGGAGAAATCAGAGGTAGAGATATAGAATATAGGAATCCTAAATAGAGATCATGTTGAATATGCAGTCAACCTAGACACAACACAGAACAAGAGATGAACAGACAACAATGCTCTGAAATACACTAATATTTATAATTAAACAGGGAATGTAAGTGTTGCTACTATGATGAAGCCCAAGCAGGAGGATGTAATGTCTCAAGAGAAAAAGTACGAGAAATTTTGAAAGAATAGTATAAATTTAAAAGACCGACAAAGAGTTTGCCACAGAAGAAGGCATATGATTAAGACTGGCTGAATGAATAAGCAATGGCAATAAGTCTCTATAGCACAGAGGGCAAGTAAATCAGATCACATCCGACTCTTCAGAACACAAGCATCCTAGCTACCACCAGCAAAGCATCCTAATTATAACCACAGCATGCAATAGAGTGATGCTATTTTACAACTTCATCTTATTTGTTCCGCAAAGCTCAACACACCTCCTGCTTAGATGACTATCATTTTCTTCTGAGCTGAATGGCTCTCTGATCACTTAAATCTTCAAAGTGGAAAATGAAGGGCTATTCACAACTACTGCAGCTCCAGCCAGTTTCAAGGTTTGTGGAGGGTTACAGAAAATGTCTTTGAATCAATATTAAAAGTTTCAAATAAGAAAAAATTAGGGCCAAGAAGATGGCTCAGACTGTAAATGTACCTGCTGTGTCAAGTCCCATATGGTGGGAGAGTCAGACCAGATAATACTAACTTATAACATAGCATGTGTGCCCTACATGCACACACAAAGTAAATAATGTAATTTTATCTAGCCATTGTGGTGTACATTTTATTTGTAGCTCTTGGTAGGCAAAAGCCAGCAGATCTCTGTGTGTCGGGCCCAGCCTGCTCTACACACTGAGTTCCTGGCCAACCAGGAATACATAAAAAGACTGCATTAAAAAATATGTTTCATTGAAAAAATGATATTTACCTTAAACCATTAACTGTATTCATTTGTGTGTCATTTTTATCAGTACAAAGACATCTCCAGAGAAAAGCCAAGAGCAATAACTTCTGCCACCTTTTGTTTTTGTCATATGGTAACACAAAAAATTACCATGTAATTCACTCTGTGACTTGCTATAGCAAGGCTATATTGAAGCTAAATTCCATTTCCTAGGGAACCTTATAATTCCATCCCTTTTATACCTCTCTAACCTGTCTGGCCTCAAGTTAAAGTTGATAATACAAATGAATACAACTGTTACCAGGAGTTTTCCTGCCAGCCTGGTCCCACAGACACATCAGCCCCAAATAACACACAGAGACACTGTATTAGATATAAAGCTGTTGGCCTGTTACTAGCATTTCTTATGGGCTAGGTCTGCCTTAAATATTAAGCCGTTTCTATTTATCTAAGTGTTTCCATGTGGTCTTATCTTACCAGAGAGAAGGTTCAGCCTTTTTCCCTCCAGTCTCTACATCTCGAATCTCTGCTACAACTCCCAGAATCCTCCTTGTCTCCTACTCAAGCCTATCTTGCCTTTCTATTTGCCAACAGTGCTTTATTCATTAACCAATAAGAGAAACATATTTACAGAATGACATCTCCCATCATACAACTTTTAGTAGAAATAAATCTGAATGCGTAAGTTAGTAATTTAGAAAAGTTTTCATATACAATGCAAATGGCTTTGTTTGTGTGTTTTTGTATTTTGCATAATGTGCCCTCAAGTGCACCCATACTGCAGACTTTCATTTAAAATCTATGTTGTAGATCGGAACTGTTAGGTCCAAAGGAAATTCCAAGTTCCCGAGCTCAAAAAAGCTGCCCAAACATCCAGAAATGATCTCAACCTGAAGGATTTCTGGTGGTTAGAAAAAAACCCACATTCTTCATAGACTTATGAAACCAGTTCCCATCTGCCAAAAGGAGTCATTTCCTTTACCTCTGGCAGAAGGGACCTGTGGCTACTTGTGTTATCTATCAGCTTATCAAAGCTCATGCTGACCCCCAGGCTCCCTCAGTATCAAAAACATCTGTCACACATTTCATAGTCCAAGCCCTTCTCCCCTTGTCCCCTTCCTATAAACTCCACCCAGCTTCCCTCCCCACAGCTATTCAATCTCTTTATAGCCCAGCTGTTTTCATTGCATTGTTTTCTCTCCCCCCTCCTCCCCTCCTTCCCTTACTTTCTCCCTTCCTATCTCTTTCTCTCTCCTTGGCTCTCACTCTGCTCTTTTCCTCTTTCTCTCACTCTATTTTCTCTGTTCTCTATCCCCTGCTATTTTCTTCTGTCTTGCAAATAGATCTGGCCATGTCCAGTCTACTGGCCATATTCAGTCTACTATTTTCTTTCTCATTATGCATTCTTCCAGATGCCTCTGGCTACTTTCTAGATCACATTAAACACACACACACACACACACACACACACACACACACACACACCAAACAAACAATCAAAGCCTTTTCACTTAATCATACTATTGATTGGTCATGTTAATTTGTTTAGACAGGAACTATGAATGGTTCAATATCATGATTACACACCCCCTCCAAAGTTTGAAATAATTAGTCAAGGAGCCTGGAACTAAAACAGTATTTTAGTTGCTAGGAAAAATTAACTTTCTTTTTACTTCAGAAGGAGAGATCCATTGTGACACCACCTAGTTGAGAGGTAGCTTAACCATCTGTTGGCAGAAAGTGCCTTCTTATTTACAAACAAATATCTGTGAAGGTAAGAAATGTGATGCTGTTCAATGGATAGCTACTGTTTACTTAAACTAGGTCATGATTAGAAGTCAAGCTCAAGGACAAGTCCAGTAAGAGCCAAATTCTGGGCAAAGACATCAAAGTAATGTCAAGGCACTGAGAGAAGCAACACAGTCACATTTATTATACAAGAAGTATATAAATGGAGTAGAAGGGGGTCTGAGGAGCAGGGCTGACTTTTATATAAAGGTAGATTCCAATAAGGTACTCCTAACAGAGAAGGTTATAAGTGATTTTATTATGAGGTGCCCACCAGAGGTGAATACTGAGACAAAGTTTACAGGCAATTTAATGACTTCATTCTAGCCAGCTGGGACTACACGCAGGTATTTGGGACATAAGTGTAGCCCCAAGCATTCAGATAATTAGTCTTTGGAATGTATGTCTGGCAGCTGTGGGGATGGATGTGACTATACAGAGGCAAGCACGTAGCTAGGAGCTAAGATTTTAGCTGGAGCAGGTTCCACACAAGCAGGCAGTTTAACAGAAGATATACTAGCTTGGACATCTTGATCTTTGGTTTCTAAAACAGAGTTTGGTAATTTGTCCAGGGGATTTTCCATCAAGGTGATAAAATTCTAGCCAAACCTGAAGTGGCCTCAGCAAGAGCACAAACTGAAGGAATCTCTTACCCTGTCACCGTATTGCTCATTTTTTACTCTGCACATATTTACATGCAGAATTTGAGTTTTAAGACACCTGGATTCATCATAGAAGAGTTAAGATGAAGATGCTAAACCAAACCCTAGTCTTCAATGCATGTCAGATTTCATAAGTGTTTCTCACTAAGTATTTAACAAAGAGGATTGCTCCAAGAGTAGGAACCAGGAAAACATACATCTTTGTCTAGAGGTCATTAATAAAGTAAATTAAATAAAGGAAAAAAGGGAGTTGCAACACCATGGAAATGCATAAGAAATGATAGGTAGATGGAAAGAAATAACACATGTCCACAGTTAAAGAATCAGCATAGAACTCTATGTAAATCAAAGCCAGCTCCTGTTGGATCCAAAGAAAATGCTGTGAAACCAAACTTGAGCTTTAATGAAGTGGTTCTCAAAACTATGCAAACATACATTTTATTTTGGGGTGGATATATGTTAATTGCTGAGGGCTTATTCCCACAGAATCTTTTTCATAGCATTGGAAAACTACTGATAATTTAAAAAATGGTTTGGGATTTTTGAAACAAGGTTTCACTGTGTAGTCTTTTGCTGGCCTAAAATTTACCAAGACCAGATTGGCCTCAAATTCACAGAGATCCTCCTGTCTCTGCCTCCCCAAAAGCTGGAATTTAAGCCATGAGCCACCATGACCATCAAAAAGAGGTGGGGGTAAAATTTTTAGTAGCACTTGCAATGGATATAGATTTAGTGCTCTAGATGCCATACTTAAATGAGTTCAGAGATATATTAGTAGGATTCATTTTTGGATTCCTTTACATTTTAATTATGCTTAATATTTTTGGGATAACCACTTATTTGAAGTAACTTTACTTAACTTCATTTCTTCTAAAATATGTATAATTTGTAAGCAAATTATACTTATAATTGAAATTAATTAAACTATTTTCAAAGAAAATAATAGTGTGTTAAAAATTATGTCTAAATAACCTTATTAAAATCATTCATATTTCTAGGAGTCAGTATCTGTTTGAAGGTCACAAACAACTAGATCTCTTTTGAATTTTAATAAATAATGAGATCACCTGCTGTTTTGTTTACATAAATTAGCTGTTCAGTTCATTGCCTAGTAGTAATTTGGTCATTTTAGTTTGAATGTTCATAGGAATGAAATTTGAAATGTTGCCATACATTCCATTTGGACAACATATATTTTATTAAGTGTCATCTGTAGTCTTCCCACATTGGAAACTCCCAAATAATATATACATAAATAAACATAGGGTATCAATGACATTTTGCTATCAAAAGAAGTTTTGAAAGTCAGGAAATAATTTAGGCTCAGAATGAGAACTGAAAACTTTTTCAGGTATAAGATTAATGCATGATTATTTTAAGAAGGGAAAACAGTATGGGGAACAGACATAACTCAAAATATCTTATGTGTTATGAGAAATAGATGAGGGAAAAGAAATAGGTAGAATGCTAATTTCACTAGAAAGGTAGATAAAGAGCTTATCCTTGAATAGTAATCATAATACAGGCACTAATCTAAACACTTTGTGCAAACTAATGTACTAAATTACCACAAGGCTTTGACCTAAGCACTATCACTGAACCTATTCTACAAAGAAGTTATTAAGAATTATCAGATTTATAGTTTAGAAAGTTATTTTTGATGCAAGGGCTTACACCAGAGCCAGAAATTAGGAAAGATGCTAATGTCTCAGGCAAGACTGAAGAAAAACATAGGAAAATGAGATTTCTGATAGAGAAATGACTACAGTATGGTGCTAAACTGGATTTTAGGTTAGCAGGCATTTTCAGCATAACAGAAAAGATTACTAATTATTATTTCACAAATATCACCCATAAATAATGAAAGTGATACATATTTTTTATTTGTTTTCTTTCTTATCGTACAAATCAATCTCAGTTCCCTCTCCCCCTCTCCCATGTCCCCGACCCCTCTCCCATTCCATTCCCCCTCCCACTTTACAGGGAGGGTAATGCCTTCCAGGAGGGATCTTCAAAATCTGTCAAGTCATTTACAGTATGGACTGCCCTCTCCCCTACTGTACCAATTTGTTCAAGGGCACCTCCCAGAAAGTGATACATTCATAAAATATGGTTTTAGGTAAGGTAATAAACACAAAAATAACTGTAAAACAGTTGCTTGGTTGATGTGCACAAGGATTCAGAAAGATTAGAGGAGAAAGCTGAAATGAGGATGAATAGCATTTCTGACTGTTTTGATTGTACTACCAGAGATCCCACTTACATCATTACTGTCTAATGAATTTATAAGAAAAATGTTAGCATGAAGGGAGTACAAGGACTCTCTCTCTTTTTCTTCCTCTCTCTCCCTTCCTTCCTTTCTTCTTTTGCTTCTTTCTTTTATATGGGTAACTTCCACAAACAACATTTATTTCTCAAAATTTATCCACAGGAAACATTAATGAGTCTCAAGATGGTGTACAGCAGCCTGAAATTTGCAAAGGTCCTTGCCTGAAACACCATGCTCAACTGACTCTGAGCAACAAAATGATATCTAAGATGAAGAACAGTTCATTTTCTGAATTAAGTCTTCTCAAAAGACTTTTGGGGGTTTCATGACTAAAAATACAGTACATAAGTCAATTTAAAGAACTACCAGGACTTAGAGCCAAATGCCTTTAGATGATCTGGCCCTAATTTTCAGAGGCTTGTTTAGAAACTATCCAACAAGTTATCCACTAATAACTAGAAAGCAGCTAAAAAGGAGTGCAAATGATATCATTCTTCTTATCAATCTTTAGTGTGTACACACATCACTTTGGATATTTTGCTAAAATGCATGTATATTTGGTATAAAACATAATACTGTGTTTACTCTGAACTATCAGTTGATGACAGTATTGTTTTTCCTTGGGCTATACTTGGACTCAACTGTCTAGGTGAGTGTTGCATGATAAAAATACAATCTAACTCAATCTGTATTTGACATCTTGGTGTGGACACATTAAAAACTTGAAAAGACATAGGTAAATAATATAATTTCAGTGTGTACAATAAAGTATTTGTGAGTTATTTAGCATTATGTTCTATCAATTATTTTACAACCACTACATAGTTTGTCCTTTGAATGAATTTGCCTCAGTTTGGACAATCCATATTTTAAGAGCTTAAAAGTCACTAACACATGAAAATATAAACCCAAATAACCAGTTCCAAATTGTGTGTCTTGAAACAAACATCAACAACCAGAAATTATCTCCACACAGAACCTTCCATCTCTCACAATTCTTTTGAAAAGCTTTATCTTATCTTGATCATAATCAATTGCCCCCTTGATTTTCAATGTAATGTTAAGCAATTTCTTAGCTCAGTATTCACTTTTAATTTTGATAATAGATACCCAGTATGTGATAAGCTCATTTTAGACCAAGCCAGTTAAGGAATTAAATAGGAAATATAAAGAGAATTAGAAAAGGAATATGAAAATAAAAATTCAGGCCCATTTTCTTTCTAGATGATTTGAGCCACAGTAAGTTCCTTTCTGGTAAAATGTAAGTAGATAGTAGAATATTGTCTCTAAGGCTCTTTCCAGTTCTATTTCTGCTAAACTGTATCTAATATTAAGCATATTAAGCACATTCTAATTGCAAGTCAACATTTGAAGTATCAAACTGGTATATGGCAACACTTGTGGGTCTTAGGTCATCTCAACAATATATCAATTTTGCTGATTAATGAACTTGGAAAGATAATCTATACTTAAATATTTCTTAATATCCAATCAATCAAGAAAAATAGCCTTTGCCACAGCAGCAGTGATGGGGCAGAAATAGAAGTCGTGTACCAATAATTCTATCATAATTAGCTGTCTAAACTTTCCAGTAAATCCTAAGTTTTCCTGCTTGTTACAGGCAATGCCAAGCTTAAAAACAGTATGAAACAAAATAACTGCTACATTTACTACCCCCGTTCTCATGGCAAAATGACAATGATAAGTTAAAACCTCTTTTTCCAATTCATATTGGTAAATCTTTACTTAAAACTACCTACTAGATAGGGCTCCAAAGAATATATGAATAGGTTAGAGTTATGAACACTAATGTCCTTAACTTACATGGAGTTGAAATCATATAACATAAACCATAATATTATTTTAACAAGGAGAGATTACCCAGTGGCTTTCATGAAAGGCCAATACTATTTTTGATAGGTTTGGAAGATACAAAGAAATTTGAGGGTTTCCTCCAAGATTCAGAAAAGAAATTGAGAAAGGGAATAGACATACTATTTAGATAACTCTAAGTTCTTTACCCCAAATAATATTCCTCTCCTTCATAATTTTTATTCATTATCATAATCCAAGAAGAACTTTCCACTTAACAGCTCATCTCTTCCCTCCGATGGAGTTGGAAAGGGTATCACGATGGAAAGAGAATTGAAAGCACATACTCACAGAGGGGTTACCACAAAAGGCAATTTTTAAAAATATGAAGATATGAAAGCATTACTGAGAAAATACAATCCCCAAAGGTTTCTGGTTTAAGTGGATACATACATATACTTACAAGAGGATTTTACAGATATGGAGATGTAAAAACACAACTGAAAAAGATAGTCTTCCCAAGGTTACTGGTTGTGATGGATTGAAATAAAATGGCCCCTAGAAGGAGTGACACTATTAGAAAGTGTGGCTTTGTTGGAGGACGTGTGTCATTGTGACGGTGAACTTTGAAGTCTTTTGCTCAAGCTTCCCTCAGTGTGACTGTCAGTCAATTTCCTGTTTCCTGCAAGATGTGGGACTCTCAGATATTTCTTCAGCACTATGTCTACCTTCATGCCATGCTCCCCATTATGTTGATAATAGACTGAACCTCTGAAACTGTAAGCAAGCCACCCCAATAAAATGTTTTCTTTATAAGAATTGCTATAGTCATGTTATCCCTTCATAGCAATAGAAAACTCTAAGACAAGATTCCCAAATAAATGAAATTTGATATGTAATACTTAGAAGATATTTAATACAAATCTTCTACGCAGCAATAATGAAGCCAGAGTACTTAGATATTCAAGTTAAAACAGCATTATAAAAATACAATAATTATTACAGTATGGCTGTGGAACTGCATCTGTTGCCATCTCTCGAGTTTCTTTGATGACTATTCTGCAAAGCTCTGGTCCCAGAACACTTTGCCATCAGGACAAACTGTAGGTTGAAGGTTTTATGGCTGGGTTGGAATTCCAATCCCTCCACTTGAGACTTTGCCTGGTTACAGAAGCTAGCCAGTTCAGTGTCAGTGTCCCCCTTTACTGGGTGTCTTTGCTATGGCCACTCTTGTAGATTCCATGGAGTTTCCCTTGGACTAGGTATCCATCTCACCCCTGAAATGCTTCCAAATTCCAGTCATTTCTCCTAGTATTCCCTCTGACTTACTTCTTCCTTCTCCCAACACCATCTGCCCTCAGTCCGCCCACAAAATCTAATCCATCCCCCCTAACTAGGGAGATCCTTTCATCCTCCCCTAAGCCTCAAATCCTTGTTACTTAGTCTCTCTGGGTCTTTGGATCATGGCATGATTATCTTTTACTTATATCTAATATCCACTTATTAGTGAGTATATAACATGTTTTTCTTTCTGGGTCTAGAATACTTCACAGAGGGTAATATTTTTCTAGTCACATCCTTTTGCCTGAAAATTTCATGATGTAATTTTGTAGCAGCTGAGTAGTACTCCAGTTTGTAAATGTACCACGTTTTCCTTGTCCATTCTTCAGTTGAAGGACATCTAGATTGTTTCCAGGTTCTGGCTATTACAAATAATGCTTCTATGAACATAGCTGATCAAATGTCCTTGTGGCATGATTGAACATCTTTTGGGTATATGCCAAGGAATGATATAGCTGGGCCTTCAGGCAGACCAATTACCAATTTTCTGAGAAACTGTCATATTGATTTCCAAAACTGGCTATACAAGTTTGCAATCCCACAAAAGGTGGAGGAGTATTCACCTTGCTCCATATCCTTGGAGCTCAGAGAGTCTGTGGAGGACAGGGAGGAAAGATTGGAAAAAACACAGAGGACAGAAATATTATGAAAATATGGCCCAAAGAATAAACTGAGTGGGACTCATGGTGGTTGATAGAGATCAGAAAGCCTGTAGCCTGATGTTGTGGGATATTTTTACACTGTGTAAAGATATATTTGTTGTGATTTGTAATAAAAAGCTGAATGGCCAGTAGTTAGATAGGATGTATAGGTGAGATCTCTGGGTAAAGAAAGGAAGTGGAACAGGAATCTAGTCATGCTGAAGATGCCAGGAAACACAGAGAGGAAACAGGAGGTACAAGATGAAAGAGATATAATGCCATGTGATAGAACACAGATTAATATAAATGGATTCATTTAAGTTATAAGAGCCAGTTGGGAATAAGCCTAAGTTACAGGCAGAGATCTGTTTCTGTCATTTCTATAGATTTTGGAAGTTTTACTTGCTCTGTGCTTCCTGTTTACTTGGGTAATATTATAACCTTCTTGTGTCTCTGATGGAGTTTAAAGACTAGATAGTATAAAATTGCCTTTGTTAACAAATTCAGAAAGGAAAATTACATAGGAGGTGTTGATGTTTATAAGGTTGAGAAACATAGAAGCTTAAGTTGTTCATCTATTAAGATATTTTATGCCTAAAAAGATATTTTTAGGATGGTAATAAAAATTATGATTTAAAATGGTTCAAATATAAAACTTTGGACTCACTGAGATAGGATAGATAATACAGTATTTTCTCCAAATTTGCTAAATACATATAAACTAAACATTGTGAATATAATTCTTACTTGATAATTGTTCTTGTTGTATATAATTTCACCATGTTAGAGTGAAGACCTTTCATTTTTATTCAGACAAAAAAGGAGATGTTGTGGGATATTTGTACACTGTGTAAAGATGTATTAGCATAATAAGCTGAACAGCCAAAAGCTTGGTAGGAGCTATAGGTAGGACTTCCCGGGAGAGAAAGGACGAAAAGGAGAAATCTATGTGAACAGGAGATATGGAGAAGAAACAGGAGGTCTGAGATGAAAGAGAGGTGATATCAGGTGACAGAATGTAGATTAGTATAAATGGTTTAATTTGTGTTATAAGAGCTAGTTGAGAACAAACCTAAGCTTTCATAACTAACTTCTCTGTGGCTTTATTTGTGGGCCAATGGTCCCAATAAGAAAGCTTGCTTCAGTCTGACCTAGGTCCTCTGTATATATGTTATGGCTGAGTAGCTTGATGTTCTTGTGGATTTCCTAACAGTAGTGTCATGGAGTACCTCTGATTCTTTTGCCTATTTGACTGTTTTCTCTCTACTGGGTTGCCTTGTCCAGCTTTGAGGTAATGATATAGTCTAGTCTTACTGTAGCTTATTATGTCATGTTTCATTGATGTCCCTTGTAGGCCTGCTTTTGTTCTGAAGGTATACAATAGGGGGTGAAATGTGGAAATGGAGGGTTGGAGGGGAGAATCCACAGGAGAGGGGAGGGAGGGGAAACTGTGGTCAGCATGTGATATATAGGAGAATAATACAAATGAATACATGTGAATCAATGAAACATACACATTCAGCGGCCATGAATGCCAGAAGAGGGCTCAGGATCCCTTGAATTGGAATTATAGAATACTGTGAGCTTCCATGTGGGTGCCAGGAATCAGATCCTGGCCATTTCTGTAGCCTCTATACTTAATTTTTATAGTTTTAATTTTTCAACTGATAACAAGAAAAAGTCTGTGTTTATGGACTTCTATGCAAAATTCTTGCTATTATCTACCACAAACTGGAATTTTAGGCATATGCTACAGCTGAATATGTATTTTCAACTTTTCATGAGATTAGCAAAAGTATGAATGTATGTCTACTCACAAAAAGACAGGTCAAATACTTATGAGAATATGGAGAAAATGGAACATTGATGTCATCATTGTTATAAATATTAGATGGAAAAGGCATTTTGGAAAATGATCTGACGGTATCTTAAAATGTTGAACAGAGATTTACCATATGACCCAGTATATCCAAACCTATGAATACACCCAAAGGCAATGAAATAAAAATATGTTTGCAGAAAAAGTTGTACATCAATATTTATAGCAAATTATTTATGATAACCAAAAAGAAGAAAATATAAATGTTCATCAGCATTTAATGCAAAACTAATATGCAGAATAATACATATCTGGTAATAAAACACAGTACTTATATATTGTTACAATATAGATGATTCTTGAGACAATATGCCAAAGTAAATTTTAGATAAAATAGACCATATATTGATTTCCCTCAGGGAAGAGGACAACATTTGTTATCCAACATCAAATGGTCATCTCTGTAAGCACACCCACATGAGTAACATTGTACAAACTGATCAGGTTGTATCAGAATGTATCATCAAATAATGAAAAAAAAATCTCTTGAATTTGAAAGAGAGCAAGGAAGGATATGTGGGATTGTTTGAAGGGAGGAAAGAGGGGCAGAAATTAAGTAATTATAATATAAAAAGGAAAAAATTGACCATATAGTGCATGATTCAATTTACATGAAATGTCCATAAAAGGCTAATTTGTAGAAACAGAAAGTATATTAATGATATCCTAAGGTTGAAAAAAAATGATATGAAAATGGGCGTTTCTTGAGATGCACTAAATACATTGACATTGAACAGAGGTGTAGTGACTTTACCTCTTTTAAATCTGAAAAAGAAAGCAAACCTCACTTAATTTTCCCTTTAAAATAAGTAAATTATATGATATATAAATTGTAATCATGAATATATTACAATGTGTATTAAATATCATTGATATATGGGATATAGGAAACTGAAACAAAATTATTGTTATTCTGTCTCAATATTTGTTTGTGATAAAAATTTACAAATAAATCCAATAAATTAAATGTTTTTTATATGAACATCTGAAGTGAAGTAGTGAAGAGTAGTAATATTTTATATATAAGCAAAGCTGTTGCTGTCCTCATAAACACAAAGAATTATTTGATGTAAACAAACCTAAAAGTACAGTTGGTGTGAATTTTGAAAGTTTGGCTTATATTATGTTTCCACTACTTTGTGGTACTAAACCTTAGGTTTGGAGCCTCAATTTTATTTTTATCTTCAACCAAGAGAACATCAGAAACATACAAGAAAACTTGCTTTTAAATAGAAAGTACAATATAAATCAAAAAGAAATTTTCTCTAGTTATGGTGATAGAAAGCATGAAACATGAACTTGCATAGCTATGTTAAATAATAAAATGATCACTGTGAAAGATGGTGTAGAAAGACTGTAGAAGCCAGAGGATCAGGAAGTTTGCTGTAAGAGTTTGTCTCCTAGGAATGCCAGAAATGACACCAGTGAAGTGTCACCAACATAAGTACCTAAACAAGAGCTAAACAAGGATGACATCAATAGACACGATAAAGTGAATAGTTCATGAAGCCTCCACCTTACACAAAGAATTACAGGTTGCTAAGGAATGGTGTAAGAGGGAGGAGAAATAGTCTCGCTTCGATTCCAATACCAATACCATGTAGTTAGCCATGTAGTTATCCTTCAAAACACACACAGAAGAAACAATATACAGACTGAGCAGGTAGTATTTATGTATTTAGGAATACATATATGTATGCACATATGCATACATATTTTGTGTGTGAGAATTACTTTATTATTTCTAGGAGGAGACACCATGACCAAGGCAACTTATACAAGAAAGTGTTTACTGGAGGCTTGCTTAGAGTTTCAGAGGGTGCATTCATGATCATTAGAGCAAGTAGCACAGCAGCAGGCAAGCAAGCATAGTGCTGAAGCAACAGCTGAGAGCCTACATTTTTATCCATAAGCAGCACATGGTAGAGTGAGAGCTAACTGGAGTGGCATGGGCATAGTATTTTGAAACTTCCATGCCTACCTCTAGTGACACACTTCCTCCAACAAGACCAAATCTCCTACTCATTTCTAAATATTTCAACAACTGGGAACCAAGCATTCATATATATAAGCCTATGGAAAGATAATAATGGGAGTGTTCATTGGAGGGGTTGGCGGGAGGAAGGGGGAAATGATGTAAATATATAATTTCAAAAATTAAAAAAAATAAAAAGTTACCCTTAGATAGACTTTGGAATGTTGAAAGATTTATTTTTAGTTTTACTGTAAAGAAAAGTTTCATAGGCATGCTGGTTTTTTGATAGATAGACACTTGCATTTTAGGCCTTAGAGGTGGTTTGATGAATAAAATAAAAAGTAAATAAAATAAAGGAAGTGTGGACCATATATAAGGGATTCAAGCCTCTTACCTGACCTATGACATTTCTGATTTGTTTTTACCCTTTATAAAAACTGTACTCTTGTCCAATGGTGGTAGCACATGTCTTTAATCCCAGAACTTGGGAGGCAGTACAAGGCAGATCTCTGTGAGTTTGAAGCCAGCCTGGTCTACAAAGTGATTTCCAGGATAGCCAGAGCAGTGACACAGAGAAATCCTGTCTCAAAACAAAATAAAACAAACAAAAAATGAACAAACAAAACAAAACACAAAACAGAACAAAGCAAAACTGTACACTATTTACCATACATCTCTCTTTCCCTTCTCTATTCTGACTCAATACCCTGTAGAGCCTACCTCCTACTCTCATGTGGTACTACATATGATTATTATCTGATGCAACTGATTTGCTTATAATATTCATGTAACATTATCCTAATTTCATATGGTATTACAGTATTTAACATTATTCTAATTTCATATGGTATTACAGTATTTAGGATTCAATATTATAATATACCTTAGATTGAATATGTAAGGCATAAAATTGTCACATTATGTTTATTTTGATCCATATACACAGTGCTACTTAAAAACTTTTTGATGAATTCATGAACATTCACTGAATGTTTATTAGTCTTAGTTTTGCCCAATATATTAGTAGACAAAATATAACATAAAACTTCATTTCTGGACCTAAGCTGCTTACAGCCTAGCCAGAAAGTCCCAATACTCAAGTGAAGTATTTTTTTATGACACTAGAAAACTGAATACAATGCATACATCATTGAAGAT
Organism: Cricetiscus sungorus; assembly: GCA_030556225.1. NCBI lineage: Eukaryota > Metazoa > Chordata > Mammalia > Rodentia > Cricetidae > Cricetiscus > Cricetiscus sungorus. The sequence continues at coordinate 38,723,033 of JANBXA010000726.1, forward strand.
TATCTATCTGCCCTTAGCTTATCTCCAATAGGGCCAGTTAAATATATTTAACTTAGCCATTTGTTATGAATGGCAGAATTATTATACATATCTAGGCTGAGAGTAGTGGGACTCGGGGAGATGGGATTAAGAAAAACTATTAGATTATTTCCTAAATGATAAATTGTATAGTATAAAAATTAACAAATTGATAAAATGTGCTTGCAAATGCCAACTAGTTATTGCTTTAATTGTTGCAAGTAAAACTTTTCAAATGAAAGAAATCACTTCTTATTTTACCTCAATAAATACCACACTATAATTCCTCAGTTCCCTGAAGATATATTGAATAAATTCTTTCATAAATAAATATTTCATTTTAGGTATCACTAATGAGAATGACTATTTCACTTGCCATTTATTTTTGCTTTTCTCTTTTTAAATATAATTTTTACTTAAATTTGAAAAAGCTTGTTTTACATGTCAATCCCAGTTCCCTCTCTCTCCCCTCCTCCTCTTACCCCCACCAATCCACTATCCCATCCCAGTTCTGCTCCCCAGGGAGGGTGAGGCCTTCCATGGGGAGTCTTCAAAGTCTGTCATATCAAGTGTCTAGGCTGAGGGAGCATCCCTCTATGTGAAATGGGTTCCCAAAGTCTATTCTTACACAAGAGATAAATACTGATCCACTACCAGAGTCCCCATAGACTGACTGTTCAGCTCTCCAAACTAACATCACAACCAGGGAATCTGGGTCAGTCCTATGCTGGTTTTCCAGATTTCAGACTGGAGTCCATGAGCTCCCCCTTGTTCAGGTTGGCAGTTTCTGTGGGTTTCTCCAGCCTGGCCTTGACTGCTATCCTCATCACTCCTCCCTGTCTGCAAAAGGATTCCAAGAGTTTGGTTCAGTGTTTAGCTGTGGGTGTCTGCTTCTGCTTCCATCCGCTACTAGATGAAGGCTTTAGGATGGCATATAAGGTAGTCATCAAACTCATCATCCAGGAAAGGCATTTAAGATAGCCTCTCCACTATTGGTTAAATTGTTAGTTGGGGTCATCCTTGTAGATCTCTGGACATTTCCCTAATTTCTCTTAAAACCTATTATGGTTCCCTCTATTATGGCATCTCTTTTCTTGCTTTCTCTGTCCATTCCCTGACTCAGTCTTCCTGCTCCATCATGCCTACCTTTCCACTCCACTTCCTGCTCCCATGCTCCCAATTTGCTTGGGAGATCTTGTCCCTTTCCCCCTTCTCTAGGGGACCATGTATGGCATATACCCAAAAGATGCACATTCATACAATTAGGACATCTGTCCAAATATGTTCATAGCAGCTTTATTTGTAATAGCCAGAACCTGGAAGCAAACTAAATGCCCCTCAGATGAAGAAAGGATGGAGAAAATGGGGAACATTCACACAATGAAGTACTACTCAGCAGAAAACAAAAAAAAAAAAACAAACAAAAAAACAATGGAATATTGAAATCTGAAGGTAAATGTATGGAACTAGAAGAAACCATCCTAGTGAGGTAACCCAGTCACAAAAAGACAAACTCGGTTTGTACTTGCTCATATATGGTTTTTAGACATATAGCAAAGGATTACCAGCCTACAATCCACACTGTCAGAAATGCTAGGAAACAAGGAGGACGCGAAGAGAGACATATTTTTAGTAGTACTTGGATTATGTACCTTCATTGCTGAAAGCCAGTTGTCTTACATACGCAAAATTGGACAATCAGAATTTTTCATAAAAATTTAGTAGTTCTTTAGACATGTTGCTAAAAGTATATTAATGACTATTGTGGTAGACAGAAGTCCTAGCTTCTAGGACTCCCAACCCTAGCATACACACCTTCATTTTAATGTGGTAAGTTATCACCACTATGAATTTTGTTACATTTCAAAGAAGATCTAAAAATTTGCAGATGGAACTGAATTTCCTAATCAAGTGACATCAAGTTAACAAAAAAGATATTATCTTGGTTTGACCTGACCTAGTAAAATAAAACTTAAATAACAGATCTGAGAGATTCTAAGAAGCTGTCCTGAAAGGGAACTAAGAACCATGTTTAGAAGAAAGAGAGTCAATAGAGGGCTTGAGGCATTGCCTAGGAGACAAAAATAGGTGACAGCTAATATTCAGCAAGAAAATTAAACCATTTTCTTATAATCATGAGTGCTAATTCTTGCAAGAATCTAAATGAACTTAAAAGCACACCCTGAGCTTCAGATGAGAACACAGTGAGGCAAAAATGTGTTATTTCAGCCGTGTGATACCACATCAAATACAGTAGGTAGTGCATGGGCAATGCTGCTCTAGAAGTCATAATTTTTAAAATGAAAATCCAAATGCCACGTGTGGCATACCTCCTTGTGAGATTTTTTGTGGGGGGAGGACCTAGAGGTCCCCCCAAATAATATAATCTCCTTCCATTCTTATTGGTTAACAGCAAGAATTAAATGTAATATCATATTACTAGAGATATTAACTATCTTGGTTACAAGATGCAGAAAAATAAATCTGGAAGTCATCTGGAAGCTTTCTTCGGGCTACCTTTCATACTACTTGAATGTGGTATGTAGGCTGCTGGGAGAGAAAAGTCACAAACAGTCTTACCCAGCTATTAATAATACAAGCTATAATACAAACCTTACAGATAAAATAGTCTCACTCACATGACTGTGTTGTGAATATTCAATGGCTTTCTGATTATATCTGAAGCCTGTTCAACATGAGGAATTCATGCCTGGTACTATAAACATAGTCAAAAGTCCATGGCTGATGTCATAAATTATTTCTCTATTGTTATGGGGTGACACTATGACCAAGGCAACTTTTAAAAGAAAGTATTTACTTGGGACAGTTTTTTTATAGTTTCAGAGGGTTAGTCCATGATTTTCTTAGTGAGGAACGTAGCGAGGAGCTTTAATAAGAACTCAAAAGATCTGTAAGTTACAAGAAGAGTGAGATAGTGGGAAACTGGGTTTGGTATGGGCTTCTGAAACCTTAAAGTCTTACATACTTTTGTAAGAATACAAAATGGAAATTACACTTCCTATAACAAGGCCTTGCCTACTCTAACAAGGCCACACCCATTTGTCTTTCTTAAACAATTCCACTAACTGGGGGAACCAAGCATTCCGACATCTGAGCCTTATTCAAACCACCACAGGTGAGCAGATTCTAGGCCCTAGAGAGGAACCTATTAGTGTTGGTTTGCCAACTAAATACATCGTCAAACTGCCTTCAAAATATTTATGTTTGAATCCACAGATTAGTGCTGCTCTTAACCTTAGTCAGATGAACTTCTTTTAGCACTGGGCAGCATTTAATGTTGAGATTCATAACTGGTTGAAGATCTGGGAATAATTAACTGCAAGTTCTCAGCCTTTAATTGGATATCTATATCATTCTCCCCCATCAAAGTTCAAAAATTATGGGAGAGCAGAAAGAATGCTATAATCAGAGGACAAGGAGGAGCACTATGAAATGCTGCTTCCTAGACATGGATGGCATGGCCACTGTACTCATGAACTCACTATAGCTGTGGTTAATTTCACAAGTTATAAATAACAACCTCTTCCTACTTTATAAAGCATGGAGAGAGTCTCACTAGGCCCCAAACCTCATTGATAGAGTATGGGCAGTTAACTGTTGTGGTAGGAAGAGGGAGTCATATTACTTAATGGATACTACATTGCCTTTTGTTCAAGTAAATAATACTCTTGTACATTGCTATGTAATCAAAACTAAAAATTACAGCAGCCCTTAAGAAAATCAAATGAAAATGGGTGGAGGCATGTTGGGAAGACTTCAATTGGAGTGAAGCAGATAAGATAAGATTGTGGGGTTAATATGATCAAAGTATATTGTATATGTATATATGTGTATGTTTGAAGTTGTGGATTAATAGATAATATCAAAGAAGAGCAGGTAGGCTATGCTCACACCTCTGATAGACAGACACTGTATGATAATAATTAAGTGCCTTAAAAGCCATTATATTTGCAGATTTGTACGATGTAGCAATAGAAAAGTAATATAAATATAAATTAAGAAGCTGTGACTTAACAGTATAATATACCCCTGGGCAATATTCTATGGTAGGTGTGTCTTTCAGCAGTCGGGATTCCTGATAATGATACCAAACCTCTCAGTAAGGCTTTGATTATTCCTTAGTTTTCATCTTCACCGAGGGAGGAAATTACATATAAAAGACACAGGCATCACAGGTTTAATACACTGAAAGGATTTACTTGTACCAAATGTACTGTTTATTAAGCATATGGAGTTGTCCAATAGGCAGCCATTTTTATTTTTCCCATCCCATTTTATGAAATGGTCACTAAGTGCCTGAAATTCATTGTAACGTTTTGTCAGAAACACTGTTGTTTACTCAGCAATTGTATATACTGGGACAACCCTTGCAGCAACCTTCTTTTGTGCATAAAATTTATGTTAAAAGTCCCAATAGTAACATTAGTAACATCAAGTCTTATGGTCAGATGTATTTTTCCTTTCTTTCTTATGCTTCCCAAATCATGCTTGTCTATCATCTCACTCTAATAGATCACTGGCAGAGATGTTAATCCAAGCCATTAATTAATCAAACAAATATATATAGAATGACCTACCACATGCAACACACAGTGGAATAAAGCCAGCTTTACAATGTGTGGTGTGTGTGTTTGCACAGGTTTCTAAATGTAGAATGACCCTGTACTTGATTTAAAGCTTTATTTTTGCTGTCTTGAAATCCCTCATCATTTCTGAACAAGAGATCCACATTTCCAGTTTTCACTAGGGCTCTACAAATCATGCAGCTGGCCCTGCTTGGGAAATACAAGGCAAAGCTAAATATAACTGGATAAAAAAGCTAATAGTGTTTGAGGAAGACATATGAGAAGAACGTTGGAAGGAGAAATAAGAGTTAGACATGGTCATGTCTCATTGTATACATGTATGAAATTTTGCAAACTAAAGAATTTTTTGGAAGATAATTGTAGTCTTGGTTCTGTTACAAAAGGACTGGGTGGTCATTTGCAAGTCTATGTCCTGTTTTTGAGCCTTAACTAACTCTATAAACTGAAAGGATATGGTCACAAAACTGCTAATGAGAATCACTAAGGGTTCATGCTATGAATAAAATCTACAAATTCTTACAGAAAATCTCTTATCATTATTGTCAGCTTATCTCTACCCTAGTATTCTCAATAATTCCCTCCACTCCAAAACTTACATTCCATTTCTAGCTCATACTCATAGGAGAAGTCATACTTGAAGTCATATAGAAGGGAACTGCACACAAGCTAAACCTTTAAGAATGAGCAGTAATTCCCATACATGGAGAAATGGAAAATTCTGCAGATGTTGATAATAGCTTATGTGTAAAGCACGCAGTCATGTACAAGTTTAAATCTGGGCTCACAAGACAAAGTTCATTCAAACGAAGCCAAGCACCAAATATCTTGAACCAGGCAGTGTTATGAGTAGTTTTTTTCCCTGTTGGCCTGGTCCCACCACCTTGCCAGCCCCAAATGACACAGAATCTTTATTTGATATAATTCTGTTGGCCAGTTACTAGTCTCTTATTGGCTATCTTGGTCTTAATTATTAACCCATTTCTATTAATCAAAGTACTTCCACGTGGTCTCATCTTACTGGAGAGAGGGGCCTGGCATTCTGCCCTCTCCAGTCTCTCAATGCTGACGCCACTTACTACTTCCTCTCTCCTCCTAGTCTCCTAGTCCCGCCTTTCTTGCTTTTCTATTGGCCAACAGTGCTTTATTCATTAACCAATACAAGAAACATATTTAAAGAAAGACATCTCCCATCAAGGCAGGGTGACTAGCCCTTCTCTGGGTCTATATGAAATTCACAAAACACTTTCTTTCTTTCTTTTAATATAATTTAAAAATTTTAAATGTCGATCCCAGTCTCCTCTCCCTCCCTCCCTTCCTTCCTCCCTCCCTCTTACCGTCTTTCTCCTGTGACATGCACCCTGGCCACCCTCCCCTCCCATCCTCCTACCCCCATTCCACTTGAAGGGCTATGCTATCCAGGTTGGGTCATGTAAATCTGTCAAGTCATTCAAAGTAGGGACTAAGACTTCTCTCCTGTCTCTAGGTTAAGGGGGTATCCCTCCATGGGGGATGTGCCCAAAATGTCCTTTTGTACACCAGGAATAGAACCTGTTTCTACTGTCTGAGGTCCCCCAGACTGCTCAGTCCTTCTAGCTGAGACCCATGTTCAGGGGGTCTCAGTCAGTCCCATGCTGGATTCCCAGCTATCAGTCTTCTGGGGCCCATTAGATCCTTATTGTTGAGGTCAGCTGTCTTGGTGTGTTTCTGCAACCTGGTATTGTCCCCTCTCTCTGCATCTGGATTGTAGTTCGACTCTGTTTAGTTATGGGTGTTTGCTTCTGTTTCCAACAGGTACTAGATGAGGGCTCCATGATGGTGGATAATTTAGTTGATGATCTCACTATCAGGGAAGGGCTTTTATGGTAGTCTTTCCACAGTTGCTCAAATTGTTAGTTGGAATCAGTCTTGTAGGCCTCTATATCTTTAGGTTCAGTTTTCTCTTCACACCAATAATGGCTCCCTCTTTTATGTCCCCCCACTCTTTCCCTTTTCTGTCTTCTATTCCTACCCTTATTCAATCTACCTAGTCGCACGTGCTTTCCTCTCCTGCCCTTCTCTTTCTTCTAGTTCTCTCTCCATTCACTGCCACCCCCATTTCCCATGTGCTCTGGGGGACTTGTCCCTTCCCCTTTTGTGAGGGACTATATATGAATCTCTTAGAATACACCTTGTATCCCAGTTCATCTGGTGGTATGAATTATAGGCTGGTGATCCTTTGCTCTAGGTCTAAAATCCATATATGAGCAAGTACATACCATGTTCCTCTTTTTGTGACTGGGTTACCTCATTCAGGATGGTTTCTTCAAGTTCCATCCACTTGCCTGCGGATTTCAAGATTCCGTTATTTTTTTTCTGCAGAGTAGTATTCCATTGTGTAGATGTACAACATCTTCTTTATCCATTATTCAGTGGAGAGGCATCTAGGTTGCTTCCAGGTTCTTGCTATAACAAACAATGCTGCTGTGAACATAGTTGAGCACATATATTTGTTGCATGGATGTGGATCATTTGGGTATATACCTAAGAGCGGAATTGCTGGGTACTGTGGTAAACTAATTCCCATTTTCATGAGGAACCGCCATACTGATCTCCAAAATGGCTGTACGAGTTTGCACTCCCACCAGCAGTGAATGAGTATTCCGCTTTCTCCACATTCTCTCCAGCATAATTTGTCATTGGTGTTTCTAATTTTAGCCATTCTAGCAGGAGTAAGATGGTTTCTCAAAGTTGTTTTTATTTGCATTTCCCTGATAGCTAAGGATGTTGAACACTTTCTCAAATGTTTTTCAGCCTCTTTGATTTCCTCTATTGAGAATTCTTTCTTCAATTCTGTACCCGATTTTTAAATAGGGCTATTTGGAGTTTTGTTGACTAGTTTCTAGAGTTCTTTGTATATTTTAGAGATCAGCCCTTTGTCAGATTTAGGATTGGTAAAAAAAAAATTTTCCACTCTGTGGGCTGCCATTTGGTCTTTTCCACTGTGTCCTTTGCTTTACAGAAGCTTCTAAGTTTGAGGAGGTCCCACTTATTAATTGTTGATATCAGTGTCTGTGCTACTGGAGTTATGTTCAGGAAGCGGTATCCTATACCAATTTGTTCAAGGGTACCTCCTACTTTCTCTTCTAAGAGGTTCAGTGTGGCTAAATATATGTTGAGGTCTTTGATCTATTTGAACTTGAGTTTTGTGTATGGCGATAGACATGGGTCTATCTGCAGTCTTTTACACACCATCATCTAATTTTGCCAGCACCATTTGTTGAAGATGCTTTCCTCCCCCACCATTATATTTTTTTTAGCTGTTTGTTGAAAATCAGGTGTTCATAGGTGTGTGAGTTAATATCGAGATTTTCGATTAGATTCCATTGCTCTACCTGTCTATTTTTGTGCCAATAACAGGATGTTTTCAGAACTATAGCTCTGTAGTAGAGCTTAAAGTCAGAGATGGTGATGCCTCATGAAGTTCTTTTATTGTACATGGTTGTTTTGGCTATACTGGGTCTTTTGTTTTTTCCATACAAAGTTGATTATTATCCTTTCAAGGTCAGTGAAGAATTGTGCTGGGATTTTAATGGGGATTGCATTGAATCTATAGATTGCTTTTGGCAATATTGCCATTTTTACTATATATATCCTTCCAATCCAAGACCATGGGAGATCTTTCCATTTTCTTTTATCTTCTTTAATTTCTTTCTTTAAAGCCACAAAGTTCTTATTGTATAAGTCTTTCACATGTTTGGTAAGCATTACCCCAAGATACTTTATGTTGTTTGTGGCTGTTGTAAAGGGTGCTCTTTCTCTGATTTCTTTCTCAGCCTCTTTGTTGTCTGGATAAAGTAGGGCTACTGATTTTTTTGAGTTTACCTTGTATCCTGCTAGTTTGATGAAGGTGTTTATCAGCTGTAGGAGGAAATCCAGGCAACTTTCAGGTCATACTTCGAAAATCTGTACTCCACAAAATTTGAAAATTCAAAGGAAATGGACAAATTTCTGGATAACTATCACTTATCAAAATTAAATCAAGAACAGACAAACAACTTAAATAGACCCATAACCCCCAATGAAATAGAAGCAGTCATCGAAAGCCTTCCAAAAAAAAAAAAAAAAAAAAAAAAGCCCAGGACCAAATGGCTTCAGTGCAGAATTCTACCAGAAATTCAAGGAAGATCTAATACCAATACTCCTCAAATTGTTCCACACAATAGAAGCATAAGGTTAATTACCAAACTCTTTGTACAAGGCCACAATTACCTTGGTACCCAAGCCACACAAAGACACAACTGAGAAAGACAACTACAGACGAATATCCCTAATGAACATCAATGCAAAAATACTCAATAAAATACTACCAACCCGAATCCAAGAATACATCAGAGAAATCATCCACCATGACCAAGTAGGCTTCATTCCTCGGTTGCAGGGATGGTTTAACATATGAAAATCTATCAAGGTGATCCACCATATAAACAAACTGAAAAATAAAACATATGATCATCTCCCTAGATGCTGAAAAATCCTTCGACAAAATTCAACACCTTTTCATGATAAAGGGCTTGGAGAGATCAGGGATAACAGGAACATACATAAACATAATAAGAGCAATATACTGTAAACCAACAGCCAACATCAAACTGAATGGAGAGAAGCTTAAGGCTATTCCTTAAAATCAGGAACAAGATAAGGCTGTCCTCTCTCTCCATATCTCTTCAATATTGTACTTGAAGTTCTAGCTAAAGCTATAAGACAACAAAAGGAGATCAAGGGAATCCAAATTGGAAAGGACAAAGTGAAACTGTCTCTATTTGTAGATGATATGATAGTTTACATAAGAGACCCAATAAACTCTACCAAGAACTCCCACAAAACACTATCATACTCACACGCACAGGTCCTCATACTCACAAGAAAGCATACACTCACATTCTCACAGAACTTGCCTCAGAAAATGGGTTTTCCTAGCTCCAATTTTTTTTGACCCAAAGTAAGCAGTCTTCACCCTTTGGAAGGATTGCCAACACCCTCAATTTGCTTTACTTCATTAGAAATGTGCACTTGCCTAGGGTGAGGGCATCTCATCTCCTCATTATCTTCAGGCCCACTTAATGAAACAGCTCCCAAGTTTCAATTAGAAGCACAGCTGTGAACAGATTGAATTCATTGTTCTATGGTGATATTTACTTGTGAGATTGGGGAAATATTCAGTGGTTAAGAATGCTTACTGCTTTACATTTAGTATGTGGTTCCTATCCAGACAACTGCCCACTTCTTTTAAAATTTCCAATTTTGTGGAGTACAGCTTTTTGAAGTATGATCTGGTGATTCTCTGGATTCCCTCAGACTTTGTTAATATGTCCCCCTTTCATTTCTGATTGTGTTAATTCAGATATTCTCTCTCTGCTTTTGCTTAGTTTGGATAAAGTTTTGTCTATCTTGCTGAAATTCTCAAAGAACCAACTCTCTGTTTCATTGATTCTTTCCATTGTTCTCTTTGTTTCTATTTTATTGATTTCATCCATCAATTTCCTGATTATCCCTGGGTTTGTTTGCTTCTTTTCATTCTAGAGCTTTCAGGTGTTCCATTAATTCACTAGTGCGGGATTTCTCCAACTTCTTTATGTAGGCATTTAATGCTATGAACTTTTCTCTTAGCACTGCTTTCATAGTGTCTCATAAATTTGAGTATGTTGTACATTCATTTTCATTGAATTCTAGGAAATGTTTAATTTCTTACTTTATTTCATCCTTGACCCTGGGATGATTCAGTTGAGCATTATTCAGTTTCCATGCTTTTAAAGGCTTTCTAGACTTTGTGTTATTGAAATCTAATTTTAAGCCATGGTGATCAGCTAAGATACATGGAATTATTTAAATTCTTTGTATCTGTTGATATTTGTTTTGTGACTGAGTATGTGGTCAAATTAGAGAAGGTTCCATGGAGGTGCTGTGAAGAAGGTAAATTATTTTGTATTTGGGTAGGATATTATATAGATGTCTGTTACTCCCATTTGAATCATAACATCTGTTAGATGCCTCATTTTTCTTTTATTTTTCTGTCTGAAAAACCTGTCCGCTGGTGAGAGTTGGGTGGACAGTTTTCTGGACAGGTAGGTTTCACATGCCAACATTAAATCAAGACCAAATTATCAATTTAAATAGACTTATCACTCCTAAGGAAATATAAGCAGTCATTAAAAGTCACCCTCCCCCAAAAAATCCAGGTCAAGATGGCTTTAACACAAAATTCTACCAGGATTTCAAAGAAGAGCTAACTCTAATACTCCTCAAATAGTTCCACACAATAGAAACAGAAGGAATAGTGCCAAACTTCTTTTATGAGGCTATAGCATTCCTGATACACAAACCACACAAAGATGCAACAAAGAAAGATGACTACAGATCAATCTCCCTCATGAATTACTCAAAAAAATACTGGCAAAAAAATTCAAGAATACCTCCAAAAAAGGAAGAAAAAAAACCAAAACAAACAAACAAACAAACCAAGAAGAAAAAAATGTCATCCACCATGACCAAGTAGGGTTAGTTCAACATACAGAAATCTGTCAATGTAATCCACCATATAAACAAACTAAAATAAAAAAACTATAGATTATCTCACCAGATGCTGAAAATCCTTCCACAAAATCCAAAGCCCCTTCAAGATAAAGGTCTTAGAGAGATCATGGATATAAGGAACATATCTAAACACAATAAAAGTAATATACAGCAAGCTGACAGCCAACATCAAATTTTATGGAGAGAAACTCAAAGTGATTCCACTAAATCAGAAGCAAGAAAAGGCTGTCGACTCTCTTCATATCTATTCAATATGGTACTAAGTTTTAGCTAGAGCAATAAGATTAAAAAAAGAGATCAAGGGGATACAATTTGAAAAGGAAGAAGTCAAACTATCACTACCTATAGCTGATAAACATTCAGTAATGTGGTGGGATACAAGATTAATTTTAAAAATATCAGTAACCCTCCTACATAAAAATGATAAATTGACTGAGAAATAAATCAGAGAGACACAACCCTTTACAATAGCCACAAATATAAAATATCTTGGGGATAACTCGAATCAAACAAGTGAAAGACCTGTATGAAAAGACCTTTAAGTCACTAAAGAAATTTAAGAAGATATCAGAAAATGGAAAAAATCTCCCATACTCTTGAATAGGTAGGATCAACATAGTAAAAATGGTAATCTTACCCAAGGTAATCTACAGATTCAATGCAATCACCATCAAAATCCCAACACAATTCTTCACAGACCTGGAAAGAACAATACTCAAGTTCATATGAAAAAACAAAAATCCAAAAATAGTAAAAACAATCCTGGACAATAAAGGAACCTCCAGAGGCATTACCATCCCTGATATTAAAATATATTATACAGCCATAGTAATAAAACAGCTTGGTACTAGCATAAAAACAGACAGTTTGATCAATGGAATAAGTATAAATACTCTGACACTAGTCCACACACCTATGAACACCTAAATTTTGACAAAGAAGCCAAAAAAATGGTACAATGGAAAATGGAAAACCTCTTTACCAAACAGTGCTGGCATAACTGGATGTCAACATGTAGAAGACTGCTAATAGATCCTTATATATTGCCATGCACAAACTCAAATCCAAGTGGATCAAGGACCTCAACATAAATCCAGCTACATTAAACCTGATAGAAGAGAAAGTAGGAAGCAGCCTGGAACACACAGGCACAGGACACCACTTCCTAAATATGACACCACTAGCACAGACACTGAAAGCAACACTCTATAAATGGGACCTCCTGAAGCTGAAAAGTTCTGTAAGGCAAAGGACACTGTCAATAAGAAAAAAAAAGAACTCAAGAAACTAGACATCAAAATACAAAATAATTCAATTGAAAAATGGTGTACAGAGTTAAACAGAATTCAACCAGAAAAGCCTCAAATGGCCAAAAGACATTTAAGGAAGTGATCAACATCCTTAATCATCAAGGAAATGCAGATCAAAATGACTCTGAGGTATCATCTTATACCTGCCAGAATGGCTAAGATCAAAAATACTAAGTACAGCGTATGTAGAGAAGATGTGGAGTTAGAGGAACAGTCCTCTACTACTACTGGGAGTGCAAAATTATAGAGCCACTTTGGAAATCAGTATGGCAGCTTCTAAGAAAAATGGGAATCAGTCTACCTCAAGACCCAGTCATACCACTCCTGGGCATATATCCTAATGAAGCTTAATCATACCATAAGGTGACTTGCTTAATCATGTTCATAACAATATCATTCATAATAGCCAGAACCTGAGGACAATCTAGATGCCCCTCAACTGAATAATAGATATAGAATATGTGGTACATCTACATAATGGAATACTACTCAGCTGTAGAAAATGATGACCTCATGATATTTGCAAGCAAATGGATGGAACTAGAAAAACCATCCTGAGCAAGGTTACACAGACTCAGAAAGACAAACATAGTATGTATTCACTCATAAGTGGATATAAGATGTAAAGCAATGTATAACCAGACTACAATCCACAGCTACAGAGAAGTTAGGTAACAAGGAGGACCCTAAGAGGGACACATAAATCGCCCTGGGAATGGAAATTAGATGAGACCTACTGGGTAAACTGAGGACAGTGGGTTCAAGTGGTAATGGAGATGGAAGAGTGGATGAGAGCATGAGGTAATGGAATGGTAAGGGGGGAAGGGATGCAGTGGAAGAGCAATGAAAGAGATATCTTAATAGAGAGAGTCACTGTGGAATTAGGGAGCAATCTGGTGCTAAGGTAATTCCAAAGCATCCATAAGGATGACTTCAGCTAAGTCTCCTAACAATAGCAGAGAGAATGCCTGAACTGCCCTACCCCTAATCAGTTTGGTTAACACCCCGACTATTATCACAGAGCCTTTATCCACTAACTGATAGAACTAGATGCAGAGGCCCACAACCAAGAATGAGGCAGAGCTCTGGGGATCCAGTCTAAGAGAGGAAGGATGGAATATATGCTCAAGATAGGTCAAGATTATGATGGAGAGAAATTTACAGAGACAACTGAACCAAGCTTGAGGAAACTCATTAGTTCTATACCAACAGCTGTGGAGTCTCTAGGCAACAGAAGTAGGTTCTCCATATTTTAGAGACAGTCATGAAGCTTGGACCATCTGAGGGGTTCCTAGCAGAAGGACCATGATGTAATCCCAGTATATAAGTAAGTTTGTTAGAGTCCACTTCATACAATGGGATGCCATGCTTTGCCTTCATGCATGGGAGAGGGTCTTGGCCATGTCCCAACCTGATATATCAGACTATGTTGACTCCTCTTGGGAGCCCTTACCCATGAGTAGGATTGGACTGGGAGTGGGATAGAGTAATTAGAGGGGGTAGGAGGAGGGGTGGGAGGGAGAACTGTGGTTAAAATATAAGATAAAATTTAAAAGAATAAATAAATTATATACATACATACATATATAAAATAATGCTTACTGCTTTCACAGTGTAGTTGTGTTTGATTCCAAGCCTCCATATCAGAGAACACATAACTCCCTGTAACTCCAGCTCTACAGAACAAAGTGCTCTATCTATTGGCCTCTGTGGATACAACACTCAGGTGAACAAACCCATACTCAAGACAAAAAAGTGCTCTCTCTCTCTCTCTCTCTCTCTCTCTCTCTCTCTCTCTCTCTCTCTCTCTCTGTCTCTATGTCTCTCTCTCTCTCTTTCACTCACTCGCTCTGTCACTCTGTCTCTTTCACACACAAAAAACTAAAATCTATACTTGTAAAAATAAAAAGAATTTTACTTTGTGGTAAAAGGTTTACAATAATGCATCTCTTGAAGAAACTTCAAAAATAATCATAAAATCATGGGTAAAAATCTCAATCAGTTTAAGAATTTCATTCCCATTTCTTTCACAGCTGATTACTCCAGTGTCCCCAACCCCTGTCATCCAATGCTGATGCTTCCTTCCCTTCATCTTTCTCACTCAAGATACTGTTAATAAACTGTGACTGAGCTGCTAAACATTCAATTTCTCCTCATATACTAGTTGCTATCTCTGACTTAGCATTTGTATAAACACACTTTTCTATCACTATACTTTCAGTTTTGAGATGATTCTGTTATTTTGTCAATGGAAAGATGAGCTCTGTGTATCTCCCCAGAATTCTTTCTCACAACATATTATCGAATCTGCTTGCTGATTGTCTGTGAACTGTCAAAATTGGAGTCTTCTGTGCTTATGAGTGCGAGAGTGAACATGGAGTTATTTAGGTGATACATGAACATCTCTCATCATAAAAAGACATGCCTGGCATATTTCGAATAGTAGAGTCTAGTTTACAGGTAGAAATAAAATCATCAAGTACTAAACAGCACTGATTATGTTTGATTTGATCAATACATGAACATTATTAAATCGAATGAGGAATAAAATCAGTATCAAGAAAGCAAGCATAATAGACATCATTTTTCAATCTTCCGTATTAATATAACTTTTCAGAATCATCTTTCTTCTTTAAAGAATGCAATCCCATTGCAATGGGTGCAAATTACTATATCAATGCCAATAATTCCAAAGTTATGATGTTTCCACCCGTGAGCTCAGTTTCCTAGAACCACTGTCTAATGCTTCATACCACAAGAAATTCAGATGCTTGGCTTTGCAAATGCAGGCACAGACATTTAATACATTGGAGTTTTACAGTAGCTTGGATCATTTCATGCAATTCGACAAGGTTTTCACTCTGTGAGTGACCTAACTTAGGCATTGGAGAGAGCTAATCATCCCAATTCTTACCCTGTCACTGATAACAGAATAAGGTGCAGGTCAACCTGGGATTTTTGTCAGGTTGAAGTCTAAACTTCAGCCACCAAAGAAAGGACACCTCAATCACAAAGTTCCTTTTTTAAGCTGTGGGAAAATCGGTATAGCAGCACAGTACCTAAGCTCCACAAAGTCTTTAGTAAGTGTGACAGCAACAGCTGAAGCTGCTAGAAGTGGCAAGAGCAATGAAAGAAACAAAGGCCAGTTTGGAAAAGAACCTCTTTTGATATACTAAATAATGAATCTGGACTATTGGTATGCATGAAAATCCCAGAAGCTTCAAGGTATGGAGTTTTGTATTGTATTATGGGAAAGAGCTCTAATTCCTTGTTTACCACAACTCATCTTGTGACATTTTTCCTTACAAACACACAATATAATTGCATTGTGGAAACCAAATGCAAGTGTTCTGCTTGATGAACAACGGCATTCCTGTGATGAGAAGAAATTTTCTTCCTCAATAAAAACTTCGAAGGTTGATATAAATCCTGAAAGTTACAATGGAAGGTCTGTGTGTTTAGCATCCCATGCATCAGAAGATCTACATTCTTTAATGTCTGTCTTTAATCTATTCTTGAGTCTGTTTGAATGAACTCATTCTCCAGCCTCCAAGCTGAAATGATCTACTTCTTATATTATATTCTGAGTGCTGGTTCAAGTACTATCCCTTCCAAAATATCATACCATGATTAACAAATGCAGTTGTTGCTTTGCTTCCATTTGTTTTTATAACACTAATAGACATCACATGAATAGGTACCCTTCTTTCACATAATATAACATTGTCCTCCAATGTGACCCTCTTGTAGATTAGAGGCATATTTCTGATAGTGCCTTGAGAACACTCAGCACACAGTAATTTCTAAGGATGAAATGTGTGGTCTTTCAGTCCTAAACCTAATACTTCCTGTATGACTAGAAGCAAGTTATGTAACTTCACGGATCTCCTGTTTCTTTATTTGTGAAATGGGAGAAAAAGTATCTATTATAGGGAAATAACTGTGCCATAGCTTCATAATTTATTCATAAGATATAAATTATGCTTTTGTTTTTATTTTCTAGAACTTGTCTCCTTATAGAAAGATCAGGTTTTAACAACTATGTGCATATGAATATATTTTCACTAGAGTTAAGTAAAACATATGAAGAACTACTACATTTGAGTGTGACAATGCAATAAGAAAAGTCACTTTGAAGATCCAGAAAGGTAATTTCACATTATCCATGCTATCCCTTTCACAAGCCTAAGAAATATAAAGTACATTGTAAACAAAGATGCGTTTCGCATGAAGAAGAGGGAAGTGAGTACATAATCTCATTTCAAATCCTGACATCAGCTTCACTGAAGTGAACCACAATCTTAGACCAATTTCCTTTCTTTACATACTATCACAATGAAACCTGACTCCTAGGGATCCTGGCTCCTATGCATTCAGGGTTCAATTCTGGTACTATGAAGATTGAACCTAAGTCAGTCTTCCTAAAATCATTATCAGCAAGCATTCTCCAAAAAGACATAAATGAAAGAGTTCAGCATCACTAATCTTTTTTAAAAGCAATCTTATTTTACATACAAGTCCCAGTTCCCTCTACCTCCTGTTCTCCCTCTTTCCCTACCATCACCTCACCTCACTACCATCTATTCCTCAGAGAGGGTGAGTCCTCCCATGGAATCATCAAAGTTTTCACATGATTATGGGGTTAATGAGAAACCTCACAATAGGAAAATTCTCAGGAATCCACAAGGATGACCACAACAAAGAATCTAATAGTGGAGAGGGTACCTTAACTCTCCTTCTCCTGTTATTAGATTGATGACTACTATAATTGCCATCATAGGGCCTTCATCCACTAATCCTTATAAAAATATAAATCAAAACCAAAATGAGGTGTTACCCTGTAGCTGGTATAAAGGTGAATTGTCAGATACTTGAAATATTGGAAGCATTGTTTCATAGTGTAAGAGAAAGTAAACATTTGTACAGTGCTGGTAGGAATATAAAGTAGCACGGACATTATAGAAAAGAGTACATTTATTTTACAAAAATGTGAAAATGAAGCTAATACAAGATCTATCATTTCTACTTCTGGGTATATATATCCATAGGAAATAAAATGAATGTATCAAAAAGATGTCTAAATACCATATTTATTATAGCACTATTCACTGGAGCTAAGATACAGAATATAGTGAGCTGTATATGGACATCAACATTGTAGAATATTATGCATGAAAAACTGTTGAAATCTTCTCCAGTAAATGAAACTGGAAGACTTTGTGATAGGTGAAATAAGCAAATACTGAATAGTTTCATTTACATGTAGAATCTGAAAAAGTTGAACTCATAGACATGGAGTAAAACAGTGTTTGATGTGGACTAGATGGCAAAAGAAACTAGGAAAGAAATGGGTAGAAAGTTTCAGTTATGTAGGAAGTTTGAGTTCTGGAGGTGTAAAACATAGCTTTGTATATATTGTAAATATGAAACACATAGAAGAAATCATAATTGTGTTAGGTAAATGGCTATGTTAACTGTATAGACACAATAATTTGACAAGTTTTACATGCCAAATATTAGTTTATATATGTATCTAACTAATTTGTATTTTTAATGCACCAGCTACTTTATGTTTCTAATAATTCAATAACTGAGTGAATGGGAAAAACACATTTATTCTGGCTCATTGTTCTGTTCCAAATTCAAGGGGCCACTTCTGGTGATTACAGTTCTGTTGGCAGTATCTTAGATTGATTCAGTGTCATATGACAAGAGATAAAGGATATATGAAGACAGCATTTTGTGTCCTGCCTGGTCCTGGAGCCTCTTAGTCCCAAATAAACACACAAAGGTTTCTATTAATTATAAACTGTTTGGCCAATGGCACAGGCTTCTTACTAGCCAGCTCTCTCTTAACTATTAACCCATTTCTATTAAGCTATGTGTTAGCATGAGGCTCTCTAGCTTACCTGTAATGCTCCAGCATGTTACTACTTCAGCGGCCACGTGGTGTCTCCCGATGGTGTCTTCTCTGTGCCCTCTTCCCAGCATTCCTAGTCCGGTAGCCCCACCTGCACTTACTGCCTGGCTACTAGCCAGTCACCAATAAGAGAAACATATATTCATAGCACACAGAAAGACATTCATCATCAGATATAGACCTACATACACTTAAATTTTCTGGACTTTCATTCTCCTTTTATAAAACCATCAGAGTTCAACAATGCAGACTCTGCCCTAATATGGTTAATTTATCTTAATCACCACTAAAAGCATCAGCTCTAAATACCACATTAGATTGTTTCTACATCTTAATACTTTACAGTTGAAGTGAATTCTTAGCACATCTATACCAGCATTGACTGTCATTTGTTTTCTTTGTTGTTTACTTTTGGATCTTAGTAATTCTGACTGAGTAAGATGAAATTTTAAAGTAATGTTTATATGCATTTTTGGATGAATAAGAAGGTTGAACATTTTAAAAACTGTTTCTCAGCCATTTGGATTGCATCATTTGAGAACTTTCAGGTTAGTACCATACTTGGTTTTTAATCAAGGTTTTTTTCTTTGTTGTATGTTTTGCATTCTTTATATAGTCTATATACTAGCCTTTTTTCTGTACATAGCTGATACTTTTCCACATTCTGTTGACTTTTCTTCATTCAAGCAATGGTGTAATTTGCTGTACAAAATCTTTTTAGATTCACTAGGTTTCATTTGTTAAATACAGGTCTTAAAGACTGTCCTTCCCAAATCCTGTTCAGAAAATCATTTTCTGTAGCAATGAATTGAACCATTTTTCTACTTTATCCTCTATCATATTCCAGGTATTGGCTCTTGTATTGAGGACCTTAATCCACTTGGAGTTGAAATTTGTACAGGATGAGAGATAAGAATCAAATTTCACCCTTCTACATGTAATTATTGATATTGATAAGCACCATTTGTTGAAAGGCTATGTTCTCTGCAATTAGAAAGTGTGTGGTTACTCCCATGATATCTATGATACTATTGCAGTAATAGTCATAACTTTCCAGACTAATCATTATTGTGGCTGACAGGATTCACAACTGAATAAGATCAATTTTTGTTGGTGTCTTTATCAAAAATAAGGAATCTGTAAGAGTATGTGTTTATGAATATTCAACTTTTCTCCATTGGTCAGTGTGGTGGTTTGAAAGAAAATGGCCCCCAAACAGAGTTGTGCTATTGCTAGATATGACTTTATTGGAGTAGGTGTGGCCTTGATAAAGGAAGTATGTCACTGTTGGGGCAGGCCTTGAGTTCTTCTATATTTAAGCTACATCCATTGTTCCAGTTCATTTCCTATTGCCTATGAGTCAAGTTTTCTCTTATCTCTTTCTTGAGTACCATATCTGCCTCCATTCCATCATGTCCCACCATGATGACAATACACTAAACCTCTGAAATTTTAAGCCACTCCAATTAAATATTTTCCTTTTTAAAAGTTGGCAGAGTCATGGTGTCTCTTCATAGCAATATAAACCCTAACAAAACAATCATGTAGTCTGGTTTTCCACCAGTGTCATGCTGTTTTTATTGCAGTAGCTCTGTAGTATAACTTGAAACTGACTACAGTATGTTATTTTTGTTGGGCTTTGTTTTGGCTGTCCTGGATCTTTTGCATTTCTATATGAAATTTAATATTGTTCTTTCAATTTCTGTAGAGAATTGTAGTAGAATTTTGATAAGGAATGTGTTGAATTTATAGGCTGCTTTTAGGAGGATGGCCATTTTCACATTATTAATCCTGACAATCTGTGGGCAACAGAGGTATTCCATCTTCTGGTATCTTTTTCATTTCTTTTTTCTCTATCACTAAATTTTCATTGTAGAAAGCTTTCATTTTTTTCAAGATACTGTTTGGGCTCTTGAAGAAGATGCTGCTTAATTAATTTCTTTCTCAGTATCTACCTTGTCATTTTTATGTAGAAGTCTGTTGATTTTTCCACATGATTTTTTTATTCTGCTACTTTCCTTAATATATTTATCAGCTGTAGGGTATTTCCAGTGGAGCGCTAGGGCTTTTATGTATAGAGGCATATCATCTGAAAATAAAGATACTTTTATTTCTTTAAAGAAAGAGATTATTTTACTAAAAGGCCATTGCCCGAAATGGATTATCTCTTTTGTTAGTTAGTGAGATCCAATAGACTCCCAAACCATATAGTTTATTTCCAATGCTATTGGTTACCTTTCCAGAATTTGTCAGTAAGACCCTATGGCTGAAGATATCAAATTCTTGAGTCATAGAACATGCATATATGAAGTTCTACCTGACCTGTAAGCTTCATCTCTACTGGTATTTATATTGCCCTACTGGAGGCTGCTATGCATGCTATTAGAGGAGAAAAATAATCATCTGTCTTGCCCAACTGTGCACCTTACAAGCTACAATCAACCTGAAAAGACATGCCTACTAGTGTAATAGTATCAGAGACTCATGAGAGTAACCAAACACTTTCTTGTTGGATTTAAGTAAGTTCTACTCCACAAGATGAAATCCATACCTGGCATCATTATCACACTTTGATACCACTTATAGGCAGGCCCTTGGTGATAAACCACTACTGTTATTCTGCCAAATAGATATAATATTAAACCAAATCCTAATGACCTGTGCCTATATATAAATTTACATCTCTGCCCATCAAAAAAGATTTTATTTGTAGTAGATGGTGATCAACACAAAGACCCACAACTGACCAAGCTGCAGAAAATAAGTTACTGCAAGAAGTTTATTCCTAAAGGGCACATCATTCTACAAAGGTTCAGGGAATTTTGCAGAACAGGACTTAGAGAGAGTGCAAGAGCTACAGATGGATAACTACAGGGAAATGAATGTGCTGGATACAACAGAGAAGCTGCATATACAAACTCAGAGATTATAATAGCATGCACAAGTCGAATGAAAGCCCAAGTATCACCAAATCTCAGGATAGAGAAGGGAGCTGGGCATAAACTATATCCCGAGCCAGGAAGATTTTGGGCTAGGGAAGAAGCTGCTGTTAACTCTCAGCTGCTGGGAAAGGAAAGGTCAGATTTCTCTAAAAGTGAAATCCCTGATAAGTCCACTACATTTAAAGAACAATTGGGCAGCATATATTGGCCAAAATGTAAGATGAAAATGATACAAATTTGGGTGGGAAGGGAAAGATTGGATCTGATCAGAGTTGGCAGAGAGAGAACTTGAGCAAAACTAACTGTAGGAAATTTTCAAAGAACTAATAAAAAACAAAGAAATATCTATGTTGTTCTATGTAATTCACTTTTCTTTTTAAAGCATAGTTTGGTGAAAATTAAATAACCTTATCCCTAAAAAGAATTAACCATTGCTTAAAACTTGTAACTGGCTACAAGGCCTGTTCATGATACAAAATTAAATTTCTTAATGTGATTGGTAGCATAATGAATCCTTCATGTGCTGTACTGCTTATCTTTCCTTCTCTCTTGATTAAACCCTTATGAGGACAATATTTTCCCAATTGAAGATTCCAACTTTAGAAAACATTTTTAAAATCTCTGCAAGCATTTGTTGTTCCCTCTGAAACCTTAGGACATATGATTAAAAATTATAGTGCTTTGAGTTGAAACACATAAGATGTTATTGGAAGTTTTAAGAGAAAATAGGTCAGAAACTTAGTGTAAACAAGTAGAAATCCAGTTCAAATGGATAATCATAATCAGTGTCTTTTCATACTTGCAATCATCATAAAAACATCAATTTGAAATATTAATGACTGTATTTTATAGAAGAATTCAATGCCACTGATTAGCCCACTAATAAATATTTATGTCCTACTATAAGGGGTTCTTTCTTATATTCACAGGCCCATCAAAGAGTTATTTAGAAATATTCAAAGCTGAAGTTTCTAGATTCTGTGAAAATCAAATAGCAAGAAAAAATTATGAGTGTGAAGTCACTAAGCTAATTACTACTGAAGTCTAGAGGAGAGCCTTTAATGATAGTTAATCTAACTATCTCAACTTTGATTTTCTTGATATTGTGTTTGCCTCAAAAAATAAATGAATAAAAAGCCTTTACTTTGAGTCATAGGTTAAAATTAAATCTGTGTATCAGTAGTCTCCCACCTCAGTGTTTCTAGAGTTTCTAATATCAAGAGGCTCAAGAGACACTTAACAGAAGGAGGTCAGTTTCTGTATCAGGCTGGGAAGATAAAATTGGACCTAAAAGATTGGTCTCTCCAGTCTACTCTCCTTTAAGCTTGCCTACCATAACGAGCTGAAACATGATTAATCTGATCCTGCTTCTTATGAATGCCTTCCTTCCTTCACTGTTTTTTTGAGTCTTGTTTTACTAAATGTCTTATTTTAAAATATAGATTCTTCTTTGTATTATGTGCTAGCAAATTTATTTTACCTTTAAGGTAAAAACCCTACATTTTTAAATTCAAATTTCATGACATTTTTTTCCAGCCTGGATGGCTGGAAATCACAGAATCTGCTTATGTTTGCTTCATTTTTTCTGCTTAAAGCTAGATAACTAGTGAGTACAGTATTGGCCATTATTCATTTCATGCCTTATTTTCATTGATTAGCAAGCTGAATTCTCTTTAAAAGCCTATCACCGCCTTATTTATTTTTAATAACCTTGTTATTCTAAAAACTTAATGTGCCCAGTGTTTGGTTTCATCTGTTTATCACCAGCCACATCAAATAGCATACGGTCCAAAGTGAATATACAGCAGGAAAGACGTCAATATTTTACATGAGATAACAGAAAAATACAATGGACAATGAATAATGTGTATGAGTCTTCTCTTGTTTAGTGTTGAAACTTTTAGAACTAGACACTGATAATCTGCCCAACATCATGACTCAGCTGAATTGTTTTAAAACTGTTAATTATATGTGACAGGAATCTCATTTAATTTTGGCAATGACAAAAAAATCATCTGTTCCCATAGCACTTATATTATTTCAAAATGTACCCATAGCCATAGGGAAAAGAGTAAGCAAGTTTATACATTGTAAAAGTGATGAAATTTTACATTATTATTGTTGTTGTTGTTATAGTGAATGAGCCCAGAGCCTTTAGTATACTAAACACAAACTCTAACACTGAGCCTTACCCACAGCCAATGCAATTTTAATTATGGTGTTCAAAGAAGAGTTCATGAAAAAATTGAAAGAATTATTAGGGAACTGAAGGATCTAACCACTTGCTATCAAAGTGGAAGAGAACTGAAGAAAGACTTCAGGATCATTAAGGGTAAATGCCTTGGGATCTCAATAAATCTGACACTTAAGTCAAATTGCAAAAACCGAGAAAATCTAGTATTTTTGTAAGCAGAGAAATCTCTTCATCCAAGATCAATCAGTTGTCTTCTTATTGCATAAACTGAAGTCACACAGAATAAAAATCATCAGCCTGGAGCAGCTCAAACAGGCTTTCGGTTTCCACAATCAGATAAAAGTACTAAATTCCAGTCAACATTTTGATCATCTTTCCTTTTTAGTGATGTTTGCTTAATGGGCACATCATGATAAGAAGGTGGAAAGAAGAAAACATCAACTTGGTTGCATTTTTCCTGCAAACTTATTTTTGGTCCAAATAAATCCTGTCATTTGACATTTAAAAAATGAACACATGATTATGTTTTTAGTATCCTACCCTTTTGCTCACTCTTCCACACAGATAGGCATGCTTTGCTGGAGAGCAAGAGTAAGAAGGACATCGAATGCTGCGAATATTAGAGGGGCTGGTGCCCCCATTCCTCTCTGTCCTGACTCTACTAGCTTTAAGTTGTTTAAACAGGTACTTCTGTGTTTGCAATTGAATCCAGCAGCAGCATGACTTTTATGTGCATATTGACCTTATCCTAGTTTAATATTAGTTTACTCACCCTTAGTTTCATTTTCTGCATTTCCACACATTTCATGTATTTTTATTAGTTGTCTCAAGCCTTTAGAGGAATTAGGTTGGGAATTGCAAGAACAAAATATGAATAAACACCCAAAACATTGAAAAATAACACTAGACTGAAAATAAAGATCTGCTTCTGAAATACCTGCGTTCATATTTTGACTCTTTTCTACTCTTCTCATGAATAGAAACAAAGAAGTTCATGGACACATATAAAGAAGATATTTTTTTGAAACCCATATTAAATCATGGTGGCCATCACCCTTGAGTATCAAGAGCTACTGCAGAGAAAGATCATTTCCAAGTAACACCCATAGCAGCAACTTAGTTTTGTAAGAAAATAAGAGTATATTGGATAGAATTTTGTCTAAAAAGAGGACAATAATGTTTGAAGCCATGATCTACCTTGTTACCATTAAAAAATATTTCTTGTGAAATTTATTATTTTCTTTATGTAAGAAGATCTAATTGAGCCTAAAGATTTTTCAAATAGATGTAATTCATAAAAGATCATGATTTATTATATTTAGAGAAAGTATGAATAGGACATTTAAATAAATTAAATATAATGTCTCATGTGAGTTTTTATTAAAACTTACCTGGGAAATGCTATTTATTAATAAACAAATTGCATACCCTCATAAATGTGAATGTTTGGTGAGCGTTGGGTCGACTCACTATTCTGTTCACTATATCTTGTACACCATGCATTTTACTTATTTTAAACTTTGAGAAGCGATGAAGCCCTAGCATTATTAAAGTGCACAGTAAGCCATCCATCTTCACAAGTTCTAAATGGAATCTGTAAATGTAATTGCAACAGAAAGCCTATTGAGATTTTCAAAAAGATCATTCCAAACATTTATTTATCAAACACCTTGTTCTCTGTGTGTAACTAATAAGTAAGCAAAATATAACAACTGTGCACATTACTAGTTGTTTCTTGTTCAATATAGAATACTAAAAAATGGACAAAAGTTTTAATAATGAGAAAGCACATGGGGAGCTTTGATCTCAAAGAGATGGTAATGAGTGTCCTTGCCAAAATCAATCACTACAGACTTGAATTCTCAGATCTTTCAGATTCCTATCAGGAAAAGAAAATGTGGCTGAAAGACAAAAGTCCTAATGTGGATTACTGATTCTATAAAAGTTACTATGATTTCTAAAACCATCCCTGCCCCTGTGTGTCACACTTAGTAATATGTAATGTATTCTACATAGTTTAATTACTTCATCTGTAATAATCTCACATACCTCACTAACATAATTTATAAATTTAACACAGAGGTGTGGAAATTTTCTTCCTGGTAAGGTTTGAGTTAAGGCTGAATGTCTTGAGCTTGTTATAAAAGGGAAAAGGAAGAGGAAGAAGAGGAGGGAAGGGGCAGCGGGAGCGGGAACAGGAGTGGAGATTATTGTTTCCAGTAGTCACTGGATACTTGATTAGATCAGGGAAGTGAACAAATCAGAATGAAATTTTGAAAGCTTGTAGCATGATATCTGGCAATATTAAGATAAATATATACTCCAAAGTCAAGTACCTTGATTCATATAGTGTTTTCACATCATTTTACTTTTCTATCATATCTCTTATGTTCATTAAATTCAGCATTAACTGTTTTGAATCCATTAAATATATGTCAGGGATATGAGAAAATAGCAAGTGTCCAATGATTCCTTTTTAATATCTTGTCATATCATTGCACTAAAATAAAATTATATATATTTATTATACAACAAAGAACTTTGAAATATATCTGCATATTATTGGAATAACTTAACAGGTAATTAACACATGGATTATCATATGGAGTAGATTTTAAGTGTGGTCACAAAAAGATGGGAATTGTGTAAAATAAGGAAAATTTGCATTTCTCACTATTTATCATGCATATGAAAGTCTCAGAGTATCCTAAATGATATTTGAGTGCTTACACATAAACCAAACATCCACCTACTCCTACTCCAAGACTCAGAGGACAACCCAGAATAGAGGCCAGAAAAAAATGTATAACTAAGAAGAGGGAGGTATGTGCTACAAATACTGGGGCAAACAGGGTTGTTGTACCCATGAACACACCTCAGCTACAGTAACCTCACAAGATCCAGCCTATCAAATAACAGTATGAATGGGGTATAAGCCCAGAAAGCCTTGCCCCTAGCCAATGAACAACTGAAAGTTGCTGATTGCTAAGGAAAGTGGTGGCACTTTTATTCATGGCTATATAATAATTCATTGTTAAGTTGCTCATGATCTAATAAATAACATTGTGCCTATGTGCACTCAAGCAGTCTTGATTAAACCCAGTGGCTATAACAATTAAAAAGACATGAAAGCCAGAAGGGGAATTCTTAGAAGAAGAAGAAGAATTCAGAGGGACGGGAAGGGAGATAAGAGAGGGGAATAGAGACTAAATATAATCAAAATACATTATCTATATAAGACTATAAGCCCTAAACAATCCTTAAACTATTCATACTATTTCTAACCTTCTTAAGATATATTGCCATACATCTTCAGAAAAATATCACATCTACTACCTTTATATCCAAACAGATTTTTCTAACAAAGAATACAGAATATCCTGTCTCAAGAACAGTAGAACATAGTAATCTGAACACACAACTTAAAGTTGGAAATTAAATTTGCTTTTCCATAATGGAACATCTTTGGAAAATTGACATCTCTGCTGTGACCTATAATGCGTAGGTATCTTTAACGACTCTCAAGCCTCTAGATATTGAATTGGATGATGCATACTTCTAATAAAAAAGAGTAGGATTCATATTGGTGCTTCAGCTGAACTGTGGGTTTTATTTCACTTTTTTTTTCTTCCAGCGCATGCCATAGCCCTAACTCTCTCCTTGCAATTAGGCTTAAATTGTCTTGTCCAAAACTAAAATATACATTATTCTCACAAGCCTGCCAAGCATTGAGGAAGTACTAAGGTTTATGTGGTTATCTTACAAAGAGGGCACTCAAATGATGCATACGGAAAAGAGATCACTTACCCCTGACTATAATCAATAGTACAAGAGTTATTTAAACTGGTAACTCCTTTACCCACTTTTCTTGTGAACAATGTCACACAAATGAATTGCACACATTCTGTCACTATTCCATATAAATACATGTGCAT
This sequence comes from Cricetiscus sungorus, assembly GCA_030556225.1. Classification (NCBI taxonomy): domain Eukaryota; kingdom Metazoa; phylum Chordata; class Mammalia; order Rodentia; family Cricetidae; genus Cricetiscus; species Cricetiscus sungorus. Next base: position 38,750,529 of record JANBXA010000726.1, read on the forward strand.
ACTCGCAGGAACTTATGGATTGCCATGAAATAACAAAAACCATATAATAGAGCTAAATAAAGTTCTAAATAAAGCTTATATACTCCCTGGCTTTTGTAAATTATTTCTTAATAATATTTCACAGTGTTAAGACTAATATCATTAACAATAAATAGTTATTTTGGCATATAGCATAGCACACACGATTTTCAAAGAACTTTGCTTACTACTAGATGATCTCATTAAGTTGTCAATTTTAGTTCTTTTATCTGTTTTACAGAGTTTTTCTAATTCCTTCTAGTTCTTACTGTTTTACTTATAACTAATTTTTATTTAAATTTTCATGTAATCAATCTTGATCATTTTCCTTGTCTTCCCCCAGTTCCTCTCAGATTCTCTCCCCAATCCACTCAACTTGTATTCTAATTCTGACACTGCAATATACTTGCTTGGAGTTGTCTCCTATTTTGCAATGTGCATAACATGAGTTCATAGCAAATATAAGCACAAACAAAATATAAAAAATTAAAAATATATAATCATCCACAATGTTTGATAAAAGGGAAATAAACATATATCATGAAAAAGTTGCCATATTTTGTATGAAGCCAAAGATTTTTCACTAGTCAGTCATGCCTATAATATGTAACCTATAATCTGTAATTAAGGAGGTAAAGGCAGGATGATTGAAAATTCAAAATCAGCCTGAGATTTCTGTAAAATAATCCTTCTGTACACACTGAATATGCATTATTCTCATTGGTTAATCAAGAAGATGATTTGTAGCCAAGCAGTGGTGGCACACACCTTTAATTCCATCTCTTGGGAGCAGAGGAAGGCTGATCTCTGATGGGAGATATCATTCTGTAAATATGTTTCTCTTATTGGTTAATGAATAAAGCACTGTTGGCCAATAGGAAAGCAAGATAGGCGGGACTAGGAGACTAGGAGGAGAGAGGAAGGAGTAGGGAGGAGATCCAGGATGGAAGATGGAGAGAGCAGAACACCAGCTCCTCTCTCCAGTAAGATAAGACCACGTGAAAATACTTACATTAATAGAAATTGGTTAATATTTAAGACAGAGCTAGCTGATAAGAAACTAGTAACTGGATAACAGAATTATATCTAATAAAGTGTCTCTGTGTGTTATTTGGGGCTGGCATGGTGGAGGGACCAGACCGGCAGGAAAAACCTACTTGTAACAGATATCTGTGAGTTCAAGACCAGACTGGTCTACAAGAGCTAGTTCCAGGACAGGCTCCAAAGCTACACAGAGAAATGCTGTTTTAAAACACACACACACACACACACACACACACACACACACACACACACACACACACACACACACAAACACATACACACACAAACACACACACAAAACAAGCTGATTGGCCTATTGAAGAAAGGATAAAGTTAGGTGGGGCAATCAAACTGAGTATACTGAGATGAAGAAGGGCAGAAGTAGAGGAGATGTTGTCAGCCAGCAGCTAAGGAAGCAGGAAGTATAGAAAATAAATTAATAAGCCATAAGCTATGTGGTAAAGCATACATTTAAAAAAGATGGCTTAACTTATGCCTTATGCTTAACTTATGTGGATGAGTTAGCTAGTAAAAAGCTTAAGCCATTGGCTGAGCTTTTGGAAGTAATATTAAGCCTCTGAGTGGTTATTTGGGAACTGATGGGCAGGGGAGAAATGTCTGGCTACATGAGATACAAAATTAAATAAGACACACACACACACACAGAGGGGGAGGGAGGGAGAAAGACAGAGACACACACACACACACACAGAGAGAGAGAGAGAGAGAGAGAGAGAGAGAGAGAGAGAGAGAGAGAGAGAGAGAGAGAGAGACTATGGGATAAATATAAATGTATTATAATTTCTGAAGATATATAAAAATAATGCAAATAAGTATAATCTAATTGCCTTAAAGAAACTGAAATAAAACATTAAATCTGTGATCATCCAAAATGAAAGGATGAAAGGATGCTCACTAGAAGAGCAAAAGAACAAGAAACAGATAGGACCTTGTAATTTGGTAGTAGAATGCTAATAATTCATTCACACAGACATTCAATAACACAAGACAAATACACCAAGAAAAACTAGAGCATATAAATAAATAAGTGGGAAAGCACATTGATATCCTAATTTATGTGATGCAATTAACTCTTAAAAATCAAGACATGGCTATGAATTTTCTACAAATTTCTTTTGATATGCAGAAGTAACAACAGCTTGAAAATGGAAGAAACTAAGTCAATTTACCTGCAATGGCTATCATGATGCACTGATCCAAATACATTTGCTACTGTTAAACATGGGAATTTCGTAACCATACGAAAGGTCAATTCATCAAGGAGATATATTAATTATAAATATATCCAACTAATATAAAATTATAATAAGTCATACTTTTCTGTGATGATCTCCATTTGCTGTAAAAGAGGCTTTTGGATTAAGAATAATAGCTACATTTATCTATGGGGATGAGAATAAGATTTAGATAGTAGTAAGGAATTATGCAGTAGTAAAGTATTTTCTAAGGCCCGTAGCTTCACTAGAACCAGAAAGTTAACTAGGTTTCCAGTACTAGACATGATTATCTTCTTGCTGAGTGGTCCTGAAGTGCAATTAGACACTAGTAGGTTGCCACCAACATCTGAGTATCACTTTTTGCACCTTTATCCATATCTTGTAATTATTATGGTTTATGGTGTTACAGTGATCTATGAAGCATGGGGAGCCCAGGCCCAATGGACATGTCAACCTTACAATTCCTATGTCTATGGCTCAGGCCACATTGAAGAAAGGGTACAGAAAAATTTTAATAGTCAGAATGTGAGGAAGTCTGTTATGAAAGAGCCTCACCTATAAATGGCTACCTACACAAGACAAGAACAATGGCACTATAATTGGAAATGTTAATGTGGGAGGGGGAAACTTTATAGGGATCCTACTCATAGACAAATACTACAGGCAACTATTAACTGCTGGGAAAAGGGAAATTTAACCTTCCCTGGGGATAAGCCTCATTATTGATTATCCAATGTGGAAGGGTCAGCCTTGAATGGATATTATACATGAACAACAGTGATGTACTCAGAAGGTCCTATTCATATATATTTGTGCATATAATATGTGTGCATTCAACAAATATGATTTTAAAAAGGGATTATCAACTGGAGAGGGGTAGGGAGGCACTCAAGGGAGAGTAACTTGGAGGAAATAGAGGAAGGAAAGAGAAAAGAAATGAGGTAATTCTATTTCTACTAAAAGCACTAAAAAGTTCTAATAAGATGAATTGAGAAGAAGAAAACTTCTGTTAATTATCAGTGTTCCTGGGAGCTAATCAGGATATAGTTAGAAAAGCAGCAATCTATAAAATGATTCATCCATATATTCCAAATGTCAAGGCCAAGGAAAACAAATCTTCAAAACCATTCTGGATTAAATTATCCCAAAGAAGAAGGCACACAAATACAATGGGTGTTTTGCAATTAGATGTTGTCAAGGAGAACAGACTCAGAAAGACAGGATGAGGACAAGTAAAGAAATGTGCATATGGACTGCAAGATATATATATATATATATATATATATATATATATATATATATATATATATATATATATATATATTAAAAAATCAGCTGAATTTCTAGACTCTTAATATTGATACTAGGGTCTATGCAAAAGATTATTCTTATTCTTGCTCTTTTGACATACACACTGAAATATGTATGTTTAAAGGGGCATGACATCTCCAATTTATTCTCGAATTGTTCAGAGAAAAATTCATGTATATTATAATTATGTTCTGCCATAAAATTTGTGTACCTGGATAAATGATGTGTGGGTGTCCCTTAAACCATGTTTGAAACCTTTTACTCCATACCAAGTAGTTATAATTGAAGGTTTAAGAATTGAAACTTTTTAATCATAAAACCTGCCATGCAATTCCTCACACACAAAAAAACTATCAATTTTTTTAAAGAATCTGAGTTTTTAAAAAGAGTAAGACTTTCCTACCAATTTTTGAATGTACAATGATAATGGAGAAAGGAGTGAGGGGGGAAAGGAGTGAGGTGGGGAATAGCTTTGTCTCTAATAGATACCCTGTTTAAGTATCCCATTTAATTTTATATTCTCAACCTTTATAAATGTTCTCTAACTTTTATAAACAGAAAGCTTTAGCCACAGAATAGACTCAATCCTGTTATAGAGCAATAATGATTTGCAGGGCTGTTTTTGTAAATATATTGTCTTCATAACATACTGAAGAAATTTTTATTTCAAATAGGAATATAAAGCATTAGAAAAAGTAGTAAACTTTCCAGATGAGAATATTGGAGATAAACTTTATTTTTCAGGTAAAAGAAAGAGGCAGGAACAAAAGAGATGGAAAAAGAAATGCCAACAGAAAGGAGGGGAGAACGATGAGAAAATGAAAGTTGTCACTGGTCATATCTAAGTCATAAAGAATATCTCAAATAGGCATCTTGTATGTTCATTTGTGATTAAAAGCACTTGATACGAAAGCTATGCTTTCAAAAACTTTTCAAGTATATAATAACTTATTGTTAATTATAGGTACTATGTTATATAGCATATTTCTAGAACTTACTCATTACATATAATTGAAATTTTATACCCACTGAGCAATACAAGGAAGCTTTTGGAATATTTTGGAGGTGAATCTTAAGTATGGTGCTTTAATGGCAGGATGGTGTCAATGTAGGAGTATGACCAAACTTAATCAAGTATCTATATTACGTATGTAAAACATTTATATACTGATTAAAATCAAATATCACTCAAAAACATAATCTAATATGTACCTGAAAATGACAAAGTCTTTTAGCAATCTTCTCTTCATTTTATTTTTTTATTTTTATTTTACATATCGTTCCCAGTTCCCTCTCGCTCACTTTCTTCTTTCCTCCCTCCCTCCTTCTTGCCCTCTCTCCCCACTTCACATGCACCCTGACCACCATCCCCTCTATCCCACCCCACTCCACATGTAGGGTGATGACATCTAGGAGGGGTCATCTGCATCTGTCAAGTAATTTGGAGTAGGGACCAAGACTTTTGTCTCTAGGTTAAGGAAGTATCCCTCCATGGGGGATGTGCCCGCAAAGACCTTTTGTGCACCAGGAATACATCCTCGTTCCACTGTATGAGGATCATTAGACTGTTCAGGCCTCCTAGCTGAGACCCATGTTCAGGGGTGTCTGAGTCAGTCCAATGCTGGATACCCAGCTATCAGTCTGGGGGCCCATTAGCTCCTCCTAGTTCAGGTCAGCTGTCTCTATGTGTTTCTGCAGCATGGTCTTGTCCTCCCTCTCTGCATCTAAACTCAGTGTTTAGTTGTGGGTGTTTGCTTCTGTTTCCAACAGGTGCTAGATGAGGGCTTCATGATGATGGATACGTTAGTCATTGATCTCATTATCAGGGAAGGGCATTTTGGTAGCCTTTCCACTGTTGCTCAAATTGTTAGTTGGAATCATTCTTGTAGGTCTCTGGACATTTCTTTAGGTTCAGGTTCAGGTTCAGGTTCAGTTTTCTCTCTCTCTCTCTCTCTCTCTCTCTCTCTCTCTCTCTCTCTCTCTCTCTCTCTCTCCTCTTCTCCTCTTCTCTTCTCTCTTCTATTCCTCCCCTGACTCAATCTTCCTAGTCCCACATGCTTTCCTCTCCTCCCCTTCTCTTCCTCCTAGTTCCCGCTCCACTCACTGCACCCCCACCCAACTCCCCATATGCTCTGGAGAACTTGTCCCTTTCCCCTTCTGTGAGGGACCTTGTATGAATCTCTTAGAATCCTCCTTGTAATTAAGTTTCTCTGATGGTGTGAATTATAGGTTGGTGATCCTTTGCTCTAAGTCTAAATTCCATGTATGAGCGAGTACATACCATGTTCTTCTTTTTGTGCCTGGGTTAACTCATTCGGGATTGCCTTTGCTACCCCAATTTTCCTCCCACTGTGCATTGGCTTCACAGAGAAGCTTTGTAGGGGATATTTCCTGTCTTCCTTTCCTTGCTTCCAACACTCTTTTCAATTCACTCTTTTAGATGTGGTGGTTTTCAGACAATCACACCATAATTAACATTTGTTTCAGGGTGCCCTGTGAGATACAGAGCTGCCAAATGTAATGATCTATCCCCAGTTATCAATTTATTCCACCCTGATTTGTCTCTTCATACAGACATGCCAAAATATCACATTCTTAGACAAAATTTCCAAGCTATACTTTTCACTATTTTATTTTGATGTTGACAATTATCACTAATTTAATATACACACACTCACACACACACACACACACACGTACATATGTTATGACTATTGTCTCCATACTATAATATGACATCTATGAAAATATCTACTTATGTTAATTTCATGGCTACTAGTAAATGAAATTGGTGTGGTAGATATTCTTAGCTTAAATATTCTTAGAAAAGATCTTAGGTTAACTAGATTAGCCCTCTATTTTAATGGGAGCAGCATGTTAAGCCCCAGGAACCAGAAGGCTCAAATGGCACATAAATGGTGACAGAATTTTCTGCTGCTAGAGCCAAGGTTAGTATTCAGGTTTTCTGATTCCTAGCCCAGCGATCTTTTTGCTGATCCTTTCTACCTTCCACTGTCATTTATACTGTGCAAAACAGTGTGGAAATACTTTGCTGGACTACATAATGAAATGGTGTACAAGTAAAAGGAAGATCCTAAACAATGTTTCAAATTCACTGCCCTCCCCCAACACACTTATTCGCTGGTTTTGATTGACTGATAACCGTGTGTAAGAAATGGCTCATGCTGAATTTTAAAGGAAAAGTAGCCCTTGTGGGAAATTTTTTTGCATGTGCAAAGGGAATAAATCCAATTAATATAACACAAGAAAAAACAAGTTGGAAATCTCATGCAGATCCAGAGGAGGCCGTAATTTTGTTCAGGTAAAATGATTATTAAAAGCATCGCTTTAAGGATGAGGGCAAATTGATAGAAAACAGTATGAAGAAAGGTGTAAGGCAATGTCAATGAAGGTACTCTGAGAAGATTAAGTGAAGAAGTTCAGAGCCACAGAGTTCTGGTAGTGCCGTTGGATTTAAAAGAAAAAACAAGTTTAGGTAAGAACAGAAATGACTTTCAATTGAAACTATAAGAGTTTAGGCTTTATTTACATACTCAATCACAAGTTGCTAAGTGCATTTTAAATACATAAATGAATGGCCGATGTGTTTCCTGGAAGAGGGGATGGTATATAAGAAGTGCTTTAAAAAGAATGATTTGATAAAAGATGAGCTGACAGGGCAGGAATTCATCAGTTTGGATGGTTATAAATAGTCAAGAAAGAAGCAAATAACTGGAGCATTCTATTAGTGAAGTGTTTCATTAATGTAGACATAGAGATGCAGATTGTGATAATTTACATGGAAGCAAAAAAGACTGATTCAGTATTATAATCCAGATTTGTTATGTTGTTGTTGTTATTGCCAGAAGCCATAGTAACCAAGTAAATAAAATAAATGTAGGAGGGCATAAATATCTCCAATACAAAACTCTCAAACATAATTCCTTTTATACTATAAATACATTGACATATTTGTTATATTTTTGATTTTATTTAAAAATATCAATAATGATTTGGGATATTAAACTTATGCGCGACTAATGAACCATATCCAAATTTTGAAAACATCGACATATTTTTAGGACCAGTGATTTGGATGTTTAGGACCTTGGTCTCTAATACACTAGTATAATCATAATCATATAGTCACTAGCATAATCTTCAACAACTAATATGACTGTGAAGTGCTCAACTTGATAAGGGACATCTAAAACCCCTCCCCCAATGCTTAGCGAACAATGCATAAGCAGGGGTGGGTGGAAAGACTGTCAGAGACAGAATTTGGAAGAGGACAACTGATAAATAGGGTCTTTGGAATATGATAGGAACAGTGCGCTCATTAACTTACAACAGTTGTGGCTGCCTGCGCATGACTTCCCTAAGATCAAACCTTTCAATCTCACATCACAGATGAGAAAGGAGTTCCTGAGGCCCCACAGCTAGCTGTGTGATAATTGGTGTGCAATGGCTACTGAGGGAGGGAGTGTTAGTTGTCATCGTGTATACAATCACTCATAGGTTGCCCATGTTCCATTGAATATCTGTACACCCATGCACATATGGACAGCTATAACTAGACTCATTAGGATGAAAAATAAAGCACATGAAATTAGAAAGATGACGTGCTGTGAGGGGTCTTAGAGGAGTTGGGGGGAAGCAGAGGTAGATACGGTCAAAATACGGTACAAATACATATAAAATTGTCTAATAGACAAACAAATCAACTAAAACTTAATGACATTATTAATAATAGCAAATAATTTGGGACCAAGAAAATTACACTTTTAGAGGCCTATCTCTTCTAAGTTGTTTCCTTTGGAAAGAAAATACCTCAGATCACCACATTCACTGCCTATAGAGTACTCTGCCTGCCAGGTTTAACCCTCTCACACTACTTCTTGCTCATAACCTTTTTATGAGTCTCTCTGGTCTACTTCAGAATTTTAAGGTATAATGGCTTGACTTTCAAAGTCCTTTTAAATTGGTCGCATCCTTCTATTCAATCTTATTTGCCACATTATGCAAAATTTCACTTGCCGCTACACTGTTTAATCCTACCAGCAAACACGGTTATTCTTCCTTCCAGAATGGGATTGCATAGTCAATTCTGCCTTGAATGACTCCTCTTGGTCCAACAATATCAATACTTTACCTATTTTACTAGACACTTGTTACTCATTATATTGCCTTTCATTAAATCCTGTCACTATACACACAGAATCACAGTGTGTTTGACATGTTTAGTGTAAAAGGTAAAAACTTAAACCCAGATTGAACAAAGTTTGAATCCCAAATTTTGTACTTACCAGTGAATCATGTAATGCATAGTATATTTCTTTTCACTAAAATAAATTGTATTGAAACAACAAACCCTAGTGGTAGACACATTGATGACCTATGTATTTGTTAGGCTAATACAAGAAGACTGCCACAAGTTTGAGACCAGCTTAGCTTTCATAGTGACCAACTTCAGAGGCTTCTTATGTTAGTAAGCTTTAAAACACTGAATAATAACCAAAATATTCAAGTTCTAAGGAAGAAACACTTAGTTGAACTCATGGCATCAGATATTCAGTCCATGGTTATTCACTTGTCTATGATGATTTAGGAACAGGGGAGAGATGATACACTGTATAATTGTGTATGCCAAGAATAGCTAGTTACTTCATGGCAACTGGGGAGAGAGAAAGAGAGAAATAGAGAGAGGGACATATATATATATATATATATATATATATATATATATATATATATATAGAGAGAGAGAGAGAGAGAGAGTGAGGGAGGGAGGGGGTGGGCATTGCTTTGGGTACTAACATCCCTGTAATGACGTCACCAACTATGTTACTTTCTTTCACAATGCGTCACCACTTAGAATTTCCCCTTGTCCACATGTCATATTCTGGCATTCAAGCCTTTAACCCATGACCGTTTTGGAAACAGACATGATATGAAACTTAACAATTATTATGAGCATTATTAGGAGACAATAAATTCTAAATAATGTATACAATGATTCTTTTCCTTTTCATTATTTTTGTAAAGCATGAGTATCTAAAATGTAGTTCATCTATTGATCAATCTATTAACTTTTCTTGTTTCTTTTGTTTGCTGAGACAGGGTTTTAATGTGTAACAGTTCTAGCTGTCCTGGAACTCTGTAGACCAGACTTGCCTCAACTTACAGAGATATACCTGCCTCTGCCTCCCATGTGCTAGAATTAAAGGAATGTGCCAACACCGCCTCACCTAGTTCACTCTTTTGTAACTTATTATTAAGTAAAGAAACACTTCCAAATCAGCGCACACAACCAACTTTACCCATATCAGACAGATACAAATGTCAGTCATCTAGCTTTTCAATTGGCTTACTATTTCTGAAAAAATTTCAATGGGAGTTTTCTATAGTTTCTTTGTAAAATAAGAAGAGGAGTGTGACCTTTAAAAGACAGTAGCTCCTTCTGATTACTATATTGGTCTGTGAGACTCTTCTTTCACCCACTAAATTTATTTCAATGTACTCTACTATTAATTTGCAACAAGCAACTAAAAACAAACATGCCAGTCATGAGGCTGTGATCTTATTATAGAAAGTATTTGCATCTAAGTAGAGTGAGTTGTCCAATCACATTACTACCAAGGTAGGCATTCCAATGCTTTCCCATCTCTTACAGAAAAGTTTCAAATACTCCAATTATGTCTAAGCTTAATATCTTTAATAGGAGTATACAGAAAATTCCCTTTGCCACAGCTTCAGAAAAAGCAGAAGTATAGTAAATATAAAAAGCAAAATAATGGGGAACTTAACCACAGTGGCAAGTGATGGCATATAGAGGACTACTAAACCTCATAATTATTAACAAGGAATAAGTAAAAGAAGTAGCATATCACTCATATGGGAATTAAATTATTTTTTGAATATTTTAATATATTGTTACAAAGTTTGCTCAACATTTTATTTCTAGTTATATTACTAGCCATTCATTGCCTATGTTTTGCACATGCTAATGTAACTTTCTAGCATAGCTCAAATGTATCTGATAGTGTTTTGAGGCTGAATGACAGAGTAGAAATGTTTCTTAAAAGTTTGAGTTACTGAACTCATTCCAAAGGGCATTCTATCCAAAGCTAAAATTTTGTATTACTTTGAAAATTGAATTTAGGAATTTAATAATCACCTGTAGCAAGATGTCAATTTCTTTTTTGAATAAATGAAAACATAGAGATCACAGAAAAAATACTCTTGGAAATATTGAAAAAATATTTAGCACTGATCATTGTGAGAAAAATGAGATACAAATTTTTCCCTGATATTCTTGGGAAAGGCTGTATTGACAAACATTTCAGGAAGCTGTTATTTATAGAAATTGTTGGTATGAGTATAAACTTGGTGAATATTTTGCAATTTTATCAGACCAGAAAAAAATATATATTTGAGACCAGCTCTTATTATGTACCACTGGCTGTAGTGGAACTAATTATGTAGGTCAGGCTGGACTCAAAATCGCAGGGATCCACCTGCCTTTGCTTCTTGAGTACTGTGATTAAAGGTGAGTGCCACCACACTGAGCTACAGAAATACATGTATTCTTTTTATTGAATAATTCACTTCATATATCTTGTGTTTGCATTTACATGTTCATGAAACTGGCATTCTATCTGGTGTTGTAAAGCTATGCAAACATTTAAAGCTACCTGTCATTTCTCATATAGAATGATGTCCAAACAATGTTAACCCTGAAACAATATGTCATAATGACCATTGAAAAGTCATGCCCAAGTATATAAAAATAAATATATGGGCACAATCATATCCCAATACAGTGATACATGGAATAACCAGTGCACATGTATGCATTTATTTTAATATTCTTAATTAGCAAAAAATAATGTATATATATTTTTTTCAAGGAAAAAGTCTTTGTTTTCAAAGGCAAATCAGACAATAAGAAGATTTCTATGGTTTTGCACTTATAAAAATCTGTTTAATGCCTTGCTTGTTATAAGATGGATGAATTTTCATATTTTATTCTGCAATCAGCCTTTTGTAATGTACTTTTGTTTGAAATATATGAAAAATATGACCCCAAGATATGTAGTTGAAAATGAAAGAATTTTGGTAACCATTTCAAAAAAAGTGTGGGTGATCTTTGATACAATATCAGGTAGAATAATGCCTTAAGAATTAGCTTAACATAATGTAACAATGACCTTTTATACCATGTCTCATTAAAATCTGTTGGCCTATGTTGCTCTTTAAATGTATATTTATCCCTACATTATTTGTATCAATATCATTGGTTGCTTAGAAAATACTGCTTTACCAAAGCAGGTATATCTTCTGTATCCTGACATGTTTTATCATTCTTCAATATTCAAACTGTAGTATTTGTTAATAACCATTAATTCAATTGACATTGCTAGCACCATGGTATTAAAATTATGGATCCCATGAAAAGTTCCTCTGATCTCTAGAGATAACTATAATTAGATACAATAGAATGCTTATGGAAGGTTACACATGAAAATGGAAAAACCTATTGTATCTGGTTGGTTGGAAAAACAAAGGCTATTTCTCAATGTACACTTCTTTTTGCTGTTTGGATTTTTCACTGCGTTCAAGATTTTAAATTCGAACATCAAGATTCACATGAGTTTTTTTCTTATTTCTTAATAAAGCTAAGTTAGTTTAGTAATGTTTTGAAATAGTTTGTTTAAATTCATTTTATGTGCATTGGTGTTAAGGTGTCAGGTTCCCTGTACCTGGAGTTATAGACAGTTGTGAGCTGCCATGTGAGTGCTGGGAATAGAACCTGGGTCCTTTGGAAGAGCAGTCAGTGCTCTTAACAACTGATCTACATCTCCAGATCCTACTAATGACTTTTACTTGAACAAAAGAACTTAAAAGCTTACCTTTGAGAATCACAAATGACCCAACCACATTATGATTATTTGAAGAAAATTATTGTTTAATTGGACTTAATTCTTCACATTAAAGCATCATTCGTCTTTACTTGATTTTCTTTCAAATAATGGTTAATAGGCAAGATCTATAGACAAGTCTTTTATCATTGAAAAGATATATCTCTAATATACCTATATATTCTTTAAGAATAGCATTTAATATGAAAAAGCACAAAATTTTGTGGAAAGGTCCCAGTGAACTCGATTCTAAAGAGGCATTGACAAGTAGCGATTCAGCACAAAATGTAATAATTCATTATATTTCAAATGGCTTGGATTTTGATCAGGCCTAGAGGAAGCTTGAAATAGGCAGAAAAGGCCTTTGGGAAGGATTAAGAGCACAGCTGTAGATATGATTTGGTGCTCCTTCAGAGCCATGTGTCCCAGAACTTGACCCATTTTTGCACTAGCAAAGATAAAATGTTACTCTTAGGAAAATGAAATGTTACAAAATTGGTTGGATCGCTTGAAGGAATATACAAGTCCATTAATTGTTAATGAAATATTCAGGATTCACTTTTCTAATGGCAAGACACTCAATTTGAATCATGTCTGAGCAACATACTCATAATTCTTATGACAATCTCAAACCTGGGGCTTTGATTAACCAATTAAGTCACTCACTCAGATAGTAAAGTAGAAGCTATTTGTTTTGTTTCTCTTTTCCTTCCTACTTTGTCACCATCAGCGTCTCTAATTTTTTTTAAAAAAATCATGTGACTCAAAAAACAGCTAATGATCTTCAAGATAAAGTCTAACATCCTTAGCATGTCATTATCTGGTCCTTGTTTCTTACTCTGTGTCTCTTCTAACTTATTTATGTAAAAGTCTACAATCAATTTTTGAGACCAATGCACAGATACTTCAGTTTTATGAAATGATTCTGGATAAGCTGATCTGTTGTTTCTGAGATCATATCACCGAAATGTTTTGTCAAAAGGCATATTTTTGAAAAACCTAGACCTAGAGCAAAGGATCACCAGCCTATAATTCACACCAGCAGAGGAACTAGGATACAAGGTATATTCTAACAGACTCATATAAAGTCCCTCACAAAGGGGGGAAGGGACAAGTTCCTTAGAGCGCATGGGAAATAGGGGTGGCAGTGAATGGAGAGAGAACTAGGAGAAAGACAAGGGGAGGAGATGAAAGCATGTGCGACTAGGAAGATTGAGTCAGGGGAGGAATAGGAGAGAGAGAGAGAGAGAGAGAGAGAGAGAGAGAGAGAGAGAGAGAGAGAGAGAGAGAGAGAGAGAGAGAACATAAAAGAGGGGGCCATTATTGGTTTGAAGAGAAAGCTAAACCTAAAGAAAGGAGCAACAGTGGAAAGGCTACCATAAAGCCCTTCCCTGATAATGAGATCAACAACTAACTTATTCACCATCATGGAGCCCTCATCTAGTACCTGTTGGAAACAGAAGCAAACACCCACAACTAAACACTGAGTCGAACTAGAATCCAGATACAGAGAGAGAGGACAAGGCCAGGTTGCAGAAACACAGAGACAGCTTACCTGAACAAGGAGGAGCTAATGGGCCCCCAGACTGATAGCTTGGAATCCTGCATGGGAACTGACTCAGACCCCTCAATTTGGGTCTCAGCTAGAAGGACTGAGCAGTCTAAGGGACCTCAGACAGTGGAACCAGGATGTATTCCTGGTACACAAAAGGACCTTGAGGACACATCCCCCGTGGAGGGATACTCCCTTAACCTAGAGACAGGAGAGAAGTCCTAGTCTCTACTTCAAATGACTTGACAGATTTACATGACCCCACCTGGATAACATAGCTGTACATGTGGAATGGGGGAGATGGGAGTGGAGGGTGGTCAGGGTGCATGTGAAGGGGGAGAGATGGTGAGAGGGAGGAAGGGAGGGAGGGGGAACTGGGATCGACATGTTAAAAAAAAAGAAAAACCTTCTACCAGCCTCTCACTACATCTAAACAAGGAAAATTCTATTTTTACACTATCTTATACTATCTTATACTAGTTTCTACTGTGTCATGATGTGAGTAGTGTTATATTTAGTAATATAGATCATTTTTCTACTAGACCATACATTCCCTAAAAACAGAGAAGACATCTGTGTTTGGACTTTGTTATCAAGGACAATACTTACTATACAACAAACTCTTAGTAATTATAGGTAAAATATAATGAGATACATAGTCATAATGTCAAGAATCTGGGAAAACAATGTAAGATATGACCATGGAACATGGATTTATTCCTTAAGATAAAAATTTTGTCAAGGGCTTCATTTGAGCTCATGGATTTTTCTTAGTACATATATATGTTGTTCACTTCTTAAGTTATTTTTTCCTTGTTAGGGTTTTCCCTTAAATTAATATACACTATTGTATAGCCTATATTTCAAATATAAGATGCCTGAAAGACAATTCAAATGTACAATTACCTAAAAGAAACTTCTGAAGACTTATCTTCATTTCAATAATTAGTAACTCTGTCCTTCTAGTTATACAAGTCAAAATAATCCGGATCATTTGTAACTTAAACCACTCCCACATTCCTAATTCAATATGTAAAAATCTGTTGGTTTTATTGTGGAAGAAGGGGAAGAATGATTGTTTACGAGTCAAATGATGAGGGAGTTTGCTATGTCTTCTAGTAATATCAAATCTACACCCATAAAGTCTCACCACCATGTCTGCCTAAATATTAGATGAACAAGGAAAACAGCAATAGGCATGCTAATATTACTGAGGGGAAGCCTATAAGGCCTCAGTCTTACAAAGAGTTGTAAACAATGAAGGAATTTTGACACTAGGAGAAATAATCTTGCCCAGGTATGAGCACACCAATTGGTTTTCCAATACCAAATGGTCAACCCTGAAAACAAACATATAAGTAATATTATTCAGAGTGAGCAGGTTGTATTTAGAAATATGTTTGTATAATTGTTATATGCATATAAATACATGTATATGTATATATATATATAAAAGTAACATCAATTAATGAAAAAGGGGTCATGAATTTGAAAGCAAACAAGGAGGACTATATAGGAGGCTTTGGAAAGAGGAAAATAAGGAAATTATTAATTATATTATAAACTCAAAAATGAAAGGAGTAATAAAAGTTAAAATAAATTTAAAAAGAAAGTATTAAAAGGGAGACCATTTCGGTCTAGCTTAGCTTTTTAAACTATAAATATAATAATAATACAAGTTCTGTTACATATTTGAATCATTTTGTAAGAAAATATTAATAACCAACGAGTTTCATTACAGACTGTCTTTTCTAGTAAAGTCTGAGATTTCAAAAATTGTTGTGTGTACGAAAAATTTGTTATTATTAATTCATGGTAACTTGTTCTTAAACATTTTAGTCTATAGCTTCACTTCATAAGCAAAACACTGTACAATGATAATGCTAGCTAGAAAACATTCTACTCTATACTTGACTACTTTATCTGCATGTGTTTTATAGAATATGGGACAAATCAACCTCTAGTGATCAAAATAAATTTCATCTGTATTTTTCATAAGCAAAGTATCTACTGGTTCTACCTTTAAAATTAAAGCAGAATTCTATTGTTCAGGTAGCCATCATATTCCATTTAGAGACAGCCTCTTAATTGATCTCTCTGTTCTAGTCTTTTCTGTTTTCAGTGTATTTTCAATCCAGGATCCAATGAGAACCAATCAAATATAGTAGATCATTTTAAACTTTTTCTATGAATTTGTCAATGACTCTCTAGTAAGAGTAAATGCCAGAATCCTTACAAAAGTATACATACTAGTAATATTTTTAATACCACTTTCACAATCTTTCTGAACCTATCTCCTAATTGTCTCTTACTACTCATTTGAGCACTCTGGCTTTCATGATGTTCCTTGTAATCTGAAGACTTCTTTCTACTCATGGCTTTTCCATTTGTCATCTTTCTATCCTGAAATACCAACCCTGAGATACCAATATTGCCAACTCCCTCACTTTTGTCAAATTCTAATTATCACTTTAACTATGGCACTTTCTGAACAATTGTGTTTTTATATTTGAAACTTTTGAACACAGCAATTCTTCTGGAAGATATTATCCAGTAACACTAGGAATTGCCTCTTGACTCTTACATATGTAATACACTATAGTTTTTTTTTTAACTCTTTGGGAAGCCTGACACCCAGCTCCCAAAAAATACACACAAGGGGACTTATTCTTACTCATGAATTCCTGGCTTTAGCTTGGTTTGTTTCTAGCCAGCTTCCCTAAACTTAAATTATTCTGTCTAGCTTTTACATCTGGGCATTTACTTATCTCTATTCTATATAACTTTCCTTCTTATTCTGTGGCTGGTTCTTTGGCTGGATGGTTGGCTCTTGGTTTCCTCTCTCCTCCTTTTCTTGCTACCCCCTCTTCTCTCCTCTCTTTATTTTATTCATCCCCTTTTACTGCCAGTCTGGCCTATCATTTCTCTTAGTCATTCAGCTCTTTATTAGATCAAACAGGTTGTTTAGGCAGACAAAGTAACACAGCTTTACAGAGTTAAACAAATGCAGCATAAAAGAATGCAGCTTGTGTTTGCGTCATTAAAAAAATATTCCACAGTATAAATGAATGTAACACATCTTAGACTATTATTTCACAACAATAGGCAGCCAAGTTGCTCATTATACTAAGCACAACATGAAAAGGAAAAACAAATTAAAAATGTGTTTTACTTTTTCGTGCTTAATATCTTGTAGACAGGTTTTACAAATGCATCAGTTATTAAAACTTAACTAAACAATAGCTGCTCTCTGTCATCAATGGTCCCTCTATTCCCCAACTCAGACCATCTCATAGTATATTTTCCTATTCTGGAATTTTTGAATACCATGAGTATATGCCTATCTATATAGTTTAATATTATACTGAAATGACTGTTAATTTTCTATATTTTCTTTCCCAGATGACTATGAGCTTCCTGTTGATATAAACTATAATTTATTCTTTGCTGACTCTCCAACATCCAGCATGGTCCATAGGATATGAAAGCACATAAAATTGTCTGTGGCTCAATGCATTTTGAATTTTGCTATACCTAGTCCTCTCTCTTAAAATCCCCATAATATACACACTGGAACAAGAAAAAGCCTAAGCATCACTTAGGACAATAAAGGACCAGTGAGAAGACTCAGCAGGTAGAGATACTTTTATTAGACCTGAGGACCTGAGTATGGTAACCAGATCCTACAAGGTGACAGGACAAAATCACCTCCTGAGAGTTGTCTTCCAACTTCCATATATGCATCATGGAGTATGTGCATCTATATTCACAAGCATCGACACACATATACAAAATTAAATAAACCAAGACAACACAGGTTTATATCTAATACATCACAAAATACTAATGATAGTACTTTTCCTTACCAATTATCAAATCCAATTCTTTCTTCAAAACCACCCTCCACATTAAAGTCATCTACACCCTTCCTTAAAGCCATTTAATGGCTTGTTGTTACTCTTAGGATAGCAATGTATTGTTTGTTGCCTAAACACCACTCACTTTACTTCAGCCAGCTGTAGTTGCCTTTATCTTAGATACTACTGTTTACCTTGATTCATTAACTAGGCTCACCTGCATCTGATGATCCTTTTGTACTCAAAGCTCTTCCTTCCCTTATGATTTTTTGATGTGAAACTCACTTATCCTTTGTGTCTTTGCTCATTGGATATCATCAGTGAAGCTTCCCTTGATCTCCATGTTTAAGTCAAGTAATCCAATATATGTAATATTAGTCCATGAACTTCCTTCATTCAAAGCATTTTCGTAACTAAATCTTCATGTATATTTGCATGTTTGTCTTCTCAATTAGATTTTAAGCTCTTATGGGGAAGAGAGGTATGTGATTTTGTTTATCAACATATTCCCTGGGCTTAGCACAATTCACCGTACAGAAGAACCCCAAGTATTTCTTTAACAAATGAATGAATAGATGTATACAAAGCAATAGCATTTATTTAATAGGCATATTTTACCTTCAGGGATCCCATTTAATTCAATTAACAATGGTTAAGCTCTCAGTCAATGTCAAGCACAGTACTTAAGTAGTCATAATACAAATGGAGAACATAGATAAGTTTTCTTCCCTGGTAGAACTTACAGGCTAATTTAATGAAAAGGTAGTTTGTACCAACCATTTCATTTTTAAAAATACTGTTTGCTATACACAAAGTACTATTTTTGTTCAGTAGGTTTTTTGACATTCCTGAATTTATTATGCTTTGTGTCAGTTTGTTTTACTCTGTCTCAAGTTTTTTTTCCCTGCTTTTGAGCTGTTTTCATTCATGGTTACTTCGGGGGGGGGGAGGTCTTGTCTCTCCTGCCCCACAGATTAATAATGGCAACAGTAGCAGTAGGATTCACACTAATGGAAAGACAACTATATGAATAGTAAATAATGATCATAAGGACAATGTTAATGACAGAAATAACTTTAGTCTACCTTATCATCTCAAAATCTCCCAGAAACTCTACAAGGGAAACAAATACAACTAAGTATATAAGTAAATTAAAGAGATGCAAACTAAAGGTACTCAGAAATCCCACCCTTGGTTCCCAAACAAGTAAACAGTAAGAAAATTTTAAAATCAAATCACTATTATTTTAAATACTGTACTCGTTGAATTTTCTTATACTTTTGAGTTCTCAATTCTGTTTAAGCCTCTTTCCCTACTAATTGTCTTTATTGTTTCCCTAATAATCAACTTTAATGTTCATGAAAGAGTTTGTGACATGATCTTGTAGTTCTTATAAATGCAAGGAAAAGCTGCAGCTTTTGAGTAAGAAAACATTTTGGATTAGAAAATTGATTTATGAACTAATCAAAAGAGGATAAATAGGGAGCCTGCTAAGGTTAGTTTGAAAATTGTCCTCCCTTTGATATAAATTCTGAGACTTATTGAAGAACATAAGTTAATAACTTCTAGAAAATATCAAAAACCTCATATACCTCCACAGTTTTGCCTGGATGACTTTTATAAATTTGATCAGCAGAACTCTCTGAAGGCTTTACATTAATTTGACTTAAACATTTCCATTATAATGAAGACATTGATTAAGTTTGGCATATAAAAAGCCTCTAAGGCAAAACTCTGAACTAGGTTAGAAAGATGCCAGGGAGTGGTAAAGAAAGCAGCACTGCATTGGAAAGAGTCACGTATTACCTGCTAGCAAGCAGCATCTGGACTTGCTATTTCATTTACAGAATGAGTAGCTCATACCATCTCTTGCTCATCTAATTATTTATGAGATATTTCCATTCTGCAAACCACTTCTTAGATTTCGCATGTTACTAGATAAATAAAATGTTTGGGGCTGAGATGACTCAGTATGTGCCCTGCAAGGATGAGGTCCTGAGTTGAAATCCTAAGAACTAATGTAAAGTCGAGCTACTAATTCCAGTGCCCCTAATATGAGATAGGAGGCAAAGACAGGGGCTCTCAAGCCAGATAGCCAGACATACGCAGTGCAACAGCAACTAACAAAGAGACTCTGCCTCACAATGATGTCGAAGGTGAGGAATAACATCCAAGGTGAGGACTAATGAGCTCCACATGTGAACCATGGCACAGGTGTACCAGCATACACATACATGCACCAACACATCACACACACACACACACACACACACACACACACACACACACACACACACACACACACACACACAAACACACACATAATATTAAGTGCATGTGGTTACAATTCCAAACAAGCTCTGAGTTAGGAAACAGGCCACTGATGTCCAAAAGCTGCATCTCTTTCACTAGTGAGGCAACATCACATTTTCTGGTATATGTTGTTCTTCTTTATGTTTAAGGTCCTTCCATCATCATGTCTACCTCTAACAATATCTCTTAATATCTTCTAACATGGTTCCCTGGCCTCAATTAGTCACTAAATTTGAGTATATGAGACTCACAATCTCAGGAATCAGAAATCAGACTTCAAATTCCGTTTCAGTCCCTCCTTAGCTCTGTGTCCTAGAAAAGTACCTAATCTTGCTGACTCTTGATGTTTTCACTAAAAGCCTACTTTACCAACTTTTTGTGAATCTGTCACTGAATGAGATGAAAAATATAATAACAGTTATCATTTGTTATGAATCAATTATACATCAGGATTTATAAAGCTTTCACTATGTAACATTCAGGGGTTGACAGCAGCAGCTACTAGTTCAGGCAAGTGTTCAGCTAAGATTGTGCCATAAGAGAGTGTCAGGAACCATAGAACAGTCTTGTCCAGTAGGCTTTTATTCAGTTGCTAGCATATGTATCTGCATATTTTCACATCTTCATTTTTATTACAATGTAAAACAGCTACGATGCTGATAGAATTCCAAAGGAAGCACTAAGCCACTCATCTTAAAATGTGGAGCTAAAAATAAGTCCCATTTTACTTGCTGTGTGGCATTAGGTAAGCTGTAGAACTTCACCAGTATGAGATTTCTTTACTTATAAGTTTGGGGATGAACTGTTCAGAGGATAGCAAAGAGTAGAAATGATGTCTTTATGGTAAATAATAGGTCCCTAGCTTTAGCATGAACTAAGCTATATTTCTCTAGCTCTAAAGATTCAAATGTCAGCTAAATAAGAAAGTTACCCCACATATCAGCAAAATGCAGGTACCAACATCATGCTTGATATTTAGCAATTTGATGAGCTTTTAAAAAATCATGACAAATGGCTTTCTCGAACTGTCATGATTCAAGCAAAGATCTGTAACACAGAGCCTAGGAGCTGCAGTTTGCATTGATCTCCTATAGCAATCATCAGTTGTCCCAAACAATTTAGTACTTTATTGTATCCTACCCTATACACCATGCAGACAACTTCAAAATTTATGTCTCTAGTCCACATTTTTCTCTGAATGCCAGAGTCATACATCTAACTGTCTACTCATGTTCTCTAGAAAGTATCTAGCAGGTATTTCAAACAAAGCATGGTTAATGCAGAATTTTGAAATTCTCCTCAAAAGCTGGCTTCTCTCAGTCTTCCTCATTTCAGCAAAATCTATTATTGTCCTTCATATTACTGCAATTAAAACAATGAATTATCATGAGCAAAAATGTAGCTATTTCTAAATCTGTACAATTTTTTCAATCTGTAATTTTTTATCTATTCCTATGCCTTTAGTTCAAATCTCTATCAATGTATGTCATACTCTGATATATTTCATTTGTGCTTCAGCTAGATGGCCCTTTCACATAATTTAAAATCCAAGTTATATAATACTGTTCTTCAAGTAAATAGTTCCCCAAATACAGTCTGCTATTTTCCTTTTTTAGTGGGTTACTGGGAATGGAAACTCAAGTCTTGGGCATGCGAGGCAAGCATTATCTCATTGATCTATACAAGCCCAGGAGTATAGTTTAGGTTTCCAGAACCTATGTTTTAAAACAGCATGGCCGGTGGGGCAATTTCCTGTAATCTCAACACTCTGAAGGCAGAAACAAGGGAACCCCAGTGCAAAGTGACAGTCTAGACTCACTGAGATGGGAGATCTTTCGCTTCATGAGGATTCTCTGTCTCGAGAAATAAAGCAGACAATGATTGAAAAAGAAAATTGTGAGGTTCCAACTGAATACACATATATTTGCCTGTAAACAAGTATACAAAACATGTATGTTCACCACAGACACATGTACACAAGAATAATAAATGCACTTATTTAAAATTTACAGCATTAAGCAATAAATATTTATTTACTTGTTCTTTTTCCTTTGTGCTTTATGTACTCAGTAGTCAGGAGCTACATTCAATAGAATCATGAAAACAATTTTATTCATATAATATACAAATATAAAAAAATCAACAAATGTTTGACTTTTAGCAGGAAAGAATCAAGGTAGTTAAAATATGATTTTAAATATCTTTACGGGAATAGGGTTTCATATATCCCAAGCTAGCTTCAAACTTGCTGTATAGCTAAAGATGCTCCCTAATGTTGGGATTACAGGCCTGTACCAGCATGCCTGGTTTATGCAGTATGGAAAATTATTTTATTTTATTTTATATGCTTATTTTTTTACATAGCAATCCCAGTTCCCTCTCCTTCCCTACTCCCTCCCTCTTTCCCACCGTCTCATGCACACAGACTACCCTCCCCTCCCACCCCCACCCCCCCACTCCACATGTAGGGTGATGCATTCCAAGAGGGGTCATCTAAATCTTTCAAGCCATTTGAAGTAGGGACTAGGACTTCTCTCCTGTCTTTATGTTAAGGGAGTATCACTCCATGGGGGATGTACCCGCAAAGTCCTTTTGTACACCAGGAATACATCCTGGTTCCACTGTCTGAGGTCCCTTAGACTGTTCAGGCCTTCTAACTGAGATCCTTGTTCAGGGGGTCTGAGTCAGTCCAATGCTCAATTTCCAGCTCTCAGTCTGTGGGGCCCATTAGCTCCTCCTTGTTCAGGTCAGTTGTCTCTATGTGTTTCTGCAGCATGATCTTGTTCTCCCTCTCTGCATCTGTATTCTTGTTTGGCTCAGTGTTTAGTTGTGGGTGTTTGCTTCTGTTTCCAACAGGTACTAGATGATGGATCCATGATGATGGATAAGTTAGTCATTACTTTCAATATCAGAGAAGGGCATTTATGGTAGCCTTTCCACTGTTGCTCAAATTGTTAGTTGGAGTCAGTCTTCTAGGTCTCTAGACATTTCTTTCAATCTACAATGGCTCCCTCTTTTATGCTCTCTCTCTCTCTGTCTCTGTCTCTGTCTCTTTGTTTTGTTTTTCTCCCCTGACTCAAACTTCCTAGTCCCACAGGCTTTCTTCTCCTTCCCTTCTCTTTCTCCCAGTTCCCTCTCCACTCACTGCCCCCAACCACTCCCCATATGCTCTGGAGAACTTGTCCCTTCCCCCTTCTATAAGGTACCTTATATGAATCTCTTAGAATCTCCCATGTATCCTAGTTCCTCTGGCAGTGTGAATTATAGGCTGGGGATCCTTTGTTCTAGGTCTAAAATCCATATATGAATGAGTACATACACTGTTCCTACTTTTGTGACTGGGTTAACTCATTCAGGATGGTTTCTTCAAGTTCCATCAACTTCCCTGTGAATTTCAAGATTCCATTGTTTTTTTTTTCTGCAGAGTAGCATTCCATTGTGTAGATGTGTCATATTTGTTTTATCCATTCTTCAGGTGAGGGTCATCTTTGTTGCTTCCAGGTTCTTGCTAATACAAATAGTGCTGCTATGAACATAGTACAGCACATGTATTTATTACATGGATGTGGATCATTTGGGTATATTCCTAAGAGGGGGATTGCCGGGTCCTGTGGTAGACTGATTCCCATTTTCCTGAGGAACCGCCAGCAGTATGGGAAATTAAACTCATGACACTGGGTATGCTAGGCAAATAATCTACCAACTGAACTATATTCTTAGCCTAGCAAAATACCTTTCTACCAGAAAAAGTACAAACAAAAACAAAACATTTATTTTGCAAACAACTATTATGGCAGAGTTGTTGCTGAGTCTGTGACATCTTAACCATTTCTAATGGGCAAATGACTCAGGGGTCTGATCCAAACATATGTGAGCATTGTTATTACTGCTGTTCTGTTCTCTTACCACAAGAGATGTAGAGCTATTATACAGTATAAATAAGCACTGGTATAAAGGATCCAAATAAACTAAATGACTACTATATTCCAGACACACAGTAGATGCCTAAGCTAGGTAAGAAGATTAAAGTGGTGCAGCCCAGAAAGGAATCAACATTCTTTCTTTACAGACCTGTGCACATACAGCTCATCACTTAGGCTACTGCATCTGGCAGTTGCCAGCTGCTCCTCCAGATCCCCCCTGGAACATTGTGCCAAATCAAAGAGACACTTCAGCTATAAAGTACTCTTGGTACAAAGAAATGATTTATAGATTCAAACTGATGGATTATCTTCCTATTTGACAGCCAAAAGAGGACATTTAACTGTCTTTATAAACCACTGGGGATGAATCATAATGACATGAGGATCTACTGGATAGCAAAGGCCAATCTCCTCAGCATACTTGTCCTCAGGACTAATTTCCACCTCTGCTTTCTTTCAGCAGCCTTTGCTCTTGACTCACACATCATTAAAATGTCCTTGCTGGCTGCAAAACTCATTTCTATGTGCAACAGCATTTCCTCTGACCAACTTAATTGACAAATTATTTCAAATGATTGCTTCTCCTTGGATGAAATAGTTTGGCTCTAAACACGTATTTATGTAGCACTTTGCTTGAGTTTTGCATAGCTCCTAGTTAACTTCTTTGTTGTCAAAAATGCATTCCCTGTAACTGAAGCACTCTAATAAAAGTAACTATTTGTATTAGACTCTTTGTTGCACACTTTTCCTGTGGTAAAATTTTTACAAAGTCATCTTGTCAAGCTTTCTGAGAATAATTGTTATTTTAACAATATCACTGTAAGTTGCCTGTTAATTCACAAAAACAATTATCTGAGTTTCTCATATTATTTTCTTCATATCAACATAGCAAAACATTAGCATTTTCAATAAATAATAAAACACTGAGTTTTAGCAAAGAAAATCTTTTCAAACTGATACAACTACTATTGAATTTTGTGTTTAGATCATAGTTTTCTGGTTCTGAAACAGGGAACATGAAGCAAATAAAGATACACACGCACACACTGGTCTTTCATCACAGGACAATCCTTTGTTTTAATAAAATTGCCTGTGTGTGTATGTGTATGTGTGTGTGTGCATTTAAAAATATTTCCTCTAGGCATTTTGCTCAGCAAATGGATTTTTCTTTCTCCTCATAAGAGCACCAATTCTAGTCAAATCAGATCACATTACCATGAGCTCTAGGTAGTTCTAAGCACTGAGTAGTAGAAGGGACTAAGGCTTATGTGAAAACCAAACCACCTGACTTTTTAATGCAAAGTCATCATTTAGTTTTTATGCAGCACTGAGGAAATTTATTCTCCTAATTTCAATTACTATGTCTGTAAATTAAAAGCAACAAAGCGTACCTTACATTTTCTTTTTTTATGATGAACCCATGTACACAAAAGCACATAGAAATCCACATAGATCCATAATTATATGTTGTGTCTAAGCATTATGATGAATCTCTGGAAAGCAGCAAATTTTAGAGTCTTTAAAGTAATTGTAAAGACAAATCTGAACAAGGAGAACTCTAAGAAAATTATTAATTGGCATCAGACAGAGCCATGAATATCCTCCTTCAAGAGAAAGAAGCAGGTGACAATAAGACAAGTCTGTGGCAGCCTCATGAATTATAGAAGTACAAAATGTATGTGAGCAATGAGCATGAAGAACATGGAGCAAGCAGAAAAGGAGAAATTCAAACAATTAGTGACATTTACTTAACATACAAGACAGTGCTTAAAGAGCAACATTTCAAACAAATGTGAAATAAAATTCTAGATCCACTGGTTAGGAGGTATGTTACCATAGACAAGTAGCTTACCCTCTCTTAACCCCTCATTTATACTGTTAAATAGAGAAAAATCTCACCAAGGTTTAAAAGGTTGTTGTGAGTTCTGAATACATGTGATGTGTAATGTCTGACCCCATAAATGGGAGTTCTCTAAGTAACTTCTCCACTCTACCAGATCTAGTTCATGGCCTGTCTCCTTCCACACAAAACCACCAACTATCTGCTTTACAAAGCGTCTCTTGATAGACTATTTTCTGCTTGTTCAAATGCTTTTCAGTTAGGCTAAACAAGGTAGATGAAATATTTACGGGTAAACTCATTAGACCTAAGAACGTCTATTTTTGTGAATATCATTGTCTACACACCTAGGAAACAAAATACAAAGCCTTTCTTAAATACCCTACTCTGCCCCTTACTTGATGTCAGTGAAACCAGCCAGGAGAGTCATTGAAAACCTTTAGTGTCACAAGACTTTCAGTAGAGCTGAGCTGTCAAAGATTAGGCACATTTGCCAGATCCTGCTGTCGTGATCTCTAACATGGTCACCCCACCTCTCTAATCTGTGATCTTGCATAGCTGCTTGTGAAGTCAGCCCACAGGAATGAATATGCTCATAGCCTCCTGTTTTAGAGAGAAACAAGCCTGCATTTCTGCTGATGGGATAGTTAACAGTGTTCATTCATCTCCCTTCAGGACATAGAAACATGACATAAACATTTTCTTAGGGCAGAAACCGGTGATCTGTTTGACCCTGGTTGTCACCACCAGGGTTAATAGATAGTCTCATGTCATAGGTTAGGACACAGTAAAGGAAATATGGAGAGAACAGAGATACAATAGGAGTGAAGAAGAAAAGGGGGAAATCACTTTTTATCCTGACAAAGCCACCCTTTCCATAATTCTAAGCAGGCTATTTTTTTCCTGGTCCCTCAAGGTCAGCAATAGGGTTGGCTTTGCTTCTAGAGGGAACAAGTGGCTACCTGCTGGCAAGAAATTGTGACACTCTGGAAAAGGCTTCTACAGGCCCAAATAACTGCAAGAATTTTCTACCTCATCACGCCAAATTGAAATACCGAATTGAAATATCTATTAACCTGCAAATAGGCTAGGTTGAGAAGGAAAACAGTTTTGGCTCTTTTCGGGCACAAACTACTAAATTCACTGAGGTACTAGAGTAGGGGCAGCACAAACAAGGATCTGAGGAGATGGGCTGGAAATGAGACAAGACCAGAACCCTTTTAAAGACATGTTAGCTGGTGCAACACTGTCCATGCTGTGCTGTGTGCAATAAAAGGTTCACATTACTCAGAAAGGGAGAGCCCCGGGGTTAAGAGGAAAGGCAGCGGAGCCAGTGCTAGACACTTCGGGTCCCAAAATTTCTGTGTCTGCAACTGTACAAAAGAACAGTCAGTTATGAAATGCACAGTAAGTCATGTGAAAGGCCCTTTAATGCAGCCAAGAACTATTAACTGCTTAAGTCTTTCCTAATTAAGTCAACAAAAAGGTACAAATGAGATCCATTTTTGTGTGATAATCAGGACACAGATTCAGATCATGTCAACTGGCTGCTCAGAGAGAATGTGACAAAGAGAGAGCAAATGTAAATGATTTACTTCCATTAGTGCTTCTAATCACACTGCTACAGGGTACACCTAAGGTAGATATTTTATCCCTGGGGCTTTTCATCCATCTGTAACACTCGAGACCAACATACTTTACCATCTAAAATGCTCTTATTTCTAAGGTAATCAATTTCTCAATATCTCTGCTGTCGTACTACACGTGTAAAATGTGCCCATTTGGATCAACCAACCTTCTGGATGCCATGACTGGGGTAGTTTTTGAGCACTATTTTGGCTTGTCTATTGCATTCTCTCCAACAATCTCTAGAACTTAAAAACACCCCCCTATTCATTACTTAGTGATGGAAATAAATTCTGAACAAGCCAGATAGCTTGCTTAAAAAAATCATACTGAACATACCAGATATGGTGGAACACTCCTTTGATCTTAGCATTCTGGAGGGAGAGATAGGTGGATATCCATGAGCTTACAGCCAGTATAATCTACATAGCAAATTTCATGCCAGCTAGGGGTACATAAGTAAAACCATTTCTAAAAGTCCTACTGGACAAAATTGCTTAAGGCAAGAACACAAATGAACAATTACCAAATTCAATTTAGCCCAGAGCCATGGTTTATGTGCTCTATAGTGTACATTGCAATTCAGGAATTTCTACATATAAATATAGACTTCCATCAATTCTTTAAAGTAACTTCAGAGAACTCAGCAATAGTGAACCCTACTTTCATTAGACAGCAGTGAGCAACATCAAGATGTTACAATTTGCTACTCTCTATTGCCAGGGACACGATCTGTGTCACTCATATATATGACATATTTTGATCCCAGAAGCATTTGAGAATTGATTGGGGTGTTAATTATTGTTTTGAGTTAGCCACACAACTAGTTTTCCTTGTATGTATTATTTTCACATTCACCAGAGAACAAATTAGTAGGGTTTGTTTCCTAAATAGCCAATGCTAAAAAGACTGCACATAATCATTTGTTTGGGAATGATTCACCAGCTGAGGAAGTCAATTCATGTTGGATTTCCCCTATTGTTCATTATTAGAAATTCCAGTAATCTGTGTCTCTCTTAAACCTTCTTAAGGCAGACCTCCTCTCACCCCAGGGACCTTATCCCATTATTTTGCTCATCTTCTCTCATCCATTCCCTACCACTTCCATCATCACCTGGTCTGCATTTTCATCTTCTAAGAACCAAATCTCCTGTCTCATATGATTACTTCAACTAGTCATCTACACAAATTCAATGTGAGATAAATGGGGGAATGCTACAAAATAGCAAACAGCCACCTAAAATATGCTGTGGGAAATAAAACTATAAACTTGCAATTGTGTATGCTTTCTGATCTATCTTATTATTTATTCATATGTACCTTCAAAGAAATTAAAAATAAATTTATAATAATTTTATATAAGTATGTTGTGATTTATATAATAAATGTGTTATAGGGAGATGAATTTAACACAAGTTCCATTTTGATACCGTAAGAAAGCTATTTGAGGAAATATAAAAAAAAAGTTTCATGTAGGAAATCATTTCATTATCGAAGGTTAAATTTCTACCTTATCAATTTTTAATATTTGGACTTTTTTAACTTGATCTACTTAATATTTATTTTTACTGAAGACATGTTTCTTAGATTCATAAATTTTAAAAGTTGGAAAATAGTCTTTTAAAATTGATATTCTTATAAAACATGTACACTTGCAACACACCATCTTACTGTAATGTACATGATTT
Organism: Cricetiscus sungorus; assembly: GCA_030556225.1. NCBI lineage: Eukaryota > Metazoa > Chordata > Mammalia > Rodentia > Cricetidae > Cricetiscus > Cricetiscus sungorus. Next base: position 38,779,860 of record JANBXA010000726.1, read on the forward strand.
TATAATTAGCAAATAGTATTGTTTTCATATTAAAATTTCTTTTTCATGTCCTTATGGTACTAGATTTAAAAAAAGTATGAGTAGTATTTAATGTGATGGAAGGCTTGGATTTTGAATGATGAGAATAAAATCATTGTAATTTCTCTCATAATGCTGAATGTACAAAGCATACAATACTACAAATAAGAATCAGCATTCATATAGTGCTCAAGCTTTTATATTTAGAAGCCATTTTGTTTTTACATCAAAATAACATTTAAACTCAAAGTAAATATGAATATTCTTATCATCTCATATGACTGATTATCACTGACTGACCTGGATATAACAGTCAAAGAATTTCTTAATGATTTTCCTGTCTTTTAGCTCATTTTTTGATCAGTTGCACATAGTAAATTTTAAATGAATAAATAACTGCTTTCATTGATTGAGGTTGCTTTGTCCACATACTCCCTTGCCATGTTTCCTCTGGTAATCAACCACTTGAGTTGTCTTGACCACTCTTAAGAATTAAAAGGGTGATGCCTTCCAGTAGGGATCATTAAAATCTGTTAAGTCATCCCTGTAAAGTGGGGGTGGGGAGAATGGGATGGGAGAAGGGTTAGGGGGGTCATGGGCAGGAGGTAGAGGTAACTGGAATCGATATGTAAAATAAGAATATATATATTAACATATATATGTTAAAAGGAAATGATTTGGAATCTGTGAGAATGTATTTGTACTACATATGAGAACTATAACATGTTTACAAAGAAATCAAATCTACTTTGACCTTTCTTTCTACACTATCATTCTCTCTTCCAGTGTTTATTTCAAAGCATTCTTGCTCCTTGAAAAGTATAAAACAGAATTGCATCAACAAAAAGGTAAATTGTGTTACTGATGCACTAAATTAAAATCTTGTGGAAGATTCTGTGAATCTGGATTTAAAGATTCTCATATTTACCCTTCTTGGTTCCTTCCATGTGACTCTGATACATATTAACTTTTGAGAACCTCTGCATCGTAACCAATGAAATATTAAATCCATGATTTAATTATTCAAAACTTTAGCACATGTGAACTAAAATGATATAAACGCACAGGATAAGCAACCCTTGCTGTGTTTTCCCAGGATCTGGACAAAAACTAAAGGCACAAATTGTTCTCACCAAAATCTATTAGATGAGGCTCTAAAGGAGGCTTGGTTCTTGGTTTATTATAGTTGAGCTTAGAACCAAGCCAAATACTATAATGTCATAAAGCTTAATAAATGATTACCAAACGCAAGAGTTAGTATAAATTTGATAAGAATCTGTGGTTATGGTCAAAGTGACCATGCCTTGTGCATGGTCAGGTCACCTATTAATGATATGTCTGCAGTTGAATCTTCTGCCATGAATGTGTCATGGAAGTTTACTTCATATTGAAGAACTCAGAAACTAATCAAAAGCAGATCATTGCTACTCTGGATTAGTCTAACAGGGAAAGAACATGCATTTAGAATACAAACAATTATTTGATCTTTCACAAAAGGTGTTCTGCAAACTGAATATAGGAAATAAAACAGTCATTAATTAAGATAGAAGGTGAACTAGTGAGCTGAAACTTGAGAATCAAAAATTTATCTACACTTATGTGTTATACCTCTGAATACAGAGAATATCAATTCATCTGATTTTAGTACTATCCATGAAAGATCAGGCAGAGATAAAATAATATAGCATTAGCAAGATTATGTCATAATTAGTCAACTGTATGATACTAACATTAGGTAGCTAAATAGATAATGCTTAAGTACATTACTCTCAAGTCAATTAATGCAAATTCTGAATGCCAAGTCCTCAATGCTACAAAATCCAAAGTTTACTGGGGCTGAGATGATGCCACAAAAATGTCCACACCTGACATCATGTAATGGATATTAAGAAAATGCTATCTAAAATCACTGATAGGTTATCTGCATTTGTATTTCTGTAACAGAAGTATATTTATTTAAATTAAGCAATAATAGTTATATAACATAAATACATTTTACATTTTTACCTGAGTCTCATCTCCAAGATGTTTCATTATTTATGAGTCGTATCCAAAATTTAAAAAAATAACTGAACTCTGAGTCATTTTTGGGCCTAATAATTTTAGGTACAGACCATCCAACTGGTTAACAGGCAAATTAACCAATATTTGCAGATGCATAAAGAAAAGTGAGTTTTGGCCACACAGTCTTTTGGAGTATACCACATCTGTTATGAGAAATATTATCATAGTTTTATATTACATCCTATTTTGTTGAAAATTTACTAGAATATCTACTAGGTAAGTATGTTCTGAGTTTGTCTCTTTTACTCCTGTGGGTTCCTATTTCTTTGTTCTCACATTTACTTGGAGTTCCTGTAAGAATCCTAACTTAGAAAGATTTTCGTGTAAATGCAATTCAACAGATTTCATTCCAAAGTTCCAACATAAACTCAATTTAAAAGAAGCTTTCACCTACATGGGGATTCCACACATGAATTACGGCAACATTTCAGAATGGTTCTGTCATATCTCTTCAGAGTTCTACACTAAGAATCAGTGGCAGATTGAAGAATTAAAAAATGTTTCACAACAACAGAGAACACATAGGCAGTCAATGAGCCCTTGACCTCTAATCACAAATGTTCCTTATACATCTTTTGTTCTGGAAAACTTATTAATAGTGATGTTTCCAAAAGCTTGATTTGCTGCCAATTATAAATTCACAGGGAGTTGTCTTTCTGAACAAAACTCTTCCCCATCAAACCAAATTGCACTTAAAATTGCATTTGTCACATTTTGGTAGAACCAGCTCCTACCTGTAACTTTCAGTTCTGTTGTTCGTCTTACAAGTTTTCCTTCATATTTAAGTTCACATGTGTAATTCCCTCCATCTTCTTCTTGAACTTCCTGAATGAGAAGAGCATTTCCCTTCTGTATTATGATGCTTCTCCACATTTTTGGCTTGCATTCCTGCAGGGAAAATATTTGTAAGTGAAAAAATGAATATTCACACTAAGTCTTAGAGTTGGCAAGGTAAAATTGCATTGTTACATTCTACCACATAATCTTCCAAATGAGTAACTAACACATTTAAACAATGTCCAAGTACTATCATAAATGTGTATTATAGTGTCCAGTTCAATGTCAACATCAAGGATCATTTTAAAAACGAGACTCTTAAAAGCAAGAGGACATCAGAAGTGCTAAGCAAAAAGCATACGAGCTCCCCAAATGCAAGAGTCTCATAGAGTAATATTAAGAGATTCTGAATACTATTTTGATGACCTGTTTTTTTTTTTTTTTGTTCATTTGTTTTCTGATATGGGTCTTTCCTAAGAGTATTGAGGGATTATGGTTCATTTGGCCATGTGCCCTATTTTTAATAGACTTTTAAATTAGTAGTGAAGTTTATAAGTATTTCATTAAATATTTTCTGTTATAAAAAACAAAAACAAATAAACAAAAATCTTAATATTTATATCTCAAGATCTCTTTTCTTGTCGTCAAAAACGAAAGGTGAGAATCTAAGAAACTATTGTTCAGGATTTCCTTAAAACAGGGCAAATAAAATGAGGGTGCATTTTGTAAAAGTAACAATATAGAGAAATCAACTAAGTACTTTGTGAGTACATAATGAGAGAAGAAAATTTTCTTTTAAAACAAAGTCTCATTTCCTTCTGATGGGAAAGTGGGGGAATCTTGCTACTAATTTGGACTTTCCAAGAAAGGAATAAACAATACTTTCCCTGTGAGGGACAGTCTGTGGCAATCAAGTATGTAAGACTATTCAGGCAAGAAGCTATGGTTTGAGAATTTTCTCAAACAACCTTGTATATTGTCCCAAGTCTCTCTACTGCCAGTGAGAAATTTTCAACCAAATTGTTAGCCAGACATTGTTAGCCAAATTGTTAACCAGACAAACATCAGCAAAAGTATAGCAAGCAGCAATAAGAGAATACTGAACAGTTCAGAGAAAATTATTTTATCCTCTATATTCTTAGTCTGTCACTTGAGACAATAATAAAATCTACTACAAAGCCAATTATATGGACAATAGTTGAAAGCACTTTTTCATACCCACTGTGGTGGTCTGCATCTACTCCTGCTTATTCCTACATTCCATATACATATTCCAGGCACTCACAAAACATTGACTTTCAGTCCCCAGCTGTGAGTGCCTGTAAATGTTTATAAATTATTTGTGAGAGCAAGTACCCATTTATTAGTTTTTCACTATAACTTTTTCTTCCTGTAAGCAGTAGATTTGGCAACAAAGCACAAAAATTGGCACTTAAGTTCATAGGTATAATATTCAAGAGATATGTACGGTACAGATATCCAAACACATTTTCAGAGAGTAAATAAAAGTAATACAACGGAGGACATCTAGACATAAGACAGATTTACTCCCTGGGGTCTTTCTGAAGAACAGTTAAGAGTCTGTCTGAAATTATATTACATACCATGTCTGGCAAGGTTTATCACCTATATGAGATTTGCTTCTGAGCTAAACCTTGGGATATAAGGTTTCTGGGAAAATGAAGAAAAGTCTAAACAGAGAGGAAAAAAACCAGCCCAGCTGCCACTAACGTCATACAACAATAATCCACAATTATGTCCGCATTGCTTCCAACACTGATAGCCTCAGATTTCTAAGGAATCATTCTGAAGGTCATTAAACAAAAATATGGTCCCTCTGGGCATTTTGAGAGGAAAGAAAATTAAAGCTGAGCTGCTGTGCTCTCACATAGAGGTGGTGGGGGCAGGCAAAAGCCCAAACACTTATTTTATTCAAAGATAAATAGCCTCATTTTCTAATGTCATTCTGGGGAAAATCCATATGTAATTAGGTATAACTACTTTTACACTCACTGATCACAGACCCCCCCCCCGATGTAAGAAGTAAAAACTAAAATATGTAGAGGACTTAAAAAATAGTGCCTGCTGAACATGTCCTATGAGATAAATCTAGATAGTCTTGTGTACTTCCTAACTTGTCATTTAGACATATAAATGCATCTGAAGTAGGTTTGTCTGTTTGAAAACATCTTCAGGTCATCTTCATTCCCCTGCAGGCCATGCAGTGAAAAAGAGAAAAAACAAAAACAAAAAACAAAAAGCAAAACAACAAAACTAGGCTTGGGTGAATATATCTCAAGCTTGAAACTGAAGATGAGTATTTACCCAGTCCTGAAGTCTCAATTCCAAATTTTCTATTATGGGGACATTTTGAATTGTTATTGTTTTGGGGTTTTCCCCCCTTTGGTTGTTGCTGTTGTATTTTTATTTGTCTTTGCTTTTTTGTTTTGTTTTTGTTTGTTTTAAGATGCAGGGTTTTTATTCATTACTTTCTTAGGTCTAAGGCATAGTACCATATGTACTGATGGTACTACTACCATATGTAGTTGTCATCTGTAACAGAGAATATTTCCCATTTCCAAACTTTTCCAATCCTGGATCATGTCTCTCTAGAACCTCTTGTTTTGTCTAGTAAGCAGCGTTGCTACTGGACTAATTAAATAAAAATAAATCCTCACTAATTGGTTAAGTATCTGCCAGCAAAATAGCACTTCAGTGGCCTGAATATGCACAGCTCCTAAGAGGGCACTCTAACACTAGTCTTAGCAAGGAGCCCGTAAAAAGTATCTTTACCATCACGTCACAGGGGTGACTTTCAGCTCTCATCTATCCAATATCCAAACACTTACTTTTGTAGTATATAGAATAGCAGAAGTTTTCTAGACTTCCATTCCACTTATTCAAATTATTTCTTCTCTAAGATACTGGCTGCTGAGTTTAATGATGTCATTACACTACTACTGTCCCCTGCTTGCCTAGAGGACATGTCATATTGCCACATTACACTGTCTTGTCCCTGGTTTATTGTGACACACCATTGCGTGAAAAGGGTTTTAAGTGCACAGATCAGGTCTCAGGACAGCTGTTCTTCTAAGAATAGTTAGTAAAACCACCAAAAAAATCTAATACATAAAAATTCTGAGTATTTCCATGGTTTACCTTCCCTTCTATGTATTTGCCCTAGCATTTATGAACTTAACTGCATCAACTTGAGCATTCTGGTAAGGGTCAAACTTATAAAATTTGGCCACCTCTAATTCTTTCACATCCAGCTTCATTTTATAGTTGACAGATTTTTGTAAGGTATCCTTGTACAATCAACAAATGCCAGTCTATAAAACCCAGTTTCTTTCCCTTTTGACCTCCTTTGGATACAGACAGCTCATGCAAGCAGTTGCTGGATTGGGAGAGTTGAATACACAAAAGAGACGTTTATTGACATAAACTCTTGAAATAACCGGTTGGCTGACTCATTTGGATTTTGGAGTTTGTCTTGAAATATTCACCATTGGGCTCATAATCCAGTTATGAGATATCATCCTCATACCCATGGAAGTTTTTTAATCAATTTGTTATGGTGGTCATGGTTAATTTACTGCCATTTGGAACATACAATTCATTCTTCATGGCCAGAAGATCACGATGGTTAATTTAAATATTTCACCTTATTCTGAGGATTAATCAGCAAACAGCTGTGGGACAAAGGCCAGTCAGTAACTTCTGATTCTCAAGTCACTTACATCTGAATACCTAAAACCTTAGGATAACTTCCCTCTTTTCACCTGTACTATGTATGTACCATCCCTTGAGGAATCTATGCATCTATTTAATGGTCTTCAGGGAACCCACATTTTCTATAATATGAAGATAGACTAGATAGCTAAGACCACAAGTAGATATTGGGAATGAATCTCAACCTTATTATCCATAACTCTACTATACCTCAAAAAGCTAGAATACCTTACTCCAAGAGGTCTTTTCCCTCCTATGTTCTAATCTTCCATTCATAACTTCAGTCTCAATGTTGATATTACCAGCCCATGGTCATAAAAAATAAAGTTCTAGACTTGAACACTTGAATAGGAATACCAGTTTTATGTTTCTGAGCAGTTGCTGCACGTCTTTTTTAAAAAGTGCTGTCAATAATGCTTATTGAGATAATAAAGACTGCATGAGGCAATGCATATAAATGCCTTGTATTATAACATATTGTATGCTGGTATTGTGCAATAAATACGTACTCTTATTCCATTACTATGAACTCAATAGTCTTTTTTTAAATTAGTTATCCACCAGTTACTGCATATTAATGTGATTAGCATTTCTAGAAGACTCTAGAAACATTTTAAATGGTTATAATTCTAGAGCTGGGGCCTTCTTTTCAGTCTGCCCTTTATCTAGTTGGTGAAGTTCAAGTATGGGAGATACAGTCCCATCCCTTGACACCTTGAATTGACAGAACCATAATTGAATTACTCTGCTACAGTTAGTTATGAGCCAGTAAACGATAGTTTATAAGCCAATGAGCCACAGCACTTTGGCATGCTTCGCAGGGGTTAATATTGTAAACACACATCAGTCCTCTGATTGTTAGCCCTAAATCAGTCAGAAGGAGCCTGGAACAGCTAACATACTCAGGTCATGTCATCTTCTCACATCTCTCTACCATATTATCACTTTGTACTATGTGTACTATGTCACATAAAAGACTGTGTTGTCTATAATGTGTTGAGAAACTATTAAATATTCTTTAATTTAAGGATTTTCTTCTGGTAAAATAAATTGTGTAGCCCTTTACTCAGTACAAAGATATCATTAGTCAAAAGTAGAAGCTATTTACATGTTTTAATTGAAGCAGATACTTTTAAGAGAGTTGAGAAGAGCCAGGTTTTTTATATATTAACTCTAGAGCAATGGGAAAATGTGTTTACTTTGGTTACTACACCATTCCCAGTTCCTAGAATAGTGTTTCACCCAAGTTGGTACCCAGAAAGTAATCCCCGAACCAACAATCTGTTGAATGAATAAATTGATGAATATTAATTCATTTATTCTCAGTATCAATTACAACTAATAGCAAATATTCATAATTAGATGAGCCTGACAAAAACAAGGAAAATTCAAACTGCTATCCTTTACCTCCTTAAAATCTAGCTACCAATTGGGGAAACTAGTCAACCTAGAATAATATTGCATGACAAATTACATTTTCATGTTTGGACTGTTGGTATTCTATAAAAGTTAGAGGACTCTTTCATTTATATTTTGGATAAATGGAATGTAGGACTTTCTGGGGAAACTAAACGGATGAGAAAAGAGGACAAAAGAGAATAATGGAGGGAAATAGCAAAAAAACAATGTATTCTATACATGTGTGCAAATGTTATAAGGGATCCAATCATGTATAATTAATGTATTCTAATAAAAATTGAAATAAAAAATCAAATAAAAAGGCTTTATACTTTTATGAAAACTGTTCTCAGTGAATGAGCGTGTATTAAATGTTATCCTTACTTCAATAAAGAAGATATTCTGCCTCTCATTTATAAAATGTTGAGAAATAAAGCCATTCAATCTTTTATCCCAGCATCAAGCTTTTATTCATGTAGTATCAGACAGATTTTCTGAAAGTGTAGCTCTTCCCCTACCCTCCTTCTGTTCACCAATGAGGTTCAGAGAGAAACCAGGTAAGCTACTCACTTTTATCACTTGCACTATAGGTATAGGCAGGATTGCCTTACACATTCATCTTCACGAATATATTCCCACTTCTACCAGCTAAAACTTGTTCCTGTGATTACAAGGTGGAAGGATGGAAGGGGATGATAGCCACTAGAGGCCACCACTAACATATAATCTTGGAAACACACATGAGAAAGTGGGAGTAATAGTATCAGAGAGAAGGTTAAAAAAATAGAGATGAACAGAACAGAAACCAGATTTAAAATTGCACATTTGAAAAGATAGCTGCGGAGGGGATGGTGAAAAATAGGTTTTCATTGCAAAACACTAGAAATAAGACATTAAACTTAAAAACTAGGATTTGTCCCAGAATGAACTCCCACAAATATATCCTCCATATTATATAATGATTCTGTAGCCAGAGAAAAGTCCCTTCCTGTGTTGCTAGGTAGAGAATATAGACTTGAAAAAGGTATATTGGGATTTGCTTGAAACATCATATGAAAAGTCAAGGGTCAACAGCACACTTCCAATCTCAGAGGGTCATTAGTATTGTATCCAAAATTTAAGTCACACTCACAAACAACTTTTATTTCTGAGTGTCTATTCCCTTCTTCTACTAAATGGGGATAAGACATTTCTGATGGGAGATGTTATTCTGTAAATATGTTTCTCATACTGGTTAATGAATAAAGCACTGTGGCCAATGAGAAAGCAAGATAGGCGGGGCTAGGAGATAAGGAGGAAAGAGGAAGTAGTAGGGAGGAGTCAACATGGAGATCCCACAGAGGTAGCATGCCAGCCCGCCGTGCTTGGATAAGATGACCATGTGGAAATACTTGGATAAGTAGAAATAGGTTAATAATTAAGACAAAGCTAGCCGATAAACAATGAGAATACCTGGCCAACAGGATTGTATCAAATACAGAGTCTCTGCATGTTATTGGGGGCTGGCGTGGCAGAGGGGCCCTACCGGCAGGGAAAACTGTGCTCATAACACATTTCTATAGTAGTTTTAAGGATTGAGATAAACTGTAGAACAACCATTTAGTGTAACAAAGGAAAAAGATAAAGTGTACTGAAGGCAAAAGTGTGGACAGGAATACTGGTACCCATCAACTAAGGGATGAAGACAATGTATTATACATATACAGTATAATGTTAACCATGAAAAGTTTGGAAATCCTGTCATTGTGACAACATGGCTAAAACTAAAGTTTACTAGATTATCAGAAGTAAGTCAGACACAGAAAGGCATGTACCAAATGATCCCACTCACATGTGCAGTGCAAAAACAAAAAATGTTTGTCTTTTAAAAGTTGAGAGCAGAGCTCACATTGCAGAGGAAGAGGAAAGGGGAGACTTCTGGTTAACTGCATACATTTCCATTGATATAGGATCAATAACTTGTGATATACTATTATTTTATATTTAATAGTCTATAATTACCAAGACATTGAACACTTAAAAATAATTAAAAGAGAGGATTTTGAATGCTCTCGCCATAAACAAATGATAAGCATCTAAGGAGACAGAATGCTTTTATCTAATATAAATATTGTAAAACATACAAACACAAGCATATTCAACTGATATGCACATTTTTATGCTTTTCTATCAAGGGAAATAAATGTGAATTTAATAAACTAAATTTTAGACATTTCTATTCAGGCAGAGCTTAAAAATCCTTTTGTTCTTGATTTATTGGTCCATTTGGAGAGGGGAGTGAGGGGTAGCACTTCCCAAGGAGTAATTGGTTAGTGATGTAGAAAGACACAAAGAAAGGGAAGACAGAAGTTAGCAGGAGATAAGAAAATGGAGACAGAATGGAGAACTATACAAAGAGTCTTCTGACCTTGATTTTACCTCTAGCTGCTAACTGTGGACTATGTCAACTCCTTTTTCCCTCCTATAAAATTGAATGAACTCTTTTTGTCCTTTGGGAGTACACATGGATGGCCTGCACCAATCATGCATCTTACAGGTGTGTCTATGTTGAAGACAGAATCATTGTAGAAAATGGTCTTTCAAGTCATAGTGCCTTGAACACAGTTCTCTGCAAGTTTAGAAGTGGTACATTTCTCTAAGCTCCTGTTTTCCTCTTTATTAAATAAAGCACTCACTAAAAAGATGTGTACTGATATTTAGAGGAGATAATGCAGAGAACAACTTATTATAGGGAATAGCATATAATAATTACTTAAGATATCTGAATAAGGTTGATGATAGCATGAAAAGTCCCATTATCATTTATAGTCTGCTTAAAGGAATAAATGTTATTTGTAATAATATTATCTTTGCTAAGAAAAAAGAGTGGAAGTCATAGTTGAGTACAAGCTCTTGGTATTGGTTGGTGAGTCCCTCCACATGTGAAAATGAACAGGTTTGCAATTGTTAAATTTCCTAGGAGCTTTAAATATTCTGATAGAGGAATCTATAGGAAATCTATGGGCATACAATCCAATAGAAACAACCAAATTCAACTCTTATGTGCTTGGATCTAATAATGTGCACATTGCCTGTGAAAAATGTAATTGATTGTCTGGGGCTATCATATAGAAATCTGTATAAAGTGGCAACTGCTATGGTCAAGGAAATGTTTAGAGCTATAAAGGTGATATACACCTTTATCCCCAGCATTTGGAAGGCAGACAGATATCTATGAGTTTGAGGTCAGCCTAGACTACAGAGCTATTTTCAGGACAGCCAGGGCTATGCAGAAAATCTCTGTCTCTAAAAACCATAAGACAAAAAAAAGGAAAGAAAGAAAAAAGAAAGAAATGAAAGGAAAAAAATGAAAGAAAAATTAAAAGAGAAGGAAGGAATGAGGAAAGGAGGAAAGAAGGGAGGGAGGGAGGAAGGAAGGAAAAAGAAAGAAGATAGAAAGAAAGGAAGAAATAAAGAAAGAAAGAAAGAAAGAAAGAAAGAACGAACGAAAGAAAGAAAGAAAGAAAGAAAGAAAGAAAGAAAGAAAGAAAAGATCATCCAGGCTTATAGAAAGAACTTCATAGCTGAAAGTTGAATAATTATTTCCTGTTTCTCTACACTGCCTGCCATTTGGGCTGTAATCTGGGCCCAATGCTCCCGAAGGCCTGATTCTACCTATTGCTTTTGTCCTGTGTTCTAATGGGAATAGAAGCCTACTAGCTTATTCTAGTTACTTAATCTATCCTCTCTTTTATTGTCCCTTACCTTCCTTTGTTCTTTTATAGCTATTACTCTTGAAAGAGTGCCTTCATTCTTGCTGGGCTCCAGTGAATGCTTCTATGGAATGCCTTGCTCAACCTTGATGCATGGGGGAGGGGCTTGGTCCTGCCTCAATTTGATGTGTCAGGCTTTGTTAACTCCCCATGGGAAACCCTACCCTGTTGCCAAGTGGAAGGCTGTGGGGTGGACAGGAGGAGAACCAGAGGAGGGGAAGGAGGGAAAACTGGTTGGTATGTAAAATTAATAAAAATTTTAAAAAAAGACAGCTTCCTCTCTTCTTAGTTTCCTTGATATTGACTCTACCTCAGTAAACATACTCTTCAACAAATGTTCTTCCATTAATCCTCTGGACATAGCATATTCCTAATAGTGATCAGAGAAACAGCACAACCCCAGTTCTCACTTCTGCCTCCAATGTGATAGCTCAAACTGTACATCATGGCAACAGTGCTTATCCTCCATAGGTGCACTATTGATAACGATGGGTCTTTCTTCATCATGGTACATAATGTCTCTATATTGATCAATTAATTTGTTATGTGTTTTAATTCAATATTTTTCTTCCTTTGCTGGGGTGGAAATTTTTATATTTAGCAGTTGGGGATACTGGGATAACTTCTGACATCTGCTGATAAAAATCCACAAAAATCAGTGACGTATGGGCAACACACCATTAAGTTATTTTGTTATAAATTTGTTAATTCTTCTCAACAAACTGACTAATACCAAGAACTGCTAATAAAATGTGCATCTCCAAGGCTGCTATTAATTAACCTTTTAAAAAAAAGTTTATTTGTCACCATGCTGAGTTACCTTGTACCATACAACATCAGGTTCCTGATCAGACTTCTTAAAGTCATCCATGTCTGGGCAGGAGATTTCCTTTCGTTTAGTAATTTCAGATTTCTCTAAGTAGCGGATCCTGCTATTGTAGCAGAGGCCTGATTCATTCTCCGCAACAGTCAAGGACATTGACACCTTCATACAGTATGTGGAGTTTCTGTAGGAACAGAGAAATAAGAAATTTATTGGCTGTTTACAAATTTTGTACTCTATATAGTTCAACCACATTGACTTTTCCACTTAGAGTATTGCGTAAAAATGAGAAATGACAGCAAACTAGTACATAGCAACTTTCTTCTTCAACCAATAGAATGGTATGCAGCAGAAATGGTGATGAGAACATTCCTAATTATGAAATAGCTACAGAGATATAAGGGTAAGATGTAGCAATCTATGAATCTGTAACGGAGTCAGACTTCTCTCCAAGCAATCAATATTACTTCCATGAAAAGGAAAGCTGAGGGAATGTTGCCAGAACTGTGGTCATAGACATTTCTACTCCAGCTACCTTTTAATAGTTCTCTAAGTAATTGTTGAACTTAACATTGTTTTCTGCCCCAAAAATTTCCTTCTCTAAGATACCTATAGAAACCAAGGTCAATATGCAAAGGATACCTGTTAACTTATATAGCATTTATTTTGCTTCCATTTTTATTATCATAAATAAGATTATTTACAGCTTCTACCCCAAAGGTATAATCACTAAGTTAACAGAAATACATATTTCTCATTGAGTTTGAGATAATCATTAATAATCACTAAATAAATTGGTTTTTTATTGCTCAAGAATATGGCTGAATTCAATCAGTGGTGATCACAGTTATCTTAAGTAACAATACAGACTCCTACATTTGGAGGTCTCTGAAAAATGGGAGCCAGCCTGCTCACATGTTTTAATTGTTGATAATAATTGTCAGTTTGATAGGATCAAGAATCACCCCTGAACATGATTCAGTATAGAACCTCATTTTATGAGTTGGTGCTACCCACATGGTAAGCCTTCCTATCATAAGAAATTCATTCTAAAAAATATATAAATGTTTAAAGTGCTTCTTTAAATATAATAGTGGTTGGGTTCCCCACACCTTGGCAGAGCTCTATAGTCAACTATTGACTACTAAAAAAGGGATAAATAGCTTCCCTAGGAATGAGGCCCTGATTGGGTACCCAATACAGAAGTGTTCAGTCCTGAAACCATATGCACACAAACAACAAAAGGAAATTTGGCAGGTTGTATTTATATATTTGTGAATATATATTGATGAAATAACAATAAGAAGAAATTATCTCTTTGAAAATGAAGAAGGAAATGGAAGAATTGTAGGGAGACATAGGAGGGGATAGAGGGAGCAAAAGAAAAGGGGGAAGTGATATAATTACACAAACAACATAAAGTATCTTGGGGTAACATTTACCAAATATGTGAAAGACCTATACAATAAGAACTTTGCAGCTTTAAAGAAAGAAATTAAAGAAAATACCAGAAAATGGAAAGATCTCCCATGCTCTTGGATTGGAAGGATAAATATAGTAAAAATGGCAATCTTGCCAAAAGCAATCTACAGATTCAATGCAATCCCCATTAAAATCCCAACACAACTCTTCACTGACCTTGAAATGATAATAACCAACTTTCTATGGATATAATTACATTTTAATTTAAAGTGTATTTAGAATAAATTAAAATAAAAAATAAAGTAAGATATACAATACATCATGAAAATATTATTTTCATGCTATTGTACTGAGGCTAAATGAAATTAATTCTGCCCACCAACACTATCACTCTAAGGAAAGTTAATCACTGAAATTTGTCACCTAGCCACTTTAGAAATCATGTGAATTGATAGAGTTATAATGTGAGGACATCTAGGGATGAAAATTTTATTTTATTAAAAGTTGAGTATAAGTACTACATAATTGATAATGTGAGTTCAACAAACATGTTTGGAGCTGGTGAGGTTGCTCAGTAGTTTACGTCTTTGCAAAACAACCACAAATATCACAATCTGGGTTATCAGAATCCACATAAGTGCATAAGTGCTGAATGAGCATGGTCTGAAATTCCAGCCTCAGAAGATGTAGATAGAATGAGATGGCTAGAAAGACTAGCCATGTGGGTAAGCTCGGGGGCTGATTGAAAGACTCCACTTCACTGAATAAGGTAGATAAGTGAACAAGGGTAAGTTCTGACATCAACATCATATCTCCACATATATGTGTTTCATGCACACCCACATATACATACACATGCAAAAATATTTATGCACCACATGCACACCACATACACACTTGAAAACAGAAACACAAAAATAAAAAATAAATTTGGCTAATTTCAAACAAATTAGAAAAAAACATTTTATCTTTGTTTCTTTGTGTACCTGCTGTTCCACTACCCCAGACCAGAAAATGTCAGTCACGCAAAGAGAAAGTACAATGTATGAGAAAACAGAACAGAAGCATCTTGACAAAATTGAAAAGACCAACTTTAAATCTCAATAAGAGTGTTTAATCTTCCTTTCTGGGGGATATTTCAGGACTACTTCTAAATTTACATTGACTCACCCCTAGAAATACAATGTGTCAAGGGTAGCTCTACAAAGGAAAGAAGTTACAAAATCCTATGTCAGATGGAATTAGCATGCCAACCATTCATTGGAAGAGGGCCCCAAAATGTTGGTGCTACACATACTATTTAGTGGTCATTCTCTAAAATTTTACAACATCCCAAACAAACAAAACACAGAAAAGCAGATGACTGGGCACATTAGGTTTACAAATAAATGTCATCAAAAGGATTCATAATCAATGAAGATAATTACAAACAAAACACTCATAAACTGGGACTGGGCAAGTGTCATTGGAGAATATAACTAAAGTAGATCAGCCACTCTGACGGTCAGATACATCATCACATATTCTTTTTTTATGTTTTATATTTTTTATTTATTTTTATTATTTTACATATCGATCCCAGTTCCCTCTCCCTCCCTCCTTACCTCCCTCCCTCCTCTCCTCTCTCCCTCCTTCCCTCCTTTTCTCTCTCCTACCCTCCCAAGCCTCCCGAGTACCCTCCCCTCACATTTCTCCCCCACTACACATGTAGGGTGATGCTGTCCAGAATGGGTCATCGTCATCTAAATCTGTCAAGTCATTTGGATGATACTTCTTTCCATTGTTTCTAATATGGGTTTCCAGAACTCAGACAACATAAGTTAGATCTACTGTGGTTCAAAAGGAACAAATGATTGGGACTGGAGAGATGGCTCAGTTAAGAGCACTTGCTGCTCTTACAGAGGACCAGAGTTTGGTTCTCAGTACTTACATGGTGGCTCACAACCATTTGCATCTTAAGTTACAGGGGATCTAACTTCCTCTCCTGGCCTCCACAGGCACCAGACATGTACGTGGTACACATATATGCATTCAAGTATACCACGGATACACATAAGATAAAAATAATTAATCTAAACATTATTTGAAAGAAATAAATTCTCAGATGTTAGACTCCATTTTTTAGTGTCATGGAGCTAATTTAATATTTAAAAATATCATGAAAATGTAGTAATTACTAGTTCAGTCACTGTAGTTTTTCATGAACATGTTTGTAACAATTCAATATGTAGTATTTTCCTATGTCCTAATTTCCTGGCTTCCTACAAGGTCATATATGAGCTGGTCAATTATAATATCTTTTTTATTCATCAAGATGTATGCACAGTGGAATTTTTATTGTTCTGTGGACACGATAAGCCTAATCAAACAATAGGACTTTGCATTTGTTGTTTTCATTGGTCATATAATGTCTTTATTTAGTAAGCATAAACTAATTAGGTGGAATGATCTATTTTAAAACATCAACATTCTGTTACATGAATCTACGTGAATAAGTACTAGATGATAAACGAATGTCAGTTGATTTAGTAGATAGATTAAAATTAATGTATTTAAATTTTATACCATGTTTGTGCTGCTTTCGTAATAACCCATTTAAGTTCAAATCTTCCATTCTTTTATATTGATATATATCACTAATCAAATATCAAATTCCTTATCTAAATATGGTCTAGATGACTTTGGGGTATTCTTGGACTGCTAAGAAAACTAGACAGGGTTTTATCAATATCTTGGCAAACATGAAATATATTGACTATATCTAGAAGACATAAAGGACAGCAGAAGGACATAAAGAGAAGATAAATAGTCATGGGTTTTAAATGGTACTTAACACTAAAGAAAGTCCCATCTGCTAGATATTCTGAACATTCCTTCATGCTATGGACTTTGATCATGTACACTCTATTGTATTAACACATACAGGTAGTAGAGTCTTATTTACTTGTTTGCTTGCTTACTTCTTTAATATCTTCCCATTATCACTTTCATGAAAAGAGAAATAAAGAGCAATATCCGTAACAATAGAGACAATAAATAGAATGTATTAATCTTATAAAATAAGTTCATTATCCAAAATGCACTTATCATTGAGTAGAAAATAAACTAAAAGAAAATACAAATCAAGTATAGTGGTTTGTTTTGATTTGTTTTCATTTTACAAAATGCCAACTTTAAACTAAGACCCACTAGATTCAGCTACTTTTATAACACACATAAAACTATCTCACAAAAATCGCAATGTCAAGACTGGAAAACTTTCTCTTCAAGTTGTTGAACAAACTCCAAGAGTCTCACAAAACAATTTGGCTACTAACCTTGTCCTTGGTTGCCTCCAAGAACTTGAAGGTAAGTCTCTACTACAGAAGTAATCACACACTTTAAACACAGGACTTGTAAGAATAGAGCTGAAGCTCACTTAGAAACCTCCTTCAAGAGGGCTTATTCTCAGTTTCTAAAGGTGTTATACAAACTGCCAGCAGAAAAAAGCAATCAACAGTACCACCCAGCTGTAAAACCTATGAACTACAACAATGACTACCATGACAAGATATGCCCAGTGGTATAATTGTGAACTTACATTTGAATGTAACCAACAGCTGTCTAATTGGACTTACAGTCAAATCAATAGGAAGGAATTCGTGCCTGGTGTTATAAACTCAGCCAACTACCCATGGTTGGGTATGATCCCAAAGGAGAACTTACTGCTGTCACTTTCCTAAAACAGTATAAATTATAAGTCAATTTTAAATACTTATCTTATACCCAGAGATAATTGCGGCTCTCATCTCTCATCAAAGAAGTTTCTTTGTGTAGCAGACAGAAATCATTAAGTAAAGTCAAAATGTAGAGTTTAACTGACTTTGGGGGAGGTCTTCTTAACTCCAAATGATATCAACAACACAACCCCTAAATTTAAGGTCCAGGGAACATTCTAGAAGAAGGTGAAGGAAGATTGTAAGTGCCAGAGGACAAGGATGTCTGCTGCCCACAAACATCTCAAAAATATGGTCACCTGCTCATTATATTGGTGTCACCCAAATAATGACAACAGTTAATATGTTAACTTGGATGGGGGAAATCTCTCAAGTCCTTATCTCTAGATAAAGAGCTATAGGCAATTAATGGCTGCTGAAAGAGAAATATTTAGGATTTTCAGGGATGAGTTCCCTCATAAATAATCAAATTCCAAGTGTTCATCCCTAAAATATGTGCAAACCAGAAAGAGAAAATAGTCAACAGGTATAGTCATATATATGTGTGGTTGTGTGTGTGTGTGTGTGTGGGGGGGGGGGGGGGGGAGAGAGAGAGAGAGAGAGAGAGAGAGAGAGAGACAGAGAGAGAGAGAGAGAGAGAGAGAGTCATAGGGTCATATATACATAATACATATATACAAACATACAGAGACCAAGAGACAGAATAATTAAAAGAAGAATTCCTGAATTTGAGAGGGACTAAATATTTGATTGGGGGTATATAATTAGAGTTAAGAGAGGAGAAGGAGGGTTGAGAATTCTGTAAATAGTGTTTTCACATATTAAATTCTCAAAAGAATTTTAAATTAAAGTTTAAAAGTTGGTTTACATTTCTAAAGTAGAATTGCAATAATGCATACACTTTTGATAACCATTAAGTCAAATAACATATCTAAAATACCCAGCATAGTTTTTATTATATATTAGGTGTTCAATAAATTATTACCTACAAAACAAGAATTTTAGTATAGCTTAAATCATCTATATCATCAGTAAGTAATAACAGTAATGGTACATATTTCTATAACACTAACAACCAATCACTACTATATTTACAGACAAAACATTGATTGAACCAGGATAAGACAGGCCACAAGGGTAAGACTGCAACTTGACAGTAAATGGTCTGAAAATGGTAATTTGGGAAACAAATCTAATATCAGAGTACAAACAAAGCCTGAAAGTATCAAAAAGATACAAAAAGACAAATTAATAAAAGTAATAATAGTAATTTTCAGGTACCGTAAAATACTAGCTACAAGACAAAGGTCATAACTTTGGAGGTCAAAGGGTTAATGATGGTCCACTAAACTTTCTGGTGGCTTCTTTGACAAATGTTTCTTCTAATAAAACCCAGACCTCCAGGCAAAGATTTTTAGGCACAGGAGATGCTCTTGTGTGTTCATTCTCCAACCCCTCCAAAGACTAAATGATTTAGGCCCTGCCAGCAGCACTTGTATTAACTTGGGGTGACCATAAGGGCAGGGAACTCAACCTGAAGATGCCTGATGAGTTGCAGGAGAAATGGTTCAATCCTCCCTAACCCTTAAAACACAAACAATCTTAGGCCAGGGCCCTGCATATACTCAGTCTGGCTCTGTTCACTGGCATGTCAATTGAGTTTGACTAATTGCCTGTTAACCCATGAACAAGCCCTAATATAAAGTTGTTGGTGATAACCACGGTCTTGGGAAACTCAAAGACAAGTCCTAGTTTGAGTCATGTTGTCATTATGGTTGACCTAGTAGAGGTGTGATCAAGATTCTGCGACAGTCTGAGATTCAACTTGATCTTTATTAGTCATGTAATCCTATCCTGGCACAGTTCCTGCTAATAATCTTGCATTATTTAGATTTTATTTTGAAAAATGCCTTAGGCCAGTTCTATTTAAAAATTTTCCTGCAAGTGGGGCCTAAAAATGTTACTTTTCTTTCATTAGGTACAATTAGAGCTGTGCAAGGTTGAGGAGGCAGACTGATGAGTATGCAAGAATGAGAATCATAAATTTTTCTCTCCCCCCCTTCACATCCCAAAGGAAGCAAGAAACACATTCTGACTTAATGTAAGGAGAAGGCCTTCACAGTGATATTCCAGAAACGGTTTACAATCACTTGTGTCTATAGTCTTTGCAGGTAGAGTTATCCCTCAGTATCCATAAGGGAATTGTTCCAGGATGCTACAACGTACCTCCAAAGCAAAATCTTTTAGATGTTTAAGCTTATTTTTAGTAAAAGGTGATATTACATTTGTGTGTAAACTATGTAATTCTCCTGGATACTTTAAATCATTTCTAAATGGCTTTTAACTAATGAAATGTAGATGTTATGTAAATATGTAAGTAATAGTTATATTAATTGACTAGGGAATACTGACAAAAGTCAGCACATGTTCAGTATAAATGCGATTAATTTATTTCAATGAATCTTTGGGTCACTGCTGTTTGGATCCATGAACATAGAACCAAAAAGTTGACAGTATTTCAACTTCTTTTATCATAATCAGTTCTATCAGTATGTGGCAAAATTGGCAGGCAAGGTAAGCATCATCTCATAGGAATAAAATGTAATGTAAAAATGATTTAAAAAGTAACTTTGTTAGCCAGGCATGGGTGGGACACATTTTTAATCCCAGCACTCGGGAGGCAGAGGCAGGTGGATCACTTTGAGTTCGAGGCCAGCCTGGTCTACAGAGTTAGTTCCAGGACTGGCTCTAAAACAATACAGAGAAATCCTGTCTTGAAAACCAAAAAATAATAATGATAATAATAACTTTGTTAAATGTATGTAGGGAGGACCAAAATCTCTTGGTTGCTACTCTCAGAAATTGATACTAACATTGCTTAAGAACCAAACTTGGGGTTACCCATGTCATCTTGGTAAAGTGATGGAAATGAGAAGTAGATGTTTACAGATAATGTACTAAGAATAATTCCATTAATGCATGATGCATGTAGCAAAGATGATGCAAATTTTTGAATAACACAACTTTCTATACAAAAGTTTAGTGACAGCTTATTTAAGCTGTATTTCTTATTTTTTTTCTTTCAAATGTGATTCAAAGAGGGATGTTGATCAAAATTAGTTTCTCTTGGGAAAAAGCAAGACTTGAGCTTGCATGAAAAAAATCAAAATATCCATTCTAACTCACATTTACAGAACTTGTTTAAATTACAAAATCAAATGTTTTGAGTATATATGTTTTTCTGTAATGGTTGGTTAACCAAGTGCCAAGAATCTGAAGAAAGTGACATAGGATGTATCTGAACTCTTTTTAAATACTTCCTTTCATAATCTTATTTGACTTCAAATTATTTTCTTTGCAACTTCCAGAAATATCTAGTAATTAACAAACTAAAAAAAAGAAAACTTGAGATTTTAGAAATGTAAATTTTGGCTGGATAGATGGCTTTTCAGTTAAGAAGTGCCCACTGCTTCCATATGACCCAGGATCAATTCTAGCAGTCACGTGTCAGCTCACAACCTTATATAACTTCAGTTCCAAGAAATGCAATACTCTCCTCTGGCCTACAGGGCTACCAGGCTTTCATATGGCACACAGACATATGTAGAAGCAAAACATCTATGCACAAAAAAGTATAAAAACTGAAACTGTAAACTGATTAGTGTGTGTTGTGTGTGTGTGTGTGTGTGTGTGTGTGTGTGTGTGTGTGTGTGTGTGTGTGTGTGTGTGTTAGATGAGACTGTCCTCCTCCAAACATAAAATAAGTAGCAAATTCCGAGGTCCTTGACTGATATTTTACTCCTCAAAATATATTAGAAAAGAAGGCTTTTTTGGAAATATTTTAAATTATTTTATATTTTTATCTATTTCATCTTTTAAAAGTAGATAGTGTTTTGATCCCTTGTATGTCTGTGTAGCACATGCGTACCTGTGAATATTAGAAGAGGCTACCAGATCCCCTGGAACCAGAGTTATAGTCCGTTATGAACTGCCATGTGGGTATTAGGTACTGAAACTGAGTTCTCTGCAAGAATAACAAATGTCCATAACCGCTGAGCCATGTCTCCAGCCCTTGGAATTATTTTTGAACTTAATGCACCTTCAACATTAAGACTAAAATAGAGTATAACTACATGAAACAGCAAGCACATAATGTCCATACAATAAACTCCAAAAGAGGTCAAATTAGCAGTTATTGATGTTATTTAATGAAGAAAACTCCTACACAATCATTAAAGTGAGTTATTTGCTATATACATTGAAAAGTAAATGAAAGTCTGTGTAAGAATAAAAAAGTATTCATATTGTGAAACAATTTGGGATAAATGCAGGATCACTTGAAAAAAATCCCCTTTATGTTTTCTTTCTGTTTAATACTTTTAGTTTGTAGAGCTGTAAAGAGTTTAGAGTTTTAGCTTTTATAAGATGCTTTGCAAAGATGTTGATTTCACAGATGAAGTAAACAGACAAGGATATATTGGAAGTATGAACAGGGAATATTTTCTCAAGTGCTTTGACATAAATATCCAGCCTTTGGCATGCTACTGTTAATCTCCAACTTGAAATTATTCATTTATTTTCCTTATAGCTCATGGTACAGTTAGGGAATATGTGAAGTTATCTCTTGGAAATGAAATGAAATGAACTTCACCTGAGAAACTTGCTGTTTGAGAATATAGTCCCTAGAATCAGAGATTGGATTCAAATCCCACCTTTATTGTGTCCTAAAAAAGGGTCTTTGGTGGCTAAGGTTAAAGTTTTGGTATGTGAAAAATGACAATAGTAAACACAGCTGTGTTTATAACGTTATTATATTGCAAAATGTCATAACTGTCAAGTCTGATATTTTGATGGATTTTCCAACTAACTGCCAGTTTTATGAATACTTATAGAAGACATGAGATTTTTAAGTCAGAACTCATAAACAGTAAATTAGTAGTAGCATTGCAAGAGCACCAGTATTTGGGCTATTTACTCAAACTTTATTCCATAGGATAATATGGAAGGAATCAAAATAAGCAACGAATTACCTACAATGGAAGAATCTCAAGCTTAAGAAACATTTATCTTTTAAACAAGTCATGAGAATTCTAGTTCTTTAGAACAGAGGGAACTGTGTTATCTTTTTTCCAACCACTGATCTAAGCAAACTTGCTCTTCAGTTTAAAGGGAAATGTTCTTTCTGTCTTCTTAAAGTGTTTTATATGCATATGATTTAAAAAATATGAATCTATTTTTATTTGAAACTATTATATTTATCCATGTGAGGTTGCCCATAGGAAATTAAAAGAGAGCTCTATATGTTCTACAGCTAGAGTTACAGATGACTGTGAGCCAGCCAATACGGGTGCTTGTAATTAAACTGAGGTACTATGGAAGACATCAATGTTTATTTGTTCGGTTTTTTCTGTGTTTGTTTATTTGTTTGTTTTTTGACACAGGGTTTCTCTGTATAATAGTCCTGCCTGTTCTGAAACTCAATCTGTAGGCCAGACTGGCCTCAAACTCACATAAACCTGCCAGTGTCTCCCTCCTAGGTTCTGGGAGTAAAGGTGTGTACCACCATTGCCAGGCTCAATTTTTCTTAATTGTTGAGCCAGTTCTTCTTTCATACACACAAATTTGAGAAGAAAATCCAAAACACAGAATTCTCTTCTCAAAATACATACAAATATGTAAAAGAAGTAAGGTCAATTCTCTTGGAATAGTAAGGTACTTTACAGAAAGCATTCAGGATGGGGTATCATGTATACTAAGTGTCCAATACAAATAAACTCCATTAGCCACTACTACCACACTACACAAACTGTTAACTACAAAAGTAGTTTTTATATCCTTTCTGTTACATAAAAAAGACAACATATCAGAAAATAGTGAATATGTGTGTGCATATACTACTTACTAAAGATACAATTATATATACATATGTATTATTTTTTTTTCTTATTTTACATGTTGAGCATAGTTCCCTTTTGCTCCCTCCCTCCCATGCCCCCAGACCCCCCTATCCAATCACCCCCATCAACAGAGAGGGTGATGCCTTCCAGGAGGGATCATCAAAATCTGTCAAGTCATTTGGAGTAGGGACTAGGCCATCCCTCCTGTCTCTAGGCTGATGGACTATCCCTTCATGAGCAATGTGTTCCCAAAGTCCTTTCGTGCACCAGGGATACACCCTGGTTCCACTGACAGAGGTCCCTTAGATTGCCCAGGCCTTCTAACTGAGACCCACATTCAGGTGGTCTGGGTTGGTTCAATGCTGGCTTCCCAGCTATCAGTCTGGAAGTCTATTTGCTCCAACTTGTTCAGGTCAGCTGTCTCTGTGGGTTTTTGTAGCCCACTCTTGCCCCCATTTGTTTTATCACTCCTCCCTCTCTCCAACTGCATTCCAGGAGCTTGGTTCAGTATTCAGCTGTGGGTGTCTGCTCCTGTTTCCATCAGCTACTACATGAGGGCTCTATGATGGCATATAAGTTTGTTAACAATCTCATTATCAGGGAAGGGCATTTAAGGTATCCTTTCCACTGTTGCTTTGATTGTTAGTTGGAGTCATCCTAGTAGGCATCTGGACATTTCTCTAGAGTCAGTTTTCTCTTAAAACCTGTAATGTAATGGCTCCCTCTTCCCTCTATTATAGTATCCCTCTTTTTTTCTTTCTTTCTTTTATTTGCTCTCGTGTATTCATCCCCCTAACCAATCCGCCCGGTCCCCATATTCTCCTCTCCTCTCCTTCATTTTCTCCTAACTCCCTCTCAAATCACTGCACCCTCCACTCCCAATATGTTCAGGAGATCTTGTTCATTTCCCCTTCAGGAGATCTTGTTCATTTCCCCTTCTGTGAGGACCCTTGTATGAATCTCTTAGGTTCCTCCTAGTATCCTAGCTTCTCTGGTGATGTGAATTATAGGCTGGTGATCTTTTTTCTGTGTCTAAAATCCATTTATGAGTTAGTACATACTGTATTCCTCTTTTTGTGTCTGGGTTACCTCACTCAGGATATTTTCTACAAGTCCCATCAATTTGCCTGTGTATTTCAAGATTGCATTGTTTTTATTTCCACAGAGTAGTATTCTATCGTGTGTAAATGTGCCACATCTTTTTTACCCATTCCTCAGTTAAGGAGTTTCTAGGTTGTTTCCAGGTTATTGCTATTACAAATAATGCTGCTATGAACATAGTTGAACAGATGTCATTGTTGCATGGACGTGGATAATTTGGGTATATGCCTAAGAGTGAAATTGCCACTCTTGTGGTAGACTGATTCCCATTTTCCTGAGGAACCACTATACTGATCTCCAAAATGACTGTACAAGTTTGCGTTCCCACCAGCAGTGGAGGAGTGTACCCATTTCTTCACATCCTCTCCAGCATAAGCTGTTATTGGTGTTTCTAATTTTAGCCATTCTGACAGGAGTAAGATAGTATCTCAGAGTTGTTTTGATTTGTATTTTCCTGCTGGCTAAGGATGTTGAGCACTTTCCTAAGTGTCTTTCAGCCATTTTGGATTCCTCTACTGAGAATTCTCTATTTAGTTCTGTATCCCACTTTTTAATAGGGTATATGGCATTTATATGACTAGTTTATTGAGTTCATTGTATATTTTGGAGATCAGCCTTTTGTTAGATGTGGGGTTTGTGAAGATCTTTTCACAGTCTGTGGACTGCCACTTGGTCTTGTCGACCAAGTCTTGGCCCTTTGCCTTACAGAAGTTTCTCAGTTTCAGGAGGTCTCATTTATTAATTGTCGATCTCAGTGTCTGTGATATTGGTGTTATGTTAAAGAAGATGTCTCCTGTTCCAATTTGCTCAAGGATATCTCCTACTTTCTCTTCTAAGAGATTCAGTGTGGATGGATTTATGTTGAGGACTTTGATCTATTTGGACTTAAGTTTTGTGCATGGCTATAGACACACCATCATCCAGTTGCACCAGCACCATTTGTTGAAGATGCTTTCCTCCTTCCATTGTATACTTTTAGCTGTTTTGTCAAGAATCAGGTGTCCATAGGTGTGTGTGTTAACACCAGGAATTTCGATTCCATTCCATTGGTCTACCTATTTTTGTGCCAATACCAAGCTGTTTTCAGGACTATAGCTCTATAGTAGATCTTGTAGTCGGGTATGGTGATGTCTCCTGAAGTTCCTTTATTGTACAGGGTTGTTTTGGCTATCCTGGGTCTTTAGTTTTTCCATATAAAGTTGAATATTATCCTTTCAATGTCTGTGAAGACTTGTGGTGGGATTTTAATGGGGATTGCATTGAATCTATAGATTGCTTTTGGCAAGAATGCCATTTTTACTATGTTCATTCTACCTATCCAAGAGCATGAGAGATCTTTTCATTTTTTTTTTTTTGGTATCCTTTTTAATTTCTTTCTGTAAAGACACAAAGTTCTTGCTATATAAGTCTTTCACTTGTTTGGTAAGCATTGCCCCAAGATACTTTATGTTTATCATTGTGGGTACCATAAAGGGTGATATTTCTATGATTTCGTTCTCAGCCCCTGTGTCATCTGTGTACAGTAGGGCTACTGAATTTTTTGAGTTTATCTTGTATCAGCATTTGCTAAAGGTGTTTATCAGCAAAAACCTTGCCTGGTAGAGTTTTTTGGGGGGGGTCACTTATGCAAACTACCATATCATTGGCAAATAATGGCAGTTTGACTTCTTCGTTTCCAATTTGTATCTCCTTGATCTCCTTTTGTTGTCTTATTGCTTTAGCTATAACTTCAAGTACAATATTGATGAAATATGGAGAGAATGGGCAGCCTTGTCTTTTTTCCTGATTTTAGAGGAATTGCCTTAAGCGTCTCTCCATTCACTTTGATGTTGGTTGTTGGTTTACTGTATACTGCTTTTAATATGTTTAGGTATGTTCCTGTTATCCCTGATCTCTCCAAGCCCTTTATCATGAAAGGGTGTTGGATTTTACTAGATGCTGAAAAAGCCTTTGATAAAGATACAATTTTAGCTTGAAAATATAATGAAATATCATTCAATATTTGCAATGTAGTAATAGTAGAGACAGTACTTGGCTTGTATGTGCAAAATCATGTGGTTGTTTCTCAACATATTTATGTGTACATATATACCTATAAATATGCATATGTGTGTGTGCAAATCCAAAACAACCTAAAATATTTAGGCATTTGTTATTAAAGTCAGATATACTTTTAAAATAATTAGACATTACACACATTTAACAGCTATTAATAAAACAAAACCTGAGACTTGTGAATGTTTCCAGTGATGCGTCTCCATTAACATCACCAGGGAACACAACTATAATCTGCCTCCTAAATGCCCAGGAATATGGTTGATTAAAGATGGAGTGTAAAGATGGGAATAATCAAGCACAATTAACCGAATTAACTATCTCCATTCAACATTACCATCCACATTATAGTAGGAGTAATTCTTGTGATCTTGTTTGAAGACATATTTAAGAATTACAATTGGCATGCATTAGCCCACAGCCAAAAGCTTCCCATAAACCTGTAGACAATGATGGTTCTGTAGAAATCACACAACTTTTCTGTAGATTCTTCCTATAACAGTTTTACTGATTATAAAAACTCTTGCTCATTTCCCCTTTGCTTCTTATTTAGACTATGTTGATATAGTTACATGTCAATATTCCTTCACAAATATTCACATAATATTCATAAAGCCTTTCCCTTATTGCCTTAGTTACACAGCAAACTCTTCAAAAACACATATTTCCTTATGTGTACCTATTTTTCCATACAGTATATACGGATCATTCTTCCTGCCTTTGTGTTGAAATTGTATAACTTAATTGACTAGGAAACTAAATTACAATGCTCTAAACCTCTATGATCTCTTATCTGATCTCTGTCTAATGATTATTGTCAGAGACCTTGAAAGACTTACAAATATTCAAATATTGTATTTACCTGTTGTCATGTGACTTCTGTCCTCGTAGCACTATCATTCTACTATCACTAGAATCAGTAAAGCTATCATATTAGACAAATCCAAAGAGACTTGTTCACTTTCATGCTGTCAGAATTCCATGCATTATTTGTAGTGTAACCATTTCTTTCACTTTGTAATCTCTCCTTGGAAATATCTTCCTCTGTCTGATTATCTGCTTAGAAACACCCATCACTTATTTATCTTCATGGGCTTTCTCAGAAATTCTGATCATTCTTTGAAAGGTTTTTGTTCTGACTTATTTTATTTTCTATTCCTCTAAACTTTATTTCCATCCCTCCAGCAAACTTTTCTAGTGACTACTAGTGACTAATTCCTAGTCACAACTGAGCACTGAACATATGTAAATGTGTATGTGTGTATCCAATTCTGTCCTTTCTTTTAAATTCCTTGCCAGTACAACAAACTAAGAGCAAAAAGATAATATAACTCTAATGAACACACTTACTATATCAGATACTGAACTTATCTTTCTCCACCAGTCTGATTTTCCTTTCGCACTGGGTGTCATGGTTAAGATTATCTCAGGTCACTCTACCTAATTTCTCAAGTCTAATGCCTCAGAATTAACAGAAAGAGATAAAAATGGTACAAACAGGAAAGCAAGAGATCAAAATAACTTTATTTGAAGATATCATCATCTTGCATTTTAAAAATCCTTGACGACTACACCAGAATATACATAATCTCAATAAAGCAGCAGAACACAAAATCAACACCATAAAAACCAGTAGCCTTTTTTAATATACATAATGAACTTAATAAGGATGAATTTAAGTTTAAAAGATAGTTCATTCATAATGAAATTAAAAATACCTAGAAATAAGCTTAAAAAACAGGAGAAATACCTTTATAATGAATCAATACACTGAAGAAGGATATTAAAAAGTACACCAGAAGATGCTGCAACCTGGCAGTTTCACAAATATGATGTACAGATTCAACACATTTATTCTCAAAATTCAAAATTATTTTCTTCATAGAACTCACCAACAATTTTAATAATAATCTAAAGTGTATAAGAAAACATAAAAGTCCCAAATAGCAAAAGTAATCAAAGAAGAAAGAACAATACTAGATGTATCACAATGAGCCTCAAATTATACTGAAGATCCATAGTAACAAATTTTTATGTTCCTGGGACAAAAACAAACATGTACATCAATAAAATACAAAAAAGTGGACCCAGAAACAAATTTATGCTTCCACATATTGCCAAGTGTGTCAAGATACATTTGAATAAAAGATAGCCTTTTCTCTTCTACAAATATCACTGGCAAAACTGGTATCTACATTTAGATGAATTAAAATAGGTTCCCATCTTTCACCATGTACAGAAATTGATTCAAAATGAACAAAAGGCCTTAATGTAAGATCTGAAATGTCAAAATTGCTAGAAGAAAACATTTTGACATATAAGAGGCATAAGCAAAAACTTTCTTAATAGAAATACATTAACATAGTAAATAATAGCAGGAATTTAAAAAGTAGAATTATTTAAAATTGAAAAGCTTCTGCACAGTAAAGGAAACTTTCAATCAGGAGAACTAAGAGTAAACATGTGAATTGTGTATCATGTAAAAGATCAATCTCTGCAACATAAAGTTAAACACAACAAAAATTAACAAGTCAATAAATAAAGAACCAAGTGGTCCATTCTCAAGACAAAAAATATAAATGGCCAATAACTATGAGGGAAAGTGTTGAAGTACCCTGTGAATCAGGGAAAAGTCAATTAAAACTTCTTTAAGATTCCATCTTTCTGTCAAGAACTAACTACAAGCAACTCAGAAATGCTGATAGAGGGAGAAACAGTCTTCCACGGGGAAGACCACAATGACTGGTTATCCAATATCAAAGGCCAACCATAAAAACAAAGTGCCGTTATGTGAACTAAGCAGGATGTATTTAGTAATATGCATGCATATATTCATTTAATGAAAAATGAGGCCATGACTTTCAGAGAGATCAAGGAGAGGTATATAGGAATGTTTGCAAGGAGGAAATGGAGGGAAGAAATGCAATTATATTATAATCTAAAAAAATAAAATAGGTAGTGTATTCACAGTGTATACACAGTAAAGTATTACCCATAAAGAGAATGAAATTAGGATATGTGTTAGAACATTGAGTAATTGATCATCATATTAAATGATACAAGCCAGAGTCTAAAATGGAAATATGTTTTCTCATTTTTGAATAATAAATTTTTAGAGATACAAAACACATACAAACAGAAAAGAGATTAATATAAGTGTGAAAACGGAGAAGATATGGCATGTAGGGGCAAATATGCTCACAACACATTATGACATGGGTGGAATTTTTGTTATACAGCCAACTATGATTTGCAATTAATGTATATGAATAAAACACAACAAAATTACTAAAAGGAAGAAACCAATCTGAAAGTGCTATCTATATATCACATGGTTCTAAATGCTTGCTTTTCCTGGGAAAGACAAAATCTGTGAAGGTAATAAAAATGTTCAGTGGCTATCAAAGTACTGGAGTGGAAGTGGGGTGGGGTGATGAATGGTTGAAGGATGAAAATAGATACACATGATATTTTTTTTAAATCCTACAGATTGTACTATTCTGGGTGAAGGTTCATTTTGATTTTAATTAATAATGTGCTAAATTAGCTTGGTAAAATTTACAAGTTAAACTAATACTGGTGTTGGGGACAAAGTAGACAAAAAAAGGTTTCACTTCAATTTTCTAAATATATACAAGACATAACATGCCTATATTAATTCCTTTAAATACAAAAAATCAGCTTCAAAATAAAAGGTAGAAATAAAATGGTAATTTAAATAAACAAAAAGTCAGTCTGAGGCCCTCTCCATACATTTCCTAGTTAACCACGATCAAATATAACATGTAAATAAACATTAAAAGAGTTAGAAAGAGCTGAATTTCCACCAGTCACAATTAAATGGTTTTAGCCAGTACCGGGTAGTAGAATGGCTAGCAACAACCAATCAGGTGGTTTGGTTTATCTATAAGCCCACCATTGTTTTTGAGGCCTGTAGTGTTCTGAACATTTTTCTGGTTCTTAATATTGCTGAACTCATGAATTATCATTTATTCAAATAAACTTTAATTTGCTCATATATTTTTTCTTTTAACTGGTGGTAATAAGAGTTTTTGTTATTGTCTTGATTTTTTGGGTACTGTGTTTTTTGTTTGTTTGTTTGTTTGTTTGTTTGTTTTTAGAACTTGGTAATGACAGTACTTAAAACATGCTGTGAACCACCACTGGCCTCTGCCAGAGGACCACATGGAGTCCTGCCTGCATGATCTTTGACCCCATCGCTGGGCCCCTGCTGGAGGCGAGACCTCTTAGAGAGCTTGGACCACCCAGAGCTACAGACATCAAACTCCTGATCCACCAATGCCCACCAGGAGAGTAGCATAGAAAGAGAGAGAGACTCCATCTGCACCCACTGGAAGAAGCGATGGGAAGACAGCAACACAAGAAAACACCTAACAATAGAAAGACAAGCATGACACCATCAGAACCTAAGGACTCTACACCAACTAGACTTGAACACATCAAAGCAGATGAAGCAGAAGGGAATGATTTAAAAAATAACTTCATAAAAATGATAGAGACCATCACAGACTATATGAGAAAATCCCTAAAGGAAATGGAAGAAAAAACAAACAAAAATTGGAAGAAATGAACAAATCTCTTAAAGAATGTAAGGAAAGCAAAGAAAAAACAATCAAACAGATGAAGACTCAAACAGTTCAAGACTTGAAAACTGAAATAGAGACAATAAAGAAAACACAAACTGAGGGAATGCTGGAAATAGAAGAATTGGGCAAATGATCAGAAAAATAGTTGCAAGCATACTCAACAGAATACAAGAGATCTAAGAGAGAATCTCAGGCACAGAAGATAAACTAGAAGAAATACATTCATCGACCAAAGAAAATTGTAAATCAAACAAATCCTTAACACAAGACATCCAGGATATGTGGGACACCGTTTAAAGGCCAAACCTAAAAATAATAGGCATAGAAGAAGGCAAAAAAAGCCCAGCTCAAAGGTACAGAAAACATATTCAATAAAAGCATTGAGGAAAACTTTCCCAATCTGAAGAAGGACAGGCCCATGAAAGTACAAGAAGCATACCAAACACCAAATAGACTGAACCAATAAAAAAGCCCCCTTGCCACATAATAAGCAAAACACCTAACATACAGAATAAAGAAAAAATATTATGAGCAGCAAAGAAAAAAGGCCAGGTAACATATAAAGTCAGACCTATCAAAATTACACCTGACTTCTCCGTGGAAACTCTCAGGGCCAGAAGGTCCTGGATAGATGTTCTACAAGTACTGAGTCCATGGATGCCAGCCCAGGCTACTATACCCAGCAAAACTCTCATTCATTGTAGATGAAGAAAACAGGATATTCAATGACAAATCCAGATTTTCATAATACATATTTCCAAATCTAGCGCTACAGAAAATTCTGGAAAGAAAACTCCAACCCAAGGAAGTTAACTTCACTCACAAAGACATGGGCAATAGATAATCCCACTTCACCAGAACCCAAGGGTAAAGCAGGGCAAATATATTCACAATACCACCACCACAACAAATCTAAATCAAACAAGCATTAACAATCAATGGTCCTTACTTTCCCTCAACATTAATGTTCTTAACTTGCCTATAAAAAGCACAGGCTAACAGAATGGGTACAATGACAGAACCCATCCTTTTGTTTCATACAAGAAACACATCTAAGCTTCAAAGACAGACATTACCTCATGGTAAAGTGTTGGGAAAAGATCTTCCAATAAAATGGACCCAAGAAGCAAGCAGGTGTGGCTAACCTAATATCTAACAAGTTAGACTTCAAACCAAAATCAATCAAAAGAGATGACGAAGGTCATTTTGTAAACATCACAGGAGAAATCCATCAACAGAAAGTCTCAATTGTGAACATCTATGCCCCAAATACAAAGGCACCCACATTCGTAAAAGAAACACTACTAAAACTCAAAGCTCACATAAAACCTCACACACGCATAGTGGGAGACTTCAACACCACACTCTCACCACTAGACAGGGCACCAGACAGAAACTTAACAAAGAAACAAAAGAATTAACAGAAGTGGTGTCTCAATTGGGTTTAACAGACATCTATAGAATGTTCTATCCAAACACAAAAGAATATACCTTCTTCTCAAATCCGCATGGAACCTTCTCTAAAATCAACCACATAGTAGGCAACATAACAAACCTCAACAGATACAAAAAATTGGAATAGTCTCCTGCATCTTATCAGACAACTATGCTTTACTGTTGGAATTCAGCAACAACACAAATCACAGAAACCTTACAAACCCATGGAAACTGAACAATGCGCAATTGCACCATACCTGGGTCAAAGAAGAAATAAAGAAAGAAATTAAAGACTTCTTAGAATTCAATGAGAATGAAGACACAACAGACCCAAACTTATAGAACACTTTGAAAGCAGTGCTACAAGGTAAGTTCATTGCTCTAAGTGTCTATATGAAAAAACGGAAGATAGTCACATCAGAGAATTAATAGCACAACTGAACTAAACTTAGAACAAAAGGAAGCAAAATCACCCTGGAGGAGAAATCACCAGGAAATAATCAATTTGGGGGATGAAATCAATAAAGTAGAAAACAAAAAAACAATACAAAAAACAAAAAAAAAATTAACAAAAAAAAAAAACCAACGTAACAAAGAAAGAGTTGTTTTCTTCGAGAAAATCAGCAAGACAGGCAAATGTTTATCCAAACTAACCAAAAAGCAGAGAGAGAACATGCAAATTAACAAAATTAGAAATAAAAAGGGGAACATAACAATGGACCCTAAGGAAATCTAGACAATTTGCAGGTCGTATGTTGAACACCTGTAGGCCACAAAATTGGAAAATTCAAAGAAAATGGACAAATTTCTGGATAACTATCACTTACTAAAATTAAATCAAGAATAGATAAGCAACTTAAATTGACCTACAGCCACTAATGAAATAGAAGCAGTCATCAAAAGTTTCCCAACCAAATAAAGCTCAGGGCCAGATGGCTTCATTGCAGAATTCTACTAGAAATTCAAAGAAGTGCTAATACCAATACTCCTCAAATTGTTCCACACAATAGAAGCAGTAGGTTCATTACCAAATTCTTTTTTATGAGACCACAATCACCTTGGTACCCAAGCCTCACAAAGACACAACTAAGAAAGAGAACTATAGACCAATATCCCTAATGAACATTGGTGCAAAAATACTCAATAAAATACTGGAAAATAGAATCCAAGAACACATCAGAGAAATCATCCATCATGACCAAGTAGGCTTCATCCCTGGGTTGCAGGGAATGTTCAATGTACAAAAATATATCAGTGTGATCCACCACATAAAAACTGAAAAAGAAAAACCACATGATCATCTCACTAGATGCTGAAAAACGCCTTTGACAAAATTTAATACCCTTCATGATAATGGTCTTGGAGAGATCAGGGATAACAGGAACATACCTAAACATAATAAATCATATTATAGACTTTGTTGATCCCCCATGGGAGTCCTCACCCTTCCTGAGGGTGGGGGTAGGATGGGGGATTGGTGGAGGAATGAGATAATGGGAGGGAGAGAGAATAGGGATTGGTATGTAAAATAAGATTGAATAAAAGTTGATTTAAAAAAAAAAAAAGAGAGAAAACTCTAAAGGAACAGCAGCTACTATGACAGAATAATGGAGGGGCGGAGCCACAGAACCTTGGTGGGGGGGGGGAAGAGAGGAAAGAACGAAAGGGTGCCAGAAGACCAGAGGGGAGGGGAGGGGAGGGGATGGGTGGGGAGGGGAAAGCCTGGAAGAACAAAAGGCTGATAAGACACTGAAGGAGAGGAGAAATACTAACACCAAGGGGCAAAAGGAACACAGACAACAGGTTGATTTAATCTATCAAGGCCAGGAAAACCTTTAAGGCAATCAGCCAGCATGGCCTTGAATCCTGAGGATCTGGGTAGCGGGTTCCGGCATAGCAAGGTGTCGATGTACATCAATGAACAAATGGCCAAACACGACAAAGGCCCTGATTTCTACCTTGAAAACCTGTCTCTGACCTGGGAGGAGGTTGAAGACAAGCTCAAAGTCATCCTGGAGGATAGCGAAGTGCCCAGCGACGCTCGGGAAGCCTGTGCTTGGGGAACCCTGGCCTTGGGTGTTCGCTTCGCTCACAGGCAAGGCTGCTTACAAGGGCACGGGGTGCAGTGGCTGCAAGACTTGTCTAGCATGCATAAAGTGGCTACAATCTCCTTGTCATCAGACCCGAAGCAGCTCACCCACCAACAAGAGATGGAGCGGAGGGAGGTTACTCTCCAGCTTCAACTGACTAAGGCTAAACTGGAAGAGGTGCAGAGAGAGCGAGACCTACTCAGATTGAAGATCCTTCAGGCAGTAAGATTGTCACCTGTCCTGTCTCATCCCTGCTTATCCCACACCTATGTCAGTACACCATTCCCTGAACAAATCTCAACCATTTGCTTTTCTTTCCAGGAGCTGAAGGCTCTCCCAGCTGCAGTAAAACCGGCTGTGACCATTCCTCCTGCTCTTGTCAGAAGAGGAGGGACAGGGACACAATGGCCAGCTGCAAAGGAAGACTTGACAGAGTTGATGGCTGCTGCTACAGGAAGAAGAGAAGATGGAGCGGATATGGCAGGGACAATAACTGGTGCTGAGGAGACCTCAGAGGAGTCCAATGGAAGTTTCATGCACCTTCTTGGAGTCATGAAGTGGAAAAATTATCCCTTGAAAAGGCAGAGAGCAGGAGACCTCAGACCCAAGGAAGCATCTATGTTCCCTCTCTCGCAGTCCCTGAATCTGAGATCCATACCATCCTCTGAACCCATTACTGTCCAACTCCCTGCTTCATTCACATACTCATATGAAAGCCCCTTCCCAGCCACACCCACCACATCCCAACTACCATCCACAGACAGAACCCCTGAGATGCATTCCTACCCTGTGGCCTCTGATATGAGTCAACTGTCTGATCTGGGGATCCACAGAGGAGATCATCAAGAACTGCAGAAAGACAAGAGATCTTCAGCATTCCGCAGGCCTGGGGACTGGGATTGCCCTTGGTGTAAAGCTGTGAATTTTTCAAGGAGGGAAAACTGCTTCCACTGTGGGAAAGGGATCTGGCTGCAAAACCCTTAGTGAATTTGGAATGTGAAATAGAACAGAAACAAACCAATGGAAAATCTTTTCCTTTTCTTTTCTTTCTTTTTTTTCTTTTCTTTCTTTTTGTGTGCAGTAAAGGGTACTGGGTAGAACTGGAGAAGGGTAACGAGGGGGATCAAGAGAATGGGACAAATCTTGGTGTGAGATATTGGAACAGGAGAAATGGTGTGGGGAGTCAGAAGTTTTGATTATTTCTTTTGTATTCTTGATCAACAGCATTCACAACTCTGGAATGTGGTCTCTCTCTCTCTCTCTCTTTCTCTCTGTGTGTGTGTGTGTGTGTGTGTGTGTGTTTGTGTATGTGTGTGTTCAGTATGCATATATGCATATATGTATGCCCTCCTTATTG
Organism: Cricetiscus sungorus; assembly: GCA_030556225.1. NCBI lineage: Eukaryota > Metazoa > Chordata > Mammalia > Rodentia > Cricetidae > Cricetiscus > Cricetiscus sungorus. Next base: position 38,816,106 of record JANBXA010000726.1, read on the forward strand.
TCTGGAGACCTAGATAGTTAAATATAGAAAATCCATCTCTCTCCACAGACCTAGCCCTTAAGTGATAGAGTCCAAGGATTATTTGGCCAAAACTGATTGTCAGAGTGAAGGATCTGAAGGGAGGTAGATTCTATAGTCAGGATGGGAATTGGGTAAACAGCCAGTGAATCACTGCCATTGGGGCCAGGGGCACAGGCAGTGATCCTGGAGGTTATAATCCATCCCTGGCCCTGGCTAAGGTAGGGAACAGAACTGGCTGCTTTGCGAACAGTTTTAGATGGATGCTAGACACTCTGAGGAGATGACAAATAGGAAGAGGTGCAGAGAAGTGGACCAGCTGACCACAGAGTACTCTGCTAGCTTTTATCTCTCTGCAGTTGTTACACGAGGTTCCATTTTACCTGGATCCCTTCAAGCTAAGAAGTAGGTTCCTGTTCTGAGCAACTACATCATTCCATCATCAGGCAATTTTTCGTTTATACCTTGACTTTTCAACAGCCAAGGTCTCATGTAGCCCACAGTGGTCTCAAACTTAAGGTGTAGCTGAGGATGACTGACTCCAGATCCTCCTGCTCTACTTCCTAAGCTTATAGGTTTGGATTGCCATGCCTGGTTCAGAAAAGTTGTTTAAAACAATGGACCATTAAAGAAATGTAATGGAATTGGCAGGGATGTTGAAGTGAGTAAGGTGGTGAGGATTCCTTTATCCCAAGTCTCCAGGAATGAATGGGTCACGATGCCTATGTCCTGAGGCAATTCTATTACTAGAAACAGGTCATTCCTCCAGTAGTTGTTCCCAGGAATGAAATGGTGAGGACTACGTTCTGTGAGAATAATACCCCCCCAATGAAACAATGAAATAAAACCTGGGATAGGTTAGCCTCAGGTTTATGCTTGACTCAAATTAACCTGGCAGAGATTTGTTACCCCCATGAGAGACTACGGAAAATGCCAGCACCAGATGCAAGCAAAGACTTCTGTGACTCTACATCCTTTTAACAGAACTCCCTGGTCCCCAGGGCACACAACCATTGACAGGTCTGAAAAGGAAACTCCACTGCTCCAAGGTGAGTCAGCCTCTGATAGGACACAGAGGGTTTGCCAGTCTATGTGAGCCAAAGACAGTGCGGTCTGGTGGGATTCTCCCTTCTCACCAGGAGAATGTGGATTTTAAAGGCTCTTATGTATTCTGAAATGGAAAGTACAACAGAACCCTATCTCAGTGGGGAAAGGGACTGCAGAGGAAGGTGGGATTTGGGGGAGTAGAGGCGGGTAGAAGGTCAAACTTCTCCTACCCTTCTTGTGGATATAATATATATTGAAATTAACCATGTCTATATTTTAATCCACAGGTGGAAGGAGAATGGGGGGGCCGCACCTTTACCAGACTAACTACTTGGCTGTTGTGTAGGTACTACAGATTTAGAGATTGAGAAGCTGTTGTAGCTGTGAAATATCCACAGGAACAGATATGTGATTTTAGGTAGACTGTTATTGGTGAGGGTACATCAGGATTAGGGGCCAGATCCTCAGCCTGCAATTTTCCAAACACCTTCGGGGCTTTTTAATCCTCTTCTATTTCTGGGATTGCTAATCTCAGTGCACTTGAACCTGGAATTTGTTGTGACAGAAAGTTTCTTGTGCATTTGAGGGTATTCAGCAGATTCCTAGTCTCTACTTGTCTGAGTGACAAGTTATGACAGTTGTGACAACCAAAGCTGCCTCTTGGGTGTAGATACATGTCCACTAGAGGGCAAAATCAACCTGAGTTAAGCATCTATCAGGCAATGAAGGACTTAAAAGAGTGAATGAGTGAAGAATCAAAAGGCAGGATCACAGAGGCCAAGGCAGCTGAGCAATGTCCATGAAGCCTGGCATTTACTTGGAATATTCAGACACACTCAGGGTGGTGGCAGGGTAGAAACCAAACAGCCAGGTTAAAGAGTGAAGAGTACTACAAGGACTCTAGGCTAAAGGGAAGGAATAAAGTAAGGTTGAGACACTAAACAAGGGAGAACATGAGCCATTCAGAAGGAGGTAGCAGAAGCGTTACGGGAAATTGGGAAAGAATAAGATCACATAAAATATTGAGGCATGATTATTGAATTATTAAAATTTAAAATTCTTATGACAAGCCTATTTTATTTTTTAAACAAAATCCCTTCAAAGTGCTGTTTAGATACATACACATATGGTTGCAGGCTTATGCTTTTAAAAGGTCTTTGAAGCCATTTTGCAAAGGGAGAAGGAGTTTCAGATTCAGGCATGAGAGACAAGGTGGTACAGGATGCTTAGGGACTGAGCAAGGCCTAGGAGATAGCACTTCTTATATATGTCTGTCTTATAAAAGTAGTATAATTATTTCCTCTTCTGCCCAAATAAGAAAGACATGGATTTATTGACACAGGCATGTTTGGGAAGATTGTTTCTTCCTCCTGAACAGGGGGACAGAGTGTTAAATAACTGTGTGACTAGATAATAGGAAACCAGGGGCTCTTTGTGTCGGACTTACATGTTAGAATAAGCAAAGGCAGGCGAGGGAAGTTTCGGAAGAGTGATCTATTTCAGAGCATAAGAAGTCGGGTGAGGGAAAAGAATGTATTGCTAAGATATGGCTAACTCATCTGAGATAGGACCCACCTGAATTTCAACTCTGGTTCCAGGTAGCACCAGAAACTCTAGAACAGGGCTTGGGGACATCACTAGGAAGTGGGTCATAAGAAAGACACCAGACACAAACCTCAGTAGTGTTATAACTTATTCTTATTTTTTCCCAGTAAAATTTTCTACCCCTTTGGATACCAGTTTTATGTTTAGATGGACTGGGAATTTTTTTTAAAAAAAATCTTCCTGAAATTATATATTTTCTGCTTTATTTTTCACTATAAAGTCTAAAGTATGGTGGTACATACCTAAGATCCTAACATTTGGGAAACTGGAGTGAGGTCATCCACACAATTCTGAGGATAGCCTAAGCTACATAGTGAGTTCAGGCCCATCTTGGACTATACAGGAAGTTCCTGCCTCAATAAAATAAATCAAAAAAAACAACAAACAGAAAAAAAGACAAGCAAAATTAATCCTAAGTCTGTCATTTGAGCATCTTCTATAAACATCACAGAGGTGGTGTCTTACACTTTAGCCCTAGGTCAATGAAACTTAGTGATAAATGCAGCTACAAACAAAGAAGTCTTTAAAGACATTTCTGGGCCAAACAGATGGCTCAGTGGATAAAAGCATTTGCTTTTAGCCTAAAAACCCAAGTTTCATCCCTGAAGTCGACATAGTGGAAGGACAGAACCAATTCCTGCAAATTATCTCCTGATCTCCCAATGTGCACTCATTTGCATGCACACAAAACACAAAATGTATAAATGCAAACTTTTAAAAAATACATTGCTGAGTGTGAGGAAAAGGGAGGAAACAACAGTTCTCACAGAGAATGATTACAGAAAAAACCATTCTTTTCTCGTTTTACATACCAATCACAGTTCCCACTCCCTCCCTCTTTTTGCCCTCACCCCCTTCCCCCTACCCCCCACCCCCCACCCATTCAGTCCTCAGTGAAGGTAAGGCTTCCCATGGGGAGTCAAGGAAGTCTGGTATATACATCTCTTTGAGGTAGAACTAAAGTCCCCCCCACCCATATCCAGGCTGAGCATAGTATCCCTCCAAAGGGAAGGGGTTTCAAAAAGCTGGGTCAAGCACTAGGGATAAATCCTGGTACCATTGCCAGTGGCAGCACACAATTCCATAGACTCACAATTGTCACCCACATTCAGAGGGCATAGTTTGATCTTATGCACGTCCCCCTGCTGTCAGTCATTGAGCTCCCACTAGCTCAGGTCAGCTGTTTCTGTGGCTTTCCCCCAAAATAGTCTTCACCCATTTGCTCATCTTATCTATTCATGTGGACTCTGGGAGTTCAACTTGTCCCAGTGCTTAGTTGTGGATCTCTGCATCTACTTCCATCAGTTACTAAATGAAGGTTCTTTAATGATAATTTGTGTCGCCATCAATCTGATTACAGTAGGAGGCCAGGTCAAGCACCCTCTCCACTAATACTGAAAGAATTAGCTGGGATAATCCTTGTGGATTCCTGGGAGACCCAGAAAGACAAACACTGTATGTACTCATTCATAAGTGGATATTAGATCACCTACTTTATTAAGAGTCATCTACACACTAAGAAGCCAAGCTTACCTAGAGGTGTCTCTAAATAATGGAAAAGAAAACCTTAAATGATAGTCCACTTAAAAACAACAGCATTTTTCCATTTTTGTATTGCATCATGTGGGATAAATATCAAAAATTAGACTAGCCCAATGATGGTAGCGCATGCCTTTTTTTCTGCCAGCACTCACTCTGGAGGCAGAGGCAGGTGATCTCAGTGAATTCAAAGTCAGCCTGTCTACAAGGGAGTTCCAGGACAGCCCTGAGTAAGTAATTTTTCTGCTTCCACAGAGAAACTCTGTCTTGAAAAACCAAACAGAATAAAAAAGTTGAACACAGAACCATTACCATTACTGACTACACAGAAGATTCCTAAATGCCTCTTAAAACAAATCAGGTTTTTATGTGACCTTTTTGTTCTGCTATCTTAAAAAGGAAACTGGTTTAACCAGCACCATTCTTTACATCTTCTCCTTACAAAAATTTCTTCATGCATGGGAAAAATAGGAGTGGGGGGGGGAAATACAAGAGAGGAAAGGTAATACAGTGAGAAGATAAACAAAAATATGCATGAAAATGTATAATGAAATATATACTACTTTTTATATTTTTTTCAAAAACATTATTTTTAAATTTATTCTTCTTTCCTATATTATACCTTGACCATAGTTCCCCTCTGTCCTCTCCTCCCGGGTTTCCTGCCACCCCTCCTCTCCCTTAGACTCGCTCCTTCTCCATTTCCCTTCAGAAAAGAGTAGTCCTCCCAGAGATATCAACTGAACTTGGCGTGACAAGATGAAATAACACTAGGCACAACCCTCATATCAAGGCTGGATATGGTGACCGAGTAGGAGAAAGTCCCAAACACAGGCAAAAGAGTTACAGATTCTTCCCCTTCCTACTGTGAATCCTACAAGAACACTTAGCTACACAACCATAACAGATATAGGACATAGCTCAGACACATACAGGCTCTGTGATTGTCATTTCAGTGTCTATGAATCCCTATGAGCCCTGCTTAGTTGATTCTATGGACTGTGTTAGAAAGATTGTAAATGGCTTGCCATGTAGCTCAGTTAGTACAGTACAGTGTGCAGGAGACCCTGGGTTTGAGATTTGGCACCACATAAACTGAATGTGAAATTCCACACCTGCACCCCTAACACTAGGAACATTCTGGCAGGAGGAGCAAAAGTGCACAAGGTCACTCTTAACTATATAGCAAATTAGAAGTCAGTCTGGTTAGTGTACAGCAAAAAATAAAAATCAAAAAAGCTGATTCATATAAGTAACTAAACTACTTCCTCCAGACTTTAGTGATCTGCAAATGACATCTATGAAAAGCCCACTTTATGTGTATATACTGTGTGAAGAGGCTCTGGATGAAAATTTAGATTCAGTTAAAAAAAGAAGATAATTCCTCTCTGAGAATAAGAAGAATGTGAATACAAGGCATGAACAAAGCTCTTTCCTTAAGGGGAATCAAGGGATGGGTATCAAGAGGAAGGAGATCTGGGTAATGGATCTAAAAACACAACATTCATCTAATATCTCTTCATATAAAAATAAGTATGTATTGCCTTACATGGAAAGACTGTGATGTGGCATAAAATTAACTATGCATAGCTCCATATTAAACTTGGTTTTATGTTAATACATTCGGCATCTCAGGGTGGACATGTACATTACTTTCTAACTTATTGTTTTTCATAGTAATAGATCTAGACCATCCCAAGCAAATAGCAACCGACTTATCTTGCCAAAGGGAACCATTGTGTACTATAGAGGGTAAGGTCAATACCGTGCAAATTGGCCCCATCCTTAGCAATATGTGATTGAATATATGCTCTGATTAGCATCGCTGAGGTGAGCAGCATTGCTTTTCTTTAATGAGTGTTGGGTCATGAAAGGGAATTTACCTCCTTTAAATATACATTTTTCTCCATGGAGCTATCATCTGTTATAAACATGCTCTATTGCCTAATTACAAGTCAAGTTAGACATTGTTGTTTTGTTGAGCATCTTTCCTAAGAATTGGTCAATTTCTTAAAATAACAAGCTCTATCTCTCTATATGAAGCTTCCATTAAAGGTTAATTATTGTGTGCTTTACATTTAGAACAAAGACCTTGAGAAGCCTATGTGCTAGCCAAATTTATCTTCTGTTTCCCCCTGCACATGGCCATGTTTCACTGTCTCCTTGCCCTTGAGCACTGTTCCATCTACCCATGAAAACCTTGACCATCTCTATTTGTTTTAGCCATGAGGAATCGTATCAGATACTATAACTCTGTAAGTCAATGACTTTCTCTTCATGGTCTCTAGTAGTCTACTTCATATAGCTAATCAGTCATTGGATGTTTATCATACAGAATAAGAGCAATACCAGAAAAGAAATAATACATTGCAAGGAGAAATAGGATACTTATAAATAATATATATCAACCTGGAGAGATGACTCATCAGTTAAAAATGCCTGTTGTTCTTAGGATCTGAGTTTGGCTTTCAACTCCCATAGCTGGGAGTTCACAATGGCCTATAACTCCAGACCCAAGGGATCCTATTGCTTCTTCTGGATACTGTGAGAAATCTCACACATATGTGTATATACACTTACACGGATACTGAAACATGCTAAAACAAGCACACCCAAACTCACAAGCAAATTTTAACATTATAAATCAGTAATAATGTGTATTTTTGTTTTGAGACGGTTTCTCTGTATTATTTTAGAGCCTGTCCTGGAACTTGCTCTGCAAACCAGACTGGCCTTGAACTCACAGAGATCTGCCTGCCTCATCCTCCCAAGTGCTGGGGTTAAAGGTGCGTGTCATCAACACCCAGCAATGTGTAATATTTTAATGAAACATTAAATATAAGTAAAAAAGAAACTAATACACACACACACACACAAAACACACACACACACACACACACACACACACACACACACACACACACACACACGAGGTGTAGAGTAAAGAGGAAGTCAAAAAGAGGAGAAACTTGCAGAAAGTGCATTTTGGAAAGAGTTTCAGTTCCAAATCTGACTGAAGACTGATGAGAGTTTTGTGTAGTTACAGAGTGCAAAGTTAAAAATTAATATAGGCAACACAGGAAATACTTAAATATCCAAACATTTAAATGTTTTTAGCTACTGAACTAGGTTTTCCAAGACTTGCTTTCTTGTTGAATTATGTAAGAACATGTGTTCTGAATTATCCTAGATTAATTACAATTTAGAGGCATGTCCCAATTGTTTTCATCTTTTAGAAATTGGGAACCTTGTCATTTCCATGTGCCCACTTAGCACCCTTATATAGAAGACTTTCTAAAAATAGTTGTTTCTCGTGCAATTGATACCTAACAACTCAAATAGTCTTAACTTAAAGGGTATCTTTTATTAAAAATAAAAATCTGCAGTTGAGAATGAGTTGAGATATCATTTCTGTTTCATTAAGAAACAGTTCAACTTTGAGGTGCTCTAAGGAAAGTGGTTTCATGCAGTGAAAAATGACCACAGTGTTTCTTTCTTTATGAAACAAGAACTGATTCTATTACATGAAATTCCTTCTTGGACTTGATCCTTAATTTTCATGAAATTATTATTTCTATTCTACTGCCCTCTGTTGTTTATATTTAATCAGTAAGGTTCTGCATTCATCACCACACAGCACTGCAACAAGGGAACTACTAACAGGACCACAGAACCTCACAGAGGCAGAAATTAACATAAGTAATTGCACCTTCTTCGTTATGATGCAGAAAGGTATTAAATGAGAAGAGTGTAGAACAAACTGATTTGTGCCTGAGTTCTAGAATCATAAACATCTGCCCAAGTTTCAGTCACCCAAGTCACTGGAACAGTCACTTTAATTTTTATAAATGTATGTTTCGCAGGTTATATGCCTCAAATTGGTATAGTTGGATCATAGAAAATGTGTATTTTTAGGTAAGAACTTTCATGCTGATTTCCATAGTGACTGAAATAATTTATATCCACACCAGCAGTGACTAAGGATTCCCTTCCTGTCTCTGACCCTATCTTCATCAGCATTTGTTTTCTTGATGATAGTCACCTAGGCTAGGGTGAGAAGGAACTACAATATAGTGTTTTTTTTTACATTTCTCTGATGGCTAAGTATGGAACATTTTTATCCAAATACTTATTTGCCATTAGCACTTACTTATAAGATAATTTGAATTTTAAATATATTTTTAAAATTAGTTATACCTTCTCCATATTAATAATCTCACAGGTACTTAAAGAAGATTATCTATAATTCTATTGGCTTTCTATATATTCTATTGAATATATATCTCAGTAAACAAATGCTTTTTATTTCATGAAAGCCCCATTTATCAACAGTTACTCTTACTTCTTGAGCCGCTAGAAACCAATTCAGAACGCCCTTTTCTATTTCCAAATCTTGAAGCATTATCTGAAGGATTTCCACTAGCTTCAACGATGAAGATTTTATATTACCATCTTTGATTCATGTTGACCTGATTTTTACATAGGGTAGAGATAAGATTCTCCTATTTCTAGACTTATAGATATCTAGTTTTTCAATACCTGTTGTGAACAAGATTCAGATAATGTGTTTGCTTGGTCTTATTTCGGGACATTCTATTTTCTTTGTTTCATGTATGTTTGTTTTGTGCCAGTACCATGCTGGTTTTGTTTCCATGAGTTTGAGTATAGTCTGAAGTTAGATTAAGTGATGCCTATAGCATTGCTCTTTTTGCTTAGTGGATCTTCTGTTTTGGGTCTTATGTGTTTTTGTATGAGTTTTGGATGATTTTAACATTCTTATGAGGAATGTAACTGAAATTTTGATGGAAACTGTATTGAATTCATATAGAACTTTTAGTAATGTGATGACTTTTATAGTATTTATTCTGCGGATCCAATATCATCTACCTATCTTTTAGTATATTCAACAACTTCTTTCTTTGGTGCTTTACAGTTTTCATTGCTGAGGCTTTTGACAAAACTCTACTAGGCACTGAGTCTGGTACTCGTATTCCTGTGGTTTTCAATCTTCCTTTCACCCTACATCTATTCCTCTACTGTGCACATGCTCTATACTACAAACTGTATCCTTTACATACTATATTTTTTCATTCCGTGTGTTCACTACCATGACCTCAGTACCTTCTCACGATCTTCCACCTCAAAGGGATGGCTGCTCGCTATCTGTACCTGGTTTATATCCCAGAGATCCCCAGAAATCAGTGTGTGAACAATCTTCTTTGTAGCTTTCTTGAATACAAGAAGCCAGCCAGTTCCCAAAGAGGAAAGAAAGCAAGCACACAAACAAACTAACTAACTAAAAGAAGCTTGTTTGCATTCCATGACCTTTCTATTTGTAGTATGTTGACTGTATCATTTTCCTCCCAAGCATTTCAAAAGACTTACTCCTTGCATGCCTTCAGATCTCATCTTAAGCATCACTTTTTCTGAGACGCTGCCTTGGCAGTCTCCAAGGTGCTTCTGCAGCATGACCTTTTTTAGGCTCACCATCAACATTACCCATTGCATTTTGGGGTGGTTATTTTTTATAATTTGTATGTTTCCCCTAATCTATAATGTAAGCTCCATGAGAGAAGGCACTTACATCAATGTCATGAAATGCAAATAACCAATACCTAACAGGAATGTTGAAGATGTGTGTTGAATAAATAAGCAAGTTTTTGTTTTTCATCTTAGGAAAGCAGGATGTAGCCATTAGTGTCTGTAAGTCTCTGAGATAATATTGGAATCATAATCTACAGTTCATAGTTTTGAAGTAAAACTATCCATGAACCAAAAACTATCCATGGCCACAAAGATTATAAGTAATTGTTTCGGGATATTAACCTAAACAACTTAGCTACAGAGACTCAGCTATAGACTCAAGGTGGCAATGCTAGTAGCAATAAATTAAACAGCATCACAGTGTTAGAACTATATGTAGTGCTAGCTGGCCCATATATTTCTCAGAAACTTGCTAATTTCCCCCCTTGGTTTTGAAGTATATACTTGTGGAAATTACTCCCCATGGCTAAGACTAGAGTTACGATGGCATTTTTAGTTTTCTTCATTGTTTGGAAGGAAGTTTGAAAAGAAACACAGATCTATAGCATCAGAAATTTCCTTGCAAAATACTGTTTTAATATACTGTGCTTAACAGTAAGGATGTGTATATTGACCAAAGTACCTTTCCTAGAGATTCCAATAGCTACTGAAGCAAACAAACAGAGGATGATTCCTGAATACACATACTGAGCCAACATTTGATAGTATCACTAAGTGTTCAAGAGGATTTTTTCCTAATCTGCCATGAGAATGTTCATCTTTCTGCTCCACTTTAATTCCTATGAAATTTTCTACAGCTTCTCTAAGGATTACAGCATCCCTGGTAAGGTTAATGTTGGTATTAGAACCCACTCAGAGTTTGAAAAATGAAGGTACTTGCAAACATTAATACATGTTATTTGGGGAATGTAAGCCTCTCAAGAACTTTAAAAAAAATGGGAAATTTTGGTCAAATACTCAGATTCCATCACCTCTTCTTAAAAGTCAGAAAACATAGAAATACTAACCAATCTAACATTAATATGTTAGGAAAAATAAGAAGTGCTAAGACAAGAACATAAGGAAGAGTGAGAAAATGTAATAGGAAGATGATAATTTCATGTGGTATCTAGAATTGAGATTTTTCTCCCACCTGCCAGTTCCTGAATACACACTCAGAGGCTTCATATTAATTATAATTGTTTGACTGGTGACTCAGGAGCTTTATTCACTAGCTCTCATAATTAAATGAACCCATTTTATTATTTTATATTTTACCATGAGGCTCGTGGCTTATTACCTTACACCTTGTTTCTCTCGTGGCCATATGGCATCCCTATGATTCCTTCTTTCTCTCCATATCTCTGTTTGGTTTTCCCACCTGGATCTATTCTGCCTGGACATTTGCCAAAACAGCTTTATTCCTCAACCAATGAAAGCAATACATATTCACAGCATGCAGAATGACAGCCCATATCAAATGTCTATGAATTTGTGTGTGTGTGTGTGTGTGTGTGTGTGTGTGTGTGTGGTGTGTGTGTGTGTGTGTGTGTGTGTGTGTGTGTGTGTAGAGAGAGAGAGAGAGAGAGAGAGAGAGAGAGAGAGAGAGAGAGAGAGAGAGAATAAAATCCCATGATACAGGAAAATGTAAGAAAATTTTTCAGATGATCCATTTGCATAGCAAGCAAGGGGAAGATCTAAAGGACAGATGAAGTAAAGAGCCTTAGTAATCTATTTATGGTAATAGAGTATAAAGAAATTAAGTAGATACAGGTGCCAGTAGATCAGTAGATATTGTTGAAGTTCTTTCCTAACAGTTTCATTTCCTTCAGTGAAATGGGAAACACTAAGGAGGATGGAATGTAGATATGAGGCTGTCAGGAAAATATAAAGGAGTAATTTAAGCAGATGGAAGAATGGTAAGAATACATACTAAGACCACTAAGAAGCATTAAGTATCCATTTAAAATCCATGATAATCAGTAAATGTTATCATGTTATCATACTTCCCTTCAGTCAAGATCTGATTAGAGATGTCATTCTGTAAATATGTTTTGGTGTTGGTTAATGAATAAAGCACTGTTGGTCAATAGGTAAACAAGATAGGTGGGACTAGGAGACTAGGAGAGAGGAAGAAGAAAGGGAGGAGGAGATTCAAGATGTAGGACAGGGAGAGCAGAATTCCAACCCCTCTCTCCGGTAAGATAAGACTACATGGAAATACTTAGATTAATATAAATGGGTTAATATTTAAGACAGTGCTAGCCAATAAGAAATGCTAGTAACAAGCCAACAGAATTGGATCTAATACAGCGTCTCTGTGTGATATTTGGGACTGGTGTGGCTCTGGGACCAGGCTTGCAGAAAACTGCTCGTAACAAAGATCAGCAACAAGAAAAGTGGAACAGCATAATGAATATATAAACTTAAATAGGGATGTAATTTTCACAAGCAAATAAGAAGTGAGAAAGGGAGAAGAGAATCAAGATGATATGAATGGAAATGATTATAGCAATTGATTGCCATATTTAAATACTCTGTGTGGGAAAAGAGAAAGAGACAGTGCAATATTGCTAGATAGCTAACTTAGTGTCTGGGTGACATCAATAGATTATTGGAAATGGGATATAGAAAAGTAGGGTATGGTATAAAGAATAGGAATCATAAAATGAGATAATGAGAAAGTTTGTTACAACATTCAATGCATTATATTTCAGGTGGTCTGCCATATTTATTTTTGTTCCTAAAATGATTTTCAGTTTTCAATGCACAGAGTAGTTTAAAATCTAATTCTTACAAAAATAACTATAGAACAGAAAGCCTTTAAGGATTGTATTATGACACAATGCATGAAACTAAAAAAGGACATACATGAACCAGTATTAGCTTACCAATGGTTAACTTGCAATCAATTCTCATTCATAGTTATAAAATATAATCTATTAATTTTTATAAAACATAGGTCCTGCTGACTCACTAAAAAATAAACACATGCTTCTGTCTAATAAACAAACCAAACACAGCTGAATTTCATTAGTACTATACAATAGAGTGGTAATATTTCTAAGTAATACAGCAAATGTATAATAATCTGGTACTATTTCCTAAGCTGCAGCATATCTAATTTGTTGCTAATTGGGGGAAACAAAGTACAATTACAAAACAATGTATTTGATATTTTAAGTTACATATAATTTTATAAACAAACACATTATCAAATTTTGAATGTTGAAAAGCAACTTTGTCCATCAGAAATGTAATCTTTTAAACATAATTAGTATCAAAAATATAAAGCCAGAACTCCTTGTAACAGAAAATAGGACAGAAATAGCTAATTGCATTTCATTTCATCCTACCCAGACCAAATAAGATATTGTTACTGTTTCAAGACCCTGCTGTACAATCTTGAACCTTTTGGGGGTCAATTAATTCTATAAGATTCAGGCTTTCATTTTTCCAGCAAGAAACTATCTGATCTCCTGGAAATTGCTACCCAGGCAACTGACTTGTTGACACTTAACTTTTCAAGGATCAATAGTTAGGCTGGAATTGGATTATGAGAAATGTTCAATGTCCTTGAAAATCTCTTGGTAACCATGGTAGAGAGGAAGGAATGAGAGTAGAAGGTGGTAAAAACTATTTCATAATGTCTGAGATCTACTACAACAATCATTTCTCATGAAACATATCTTTATTGTTGCATAATATAAATACTATATTTTTAGCTGAAATATAAAAATGTACTCATACTTTATGTAGCATTTTACAGATCAGTATAATTTAAGAGCAAAAATCAGCAAATTTGTTGTATACTTGTATTTATTTCTTCTACTACATTGTGGACTATTTCAAACATACTCAGAAATAAAAAAGACAATATGCTGAATTTTCCTGTACTGATTACTGCTATTCAAGAGTTAACATGTTATACTTTGTATTTCAAATAGTTATACTCTCTTCAACTCTTCTGATGGTATGACTTGCTAGCATAATAACGACTCAAATGTGACTTGATAGATCACTTTTATATAATTAAAACAAATGTCATACTTCTGGGCTAAATAAATAAACTAAAAGATTATCTGGAAAGAATCTGTGATACATTAAGGTTCTGAGACTCTATTACATTGATTATTAAAGAACAAAATACATGAATTATAGTCCTATATAACAAATGGATTCCTTCCTTATTCTGTGTATTTATTATACAATAGCAATTAGGATGAATTTCTATTTCCAACTTATTCTCTATATTCAGTTATAGCTATCCTAAAACTTGAAGATTTCTATAGATATTTATTTATAGTCATTCACTATTTTCAATATGCAAAAATTCACTTGGGAAATATTGAACTACATCTTATTCTATAGATTAAGTCTCCTCTTAAGCACAATTTGTGATAGGAATATGGTGGATTTGGTCAAATAATATAGATTTCATCTTTTTTTTTACAGCATTAAAAACCTTAATTGAAAGGACTAGAATGGGGAGATTTGGAATTAATTTTTGGATTAGCGCTGCCTGCCAAAATATGCTTCAGTTATCTACTATTCCTTTGTTACTGGTTTATCTATATTTTGAGGTTAAACAATGAAAATGTAAAGATGATCCACTAGTAACTGAAAGGGCACATTCAATAATTTGCTGTAATTCAAATGAGTAGAAGACATTACTGAATATTCCATATTTTGATTTTTAATTACAACAAAGCCTACAGAATGATTTGTAATGAGGTCAATAAAGCACCAATAAATTATTACTGATTACCTGAAGATGACACCAAATTTGGAATTTTGGATGAATATTGACACTGTCAATTTAAGAATATTTTTGTAATCACAACTATATTTATCTATATAGAATGATTTTCTCATTTAGAACATATTTGAAGAGAGTGGTTACTACTAGATCAGAAAAACAAGTTTATTATTTACCACCCACTATGACAATGTCATATACTATAATACTAACTTATTTTTATTACATTTTATATTATCATTTAAACTGATGGATTTTACTATGATGTGTGTGTGTGTGTGTGTGTGTGTGTGTGTGTGTGTGTGTGATTACAACTTGTCCTAGAATATAAATTCCTAGATTTCTGAGTTGATAAGACTGGGTGAGTACTTTCTGTAGAGTGATGGTTCCAAAACTTTGGTGAGCCTTACCAAGGGATATATGAAGAATATTTTTCCTGTACCTTTGATCCCTAAATCCAGAGGCACAAATAAAATAGTTATCAGTTATGTTTAAGTCTTTATCTTTGCTACTGAATACCTGCAAGATGAGAATCACCAACTAAGACAATATCTATAAAAGTTATTAATAAATCTAACCAGATGTGAAATAGAAATGGGAAACCACTGTGAAAAAAGATACAGGGACACCGAGAACTCTAGGACCTCTACAGTGTTTCTTCAGCATCAGGAGACTTATGCATGAAATAGCACAACACTTAAACAAAGTATGTGTCTTGGTGATAAATCACTTTACTAGAAAATGGAACCCTGTATATTTAATATCAAACACAGCAAAACCAAAACAAAAGTACTTGGCTTTGTTTAAAGGCTAACACATTTTTAGGTGGTATTAGCACAATCAACTTATTTTTTCCTCTAGTCTAGTCTATTCTCTATTTCAAAGAATTTGAGTTTTAGGAAAATAGGTAATTCTCAGTCTAGGGCAGTATGTATATAAGATGAGTCTGGAGCATATTCAAGTAATGTAAGGAAATGGTGATAGAAAGAAGAACTACCCAGCAACAATGGGCTTATATCAAAAGAACACATGAGACAAATGAAACAGTTTCCAATTCCAAAGGTAAGGGATTTACACTAAGAAAAATAATATAATTGTACTGTGCAACATAAATATCCATAGGTCCATACTGATAAAAAATAAAACAATTGACTGCATTGAAAAAATGGACAGGAGAGATAAATCTCCTATGGGATACCAGAAATTCAAGGAAGAGCTAATACCAATACTCCTCAAATTGTCCCATACAATAGAAGCAGAAGGTTCATTAATAAACTCTTTTTTACGAGGCCACAATTACCTTGGTACCAAAGCCACACGAAGGCACAACTAAGAAAGAGAACTACAGACCAATATCCCCGACAAACTTTGATAAAAAAATACTCAATAAAATAGTGGCAAATGGAATCCAAGAAGACATCAGATAAATCATCCACCATGACCAAGTAGGCTTCATCCTTGGGTTACAGGGATGGTCCAACATATGAAAATCTATCAATGTGATCCACCATATAAACAAACTGAAACAGGAAAAACACATGATCATCTCACTAGTTGCTGGGAAGGCCTTTGACAAAATTCAACACCCTTTCATGATAAAGGGCTTGGAGAGATCAGGCATAACAGGAACATACCTAAACATAATAAAAAACAATACACAGTAAAACAACTGCCAACATCAAACTGAATGGAGAGAAGTTTAAGGCAATTTCTCTAAAATCAGGAACAAGAAAAGGCTGCCCTCTCTCTTTATATCTCTTCAATAATGTACTTGGAGTTCTAGCTAAAGCAATCAAACAATAAAAGGAAATCAATGGGATACAAATTGGAAAGGAAGAAGTCAAACTGTCACTTTTTACAGATGATATGATAGTTTATATAAGTGACCCAAAAACCTCTACCAGGCAACTCCTACAGCTGATAAACACCTTCATCAAACTAGCAGGATACAAGGTAAATTCAAAAACATCAGTAGCCCTATTATATACAGAAGACAAAGGGGCTGATAAAGAACTCAGAGAAATATCACCCTATACAATAGCCACAAACGACATAAAGTATCTTGGGATAACAATTGCCAAACAAGTGAAAGACCTATATAATAAGAACTTTGTGTCTTTAAAGAAAGAAATTAAAGAAGACACCAGAAAATGGAAAGATCTCCCATGCTCTTGGATAGGTAGGATAAACATAGTAAAACTGACAATCTTGTCAAAAATCAATCTATAGATTCAATGCAACCCTCATTCATTTCTTCACTGACCTTGATAGGATAATGATAAACTTTATATGGAAAAAAAGACCCAGGATAGCCAAAACAACTCTGGACAATAAAGAAACTTGAGGAGGCATCACCATCTCTGACTTCAAGGTCTACTACAGAGCTATTGTCTTGAAAACAGCCTAGTATTGGCACAAAAATAGACAGGTAGACCAATGGAATGGAATCAAAAATCAAGACATTAACCCACACATCTATGAATGTCTGATCTTTGACAAAAAAAAACAGCTAAAAGTATACATTGGGAGGAGGGAAGTATCTTCAACAAATGGTGCTGGTACAACTGATGATGGTGTGTAGAAGACTGCAGATAGACCCAAGACTATCACTATACACAAATGTCAAGTCCAAATGGATCAAAGACCTCAATATAAATCCAGCCACACTGAACCTATTAGAAGAGAAAGTGGGAGGTACCCTTAAGCAAATTCGTACAGGAGAGTGCTTCATAAACATAACTGAAGTAGCACATTCACTGAGATGGACAATAAATAAATGGGACCTCTTCAAACTGAGAAGCTTCTATAAGGCAAATGACACAGTTGACAAAAGCAAACAGCAGCCAAGAGACTGGAAAAAGATCTTCACCAATCCTACATCTGACAGAGAGCTGATCTCTAAAATATACAAAGAACTCAAGAAACTAGTCACCAAAACACCAAATAACCCAATTAAAAATGAGATACAGAACTGAAGAGAGAATTCTCAATAGAGAAGACCAAAAAGGCTGAAAGATACTTAAGAAAGTGTTCAACATCCTTACCTATCTGGGAATTGCAAATCAAAGCAACTCTGAGATACCATCTTACACCTGCCAGAATGGCTAAAATTAGAAACACCAATGACAACTTATGCTGGAGAAGATGAAGAGAAAGAGGAACACTCCTCCACTGCGGGAGGGAGTGCAAACTTGTAACGCCATTTTGGAGATCAGTATGGCGGTTCCTCAGGAAAATGGGAATCAGTCTACCACAGGACCCGGTAATCCTACTCTTAGGCATATACCCAAATGATCCACATTCATTCAACAAAGATAGCTGTTCAACTGTGTTCATAGCAGCATTATTTGTAATAGCAAGAACCTGGAAGCAACCTAGATTCCCCTCAACTGAAGAATGGATAAAGAAGATGTGGCTCATTTAAACAATGGAATACTACTCTGCAGAAAAAAAAAATCAATGGAAACTTGAAATTCACAGGCAAATGGATGGAACTTGAAGAAACCATCCTGAGTGAGGTAACCCAATCACAAAAAGAGGAACATGGTATGTACTCACTCATATATGGATTTTAGACATGGAACAAGGGGTCACCAGCCTATAATTCACACCGACAGAGAAACAAGTATTCAAGGAGGATTCTAAGAGATTCATATAAGGTCCCTCACAGAAGGGGAAAGTGACAAGATCTCCTGAGCATATTGGGAGTGAGGGGGGCAGTGAGTGGAGAGGGAGCTAGGAGAAGGAGAGTGGGAGGAAAGGAAAGCACATGAGACTAGGAAGACTGAGTCAGGGGAGGAATCAACAAGAGAACAAGAGAGAGAAAGAGAGAGAGAGAGAGAGAGAGAGAGAGAGAGAGAGAGAGAGAGAGAGAGAGAGAGAGAGAGAGAGAAGGAATAAAAGAGGGAGCCATTATAGGTTTGAAGAGAAAAATTCTCTAGAGAAATGTCCAGAGACCTACAAGACTGGCCCCAAATAACAAATTAAGCAACAGTGGAAAGGCTATCATAAATGCCTTTCCCTGATAATGAGATTGATGGCTAACTTATCCACCATCATAGAGCCCTCATCTAGTAGCTGATGGAAACAGAAGCAGACACCCACAGCTAAACACTGAGCCAAACTAGAATCCAGTTGCAGAAAAGGAGGACAAGGCCAGTTTACAGAAACCCACAGAGACAGCTGACCTGAACAAGGAGGAGCTAATGGGCCCCCAGACTGATAGCTGGGAATCCAGCACTAGACTGACTCAGACCCCCTGAATATGGGTCTCAGTTAGAAGGCCTAGGCAGTCTAAGGGATCTCTGACAGTGGAACCAGGATGTATCCATCATGCACAAAAGGACTTTGGGTGCACATTCCCCATGGAGAGATACTCCCTTAACCTAGAGGCATGAGGGAGGGCCTAGTCCCTAATTCATTGACTTGACAGATTTAGTTGATCCCTCCTGGAAGACAAAACCCTACATGTGGAATGGGGGGGGAATGGGAGTGGAGGGTGGATGGGGAGCATGTGAGGGTGGGAGAGAGGGAGGGATGTAGGGAGGGAAGAAGAGGGAACTTGGACCAATATGTTAAATAAGAAAAAAGAAATAAATATTTTTGTTGAGAAAAAAATAAATAAAATATATAAATCTCCTGTGGGGAAATTATAATTTATATAAATGTTCTGTCATGATGGAATATCATTTCTCACTTTGAAGAACTGTGAATAATGACTTTCTTTCAAAGATTACACTAAGAAACTTTGTGTGATGACACAAGCCTATAATCTCAGCACTTGGGGGACTTAGGAAGAAATGCTACAGGTTCAAGTTTAGCCTAACATAAATAGTTAGTTCCAGAAGACTTAACAAAGGAAGAGGGAGTTGTTTTACAGTATAGAACGACAAATTCTACTTTGAATCAAGTGGTCAAAGTCAACATCAATACTTGTGTTATTTTGATCATTTGTTACTTTGATATAACATGATGAATATGGCATTTTTTGTCTGTGCTGTTCCTTTCCAAAAATTACTATGAGAAAATACTTGAAAAAAATCTCAGTTGAGGGATATTCTAAAATATACGTAAACAGTTCATCTTAAGTTTTCAAACTTATCAAAAACAAAACAAAACAAAAACTAAAAAAAAAACCCCAAAATTTCAAAACTTCAAAAGACATGTCAACCATGTCAGGTTGGTGGCATATGTCTTTAACACCAGCACTCACTGGGTGGATGTAGGCTGATGTCTGTGAGTCCAAAGTGAGCCTGGTGTAAGTAATAAGTTCCAGGACAGCCAGAGCTACATATTGAGACTGTGTCTCAAAACACCAAAATAAACAAAGAAGAGAGAGAAACATGTCGACTAAAGAGAATGCAATGCCTAATGTCTAAATAATATTCTAAAACAGAAACAAACAAAAAGAGCTTCAGCCTAGATACACTGGGAAGAGCTTAGGCCCTCCCCTATGTGATATGACAGACTTTGATGATCCCCCATGGAAGGGCTCATTCTCCCTGGGGAGTGGATAGGGGGTGGATTGGGGGGTCACTGGCGAGCATGGGAGGGAGAGGGAACTGGGATTGATATGTAAAATTAGATATTTTCTAATTTAAATAAAACAACTCCAAAAAAGAAGAAAAGAGTTGTAAAAATTTGAGGAAATATGGAATAGCATTTTTACTTTATAGTGATATGCCAGTATTACATTTTTTCTTCTACCTCATTAATTGTAATAAATATATAACAGTAATAATAGTGTAGGATACATAAATACCATACTGCATTTGCATCATTCTGTCAATTGAAATTTTATCTGAACATTTCTTTTAAAACAAATACATTTTAATTATAATACTTCCTCCATTGATATAAATGCCTTCAAGTATATTTTCTTCAATAAGAAAATGATAGAGAGTGTAGGGGAGCCTGTCCCCTTAGACTGCCTTTCAAGAGTCTGCCAGCAGCCTGATTCCACCTCCAACTACGGTAGGAGATAAACTTGGGCCTATTTCCTGCCTGCCTTCCTGGGCCCTGCTCAGAGCCTCCTGAGGACTGGGGGCTCTGCACAGGGTAACCTGTCCCTGCGTACCAGCTCATACAGAGTCTGCCAGAACTCTAGTCCCACCAAAACCCACTGGAAGAGGAGAGACATCCAAATATTGGACCTGCTTGCACCCACCGGAAGGAAGAGAACAATGGTCCTGAACACACCAGTAGAGGGAGAGACCGCAGAAGTACACAGTGGAAGAAGGGATGGGTAGATGACAGTGTAAGAACACAGCCAACAACAGGAAGATCAATATGATGCCCCCAGATTCTAGGGACTCAATACCTGCAAGATCCGAATATCCCTACACAGATGAAGCAGAAAAATAACAACCCTACAAACAACTACATGAAGATGATAGAGACCCTAAAAGAGGAAATGAAAAAATCCTTTAAAGAAATGGAAGGAAAAAAACCCAAAATTGTAAGAGATCAACAAATCTTTTAAAGATCTGTGGTCTGCCCTGTTGTCTTGTTGACTATGTCCTTTGCCTTACAGAAGCTTTTCAATTTCAGGAGGTCTCATTTATTAATTATTGATCTCATTGTCTTTGCTCCTAGTCTTCTGTTCAGGAAGCAGTCTCCTGTACCAATTCATTCAAAGGTACCTTCCACTTTCTCTTCTAAGACAGTCAGTGTTGCTGGATTTATGTTGAGTCCTTTGATCCATTTGGACTTAAGTTTTGTGCATGGCCATAGATATGGATCTATCTGCAGTCTTCTACAAGTCAGAATTCAGTTACACAAGAACCATTTGTTGAAGATGCTTTCTTTTTTCCATTGTATAATTTTAGCTTTTTGTAAAAAAATCAGGTGTTCATAGATGTGTGGGTTAATATCAATGTTTAAAATTGGATTTCTTTGGTCTTCCTGTCTATATTTCTGCCAACACCAAGTTTTTTTCAGGATTATAGACTATATAGTTCTATAATAGAGCTTGAAGTCAGGGATGGTGATGCCTCCCAAAATTCCTTTATTGTGCAGGCTTGTTTTGGCTTATCTGGACCTTTTGTTTTTCAATATAGAGTTGAGTATTCTCCTTTCTAGGTCAGTGAAAATCTGTGCTGGGATTTTAATGGGGATTACATTGAATCTGTAGATTGCATTTGGCAAACTTGTCATTTTTACTATGTTGATCCTACCTATCCAAGAACAAGGTAGATCTTTCCATTTACTGGTATCTTCTTTATTTTTTGAAGACTCAAAGTTCTTGCTATATATGTTTCCCTTGTTTGGTTCTCATTACCCCAAGATATTTTATGTTGTTTGTGGCCATTGAAAAGGGTGATGTTTTTCTGATTTTTCTCTGAGCCCCTTTATCATCTGTATACAGTAGGGCTATTGATTATTTTTAGTTAATCTTGTATCCTGCCAGTTTGCTAAGGTGTTTATCAGCTGTAGGGGTTCCCTGGTAGGGATTTTCAGGTCACTTATGTAAACTATCATATCATCTACAAATGGTGAAAGTTTGACTTCTTTTTTTGCAATTTGTATCCCCTTGGTCTCCTTTTGTTTTCTCGTTGTTCTAGATAGAACTCCAAGAACAATATTGGAAAGATATGGAGAGAGTGGACAGCCTTGTGCTGTTACTGATTTTAGAGGAAACATAGAGTTTCTCTCCATTTAGTTTGTTTTTGGCTGTTAGTTTATTGTATATTGCTTTTCTTACGTTTAGGTATGTTCCTGTTATCCATGATATCTCCATTGCCTTAATCATGAGGGGGTGTTTGATTTTGTCAAAGGTTTTTTCAGCATCTAGTGAGATGATTATGGGTTTTTACTTTTTCAGTTTATTTATATTGTAGAGTACATTGATGGATTTTCATATGTTGAACCTTTCCTACATCCCTAGAATGAAGCCTACTGGGTGATAGGATTCTCTGATGTGTTCTTGGATTCAATTTGCCAGTATTTTATTGAGTATTTTTGCATCAATGTTCATGAGGGATATTGGTCTGTAGTTCTCTTTCTTAGTTGCATCTTTGTGTGGCTTGGGTGCTAAGAATTCTTGTAAAAAGAATTTGGCAATAACCCTTCTGCTTCTATTGTGTGGAATAGTTTGAGGAGTATTGGTATTAGCTGTTTTTTGAATTTCTGGTAGAATTCTGCCCTGAAGCCATCTGGCCCTGGGCTTTTTTTGTTGGAAGACTTTTGATGACTGCTTCTATTTCATTAGGGGTTATAGGTCTATTTAAATTGCTTATTTTCTTGTTTTAACGTGGTAAGTGATATCTATCCAGAATATTTTCCATTTCCTTTAAATTTTCAAATTTTCTGGAGTACAGGTTTTCAAAGTATGACCTGAAGATTCTCTGAATTTTCTCAGTGTCCATTGTTATGTTTCCCTTTTTATTTCTGATCTTGTTAATTGGCATGTTTTCTCTCTGCATTTTGGTTAGTTTGGATAAAGTTTTGTCTATCCTGTTCATTTTATCGAAGAACCAACTCTTTGTTATATTGATTCTATTGCTTTCCTAGTTTTTACTTTATTAATTTCAGCCCTCAAATTGATTATATCCTGGCATCAGTAGGGCCAGAAAAGCTAGGAAGCAAGGAGGACCCTAAGTGAGACATACATGGTCCCCTGGAGTAGAGGAAAGGGACAAGACCTCCCAAGCAAATTAGGAGCATGGGGAAAGTGGAGAGGGAGTTAAGAGGAAGAGAAGGGGAAAGGTGGGCATGATGGAGCAGGAAGACTGAGTCAAGGAATGGCTAGAAAGTACAAGAAAAGGGATACCATAATAGAGGGAGCCATTATAGGTTTTAAGTGAAATCTGGCACTAGGTATCCAGAGATCTACAAGGATGACCCCCAACTAACAATCTAAGCAATAGTAGAGAGGCTACCTCTCTAATATTGAATTGTCCTTCTTCAATAATGAGATTGATAACTACCTTATATGCCATCCTAGAGCCTTCATCTAGTAGCTGATGGAAGCAGAAGACACTCACAGCTAAACGCTGAGCCAAACTCATGGAATCCATTTGCAGACACAGAGGAGTAATGAGGAATGCAGTGAAGGCCAGGCTGGAGAAATCCACAGAAACTGCTGACCTGAACAAGGGGGGGGGCTCATGTACTCTAGTCTGATAGCTGGGAAACCAGCATAGGACTGACCCAGATTTTTTGAATGTGGTGTTAGTTTGGAGGTCTGGGCAATCTATGGGGCCTCTGGTAATGGATCAGTATTTTTTTTTCCTAGCATAGGAATAAACTTTAGGGGCCCATTCCACAATGGGAACTTCTTTAGCCTAGACACACAGGGGATGACCTAGACCCTGCTCCAAATGATAGGACAGACTTTGAAGACTCGCCTCAGGAGCAGAAAGGGAATGGGATGTGGTTGATGAGGGGAACAAAGGAGGATAGGGAGGGTGGGGGAACTGGTTTTGTCATGTAAAACAATTTTGTTTCAAATTTAAATAAAAAATACAAAAAATGTAAAATGATTAAGATGTGGCATCATAGAATATTATATCGCACTGAATATTATACACCTACCCACCAAAAACAGTGACCATTCCATTTTTTTAACAAATAAGAGAAATTCAGAGAAATTTTAATATATAAACATTTGTTTTTTTAAAAAATAAAGAACAGTAACAGTAATATATTTGTGTAAATATGCTTAGGTGGTTAAGACCTGGGAAACACATATGATGCATCCAATAAGTTGTTAATTTTAACCTTAAAAATAAGGTTCTAGAGGAAGAGAAGGGGAGGGAAGGAGACAGGAAAACTGAGGACTTGTGTGTAACAGAGGCAGTAAACAACTATTTAATTAATTCAGTCTAGAATCTTTCTATAGTGGAATGAAGATTTGTAAAGGAACTATAAATTTATACAACAGAATAAACAGAATAAAAAGCAAGTTGATTGGGGAAAAGACGTACTTTTCATTGGCAGACTTTAGTGGTGGTAAAGATTAATAAGGGTTCAGCAGGCAAAGAGTAGTGACATCCTGGAAAATACAATGCTAGTCTTTAAAAGGGAATGACACCAATTTCTCAGGTTTGCCAAGAACAGCACAAGTAGGATCTATTGCCTGTCACTAAGGATGTAGTGATAATGATTGCTGCTTTTGCCATGACCATGGGGATTCTTATTGCCTTCAAAAGCATCTAACCTCATCATTTCTTCCTCTCAGTACTCTCCTGCACATGTGCACACCTGTGATTGTAAGGCTTCAGGAGCTTTCTCTATTTGTACATTACCTTGTTCTCTTGGCCTTTAGAACAATGATGACTCACCAGGGAGCTCTGAGAGTCTTTGATGAAGCAGTGACACAGCTTTACACAGGAGACAAAAATAGGAAGCGTTTATATTTTCAAGAAGTTAAAATCAAATAGTAAAGTGCAGGTCCCTGGTGAATAAGACCAGTGATTCTCAAAATGGAAGAATTGAGAGGTAAGTTAAAGGTCATCTCAGCTCTCCATTTTAATACGTAATGTAGTCTCTATCTACCTTGCTAGATCCTAGATCATAAAGTTGGGCTGTGGGAATGATCACATTGTGGAGTCCTTACAACAAAACAATTTACTTCTCATTGTAAATTTCTAGCAAGAATTAGATCTGATAAATCATCAGGATGTAGCCCTCAAAACTTCATGATAACCAGGTGTTCATTGAGTATTATACTGAACATTTAGGCAGAGTAGAGTGAAGTTCATTTTGCAAATTGTATGGATAATACCAGTAGCTCATTTGCTGTGAGGTCTCTGGGCAGCATTTGAAGCTACTTTGGAACAAGATAGGCAGCAAGCCCTTGACCTAAATGATATTTGAGGTCAGTTTCATAGACAGGCACCAGGATCACTGAGTTAATTGACTCTGCGGTGAAGCAGTTGTTACTATAAGATGCTGAAGCAGGGATGGGTGAAGTTAGGGAAGAAAGGAGTCACACAACATTCTAAATTAAAGAAACACATGCAGTAAATAGGAGTCCTGAGTTGTGAGAATCCGATAAGAATTTGGTATGTAGTTCCAATAGATCACTGAAACTGTTTCCTGAAGTTCTTTAGCTGCTATTATATAACATGAGTTATCCCAGCAAACATTACAATATAACATTCCCAAAAAAAAAGAGTGCAAGGCACGTGGTTAGCCAATATTTTCAAATGACACTGACCTTAAAACACAAGTGTAGAAGCCACTGTCCTGTGCCTCAGCGGAGTGAAACCATATGGAATCTTCCTCTTTGCTCATCCTGACCTCTGAGAAGATAATAGGCTCTTCCAAATCGCCTTTGTTTTTGTACCACATGAGCCTAAGCCCGGTACTCTGGGCCATGCTATAGTTGGTACGGATATAACTGTAGAAAAGGGCGCATTTCACTCTGACAGGTTCTCCTGCCAAAGCCATGTATGTCTTGAGATCCACTGACCAGTCGATACAGCCATCCACTGAAAGAAAACAGACAAGACATGAGATACAGGGAACATCATTCATAATAACAGCAAGAGATATAATCCCATGCACAGGGACCTTTTTGTGTCAGAGCTTTATAAAGATGTCTTTATTCAATCCTCTCAGTGGCTTTATTCAAGACCCCAGCATCTTTCTTAGATGTTAGCAAGCAGAGATGTTGAACTGAGCCTTTGTCCTTAAGTATTTTCCTATCATTTTGAAGACTCCTCTTGGAAGGCCCCACCCTCCCTGGGGAGTAGAAAAGGGATGGGCTGGGGTTTTGTGGGGGTGATATGGGAGGATGGGAGGGTGAGGGGACTGGGATTGACATGTAAAACAACCTTGTTTCGAATTTAAATTTTAAAAAGGAAAAAATAGACAAAAAGAGAATATTTCATGAAATATTTGTGTACTGATTCAGTGGGCTTTAGTGTACCCTAAATCATGACAAATATATAAGCTCCATATTGTACAGGCAAATCTAGCAAACGCTATTTAGCTTTTCCCTCTCACAGTTTGTATTTGTGTGTGTGTGTGTGTGTGTGTGTGTGTGTGTGTGTACATAAACATATCAAATATTTTGGATAAAGTTAAATTTTCTACACTGTAGTCCATTTAAGTCTACTATTATAGCTAACAAAATAAGTCACAATATAAAAAAGAGTAAAGAAAACTAAACTGAGTTTATTGCAACAAATAAAAGTATTTTCCTATCCTCCAGAGCAATGTTTAGGTAGAAATATGCTAGATAAGCTCCTTCACAAGGCTCTCTATGTGGTTGTCTCAGTGCTGCCCCACAAGGTTCTCCAGATCCTCACTCCAGTAGAGTGGTCTGCTAAGTGAATCTCTCCTATAGGTCAGAAAATCTTTCCTCTATGAGATCATATAAACCTAGACTGCTAGCTTTACACTGACATGACAGTTTCAGGTAATTCTGACTGATAATTTGGTAGGAATCTTATAAAACAAGCATTTCTAAGAGACCTATGCCCAAACCAGGCCCAATCTTAAAATTAACACTTTTATTGATACTTTACGGAGGAGAACACTGAGATTCAGTTAAGAACATCTTCCCCAAGGACACACAGATATAACAAATGGTAGGAAGCCAATCTCTGATCAGAGACTTTATATATTCCTACCTTATATTATCTATACCTATAAATTGACAATAGTCACTATGTTATTTACTTGTTGTTGAGAAAGCAATACTGAGCTTGGAAGCATTGGACACCTAAAGTGATTATTGCTACTGTGTGTGTATATGTGTCATTTTTCCATGGTATGACTTATTAATATCAAATATTTAAACATAGACACATAGACTCTTTATACCCTTAGGCCTCCTTTGTTGCTTAGGTGCTAAATTCTCATGAGAATATATTATGTTAATGTCAGTTTTAAGCAAATAATTTTGGGTGGATAAATCTAATATTAAAGAAATTGAGACACAGTAAAAATCTCCTTTTCCAGAAGCATTAGAAATAAATGCAAAAGATAATTTACTTTGCTATTCAACACAACTAGCATATATTATACTCCTGAATGCCTATTGTTTTTCAAGAATTCCATCAAATGATCCTGTGTCCTTTTATATTACCTGATTATCCTTTATAAATCATATAATAAAAATGTGTAAATACTTCCGTTCTAAAATAATGCTTTGCTTATAATTCTTCAAGATGGTCTGTTTTATTTTTCAGATGTTGAGAACTTTGTAACCCAGGGTGTTTAATCTTTTAACCTCAAGTGACAAGAAGCTTAGAGTCAAATGGAATGCTCAAATGTAATAACTATCATACTTCAAATTTCACTTTCTCTATATAAAGGGTAATTGAACTAGGGTTCAAGGGCACTCAAGGGAAAGGTATTCTAATAGGCTTTAGATTGTTGGCAAAATAATGTGCCTATTCACACAGGCATACTTTTCTGGGAAGATTTTATATTACATTTCATTAGATTGTCAAAGGAGTATGTAGCCAAAGAATTCCATGTTTTTTAAATGAAATTTTATTTAAATGAAAAACAATCTTAATTTTCTTTTTCATAATTGTTGTGTGATTTAGCAGAGCAAACCCATGGCCTTGTTCAAGTTAAGCAAGTATTCTGCTACTGAGTTACAATCTAAGTATGGCTTCTAATCTTTTTCTTAATGTCATTTTTTCACTGTTCTCGTTCATATGGGCTTTTATGATGAGCTCCTTGAGTAGTATATCCCAATAATAGTTTTGGGATTACCAAGTTTGACTTAGCAAAATTATCTCAAACTGTAATTACTGTATTAATAGGAAAAAAGTGTGTGTGTGTGTGTGTGTGTGTGTGTGTGTGTGTGTGTGTGTATTTCACATTTCCTTCCTAAACTCCTCCAGGTTCCTTCTCTAACCTATCTGTTATGTAATCTAGATAACTGTAAGCTCAAGCTACATTTCCAACCTTAGCAGGCTAATTTTGTCTATAAACTATGAGGCATGGTTGTTATTGAAGATAATAAAAATATTTGCTCTTTAGTCACAACATCCATGCCCACCATCAGCTTGTGACATTTAACTGCCATTAGAATTAGCTTTATCACACAGACCTTGAAAGCATACTGAGAATTCATTTCCTGTTGAATATCATCTAAACCACATGCACTTGGGTTAATAGATGTAGATTCCCTTGTCTTAAACATCAGGGAAAGAGTGTTTATAAATAATGTTGTCTACAACCAGAGAAAAGATATTTAGCAACTAGGGGATAATACAATTTCTAAATATCATTCTTTTAATTTTTTCCCACTTTTAATATTCACAATACATGTTTTTGCTATGCCTTATTTCAAGAGGCCTAATGGAGTTTTCCCATAAGAAAGACAAAGGGTATGATGATAGGCATCATGAAGACCCGCCTGATATTAATTAATTTTCACCATAAAACACACTAGGAGAAATCTATTCCCATGAGTTAAGGCATTGTTGTTTTATATCCAAAGATCATTAGATCACTACTGGATTCCAACAAAGGTGGTTTGATTCGTTTTTATTGGATTTCTATTCTTAGCTGTTCACCTGCAGGAGAAGCATGGGTAGCATACGATATAGTACTTTTGTATTTTTAGATTGGGTACCAGTGAAAGCAACTAAAAAGTATAGAGTGAACTTCGAGGTGGAATGCTAGTATTAAGCGACTGAAATCTTGATTAAGTAGGAAGCACAGAGACAAGTCAGAGTATCACAAAAATGGGTGGGTGAAAGGTCACACATGACTGAATTTTCAAGTGCCACCAAGTGTAAGTTACATTGCTTCCACAAAGGGATGGTAATAACACATTACACCTCCAGAACCAATTGCTTGTTGAACCACCATCCATATTTAGAAAATATCTAAAGGAATGCATCTGAGATGCAGCTGGCAAAGGTGGAAGCCATAACTAAGTAGGTGACATGGTGGAACTGAGTAGTCCACAGAGGAGGCTAGCCTGTGAGCCTGGCCTCATCAACCCAGCATCTAGCCCACAAAGCCATCCCAACCTATTCTATTCACAATTCCAGTGGCAGTTCTGTAAGCAGAACCCCCACAGGGCTTCAACAAAAAAATGTTTTCCATATAGAATGGATTCTCTCACAAGTGACTCCATAACAGGGTCTCTCTGATTCATTACAAGTGTGAACAGACACACCACAGGCAGGAAAACACTGTTTTCCCCCAAACGTTGAAATTCTGTAGTTGGTGAAATTTATTACAGAAAAGTACATTGAAAATATAAATGGGTGTCTCCCTAGTGTCGTGCTACCACCTTGATTCGGAAGTATGGAAGGCTGACAAATTATTGCTCTTGATTTAATCTTCTTGGCAGAAAATGCTTTAATGTTTAAGTTTCCAACAAAATTTTAATGGAACAAAGAAAGCCACTAAAATAGTTCAGAGCTCTATTTTAATCAATTTTATTCCAACCTGCAAAACAGGTAAACAGGTATGTAATTGAGGATGTTGATGTGAAAATTCAAAATGGGGTATGCAGACTGTCTAAATGCATACTGTGACATCCATGCAGCTTATTTTGTCACAAGGGACTCCTAGCAGTGAAAGCAAAGTACCCTAGGTGACACTAGCAATAGCCTCTTTATAATTAAGTTTCTCACTGACATACCTACCTGCCTTAAAAAAAAAAGCCCTGTAAGAAACGAATGAATTCTTGTAAGAGGATATGATGCCAATGCTAACAACTATCAGTACTATTTTCTAGGGTAAAAAACACACTGAATGGAGTTAAATTAGACTCCAATGGTCATGCACATTACAACTCTTTTTACAGGTGTAATGGGAAAATGGATAAGCAAGTGCACATATAATTGTCAATTCTGTATTTTTATTTCAAATTTGGAATGTGTGTCAAAATCCCCATTAAATAAAATGATTCATTGATCATGAAAAACTGCAAATTCCAGGCACTTGGATGAGTAGCTTGTTGCAATTTATAGCTTCTAGCCTCATAGTAACTTATTGTGTATGTTTAATACATTCGTTTTTACATAGGATTTTGTTTATTGATTTTGTTTGTTTGTTTAAACTGTGTCAGCTAACTTTATCCCATTCATTTTTATCATCAGCCCTTGTTCTTCAACGAATAAGGTAGTAATTAGGGGCATTTCCTAAAATTTCCACTAGAGGGAGAGCTGCCCAAGTCTTTGTGTAGCGCTTACATTATCATTGCCTACTTTCTTAAACTACGAATTTGCTTGAGGTCAAGCACTAAGCACTGGCTGTTGAGGAGAAAAATCACACAGCTATGAGGATGCAACGCTGTGATGATAGAGGTAGTCAAAAACTGGAGATGCAGCAGAGATCTTTCTCAAAAGGGAGGACAGAGAATATGCACAAAGTGAGAAGTGAAAACAGTGGCAGCAGAAAGAGAAACTCACTAAGCCCTTAACCTAGCACACCACTAGATGTTCAGATGTTTTGTAAAGTTTTTTGTTGTGTTTTTGCTTGTTGTTTTTGTATGTTTTTTCTCTGATTTCATTCTCATATCCACTCAAGAAGAAAAGGATTCAATATTCCCATTACAAATAAGAAAACAAGAGCTCAGAGAGTTTAAAGTGATTTGCTCAAGGTCACTCAGGGTACAATTGAAGCAGATACTACCCCCATACCCCGACCCATTGGGATAAAGTGACTCCAGAGCTTTGACTCTTAATTTTTGTGTTTCATATTCTTCCTTTTATACTCTTTCTCCTTCTAGCTCATGATTTAAAAGAAAATTAAATTCTGCTTGGTAGCATCTAAATTGTTGTATTATGCCTGTCCAGTAGAGTAGACCTCTCAAGCTGAGTCATAGTCTATGCCTGTATAAACACTATAGGAATAATAGCCACCAAATAATATATGCCAATTATTTATCTATAAATTACACAGTGCTTACAAAGTAATGAATTATTAATAATCTATATATATCATGTTCCTTCCTAAGGTAAGGTCAAAACCTTGGGCAAATAGTATCTAACCCCTGTTAATGTATTTCAAATTAAGTACTTAGAGATTATCACCCGTTTTACCATTATAATCAAGTCATAGGGGTAGGTACTTATCTAATATTTGTGTTAATATACTTATTAGATACAATGCTATGAACCTCAACCTTATAACTTTAATATTAGAATTATATGTATTCTATTTTTATGTCAGGCCACTCTGCCTCCAATAGCCAAGTGAATTTTGTTTACATCCATCACAGTGGACTCTGTCTCACGTGGTCTCCAGAACCAGCAAGTCAAATGTTCTAAGAAGTGATTGACTTGTGCATTTATTGGTAGATCTGTGCCTATTTGCCTCTAGCCTAGACTTGTGGATATATCTGTTCATCATTTCTTTTCAAGTGCATTTATGTCTGGGAAAAAGAAATATTGACTTTTAAATGTCATCTGTGCTTCAATGTCCAACCATTGACAGAAGATTTCCTGTTACATCTCTATAAATGCAATGAATGATCACTGCTTTGTGTTTTTAAGAGTATCTTTATATTTTTTATGAATTGGATTATTTGTTCCACTTCCATGCTTTTACCCTCTACTATTTTTCAATTGGAAAGTTCTGCTGAAATACAGTCCTTCATCTCCTTTCAACCTAGTCATTATGCTTAATAACGGGCCGGAAACCATTTTAATTTCCCTGTCATTACATGATCTGTGTGATGCTTTATCAGGTTCATCTCTTATTTTTATCTGAAAGAGGAGCCTCCATAGTACTTTGGCAGTGAAATCAGACTGGGTTGTTACAACCAACTCTTCAACTCCTGATTCTCTAAGGTCTGATGAGCCCCTGAGAAAATGGTCAGTAGCCAGAAGCTCTTCTCAGACACAGTGACTTTAATGCTGAGAAGGGCCAGTAAAACATCCATGGGCGGCAGGATATCAGTACTGCTTACAAGCCCCTCTGCTATGCTTGCTATCCATAATATTTGGCAGGAAGCTGCTTTCCTGTGTCAGTTCAGCCCCACCTCCCTTAATTATTCATGGTTATCTGAGTCAAAAATGTTGGGAGTCACCCATGAATCTTGTCTTTTCCTTCCCACTGGCTTTTGCCCTAATCATTACTCCTATAATATATTAAGCCTTGCCATGTGTGATGTAAATCAAATACCTCCCAATTTCTTTATTCCCATAGATAGTCAACTGTAGAACATCACATTTGCTTGGGTTGTTATAATATTCTTCTCTCATTAGCTTTATTTAAATTGAGATAATGTTTGTGCTTATAGCATACAACTTGATGTTTTAATATCTGTGTCTACTGTGAAATGATTACGCTGGTCATTATAGCCTTCAACTCAAATATTTCCCAATTTTGTGATGAAAACATTGAAGATCTCTCAAAAATGTTCAGGTATACACTATGAATATCTATAGTTATTAAGCTATGGAACAGATCTCTTAGGCTTAATTTTCAGTTTATCTAAAAATTTATGCCCTTAAACCAACATTTTTTGTCCTCTTCTCTCTGCCCTTTGTATTTATCATTCTAGGCTCTTTCACAAGTTCACTCTTTCATTCCATGTGCAAATGATAGCAAGTACCTATTTTTGAAGACTCTATGCAGTTTGGACACAGGCCACAGAGAATCAAGTTGGATCTGACCTGAAAGCTTCATACCTGAGGACTAGCTTTCACAGAAGCAGAAGTTGCCATGCAACCTTTCAAAGGAGGGACACAATCGATAACACTACCCAACTATGATGTATATGACCTGCAACAATAATGAACAGCATGGCATGATAACTCCAATAATGCAATAGTAGCCCTCAAATCTTGGTGGTAACTACCAGCTCTCAATTTGGACTTAAGATTTGCTCAGGAAGAGAGAAATCATCCCTTGTACTGTAAATTTAGGCTAAGGGAGTATCCCTCCATGGGGAATGGGATGCCGAAGACCATTTGCACTAGGACTACATCCTGGTTCCACTGCCAGAGGGTCCATAGACTGCCCAGTCCTCCTATCTCACACCCACATTCAAGGGGCCTGGTTTGGTCCTATGTTGGTTCCCCGGCTGTCAGAGTGGGGTCCATGAGTTCCCACTTGCTCAGGTCAGCTGTGTCTGTGGGTTTCCCAGCTTCTACTAGCTACTGGATAAAGGTTCTAGGATGCCATGTAAGGTAGTCATCAACCTCATTATAAGGGGAGGGCATTTAAGGTATAGGCAAGATCAACATAGTAAAAATGGCAATCTTGCCGAAAGCAATCTACAGCTTCAATGCTATCTATCCCCATCAAAATCCCAGCACAATTTTTCTATATCCCTAGGAAAAGGCTCAATAGTGCACTGAACACAGTAGGCACTTTTAAATCTTCAGGGGTTTAAAATCCTGTAGCTGCCTAACAAGTTCCCTAACAAGGGTTATCTGAACTTTCTTAGAAATACCATAAGATTCCCCCTTCTGATCCTTAACTAGAGTACTGATGTGTCTAAACTCCATGAAGAATGTTAGGTAAAGTAGCCTCAATGTATAAAATATAATCACAATGATTTTGACATTATCACATAGAAGTAGAAAGGGGAATAATAAAACCATCTCTCTGCCATACCCTTCGTACAGAACTCAATATCTCCAGCTGAGAAAAATAAATATGTCTTTATCCAAGCTTTTCCAAACATGCCCAATTCTATCAAAGTAGCATCCTACCAGAGTCCAAGATAGTAACTCCCTGACCTAGTTTGAATTCTATCGTCTTGCTTACTCAAACCTGGGCTCTTGCCCACTCCGTTCCTTAGTTCTTTGTTGCCTGGAACCTCACATATATTTTCAACCATTCTTGAATTTCTTCAAACAAATTTCTGCTATGCTCTGGGCTGCATTTACATAGGAATCAACCTAGAAATGGTTCTTACAACAGCTTTTATATGCCACTGCATATGTACACTCCCCCCGGACTTCCTGAACCAGATACTTAGCAAGTCTTATTGAAAGCACATTTATATATTGTCATCCCATGAAACCTCACACAAGTTAGTGCTGCCAAAGCAAAATACATGGGTTACTAATTTCACTCTAAATAGGAGTTAACCTTTGGATTATTGAAACTCTTTCCTAAAACATCTCCATCCAGCTCAGGTCATAGTTTAGAGAAATAGAAGAATGACATCTTTCTGGCTTAACTAAGTAATTATTTTGCCATTGAGGTCCTCACCCTGGACTGTAATGCCAAAGTTGCAAAAGTAGCACAGAGCTTACTGGAAATCAGGAAGCTTGGGTTCTTATCCCCCTCTGCCACATAATTGAAATATCTCTATTGAAGAAAGTCAGTTTCTGTGCTTAAAAGAAATAAATATGTTAAGCTAGATAGGTCCTAACCTCAGCATCACAGAAATATGAATTTTCTGATTATTGTTGTGGTCCATGATCAAGATGAAGTTTACATACTCACTTGGAGTAGCTGCTTTATGGTCTCTTTTAAATGACTGCACTCATTTTCAATATTGCAAAAAAATAAAGTTGATAATATTATAAACTCTTATGATGTCACCATCCCAAATTACTAATGTTTATTTACATTTCCCACTCACTTTCAGCCGCAGCTCTGTTTTATTAAAGGAATAAAACATCACCAACACAGTTAATGTCCCTGTTAAGCAGAGCACACAGCTCCACATTCATATTTAACATCTGCTAGGGGATCAATCACTACTTACCTAAATGTGTAGACTAAATGTCATATATACATATATATATATAAATATATTATATGGACCTTGAAAATAGCAATTAAAGCCATGTCTTGAAAGATGAATTTAGGACAACCAATCCAGGTCTCTAGTCTTACTGGTCTTACTGGCTTGCACATCATGGCTTTCTCAGTATGCACCACATATAATGCTCAGGATAGCTATCTCAGGATAACACCACCTAAATGGGCTGGCCCCTGCCATATCATTCACTAATTAAGAAAATGCCTTACAAATATATATTATGGAGGCATTTTCTCAATTGAGGTTTCCTCCTTTCAGATAACTGTAGTTTATATCAAATTGACATAAGACCACCCAGCACATGCTGATTGTAAGATGTTAAAATATTATAGATCATATGTGTGTTATAATTTATGATTAAATATATTTCATAACATATTTAATTTGTAAATTTGCATCTATTTACATAATGTATTTATTTTACTTATAGGGTTATATGACATATGGAGAAGATAGACATAACTAAGTATATGTATAATCACATTTACAATTTTTGTATGGCATTAGGGATTGAAACAAGGGCCTGACACATGCTATGCAATCATGCTACAGAGTTGCATCCCTGCTCATATTACATATTAACCACAATAAAATTGAATGAAACTGCTACAAAGTATAACCTAATTCTTCATAATGAAACAAAAGTAGCCTAAAAGTGTAAGATTGACATAGCATTAGAAAAATTCAGTTTATTTACTGTACTAATAGAAAGTGGTGTATGCTGATCTTTACTTCCAGATGGATTCAAAGACTCTCTCCCTTGGTTTTATAATTCATTGGATGGTGTCCTTATCCTTTGTGTAAAATTTTCATGACAAAGAAGCAGCTTTAAGGACATAAATATTTTTTTCCTTTTATGACATTGATTCTGATACCATGAAATAATCAGGAAGTGAAAACCAATTTAAATACTGCTGCCTTATGGCTTTCAAAGTTAAAGCATACAATCATTTTTATCTTTTATTTTATTTTTTATCATTTTACATACCAACTACATTTCCCCCTCCCTTCATCTTCCCCTTCCTCCTCCCTCTCCCAACACACCCCTAATCTACTCCTGGCACATTCAGTTGAGGCATGACCAAGCTCCCCCCTACCTCTGCATTTAGCCTGAGCATATGGAATGGGCTTCAAAGAGCCAGATCATGCACTAGGGATAGATCCTGGTCCCAATGTCATTGTTACCACAAACAGACCAGGCTACAAAATTGTCTCCCACATGCAGAGGGCCTGCTTTGGCTCCCCACCTGTTGGTCAAGTGTCTATGAGCTCCCTCCTGCAAGAGTGGGTCAAATGTCCCTCTTCATGATCTTGAGCTCCTTTACTCATATAATCTCTCCTCCCTCTCTTCAACTGGACTCCTGTAGCTTGGCCTTGTGGTTGGATATGGATCTCTTAAAGCTTTCATAATTTCCTAAGATCATTACAATTTCTAGGCAGAACAAGCAGAACTTACCCTGTCCCATCATAGCCACCCACAGAGTCTTGCTTAAGAGCAACTGAAACACTTAGCAATTTCAGGGATTTACCTGATTTCACTTCCTTTATGTTACCATTTAGGGTCTTAGGGAATCTGTAGGGCTTATTTGTTTGGGTTTTGTTTTTTTCTGTGTTGGAATGTCTTATACTTGAAGAGGAATAACAAACATCCTGCAGGGATCACACACACTTGCAGGCAAAGAGTAGATTTCTTTGTTTGACAAACCTGTTACCCATATTGTGAGATGATGTGTGTTTAGATTAATTAGGAAAAATTGGAGAAGCAAACGGAAAAGTGTACTTAGCTATTATATGGCATATAGTACTTACTAAATTTTGCATTAACAAAGACTGCTGTGACAGAATTGACTTGTTAACTAAAAGGACAGGCAAATAAAATGTGTCTGTGTTTTGAACCAACTTTCTCAACTCTAAATGGAGATGTTAGTCCAGCTTACCATATGGTTCTGTTGTAACTATCAAAGAAAGAAATCTGAAATGAGGGATCATTCATTAAGTTATAACCACAGGTCAGATATCATGACTGTAGGTAACTGTGATGACTAATGTTATGTGTCATCTTAGCCAATCATTTTGGCCAATCATTTTTCTGGGTGTTTCTTTGAGGGTATTTGGAATAGATGGGCATCTGAATCAGTTGACTTGAGTAAAATGGATTGTCATCCCTAATGTGGTTTACTTTAACCTTATCCAATTGGCCTGAACAAAACACACACACACACACACACACACACACACACACACACACACACACACACACACATTCACCACACACACACACACACAATCACACACACACACAAAGGCTGAGTAAAAGAGGATTCCTTCTGCCTGAGTGCCTTAGAGCTAGGTTTCTTTCCTGCCTTTGGACTTTAAATGAAAGATGGGCTCTTTCTGTGTCTATAGTATGCCAGCTTTCAGAATATAATTTATACCATCAGTCATCCTCAGTCTTGAACTTGCTGACTACAAATCCCATGAACTTACAAGCCTTTATAACCACATAAGCTAGTTGTAAAATAAATGTCCTTATCTCTCTTGATATCTATCTATCTGTCATCTTCCTACCTATCTGTTAGATATAGGTGTATAATATATAATATATATTTGATTATTTCTCTAAAGAACAGTGATATACAGTGACTAATAAATATCATTTCATTTAATCCTTATCAAATCACAAGCACAAACTATTATGAGTTCTATATTTGGATGATGACACTGAAGCTCACACTAATAGAATCCTGATGCCTAAAAATTTTTCATGTTGTTGACACAGAGGAGATAACATCATGTGGTACTTTATCTTGGAGGATGACAATGTTATTGCCTGAAGTGGTTGGCTATTCCAACCACTGAAGTACAAGGGAGTAATGCATTGGAGTCTCTGTAGCCTGGCTATGACACACTGGGAAATACACAATTAAACTAATCAAGAACCCATGTTTGTTAGGGAAGTAGAAGAGGAAACTTGTTAATATTCAGATATGCCTATATTTGAATTCAGAATCTGCCATTGCCTTGCCTATGCATCCATGTGTTTGGATAACTAGGAAAACCTTACCATGCCTTAATTTCACAAATGTGAAATTGTGTCTTTTTATTAGCAATCAAAGAACACAATGCAAATTGTATAATGTTCAATATAGACCTAAAAGTATAATAAACACTGCAAATACTAGTACTGCTGCTACTCACAAGAATGAAAAGTAATAAGGTAATAAATATCTGACTCCAAAGTTCATGCTTTCTCCTGAAGATACACTCCCTGGGCTTTGGTTTGAATCTTGCAATAAGCACTCTACTTGGTTTTGAACAAAAGCTCTCATAGGGTTGTTATATGTATCAGTAATGCATTTGAGAGAGCAGTGTAGGGCATTGTCATGTTCAGCTTTTTCATCCTTAAAAAACTGTCATGACAGAATTAATCAGAATGTATTTATTTATTGTCATCTCCTTCCAAAATGTCTTACTGAATTAACCAAATTGACCATATACTTTGTCACCATGTACTATAGTGCAAGTGTGATGTTGTAACCAGAGTCCCTCTGTGACACATATATAAAGAAGAAACATAATAATGCTCGTCTAATAGAGGTAAACAAATCTCTCTTGAAAAACTTCATCTCGGCCCACATGTAGCTATGTGAGACTGAAGAAATTGTTTTTTAGTAAGAGACCTTTTGGGAGATGCCAGCAAAATCTGTGGTCACAACATAATATATATATCTCTTCATGACAGAGCCCTGGGCCA
Organism: Cricetiscus sungorus; assembly: GCA_030556225.1. Taxonomy (NCBI): domain Eukaryota; kingdom Metazoa; phylum Chordata; class Mammalia; order Rodentia; family Cricetidae; genus Cricetiscus; species Cricetiscus sungorus. The sequence continues at coordinate 38,855,010 of JANBXA010000726.1, forward strand.
ACTGTCCCCATACCTCATTAAATCTGGATAGCAGTGTTCAAACTGCTGGCTCACTCCTCCAGTCAGTGATCTGAGACCTCCTTGATATTAGGATCAGACAAGAGGTGAGAAGTACTGCAGCACTAAGCCCAACTTGCCTAGTTATCTAGTTAAAGAAAGGCAAGATCAAACCCCGCAGAGTAATAATAATGACAAAAAGAAACAGACAGAAAAAAAGTAATAATTTATAATAAGACTTGTAACATTTGATGGCATTTTAAAAAATGGTCTTGCAGTGAGTTTGGACTATGTCTTAATTATGGAAGAGTTGTCAATCAAATGGAAGCTTTCTCCCAATTCCCTATTAAAGGCATCATCAAGAAGCCTTTCTTGTGAAACTGTACAGCCTCAAATCTAGGTCAGCCTGCATCCATTTATGTGAAGCAAAGATGTTCTTTCTGTGCTGTCAGTCATTCTGGGTCATGCGCTTTCTGATTAATCTGGAAGCACAAATTCTCAAAATCATCCATCCAAGTGTAGAATGAGCAGGAGGAACACAGAAAACTCCATGATTAAGAAGCTCACTCACCTTTTCCTTCCTTATCTTTTTTTCATTCTCTCTCTCTCTCTCTCTCTCTCTCTCTCTCTCTCTCTCTCTCTCTCTGTGTGTGTGTGTGTGTGTGTGTGTGTGTAGTGTGTGTGTGTGTGTGTGTGTGTGTGTGTGTGTGTGTGATTTCTTAGGTTTTTGGTTTCAGAATAAAGTTTAATTTCTTTGATTATTTTTTCCAAGGCTTAAAGTGATAATGAAAGCAAAACCTCCTGGCATTTACAAAAGTAGCCAAGGCTTTGTATTTTTCCCTATAGCATACATATACACAGTAGATAATACATATGCAAAAAAGGAAGGACCAGATAGGTCATTAATCTCTGCCTTGTCCAGGTTATATACAGTGGAGATTAGTTAGTTTGGATGTTAATTGCTTTGGGTGAGCAATGAGTTACAGTTACACATTTCATTATTTTATCACTTCACTCATTCATTTACTCATGTACTTTCATTAACATTTGTTGAGTAGCCATGCATTAGGCACCACCATAAGTCCTAAAGCTATAATAACTAGCAATCCATGAACCCACTCTCAGAAATGGTTCTGTATAGTACACTTAGTAAACAATTATGATGGTGCTATTAATAGCTAACAACAATGAATTTATTATTGCTGGACACTATTGTAAACATGTGTATTTATTAATTTATTTCTTACAACACCCTCTTGAGACTGTCTTTACATTTTATTTTCTGATTTCATAGACAAAGACAATTAATATTAAGTAATCCACCCCAAACTGCTTGGCTAAAATGTGAGAGCTAATAAAGATATTACTCCCAGTTAGGAGAAAAAGAAGGGTAGAAGAGGAGGTGAGAGGAGGGCATGAGGGAGCAGGAAAATTGAGTCAGGTAAAGAACAGAGGAGACATTACATAATAGAGGAAATCATTTTAGGTATAAAAAGAAATCTGGCTCTAGGGAACTGTCCAGAAATCTACAAGGATGACCCCAACTAACAATCTAAGCAATAGTGAATAGGCTACCTTAAATGCCTTTCCCTGATAATGAGATTGATGACTACCTTATATGCCATCCTAGAGCCTTCATCCATTGGCTGATGGAAGCAGAAGCAGACATCCACAGATAACACTGAGCCAAACTCCTGGAATCCAGTTGTAGAGAGGGAGAAATGATGAGCAAGGAGGTCAAGACCAGGCTGGAGAAACCCACAGAAACAGCTGACCTGAACAAGGGAGAGCTCATGCATCCCAGTCTGAGAGCTGGGAAAAGAGTATAGTACTGACCTAGTCCCCCTGAACATGGCAGTTAGTTAGGGTTGTCTACAGGGCCTCAGGTAGTGGATCAGTATTTATCCCTAGTATTTGAATGGACTGTGGAAGCCCATTCCACATAGAGGGATACTCCCTCAGCCTAGACACATGGGAGAGGGCCTTGGCCCTGCTCCAAATAATATGACAGACTTTGAAGATTCACCCAATGGAAGGCCTCACCCTTTATGGGGAGCAGAAAGTGTATGCGATGGGGGTTGGTGGGGGGGGGACAGAGGAGGAGGGGAGAGTGAGAAAACTGGGATTGACAGTGTAAATAAGCTTGTTGCAAATCTAAATAATGAAAAAATAATGACAAGAAAAATATATTGCTCCCAGAGCAATGTTTTGAATCAAGCATTGAGCACACTGCTTTCTTAATGTGATATAGATGAAAGTGTGTTGTGTCATGGAAGGCATTAAGCCAGACTGGGTGAAGAGCTAATCCTTGACCTTTTTAAGGATTAGGGGACTAAAAGATAGATGAATACAGAGAATAACATATTCTAATTAGAGAAATCCACACTTGTGAATCCATGAAGGCCTAAAAACAATGTGACATTCTCAGGAAACTACCAGAAGTTCCATAAGGCTATACATAATGACAGTAGAGCAATAAGAAAAATCCTGGTCATACACAGCCTAAGAAAAAGCTAGAAATTTTGGAAATTACTAATTACTATGAGAGCCATGTGGAACCATTAAAGGGTCTTAAATGATTTGTTTATAAGATTTTTTTATATATTAATTTATTTTTTATTTTTATTTTACATATCAATCCCAGTTTTCTCTCTCTCCCTCCCTCCCTCCCTCTCTCCTCCTCTCCCTCCTTCCTTCTCTCCCTCCCTCTTTCCCACCCTCTCATGTACCCTGACCACCCTCCCCTCCCATCTTCCCCACTCCACATGTAGGGTGATGCCATCCAGGAGGGGTCATCTAAATCTGTCAAGTCATTTGGAGTAGGGACTAGGCCTTCTCTCCTGTCTCTAGGTTAAGGGAGTATCCCTCCATTGGGGATGTGTCCACTAAGTCCTTTTGTGCACCAGGAATACATCCTGGTTTCACTATCTGAGGTCCCTTAGACTGCTCAGGCCTTCTAGCTGAGACCCATGTTCAGGGGGTCTTAGTCAGTCCCATGCTGGATTCCCAGCTATCAGTCTGGGGGCCCATTAGCTCCTCCTTGCTTATAGCTGTTTTTAAGATTTCTAAGCATAATGGTCATTCATAATGTTATTATCATAATTCATGTGAAAATATGTGATTTGAGCCAACTCAGGAGCAGGGAATAATAGAGGGATAGATACATGTGACACAAAGGTATAAATATTCTATATGTAAGAGATGAACACATTATAGTTATAGTGGCATGTGCATTTAATCTCAGGACTAAATAAATGTAAGTGGGAAGACTGCCACCCACAAGTTCAAGACTTATCCGATCTTTGTATTGAGTTCCAGGCCAGATATCACTAATATCTGTCTCCACAGAAAAATGATAGCAGGATGTAAAGAAAGAAAGAGGAAAGGATGAATTACTGTCTCCCCGGTTTCTGCTTAAACAATACTAGTACTGCATTCTCATATTTTATGGTAGTTATTGGCAGCCATATAAGCTTCCCTAAAAAATTGGCTATCAGCTAAGACTAGTGAATTCAAGGTAACTCAATATATTTCTTTTTGTTGTTTTCCAAAGGCATTGTTTACAGCATTCTTTTCTGCCTTTAGCTCTCTACAAGAATACATGAAGATCTTCACCTTGCCATAACAGAAGTCTAGTTCATCAGCTTCTCAGAAGCTCTATTATACTAATATTTGTTTAGTTCCTTTAGAAGAATTCTCTTAAATCTCTTCTTTAAAATTCAATGGGATGGGAAACTCTAAAGCAGTGATTCTCAACCTGTGGGTGGCATCCCCTTTGGGATCATAGGAGTCACACTTGTGCAACAGTTTCCCAGTTGGTAGAATTACAGGTGTCTGCTATCATGTCTGACGAGTAGGATAATTTTTGTAGAACAGGAGCCAGCATTTTTTTCATCAAAGGGCTTGATACAAACAAAAGAAATGAGACTAATTTGGTTTACAGCCCCTGATCTGCAGTTTAAAGGAACCAGAAGACAATTGCCTAAGTCTCTCTCTCTCTCTCTGTTACTCCTGGAATGTCTTTGTAACCCATGATGTACATGTTGAAATCCTAATGCCCTTTGGCTCGTGAGGTCACACATTAAATAACACAGTAAATCAAGTGATCTCAATTTCAGCAAGAAAAGAAAGTCTTCATTTCTAGAGGGTCTTATTTATGAAGCAATTGTCTAAGAATTTTCATTTCTTCCTCACAACAATCATGAGTGGTGGGGTCGACAGAGTTTTCATTGCTATTCCAAGCCACACGAGAGAATGAGAGCAAGAGAAGGCATCACTATACTCTGTCACAGTGAGTTATAATTCCATAGCTTGTGCTCCTGCCAAGACAACATAAGATAATCAAATAGTTTATATTATTATATAATCCGAATTGCAGTGTCATTTAAGAATGGTGAGTGGGCATGGGTTGGGTTGAATAACTAGACATTTATTCCTCAGCTAAGGAAATTTATACCAGTCATTAAATTCAGTTCAAGAAGCTATGCAGAGATAAGCTTGCTGAAGTCTTCCATAACAGTTTTCAGGATCAGAGCCAGGGATGCTGCATTAAAAGGGAAAGTACCTAATGCCATCCAGTAACTCAATATTCATGGAAAGATGACAAGTTATATGTACCACATAATGAACTCTAATAATATTTTACTGAGAATCCATTGGCAGATTTTTCTATTGTAGTTTTGCAAGCTGTATAGTCTTAAAAGCTGTGATTAAATGAAGATTTTGAGAGACAGGTGATGATAGCAAATAAAAAAGTTGTACCCAAATTACCATGTTCCCATGTGAGTAATCATTTTATAATGCATATTATACTTTCCAATTTCTAACAATTTGCAATTTTCTTATTTAAAATAGAACCAAATGGTTTGGCAAACTGGGTGAATTTTATCATGAACCATAATAACTTATGAACAATTATATAAGATCATGTACACAGCCTCCGACTAATTTGTCTTTCTGCTTGCTGTCAAATCAATAACTTTTGAATTTTGAATCTGCCTGTAATAATTTTGATGTGGCATCCTCACCTGCAGCAATTTTTATAGTGCAGTTGTTACACCCATTTTTCTCTTATCTTGTTACCCCTGCCCAAGTCTAACTTTAAGTTCAAGTAAATGAGCAAAGCACGCATTAATTTGCTGTTTGGCCTTCTAATACAGGCTAGTGGCTTAACTAGTAAATAGTTGTTGAATGCATGCACATCACTGTCTACCAGATGGATCATTCCAAATATTTTCATGTGTGAGCCTACAAACCTAAATGTTGGTCAGATATTCTGTTGGTTCCCCTTCATTCAATTCAGAAGAATTATTCTGATAGATTTCTCCAGTATGAGAGCACAACAAAAGCCCAGATACTTTCTAAGGATTTGATAGCAATCTTAGATGCATTTGGGGGATCACAGATAAAATTAAAATCAGACTTTCTCTCTCCCTCTCTTTCTCCCTAGATGTTCTCTCTTAGATTCATTGTCTGCTTACTTAGATGACTAGTTCCACAGAGAATGAATAAATGGCAGAAGAATCAACTAGATTGAAATATATACATACATATGTGTTTAAATGTTTGTATTTGAATGTTTATATATGCATTTGTACAACTAAAATAGAGAAATCCCCTAAAGGCACAATCAGTAATTAAAGCATATATTATATATGATTCTAAAGCCATTCTCACATTTTGCCTCATGTGTTCATAAACTGTACAAGTTTCCCTGGATGTGGTGTATATATATATATATATATATATATATATATATATATATATATATATTACACTGTATAATAAAAACTAACATGAGAGATAAATTCCAGATGCTAAGACAATTTCCACATCTGCATGTACTCAGCTATGGAATTAATGCAGAGTCTAACAAAGAACTAAAACATCAAACTCAGATTCACACACAAGAAGCTAATTAACTAGGAAATGAACTAGGAAAGTTTAAAACTTCTCCAAGTCCTCAGAATCCAATTCTGAGGTAAAAGAATGAAAGTGACAGAAGCTACTATAGGCTTTCTTTGAACTCCATCTAGCTCAGAGCAAATGTTCAAATCACCATGGGTCTCAGGTTGGATCACTAGGTCAGGTCCCAACAAATTCATTCTATGAAAGTAAACATTTAATTACGGACAACAACAAAAAGTATGTTGGCTCCTTAAATCAGTTGTATGTAATCATTAACTCAGTAACCTTACACAAGCCACTTAACCCATGTCATCTGTTTCCCTGAGGAAAAATCAGAGGCTTGAGGTACATGAACTTTAAGGTCTCTTCCAAATCAAAGTGTGTGAGTTTGTGCAGAGCATAGAAAAATCACCTGTTCTGGGATACTGGATGAAGCAAATGTCAGACCTCCTGGAAATGTTCCTTAGAAATAAAGCAAACAATCACCTATGTGTAGTGCAGGGAGTGTATCAAAATATGCTACATTCTAAGTGAGGATGCAAAATTTTCCTGTTCTAATACTTGCTTTTGTAGGAATCAAAGTACTTCCAAAAGGCATGCTTGTAGTTTATGTCCATTTCTCCCAACATGGCACAGATAGATTTATTCCTAAACCAGGAGGTTACAGGGTAGATGTTATAAGGATTGCAATGCTTTACATATATTTGCTATATAAGAGGTTATGCAGGAAGCTTGGACTCCGGTACTCCAATATTGAAGATGATGGGATCTTTAGGAGGTGGCACCTAATAGAAGATGGTTAAGTCAGTGCAGATACTGCTCAAGGAAGATATTGATGCAGCCTTGTATAGTATCGATGTTAGGTTCCATAGTGCTATTATTGTTTCCTATGAATGTGTTCTTACCAGAGAGTAGACTGGCACTCCAGTCTCAGGCTTCCTGCCTCACAGTGTGACTTTCCTTTTCATACATATTTGCATTATGCCACATGTGGTGATATTATATAGCCAGGAAGGCCTTTGTAAGAGCTGGCATCATGCTTTTTGCATTTTCACTTTTTAAATCTGTAAGCTAAACAAGCTTCTTCTCTTTAAAATTTAAATTACCAAGTTCAGGTATTTAATTATAGCAATAGAAAAATCATGAGGGAAGACTTTCCTTTCATTCTAGTTTTTGTAGTAAAGAAGGAAGGGAAACCCTTTTAATGTCTGGGATTTCTCATTTGCTTGATTTCCCAATCTGAAAGGAAATAATGTTAGCAACTGGCATTTGTCCCACCTCAACCATGGAACATTACAGTCAAGCTTCTCACCAACTTCTAAGCTACAAAGAAATGAAAAAACAATACTTCTTACAGACAACCTGGAAATCTCTAGTCTATCTCTTGTTACAGCTTGGATAAGTTGCTTAATGATGCAAGAGCTTGTTTCCTTTATCTTTAAAATCATAATAAAATCATATCCACTTTACAGAAGAATGAAAAGGATTAAAATGATAATGTATAGCATGAAATATAAAGAAGCATCATATATATAGACTCCCTCTTCTATAGCCACTAGCTTCAAGAACTAGATGTAGTGAAGAAGGTAGGAAGCTACTTACAAGTAGCCAGTAGATAAGAACCTGGTCCAATCTCACATGGCTTTCACTCTATAATTTTTTTAACCATTGAAGCTACTCCTGAAAAACTATATGCTCACTTTATTATGTAGACCAAACCAGGAAATCACATAGTCCAAGGAAGACATGGCAATGACCTTGATTAGCAAGATAACAATGACAAAGACAATGCAATGTATTATTTTTCAAGAACTGAGGTGATGGTTTGGATGTAACATATGATAAAAAAACAGAGAGAGAAATTAAGAATGGCTCTTGCTAGGCCTTGTGGTATACCATTTTAATTAGAGCACAGTGGATGGCTGATTGTTATTGTTCAAACAGAAGTCCCATTATAAATATAATAGAAATCGTGTCAACACTTGAGATTTGTCCTAACTCCATCATGAAACTTTATAGTCAATATTTCTCACACACCTCTTGTCCATAAAAAAAATGGTGGATCACATAGCCAGTATTAGAATTTAGTGAGGCCCTGTTTCAAGAAAAATGTAAACAAATAAGTAAAATATAAAAATAAGAAAAAAATTAAAAATAAACAAAAAATACTAATTCTTAAATTTCATGACTGAACCAAAAATAGACAGAGTCACCATTTCACGGAAGAAAGGAAACAACAGTGAGTTCATAAGTGAAAAGACAGAATTGAGAGTTCAATGTTGGATATGTAAAGCCTGAGAAGTATTATATAGGGTTATGCATACATTCTGTCCAAAAGACCTTAATTGTACATGAAGCTTTTCCTCAAGGCCCCTATGCCATGTTTTACTTTGTAAAACAACTTGGTGCTAGCCTCTAAGGAATCCACAGTCATCCATCTGAAACAAAACCTGCTTTTCAAGCAAGAAGATACAACTCACTCACCTTAAGGATGAAGAAAGACAGCCTAAAGTTTACAGCAGAACTTCTGTTTGAACAGTAACAATCAACATTTCTAATTGCTGAAGTGCTTTCTCTTTTGTTGTTCCATACTAAATGACATTCTTCAGAGAAGAGAATTACAAATTTATAGGTAAGATTTAGAGTACCAGTCTACAAGGTATTCTGGATTATTGTTTGTGCAATCCTTTACCACCATTTTCATCCCAAAGGAACCAGAATCTCATTCCCAACATCCACAAAATGATTAGGCCACTGTGGACACTTGAAATAAGTATATTGATTCTGTCAGCTACCTAGCAACATATGACTTATTAGGTCTCTCTTGAAAAGATAGGCTAAGCCAATCATTTTCCTATTCAGATATAGTAACTGGAAATTGGCAGAGAGCCTAATGATTTGTGGGAGCTGAGATAGAAGTAAAGGGTGCACGTAAGCCAAGAACTTTTGTGGGTCATTTGAACTCAGGGGTCATACAAGTAAGTCAACAACAGAAATAGAAGAATTCTATACATATGTGGATAAATAAGGGGTGGTCATAGGATAGAAAGTGTGTACCTTCTACTAACCAGATTCCAACCAGTATTATTTCTAACTGTATTCTAAATACATATCCTTATACTCATTGATAAGTGTACATACAACCCTCATCTTCCTTTTAAGAGAGTATGTGAGCTGGGGAGAAGGGTCAAGGACATCACAAGAGAACCCACAGAATCAACTTACCTGAGTATTGACCAACAGCTGAGGAGTCTACATGGAACCAACCTAGACCCTCTACATATATGTGACAGATGTGTGGCTTAGTCTACTTGTGGGACTTTTAGTAGTGGAAGCAGGGACTGTCACTAATTCTTTGGCTGGCTTTGGAGCCGCTATTCCTCATACTAGGTTGTCTTGTGTAGCCTTAATACAAAGGGAGGAGCTTAGTCATACCTCAACTTGATATGCCATTGTTTTGTTGATACCCATGGGAGGCCTGCCCTTTCTGAACACAAAAGAGAAGTGGATTGGGTTGGGTTGGGGAAGGAACTGGGTGGAGAGGAGGGAGGGGAATCTGCAGTTAGAATGTAAAATAAATGATTAAATTTAATTAAAAAAGAAGTATCCTTTTGAAGCAGAAAGCTTGCTACAGAAAGGATAACTGATCAAAATGCAGAGAATAAATGACTGCGGGGTGCCCAGTGGCAATTGATACATCTACCACACAACCCTTACACCTAAGGCTCAGGAACACCGGAAAAGTGAAGGTTGAAATGAGCCAGAGGACCAATATGTCAGCTTAGAGATTGTATTTTCTCTATATGACAGAAAAGCTACTCCCACAAAATCTTGACAATATATTTGCCTAAATGAAACCTGCAAAATTAAACCATCAATGCCAATGTGTATGGGGGAAATTTCACAGAGCCCCACTCCTAGATGAAGTATTACAGTCAATTATTTATTAATGGCTGCTGAGAGAGCAAGAATCAGTCCTTTCCAAGAATTAGCTATTTAATGTGTCCAGCCTTAAAAACATATACACATTACACATGAGCAATATTAAATATTATTTTATATGTTTATACATATGTGGATATATAACAATAATAATTAAAGAAAACTATAAGGCTATCCACCTAGGAATTTAAATAATCTAGCTCATTTATTTGAAAGTGTGAGCTTAACTATAACTCTTGAAGATATCTTTTTAAAATCAGTCTATTTGTATTAATCCATTTATCCATTCTTCAATAATAGCAGCACATCTTCTTACCATATGCTTGCTTGATATTGTATACTCAATCCCCCATTTTTGTTTCATGTCATCTTTTTAATCCACTTAGAACTGAGTGATTATGAAATTATCCTTGATGATACTGTAATAATGAATAAATGTCATTACATGTTTATTATCTGCACAATATACAGCACCAAATGTGATCCTAATGATCATTATAGATTTAATAATAATAACAACAATAATAATGATAATAATGTATCAAGTTGATATCATTGATCATTGTTTAAGTGACTGATCAGATAATAACAAACAAAGCACTGATTAAAATAAATGCACCTTTGTTTTGGAAGAAGCTATAACTACAATATGAAGTTACATAATATTTGGATCATTTCTGTACCTTCCTTTTCATTTTGCCGTGTACTTAAAACTTCTCTAACACAGATAAACTTATAGAATTTCTGTAAACTTTATTGACACTGGGATGAATTTACTCTCTCTAAAATGTCCAAATTGTAGCAATGATAAGTAACCTTAATTTCGGATGTCTTTTCTGTCCCTCATTCTAGTTTCTATGGAATCCAATTACGCTGCACTCTAACCTAGATTCCTGTAAGTCACTGCAATGCCCATATTGTGCATTTCAAAACATATTTTCCCATTTGATCCCCAAAATAAAAGGTTACCACTGTCTTATAAATAGGGGAAAGCTGGTCCAGTAAGTTCTCATACCACTTAAGAGGCAGCATGAGTACTGGAATACAGGGCTCCAAATATTAGACACAACTGAAAATTGCTCACATTTTTTTCATTTATCAAATTCACTTATCCTTACCAATTTAAAGAATCTTTTAAATGCATAAGAAATTGTCAACAGTATATAAGAGAAAGGCATGTGGGAAACAGAAGCTCAAAATCAAATAAATATTTTTGTTTTTAGCTTTATTCATTCCTCTGACTGCTTCAGAATTTTAGAATAACAAAACAAACTGTATTCCCAGGTAGTATCAAATGTCTGCCGAGATGAACAGCCATGTAGAACCCTTGAATTATAAAAATGAAAATGCAAAGAAACAAACTAAAGTTAAAAAGTTATAAAAATTAAACAACAAAATCTATCATGTGTGCAAATATATTCACTTTCTGGAGTGTTGCAAAAATGTGTTAAATGTAGTTAAAGCTGCACTTGCTGAGACAGAGAGGCCACGGCACAGCCAGGAATCTTAGAATAAAGTCATCTAGCATCTACCCAGATATTGCTGAAACAAACTATGTGACCTAATTTGGCAAACATTAGTAAACTGTGAAAAGAGACAATGGGGACCAAAAGACACTGAAAGTCTTTTGAATAACTGAGACTCAAGTGTAGCAACATACTTCCACTGCAATCCTGCCAATTATAATAATAAACTGAGAAGTGAATCAGATGAATTGTCCATTCCCTCTGAGAAAATAAAGGTAAACAAGCAAGGAAAATATATGTCAAGTAAGGCTGGAGGCCTAGAAATAGACTGTATAGAATGGGTATCTACAAATAAGACATGGTTTGAGCACTCAAGATGTTCCTGATCTTTTTTATGGTAGAAGTAAAATGCCACCAAATTAAAGAAAATTTTAGAGGAATGCATGGTACTTATGCTAAGTTCCTGCTAAATGTCGACTTAATAGGTCTTTTCCCTGGCACAGCATGAAAAGTCACTGCCAGTTGGGGTAAGCTTTCAATTAACTCTCTCTGCCTGTCATTTATAGACAAGGTGTCATACACCCAGTGCTCTTTGGAACAAGATGTCTTAAAAGAAGCAGCACTAAAGCTCTAGGAATTAGAACACTTCAATAGACACTTCCCAGGTCATTTATTCCCTAGTTTTCCCACTTCCTTCCCTCACCACCTGCAAATTCAGCCACCCAGAGAACCTTGTCAAATCTCTTTCCATAATGCTTTCACATCTGCATCCTCCTCATCAGTTCTGCTCTCAGTGTCTTCTATTCAAAGCCATCATTAACTCACATCTGAACTCTATTACAACCTCCTCACCAGGCCTCCTCTCTCCAATATCTCCTCCCACTAATCTACCCTGCACACAGCTGCCAGATTCTTCATCCAGAAATGCCATTTTCCTCATGTCTTTACCCATTTCCTATACCACACATTTGAAATGCATTTGCCTGATGTTCATGGACATGTATAATTGGAACCCAGAGTGTAGTTCTATTCTAATTCTTCATACAATGGTCTTTAGGTTTAACCAAGTCTATTCATTGTTCTCAAGCTTGTTTGACATTTCTTTCTCAACTTCTGTTCACACGGTTTTCCCCAATCCTAACTACTGCCCTCAACCCTCTCTCTCTCGCTTTCTGTACATACATACATATATATATATATATATATATATATATATATATATATATATATTCTAATTCTCCTTTGTAAAGCTTTCCATGATTGCTCCAACCAACAATGAGAGTTTGCACCTCTGACATCAGACTACTCTATCTCCATTTATTTTAACTCTCTTCTGGGCATTTTTCTCCTCCCTTCTCTCAGCAGAACAGGTGATAAGGATATGAAATGGAAAAAGACAGTAGGGGGTAAGCACCATAGAAACCAAGAGACCTGCTAGAAGGTTATTATACTCTTACAAGCAAGAGATAATGAGGCCTGGAAAATATTCAGACCTTGGGAATACAAAAGAATTAATGGATGAGATACATTACAGGGAATGCATCAACAGGACTAGATGATTGACGAGATGGGGGAATCAGAAAGATGAATAACAAATGAGTGGGAAGTTTTGAGACTAAATCACAGTATTAAAATTAAAAGGTGGCATTAAATTGGATTGGTAAAGAGAACGACAGGTTTGTCCTTAGACTAAATGAGCTTATGACAGGCTAGAGCAGGAGGCTAGAGAGAAAAGACTTTATAAAATCATCAGAGCTGGTGATACAGGCTGACAAGAGAACCACTGGAGTTGCTCCCTGGAGCCATGGCTGTGAATGCACACACAAAGAAAAAGGAAGGAACTGGCCTAGTGGTGGCAGTCTACAATCTCAGCAACTTGCAAGGCCTGACTGGCTTACAGAGTGAGTTCAAGGAAAGATTGTACAACTTGGAGAGATCCTGTTTAAAACATGAAAAGTTCAAAAAGTGTTGAGCATGTAGCTCTGAAGGAGCACACTTGCTTTGTGAATCCCTGAGTCCAATGTACAGTGTAGAGGAGAACAAGGGAGGAGGGGAAAGAGGGTAGCAAGTTAGAGTGGGAGAACAGAACAAGAGAGAGGCAGACAGAGACAAAAGAGGAACAAGAGATTAAAGAGTGGAGCCAAAGAAAACAATAGGAGCATGTAGTAAGAGACTTAAAGTGCTCAACATCCTTAGCCATCAGGGAAATGCAAACCAAAACAACTCTGAGATACCATTTACTCCTGCCAAAATGGATAAAATAGAAACACCAATGACAACTTATGCTGCAGAGGATGTGGAGAAAGGGTAACACTCCTCCACTGCTGGTGAGAGTGCAAACTTGTACAGCCATTTTAGAGATCAGTATGGAGGTTCCTTGGGAAAATGGGAATCAGTCTACCTAAAGATCAAGTAATTTCACTCTTAGGCATATACCCAAATGATCCGCATCCATGCAACAAAAACATCTGTTCAACTATGTTCATAGCAGCATTATTTGTAATAGCAAGAACTTGGAAGCAACCTAAATGCCCCTCAACTGAAGAATGGATAAAGAAGATGTGGCCCATTTAAACAATGGAATATTATTCTGTAGGGGGGAATGGAATCTTGAAATCTGCAGGCAAATGGATGGAACTTGAAGAAACCATCCTGAATGAGGTAACCCAGTCACAAAAAGAGGAACATGGTATGTACTCACTCATATATAGATTTTAGACATAGAGAAAAGTATCACCAGCCTATAATTTATACTGCCAGAGTAACTAGGATACAAGGAGGAATCTAAGAGATTCATACAAGGTCCCTCATAGAAGGGGAAATAAACAAGGTCTCCTGAGCATATTGGGAGTTAAGGGGCAATGAGTAGAGAGGGAGCTAGGAAAAAGAGAAGGGGAGGAGAGGAAAGCATGTGGGACTAGGAAGATTGAGTCAGGGGAGCAATAGATGTTTGTGTGTGTGTGTGTGTGTGTGTGTGTGTGTGTGTGTGTGTGTGTGTGTGTGGAGAGAGAGAGAGAGAGAGAGAGAGAGAGAGAGACCATAAAAGAGGGAGCCATTAGGGTTTGAAGAGAAAACTGACACTAGAAAAATGTCCAGAGACCTACAAGACTAACCCCAACTAACAATCTGAGCAACAGTGGAAAGGCTACCATAAATGCCCTTCCCTGATAATGAGACTGATGACTAACTTATCCACCATCATAGAGTCCTCATCTAGTAGCTGATTGAAACAGAAGCAGACACCCACATCTAAACACTGAGTCAAACTGGAATCCAGATACAGAGAGGGAAGACAAGACCAGGCTACAGAAACCCACAGAGACAGCTGACCTGAACAAGGAGGACCTAATGGATCCCAGACTGATAGCTGGGAATCCAGTATTGGACTGACTCAGACCCCATGAATATGGGTCTCAGTTAGAAAGCCTGGGTAGTCTAAGGGACCTCTGAGAGTGGAACCAGGATGTATCCCTTGTGCACGAAAGGAGTTTGGGTGCATATTCCCCATGGAGGGATACTCCCTTAACATAGAGGCAGGAGGGAGGGCCTAGGTCCTTCTCCAAATGACTTGACAGATTTTGTTGATCCCTCTTGTATGGCATGACCCTCCCTGTGGAATGGAGGGGAATGGGATGAGAGGGTGGTCAGGGGGATTGGGAGGGAGGGAGAGAGAGAGAGAGGGAGGAAGGGAGGGAGGGAAAGGCAACTGGGATCGTATATGTAAAATAAGAAAATAAATAAATAAATAAATAAATAATATTTTTTTTAAAAAAGAGACAGCTTGAAACCCAAGCAAGCAGAAAACTCGACAATTCTAAATCTCATCATTTGTGGATTAAAGAACAACTTTTAGGATGCCAGTTTTAGGGAACAAACCTATTTTCATAAGGCAAAGGATGCTCTGAGAGATAAGGAAACAGAAGCAATAAATATTGATTTCTTGATAGGAGAACAAAAAAAAATGAGCTGGGGGAAGAAGAGATTCAGTGGATAACAATGTTTGTTACACAATCATGAAGATCAGAGTTCTGATCCCTGTATCCATATAATAAGCCAAGAGTTGCATGCATGCCTCTAGGCCCAGCTCTAAGGAGAGTTGAGAAAGGAGAAATGCTTCTGCATGAGGCCTTGCAATCTAGATTAAAATGTTGTCCCCAGAGTCAGGGAGAAGCCTGCCTCAAACAAGCGTGCAAAAAGTAATAGAAGTGAACACACAATGGCCTTTTTAACCTATGCATGAGTACACAGGCAAACCTAACTTCTGACAGGTACATATACACACACACAATCAACTTTTTGAAGGAAACAGAAACCACAGATCATGGGAGAAGAAAACAACAGGTTTTATGTAACTGGGCTCTATGATGATATTGGTGAGTTGTGCTGTCGAGTCACTAAGAAAGCAATGTTAATGTCATCCTGCCAGAATCTATATTTCAGGCCACTTTGAACTTGCTAAAGTTTATGTAAAGTACCCTTCATTCACTTCCTGTGTGACGATTGCTTTTGAATAAAAGAGAAATAGCAAAGCCTTTTGTTGAGGACACAAAGGGCCAGGGACAGATAGATTCAAAAGACAGCCAGCCTTTAGGTAGAAACAGATTTGGACTCATACAATAGACAGAATAGGGACAATGGAAGAAACACACACAGAGAGAGAGAGAGAGAGAGAGAGAGAGAGAGAGAGAGAGAGAGAGAGAGAGAGGGAGGGAGGGAGGGAGGGAGGGAGGGAGAGAGGGAGGGAGGGAGAGAGAGTGAGAGAGAGAGAGGGAGGGAGGGAGGGAGAGAGAGTGAGTAAAGAGAGAGAGAGAGAGAGAGAGAGAGAGAGAGAGAGAGAGAGAGAGAGAGAGAGAGGAAAGGGAGAGAAGGATCAAGTAATTCTGGTCTAATTTTTGATTTAATGTGGCAAACTGAAAGTGCTTTGATTTCTTAATGCAACATGGACACTTTATTGGTGACTCTGTTTATCATTAATGCATTCAAACCAATACATATGGTTTAGTCTGTTTTGTGCTGCTGTAACAAAGACTAATTTTTAATGAATATTTCTTGAGTCTAGGAAACTGAAGAGCATGTAGCCATCAAGATTTGATTTTCTGTGCCATTCTATTGCAGAAGGTCAAGGAGACAACAAGGCAGACACACAAAATGGGCTAAGTATGTCCTTTTATCAAGAATATACTAATAAGAATTGATCCATTATCACTTAAAGATTCTACCTCTTGATAATTTTGTCAATGTAATTTTATTCAATGTGCCCTTAGGAAGAGATAAATAGTAAAACCATTGCACCAATTCTATTCATGATAGTCAATAATTTGGAAAATTTCTGTCTAGACCAGTTGTTCTCAACCTTCCTAATGCTGCATCCCTTATAGTTCCTCATGTTATGGGTACCCCTAGCCATAACATTATTTTCATTGCTACTTCATTAGTATAATTTTGATACTGTTATGAGCCATGACATAAATATCTGATATACAGGATATCTGATATGTGACCTCAAAGTGCTCACATCCCACCTGTTGAGAACCACTGATCTAGACTAATTGCCCTTGAAGACAGCCCATGCAAACCTTTTAAGAGTCAGGATTTTGTGTCTAAACTTCTATGTGCACAATGGTTCAAATGAATTATGTAGCACATAAATGTGTCATTTAATTTGATTGGAGAATTCAATATACAACAAAAGAAGACATTTCTGCTATACCGTGGCTCCCTGGAATAATATAGTATATAATAATAAAAAAAATGGTTCACTAATAGTCCAAATACTTGGGGGTAGTGTATAGTGGATTAACAATAAAGTTGCTCAGAGACACTGTAAAAATTCTCATCATAATAGAAAACCTCTCATCAAGACAAAAAGTAGACATAATATAGGATGGTTTTTATAACAACTTTAAAATATAAAGTATACTTCATAGCAGTAATTAATACATAACTGAAAAATCCCTTTACAAATATATATATATGCTGTGTAGGAGCATGCTTGAAAATATCTTGTTTTCCAAAATCTCACAATATTCCGATTACCTGATTCTGGCTGTTTGTTCGTACTAAAAGGTAAGTTAAAGAAACAGAGGAGAAAATGGTTTAAGTTCTGCATGTCACCTCTTGATTTAGTTCAATATTTGACACACATACCTATCATGTAAGAAGAAGAATCTGTTCGAATCCTAACCATGTGAGTGGCAAAGTCTAAGCAGCTATGGACACACAAACCAACAAGTCAAGTACTTAGCAAAGTCCATGAAAGACAATCTATTTATTCTTTCCTTAAAAGCTGAGGCTGCCTGAGACCTGTCTGTCTAAACCATTTGTAGACAGAAGTGCTCTTTCTTACAGAGATGGCTGTTCATTTGCCCTAAGGAATGGAGATCAGGAAGCAAAACAGACAGGAACAAAAAAGAAGGCACTGTATTGAGAAAAGAGGGTATTACGAGCTCCTTTAAAAAAGATAGTGCCAGTTCCAGTAAAAATGTTTGAACAGATGGATTTTCTGTAACCCTCAATGGTTCTAGTGGAAACATATGCAAGTACATCATGGTGTGTGTCCTAGCACCTTGGAAGTAGAGTTATTCAACCTGTACCTTACCACCATGCCTCACTAACTGGAAAGAGTGAAAGATGAACCCTGGCTGAATTGTCAAAGAGAATAACTAAAAATCAAGCCCTGGCAGCACAGTGTATCTTTTTTGGATACTAGCATTTTGATGCTTTAGTGCTCCATGTTAATTAACTACTATTTGGTTTAATTATGTTTGATGTGATTTTTAGGCATTGTGGTGAATGTAGATTTTGAACTGAATTTGTGTTGACAAATGAATATTTACATTTATATTGTTTGTCCCTATGTCTCAATTCAGATAGGAACTCTCTTCTATGACAAACAACATGGTATTGCCATTATTAAAACAAATAGATCTTAAAATAGTTAAGTAACAAAAATATTTAATCACATTCTATCTTCACCATAGTCTCATTCATTGTCAATCTTTATTTTGTGTTTGTGTACATACACATACAGCATGGTATACTTGTAGCAGTCAAAGGTCAATTTCTGGAAGTTGGTTCTCTTCTTATTCTGTTGAGGCAGGGCCTCTGTTACTGGTTTTTCTCTGCTGTGTGTACTCTAGGATAGCTGGCCCACAAATTTTCAGCTGATTTTCCTGTCTCTTCCTTCCATCTTGACATAAGAGTTCTTAGGCCACAGAAGTGTATTGCTGCATCAAATTCTGTTTTGTTTTGTTTTCTTAATTTTCAGTGAGGCTTCTGTTTTATTAGGTAACTACATCCATGATAGAGAAAAACATAAATTTTAGCTTTTGTGTTTTGTTTTGTTTTATGGTTTTCTTTTGATTTTCTTTTTGATTTTTGAAACAGGTTTTCTCTGTGTAGCCCTGGCTGTCTTGGAACTTGCTTTGTAGACCAGGCTGGCCTCGAACTTAGAGATCTAGGTGCATCTGCCTCCAAAGTGCTATGATTAAGGACACATTCCACCACTGCCCAGCTCATTTTAGCACTTTTAAGTAATAAAGAAAAGCAAAAGATGTAATAGAGGGGGAAATATAGTTTAAAATATTATCTAATAAAAAGTTAAAATGATTATCCTACATGAAAGATTCATTTCAAAGCTCCTTAGGAATATATTTATTATCAAAAGGGTACTTTCAATACTTATCTTTTAAAATGTTGGTAAAGGTAAAAGGAAATGCCAAATATTTTAGGAAAGAAACTGTATCTGGAAGTTTTCTGTCTAGACTTGTAAGTACCCTTGAAGACAGCTAGCAAACTGTCTTTTTTTTAATAGTCAGAATTTTGTGTCTTTTCTCCAACATGTACAATGGTCCAAATGAATGGCATAGCACATAACATGTGTCATTTAATTTGATTAGACAATTTAGTACACAACAAAAGCAGTAATTTCCACTATGGCTCCTTGGAATAATGCATGCTTATACATGGGTGTGTTCTGGGAATCAAACTGAGGTGA
Organism: Cricetiscus sungorus; assembly: GCA_030556225.1. Taxonomy (NCBI): domain Eukaryota; kingdom Metazoa; phylum Chordata; class Mammalia; order Rodentia; family Cricetidae; genus Cricetiscus; species Cricetiscus sungorus. Next base: position 38,874,318 of record JANBXA010000726.1, read on the forward strand.
TCAGGCTTGTACAGCAAGTACCTTCACCGTTCAATTCTTCCTCCTCCAACCATAGTATTTTAATATAAATATGCCCTGTGTTCTTCACAATATTATGAAGTGGACACTATTATCTCTGCCATTTTCCAGGTGAGGAAATGAAAACACAGGCAGTAAAGCAACAGAAATATGGGCATATGCATAGTAAGAAGCAGATGTTAAGAAACAGATGTTAAATTTACTCTTCTTTCTCCCTTATTCTCATCATGTGTTAGAGATTTCACAGATCTTTTACTGGAGGGCTTTCATTATGTTCATCTTTCCATTCTCTTGGGGTACTCAGATGAAATATCGTTATCAGTCTGGCGAGAAGAAGCATTACAAATAAGCTTTAAATGCATGCTTGACATTTATAAAGAGGACTTCATGGATTATTCCAACTAAAAGTCAAAGATGAGTGAAGTAGACTTCGTGGGCAGCATGGTTTATTCTTTATAAAAACCTCAGGCTCTGAGAAGCTTGCTTGTATTTCTTGTCATCCTTTGCATTGCATATGAATTATCTGCTTTTGTTTTAACCTTAGAAGCCAAAATCAAAAGGTATGTGTATGTGTGTATGTATGTGTTTGTGCATGCATGCTTCTTAGTCTATTTGTCCAGCTATAATAAAATCTCTTAAACTAAATTTGTCTACAATAGAATGTGTTTATCACAGACCTTGAGAGGAAAAAGAGAAGATGAAGGTACCAGCAGTTGTACACTCAGTTTAAGGGCTTGTTCTTTCCCTGAAAGATGGCATATTTTTGTAGTGTCCTCCCATAGTGGAAGAAAAGAACAGGCTTCCCCAGGCCTCTTTAATAAAGGCAGTAATTCTATTCATGAGGGCTCTATCCTCATAACATAACCTGATCATCTCCCCCAAACCCTTACCTCATAATAACATTACCATGGAGATTCATTTTCAGCATTCAAATTTGGGCTAATCTAGGCACTCCAACAACAGCACAACTTTGATAGTTAAGGAAAGTTTCTTAGTCTTAGATTCAGAGAAAAACGGGAGCTCATTAATGGATATTAAATGGCAACTCAAAGAGCCCTCTTTAAAAGCAAATTAAAGCTTAATATCTTCCCTCCTCTCAGATATGTCACTAAGAGACTGCATCTCTACTTCCTTCATACCAAAACAGGATTCCTGGATTCCAATAAAATGCTAGCAAAAAATTAATAAAAGATAGATCTTTCAAACATCTGTTAAATGACATGTTCATAGCATAGTATTTATGAAAGCCAAGAGTACATTTTCATGTAACTTCCTATGTATGTCATCAACTGACTGCTGCTATTCAGATATAAAATACAAGTTAGGGCATTATGCTTGCCATCAGAAATGCTATGAGTATAGGCTGATGAGAATGCTCTCTATGTATTACAGCCTGGAGGTAACAACAAGCCCAATTGCTAGCTAGCTTTGTCCATATATGGGCAAAATCCATTTCCTAGGAGAATAGTATTATGGCTTTGAAATAGGATAGTTGTCAATGCAACGGTTAAGTTATTGATGGGAGGAAGAAAATGCAAAACCATTACTTCATTATATGAAGTTGCAGAAAAAATGATTTGATTTAATTATTTTGATGGGAGGGCAGGGAGACAATTTCCTTTAATAACTAGGGGTGTTTTAACTCTACTGGATTAGAGGGCAGGAATGGCAATGCCTTCTTTTTACCTCATAAAAGATACTGTAAATGTTTGTGTTTCCATGGAATTCTTGAGCATTAATTTCATAAATGAATTAGCAATTCTATGCCTAATTATATATACAAAAAGTTAAGACTTGTATAAGACAAAAGCCTGTCTGTGATATTTCATAGCAGCTTTATTCCTAAGAATCAATACATGAAAATGGTCCAAATTCACATCCATTAAAGAATGAACAAAATATTTTACAATGAAATGACATGATACAGAGACATGAATTAAATTCTGATATGGGATACAACATTGAATAATTGTTAATGAAGATCCAAAAGCCCACAATATGATTCCACTTATATGAGAAATCTTCAGAATTAGTAAATAAAAAAGGTAGATGAGTGATTGCTAGAGAATATGAAAGTGAATAGTAGGAAATGGTTTTAGAAATGGTAGTACATCTGGAGATTTTTTTGGGAGTAATAGGTTACAAAATTGACAATGATAATGAGTATATAAGTTTGAATACATTAAATGTGTCATTAAATAATATTCTTTAAGTGGCTGAATTGCATGGTGTATTAATTGCATATCAACCAACTTGCTGTTTCTTTAAAAGTAAATGAGTTTCAAGCTAGGAAAAGCAGTTTCTTTGCCTTTTTTGCTTTGTTTTGTTGTTTTGAGACTGGGTCTCACTCTGTAACCCTGGCTTGCTTGGGACTCATTATGTAGACCAGACTGACTTATGAACTCACTGAGATCTTCCTGCCTGCCTTCTGAGTCTTAGGATTCAAGGTCTGTGCATCAACATTCAGCGTAATTTTTTATATTACAATAAAATCATAAAGTTGACATCACCCAGATAAGGAAATCTGGAAAATGTATAAACTATTTGGATCAAGTGGATGAATAGCACTGAGAATCTTTTGTTGTTGCTCCATAATAGAGTAGACCGCTAACATAATAGCCCTATGAGTTTGTAAGAGAATAAAAATGAGATGGAAACGTCCTAGGAATGCTTACATTATCAATTTTATGACATTAAATTAGGAAAGAGAAGCTCTTGGACCATCTCAGAAGGCAAAACAGGACTGAATAGGTTTATAAAAAGAAGCATAGCTTCTTAGTCCATTTGGACTGCTTCTACTGAAGGTTTTATACATAATGGACATTTATGGACAACAATAAATTCTGGGGGCTGGGGTTTTAATTATTGTAGCACTAGCAGATTTTGTGTTTGGGGAATTCTCTTTCTAGGCTTATTGTGTCTTCACATGTTAGAAAGAACAAACAAGTCCCTAGATTCTCTTTTATATGACCATTAATTTATTCATGAAAATCTCACATTCGTGGCCTAATCACTTCTCGAATTCCCTGCTTGTATATGCTTTTATATGCTACCACACTGGGAGGTGGGGATTCAGCTTTCAACACATGAGATTTTAGGGGAATGAAAGCATTCATCAATTGCAAGAAAAAAAGAGGATCATGTCACACATAAACTAGAAACATTTTATAGTCTAGAGTAGCAAATGGAAGACTGTAACATCACTATAGTAAACTTTCCCCAACCCCAAAGGAATAGCAGCTATTTCCAGAGACATAACCTATCCTCAAATAGTGAGAAGCACTTAATATGTCTGTTTAAGATAACTTTGAATCTACAGGAGCAGGAGAACAGCTGGACAATTGTGAATCTTATTCTTTGTAAATTATCACTCTCTTGACAATTCCTTAACAGTCTTCTTGTTTTTCAATGGATGGCACAACTACAATACAGTTCTAAAAAGAACCCAGAAAAGCTGATATAGGAAAAGTTCATAGAACCAGCCTTGATTCAAATTTCCTGAGGAATTTATCTCATTTAGCATGTCTCATTAGCAATTCAGCTAATCTGTATGATGACTTAAATATGTTGTATTACTTTAGTATATAATACAGCAGAGAGCATGGTTTCCTAGTTTCAATAGGGTAGTTTGTTGTTAGAAAAGCAGAAATGAGGCTGGCAATGGTGGTGTACACCTTTAATTCCAGTACTCAGGAGTTAAGAGGTAGGCAGATCTCTGTGAGTTTGAAACCAGCCTGGTCTATGAGAGCTAGTTGCATGACAGCCTCCAAAGCTACACAGAGAAACTCTGTCTTGAAAAAAAAAGAAGAAAAGAAAAGCAGAAATGAGCTTCATAAGCCTGTAGATTTATTAATGTTTATTCTCTACAATAAAGATTAGATTCAAAACACACTGTGTTGATGTTGTACATTGTGTCTCTAGCAAATGAGACCCTGGGTTCCATCCCCAAAACCACACACACACACACACACACACACACACACACACACACACACACACAGAGAGAGAGAGAGAGAGAGAGAGAGAGAGAGAGAGAGAGAGAGAGACAGAGAGACAGAGAGACAGAGAGACAGAGAGACAGAGAGAGAGAACTCATCTTACTCATCACTGTTTCTCAGATTCCTCTTCAGGTGTCTGGGATATAAAGCCAAATACAACATGGTGTCTAACTCTTGAGATGTTCACATCCACACTCTATGGTAAACATGATTGAGAAATACAAAGGTATTTGTGGTAGCAAGTTACTCCCTCGCTTGTACTAAAGGTATTGTATGAATGTAATCAGTACAGGATTTCCTGAACAAAGTTGTAAGAGGTATCATTCATTTATCTGAATAGTCAATCAAAACAACTATAGTAGCTTCTATGAACCAGTCTGTGTGTTAAGCACAGAGTATGGATAATTATCCCAAGAATAGGAGCAAGAATGTTCCACACATAAGAAATACTGTAAACAAAGGTACAGATGTTTCAACCCACACAGGGTTCGTGGAGGAAAGTGGAAACAATTGTTCAGGGTTTAAATACAAACTGAGGCTGCTGAGATGGCTTCAAGAGTAAAGCTACCATTAGCAAAGCTTTATGAGTTTAATTAGATTCCCCAAGACTCACATGGTGGGAAGAGATGACTGACACCTGAAACTTAGCCTGCAAATTTGAATATATGTCCTGGCAGCATTCATGTGTACCCCACACACCACACACACACACATGCTAAACAAATAAAATCTAATTATAATATCATTAAACAAAGAAAAGACAGCCTAACCTAAAGAATAAAATATTGGGAATGATGAAGTGCTGCTTGTTAATAAGAAATCATTTACCCCAACAGATGGGGGATAAGCAACCATGGTACTAGAAAAGCAAATAAGAAAGGCAAAGACAGAGGACAGCCAAGAAACACACGGCTAACCAACCTTCAGCCATCAAATGAGACTCTGATAATAATCTGAGCCCAGGCAGCTCAGTGAGAAAACTCAGTCCTTAATGCTCTGAATAGAAGTATTTTTGCAAGAATTTCCACAAACTAGAAACGTCTCATGAAATATCACAGCTGTAAACAGCTTTCCCAGAATGGACCATTGTTTTCACATTTTCCTTCCCTTTCCACCACCCCTCTCACTGGTGCCTAATCTAATCCTAGAAAAATGCAGCACATCTGGGCAGGGCTTCTTTAGCAAGGAGTAAGGATGAGGAGGTCTCTCATGTCCCAGGTACTATTGTTTATGAAAAAGACCACAGTGAGTGAGTAGAGGTTTCTGAGAAAATATATGAGACAAAATATTGTTCTTGTTTAAGAGATAAGGGGAAAATGGGATATTTTAGATTTTTTTTCTGGTGCAGAAATATCAAGAAAGAATGAAAGCTACGTGAGATGTCCTCATTCAGAAATGCAGTATGTCTCAGCAAGCATATGCACAAAGGACTCTAAGGATGGAGATGAGGCTAAGGAGAAATACGAATGAAAAAATCCTTCAATGATCAACTAAATTCTTATATTTCTGGGTTGGTGGTAAATGACATAACTGAAAGAAACTCTGAGAAAGGAGAATATTCTTTGGAAATCTATGATGAAAGCAGTCATTTCTCTTATTTTGTATGATGTGCTGAGTTGTGAAACAAAGAATGGGTATTTGAGCCTTCGTGTGACAGGCTAATAAATGCAATTATAATCATTTGCATATTAAAGGCATTTTTACTTCATGACAAATATTTCCAACACGATAGAACTGAAAAGAATCCTTCCTCCCAAAATGGCTACACATGCTTTTGTCAGGTTTGACATAAGTAGAAGCTATGTTGTGTCAAACAGTCAAATTCAGGAATTTACCAAAGATATCATAGATTTTATTCTAATATCTCTTAGGACTCATATGCTACTACATAATTGAATATAACCATTGGTTATGATGTGTTAATTTTATGCAATCAAAATAATAGGGTATCAAAGCTACACTTTTAACCAGCCATTTTTAGGGGAAATGGTAGTAAAATTTTAGTGTCAATGCCAGCTTCTCTTAAGTTGCATATTTTCTATAAAATCATTTTGGGAGGGACCTTCATTTGGAACTAAATATTTTTCAAAAATAATGAGGGTTGAGTTTTACTTTCTCTAGGACTGAGTAATTGTCTCAGCTTGAGCATATAAACCGTTGTATCCTGGGCTTGTGGGCATAATTCAATAGTAAATTCCTTGCTTAGATTGCAAACAGATCAAGGTTCAATACTCAACACCACCGAGATTTTATTTTATTTTATTTTTTAAAGTAACCTTATTTCATAAGATTTACAAATCCAGATAAGGGGAAATGGCTTCGTTCCTCTCCTTCTCCTTCCCTCTTTTGTTTCCTAAGAAACTGTCAGTTACTTCTTGAAGTCCCTTAAATAACCTATAAACATAAACCTATTTCAAAACACTGTAACTCTTGATACCTTCTCAAGTGATGTTCACCTATAGCCTTCAAATACTTTAATAAAATTACATGTAGGTTACAACTGAAAATCTAAATGAAAGATGTGGCTCAGACAGTATCCTGTAAAATAAAGGTAATTCTAATGATATTTAAATGAGTAACATTTAAAACCTCCCCTTAAAGGAAACAGGATGGATTTCAAAGAACCTACTAAGGACAAAGAATGACATCCATTTAGTCTTTGCCTGGGACACATTATGTAGTCCTTAATCAGAATACATAGGTATGTGAATCCCAATGGAGAATATTCCTTTTTGCTATGTCCCTCCCTGCAATCTCTTGAATTGATGATCTTGAAGAATTTTCTAGCTATTGTTTGTCCTCCATGGTTTCTAGGGCTCTTTCTTACTACTCTTGCATTCTTTGCTTCTGTTCACCTAACAGCCAAAGTATCATTTCACTTGTACTATTTTTTTTTATAATTGATTTTCTACAAATGGTTCCTTTCTTGAACATAACTTTGTATTTCAACTCTGTGTTAACATTTGTAATTCAATATTTGAAACTACTTCTTTAGTCCTTCAAGCACTTAAAAAACTCTTCCATAAAGTTGCCTTAGGTGTTATAGTTACTTTTCTATTGTTGTGCTAAGATAGCATTATGAAAGAAACTTATACAAGTAAGAGTTTACTTGGAACCTAAAGATTCAGAGGGTGAGTACATGATCATCATGGTGGGGAATGTAGATTAAAGCAAGCAGGCATAGTGTTGGAACAGTAGCTGTCTTCTCACATCTTGAGACAATGGCCACAAGACAAAGAGAACTAACTGGGAGTGGTATGGCATTTTGTAACCTCAAAGCCCACCCCAGTGACACACTTCCTTCAATGAGGTCACAGCTCCTACTTCTTCCCAAATAGTTCCACCAGCAGGGGACAAAGAATTCAAATACAAGGGTGTATAAGAGCCATTCTCATTCAAACCACCACCTTAGGGTACTCATTTGCAATTCGGAATGGGCCACTCCAGAAGCATTGTATCCATAGAGTTTGTATTTGGCTCTGAGTAGTAACAGAAAACATAAGCACTTTGGCTTAAACAAATAGATGGGTTTTATACCTCTAATATAAGGTAAAAAGCTTCATGGAAGGCATCCAAAGGCTACAGCTGTTCACACCATCATCTATATCCCACATTTTACTGTGTTCTTGGCATTTGATTGCCTTCTTTATACTTGTCGTTTCATGATCCAAGACTGGTTGTTCCATATCCAACTTAATGCCTGTGTTCTAGTCAAGAAGGGAAGGGATTAGGAAGAAAAAGTTTCTAATCTCAGCACATATGCCATTGGGTAGATGGCTGACACATAGCTGCCTTAGTGGTAAGCACATATGAGAAAGCATATTGCTGCCATCAACAGCATTAGGAAACAGACAGAAAGGTAAAAAAAAAATGGCTACTGATGCTATTAATAGCATTTTCTGCTACAATGTTCTTCACTTATTCGTATTAAATGTGACCACTCTAATTGGACTATAAGCTTCCAGAGGTGAGAAGTTATTAGTTTTGTTTTCTTTGTTTTTATCTCACCATCTTAGTATATTTTAACTATTCTACACTGGATGGTAACAGAATAACCTAGTCCACACACATACTATATGATTCTTCCTATGACTGGCCTGGAACTCACAGACATGCTGGAATTACAGATGTGTGCCAGCACACCCCATCCTGCTTTCCTTGTAAATCACACACACACACACACACACACACACACACACACACACACACACACACACACACACACAACAGGATGCAATGAGGAGGAACTAGAATGAAGTAATGAAATTTGTTACAATATGATGTTAACTAAAATGTTTAGATAATGCTGACATTTTCCAATGACAGCTTCAGTTCTTTCCTAGAACACAAATGCAAACACCATGAGAAAATTGTGATAAAACTCTTTCAAGTCAATTAGTGTTTGTAAACAAATACCACAGTTGAGCACATCCTCTTCAGCAGTGTGAGACATTATAATCATTCAAGTTTTTGCTTATTTCACAGCATGTGTGTGTGTGCACTCCACATAACAGAGAGTGGCATGAAATGCAGATTACATTTGTATAGGCTTATACAATACAGAAGATATTTACATCACCTACCCATTTGCAACTGTCCAGAAAAAAAACAAAACTTTTTCCTAATGTCCTAGTAAAAACAGACCATCAACTCATAATTAAAAACCTCAAACCTCTCCTGCCACAGTTTGTCATTAGGGGAATAGGGCTGCATGTGTAAAATCCCTCTTGGCCAGAGACTAGGAAAGGCAGCTAGGTCTCCAATTTTCTATATCATCTCTATGGTAAAGTAGGAACTAATCATCAAGCTGATTATTTTGATGTTTTAAAATCATTAAATAATTTCTGAGCCCTTATATACCCATCACTGTGAAGTTACTCGAGATTAAAACATGATTTAAGATATCTTGAAGGACCTTATAGTTCAGTTTTGTTTAATTCTACTGTCCTGTATTAGTAATGTCAAAAATACTTAGCCAGCAATTATTTTCCAACCTGCAAGTGCACAATGAAATGCTTGGAGGGCATAATGTTTAACTTTTGAAATTCTTAATTTTTAAAATAATATTTTTGTAAATTACTTTAGAATTTCATACAATGTATTTTGAACATATGCACTCCTACCATGACTCATGCTATAACCATCCTCTCCACCCTTTAATCCTTTGCAGCCCAATTTTGAGATTTCTTTTTTCTCTTTTCCCATGGAATCTACTTTGTATTGCCCAGTTAGTCTTGGAAGCGGGGTCTGCCCTGGGATATGGTCAATCTATCATGTCTCTCATCATTAAATAAAACTGACTCCCCCTCTTTCATAAGTTATCAAATGACAATAGCTCCTCAAATGTTGATACAAATTCATGTCTCCCTGCCTGCTCTCTCCCCATGAAGGGATTTTGTCTGGCTATAGCTAGCACGGGTCTTGCCTGTGCTTTCATAATCACTGTGAATTGACATATGCAACTTCCCTGTTGTGCTTACAAAATACTTTGCTTGATGTTATAGACTAACTCTGGCTTTACAATTTTTTCACTCCTTCTCAAAAGATCTCAGAGCCTTTCAGGAATGGGGTAACTATGCCCCACTTAAGAGTGAGCATTACACAGTCTCTTCTCCACTACACATTGGCCAGCTGTGGGGCTCTGTGTTAATTTCCATCTTCTGCAAGAAAATTCTCTGATGACTGTTGAGAGATGTTCTGAACTATGGGTATAACAATGTTATTGATTGTTCTAATAATTTATCTATATAACAGAATAATAGTATGTTGATTTCCCCTAAGGCTTATGACCTATACCTGTGGGTAAACTAACTTTAATAAAAAAAATAACTCAGATAAATAACAAAATATTTTTCATTTTTTTTCATTCTTTTGAGAAAAAAGTAATCAGAGAACAGTAGCATTTGAGTAAACTGAAGAATGTTTCAAGCATAGGAACTCGGTTAATGGTACTCTAACTACTGAACTACTAGTCTTTAATTACAGCAGTTAAACTAGTACAAACAGATTTTACAAAGAGTAGGTGTAATTTTTCATTCTAACATATTCCAACAAGTAACAGCATAGTATACTGACTGTTTTGGCTGATTTTCATTGTTAATAAAATGGATATAGAATCACCCAGAAAGCATATCTTTGGGTGCGTATTTGAGTGTAATTCTGAGAGGAAAAAGAAAGACAAACCCTGAATGTTGATAGTATCATCCAAATGGGCTGGAATACCATTCTGGTTTTGGGGAATGAGAGAGAGTGGATGAAGCACCAGCTCTCATCGCTATCTGCTTCCTGGCTACAGACTTTGTGTGATCAATTGCCTCATGTTCCTTCTGTAGTTGCATCTTGCCTTGCCAGGGAACTGTTAGTACTGGTCACATCTTTTGGGTGTGGTTTCAGGTGCAGACATGACCAATTAGATTTAAGGGAGAGGAGAAGAGGGTTATTTACTCCCATCTGTTTAAGTCCTTCCCTTTATCCTTCTGCCTTCATCCTTCTACCATGCCTTTACTTCCTTATTCCTCCAATTGCCTTTGAATCTGACATTTTGACACAGTGATGAGAGAAAGAACTATAGCATGTACTAAATATAGTAAACCATAATGCTTAGTACATGAGTATAGTTAATGTGTTATGAAGAACATGGGATTGACAAGCATAGTAAGTGGGAGTTCCTTTTCATAGCACAAACTCTAATATAATTTTTCCAAAGTAATGCACCTCACTTTGTCTGCCATATGTTGATCACCATCAAAGGAACAATTACTGAAGTTATCAAATCCTGGCGTTTTTTGTGGAACAGCAGTTTCATGTTAATTTTTAATAATGTGCCAAAATTAAACCTTAAAATCAATACTTTTATTTTTAAAAGCAGAGATAAGATCAAGTGGGGCTAAATTCAAATATAGGACATATTTAGGAAAACCCACACTAAGCTAGGACATGTACTAGCTCCATCATGAAGAGTAAATAAAGACAGAGATTGGAAGTCATCACACACCACTGAAAAAATATGGATACTCATCAGTTCAGAGCATGGAAACATATAGTTATCATCTCTGCCTTTTATTGTTCATAATGTGCCTCTGGATCCCAGTAATACAATCCCTACATGTAGATAGTATTGAATAACTGAATTATTAGAACCTTTTAAAATCAGAATATTGATACCAGAGTAAAGAAAACTAATCAATTACAATTTAATAGATTTGTGTAGGAGAATAATGAAAAATAGGGCATTGTCTTATTTCTCACTGTAAATCTAGAACTTAGCATAAGAATACACTAGATAAGTACGATAAATATTTGTTGCATAAATGACTATGTGTAATACATTATAATGGCATAATAGCACTAGAAAAAAATAGAAAACCTCAGTGATTGTGGTTACATGAAATTACTCATTATATAATTTTCATTTAAGCAACCAGAAATTTTACTCAAGTAACTGGCCAATTTCATTTTTAAACAAAGAGGTTGAATTGAGTTTATTTAATTAACTATCCATATAATTTATTAGCATGGCTAATTGAACTATAGATTACTATGGTATCACAAGTAAATATTTCTGATTAAGGAAAATAAACTGAAATATAAATGATCATTGCAGCTAAGTCAATCTGAAAATGGAAATAAAACAGGGTAGTTTTAGTAAGGTAAATCTACAAGCACAAAGCAATGTCAAACAAAAACAGAAAGTCAGGATCTCGTATTTAAATAATAAAACGTCTATATGTCTTTCCTCAATGGTATGATACTATATTCTTAATGTAGATATTGCCCCAAAAATCTTATCCTGAAACCTAATCTGCTAGGTAAGATTATTAAGAGACTGAAGACTTTGGGACATGATTACATCACATGTGTAGGGTACTCATGAATAGAATTTGTATCTGTATAAAAGAGGCCTAAGGTAGCTTGTTTATACCTTCTACCAGGTAAACATACATAACAATCATCTATAAGGAACTGGTCATGTCCAAATACTTAATCTGCTTTCACTCTTCATCATGGATTTCCCAGCCAGAACTAAGGGCTATAAATTTGTTGTATATAAACTACCTAGTCTAAATTATTCTAGCAGCCAAAACAATGAAAAATATAATGTGTAATTATCTTTAAAACTTTTTAGTGTGTGTGTGTGTGTGTGTGTGTGTAAGGATGTACACATCCTAAGGCATGTGTGTGTAGGTCAGAGGACAACTTGCAGGAGTGGGCTCTACCACATGGATTCCAGGTCTCACACTCAGGTAGCAAGGCTTAGCAGCATGTACTTTATCCATCATGTCAGTACTATACAATTAATCATCTCGTCCTAGAAAAAATTCATACAAAAGACACAAGGAAAACACACAAACAATTATACCTAAATAAAAAAGTGACCAAATGGATTGAAGTGGTAATTTATGTAAAGCTTCTTCTAAGTCTATTGTGAAAAAAAATTGCATTTCCTAAAGTTGTATACACAATGAAATCTTTGTTTTCAACTTGCTATTTGACAAGTTATAAAGAGGAGGGGAAAAGGACTAAGATGTTATCAACCACAGTCTGTTAAAGAGTACTACAAATGTAATATATCTTCCTCAAATTATCAAAGTCTCTGTGAAAAAAAAATCAGAATTTGATTCAGAGGTTTTATTAATACACAGTTCCAAACATTCTCTGGGCAAAATGAAATCTACTTGCAATGCTGACATTTTGGATGAATTTAGATAATTACAGAAATCTTCAAACTTAAGAAAATTCAGTACAGCAAAAGAAAAGAAACAATTGTAGAGATTCTAATGGTAAATTGTGAGTAAAAAACGAAGAGCAGCATTACTTCATGGAAATATTTTTATTGAACAAACTTCAACTTTAAGCTGATTCCACCTTCCTATGTTCAGAATTGCACTTTCTGGTCTTTGCTTTTTCCATACTGATTTCAATTAAGGTCCATTGCCAAAACTGTAGTAAGCAGTACAAATTGCTCTTCTCTTCTTTGTGTCTTTGCCGCCAAAATCTCTTCTGCTGCCTTAATCACAACATATGGAATACAAAGGAAAAAATATGACCTCTTTTTGGTTTATATTCTTAGAGCTGAATATATATATATATGTATATATATATATACATATATATATATATATATATATATATATTTCAAGAATCTTCTCTAGGTTTTCTTTAAGAATAACTTTTTTTTAAAAAGAAGCCACTGATTTTTGGAAAGGAAGTATGGTGGGAAGCCAGCCAGGCTCATTGTCCCCTTTTTGGCCACCTTCCTATTGCAGCTGGTTATCTGAAGGCTGGGCAGTATGTAAAAATATCATGTTAGAAAGGCTAAATTTGTGCTTCTCACTTCTCCCTGGAAACCTGTGTTTTAAAAGAACCCTGAATTTAAGTTGATCATTGTTATTATTGTAAGGACCCTTACCTAGTCTAAATGCTGAAAATTATCTTATTTGAACCTTTTCAAGCAGAGAAAATCCTATCCACCATTTTGAATGAAGCTTTGAAATGCTAATGGAATTTGACAATATTCTGGTTGAACTTCCAGCTGTGATTTTCCTTTGATTAAAATAAATAAATAAATGGTAGAGCACCAACTTTGTCACCTGAGCATTGTTAAAGCTGACATTTGCAAAACAAGTATGCTAATATGACATTTTCCTGTCTTCTTGGTACTTTGGTGTGATCTGACAATGAACCCAGAGAACTTTCTGAGAAACCTTTGGTATTTGACCAAGTGCCACCTATATATCAGGTGACTTCAAACTACTGTCATATTCTTGCCTCCCCACCACAATTTAAAGGAATATCCCACACTAAAACTCAAGGAATTGCCTCATCTCCCAACTAAATAAAACAGCACAGCTAGTTCACAGACTGCTTTTTAGAAACTGCAGAGTCCTTCCAGTGAAAAAGTATTGCTAGGGACATGCAGAGACAAGCTTCTATACCTGAGAACTCTCAGGATTCCATAGGTTTCGTGTAGACACACCAAATCTCATTCTTTGTTTTGTAATCAGAAAGGAAATAGGACACCAATAAGGGTTATTTCATAACATTGCCTTTACTTCTCATGATCAAAATATGAATATTGTTAGTGCATTTAAAATCTGGGACATTGTCAAAACTAATTTAACTGAGAATTATGAGCTCTTTTCTTTAAAACATATTTTACTGATTATTTAATCACACTAATATCATTTTTCAAACTGGACACAGTGTCAAATTGCCTTCTAAACTCAAATAATTGATCTTTGAAGTATAGCTATTTTGGTTGCATGTTTGGCCTTTAAAGTTAAATTTTTATGTGTCCCATGTTTTTAATTTAAGTTGTTTGAGAATTTCATATATGTATACTGTATTTGTATCATTTACACCACTTTCTCTGCCCATATAGCTCCTCCCATATCTTCCCCACTCCCTCTTGAATTGATGACCTCCTCTTCATCAATTGCTGTTATACAATATTTACATAGGCATATATAAATACATCCTGAAGAGTCCATTTAGTGTTGCAGTGTTGCTAATATGGAAAGATGTTTGGATAACTCATCAGTGGTGCCCGTCTCTGAAGATGAACGATTCTCTTTCTCAGCAACTGGTCAAAAAGCATAGAATGTTTCATATTTTAATGTTAACCCATTTTAATATATATATGCACACATACTATATATATCATATATCCATATGGATATATATATATATACATACATACATACATACATACATACATACATATATGGAAGCTAAGCCATGTGAACCATGTGGACTGGCTGTAATTCCCTCAAAAACCATAAACTAACAGAAACACCAATACCATGGAGAAGAAACCTTTAAATGGTTAGTTTGGATAGTTTAAGTAACTCTGAAAATTTTGAAAATTATCAATGTAGCCCTGGGTTGCCTCTCAGAGTTTGGAGTAGGCCCCTGTGGTTGACAACTCACACTTAAGGTGCCAGACTTGGATGATTCTATCTAGATATACTCTAAAAGCATCCTCACTGTGACCTAGCAGCCATGGCTCCAGAAAACACTGTGCAAGCTGCCAAAAGAGGGGAGTTTTACCCAGCCGCAATACCTATGCACCACAATTACCAGCATGACAAGATATGCATAAGGGTGCAATAAGTGGTTCTCCCATGTCAGTGACAACAAACAGCTGTCTTACTGGACTTCAGGCCCACTCAACAGGAAAGAAGTCATGCCTGGTACTGGAAACTTATTCAGCGCCCTGAGGATAGTGAAGTCACTGACCTCAGAAAAGAATCTACCACTGACATTTTGCTGGACCTGCATAATTACTTGTTACATTCTAAATCTCATCCTTAATACCACAGATAAGTGTAGCTACCACACCCACACCTCCTCAAATAAATGGAGACCATCACAGAAAACCACACCTGGACACAATGCAGAGATCAACAGATCATCACACACACACACACACACACACACACACACACACACACACACACACACACTCACACACACACATAAACACACACACTACAGCTCCTACATTATTTTTGGCTCAGAGAATATAACAGAAGGAGATATGGAATACTAGTAAGAGCCAGAGTACCAGAAAGTCTGCTGTGACAGTTTCTCGTAGTATGGCTAAAGAAGACCAGAACAATGGCAATATCAATGGATGTATAATGTGGAGGGAAATTTTCATGGTGTAAAACACCTAGATAAAGATACAAAAGCAACTAATGACTGCTGGAATAAGAATTAGCCTCTGGGCATCTCCAGGCCTGGGGCCTGCTGGCAGGTCCACTCACACCCAGTGTCCCAAACCATGCAGAGGCTGCTGCCAATCCTGTGCTCGTCCTGGCCCAGCTCAGGGGAGAGGCAGGTCAATTCTCTCCAAGCAGATCAAGACATCCAGAGTCTGCTGACATAACAGTGCTAGTTCTGCCTCAACACACCCGGAGAGGGAGTCTCTCACACCTGCCTACACCCATCCTGAGACCCATCAGAGTACTGGACATGATTGCACCCACGGGAAGAGAACCTTGGGCCTGTACTGACCAGAAGAGGAAGAGACCCCACCTGCACCCACCAGAAGAAGGGATGGGAAGATGACAATATAACAACACATTCAACAACAGAAAAAACAACACAGTACCACAAAAGTCTAGTGACTGTGTACCAGCAAGACCTGAACAACCAAACACAGATGAAGCAGAAGAGAATGACCTTAAACACAAATTTATAAAGATGATAGAGACCCTAGAAGAAGAAATGAGAAAATTCTTTAAAGAAATGGAAGAAAAGACAAAACAAAAATTGCAAAAAGCAATTCAAACAGTGCAAGAAAGAAACACAATCTAAGGAAATGCTGGAATTCGAAAAGCTGAATAAATGATCAGGGACTATAGATGCAAGCATAACCAACAGAATACAAAAGATGGAAGAGAGAATATCATGCATTGAAGATACACTACAAAAAATAGATTCATCGACAAAAGAAAATCTTAAGTCCAACAAAACCTAATACAAAATACCCAGGAAATATGTGACACGATTACAAGGCCAAACCTAAGAATATTAGGTATAGAAGAATATAAAGAAACCTAACTCAAAGGTGCAGAAAATATATTCAACAAAATCATAAAAGAAAAATTTCCCAAAATAAAGAAAGACATGACAATGAAAGTACAAGCTTACAGAACACCAAGTAGAGTGGACCACAAAGAAAGTCCCCTCTTCACATAATAATCAAAACAACAAACATACTGAATGAAGAAAGAATTTAAGAACAGCAAAGGAAAAAGGCCAAGTAGCATATAAAGGCAAACCTATCAGAATCACACCTGACTTTTCCATGGAAACTCTGAAAGCCAGAAGGTCCTGGATAGATATTCCACAGAAACTAAGAGAACACAGAAGCCAGCCCAGACTACTATACCATGCAAAGCTTTCAGTCACTATAGATGGAGAAAACAAGATATTCCATGACAAAACCAAATTTAAACATTTGGTTTAAATTTTTACATATGCAGAAATCCAGCCCCACAGAAGGTACTGGAAGGAAAATTGCAACTCCAGGGAAGTTAACTACACTCAAAATAAACATAGGCAATAGATAATCCCACTAGAGCAAAAGCCAAAAGTAAACACAGGTAAATGTATACAAAATATCACCACCACCACCACCAAATCTAAAACAAACAAGAGTTAACAATCAACAGTCCTTATTTTCCCTCAATATTAATGGTCTTGACTCACCTATGAAAAGACACAGGCTAACAGAATGGATACAAATCCATGCTTCTGCTTCATACAAGAAACACACCTCAACTTCAAAGACAGAGGTCATATCAGAGTAAAGGTTTGGGAAAAGATTTTTCAATCAAATTGACCTAGGAAAAAAGCTGGATTAGATATCCGAATATCTATCAAATTAGACTCCAAACTAAAATCACTTAAAAGAAATGAAGAAGGTAATTTCATATTCATCACAACAAAAATCCATCAGGAAGAAGTCCCAATTATGAACATCTACGCACCAAATACAAAGGCACCCACATTTATAAAAGAAATATTACTAAAACCCAAATCACACATCAAACCCCATATACTTATAGTGGGAGACTTCAACACCCCACTCTCAACAATGGACAGGACTACCAGATAGAAGCTTAACAAAGAAACAAAGGAAATCACAAAAGTTATGACCCAATTGGGCTTTACAGACATCTATAAAACAATACATCCAAACAAAAAAGAATATACCTTCTTCTTAGAATCCCATGGAACCTTCTCTAAAATTGACCACATACTCAGCAATAAAGCAACCCTCACAGTTACAAAAAATTGAAATAACTCCCTGTATCTTGTCAGATTACCATGCCTTACTTATATTAGAATTCAGCAACAACACAAATTGCAGAAACCCTATAAACACGTGGAAATTGAACAATGCTCAAATGCACCATTCCTGGATAAAGGAAGAAACAAAGAAAGAAATCAAAGATTTCCTTGAATTCAATGAAAATGAAGGCACAACAAACCCAAAGCTGTTCTAAGAGGAAAGTTCATAGGACTAAGTGCCTACTTGAAGAAACAGGAGAATAGACACTGAGCAAATTGGGAGAATTGGTAATGGGAGTGGGAGTCATTAGAAAAAGAAGGGGAGAAGAGCAGGGGAGAGGAGGACACAGGGAACAGGAAGATTGAATCAGGGAAAGAATTGAGGAGAGCAAGAAAAGACCAAACTCCTGGAATCCAGTTACAGAGAGGGAGGAATGATGAACAAAGGGGTTAAGACCAGGCTGGAGAAATCCACAGAAATGGCTGACCTGAAGAAAGGGGAGCTCATGGACTTCAGACTGATAGCTGGGAAAACAGCACAGGACTGATCCAGACTGTGTCAGTTACAAGGACTGGGCAGTCTATGGGGCCTCTGGTAGTGGATCAGTATTTGCCCCTAGTATAAGAATGGATTTTAGGATCCCATTTTATTTAGATGGATACTCTCTTAGCCTAGACACACAGGGGAGGGCCTAGGCCCCGCTCCAAGTTATGTGATATTCAACCATGAAAAGCCTCACCCTTCCTGAGAACCACAAATTGGATGGGATAGCATTTTGTTGGGGGGCAGGGAGGAAGGGAAGGGAGAGGTAATTGGGATTGGTGTGTTAAAAAAGCTTGTTTATAATTTAAATTTTAAAAAAAAAAGTGAAGGGGAATAAAAGAAGTAGCCTCTCCCAGTAATGAGCCTTTTTATTGTGTGTTAGATGTAAGAATGTGGTCCCTTAAAATAAGCATACAAATATTATAAAATAAATACAACTCAGAAAGTTGTATTTACTTTGTGCACTCATGTGTGTGGGGGTGTGCGCGCGCACACACGTGCGTGTGTGCATGCGTGCATGTGTGTGTGTGTAAAATAATAACCAAAGAAAAAGAGTGTCAAGCTTACAGGGAAACATGGTAGGTATTTGAAGGAGGGTACCTGGGCAGGGGAAAGAAGTGAGGAAGGCAATGCAATTCTATTTCAATTAAAATCATATGAAAGAATTTTTAGCCAATTAGTCTGTCCTTAAATTTCTGTTCTAGTATGTACATTTCCAGAGATATATTTGGCTTTAGCATTTGGCAGATTCAGGCAAAACAAACAAACTGACAAAAATGTAAAAGCAACAAACCACCATTGATGTTGTTACTGAAGGAAACTGACTATTTTTAAATAATTCAGACAAAAACAGTAAACACAAGTCTTTATGCATTCCTTAGGAATCATTAAAGACAGGGGCTGGTTAATAGCCCTGACCGCTCTTCCAGAGGACCGGGTTTCAATTCCTAGCACCCATATGGGATCTTGCAACTGCCTTTAACATTAGCTCCAGAAGCCCAGACACCTATGGTAAAACACCAATGTATATAAAATGAAATTTAAAAAAAAAATCAGTAAAGGCAAAATTACTGAAAGGTAGACAGAAATCTGAGAATGCCATAGGGCATCACAGGTTCCTTAATTTATTGTACATTACATATATGAATGGGAAGAAATATCAAAAGGCTCTACCCTTAGATGAAGAGCTACAGGCAGTTAGCTACAGGCAGAAAGTTTTCTCCTAGGACAAGACACTAGATAGTTTGTCTAATCCATATTTGGCATTCCTACACACACACACACACACACACACACACACACACACACACACTCATGTGTATATATGAGCAACATTAAATGAGCTCAGAAGCTTGTGTATCTGTGTGCATACATACATAATATATATATATATATATGTGTGTGTGTGTGTGTGTTTAATAATATACATTTAAAGGGGAAAAGGTCATGAATTAGAAAAAATATGGAAAGACAAAGGAGGAGTTTGATGGGGAGATAGAGTTAAAAGAATTTGCCCCTTTTCTTTAAAAATCTTTACTAAAAATATAATCCATATATATATTTTGGGACTCTGTCTCATACATGTTGGTTGTGTTCTGTCTTGATTTTTTTTTTTTTACAAAACTGATAAAACATCTGTTTCAATGAAGTAACTTTATCAATGAAAATGTAGTTAACTCTTTGTGAAATACAGGCAAAATATGTCAATATTCCCAAGGACATTGCTGTTCTGTCCTGTCAACAATTTTAAACTAACTTCATGCAAGATGGAGGTTTAAGTCTCCTTATACAGAAAGAGCTTTGCTTAAAAACATCTAACTCTCTACAGTCAGTAAGTTTTAATGAGTAAAACATGAATGTTTATTTTTTTCTTGGACCTTCACAATTAACATATTACATATACAAAATATTATATAACTTATGTGATATAATAATATCATATATAATATATGGCTCTTTCTGTGCTATAATAGCACTTAAACAATTGTGACATACAGCACATATCTAACAAAGTAAAAAATACACTACCTCACCTTTTATAGACTCATCTTTGTTAAAGAAAAAATAGAGGTTTCCATTGAGCCCCCCTTTTTTATTTTTCAATATTTAACACTTATGCAGAGAGGTAAAATCAATGATACTGTGATTTGGCAAGTAGAGCATGATCTCATTTTGTAGTCCCAGAAGGCCTAGAGTTTACTGTGCAGACTAGACTGGTTTCTTTGTTCTTTTTCTTTAAAAGTTGTTTTGTTCCCATTTTACCTACCATCCATAGTTCCTCCTCCTCCGGCTTCCCCCTACTTTCCCCCCATCTAACTCTCCATCTACTCCTTAGTAAGAGTAAGGTCTCCCATGGGGAGTCAACAAAGACTGGTAGATCAAGTCAAGGCTGGACCAAGCCCCTCACCACTGTAACAAGACAGAGCAAGGTACCCTCTATAGGGAATGGACAACAAAATGTCACTTCATGCTCCAGGGACAAACTTGTTATGCATCTTACATATTCAGCCATGAAGATAATCATGGTGATAATACTTAGTGTTTACTCAGTCCTTGCTATTTGTCAGACACAAGTAAATATCCGTACTTGTGTTTTCTACAAAGCTGTATACAATTGGTACTTTGTAACATCCATTTTACAGATGATGAATTCAATCTAAAATAAGTTAAGCATCATGATAGCACAGAGGTATTAAGTGGGAGAGTTAAGAATGCTCTGCTTCCTCTCCCATGAGCATTACTATTACTTCAGCATTCTCAAATTGTTAATCACATATAGTACTCTAAGAAAACTGACTTTTAAACATTATGCAAGGGAGTCTGACTAGGGATAACCTGTATGCATATTTGCATAGTCCCTCAATGATGGGAGATGTTATTCTGTAAATATATTTCTCATACTGATTAATGAATAAAGTACTGTGCGCCAATGGGAAAGCAAGATAGGTGGGACTAAGAGACAAAGAGGAAAGAGGAAGTAGGAAGTAGGAGTCAACATGGAGAGCCCGGAGAGGTAGCACGCCAGCTGCTCTGGCCAGTAAGATGAGCCGCATGGAAATACTTAGAATAGTAGAAATGGATTAATATTTAGGACAGAGCTAGCTGCTAAGAAATGATAGTAACTGGCCAACAGGACTGTATCAAATACAGAGTCTCTGCTTGTTATTTGGGGCTGGCGTGGCGGTGGGACCAGGCGGCCGGCGGGGAGGAACAAAGAGTGGGACTAGACCGGAGGCATATTCGTAACACCTCAACATCTTCAATGACTTCCAAGAAAGAGAAACTGATTCTACAATTAAATTTCTGTTCCACTTGTGTGGCATATTAATACATTTTGATACACTTGCTATAGTCATCTCTAAACACTAAGAATTTCATCCATTTAGCAGATGACTACATGGGTATATTATTTAATCTTTAGTCAGGATTAATTTAAAATCTTAGCATATGTCTTTGAGAAAAAGGAATGGATGAGAAAGTGAACCAGCTGATGACTAAATGCCTTTCAAAATTAAGCTTTATGCAAACAACACGTTTATTACTCATTCCACACACATATTTGGAGAATCTTGTACCTGCCAGGAAAAGCTCTGGAATAGATAGCATAGAAATAAAAACATCTATGTGCCTGGAAGTTAACAACAATCAGCTTGAAGAAAATCTACCATCCATAAACAAAATGTCATAAAAACAAAGGACATTTGGATCATCACTAAATTAATGTATGGTTCTATGATGTGTGGGGTACATTAAAATAATTCCTTTTAAGTAAAATATAGAAATAAATGAAGATAGACAAGTAGACACTACCACCAATGTTGCCATGATTCAGAAATCAATCTAATGAACAATCAAGTTTTTCAAAGCCTCTGACAAGTCAAAGCAAAAAATTAAAAGAATTAAAAGCAGGCATGCATTAATACAATATGTTTAAAATATTATAATACTAAGGGACCTGTAGACACAGGTGATATTTATTTAACTGATTGTGAATCATATAATTTTGAATTCAGAAACTTGTAATTAGACCCGCATGGATGGATTTCATGAATCCCTCAGTTCTCTGAAAATGTATATACAAGCAATGTGAATGTGTATTTCCCACTGTCCAGATAGTTCATAGTTTTTTTCTAGATTCTAAAGAATGTCCTGTACCCATTCTGTACATTATTGCCACTCTTCTCTAATGCTATTTTTAAAAGCAACATGGTGAAAGACATCAGAAAGGAGAGAATGGGCTATTGGCAACACAAATGCTTTTTAGTACAGAGAGGAATGATAACTGGCTAAACTGTTATGAGCCAATTTCTAAATGACCAGAAGTCAAGTTTGTGCCTTAAAAATCCTTCAAATCTTACCAATGGTGCTACAGTTTTGTATACAATTAATAGTAAACTTGATGAGAATTTTCTATCTACCAAGGAATTACAAAGAATCATCACACTGAATACAAGCCAGGTCTGAGGCTACTTAACTGAAAATCATGTTGGGAATGGCCCAGAAACAAATACATTGATTATAGCCTTGACAAGTATGTGTTTGGGAGACTGTAGGTGTTGAAAGAAGACTAACAGGAGGATAAAATGAGAACTTTGATAAATGTAGTCTTATCTCAAGGTCACTGAAGGGAAAGGAAATACTAGTTCACTTACATATCAGCATGAATAGCTTTGAATAATTAAACATGTATTTTAATAATCCTCTTTGGCTTTACCACTGCCATCAGTATCCACAAAGAAATCCCATTTGATATGCTCTTTGTTCCACAAGCCTGGCAGAATTCATGGTCTTAATTCACCAGCTAAATCTCAGATCATCAGTCTACCATTATTCTCTTGCATCACTGATCATACAGAAATAGGATGTGTTTGATCCACTCTTTTTTCCCAGGAGTGAGAAATATGTGCACCTGCATTTGATTTGTCACTTGTATTTGTATGATGACATATAAGGAAATGGAATAGGTCTGACCTAACTGGTTAAAACAGAAACTGAATCTTCAACTACAATTCCCTCCTAACATGGAACTCTTAGAAATTTAGTTGGACATTGCTTCAATATTAAGATAAATCATTGAGTATGATCATAAGAGCAAAGTTATCTCAATAGGGTTTTCCATAGCTATTCCATCTGCCTCTGTCTTCCTCTCCTTCAGTCACTTGTATTGAACTTTCCTTTAAGAAACATTGAATCTGTAGATTGCTTTTGGCAAGATTGCCATTTTTACTATGTTGATCCTATCTATCCAAGAGCATGGGAGATCTTTCCATTTTCTGGGAATTTATTTAATTTCTTTCTTTAAAGACAGAAAGTTCTTGCTATATAGGTCTTTCACTTGTTTGGTAAGCACTACCCCAAGATACTTTATGTTGTTTGTGGCTATTGTAAAGGGGGATTTTCTCTGATTTCTTTATCAGCCCATTTGTTGTCTGTATATAGTAGTGCTACTGATTTTTGGGTTTTTTTTTTAGTTAATCTTGTATCCTGCTAATTAGCTGAAGGTGCTTATCAGCTGTAGGAGTTCCCTGGTAGAGCTTTTTGGGTCACTTATATAAACTATCATATCATCTGCAAATAGTGACAGTTTGACTTCTTCCTTTCCAATCTGAACCCCTTTGATCTCCTTTTGTTGTCTTATTGCTTTAGCTAGAACTTCAAGTACAATATGGAAGAGATACAGAGAGAGTAGGCAGCCTTGTCTTGTTCCTGATTTTAGAGGAATCGCCTTAAGATTCTCTCCATTGAGTTTGATGTTGGCTGTTGGTTTACTGTGTATTGCTTTTATTATGTTTAGGTATGTTCCTGTTATTCCTGATCTCTCCAAGACCATTATCATGAAAGCATGTTGAATTTAGTCAAAGGCTTTTTCAGCATCTAGTGAGATGATAATGTGGCTTTTATTTTTCAGTTTGTTTATATGGTATATCACATTGATATATTTTCATGTGTTGAACCATCCCTGCAATTCAGGGATGAAGCCTACTTGGTCATGGTGGATGATTGCTCTAATGTGTTCTTGGATTTGATTTGCCAGTTTTTATTGAGTACTTTTGCATCAATGTTCATGAGGAATATTGGTCTATAGTTTTCTTTCTTATTTGAATCATACAAAGTTTCTCACAGGAACAAGATCTCATGAGCATATTGGGAGTAGGAATCAGTGAGTGAAGAACGAGTTAGGAGAAAGAGAAGGGGAGGAGAGGTGAGCATGTGGGACTAGCAAGATTGAGTTGGGGTATGAATAGACAAGAGCAAAAAAGGTGGGGGGAGAGGGGAGCCATTATAGGTTTGAAGAGAAAACTGACTATAGAGAAATGTCCAAAGACCTACAAGGATGACCCCAACTCACAATCTGAGCAACAGTGAAAAAGCTACCTTAAATGCCCTTCCCTGATGAGATTGATGACTAACTTAATATGCCATCATACAACCCTCATCTAGTAGTTGATGGAAACAGAAGCAGACATTCACAGCTAAACACTGAGCCTAACTGGAATCCAGATGCAGAGAGGAAGGAGTGATGAGAAAATAGGGGCAATACCAGGCTACAGAAACCTACAGAGATAGCTGACTTGAACAAGGAGGAGCTAATGAGCCCTCAGACTGATAGCTGGGAATCCAGCAGTGGACTGACTCAGACCCCCTGAACATGGGTCTTAGTTAGAAGACCTGGACAGTCTAAGGGACCTCAGACAGTGGAACCAGGATGTATCCCTGCTACAGGACAAGACTTTGGAAGCACATTCCCCATGGAGAGATACTACCTTAGCCTAGAGGCAGGAGGGAGGGCCTAGTCCCTATTCCAAATGACTTGACAGATTTTGCTGATTCCTCCTGGAAGGCATCACCCTCCCTGTGGAGTGAGGGTAGGGTGGGATGGGAGGGGGACCGGAGAGCATGGGAGGAAGGGAGGGAGAGGAAACTGTTATGGATATGTAAAATAAGAAAAAAAAAGAACCATTGGTTTGCCCAATGATACATGGGTACCTGATGTAGTAGCATTTTGTGAGAAATTAACCTTCTATCCTTTCTATGACACCACAATGAAGTGCTATATACACTCCAATGCAAATGGCTACCCCAGACATTACTCCATTTCACTTTGGCTCATAGGGATGCCCTTAAATTAAAGTTTTCAATTTCTGAAAGACTTTGTAAATAGTTATCTTTTAAGGAATATCCAAATTCAAGGCTAATTAATGAGTCCTGTGCCCTGTACAGAATATATAACAATTTTGTTTACCATCTGCCTTTGTCACAACTGGAGTGGTAGCTTTATGAGAACATTGAATTTGTTTTTTTCACCAGCATAGTCCATGAATCTAAAACAATGCCAGGAGCCCATTAGATGGTCAGGAAATGCTTCCAGCTGTGAAAATTATTGGGATTCTTTCTGATCACTGTATCACCTAAATACTTCTGCTAAGAGAGCCACATTACTTTTTTATTTCTAAATAATATCTGATATTACTAAATGACATTTTTCACACTGGCCAATTAGGATCTCTGATTTAATTCAGAAATCAGTATGTCAAGGTCATGCTTCTCCCAAGAGCATGTTACACTTGTCTCATTATCACCATTTGTAAATCCTGAGCTTTTTCTATTAGTCTGGGTCACTCCTTGGATATTGCCTGGGTCCAGTTGAGGCTTGGGTTTATTTTAGAAGCTTTAAAACAGGCGTATATATTTAAACCCATATCCAAAGCACATATCTGTTTGTAATTATAGCTTATTTCCTGTCTTCCTTTTTTCCTCCAAAGCAAAAAGGCAGGTATTTAAAAATCTACTTCAAGAACTTGGACTAGAGTACACCTTCTTGCTAGAAGTTGCCTTGTTTGTTCTAAACAAAAGAAAAACCCAATCTTCTAAGGTCAACGTTGTTACCAATTTTCCCATTGTGCAGTTCTAATGAAAGAAATATGTATGTAGTGTTGAACTAGAGACACTCCAGGGATGAGAAATTAAATAGAATGTCTCAAGGTAACCTGGATACAAACAGATGGACAAATGCTGGATCTTCAGCTGCACCATTCGGTGGGGTTTCCTTTCGCCAATTTGAATGTCTCTGAGGATGAGAGCCTTTACACCTGACACATCTGTGCTCCAGATCCCCTGCCTTTAAAATGACTTTTCTGAGTGTTATTGGAAACAGCAACATTAAGATAATGGCAGGTATGACAGTGAAGCATGCCCAAGGGAAGCAAAATAAATGGAATCAATTAGTATCATAAATATTGGTTCCCTTTTCACATGCCTTTAGCATCCATTACACTCACACACACACACACACACACACACACACACACACACACACACACACACACACATATATATATATATATATATATATATATATGTATATATATTTCTGAGGTTCCAAGCATTAAATGACTTACTTTAATCAGATACCAACAATTAAAAGAAAAAGACCGAAGTACTTTTATTTTGTTATTCTCAACCCCTACCTCTTTACAATATCACCTGGATTTACAAAGCACAACAGAACAAAAATGCCTCAATATAATCCATTGTTTGTGTAAATTAAAAAATCCAGACACAACAACAGTGGTTTAAATAAACCTATTTAATAGAAAACTGCGTGGTCTAATTTACTTGATTTAATGAAAACTCACTTGTAGCCCAGTATAAATGAAGACAAAATGTGCATGACCAGCAGCTCTGTTCAAATGGGCACTAGCAGAATGTATCATTTTGAGGTCAGCTGTCATTCTGTTTGAATGGGTCCCTTAACAGACCACAGAGCAGATGGAAAAGGCCAGTACTACATGACTCCCTGACTTAATTATACCATTACTGAGACAGCATATGGACTTTGTATGTACTAGAGAATTTTATGCAGTGAATTTATTTGCACATAAATTCTGCGATATGCTTCATTTGGTTTTATGTTACCTTCAATATTTATATTTCATTTTAATTGAATCATTTTTATCTATGGATTAATAGGTCAGGCTGTTCTACCAATTACAGCTGACTCTTGTTCAAGCTTGTATTTTTTTAAAGTGGGGAATTTGAATTAATGTCTTACTCAAGATTGTTCAATTTAGAACAAGATTTCAATATTTCCCACAACCATCATTACTAAAATTAGAGGGAAAATCTTAATGACTAGCTTTGTCATACCTTCAGAGGTCCAGAAAAGAGCTCCCATGTTTTGATAATCTTTTGTTGTTACTATTGTTTTTTGTTTTAAATTGGTCTGCCATCTAGTAAAAATGCACAACAAGGCCGCAAAACCCTAGAGAAAACTCAGTTTTGTGGGAAACATGTCACCTTACAAACCATCCCAAAGTCTAATCTGTGGGAACTGCAGATCTAATTCACTTAAAAGGGACTTTGAGAGCTCCAGGATTTTTCTGCAAATCTGTCATATGAAACTCTGCATGGACACAGTATGCATCACTAGAAAATAATTTAAAACTTCTGCAGACATTCGGAAGTATAGTCTAAGTGCTAAATTTAGGTGACAGCACAGATAAAACAGGAAGTGAAATACTGCCTGAAGAAACCAGCCCTTGACTTGGTCAGAGCCAGAATTTAGATCTACAGTCCACAATATATCAGCAGCTGTAATTTAACTGGATTCCCAGAAGAGCAATAAAAGGGTGGCTCGGGAAGAGGGCAGTAACATCAGACACATACAAGCCTTGGTTTCTACTCCAAAGGATCTTTCACTTGATTCTTGCCAAAGGCAGATTTAATTTGAACTCAAATAAATATTAAGGCAGAGAGATAAATGGATAATGCTTGATGATGAATATTTAAAGGTTATTTCATTTATTTGAAATTGGTAGAATAATGTGAATGAGAGAGTAATTATTTTTCTACCTACATAAAGACGCATATATTTTTTGAAGTCTTTACTCCTTTTTTTCCTGTATGGGGACATTGGAGGGTCTGAATATATGTGTCTAGGACATACTTATAGAGGACAATCTAATTTAAGTATACTTTTCTTTTTCTTCATAAAGAAGACGTCTTACCACAGTTTACAAATCCACTGTGACAATGTCAGAATAGGCAGCACAGCCTCTAGTGTCAGACTGTCTGGTTTGAGTCTTAACTAGCCACTTAAGAGACACTGGACCATGAACAAATCTGAGCCTAAATGTTCCTCTCAGTAAAAACTGAAAATAATAACAATATCTATGGTTATGCTTGATTCTGAAGATTAAACCAGTTTATGTAATGTGCTAGGCAAAACTTCCCTAAATGTAGCTGCTTCAATTACCATAGTTGGTCTTTATCATTGTTGTCATTACAATAATGGTCTTTTCTAATCCACTGATCAACTTGTCTGTAGTACTAACTATTCTGTCTTAAGCTTTAGTGTTCATGCTATATATTCTTTGTGTATCATAGCTGCACATGGTTTGTTTATACATTCTCCCCTAACACTGCTTGTGTGAATATATGTGGTGGCGGTAAGCTAATCCTTTCCCTGGATAAAGCCAATTCAACTTCCTTCACAATTAAAAAAAAGGAGAGTGAAAAAACATATTCAAGAATAGAATAAATGTCACAGTAACCTAAAGCTCCCACAGAACTAGAGGTATAGGAGAATGAAAATTCAGAGCCAGACAGGAAGCCACTTTGCAGAATGTGGGGTCATGCAGCTGTTTAGAACGAAGCAGAAATTACAAACTGTGTAATTCCAGAAAGCTAGAAACAGGGAGATGAGCTGACTAATAATTTCTAATTCTTTTGCAATAAGGTTCCGTATGACTTCCTTTATCCTCAAAACATTTTCCCTTACTCATCAAATTCCTTGTGCTTGTATTCTCATTCCCTTTAAACACAGCCTAGTTTCTTTGCAATGGATATACATGATTAGGTTTATTTATTGAGTTGAGTAAAAACAGTAGAAGTCCATTGTAAGAGAATTTGTAGCTAAAAACTAGGCTATATCACAGGTGAGTATGTCTTATGAAACAAAATGAAGTGAGCCTGGCATCTCTCTAAGACTGCCATCCATATGACATGTTCCCAAGGAACAAGTTTCATCAACCAGTATATTACTTACCTACCAAAGCATAATTTATATTTACATAATTTTATAAAGCAAAGAACGCAACAGAAGCACGCCCTTACTTTCATTCCTACATCTCATTTCTCTCTCCCTCCCTTCCCTCCCCCACCCCGTGTGTGTGTGTGTGTGTGTGTGTGTGTGTGTGTGTGTGTGTGTGTATGCACATGTTTACATGCACATGTATTAGCAGGGATGGAAGGGGAGGAGAAAGGCTATGGTATTGTGAAAGTTTGAAAAATATTCTACCACCAAGTAACACCATAGTCCATTTTAAACAATTGAGACAGAGTTTCTGTTGCCCAGCTTGGCCTTGAATTTGCAATTCTTCTGGCTCAGGTGTAAATGAAGGTAAGCAATACTGTATTGGCCTATGCATTGTCATTTTTGCTTTTTATTGGAGTTATATACCACATGTTTTTGAGCTAATGCACATGATGGACATTTCATAATATCCTCACACTTCTCTGCTGGCAGGGGAATGGCTATCTGTACATGCTGTTCCCCAAACAGAAATCATCAGCTATCATTTAAACACCAAATCTGGAGAAATGAAAAGCAATATATATTTCAGAAGAACAACCGACATTGTGTATAAGTCCGTGGAGGATTGGGGCTTTTGTAATATCTTTTGCTCTTTATTTCCTTTTCTTTCCTTGGCTAACTTAGTATTCTAAAACATAACTACAGAGCTGAGGTAGCAAAAAACTAATGGTAGTCTGCTCAGACATTTCACATGAATCACCTCTTTGGAGTGCATTTAATTCTAACACAAATTACCCTCAATTTGCAGGCATATTTGTGAATCTGGTAAGTGGATTAGTCAGTCCTGAGCTCCCACTAGCTGCTGCCAACATGAGAACAACAGAGAGTAGCTGCCTGGTAGTACTCTTTTCCTCTCATTTCACCAGCCCTAGGACCACAGGATCTTTTCACTATTGCCTTCTCTAGATATTCAGGTTAACAGCCCTGACAGAGACTAACTTCTCATTTTGACAGGTGTTCATTTTCTTCTGGATTGCCAAAGATCCTATTAAAACTGTTTGTTAACCCTTCCTCAAGTATTCTTTACTTAATCATAATACAACTTATGATTATGATTGCTATTGTGATATGAGAACTTAGTCTCCTTAAATCGTGATTTTGGAATTTCTACTCAAACATTCATTGTGATTTATGAACCTAAACAAGTACTGTCAGGCAAGAATTAAGAAGCAACTCTAAAGAACCATTTATTTCTGCCTTTATTCTGCATAG
The DNA here is from genome assembly GCA_030556225.1 of Cricetiscus sungorus. Lineage (NCBI taxonomy): Eukaryota > Metazoa > Chordata > Mammalia > Rodentia > Cricetidae > Cricetiscus > Cricetiscus sungorus. The sequence goes on from JANBXA010000726.1 coordinate 38,904,988, forward strand.
TTCTGCAAGATAGGAATGAGATCACTATACCTCATGCATTGAAGTGATGCTAAGTAAGCATCTTAAGCCTTCAAGCTAAAAGCCTCAGAGTCTGGCTTCATTTTCTCCAGCAGTGTAGTTGAGTTTCTCTTACTGCATCCTTCCTAGGAGTAGTGTAAGCTGCTGAGGATTAAAGACTGATGATTCAAGGTCTGAATCAAACCCATCATATATGGAATCTTTAACTATGCCTGCTTGGAAAAGACAATAATGATTGTCCCTTTGTATCCTTTGGGATAAGCACAGAGGATCATTTCTATTAGAATCAGGGTATTAAAAAAAATGACAAGAAAATCTCCTACAAAAAATATCTAAATGCCCAAACATAGTCTACCACATCAGTCTCCCTACCTCATCTTTGATCAAATCTATTTATTTCCAACAATTGAACAATTTGACATTAATGGACAAATAATCTTTGCATCTACACTACTGTACAACACCTATACAAAATCAAGTCCTGTCAGACAGCAGTGTCACACAATTTTAGTCCTAGCACTCAGGAGGTAGAGGTAGGCAGAGCTTTGTGAATTCAAGTCCAGCCTGGTCTACAGAGAAAGTTCCAGGATAGCTAGAGCTACACAGAAATATCCAATTTCAAAAAATGAACAAGTCCACCCAAACCCTGGAATATATGGTATGGGATAGATGATCTCCAGGCCTCACTTTATACTGAGGAGCTATTGGTGGGACATGATTGCTGGTAGAATACAATTCATTTTTAAAAAAGAATACATAGTGACTGCATATCTTATGCTCTAGTAAATGTACTGTGCAACCATATATGTATGAGAAACATTAAGTTGATTTAGTGTGCTGTCAAAAGAAATGACTTGAAGTCAGGAAGTAGGTCTGTATGATAGGGGGACATGGAGAAGATAATCTGCATGAAATTCTCAAGAACAAAGAAAAATAACTTAAGAAATAGTCTTTCAGAAATCTTGGTAATTCTCAGGACCTATGGGTATATTTGTTAGCAACATTAAGTCAGCCAAGAAGAACTGGAGCTCCAGATAGTTGTTCTATGAGCTTGACAATAAAAGGCATGAAAGCCCTTGCTCTACAACTTCTATTTCCAAGTAAAAAATAAGTTATATATTAGAACAGTTTTCTTGGCAAGAATTTTTAATTTTTGAAAGCATACTTAAATTAAAAAGGGTAGTTTAGAATTCAGCCATATCTCAGATATTTGCATATGGTTTTGCTACTTTGTGGATGGGTTACAGAAATTCCTGCATTCCTATAATACTTTCCATGAACGGATCCTAGACAAGCTTCACAAATGCATCCATGCCAATTCACCCATTGTCTAGTCTCACCTGGTAAGTATGAACAGTATGGCTATCAAGCCATATAGGAGAAAGATAGCTGTACATAGAAGTGCCAGTCTGTCCTGAAAATATTAAATGACATATTTAAAAACTATGTATATTTAGCATATAATAATAATGATAACATCTGCCAACTATCAAGTGACTACAGTTGGCTAGATTCTTCATATATAGTTTCTATGTATTTTTTACAAATATTCAAGCTAACAATTATTATCTTCATTTTTGAAATCAAACAGTGGATGAGCAGAGGTTTTTTTCCTTATTTTACATATTGATCCCATTTCCCTATCCCTCCCTTCCTCCCTCCCTTCCTCCCTCCCTTCCTCCCTCCTTCCTTCTATCCCTTCCTCTCTCTCTCCCACCCTCCCAGGTCCTCCCCCCGACCACCCTCCCATCCCATTCGCCCATCATAGAGTTTTGTTTTTGATCCCTATAGTGTCTCAACAAGTTTCTGTCATGTGCCAGGTTCTTTATGTGATATTTCTTATGCTGTGTCACATTTAATGCTCACAATTCTAGATATTCCTAAACAAGATTCTATCTCAACATGAAAATAGTAAACTCTAAAACATAAGAGTGATCTTTAAGTCAATACTATGCCCTTCATACGAAGGAAGTGAAAGCATCCTGTATTTCCAACAAACTGTGTTAAGGTTCTCACCCTTCATACTAGGGTAGGGATTCTCATTCATGAAGCAATGCAAGACAGAGTTTATTTAAACAAGCAGTGTTAAATTTAAAACTTGGTGTGGTGCTATCAGTGTAATGGTTTTATACCTGGGTCACAGTACTTTGGGTCACATGAGCTGGAATTATGTATAACAATGACTATTCATGGGGGCATAAAGATGGCACCATCTTCTCTATTCCCCAGATAGTTGATAGTGCTGTAACAGAGTCTCTCTGTAATGTCACCAACTTTGCTCAATCTCCTGTATCCTGGCACTGTAATAGGAGAGGGAGTCTTAATTTATTAATTACTTTCTGGTATCACCTTTCCTTTTTCTTGCATAATAGATTCTGGTTCTATTAGGATAGCTAATTTATTTACTTATTGTGGCTGTCATTGTATTGCAATTCTGTTGTTGTTTATTACTAACATGCTTTCCTTTCCCCTATTCCCTTTAGTTTACCACATAAGCTGTTAATTCTTCAAATTTTAAGGTGTATTTCATTTTTAATTTAACAACTTCACCTTTAGTGCATTTCACATTTTTAGTTCTTACTTCAAGTAGGCCAGGAAATCTTGGCTGCTCTTCCAATTGTTTTAGATATATCCATAGATAAATAACCAATATCATTATGCCTAAGTGAAACACTAAGTCATAAACACATTTCAGCCAAATTTGTGTGTGTGTGTGTGTGTGTGTGTGTGTGTGTGTGTATCATTGAAGGATGGACTTTCATCTACTGTTCACTAAAACATTCCTCATTTCTATCTGTGATCTTATCAGAATGAACTTTAAGTTCCATAATTAAGTCATTACTCTAACCAGGATACCTAGAGTATTGTGGCATTCTCTCCACACTTTTGTACCCTCACTAGAACAGCCTTTATTGGTCCATTCATGGCTATGTCAGTTTTTGTTTGTTTTTATTATATTGTTCAGTGTATATAGCAAGAGTCTTCTACTTTTACCTATCACCTAGTTCTGCAAGAACTTCCATGTTTTTAGGTATTTGTTGCAATGCCAACATCACTTCTAGTATCAACATTTATTTTACTCTGTTAAGGATGCTATAACAACATATCATTATAAGAGAAGTGGGTGGTTTCCAAAGAAAAGAAACAAGTCAAAGACAATTGTGCTACCAAACAGCTTCTGCTGATTCATAACCCCCTAAAGATATCTATCTTCTCTCAATTCTTTGGAGGGTATTTTTAACAGCTTTTTTATAATTTAATTTAGAAACAAACTTTTTAACATGTCAATTCCAGTTCCCTCTCCTCCCCCTACCCCCTCTAACCCCTTATCCCATCCACTTTCTGCTCCTTAGGGAGGAGGAGGCTTTTCAAGGGGAAAGTCTGTCACATCATTTGGAGCAGGGCCTAAGCCCTCCCCCATGTATCTAGGCTGAGAAAGTATCCATCTATGTTGAATGGGCTCCCAAAGTCCATTTGTATACTAGGGATTAATACTGATCCACTACCAGAGGCCCCATAGACTGCCCAGGCTTCCTAACTGACACTCATGTTGAGCGGGTCTGTGTCAGTTCTATGCTGGTTTCCCAGATATCAGTCTGGGGTCCATGAGCTCCCCCTTGTTCAGGTCAGTTGTTTCTGTGGGATTCTCCAGTCTTGTCTTGACCCCTTTTTTCATTACTCCTCCCTGTTTGCAACTAGATTCCAGGAGTTCAACTCAGTGTTTAGCTGTGGGTGTCTGCTTCTGTTTTCATCAGCTACTGGATGAAGGCTCCAGGATGGCAAATAAAGTAGTCATCAATCTCATTATTGGGGAAGGGCATTTAAGGTAGCCTCTCCACTATTGCTTAGATTGTTAGTTGGGGTCATCCTTACAGATCTCTGGACAATTCCCTAGTACAAGCTTTTTCTTTAAACCTATAATGGTTCCCTCTATGTCTTTCCTTGCTGTCCTCTATTCTTCCCCTGACTCAATCTTCTGCTCCCTCATGTCCTCCTCTCTCCTCCTCTTCTCCCCTTTTCTTTCTCCTGGTACCCTCTCCCCTCCCCCTGCTCCCAAATTGCTCAGGAGATCTTGTCCCTTTACCATTCTCCAGGAGATCATGTATGTCTTTCTGAGGGTCCTCCTTGTTTCTAGCTTCTCTGGAGGTGTGAATTGTAGTCTGGTAATCCTTTGCTCTATGTCTAAAATTCATATATGAGTGAGTACAGACCATGTTTGTCTTTTTGTGACTGGGTTACCTCACTCAGGATGGTTTCTTCTCGCTCCATCCATTTGCCTGTTTATTTCAAGATTCTATTTTTACCCCACTGAATAATACACCACTGTGTAAATGGTTCACATTTTCTCTATCCATTCTTCAGTTGAGGGGCATTTATGTTGCTTCCATGTTTTGGCTATCACAAACTATTAACATAGTTGAACAGATGTGCTTGTTGCATGAATGTGCATCTTTTGGTTATATGCCTAAGAGTGGAATTGCTGGATCTTGTGGTAGGGTGATTCCCTTTTTCCTGAGGAATCGCCATTTTGATTTCCAAAGAGGCTGTACAAGTTTTAACTCCCATCGTCAGTGGAGGAATGTTTCCCTTTCTCCACATCCTCTCCAGAAAAAACTGTCATTGGTGTTTGTAGGGCTGGAGAGATGACTCAGCCATTAATGGCTAGGCTCACAACCAAAAATATGGAGGTTATTTTTTAAGAGTAGTAATCCTTTTGAAGAAGGTACCACCATGATGACCTACATATATTCTACTCCTCAAGACCATCACCTTAGATGTTAAGATTTGAACATCTGAATGAAGGGGATTCACATTTAATCCATGGCACTAGTTTCCCAAAAAAGAAAATGAATCTCAGAAAAATTAAATAACATGCCCAATATCAGGTAATAACTAAGTACTAGTGGTAAAATTGAGTATATGTGTGTCCTATTCCAAAGCCCTCACCTTCTCCATTGTGTGTACTTAATTAACCATATATTCACATACCCCACACTTATCAAAGGAGTATAAACAAACAAAATATTTGTAACCATCCCTCAAACCCGAAGTAGGGTAAGAAAAAAACTGTGGTCCACAGCAAAAAAAAAACAAAAACAAAAAAACAAAAAAAAAACAAAAAACAAAAAACAAAAAAAAAACAAAAGCAAAAGCAAAATCCTTTCCAGATTTTCTTTTCCAGAAGATGAACATCAGAGAGAATTTAGAAGAGATGTAAGGAGATAAGGAAGAGAAGTTAGTAAGGTAGTTTGAATGAGAATGGTCCCTATTAACTCATATATTTGAATACTTGGTTCCCAATTGGCAGAACTACTTGGGAAGTAATAAGTAATACTGCCTTGTTGGAGAAGTTTTAAGGCAGTGGGGGTTGGGGAATTAAAGATTTCAAATGCATCATGTCTGTGAGCTCTTGGCTATGCCTCCAGTGTCATGCCTGCCTGTGGGCTGTTATGTTCCGTGCCACAAAGGATATTTACTCACTCCCTGAAATTATAAGCTCAAGGTAAACCCTTTCTTCTATATCTGTCATGCTGTCTTACCAGAGCATTTTAAAAGTAACCAAGATGGGTAGGAATCTAAAAGTATAGTGAGTATTTAAAGCAAGGTGCCATTTAGTCAAAAGGCAATTTATTACTCAGTGGCAGAATGCATAGGAATACATTTCTGGAAAAACTGCAGTTTAGCCAACCATGTTTTGCTATCCGTGAGCACTTACTTAACATACTCATGATTAACAAAGTGACTATTATTTCTTGTCTACATACTTTCATGCCTAAATCTCCTTTCACTTACCACTCTGGATATATGCAGTAGTACTTAGTCACACTTCAGTGAAAGGATACCCAAAGCCTCAGAATATAGTTGTATGTGGTGCAACTATTGAGAAGTGAGAGTAGAAAAATGTAAATTTCACTTAGGATGAACTATTCAGAATAATGCCCAACAGTAATATATAATAGCATCATTATTGTCCCTAATTAAACTCTCTAGGGTAATAGCTATATTCATTTCATGAAGACTGGCTTGTTTCCTGTTTGCCAATAATAAGACCATGGAGAATGGACCAATAATAGGGTTGTGAGATGTAAGTAGAGATTTTCTATCATTGTCATGTAATTATAGATGTTTGCCCCTATGCCAGTAATCACAGATGCATAGTAAGCTGCAAAGATACTTGACTTTACTTATAAGAGGTATGATATGTACACAATGAATTTTTCTACTATTTGGGGATTTGGCAAGCCTAGAAATCTTTGCTAAGCCCTTTCTAATATAGACCTGCAACTGAGGTGGGTAGGGTTTTGATAATGATCCTTTCTTAAAAATAAAAATGACAACTGAATATGTATAATCCCCTTAAGGAATTTTTTTCCAGGCTTGAGGGCACATGTGAGACAATAGGCAGAATGAACCTATTTTAGAATTTTAGAACCTATTCCTTCATTTCTCCTTTGGATGCAACACAGAGGATGTCTGTGTCTGTTGTTATGTGGAAGTTGACTGATACTACTACATTGCTCTTGATGGTCTAATGGCTAACAAAACACAAGCACATGCATAAAGTTAAGCAGGTCAGCTATGCCGATTTATTGATCTGTGCTCTAAATTTCTCAAATTGTCTTATTCAGTGAGTTTTCTATTTACTTTTTAATATGCATTTATGAGACATACTATCTTTCATGGAGATCATGATATAATTCCAACTCCAAGGTTTTGATTAGCTTTTGACTTATTAAAACCCAATTTTAATTGTCTACGAAACACATTAATGGTTTAATGAAAACTTGGGTAAATGCGGATGCCCAAACAGTGCAGTGGCTAAAGGCTCCTGTTGCCAAACAAGTAGACTTTTACTTGATCCCTGGAGAAAAGAGAAAAATATTTCCTAATATTTCCTCTAATCCATACAAGCCCTCCCCAGACATTTAATTATTTGGTAAATCTATGAACAATAGAATTGCTTTGACATTTTTTTTTTTTTGCAGAAAAGTGTACAACAGGGAAAATATATAATCAATCATCATTCTTTTCTTTAAGCAAGGCCCTATGAATAAAAAATAATAAAACTTGGAAAACTCCCAATGATCTCAATATACTCACTTTAAACAAAATTAACGGTTTTTCTAGAGGCAAGTGCTCCTGTAGTGAAATTGTCTGCAGACTAATTTAACTTGTCCTAGGCTTCTTGGTAATAGAATTACTCATGCTTTTGGAAAGGGTGCTCTCCCATGACACTGCATAGAGATAGTGAGATTTGGGGCCAGAATCACTAAAATTTGAACAGTTTGATTTGGCAGAGGTTGAATTAGTTCATCGGCCTAGGAAGTATCTCAGTAAATACAGCACTATCAGAATTCCTCTTATAATCAGAACTACTGTCTTAATTGCTTTCTTTTCATGCATGGGAGCATGAAAAATGAGGCCAGCCATTAATTTATGTCATCTAAAGAAAGACTCAGAAAGAATGCATTTGGTGTCTACCATATAATTTCCTTCCTTCATTCTCAGTTTCAAAACAACAACTAAAAAGTGCCCAAGGAAACTTTATAAGTTAATTAGGAGTCAGAAATATTTTTCTGAAGACTGTCAATGCAGGGGTACTCATTATATTGCCTTGGAACCACCCATGCTATTCTAATACCATTAGTAGATCAAGAAACTTGAAACATTTTTCCAGGCAGATAATTATTCATGTGTGGGAAATAGTGCCATTTTTTTCTCTGTTCTACAAATGGATGTTATTTGACGGGGCCTTAGGGTAAAAGTCAGTTGAGAAAGTTAAAAGCATTCTGCCAATCAAGTTTATTAGAATATAGAAGAGCTAGTGAACTTTTAATTTTGACTTCTAAACTTCGAACTTCAGGTATGACTACTATCATTAATATCAACTTCTTGGGGAAGAGTATCACCAACAATGGCAGAGACCACTACACATTACAAATAATACACCCTTGCATGCACTTTTACTTTGAACAGGCTGGTCCAGAGAGTGGGGGGAAATGCAGGAGACATCTATCATCCTTTATTTAAAATTACCAATGAATAGTAGTTGAAGAGAATATTTAAATCACTGAAATTACACATCAAGTTAAACTAATAAAGTTAAATTTAAAATGAAGTTAAACAAAGTGTTATTCATTTTTATCTACTCTTTTTCCATAAAACATGTTATGTAGGAAAGAAGAACATATAGGAAATTATTTGAACTTTTACATATAAGCAAGTCTATGGGAAAACTGTAGGTCAAGAGAACAGAATCTCTTCCATAGGTGCATACATAACATTCCAGTTGGTCTGAATCAATCACCTGGCCAAGAGAACAACCCCAGCAAAGAGGGCTTACCTTACACCACACTAAAGAGTTAGGTGGAATAATTATGCCTTTAATCAGATACTGTGCTTTTCTTCCTAGAACCCCCCAGCTCCTAGTACAGTACCTTCCTGAGAGACAGCAATGCAGCTTCAAAAGTCTGCACTCTTTTTTGAATTAACCAGAAACATCTATTTCTTTTTTTCTATCTCTTCTCTAAGTTGTTCTCCCTAAAACTCTGAAGCTCCCCTCCCCCATCATGTGGCTGCTTGTTAGCCATATGACTGATATCCATTCCCCCCCAAATAAACAAGTAACATGGCTTTTCTCTTTCTTGTCTCCATCTCCTTCCACTTGGCAGTTGCCAAGATTTGCAATTTGTCTTCTTTGGAATTTTTCTTTTTAAATCCAGTGAAATTATCTTCCATCTTCCAGTGAAGTCTGTTCTTAAATTCTTTAATTAACGAGACAAAGAACACCAAGAAGAGGCATCAATTTCCCTAATATTACCTGGTAACTAGAGAAAACCACTCCAAAGTGTCCAGCAACCAAGTGAGGCACCACAATTACTTATTTTTTTTAGGTGTTTTCAAAACATAAGATCATACTTGGTCTTTCTCAGTTGGCAGTTATTTTTAAAAATAAAAGAAAATTCATTAAATTAGTGTATGCAAACTAAAAGACGCACTATTATTTTCACCTTTCTTCAATAGTAGTGAATATATGGTTTAGAATTTTATATTTACCACTCTTCAACAGATCAGTGAAAATAATATATATTAATATATATATTAATATTTAAAGTCTACAACAGGAATTCTCAAATGACAATGAAAATATTACACTACTGTCATCACTATGCATTTTTGCAATTTTTTTTATCTCTCTAAATAGCAACCCCATATTTTTTGGCAGTTTCTTCTTTCTGTACTTTCACAGCCTGTATAATATATTAACAGTTCATTCTTTTTGTTTTGTCCAAATAACAACCCATTGTATGGGTAAATCACATTTGTTTATCAATTTAACAGAGGGTATTACTAAATACTTTGGTACAATTATGCTATATACATTTTGGAAGATTCATTTTAATAGGTATCAATGATGTGCCTGATATTTTGCTTGATAGATTAAACAAACACTATCTCTGTTCTCATGAACTTATAAAGTAACAATGTGTACCGATATATTATCTAAGTTTGATTATGCAAAAGGATAAGTCAAGTATATGGAAAGGATACTAGTAATAAGAGTACACAACACAGAGCCTTGATGGAAACTCTTTGTGATTTTTAGTAAAATAGAGGAAATATTTTAAAAGAATTTTTGAAAGAGCGACTATAAGGGAAAATTAGAGAGTATCTCACAGAAACCTAAGACATGCATAGCAGCAAGAAGTGTCTGTTCAATTCTGTAGTACATCACATTTATTGACAAGATTACTTCTTTGGTTGTTTATTTTGTATGCTGTCATCAAAACAATTGACAATAAAATTGCTGGGAAGATGAAGGACAAAGGAGCCTCTTAAATACAGGTGATAAGAATATATATTTATGCAGACCAATGAAAATCCTTAAAAATAGAGTTACCATATGATCTATCTGTACCACTTCTGTATACATACTGAAGGATCATAAGTCAGCACACAACTAAAATACCTGTAGATCTATGTTTACTCTGGCAGAATTCACAGCAACCAAGTTTTGGAACCAGCTTGCATGTACATCAAGAATTAACAAATATTGTGTGTGCATGGGTGTGTATGCTTGTGTGCATGCGTGTGCGTGCGTGCATGCGTGCGTGCGTGCGTGCGTGTGTGTGTGTGTGTGTGTGTGTGTGTGTGTGTATGAGAGAGACAAAGAGGGGGAAGGGAGGGAGAGAGAGAAGACTTTAATTTGCTAAGAAGAGAAAAAATAAATGTCATTTGAAGGAAGGTATGTGAAACTAGAGATCATCGTATTAAGAAATTATGAAGAAAAGTGTTGTTACTTTCTCTTATGTGCAAAGTCTCGATTTCAAAAGGAGATGAACTAGAAAGGAAGCTAACAGAGAAGAGGGAGTGGAAAATGAAATAAGGGAAGATGATGAGGTGAGATGATGGGGTAAGTATGATCAAAGTATATTATATATATTATTAGAATGTAATAATGAAGCCCGTTATTTTGTATAAATAAAATACAAGAGTGATTAACTATGAAAAATACAAGTAACAGTTACATAAAAGAGGATTCAAGAGAGTTCATTGTATTTATAATGAAGTCTTGGTAAGCGTATCAAAAATGTAAACATTTTCATTGACATGGTAAAGTGTAGGGATCCAGATATATCCTTTTATAACTTGAAAATATTCCCAAATTATGACTTAATTGAAAGCCAGCCATTTTCCCACTTTTATTCATGTTATTCCCAGCAATGCAGTTAAGTGACTCATCCAAGGTTACTCAACTGGTCAGCACAAAGTTCCAGACTCAAGTTCAAATTTTCTGACTTTAAATCTAGTCCTCTTCCACAAAACCCCATAGCTGCACTCATTTTATATCCATCTCAAGGTACCCACTAAGAGTAAGTACTCCATAAAGACTTTGTAAATGGTTTTCTCATTAAGATACTGTGTTAAATGTAAGATCAGGAATGAACTTTTACAACTAGTCCTAAAATAGACAGCTTAACACCATCTGGTCTTTAACATTCTGTATGCTGAATAGCTAAGTGATAAAGAGAGATAAATGACAGCAAATAATGTCTGTTGTTGGAAATGCTCATTGAGAACAGACATGACATTATAGTTAGTTAGACATGAATCTGTGTCGTCTTAGACAGGATGCTCTTTAACAGCAAAGGAAATAATCCCATCATCTCTTCAGTGATGAACACAGTGCTTGGCACAGAGCAAGAAATCAGTAAATTCTTACTGTGTAGTACAAGGAAATATGTTTCAATTTCCTGATATTCCTCATCATATAACAACCATGATTATTACTGTTAACTATTTTGCCAAGCTTTATTCACGTCATTTGTGAACTTAATTCCATTTAGCATTTCCCAGGTCACTTGCACTATTATCACTTCTTTATTTGCTGTGTGGAACTAGGGATTTGGAAAAGAAAGCAACCCCTCCATGCTTGTAATGACAGTAGATAGTAGAAAGATTATCCTTTCATGGTAAATGTAAAAGCCTGGAAGGCAAGCTCTGACCCTTAAAGATTTCCCCTCATTCAAACTTCGTAAGCATTTCTCTATCACATTCTCTTGTCTTCTAAGTGACACCTGTATTAATCAATGAGCTGGATATAAGAAGTCTGTGCCATTGCATATTGCATGGGAAAAAAAGATTCAGGGACATAATATAGGCTGATGATGTTTATTCGGGGAGAAATCACTTACACCAGAAACAGATGACCGCCGTGGGTTCCTGCTCAAAGGATGCCCCAGGATGCTCTCTCCAAAAACCAGGAAGTAAGAGAGATAACTGGGGTCCAGGACTCCAGACCTAGCCCCCAAAGGTCAATTCTGCACCTGTCCCCATGCCCCAGTGGGCATGGTCTGTGCAACAGGTGCAGGTGGGGTGGATATCTCACTATAACTACCTTTATACATTTCCATGTTTTGGGCATTCTTAAACTTCTAAATGTAGTAAGAGTGATGAAGACCTAACTTTAAAGATTAAATGACCAGGTTTTACTACTTTATATCTGTTGAATTTACACCAGATAAGTAGTTGCTGTATCTAACTAAATTGGCAAAAACTTTACTTCTCTCTTTGGTCTAGTTGTGTTACCAACACAGGCATTTTTTTTTTTTTTTTTTTTGTCTTTGAGACCACTTTTCTCCCATGAATGGACTATGGGCATATTTGATGGGCTATACAACTGAAAACAGGTTTGGGGTGGAGGAGCTCTTAGATCCCACTTTACTCAGCAGGAGATATAAAACAGGACTATGACCACATATGCCAAATGATCATGTATTAGATTAAAGGTACAGAAAATACAAGGAACTTTTACTATTTGTAGTTCAGTTCAGAAATTAAACCATTTTACAGAGATTAAATTTATGATACACTTAACAAAGGGATGAAACAGGATTTTAGCAAATAGACTAGCCCCCAAGTCAGAAGCCCAGAATCTGGCCTTTGTTTTAAAATGAAACATTATGCAACTTTAAAGCAACTACATTCCCTTTCTAGATTTAGTTTTCTGTTCTGTATCCACACAAAACTCATGAGACCAAATGGCAGTAGAGTGAGTGAAAAACATACTGTATAGTATGTTACTGCAGTACATCCAAAGCCTCAGCAAGTGTTTTGATATAATACAGCAAGTTTCACCATTGAAAACTAGCAATAGAATTAATTTTCTATTAACTCCTTGAACTTGAATGAGTCATTTCAGCTGTCTGAGCCTTAGAATTCTTGAGATTAAAACAGAGAAAATAATGGATTATGAGCATTCAACAGTGTAATCCATATAGGCTAGTATATCATCTGATATACAATAAGTATTAAATAAAAATTGTCATTATTAACATCAATATTTTCATATGTTGTTAATTCTTACATGTATGTCTATATTGCAACCTCATCTATACTCATTTCCATACTTCTTATTTATCAGAGTTAATGTCAAGACGAGATGCATTTGTTCAGTGACCTAACAAGCTATCGGCCACTAGTCAATATAGCACAACAAACAAGGTATAGAATTGAGAACATGACAGACATTTGTGCTACCTTGAAATTTTGAATATACCTAGAGGCGCTATGAAACGAATATTTAATTGTAGAATTAAAATTATTTCATGTAGTAAATAGGTTCTAGAGAATGGCATTTTCTATTCCTGCCAAGGAGTAGGGCATAGTATGTTTGTTTTTTCTTTTTCTTTTTTTTATTATTTTAATTTAAATTTTATGTATCAATCTAAGTTTTCTCTCCCACCCATCCTTCCATGCATACCACCAACTCCCCCATCCATTCCCCAGGGAAAGTGAGGCCTTCAATGTGGGATCATCAAAGTCTGTCACATCATTTTGGGGAAGGCCTAGGTCCTCCTCAGTGTATCTGGGCTGAGAGCATATCCCTCCATGGGGAATGGGCTCCCAAAGTCCATTCGTATACTAGGGATAAATACTGATCCACTACCAGAGGCTCCATAGACTGCCCAGGCCTCATAACTGGCACCCATATTCAGAGGGCTTGGCTCTGTCCAATGCTGGTTTCTCAGGAAAACAGGAATCAGTCTACCTCAAGATCCAGCAATTCCACTGCTGGACAAATACCCAAAGGATGCACTTTTGTACAACAGGGATATATCTTCACCAATGTTCCTAGCAGCTTGCTTTGTAATAGCCAGGATCTGGAAGCAACCTAGAGGACCCTCAACCCAAGAATGGATATTGAAAATGTGGTACATTTACACAATGGAGTATTACTCAGTGGGGAAAAAAACAAATATTGAAATTCACAGGCAAATGGATGGAACTAGAAGGAACTTTTTTTCCTTTTTTTTTTTTTTTGTTGTTGTTTTTTCATGACAATTTCTCTGTGTAACAGAAGGCCTGGCTATCCTGGAACTCACTTTTTAGACCAGGCTTGCCTTAAACTCACAGAAATCTGCCTGCCTCTGTCTGAGTGTAGGGATTAAGGATGTATACCACCATAGCAGTAGTACAATGTTTATTAAATTGTTCAGTATTCAATAGCATTTGCTGTAGACCTTTTATTTTTGCGTGTCTGTCTTTTTGTTTGTTATGTTCGTATATGTTTGTTTAGGCGGGAGATCTTATTGTGCAGCTTTAGCCAGCCTGGAGGTTACTATATAGACCAGGCTGGCCTTGAATTCAGAGATCCCTCTGCCTCTGCCCCTACCTGTCCATGCTTCCTAAGTGCTTGGATTAAAGGCTCATTCCACTATGCCTGGCTGATAGAGGTTTTTAAAATTCTATTTGCTTCGTTACTTATCTTTGCCTCTCAACCAATGATATGTGAATCTTCTGAGTAATATTCAAGTCTGTTTGATTTCTCAAGACAAATTTGTTTCTTAATATACAGACCCCAGAGTGACCAATCTTTAAAGGATTGTTGAATGACTAATTGAATTAAGAATTATTGAATGAATAAATGAATCAGTCAATCTTTCCTTTCTAGATCCTCAGTACTAGTGACCATTGAAAAGGCTGTAAATTCTGTGGATGTTGTAGCATTCAACAAAATGTCTTAGTCCTAGTTTGCGTATGACAGGCATATATATATATATATCCATTGCTCAACCACTTTGATTCAGCAGATTTCAAAATGAATTTATTTTTCCTTCCCAATTCTTACCTTATTTAGCTGATTTTTTATAGATATTATACCACTCCTGTCAAAAATCCCCACACCCAACTGGAAGCACACATGTGTACAATATTAACAGAACTTTCCAAGTCAACATCTGCTTTTAATGCTTCTTCCTAGGATTGTTTTGAACTTTTTCTACAAAAGGGAGCATGGCATTAGTGAGAAATGATGACACTTAATCCACTCTCCTCTGATAGTGGAAATAAAAATGTTATAACCAATGATCCATCTTTAATGGCACAATACCTATCTCAGGCCCATATAGCTGGTACCATGAGGACAGGATCAGAAAAAAAGACTTAGTGCTACTTGGTATGCAACCTTAACCTTCAACTACACTCTGACCAGTCAATGAAGAAGAAGGGCCCTAAAAATAAAGCTTAAACTGCTTTCTAATAGCAATATTCTATGCCAAATCCTTCTGTAGACACCACAGTACCTGGACCTACATTGTAATTCTGGGTAATTAAAGGGAATTCTGGAAGAAATCTCTACAAATGATGTCTACACAGGCATTTGAGAACACAATTGTTCCTTTGTCCTTCCTTAAGGAACCCACACCACTCTTCATCTTTCAGCTCATTCTCAGGATGATAGAAAGAATATTTTACTTGTCAATGCCTCCTCAGGCAGGACCAACTTGATTTTACTGGAGTAAGTTTGTAAACAACTTTCAGATATTCTCCTCCTAGGAGACACTTAAGTGATTTTCTTGTTCCAAACACCATACTTCTGTTTTGTCAACTGTGCAATTGTAAGGATGAATACATAAGTCTAATTTTAAATTTTTACATATACACAGGCTCAGAAGCCCACACGAATGCATGTGTGTATCCACATGCGTGTATACACACACACACACACTAACATTGCTGAACTCTGAGAATTTTCTGGTATTGTCGGGGGGTTGTTATTGCTGTTTTTATTTTATAAATTGAACATAAGATATGAACTGGGAAGGGACTGGCTGGAGAGAAGGTTCAATGTTTAAGGGCACTGGCTGTTCTTCCAGAGAGTCTGGGCTCCATTCCCAGTATCCATATCAAAGCTAACAACCATCTACAACTCCAAGTCCAGAGGATTCTACAACCTCTTCTGGCTCCTGGGTGCACTGCATGCACATGTTGCACAGACATACCTACAGGCAAAATACACATGCACATAAAATAAAATACATACATCTTTTAAAAATAAATCAATAACGTTGACAGAAGTTGGCCAGATTGTCCAAGCACAGGCACATTTCCTTACTGAGCTCATTTGTCCGGTCAATGACTAATGAAAGACAATGAAACATATTAACAACATAAGGACTGATGGGAGAAGACTAACAGCAGGTTTGCCAATTATTTTCTTACTTAGAGATGAAGAAACAGTGCAAACAAGCCCCTCTTAGTATTCTCAGAAAACAAAGTATATGAGAGTGAGTGGAGACATCCTAGAAAGAGATCAGAGGAAATGGTAAGCTATCATAAGAATGTACAGACTGACATAGCAAGATGATGTAATTGTGATCAAAGGGAAGTGGATGGAACACCTATAGTATTCATTCATTCCCTAAAAACTATTAACTAATATCACAAGTTAATAATATTTTTAAAGGTTTAAGGAAATAAAATATCAACTACCTTAATTTCATCATTACATATTTTATACATGCACGATATTATCACAAAACACGCAATAAATATCTATAATTAAATTAACAATTAAAAACAAAATACACAATAAAAAAGACTTGAAAAAATATTCATTGTGCTTCACTGTGTTCTGGATAAATGTCTGGAGAGATCCATGTGGTAATGGTTTGTTCTTCGGGGCTGTGGTAAGAGGACATGGTGGGACTATAAGGCATGGTGTACTTGGAGATTCTTATAGCACTGGGACATGCCTTGTAGTTAGGTAGAAAAAGGTAAGTATCTTCTCTGACATTGTAGCCTGACTCAGGGTTAGGGGGTTGCTTGCTTGCTTTATTTATGTATTTATGTATGTATGTATGTATGCATGTATGTATGTATGCATTTATTTATTTATTTATTTATTTATTTATTTATTTATTTATTTATTTGATTTTTGAGACAGAGGTTCTTTGTGGTCTTGGAGGCTGTCCTGGAACTAGCTCTTGTAGACCACGCTGGCTTTGAACTCACAGAGATCCACCTGCTTTTGCCTCCTTGGTGCTGGGTTTGAAGGTGTATACCACCACCACCCCATAAGGGGTTGCTATAATCAAGCAATGCTGGCATGCTATCATTCTTCAGTCAATCTTGGATGAAAGCATAAATACATTCTTTTTTATGCTTCAGGCATTTCTATAGTAGTAATAGAAAACTAATATAAGTACTGACCTCATAACCGCACATAAAATTCTGTTTTGGGCACTTAAGTTTTTTTGTGTGTAAACACACACACACACACACACACACACACACACACACACACACACACACTTACTTTTTCATACAATATATTTTGATGATTTTCCCTCCACAAACTCCTCCCGGCTCCCAGGTATGTTTCTATTGCATGTATGTCAAGATACCACATGTGTTCAGTGCCCACAGAGGCCAGAAGAAGTTGTTGAACCCTGGCCCTCTGCAAGAGTAACACGTGATCTTAGCTACCGAGCCATCTCTTTACATGCTGATATTACTTATTTGTGTTTCAAAATGGTGTCCAAAAGATATCAAGCAAAATGAACATAAAATTATGTCTATAATTCTTCAACATCCCTCAAATTCCCACAATCTTCCTTATCACAGTGCTGTCTTTTCCTGCCTTCCTTCTCTCACACTGTTCATTCAATTTCTTAGTGGCCTTAAATACAGGCAGTGTCTGACCATTTCCCATCTCCTTGCTTTTGCTACCAAATTATTCATATTGTTATTATTTTACTGTCTGGATTACTATAATTGTCTGCTAACTGGACTCTATGTGTAGCTTTATTGTTTTTATTAACTATTCTCCAACAAGAATGCAAGCTTACCATTTAAAAACATATAGTCATGTTACAAGTTTATCTAAATAGAGTCACTAGTGCCCTGTGGAGTTCAGAAGAAATTCCATCAACTTCACAAGGACCTTCTATGCCCTATATTATGGGATTACCTTCTTATACTATTCACTCTGACTATACTTTGCACCTCTTTGAGGCATACTTATTTATATCTCAGACACAGTGGCTTCCTTGTTTTTTGAATACACTATGCTTTCTCCTACATGTGAGCATTTACACTTGATTTCTTCTCTACCAACTGGCAATCTTTTTCCCAAAACGGAGATAGATGAGGTTATCCTCATGTCTTCATGAGTCTATGCCCATATCACTAAGTTCATAGTTCCAATTTAAAACACACATAATATCACCACGACCACCACTGTTACCTCCTTCTTGCCAACTTCTCACCACCTGCTGTAAAATGAAGGACTTTTGTCCCTGTCCTAGAAAATAGGACCCAGGTATCAGTGAAATTTTTTTACTTATTTTTTACACTGAGATATCTTCCCAACCCCAACAACAGTGCATAGAAAACAATAGATCTTCAATAAATAGTCACAGAATGAGTAAAGAGGTGAACAAGAAAACTGCTTTAATGGACCATGCAGATTTGGGTGAGGAGAAACAAAAAACAAAAACAAAAAAAAAACCAATCACAAGTTAGTAAATGAATTTGCATCTATGAGAGAATAACAAATGCCAAAGTACTTCCTTAAGACTTCATGGTCTAGGAGGAATCTTGGATGAGGTAAAACAGCATGCATCTACACCTTAGAAACAATAGTAAGTAGAAGTACAGACAGAAGAAATATCTGTTCAAGGTTGTGATTTCCATGACCACAAGCAGATAATTATAGCTGGCAGTGAGCAAGGGGAAAATGACTGGAAAGGCAATCTAAGAGGAAGAATGCATCAACTCATGTAAGGTTCTTGAGGTCAGGGAAAGAAACTTGGGCTTTATTTGAAAGATGAGTAAAAATAACTGGAAGTTTTAAATTAATTAAACACTGTAGAAGGGTTTATGTTTTCAGATTATATTCTCCACTGTGCTAAAAATATATTTGGGCAAAAATTGAAAACTGTGTGGATCATAACAATGGTAAAGAATGGGAAAAGGTTTATGAAGGGAAACTGGATTTAGAGGTAGAGGATGAGAAAAAACAAGAAAGTGAGATAATTCTTTGGGTGTGGTATGATAGGAAAGTCTAACTGAAAGGGATTTCTTTCATAAGCCCGTAGTAATCCTCTGAATCTTTTGACAGCCCTTCCCTACCATAGCCTCTCAGCATCTTAAACCACCCTAGATTCTCAGAAGGCCACCGTCTCTAAGGCTCTTAGAATAGGAATGCCACTGTCAGAGTTAAAGGGAAAGCTAGGTACTGTCTCTTCAGTTGCCGAGAGACTCAGTATAGAAAACAGGACAGGAAATTTCAATCTGGAAATGTGTGGTATAATGTAGAGAGCCAAGTAGTGCCACGCCTTAAAGTGGCGCTGGCTTCCGCCTTACACCTTCCCATTGGTGAAGGCTCTCTGGCATAAACAAGCCCTTAATTGGTTAAGTCTGTTCAGCCTGTCTGCTTCCACATTAGAGTCACCTATCTGCAAGGTCCACGTGGCTCACTGGGGTTGGTTAGCTCAAGGGTATTTAAGCCTGTGCAGGGGTCCCCTGGCTCTCTTCTCTCTCTCTCTCTCTCTCTCTCTCTCTCTCTCTCTCTCTCTCTCTCTCTCTCTCTCTCTGTCTGGTTGTCTGTCTCTCTTGTGGGCCAGAAGGAACATGTTTAAAGGATCCTGATTAAAACTGCATGAAGAAGATCTACCCGGAGTCACGTCTTCCTTGCTGGCAAGGGCAGGCACGTACAGTATAACAGGTAATTTTGTGACACTCTCCGGACCAAAACAACTGAAGTATTTGGTTCTACAATATTCTGTGTGTGTCTAGAAGCTTGTTGCTAGATGAGATTAACATTTGAATTGGTAGAGTCATTAAAGTAGATTTCCATACTGTATGCGGGCCTTATTACACCTGTTGGAGGTCTAAACAAGAAGTCTGGTGATGATTTTACTCTCTCAACCTGCTGGCAAAGCTGCAACACACTTCTCCTACTCTTAACTATATCATCAACTCCCTATAGTTGCCAGTTTACAGTCAGAACTCTATAGAGCTATTTCTGATAAGACTTGAACAGACATCAGCTCACCCCAGATAAGGAATCAACATAGGCAAAAGTATGGATACTATTGAAGCCCACATTAGTGAAGCGATGAGT
Organism: Cricetiscus sungorus; assembly: GCA_030556225.1. NCBI lineage: Eukaryota > Metazoa > Chordata > Mammalia > Rodentia > Cricetidae > Cricetiscus > Cricetiscus sungorus. Next base: position 38,924,918 of record JANBXA010000726.1, read on the forward strand.
TTTAGTAGAGTTACTTACAGGAGTATGGATGAAGGATTATTATAGCAGCAGAAATTACTCAATGATACTCATTACCAAAGCCCACCCCAGGATGTACGAAAGCCCCTGAAATATAGAAACCTGGAGTGTACTGAACAATATACAGGCAGCTCAACACATTGGAAAACATCCTTTCTGAATAGTTCAGTTGGTCTGAGCCTCTTTCCAGGCAGTATGGCCCATCTCTGTTTCATAGTTCATCAGATCTGAGACTCTTCTAGGCAGCTTGTATGATCTTTCTATATTTCAGGTGGTTTTGCTGATCTGAGACTGTCTTTCTCAACAGTCTTTACTGGTTATATAGACTTGGAGAGAGCAGCCAAGTGAATCTTGTCAGTTTCAGGGATTTTTTTTGAAGTTTTTATGTACTTTCCTGACCTTAATGAGATTCCTTATAAGATGGAATATTTTACCTTCTTTTAGAACATCCTATGTCTTGAGCAGCTACCCTCAAAATGAATGGCTTTATCTCAGAGAAAGTTGCTACACAACACCATTAATCTAATGTTTCCATTCAATAGTATTTTGTAAGACTTCATCATATGTTGAGGCCACATTTCCCTGGACAATTCATACATGGAAATGTATTAGTCTCTCTTTTAAATCAGCTTCTTACTCTGCAGACTAAAGAACCAGAACTGATTTGGGAAGTCAAATGTTTTAAAACATAAATAGCTTTGGAAGCCATTAAGGAAATCAGGCTCTGATGAGGACCATTAAAGAAAAGATGCTTTCTCTTCATGTGTAGAATGGAATGTGCCTATGACCATGGATAGAGACACAACAATCTTATCAGCTTCAATGATTATAATATAATATACCACTGCCTCTTCCTTTAACAGCTAATCCAGCTGGACACCAAGATATCCTTAAGGTTCAGTAGTGAAATTTATATGTTAGAGGTAACCAGCATCTGATTTAAAACCCACTAATCAGGAGGGAAAGCATCCCTAGCAATATAAACCTAGCCAGCCACCTGCAGGTCTTAAGCACTAATTCCTAACTGCATTCTAAAAACCTACTCTAATACCAACTGACAGTGGAGCTGTCGCCCTGCATCACAGAACCTTCATTTTGCAACAGATGGAGACCATTACAGAAAACCACAACTAGTCAGAATGTAGAAAACAACTGACTGTGAGGTATCCAGCCCCAGCTGATACATCATCAACATGACTCCTTCATATAAGGCTCAGGGAACACTGCAGAATAGAGAACAGAAAGATTTTAAGAGCCAGAGGATCACAGAGTTTGCTGTGAGATTGTACTTTCTATCCATGGCAGGAAAGCTAAATCTGTGAAATTTCAACAACATGGCTGCCTAAAGAAGATCTGAATAGTGAACACAAATGAGCATATTATCTGAATGGGGAGGGTCTCACGGGGCCGTGCCCCTTAGGATGAAGAGATACAGGCAGCTAAAAACTGCTGGGAGAAGAAGAATTATTAGTCTTCCCCAGGAATGAACTTCCTAAATGTTCATCTAATGTCAAGTATCCCTAAAAATATATATATATATATATATATATATATATATATATATATATATATGCAAAACTAAACAGACACAGCAGGCTGCATTTCTATATAATCACTGTATTATATGTAACAATTATAATTAAAAAGAAGCCATGAGTTTAAGAGGGAGTGGGGATGGAGACATGAGGGTGCTGGAGGGAAATGAGGGAGGGGGAGATGGCATGATAATGTTTTAATTAAATTTTACAAAACAGTTAATCCAGCTGGGCCTTTCAGTCTTCTGGCTGAGAGACCTCATCTCAGGAAGGCTTATACACTTGCAGCCATGTCATTAAGGTCATTGGAGGAATAATTGCCTCCTTGATGAGAGAATGTACATATCGTTACTACAAATCCTACACATGTCCAGTCATTTGAAGAACTTCTATCATGTAGCACCACAGAGCCTGCCAGCTTTTCTGAAAAGCCTGACTTTCTCTTCTTCTTTCTCTTGCCTAAATATGTTTTCCCCAACTCTCTGGGCTTCCTCACACTCTCTGAAGCTCCCTCCCTCTGATATGGGAATATTGGTATATATTTGAGAATAATGGAGATTTTCTCAAGACAAATGGGATCTGGAAATTTGATGATCATCAAAGCCACCTGAGCCAGTGGCTTTAGGGTCCTAGGCTTGTGATTTTAAATTCTAATAAAAAAAATCCCCAAGCTTCTTTCCATGTCTGTTTTTAGAGGACCCCAATTTCCGTGGTGATAATACTTCTTTTGTAAAGCATTCATTTGGGAAATACACATTTTCAAAAGGAACATTTAAGGATAAAACCAACATGTTAAAATGTCTGAATGTAAAATTTTCTGAGTCTGTGAGTCGGCCACATATATCTGCAATATGGACTGTACTCTTCCTACAATCTCATTTTGTTCCTTTTTAAAAAATATTTCCAAATTATTCACAAAGGGATAAAGCACACATACATTCATACTTAGGCTAAAAATATTGCTGAATATGCAACACTCTGGTAATACAAATAGCAGGGAATGCCTAGAATTAGCATCATTCATGATAACACAGAACAAGTAGATACTATTGGGATCTTGATGTGTGGATGGAGTCAGAATGAACTCCCAATACTATTATCCTCCAAATATCTCAGGAAGAGTCTATTTGCCACTTCCTCCAAAATGGGCCAAATCAGCACAATGTAACACTGTTGCCCTAAAAGTTGTGTCAGTCACCTAGCATTTGATAGCTGTATGGCACTGGTGTTAAATAAATTCTTGTGCTTACTTTAGATATCCTATTGCCCTTGCTGATATGAAAAGGCCTCGACTTTTGAATTTATCTTATCCAACTTTAATGAGGAAGGGCGAAGTAAACTCTACTGAGATTTAAAACAACCTTCTGAGAGCCCAGTGGAGCTTAGGTCTGTTTTGAAGGCATTTTTACTTCTAAGCCAATTAATCATGTGTCCGTTGGGGAGAAAGGGGGCCCTTTTTTCATTTCCTAAGTTGAGTATAATTACACTAAATTGAGTTATGAAAACCCCAAGCCCATTTCAGCTGTGACTCTTGCATCACAATAAGTAATGTCCCTCTACACGACATCCATGAGAAAGCCCATAGAGCTAAGAATAGCTTGGCACAGGCAAGTGTTCTTAAAACACACATTTAAAGAAAGTAGATTTGGCATTTGGCCATGTTTCCAGGGGTGCTAGTGCCTCAGAAACACTAACTTCACAGCATGCTATACCTGAAAGGATCTGTTCCAGGCCCCCTGATGATTCCTGTACCCTCCGGGGTAAATCATAAGCTGTCCACTTATGGCAACTTTCCAGTCTCCTTCATTTAATCATTCTGATATATTTAACATGAGGCAACCCAAAAATATTTTGTATTAAGAATATTCCTCTGAAAAAAGACCAAGTAAGAATGATAAATATGTATAAAAAGGCCATAATGAAACTCATTACTTTGCATGATAACTAAATTTAATTTAAACATTTTTAAAAAGAAATTTCTATGTGTAGGCATACCTATATAGTTTAAATGAAACTTTCTCAACTGGACTGACAATGTTCTTTTTAAAATCCAAGAGCCATAGGCCACCTAACAAAACCCCAACACCTAGCATGAGAAGCCTGCTTATGAGTTTTTGATCAGGATTGTCTAAGAGAGTCCCAAAACATTATGAACTATTGATAATACACTTTGATTCTTTACAGAGATTCCAGAGATGGAAGGCAAAGTCCTTATTGCTGAAAATAATGCACTTCAGACACAGGGCTCAGAGGCCTCTAAATTGGAACTGACCTGAATGACTGGCCAAACATGAGCTGAGCAAGGACAATAGCAATAGATGTGTCAAAGTAAGCAGGGGGAAGGCCACGAAGTTTCAACGATACACAAAGAACTACAGGCAACTAAGGAATCATGAGACAGAAGGAAATGGTCTCCAAGGAAGAGCACCAACTGGTTATCCAGCATGAAATACACAACACTGAAAGCATACATGTACGTAACATTATATAGACTGAGCAGGTAATACATAAGAATATTTATTTCACAGAGTTATGCCAGCCTATGCCTCCTGAGTGGTGAGAATAAAGGTATGCACTACCATATGTAGCCTAGGATTGTTTTCAAGATGAAAAATAGAACAAATAAGAAGGATGTTTGGGGATGGATAGATAACAGTGTACATCCCAAATTGAGGTCACCCAGACATCTCAGTAAATTCCTGAGAAGAAATGACTTTGCTTATGATTTGCTTATGTTTTCATCTTTATGGTGTACAGGAGAGCACAGGATTTTTCAGAATGATTTTTGGCTTTATTTGAATAGTAAACTTAGCTTACAGAAAAAGTTTAGCAGGGTAAGGTATGATCCCGATATTTTTTGGTAGACTAAACATTTTCTGAATTTAATAACTACAATATACTCATACATAGATGTACCTGTAAGCACACTGTGTGATTTCTGACATGTTATCTTGGAACATGGGTTGTACAAGTACATGAAAATATAGATCAATGCACAGAGAACAAAGGTAGCTTCATTTAGTCCTCCCTACTGACATGGAGAAAGATTTCTTTGGCACTACCTCACGTTATAACAGCTGTGGATTTGAAATATGTTTTTCTAAATCACACCCTTGCCATGTTAAACCTATCTCACAGTTTTCTGCCATAACGTGACTTTTCTGTCATTCATTCATTCATTCCAGTCACCTCAAAAGAACACACAGGAACTATAATTGAAAATGGACAACTTCTCAAATCAAGCAAGACTCTGACCCAAACCAGGAGAGGAAGAAACAGTAATTCATTCTGGCACATTAATTAATTATCCCACAGATTGCTTATTGATTTTCTTGTATTCAGTGTGGTGCTTTATGAAGTGGCCTCCCTTCATCTAAAGTGTGCACTGCCTGAAGAAAGCTGGCAGATCCAAACATATCAAATGTTTCAGAATACAAGGTTAGACATTTTCCTAGAAGTTATCTCAAATAATACCCAAAAAGACACTCTATTCATACCTGAAAATATATATTGCCCTTGCACAGGTGTCCAAATTTTGTGGCCGTGAGGTAAAGGAAAACTGTTTCAATGTGAGTTATGTCCCATGGGGATTTTTTTTAATGGTGAGGTATGAGCAGTATTAGGATCCAGTAGCAAATCTATCAGAGAATAATAAAATGGAACCATGGAGAAGATGGATGAAGTCAGAAAGCAGGTGACTGATTAAGAAAAGAAGACTGACCTAGTTATGAAAGTCCTGCTATAAACTTGAAATGAAGAACTACGAGGTATGCTTTAGCATAGAAATGCGATACTAGCAGAGGAGGTATGCTTTAGCATAGAAATGTGATACTAGCAGAGCAAGGAAAGAGACATTAAAAGGGACAAGAGACAGGGCAGATGAAAATTTGAAAGGCTAACAAAGAAGAAGCATCCTAAGCATCCTATAAAATGCATGCAGAATCATGCAGTAAGAAATGGGATAAATTGAAATTGATAATTGGGAGCTGGAGAGATTTTTCAGTGGGCTAAGAAGACTTGCTGCTCCTGAAGGGTTTGAAACACTCACATGGCAGCTAACAAGTATCTATAACTCTAGTTTCATAGAGTCCAACTCAAACTTCTGGCCTCCTCAGGTACCAAGCATACAAGTGGTGCACTTCTATGTATGCAAGTAAAATTCTCATAACATAAAATAAAACTTTCTAAAACTAAAGTGAAAATAATAAAATTCTTTGTCATACATCTCTCAATGAGACACTTAGCTCTCCTCGGAGGAGATGAAGATGCACAAATTTCTGCAATATGCTATCTCAGAAGTATTTTCAAACATATTTCTGCAATGAGTTTTTTGTTCTATCTTTACAGGAAATTAGGTAGACAAAATGAAGACGAACACTTCCTTTCCCTTATATGATAAGTACATTTTCTAGTTCCTGTCACGATTCTAGACATAAAGTTCCATATTACAAAACAAATACAACTACAATATTCTGTAGAGAGGCTCATCAATTTTACCCAACATATGATGGGTATCCTATGTATATTGCTTTTATATCTTCTAAGGTAATTTTTGTGGGGTAAGGCAAGAATTAAGTTAAGGGATAGGACTCAGAATCAGAGAAAAGGAAGGATTTGAGAGGACTATCATAACACATCCAGAGAATCACAAAAGATGTTTTCCAATTATAGCTGCTGCAAAAAAACAGCATATGAATGTTAATCATGTAAACTTTTTTACATACAAACTTTAATAGTATGTACCACTAAACAGACAGGTTTTTATATCATCTTAAATGGGGACATTCAAATAGGGTTGCCTTACATGTGTGGGGGGTGACAATAGAATATAAACAATAAGAAAGTAAAGATAAAGAAAGAAGGAGAGCTAGAGACAGAAAGACTTGAGAGAAGAGTGGTGTAAAGGGATTAGGAAGACAAAGATGATCGGTCAGGAGAGTAATCAAAGCAAAGGCTATAATGAATAGGTGACCATTTATAAACCTACTATCTTAAAATGTCAATAAAAACAAAAAAGAGAGACTTGGAGTTATCCTACTTAGCTAGAGAGAGATGTTCCTATTAACAGAGGTACTGAAAATATTTCCAATCCAGGGTGTGGGATACTTCCACAGAAGAGGCATCAAAAGCCCTTAAAAAATACAGACTCTTTTAGAAGATAAGGCCCTATTGCTGAATATACCATACATCTTGGCTGTAAGATGTAGAAAAAGAAACTTAGATCTGTCACTTTCAAAGTCCTAGAAGATGCTATGCATAGAACTTAGGAAGAACAAGAATCAGTTATCTTATCCAATTGTGAACCTATAAGCCAAAAACTAATAACAAGGGAAAGATGTGCCCTCCTGAACAATAGTGGCACAACTGTTATGGGGGTAATCATTCACTCTCTGATTATATTTAAGGTCTACTTCATGGAAAGGAATCCATGTCTGATATTGTAAGTCTAGTTAACAGCTCATGATTGGGGGGTTCATAGGCCCAAATATAACACTTACTACTTTTATGAAATTGCCATAGCATCCAGCTGCTTCTGAAATCTCTGTGTTTACACCCACAGAAACAAGCTATTCTCCGCTTTAAGCAGAGAAACCTCTTTTTTTCTTCAGTGAACTACACTGCATAAGATTCACCATTACCCATAGTACTGAAAATAAGAGACAGTTATGGGTTCATCTCCACAGGACCACCTCCTCTAAGGCACGGGAAATATTGTACAAGATGGATCATGAAGTAATTAAGATGATAGAGTAAAATTCTGTGAAATGCCACCTTGACTCAATATAACCACTGCAATCAAGAACTTAAAACTGTAGTAATCTGAACTGGGCCTACACAAGACTTGCTTTGCCCACAATAAGTTATAGAAAGGGAAGAGGCTCATGTTTTTAATGCTGAACTATTAACTATTAGTAGATTCTTGGCAAGGAATGATCATCATGTTCAGTTATATACTTATTGCTGAACCCCCAGGTTGCAGTTGGTAACTCTAAACCCACAGTCACACAGATGGCTCTGATTAAACTTGGCTCACATAATAAATGGGTATTAATGTGAGAAAAATTTTAAATTATAACAAAATATAGAAAGACATGTAAAGTTGAATAGACAAAGAAACCTAGGAAACTAACAAATCTGAAAGACCAAAAGTTTAAAATTTTAAAATTCCTGATTTCAAACTCATTACAAGGGTATAATAATAAAAAGACTATAAAACTGATATAAGTATAAACAATTATATCAATAAAGTGGAATTGAGCAAATATCAAATCATATATTTCAGATCAATTGGTTCAAGAACAGTGGTACCAAAACCATTCAATGAGAAAAGATTAGATATAAACCTATATGTGTGATAAATGATTTTTATAAAATTTATATTATTTTATTTTATCTATTTACAAAGATATTTATTTCATCTTTGGATCAAGGAATATCCACTATGTAGTTTGTGAGGCTATGCTAGTATCCTTGCTGAACAAGTTAAGTAAACTAAATCTCAGAAAGGCTAAATCTTCTCTAGTAGGTTACATAAGATTAAAACATCAGATCATAGATTTAAACCTAGATATATGACTATGTAACTCAAGATTTTTTTATGAATCAAGATAACAAAGCTTTAATAGTACATTAATAGTACTTCTGAGATGATGGCTCAGTATACACCCCAGTTCTCAGACTTCCATGTGCCACTATTCATCATCATATAAGGAATAGATCTGGCAAGCAACTTTTCGGAATGAATAGCAAAAGATGTATATATTACCTTGTTACATAAGCAGAACAATGACATCCATTTTATACATGAAAACAATACATCACCATAAATTACATTTACAGGATGTTTACATTGTGCCAGACATTGTACTAAACACTACTTCTGTATTCTCTTTCTTCATCACTGTAAATTTACTATGAAATCTGATTGTTAGTGCCAGTTGAATAATTCAATTATGGGTCAAAGAAGACAAAGGAATTTTTCTATTGTCACATAACTAATAATGGAGTTCAGCTATAAACCTTTCTGACTATCATGGTATTTTGCTGCTAGCCTATGAAGTAGATGAACTGTAATTTCTTACTACTCTGCATTAGAAGTAGAACAAAAACGATGATATCCAATCACTTGCTCTCCTTTGTTATATGATTCCTTGGCTTGTTCTGGTTTATTTAAGCTGTTGATAGTCTTCCATGTGACATGCCCTGTTGAATTGTTTTCTCACTTGTGAATAGGTGCAGATGACTCCAGAGCTTCAGAATGACTTCTCTTCCCTCTGGTTCCCATGCCTCTTATTATCTTTATTGTTTTTCATGTTCTACCCTTTTTCTATCCTGTAGGGTCACACAAGTCTTCAGGATGGCTCGCTATTCTCTAATTTGAGAAGATCCCAAGAGATATCCTCACAATTCAGTGTTAGGAACTTCATGAGTAGAAATTAATTTCTTCATCATTATGTTTATTCAATGTTTAAGAACCTATCTTTAAAATGGCTCTGGTTTCTACACATCACCAGTGCAACACAGTTGAGCTGGCCCTGAAGGTGTAGGTGTGTGTGGGAGAACGAACCCTGATGACATAAAGCAGGATAGTCCTGTCCTTTGTTCAGAGTTGCAAAGGTAAACTAGCCAGGGTAATAAAGGAGATCTCACCCTGCTGGTGAAGACAGGGGAGAGTTGGCAGGCTGACCAATCCTGCAACTATCCATGCCCAGAACCAGGGTTATGTGTTGGCTCACCCAAACATCCACCCCATCTGTGATCTCCTGGAGCACAGTGCAGGTGGGAAGGTCAGTCCTGTGGACCTAGAGCTGCAGGAACTCCAAAACACAGGGCAGCAATGAGATGTTCAGGAAGAGTCCCACTAAGGGCTCAGCATCGATGGTGTAGCAGACACCAATGATTCTTTGTGATGATCACCTTTCTGTAAAGATCTATGGATAAGGATAAGGGACTTTTACTGCTTGACTCATTAGATGATACTGCAGCTTTCATGATGAAATTCTCCCTTTCTTCCTTTCCTCCTTTCTTCTCTTAAATTTTATTTATTATTTTTTGGGGGGTGAGATCAGAGTCATGATAATAAAAGGAATAGATAAAAAGAATGAAATGGCTCCAAAAATGTTCAGATGTGTTTAATACTCAAAATGAACTTTCTTGAACAGATCGAGAAAGGAAGTCGTATGTGGATGTGCACCCATGCAAGTATGTGTAGAAAGATCTATTACAGAAAGACAAACATTCTGACTACTTTCTCTGCTGTATGCTTTAGAAGTACAGACATAGACTAGGAGTCGATACATAAAGACAGGTTTGAGTCTATGGACTTTGATAAAGAAAAGCTACATGGAAGGGGGACATAATTTCTGCCTTTTGTTTGTTTCTTCGACTTCCTTTGAAATCTTTCCTTGCTATAAATACGAGAGCCCATAACACATTATAGCTTATCAAAGCTATATTATTTATCAAGCACACAGGGTACACAATGAGAGCAAAGCACCAGCATTAAAATGGGACTGACTGGATCCACAGGCTGAGTTTAGTCCTGTTGACATCAGCAACTCGTTTGACCTCTCTGTAATAAAGTACGAAAACTCATTGGAAAGCAGGTGTGGACTTTTGCCTTCACCTCCTAGCAAACAGACTTTGTTTGCCTAGGGACCTTAGTTACATAGCAACAATGTAAACTTGCAGATTAGGTCAGAAGTGACTGCACTCTTGTAAACTTTGACCTTTAATTTTCCAATTAGGCCTTTGATGGGTAATGTGTGAAGACAGATTTAAAGCATTAAATGAGCCTAATATTCAGTAAGGTAGTCAATAAAAAATACAGGAGTTATCATGCACACATGTACTCATTATCACCATTAATCCTTTTTGTATTGTTTATAACACAATCTCTTTCACATAAATGTTTCTTTTTTCAAAACATAATATTTTTATTGATTATTAAATTTCTCATCATGCACCCCAATCACACTCACTTCCCAGTCTTCCAAGATCTGCCTCCCCAACCCTTATAACATCCCTTTCACAAAAGAAGAGGAAGAGGAGGAAGAGTAGTAGTAGTGCTTCTTATTGTGTTGCCCATATACTCACTGGAGCATGGTCAAACTCCCAGTGGTTAGTGCCTTATAAACCGAGTCTTTATCCACTCCTATTCCTACCAACTTTGGAGAGCTACATTTCAACATTCACAATTTTTAAGAGTTCTTTTCGATGGTTTCCTGTCTAGGCTGTTACTTTTTGAAAAAGGGGTGAGGGTTGGGGGATCCAAGAAAGGGGTTGTCATGGGAGCTTTCTATGCCTCTCTTTCTCAACTGTGAATCTGTAGTCATTGATACCATTGCAGAAGAAGCTTCCTTGCTCTTTACAGTCATCAAAAGCACAGACCATAGATTTCCACATGGTTTCATAGACATACACATGGCCCCTAGTCAGCACATGTCACCGACCTCAGTATAGTTTTCCAGTGGGCAATACAGACCACAGACATCAACATGGACTTCTGTGGCAGCCAAGGACATCAACGTGAGCCACAGACACTAATATGATTCCTGGTGGTATCATGGCTCACAGACATCAACTTGGCTTTCAGAGGCAGAACAGACCACAGACATCCATATGGCCTTCAGTGGTAACATGAGCCACAGACATTAACATGGCCCATGGTTGCAGTAGGACCACAGACCCCAACATGACCCTTGGTGGCAATAAAGACCACTCACATAAACATGGCCTCTTTTGGCAACCCATATCACAGACACTAATATGACCTCCTTCAATAACAAAGACTACAACTGTCTACCTAGTTTCTAGCAGTAACACAAGCCTAGGACATTCACATAGCTTCCAGTGACAGTCCAGATAATAGGCATCCAAATGAACCTCAGGCTTCATTAGAGCCTGGGGCAGTTGATCATGGATACATGGATACATGGATACATGGCTTCCAGAGAGAGCACAGGCAATAGAGGTCTTTTGAGGAGATCCAATCTGGGTAATGAGCAGTTCTTTTTCTCAAACATCTTGTAATGGCTCAGATCATGCAGGTAGAACACATATTTGGAGGCTTAGTCTGCTCAAGCTCCAGGCTGATGCACACCATCCTTTGGTCCTACTCAGCAAGGACCTGCTCCCCCACCTACTGAAACCTTCTCTCACACCTATCCCCACATTTGAATCTCTAGTTCCACCTCTCTCCACTGCACAGTTTGCTCCATATTTCCTGACTCTTCGTCACATATTTGCTTAACATAGTAGCATTGAAATTTGCAGTCTGATGGGAGATGTTATTCTGTATATATGTTTCTCATACTAATTAATAAAGCCCTGCTGGCCAATAGAAAACTAGATAGGCAGGGCTAGGAGACTAGGAGAAGGAAAGAGGAAGTGGGAAGGAGGAGTCGAGATGTAGCCCGGGGAGGAAGGAGGACGCCTGCCGCGGCTCCCTGATAAGACGACCACGTTGAAATACTTAGATAAGTAGAAATGGGTTAATAATTAAGGCAGAGCTAGCCCATAAACAATAATGGTAATTGGCCAACAGGATTGTACCAAATACAGAGTCTCTGAGTGTTACTTGGGGCTGGCTGGCTGGCGGAAACATACACGCTACAGCAGTCCATCACTATATATATATATATATATATATATATATATATATATATATATATATATGTTGCCCAAAAAGCATTACATGCAAATATTCATTGTTTCTGGTTCATGTTTATGCTTTCTGAAGCACCATAAATACTGGACCATTGCTGACTTGTTTTGGACATCCTGCTATTGTCCAGGGTGATGTTGCAACTAGACTAGTCAGAGTATCTGAGGGCAGGTTCCATGGGAGCTACTGGCTGTTGCACATCTCCCTGTCTCAATGTCTGCTGTCCTGAGGCTTGGTGGCAGAAAAGGGAAGGCCAAACCAGTTATACAACATATTAATATAATAATTATATATGAATTCACTAAGCAAAGTATTGATTGCCTATGTGAGACACTGCTATTTAGATATGTAGTCACATAGTATATTCTAATAATGTAGTCACATAATATATACTAATAACAGTATATTCTAATAATGATATCACTCTCATCTAGTGAGAAAGAAAAGTGAATAAACATATGTCAAATACCACATTAAATTGTCATTCTTCAAAAAGAACAGAGAGATTATTATAACTAAGTATCATAAATAAGTCTTTAGATTCACTTTAAATGATTGGTATTCTAATACACCTTGTGATCTAAGGAAACATCTAGTAGGTAACTAGCTATCCTTGCTTGTTTTAGTCTAAGGGGTTTTCCTGGATATAAGATTTAGGGTAATAAACCTGCAACCTTGGTCAAACCAACTGATTGGTTACTCTTATGTCTAGTAGCCAATGATTTGCCTCTTCCTGTTCTAAGTAAATTCCTACATATGTCGACTTCATCTGGGTTCTTTTCTAGCATATTTGTAGGAGAGAAATAATAAAGCATTAGCATTAAAGGTCACACATGGAAAAATTATTGGTATGTGTCTTTATGAGACTAGTTTATATTTGCAATGAGTCACAAGCCCTTTTGTGGTGAAGGACTCCTCTAGTTAGGAAGGAAATTTAAGTGTGGTCAGATGCAAAGGCAACAGCACTCACTTCATGCCAGTGTCAGAAAATATTTAATGGCGCAAAGTTTTTATATATATATATATATATTAAAATAACCTGCAGTTCTAAATCAAAGAATTTTGTTTAAGCTACACACAGAAACAGTTGGGGAACAAAAGACAGCTTAAAACAATCAAAGGCAACTGTTATCAATACAGAAAGGACCAGTTCTCTAAAGAATTTAGGGCCAGCTGGACACCTTTATATTTCATATATAAAAAGAAATAATTCAAATAAATGACAAGTGGTTTTTCATGAAATTAGAAAGTTTCTGGACAGCAGAGGAAATAATTTACAGGAAAGAGAGGGAGGAGAGAGAGAATATGAAAATGCTTGCTGTCTATGCACTGATCAGTGTATTACTATCCAGTGTGTGTGTGTGTGTGTGTGTGTGTATCAAATTCCAATATTGCAAAGCCAAAGAAACAATGTGATTCTTCTTAAAAGATGAAGTAAATATTGGCAAAAAACAAATGAAAAATTTTTCTACACATCTCATCCTAGTCAAAATGGCTATGATGAAGGGGAAAATGACAACAATGACTGGTAAGGATGACAGAACTGGGGAAATGGACTTAAATACTATCACTGTTGATGTAAAGTAGTGCTGATCCAATGAAATCAGTATTGAGATTAATATAAATAAGTATCATGTGAGACACCAGAAAATCCTTGTTTAATCCTGTGCACCATACACTTTGGTCAAAGGACATGGAAAAATTAAGCTATTTCTGACCTGGAAAATTCCTTGTCATAGCACTGGAAGGTTCTGGAGTAGAAAAGGTATCCACAGTCTTACCTAGGTACAAAAATTTCAAGCTACAATAGCATTCTGCTTGGCAAGATATTTGTGAAATAATAGCATAAGTGTTATTTAAGTAATTAACTGCTTTCTGGGTAGATTTAAGGCCACTGCCACAGTAGAAAAATCATGCCTGGTACTTCAAGCCTGACCAAGGACCAATGGAGAGCCCATAGGCCTTAGAGATGAATGTGCTGATTATTTTATTAAATGGACATAGTATTATACTGCTTTCTAAATATATGTATCTCCATATTCATAGATTAGTACAGCTATCAGACCTCATTAGAGAAGGCTGTTTGTGCAGTGTTCAGCAAATAACACTAAAAATCACAGCTATTCAAAAAATGCACAAAAAATGTATCTGTAGAGTACTCATCTGCAAATGAGACATCTGTATCTTAAACTTTTTCCTTAAGGCTCAGAGACATTTGCAAAAGATGAATCAGAAATACTATAATGGTCAGAATTTGGGGAGGACTGAAACAAAACAGTGTCTTCTGGACAGGACAGGACTACTGCTCTCATAAACTCATAGCAGCTGTGGTTGCCCATACAAGACCTACACAAGATCAAGCCAATCAATATGCTTGCATGGAGTGTGAAGAGGCACTCATAATTCCCATCCCTAAATGAGGTTATTGACAGAGAAGGGAAAGGCAGTTTCCTTCAGGGGTGTGATCCCTTGGACCAAGCTCCAGAAAGATGGACCCAGTCCCATGCTTATAGGCAGAACAAACTGGGTTGTGTGAGTTATAAAAAATTGTTCTTAAAAATGGCATGAAGTTGGGAGGACATGTGGGGTGATCTTGAAATAGCTAGTGGGTGAAGGATGTAAAAATGGTTGAAATATATTAAATACATCACTCAAGTTTCATTGTGTTCTACAATGAATATACATTAATGATTTTCTTTTAAAAGGAGTGATGAAATAGGAGGAAAACAATTACTATGAAAATATTATTTTATATTCAGAGACAATCAGGTACAAAAATTAGAAATAACAGTTGAAATCAGTAAATACACAGACTGTACAGACAAAGAGTATTTTTGGGGGGGAATTTAGGAAGAAAGATAGCAACAGATAGATACTTCATAGGGAGCAGAAAGGGGATGGGATGGGGATGGGGGGCAGAGGAGGAAGGGAGGGTAAGGAAACTGAGATTGACATGTAAAACAAGCTTGTTGCAAATTTAATTTTATAATATTATATAAAAAAACAAAAACAAAAAGCTGGGCGTTGGTGGCACACACCTTTATTCCCAGCACTCAGGAGGCAGAGGCAGACAGATCTCTTTGAGTTCCAGCCTGGTTGACAAAGCAACTTCCAGGATAGGCTCCAAAGCAGTACAGAGAGACACTGTATCAGAAAACAAAACAAACAAAAAACTAAAAAAAGAATAAAAAATATAGATACTTCATAGTAGTGTTAAGGCTGGAGGTCCTCACACATGAAACTATGCCATACACATCTTAAGGGATTTCCTCAATTTATATTATACATACTAGGCTTTAGAAGTCCAAGTAAGCTGTAAGACCTACAATGTCTGTTCATCACTAAATATCAATGGCTGTGAGGTTAGAGCCTCTGGGCTATAGTAGAAAATCCTTATTCAAACATTCTAAACAGTAGATCTACTTCTAATCTCACAAAATCAGAAACACTTTCTATGACATGGACTGGGATTTTGTCAACTGGTGTCTCTGTCTTATCAGAATCAGAATAGCTGTCCTCTGGGTTTCAAGATAGTCACAGAAGTTTCTCTGATCTTTTCTCAGTGTGAAAACGTCCGTAGAGGGAGACTCTGTTTGTCCTTGGGTGTTCTTAAGGAACAGTATCTTTTCCTAGTTTCAGGACCTAGACTCGGACAACATGGCTACCTACTCACCTGTCACTAGTGAACAAGGATATCATCAAAATGGTCTTGAACTCAACCTCCATGAAGCATGAAGCTTCTCAGTCAATGACAGCTTTCAGAGAGAAAGGGAAGAAGAAAGGAGCAGATGCTAGAGAGCTAAATGACAGCATCCTGTCATAGCCCAGAACAGCCAGGATCAGTTTGGAGCCTTGTTGAAAATGTCAGGTACTGACTCCACAGGCCTAGGATGGACCTTTGATTCTATATTTACCTCAGACTCCATAGAAGACCCAAGATTACTGGTTCATGGGCTATATTTTGAGCAAGTCCTCACAAGATATCATGTATTTTATGTATATTATTTATTACATAAAACTTGCCATCTTGGCTTGGAGAGATGGCTTAGTGGGCTAAGGCACTTACCACCAAACCTGACCATCTGTGTTCCTTCCACAAGATTGAAGGAGAGAACTGATTCTCACATCTTGTTCTATGGCTTCCAGACATTTTGTGATATGTATGCCTCATTCCCTCAATTAATGCAATTAAAAATTATTTTAAATATATCTTTTCAAAAAGTGAACCAAAGCAGTTTTTGTCATATGAGTTACTATGACTGTGATATATATAATTACATTATATATATATATTACATTGATCATATCTACCCTTTCTTATGTTCTCTCTCATCTTCTGTTTCTTTATCCATCCTCATAGCCATGTTCCTAGTTGCTAGTTATTCCTCATTTCGTTTTAGTTCATCTTTCTTTGCTATCGCTTGTATATATGATATGGATCTTTTAGAGTTTACCTTAGTTGTCTCAAAATGATGATATTCAATTCTGTCCATTTTCTAAGAAATAAAATAATTTCAAATAAATAATTTCTGTTGAGTAAAATTCTATTGTACCTATGGACCACATTATCATTACAGGTTCATCTGTTGATGAAAAGCTAGGCTGATTCCACTACTGTGGACAGTGTTAAAATAAAAATGGATTTTCAGTATTCCCAGTGGATGCAGCCTTTGATTCCATTAAGTATATACCTATAAGTGGTATAAATGTGTCAACTGATAGTTCTAATTGCAAGATTTTTATGGTTTGTTTGTTTTCAGAATCAATAACGATTCCCATAGTGACTATGTCACTTCACATTTGTACCAAACATGTACAAGAGCTACTTTTCTCCTGCATTTATACCAAAATTTGTGTTTTGATGAATTTGATAACCTTTCTGACTTTGGTGTGATTGAATCACCATATATTTTTTTACTTATATTTCCATGGTGGCTGAGAATATTAAGCATTTTTCATCTACTTATTGGCCATTTGTAATTTTTGTGAGAAGTGGTGTGACCTCTGTTGAGTGAAATAAACCTTTCTATTCTGGCTACATGTTATTAAACCAGAATTATTCCATGGATGGAAACAATAAATCAAGAATATATATATGTATACATACATACATACATACATACATATATATATATATATATACCAGTTTCATAGCATCAATATTGACTGGCCTGTGACTTTACTAAGGGAATGAGAAATTTATAAGGTTATCTATTTGGACATTCAACTCAAACAAACTGGACATTTCAGACCGAGAGACAATTGTTCTTTCTTTTTCTCCATTTTTCTCTTATCTCACTTTGCTGTTTCTTTTCTACTTTTTTCACTTTCTTTTTATTTATTATGAGTCTTTTATATCATGTATCTTGATACCATTCATTTTCCTGTCCCTTTGCATCTGCCCTCTGCTCCTACAACCCACCCTCAGCCAAATAAAACAAATTTTAAGAGACAAAAGGAAAACTTGGGAAAATATTAAAAATCTCACCATGGAAGCTGCAGTGTGACACATGAGTCATGTAATAAACCCTTTGTATATCTTTACATGTAAGTGGTAATTACAAGGAATCTTTGATCTGGTTCAAGGCCTCTGCCTTCTACTACACTATTGATGCTAGGTCATCACTAAAATTCTTATTGGATATCCTGGTGTTGCCCTGCAGCTTTGAGTCTGCCAATAATGCTCCTTCATGTACTTCAGAAGTCATAGCTGGGTGGATGTTGTGTGGGCCAAGCCATAACTATGGTTCTGGGCCTGGGCTGCTATAGGGTTGGTCCACCATCCAGTTCTCCTCCTGGGTGAGTAATCTAGCATTGCTCCAGCTAATTCACCTCTTGTAGGAATAAGAGGGGGATGGGGCCAGTTCTAATGCTCTCCTTGAGACAGGGCCTTACTATGAACCTGGCTATACTGGAACTCTTTATGCAGACCAGGTGGAGCTCAAAGACACATAGGTCCTCCTGACTCTGCCTCCTGAATGCTGGAGTCAATGGTTTGCATCATACACAGCCTTGCATTATATTTTCATTTACAAACTAATGTGTTTTCTATGAACTTTTCACAAATGGGTATCATTATACCATACTTATTCAACTTCCACTGTCATCCTCCCTCCCTCTTCTCCAACATCTACTGATGTCCAGGTAAGTCTCATAAAGAGCTATAAATGATTGGGTGAGGAAAATAACATTGCCTTTTAAAAACACTTTGAAAAATACTTTCTGGGATATTAACTCTTATTACTTTTCCTACAACTAAACCAGACAGGGTAGAATTGCAGAATTGTAGTGGTTAACAGCCTAGCCCTTTGGAATTAAACAAACAAATTGAGTCCTTTTATTCACTGTGGGACCTTAGACGAGACAATTAATCTTTCTAAGCCTCAGTTTTATCACGTGTAAAGTGAGGATTAAATGAAGTGCTGGATATAAAATACTTACTGAGTGCCTAGAGCATAATAAAACAGTAATTATACTCAACACTGGCTGTTGTTTTCATTGTTATATTATGATTCTTCCTACTGTCATTACTACTACTAATAACACTCTTGAAAGACAGCAAGAGTCTGATAAAATGGACTGAGGACAGTAAATTTTGTTCAGACGGAGTAGAAGATGGAAAAGCAGATGGGAAACAGAAGCTTAAGCCTGTTTGGGCTATTGAACTAAAAGGTTCTTGGCTACAGAGGAGGCAACTGGGCATATTAAGGTTGGAAAAAATTACAGAGGGCAACACATGCAGAGAATAAGGACAATAGGGACCTGTTCTTTCTGTCTGTCTCTCAACTTGAACTGTGCATATACTCACTGAAAATCTTTTACATAGTCATTTCTATAATTTCCTCTTCTTACTGAACTGAGAAAGGTCTTGGGGTTGATGGTGAAAATAATATGGGACATATAAACATTCCCAAAGTTGAACATAGTATAGCCACATTTATATAATAGCATAATTGCTAAAAATAGTCTGAAGGAGCTAAGAATACTGACTCTTTCCAGTTAAGGAAGAAAACACTCATAATCTACTTAAATGAAAATCAATTTTAGTGGCTTCTTTATAACACTTTTTATGGTTAGCAAAGCCCCATTCTTTTCATGCTCTAGAGTTAACAGTATGCAGTGATAAATTTTCCTTTAGGAGAAACGTGAAGGTTTTAACTTTTAAAAATAATCATCATTCGCCTAGACTCTTTATCTGGTATTCAAGCTGTTTAATTTGTAAGGCCATATCTGTGATTCACAAAACTTTAAGTGACACTAATCGGGCTCAGCTATTTTCATTATTAATGTACACCAATGTTAATCTAGTGTGACTTGGCTAGTATTAAGGTTTTTCTTCTCCCTAAAGCAAAATTTAAGATTAGCAACAAAACTTAACATTTCTGTATTATCTTATTATATTACTGATGTTACATACATTGAAGATTAACCAGTTTCAGTAAGTAGGTCTCTATTTAAAAACACACATTTAGTTGTGATTATTTCCAGGCAACTTTTATAACTCTAATGTCACATGTAGTGTGGTAATAAAGGTGAAATTTGTGATAACAAGAAAATAAAGCAAGTAAACAAAATAAGACAGCATAGCCCATACCCTACTCTATGCTTTGCTCTTTCTCGCATTGTTACCATAATAAATCCTCATTAATGTGGCCCATATAAACTGAAGTTTTGTGATTATTTGAACACAGGTTGAGCTTAAGTTGACCTTGCATTATCTATAAAGAAATGCTTTGCTAAGCAAATTAATGTTATAAACAGAAATGCTGGAAGAATATTTAAATTACTTAATAGACTGAACTGTGCTTTCAAATACTTTAATTCAATCCCATTATTATAGTGATTACAATTACAAATGAATGTTATCATTCATCAAAGCAGGCCCAGCATGGGTCTTACTCATCACTAAGGGCCCAGCACTCCTTTTTTACATCTTCCACTATTTAGACTCATCAGAAATTCAGCTTGGTCTTGCTCACAATTACCAGACACTAACAATGATTTACCATTTAAAGTGATGTGATGATTTACATTGTGCTTTTTTTTTCTGGAAGAATTTCTTTTTGCTAGTGTTTAATGACTTCCTTTCAAAGATTCTAACATTTCCAGTAGTTCTTAAAATCATTAGTGTTGTATGTGTCACATACATGTAGTTCAAATGTACCATCAAAACAGATCACTCAAATTAAATCATGCAGTATTCATATACCACATACATTGATGTGCCTTCATTTCTTTGAGAGCTAAGAAAATTAAGGGAGAATCAACACCTTAAACAACCACAGATCTGAATCTTGTGAATATAAACTTCCATATTATCATCTGCCAGTGCTACAAGATACCATGTCATTAGAGGGGTGAGGTTAAAGCAAACAAAATATCCAACAGAAAATCTGGATCTCCCCTGAGATCTAAAGTTAGAACACTCTCAGAATATCAAAGACACCATCTCCCTTACAGGAACTAATTCAAAGGAAATACTTTCCTGTGGATAGATCTACATCTCCTCATTATACCAGAGATATATTACATTTGTTTCTAACTAATTAACTGCAGCCATTAACAAAGAGATATAATTATTCCTGCTTGGATAAGGAAAACTCTGAACTACCCA
Source organism: Cricetiscus sungorus (assembly GCA_030556225.1). NCBI lineage: Eukaryota > Metazoa > Chordata > Mammalia > Rodentia > Cricetidae > Cricetiscus > Cricetiscus sungorus. The sequence goes on from JANBXA010000726.1 coordinate 38,945,751, forward strand.
GGTTTGGAAAACTGTGCTGTCTCCTAGGATGTTGTACAATTGAGTTCAGAACCTAAGTCATCCACACTCTGCCTTCCTTGATAGATGGTTGTGGTAGTTGAATTACTATAGAGGCTGCTGTTTCTAGAAGCCATATGAGAAGCAACAGTGTTTATTGCATACCATGTGTTAAGCTTGATATATTTGTCATTGAATCCTTACAGTGCAAAATTATCCTCATTTTATAAATGAGTAAACTAGGAAAAATAAGATGATAGGTAATTTTCCCAATTTCATATCAGTAGTGTGCTTGGAACTGGTCTTGCTTCCAACACTGGACACTACCAAATTTATGTTCTTTAGGCCAAACCCCTCCCTGTCTTTATTTGGCCTTAAACTTAATACAGTAATTATAGGGACTCCCTTGCCTCACTTATTTATCTCAGTCAAAAATCTATACACACAAAGTATGTTCAAGAAGGGTCAATTTACTTCAACTTGTTTACTGAACAGTAACAAATATGTAGATAGTATCTTCCAAAGTCAAAGGTTTCTCCTAGTCACTGGCCCTTACTTTGTTGTGCTTCTAAGATATTTTTAAGGTTATTGTGAATGAGAGTGTTCTCTGGTTTCTTTATCTGTTTGTCCTTTGGGACCTAGGAAGGTTTCTGATTTTAATACATTAATTTTGTAACCTGCCATTTTGCTGAAAGAACTTATCAGATAAAAACGTTTCTTGGTGCAATGTTCCAAATTTGTCATGTATAGAACCAGCTTATCTGCAAACATGGCTAATTTGCCATCTTCCTTTCCTATTTGTATTCCTTTCATTTTCTTCTCTCGTGATACTTCTCTAGCTATACTTCAAGCACTACACTAAAAACAAGTGGCAAGGTAGACACCCTTGTCATGTACCTTTGTGGGAATGTTTTGGGTCTTTCCCCATTTAACATGGTGATAGTTATCATTTTGTTGTACATAGTCTTTATTATGTTGACATGTGTGTGTGTATCCATCCATCCCTGATGATGTCTCCAGAATTTTATTATGAATAGATGTTGGATTTTGTTAGAGTCCTTTGTGGAACCAATTGTAAAGATCCTGTGATTATTTATCCTTGAGTCTATTTATGCAGTGAATTACATGTATCAATTTACATTTATTGAATCATTCCTGCCTCCCTGGAATTATGCCAACTTAATAGTGGCGAATTATCTTTTTTCATCTGCTCTTGAATACACTTCATAAGGTTTTTATTTGAAAATTTTGAGTCTATGTACAGTGGGAGATAGGTTTATAATGTTCTTTTTATTGTGTCTTTACCTGGTTTAAGTATCAATGTAGTGCTGGTATCATAAATATAATTTGAAAGCACTGTTTCCTTTTCAATGTTATGGAATAATTTGTCAAGTATGAATTTTAGTTCTTTAAAAGTCTAGAAATATTGAAAGACTTGGGATTTAAGTGTTTAGAGTTACTTTTATTTATGTGTGTATATGTATGTGTTTGTGAATGTATAATACTTTATATCTATGCCCACAGAGGTGAAAATGGGTGTTGGATACCCTGGAACTGTTACAGGTTTTTGAGACCCTTCTGACAGAAGTGCTAGAAACAGATAAAGGTCCTCTGGAATATAAACATGAGTTCTTAAATGCTGAGCCATCTTTCCAGCCCAAGATCTGATATTTCTAACATAATTTTAAGTCAAAATGTTAAGGAAGATGTTTTTCTGGATAGAGTATGTTCACTCAAGGATTCTGGTCCTTGGAAATTTCCTCATTATACGGCATATAACAAACATCTGCTACCAAATAATGCATAAATTACAAAGGGGATTTGTTTGGGCCAGTGGTGGATGAGTAACATTTTGTTGCTGTTTTTTTTTTTTTTTTATGCCAAGATAATAAGGATCATCAATGAAGTCCTATCCTGTTGGGGGAAGAATAGACTCTTTACCCTGGCCTTATGAATATCAACATGTTCTGTATTAGTTAGGGTTTCTAATGCTGTGAAGAGACACCATGCGCAAAGCAACTCTTATAAATGAAAATATTTAATTGTGGCTGGCTTACAGTTTCAGAGGGTTAGTCCATTGTCATCACGGTAGGACATGGTAACATGCAGGCAGATATGGTGCTGGAGAAGAAGCTAAGAGTTCTACATTTTGATCTGCAGGCAAACATGAAGTGAACTGTCTCACTGGGGTTATGTTGACCATGGCAGATCTCAAAAACCACAGCAACAATGACACACTTCCTCCAATAAAGATACACCTACTCTAAGAAAGCCACACCTCTTAACAGTGCCACTCCATTTGAGAGCCATTTTCTTTCAAACCACTACATTCTACTTCCTATCCCCCATATTCTTATAGCCAATATTAAAATGGAAAAATCCATTCAGTCCAACTTCAAAAGTTCCCTTAGTTTATCACAGTCTCAAATTTATTTAAAGTTCAAAGTCTATTCTGAGATTCATATAATCTCTTAATTATGATCACCTATCAAAAAGCAGATTGCATACTTATAACATATAATAGCACAAGATGTGCATGACTGTCCAAAACATAAGGAAGGGAGAATAGTGAAGAAATACTAGACTAAAGAAAGACCAAAACGAGCTGGGCAAACTCCATACTCTGCAACTCCCCATGTCTGATATCAAAGAGCTCTTCAGATCACTAACTCCTTTCAGCTTTGTTGACTGCAGCACACACACACACACACACACACACACACACACACACACACACACACAAAAGCCCGCTCTCAGGATGGTTCCACTCTCTGTTAGCATGTTTCCTCAATAGGTATCCCACAACTTTGGCATTTCAAACATATTCGGGCCTCCAAAGCAATCAAAGCTTCAACTTCACAGCTTCACAAAATGGCCTCTGTAAGCCTCCATTCAAGGACACCTCTGACACATGCCCAGTCCCAGTGGCTTTCCTTAGACTCATAGGAAGAATATGGCACTAATTATAAAGAAAAACATTTAATTGGGGCTGATTACTGTTTCAGGCGTTTAGTCCATTATCATAGTAGTACATGGTGGCATACAGGCAGACATGGTGCTTAAGAGGGAGTTGAGAGCTCTTTCTACATCTTGATCCGCAGACAACAGGAAGCAGACTTTCTCACTGGACAAAGTCTGAGCACAGGAGACCTTAACTCCCACCCCCACAGTGACACACTCCCTCCAAAGAGGCTATAACTACTCCAATAAAACCACACTCCCTAATAGTGCCAGTCCCTATGGGGACATTATCTTTCAAAGCACCCACACCAATTTTATAACAAGTTTTAAAATATCATGTAATAAAGGCAGGAAGAATGCCATAAAGTCATTGGGTGCTCAGCAAAATAAGCTGTGCTGAGCTCTGATTACTCAGTGTTGGCACCAAAAGTTGGGCTAGCTTTTCTGTCTTGTTTTAAACCTTACAACTTCTTGAATTATTCAATGGTTCCTCATCAAAAGTCAGATGAAGTAAAGCAAGGAACAGAAAATCAATCCTAATAAGAATAATAGCTTTTAACTTTTAGATTAAGGAGAAAAGCTGATAATGAAGACTCTGACAATTCAGATAATTCTTTTTAGAAGAAAAAATTACCTCAAAGACTTCGTTTTTTCCTGACTTCATTTTTCTGACTAAATGTTTTTTTTATTTTACTTTGATGTGATAGAAAGCTAATATTATTCTATTATATAACTAAATAATAAAGCAATGGATAATATATCATGTAGAATTCTCAGCCCCCATTCTGTACACCATAGTACTCCCATTTCTTTATATAATCTATACTAAATACATTCTTTTGACATGATCATACTAAAACGTTTCCCACCATTTGCATCTTTTATTTACCAATACAACATGAATAATTTTCTATGTCAGACAATAGGAGTCAATAACTTCAGACTTAATCCGTATAGAAAAATTTAATGAAGGTTTGCAGAACAATTTAATTTATCAAATTGTATTTGCTTAAATAGACAAATGATCATAATTATAAAGCATATTGTTTAATGTGAGAAATGAAATGTCCACATAATTATTTCTATTGGTTTATCCATGTCTTAATAACTTCTCTGCCCCTCCGTTTGCATCTCAGTGGTAACATAATCTATTTAAAAGATCAGGATAATTAAGGGAAGCCCTGTTGCACTTCCTAACTACTACTTCCAACTTGATCCTTCTCAGGACATTTTCCTTAGAAAGTTCTTATCACCTTGTGCCACCTTGGGAAACACCTTGAACAAAGGCACAAAAGACAGTCGCTAAAGGCCAAATTGAGGTTTCCTGAAAACCTTTTCTTAGTTCTACTTTGACTAAAATTTAAAAGACACAGCTTTGATGGTAAAACCAGATGCACCTTTAAAACCCTCAAAACAAAAGCATTAGAATGCATGGAACAATTAACTCTTGCCTCCAATCAACGAATTTACATGGTTTGGTGCATTTCTCTATCTCAATACTTTAAAAAATAGAGAACACACTCCTTCTTTAGAACTCTGATATAATTGAATGTCAACCTAATACTTCTAGTTCAATCCATCAGTGAACATGATGCTACCTGACAACACCTAATGAGACTTGACAGATTCATTTCTGCTGGGTAAGAGAAGTCAGCTGTCTACCACTGAGAACTGACTTCTTCCTAATCAATACTCAGCTATGGATCCCAGGAGGTAGGTAGGAAGAAATACATTAATGCTGAGAATGAACAGAAGCTGATATCTTCCTGCCACAATAATTCTCTACAAAACTTTAGAATATTGATGCTGGAAGAGACCTTTTAAAGGTCACATAGGGAAAATCTATCCATTTGACAGATGGAGAAACTGAGGTTTTTTTTTTTTAGGCGGTAGGAACATAGAGCTATAGATTCTCAGTGCTAAGACTATGTCATTAAATCATTCTCTGAATTTACTTGACTAAGAAAGACTCTGAAAGGTCAGCTTGGTATTATGGATTAATACACACAAGGCTAAATATGTATACTGGTTTCTGTTATTCTGGTTACTAGATTCTGAGTAACTGATAGTATCATTGATATCTGTGGAATTCATTTAAAGGTTAAGAAGTCCAGCATTTTCCTTCATTTGTAAAATAAATAAAAACTAAGGGAAGGAAGTCCATAACTATATGTTTTAAGGACAGGAATAAACATTTACATATTATACTTATTTATTATTCTTTTCACTCCTAACTTTAATAGAAATCCCAAGCCTCAGCTATTCAACTGGTTTGGGCACATTTAGAGAGTTGCACAGATTCACTTGTTCTTCATTTAAAATGGTCAAGGTACTTTCTCTAACCTCAAATTAATGCCACCATTCATCACCATATATACCTATTTTTCAATGCTCATATTAAGAATTGCTAAGGCCATGGCTATAATCTCAGTACCTGGGAGACTGGGGCAGGATGACCAGGACTTTGAGTTCAACTTGGATTACCTGATGAGACCCTGACCCGCTCAAAAATATTTTTCAAAGGACGAGTCGAGATATTAAGTTTTAAACAATTTATTTTACACCATGACTGTTTTGTCTATATGTATGAATGTGTATCACATGTGTACCTGTGAAGCCCAAAAGAGTCAGATGATCCTCTGGATTGCTTGTGATGATTTTTAGCTGCCATGTGGGTGCTGAAAACTAAACTCAGGTTCTCTGAAAGAGCAGCTAGTACTGTTAATCCTAAACCATCTCTCTAAGCCCTGGCCAACATATTTTTGTGGGTTATTATTTTGTGTCCTTTTACTTAAATATAAAAGAATAATTGATCTGGGAAAAGCTCTTTTCTTTTCTTTTGGTGATATAGTCACTATAGGGTTGCAGTTGCAAGAAAGCACTTGGCAAATAGTACTTTCAAAGAAAATGTGCTATACAAGGAGTACTTAGAGGGTGTGCAAGGTCAGACTAAAGTGTCTGGTCCAGGGGATTTTCCATTTCATTTAAATGTCAGAGTGTACTACCCAGTATTTTGAAATGCAGGTGCTCCAGCCCTGCTCCATACCTACCTCATCCCAACCCCCTGATAGATCTGATAAGGAGATGCAATCCCAGTATATGAATCTAGACTCTGTGCAAGTTGCCAGAATTTGAAAGATTCCTAGACATACCGGATTAGGAATAAGTGATCTGTACTAGTGATGATACAAAAACTCTATGAAATGTTGAAACCTGAACTTCCAAAAAGTATACTACTTTTCTATTCATGCAGCATATTTCTTGGGCAAAATTCTGTGAGCATCCTTCTAATACCACTTCTAGACTACATTTAAAGAGATGGAACATTTACTTGGTATCATTACAATGTAGATTTTTTTATAAAGAAGGGAACAATCTGACTTATCATTTAGAACTATAATGAGTTCTCTGTCTTAGCATGAAAGAAAAGCTCACTGTACTTAACAGTCAAATATTTCTGGTGCTACCTTTTATACTCTCCTCCAGGTTGCCATCTTTGCATAAAAGCATATGCAATACAAATAAGTTAAAATTGATTGTACAGGAGGAAGATGGGATATAAGAATAAAGGAATGGCTCCCCAACACAGTTATTGATTAATTATAGTAACACATACTTAACTGGGAATCCCAAAATATTTCCCACAGTTACTTTATTATTTGTTAACTTTATGTAGGTCCTTACTGAGTTTCACAATTATGAGACACCAATCAAAAATATGTTTTCATGAAAGTGGTTGGTAAAGACAGTTTTGTAACTGAAAAAAATCTAGTTTTCTGTCTCTCATAGCTGTCAGATTTGTCAGTCAAAATGCCAACAACTACACCTAAGATTCATTTGCATTTAGCTGTTACCACAGTTGTAATTTAGAAGATGTTATTCAAGACACAAAACATACTTGTGGATGTAAAGAAATTAAATTTAATAGACAATAATGTTGGATGTGGATGGAGGTAAAATAGCTAGGAAAACTGATTAAGACATCCTTTGGGACCAGACAAAATGCAATTGTCTCACTGACAACCTTGGGAAAAGTAATGAAGAAGAAATTGAATTTCAGAATTGAAGTTAGAAAAGGAAATGTTCGTACTGATATTTGAAGACAATAGAAAGGCTTATGGGATTTTGTGCCAACAAGATGACAGTGCCTCCAGTTCAATTCATTCACACAACCCTTTGGCTGCATTCCTTGCCTCTCCTAGAACCAGTGACATTTAGTCTTCTATTGACATCCCTTTTAACAAATACCCTCAAATATCTTCTCTCAGATTTGGGAAGGGGAAAGGGAATATGAGAGGAATATGGAATGGGTGGGTATATTTATACAGAGATAGTGGCCCCACCCCAAACTCCAACAGCTAGATTTTAGAATTTGATTGTCAAATTTACCACAGGCCCTGCCTATTATAATGTCATCTTCTAAATAACAAATTACATAACAACAAAGGGAAGTTAAAAAACTGTTTAAACAGCAATATAAATTGAACAGGAAGCAGAGAGTGGCAACACACACCTGTAATCTCAGCACTTTGGAGGCAGAGGCAGGAGCATCTCTGAATTCAAGGCCAGAACAGTCTACAGAGAAAATTCCAGGACAGCCAGGGGTAGACAGGGAAACTCTGTCTCAACCCACCCCCCCCAAAAGAAAGACAAGAAGTATATAACCAGAAACCAACATTTCTGTAAAACTGGGAGCTTCTAGGTATTCAGCACTGAGAACATTTATTTTGTTTTATGATTTTTTTCAATGTAGTTTGTACACATCAGTACTAACTTTTCTCCATGATTTTCTTTATCTGGCTTAAGACCTTATGCCAACATTTTATTGTAATTCATTCATTCTTTTAAATTTCATTTTACATTCTAACTACAGTTCTTTCTCCCATCTCTCTTCTCCACCCCCAACCTACCCCCACTCCACTCCTCCTCACTGGTAAGGGCTTTCATGAGGAGTCAACAAATTCAGACCAAATAGATTGAGGCAGGGCCATGCTCTTCTCCCATGCATTAAGGCTGAGGGAATGGGCTCCAACAAGCTAGCTCACGAGTCAGGTTTGTATCATGGTCCTACTGCCAAGGGCCCCTCTGAATGTCTAAGCTTCACAACTGTCTCCTACATACGGAGGGCCTAGTTTGGTTCTCTGGAGTCTCTACCTACTGCTGTTGGTCTAGAGTTCATCAGTTTCCTCTGTAAATTTCTCCATCATGGTCTTGACCCCCCTCCCATTCATTTATTCTCTACTCCTTTTCTTTGACTGGTTTCCCAGAGCTAGGCCTGGTTATTGGTTGTGAATCTCTACATCTGGTTACATCAATTGCTGGTAGAAGGCTCTACGATAATAGTTGGGGTATTCGCCAATCTGATTACAAGGGAATGCCAGTATGGTTATGCCCACATTATTTTTTTTTTGTCAAATTGGATTTTATGCTGAGACCCTATTTCTTCGTATCTTTTTCATGTCTTATCCTGCCACAGCAAAGATATGAGAAATTAGTGCTTCTTAAGATGAGACAGCAATTAGAAACAATTATCTGACTCTAATTAGAAGTAAATTAATATAAACAATCTTAAAAGTATGAAATCAGCTCTCATCTCACCCAGCAGACTTTTTTGTGACCATGAGTTTCTAACAAAACATAACAGAAAATCCTGATTTTATCTTTGTAAAAGTAGAACCAAAGAAATCTTTTTTTCATATGTGTCATAGGAACCCTCAGTTACCACTTCACAGTCTTCAGGGGCTAGATTTTCCATTATCAGCCAAATATTGGGTTTGCTCCATTTTTTCAATCAAGTGTAGTTATGATATTCAAGTGCCTATTTCATTTTGATAGCTTTGTGTCCAGAAAACTATATAAAAACTATATAACATAAAATATACATTCTCTTGAATCATTTTAAAATGCTTTCTTTGTTGACAGCAGCAGTAACAGAGCCTGCAGGTTTTAGAAGCTCAATAACTTTCCTTCACTTTGAGACAAAGGCAATTGGTTGACAGGTGAGTGAAGAGGAAACTTTACAGGTGCACAGCAGCTATTCAGAGCAAGTAGATCCAACTTTTTTTTTCAGAGCACATGAAACTGATCACTATCAACATTTTCTCTGAAATAAATGGAGAGCTTCGCAACATTTGGAAGCAATGGTCTACAGAAATGTATTACAAAAGTAAACATGTTCTGATACTTTGATATAAAAACCAAAGTTGGAACTATGACATCCATAAAGATCTGCATGAAAGCATGCTAGCAAAAAGCCTGGTGTGTGTGTGTGTGTGTGTGTGTGTGTGTGTGTGTGTGTGTGTGTGTGTGTGTGATAAATACACATGTATGAAAATCTCACAATGAAAGCCATTGTTTTATAATTAATATATACTATTTTTAAAAAAGGAAGATTCAAAGAAGAAGTAAGCTTGAATATTGTTGATATAATAAGGGATCGATAACCATGGACTATCATGGAAGGAATGGCCAATATTATAGCTGCTGTTGAAATGAGACAAGCTTCTCTTAGTGATGAATCAGAAACAAATTGTTTCAACAAGCACACTTCTATCACCTCAGCTTTTGTTTTTTTATGTATAAAGTTTTATTAGAACATAGCCATACTTTCTCTTGTGTATATTTTTACCTATTTTCCTTTCATTGAAATAGAGTTTTTACAATATATTTTTACTACAATTTCCTATTCCCTGATCCTCCCAAATGGAATTGTCCTTCCATCCAATTACATATTCTTTCTCTCCCTGACCATAGAAACAAAAAAGAATCTAAAAATAATAGTATGATAAAACAAAAACAAATAGAGGAAAGAACCTAAGAAAAATCACACAAAATACATTTAGACCCAGAGACATAAATAAACATTTGCACACACAGAAATCTCATAAAAACACAAAATTATAATACATAGGCAAAATAGGATAGATTAAACAGAATTAGCCACCGAGGAAACTCAAATGGCCAAGAAACACTTAAATGTTCAACATCCTTAGCCATCAGAGAAATGCAAATCAAAATGGACTTTGAGATTCCATCTTACAACAGGCATAATAGCTAAGATCAAAAGCACAAGTGAAAACTCATGCTGGTGGGGTTATGGAGCAAGGGGAATACTCCTCCACTGCTGGTGGGAGTCCAAATCAATATGGTGTTTTCTTGGAAAATTGGGAATTGATATACCAAGCTATTCGACTCCTGCATATATACCAAAGGACACTCCATCTTATCACAAGGACACTTGCCCAGCCATGTTCATAGCAGCATTATTCATAACAGTCACAAGCTGGAAACAATCTAGTTGTCCCCCCAGCTAAAGAATGGATAAAGTAAATGTTTACAATTTACACAAGTATTATTCGGGAGGGAAAAAAAGAAGACATCAAGTGATCAAGTGGAGGAATTGGAACACTAACCCAGCTACAAAACCTTCCATATACAAATTTGTCCTGCCTTGGAAATGGTCTGCGACTAGAGCCTAACAGAATCCTCATCAAAGAGACCAGAGGGAAATGATTGGAGCAGATGCAGAGTCCTACAACCAAACATTATGCTGAGCTTGGGGAGTCCTGAAGATGAGGGGAAGGAAGGTTTGGAAGAACCACCAGGGTCAGGGACACCAATAGAACATGGCCCACGGAATCAACCAATAGGGACTCATGGAGGCTCACAGAGATCAGGGAGCCTATAGGAATCTAACTTAGGCCTCCTGTATATGTGTTATGGCTGAGTAGCTTGGTGTTCTTGTGGGATTCCAAACAGTGGGAGTGGGGCCTATCACTGACTGATTCTTTTGCTCTAATTATGGGATCCTTTTTTCCTACATCTTGATGTGATTGTATGTACTTGATCTTATTGTAGCAAATTATGCCCTGTTTGGTTGATTATTGTAGCATATTATGTCCTATTTGGTTGATATCCCTGAAAGGCTTGCTCCTTTCTGAAGGGAGATGGGGGTCATGGATCTGGAAGAGAGGGAAGAGAATGGGGAAGTGGAGGGGGAAACTGCAGTTGAAATATAATATATGAGAAAAGAAATTTTTTTAAAAAATGAAAGAAAAAATACCAGACAAAAAACCTCCAAAACTCATTGAATTCATTTTGTGCTGGTCATCTGTTGAGCTTATGGCCTGCCCTTAAGAGTGGATTGCATCCCTAGAACAAATATGTTAGAAATCTAATTTTTCATTTTCCAGCAGTTATCAATTAAGGTAGCTTCTGGGTTAGGGATAGGTACCTATGACTACTTCCCCTCTCAATACTGAGACCCCATCCAGCCCAGGCCCAATTGTTTATAGAAGGCCTTGTTTCCTTTGTGTCTTCTATCTCCTTTGGCTCTTATAATTTTTCTGACTCCTCTTCCATAGTGTTCCGTGAGCCCTTAGAGGAGTGCTTTGATGGAGGCATACAATTTAGGGATGAATTTACCAAGTCTCTCAATCTCTTTACCCTGTCCAACTGTGTGTCTCTGTGTTTATTCCCACAGGAGAATGTATCTCTGGAGATGGCTGAGCTGATCAATAATAGCAGGATGTTGTCAGGAGTCATTTTCTTGCTATATCTTTGGCAGAGCAATAGTATTAGTTTAACCCTAGATCCTTGACCTATTTAGTTTCAGATTCTTGACTAATCATGAAGTGTTGGGGATGGGTTCTGTCTCATGCAGTGGGACTTAAATCCAATCAGCTATTCTCATAACGTTGTGCCTCTACTGAACCAGTGCATCTTGCAGGCAGCTCACCATTGTAGATTGCAGGTTTTGCGACTAGGCTGATGTTTACCTTTCTCTTTTGGTAGTATAGAGAACACTTTTCAGTACTATGAACACTACTCTATAGAGGTTAAGGCTCTAGGTAGATGCCAGCTTCACTTTTCCATGTTCATTGAATTGTGTAAAGGTTGACTTGAGCAATAGGGCCAATATCTTAAGTGTATGGAGAGTGACCAAAAGCCTCATCAAGAGCTTGGATTTTCATGGAGATTCCCCTGGAATCTTCTTGGCCAACAGTTCAATTAGAACTAAAGGCTCCATTTAACGACAAGAGATGGCCAAGTGAGACTTTATCACACTATTATTTGGTGATTCGATTTAGATCTCATAAATATATGTATATAATTTAAGAAGTTTCTTCTATATTAGGTTTCTATACAAACCTTCAAAAACACCTCAGGTGTAGCTGTCCCATTCCATCATTTCTTAACCCCCTTTCTTTTCTCTCCCTGTTTAATCCTCCTATTCCAGTTCTTCCCTTTCATCTGTAACTATTTTACTTTCCCTTTCTACAGAGATTTACCCCCTTGTCCTTTACTCTATACTGAAGGCTGTAGTACATCAGTGGATAGTACATTTCAAAGAATGTCCTTAGCATTACTACTTAGATTTATCTGTGTGGCACATGGATTTTGATAAATGTTTGTGAACCCTTTGCAAACATTTTTACTATGAGTTGTAAGTCTCCCATTAGCAGACAACATGCCCTTGATCATCCTTTTGCATTTTTGAGATTTGAAGGGTTTAGGCTGAAAACTGACTATGTGATTTACCCTTATTAAAATATTTAACATTAATCAATAAGACTGACTTGGCAGCTGCTTCACTTGGTGCTGACTTATGTTCCTAGTTAAGAGAAAAATAATTTACTTAATGTGTTAACTCCTTCTGTGTGCTCACCTCTAGTTTGTCAATGTCATCATCTGAATTGACTCTAAATGAAAATGAGGATATGAATGTTCATAAGTATGGTTGAGGAGAAGGGTTTTATTGTGGATATGAGAGAAAATAGCCAGAGGGATCTGGAAGAATCCAGACTAAACATAGCCAGCAGAATAGGCTAGGCCATGAGAGGAGGAATGGGGACCGAGAGAGGAAAAGAGAGAGAGGAAAAAAGACCAAGAGAGAGCATAGAATCAAGATGAGCAAGATCAAGCCAAGGGAGCCTATGGCCAAAATGGCTTAGTTATATAAGAATCTGAAACAATTAGAAGGAAAGCCCAGCCCCTGAACTAGAGAGATTTAGGGTAGTGGGCAGTGGTGTGAAGTGCTGGGAGGAAAAACAGGTAATGAGTGAGACTTGTCCCAAGCTTCTTTGGCACCTGACAGACTCTAAGTTATACTTTACTTTTCAAGGGGAAAATGAAACAATCACTTACAATTATAAACTCCTTTTTGGGGCCTAGGAATTTGACCCTGGAAAGCAGACAGATAGAGAGATGAGCCACAACTAGCTAATAAAGATGGCCAACTTCTACTGCTTCTTCAAACTCTTGACCTCAAACAAAGGCCTAAAGTCAGGAAGGACTCCCTGCTGGTGTGCCCACTCAACAAGTTCAAGGCCACAACAAGAGAGATTTGCCATAAAGTTGTGGGCCTGCCAACTTCCCTGTCTGTGTTCAAGTAATCAGCTCTAAACCAGAGGGAAAGGAAAAGACCCTTGAAACCCCAAGCTCTCCAGGAGAGATTGGACTTGTGCTTTCCAAGTCCCTACTCTGCTGCATAGAGGGTATTTTGGGGAGCTTCTCTCTCTCTCTCTCTCTCTCTCTCTCTCTCTCTCTCTCTCTCTCTCTCTCTCTCTCTCTCTGTCTCGGCGTGTGTGTGTGTGTGTGTGTGTGTGTGTGTGCTTCTCACCCTTAATAAAGATAATGAGTTAATTCTGTCTGCTGTGTCTTTCCATACTGCTACATGTTGCATTTGAGATGGTTTTCCTGCATTTTTGGTCCATTACTAGCAGAGAAAATGAACCTGATCAAGATCCCTAGATGGTAACACTTCCTCTAACATAACAAATTGAGTTTTTACAGGAAACATTATCAATCATCTATTTCTACAATTGTTTCTATTTATAGGAAGTGGGAGAGGTAAGCCCCCAAATACATTCACATGACATACTATTTCATCTTGGCTAATTCTTAAGGAACAATGAAAACTTGATAACTACAAAGCTAATATTAAAACAGCAGGCACTAACTTGATCTATACATCAAAACCAATCCATCATTTACTCATTTGTCATTTCTGACACATTTACTATGTACTAGATGTAGATATAGAATGACAAACACTCAATCATTTCTTCTCATGGGGCAATCCTGCTATTCCTTTGAGTGTACAAGATACATGCTACATGGAAAAAGCTAAGAAAAAAAGACAAGGACAAAAGAATTCAGACATAATTGTTGCTAGAAATAGGTTTTAAAAAGTCCACAGGATCACTTTCTGTGTTAGCTGGTGTCTTAGTCACTGTTCTATTGCCATGACCAAGGCAACTCTTATAAAAGAAAGCATTGAATTGGGGGCTTGCTTGTAGCTTCATAGGACCAGTATGTTATCATGGTGAGAGGCATGAGGGCAGGAGGGCAGGCATGATGCTGGAGAAGAAGCTGAGAGCTACATCATGAACCACAAGCTACAGGCAGAGAGAGACACAGCCTTGTGTGGGCTTTTGAAACTGCAAAGCCCACCCCCATATCTCCTCCAACAAGGCCACACTTCATAATCATTCCCAATAATCCACCAGCCAGGAGCCAAACATTCAAATATATTAGCCTATGGCAACTAGTCTTATTCAAAGCATCAGACTGGGACACTTTATAATGGAAGTACTATGCAGCAATTTCAACAACAATTGAAATCTGTCAAAGCAAAGAAACAAAATAATTAAAACCCACAGTGCTTATCTCAAAACAATGTGAAATGATATTTTTGTAGCCAATTTGAGTAACCAAGGCCTGGGAAAGGGAAACATGAAGCTTAGTTACCAGGATGTCATGTTTCTTGGTGGGAAAAGTATCAAACAGTTTTATAGTAGCATAACAAAGAAGGTCATAAATCAAGGCAGGTTAAAATACATTGGCCAGTATATCAGAAAAGCAGTTTCATCAAGGCCTCATATCCTAGCTGATGATTTTCTTAGCTTTGGACTGGTAGAAGTTACTAGATGCTTAGTTAATAGATTTTGAAATATTTTAATCTATTAGTCAAGGACCATTAGTTCCAACACAGCAATGGGTAAGGAAGGATATTCAGAGGGCTAAAACTAGCTCAAGATAAGGTAATTACAGTCTGGGCCTGCACCATTCTAACCTTTCTTCATCACGACAGTTTCAGTCAATCAGTTTTTGAAAACCCAGCTTCTCTCCAGGGATTCCCATTCACAAGTCTGACCATTACTACCATCTAGACAGTGTCATTGCTTAGCCAAATCTATGCATGCACTGTTCCTGTATTTTTGCTCCTTACTAAATAAAGCAATAAAATCCAAGTAATTACATCAGTGTATGCATCTAGCCTGACCAAACAACTTACTTGCTCCAATTAATTAACTTACTGCTAGTTTAAAGAAAGCAAGATGAAATCTTGATTAACTGGAATGTTTTGGGAATAGGATATTGTAAATAATAGAACTGTCTAACTAAAAATTGGGCAGAGACATGTTTATGCTTCTACCCATATTTGAAATTATTTTCAAATAGCCAAGGCAGATTTCTGGCTAAAGTCAGTGCAAGCTAGCACACAGAATTTCATTTTATCAACAATAATGAATAGATAAGGCTTCATTGTCAACATTGTATACATTAACACTCACTGTGTAGAGCAGAAAATGGAAAATGAGAATATTTGAAACCAGGGCTTGCCTTAAACATATTTCCTGAATGCTATTTGTTTCAAATACTTTTGATTTTTATTTGTGTGTGTGTGTGTGTGTGTGTGTGTGAGAGAGAGAGAGAGAGAGAGAGAGAGAGAGAGAGAGAGAGAGAGAGGGAGAGAGGGAGAGACAGAGAGAGAGGACAGAGAGAGAGAGACACGAGAGAGAGAGAGAGAGAGAGAGAGAGAGAGAGAGAGAGAGAGAGAGAGAGAGGGTTTCTCTTTATAGCTCTAGCTGTCCTGGAACTTGCTTTGTAGACCAGGCTGGCCATGAACTCAGAGATCCACCTGCCTCTGCCTCTATAGTGCTGGAATTAAAGGCATACACAGTCACTGCCCAGCATCAAGTGCATTCTTGATTTTAATTTCCTTGGCTTGATCTCTGAAATAAAGTAAGCAATAATAATAATGTTATCAAATTTAGTATTTTCATTAGGCAGTCTTCTAAAACACTAAGTGATTACTGTAAGCAAGAGCACAGTGAAACCACCAAAGTTGGCGGCTCCATGAGTATAAAGAAGAGAAATTCATTGCATCTGTGAAACTGTCCTGTGATTATCAGGTGGTAGAGAAAGAACAGCCAGAGCCATTTGGAGGAGTACAAAACCCTGTGGCTACTTCTCAGGAAGCAGAGAAGACACTGGACTGGAGACTGCCTGTCTATCTCTTAGGAGCAGAGAGAAGGGAAATGGGGAAAAGCCTTGTGTGTTTTAAAGAGAACAGACAGAAGCAGGGTGCAGGTAGGAAGCTGTAAACTGAAACAGCTTGGGTGCTAACATCATTGCGGAAGAGTGGCAGAGGTGAGAAAAGTCAGGAGGATAGTCAGGCTCTGATATGAATTACAGGTACAAGTTAATAGATGCCCCAGGAAGAGGGAAATAGGAGAAGTGGATCTTCCTGGCAGGCAGAAACCTGTTCCACTGGATCCTGAGGAATGCTGAGTGAGGAATGCTGAGTGAGGAATGCTGAGTGAGGAATGCTCTCTGCCAGCAATTCTACTGTGTCCATAAGGGACTGTCATTTTGGGGAGTGGGGTGGAAGACCTAACACTTACATTTATCCACTAACATAAATCATGTGTAGATCTTACATGTAAAGAAGATTTAAAACTCATTTTTACAGAGGACATACTTAATAAGTCTTATAATTGACCTCAAACCTGACTCTTACAGTCAGATTTGCTCATTGAAAATACACTTTTGATCTCTACCAAATCCTCTGAACTAAAATTCTCTTTCATTCTCTGTTTAACTATCTCCTTCTACCCCTACTGTTTTTGGTTTCTTCAAATCAATCTGACAACTAATATGCCTATACTAGAATGCTTGCTTAATATTAATTTCTGTCTTTAATCAGGCTGAAGGTATGAGGATGCTAAGTACATTTTTGGACTTTTACATAGCACTTCCATACAGGCAAAACAATTTATGGTGCTGGCAATAGTCAGAAGGTCCATTTTATCTCAGAGACACTTAGCAATGGAACTTGGAAAGATCACTTTCTTTTCTCTGGTTGATGTTCTTTCATTGCAGAGTAAGTTATTTCTTACGCATTGGCATTGAAGGGTTAATGACCAAAAAGCCTCAGGGGGGCTGGGAAACAAAGGACAGGAAAGTTGACTGACTGATAACACCCTTGGGGCTTAGGATCCTGGAATCTTCTGATAAGACTAATATAGCAAACTTCCTTCATTTCTATCACTTTGGGAACACAGCAGGACAGGCCCGCAGATGGAATCTTCCATTTCCAAAGTTCCCTTTTCTGACCTATTAAGCCTTTAATCCCCCTACTCCACAGTGCACTGTCTCCATTCCTGTGGAGAGACTACAACCCTTTGTTGTTTGGATTAAAGGGCAAAGTGCTTCTCAAGAAGTCTATGTCCTCTTTTATTTCTACATTGCCTCCATCAGTATCTATCTAACATAGGGAAATAGGAACCCATGCTTCCTTAAAACTGAGGTACAAAAGGTTAGATAGATTCCCAGGTAGACAGCCAGATAGGGAGAGGAGCCATGGTTGGATAATAAAGATGAACTTCTAAGATGGCTGTTTTCTCCTTCACCCTCCAGAACTAAGATAAAAGCCTGGCTGCTTAAAACAAAGGCCTAGCAGGATTATTCTCCACCAGTAAGGCTCCTCACATGTAGCCTGCTCCGACAAGTTCAAGGCCAGAACAGAATGTGTTTACCCCAAACTTTCAGACTTGTCTGTTCAAAACTGACCAACTTTACATTAGCAGACAAAGACCCCTAAAAAGAACCTTAAAATGTCCCCCGCTCTCATGGGGAGACTTAGCTGTATGTATTTCTTCATCCCTACGAAAAGTCTTCTTATCAGCTCGTTCTATCGGCTCTTTCTGCTGTATTCAGGGAATTTCCCTTTTGCTCTCTGTCACACTCAAGAACTTTCCTTCTTTTTAATTCTTTAATTGGAAGAGAAAAAACCCAATCAAGACCCCTAGATGTTAACAATGTGGTATTTTATTATTATTTCCACCAGTAGCTATTTAATCAGAAGAAACGCAGATAGGGAAATGACTGGTTTGACTGTTTTATTCACTAGGAGAATCCTGCCATTTTTTCTTTTTCCATATTGAAGAAACCAGTGTTCACAAATTTGTCATTTGTCTATATTTTTGAAGCACAAAAGACTGGGTATCCAAATTACAAAAAAATGTTGCTTTTTCTAGGAAAATTTTCTCCTTTCACCTTTGAGAAACGTAGGACTAACTGAATGCAGTAGTGTATTAAATCATTTAAGTTGCTCTTTTTCTGGCCAGACCCCAAAGTATTACCTTTATATGGCAGTTTTTTTTTCAAGTAGAAAAGTCTACAGGGCTTTTTTGGTAAAAACTGGAAGTGATTTAGTGAGACTGTGCTTTTTCTACAAAAGTTTTGAAAATCCTGCCATTGGTAATTCCAATGCATTTCACTATGTAGATAATACTCTTGTATTTTTGTCTCGAACTACTCACTTTTGAGCCTTTATCTTAGAAATGGATTCATAAAACAGCCAATAGGATAAGATTAAAATAATATTTTATCCTGCACATAGTTAAGTATTTTTGCATCTTTTGTTCTTTTAGTTTTACCATTGCATAATGCTGAATAAAATGAGAAACAAGTTATTTCTTTGTAATGTTGAAAGACTGTACAAATCCTATAAATTCTGTGACTGTCACTAGTTTATAATAGACATTAACTATTGCTAAGAACTGATTGCTTGTGTTTTTGAATTGATAGGGTGAGGAAATATGACTTTAGAGAGATAATTATGACATGGTGATTAGAGCCTTATGAATAGAATTATTACTTCATGAAAGAGGCCTGGGAGAGCAATCTTGCCCCTACAGTCATTTACTGGAGTGGGTCACAGGAAGTGAACTCTTAACAAATAAATATATCAGTACTTGGTCTCTAGAATTGCGATGAATTGCTGTTGCTTAAAAACAAGATAGTCTGTAGTATTTCTATTACAACAGTCAAATCAAAGTCAACTATGTAGAGTTGATAATATATCTAGTTATTTCATCTGGGTAATCTTTACACTGATGTAGTAAATAGTTACAATTAAAGCAAATTTTCAGTTCAAGTAAGAGCAGTGTAGTCTACAGAACTGTAATGTTACTGGGAATAATGGTCAGTCCAGTATGCATAGAGCCATCACTGTGTACTTCATATCAGCAGGTACTCTCTAGGGCAGAAAATTTTTTAAAAAATGAGACTAAGACTCTGATTGGATCAATGATGGTTTCAGAGACAACATCCAATTACTATTTTTAGGTCTCACTCAGCTTTTCTGCATAAATGTGAAGCAAAATAATTGCTCATGATAAAATTCTTTATGGTTTTGCCACTATTTTTCTTTGGTTGCATCATTTTAGGATTAGAATAATGTAGAACTGTACTCTCAAAGTGAAATAGGTGATGATGGAAATGTGTATGGTTGCCACTTGCCATGTGACTAAATGAGCACATGACATGAGTGCAGTGAAGAAGTGAGATAAATTAAAGTTTTTAATTCCTCAGCTGCCAGTTGAAATGTAACTAATCATACATGACTGATAGCTACAATACTGACTGAAGATTTAGACATTTTTCATGTAAAATAATGTTAAGCAAAGAACATCAGGAGAGAGCACAGAGCAGGAGGGCTTGGACATCTAGATTCAGTATTTATTCCATGCTCCATTATTCATTATGTGAAGCATTTGGGCAAGTTCTGTGGTATCTATGAAGCTCAGTTTCTTTATCTATAGTCTTGCAATAGAAGGTTCTTCTGAAGATTTAAAGATATAATTTGAGTCAAACTGGTAACAGAATATCTTGCATAGGTTAAACAGTCAAAGACACAGTAGATGATACTATTATACATGATAGACTCCAAAACCATTTAAAGATTTGTTTCTTTAACTTTAGGTTTTCCAGAAAGTTTTTTATGTTATTGGAAGTATTTTAATGTATGGCAAGTGAAAAGACCCAGAAGGTCAAACAGTCTGTGTTTCAGGCACATCAGAAAGTGATTCAGCCTTTCCTCATCCTGGGAAATATTATACCAGGACAGAAATTTGGAATGGAAGTTCTTATCATGGTAGGGAGAAAAGCATGGATAAGGAAGAATTGAAATCTAAGGAACATGGTTACGGAGAGGAATGGGAGTTCTAAGATGATATGGATAGTGGGACAATCAAAATGTAAAAAGTCAGAAAAGCTATGATATTGGAAGTAATCCTTTTAGGAAAATATTAGAAACATGGATGCTTCCTTTGCTTTTCTAATAGAATCTGCTTGGCTCACAATAGCAACGTTGGCTGCTCAAGAAATTTATTCCAGATAACAGTGTTGTATGCATAACTATAATTTTGTTCTATAGTAAGAGCACAGCATAAAGTTCATCAGCCTTTGTCTTCTTTTCATTACTTAAGGCCAGAAGATTAAGTCTTTGTCAAAGGGATATAAGCGGAAGTGGGACACACAACTTCTGAGAGCGTTTGGAGAGAAGACTTTGCCCTGATCTTTCCTTTCTTCCATCTTGTTAGCTGGAATTAGGACAAGATAGAAGGAGAATACACACTCTGTATCCCTTTTCATGGAGGCTAAACATGGAAGAGCTACAAATCACATCAGCCGTGCTACACGTCCCTGCAAATGAATGCATGGAAGAAACAGCCTCTTTCATAAAAGGATTATGTTACTTGTAGCCTAGTTTAATTTTATCTAACCATAGCTGCTCAAGTTGAGAGCATATAAATATCTCTTTACAGTGTATGGGAATTTCAAGGTAGACAGACTTTTGTTTCCCCTATTTACAGTCAGGAACTTGAGGACTAGGGAAGTGGTTCAATGGTTAAGAGTCTTCTTACTCCAGAGGACTTAGATTTCATTTCCATTATCCATATCAGGTGGCTAGAAATTGCCTGTGACTCCAGCTCCATAAGGATCAAATGTTTCTGGCACCAACACTGCTATGCACATGATCATACACACACACACACACACACACACACACACACACACACACACACATATATATATATTTTTAAAATAAAGTTGGAGATACAGTATAGCATTCAAATATAATTTTAGTATATGTGGTGGTTTGGATATGCATGCCCCCTATAGGCTCATACATTTAAATGTGTGGACATTAGAGAGTGGTGCTACATGGGAAGGATTAGGAGGTATGGCTCTGTTGGAGTAGGATGGCCCAAACCAGGCCCAGTGTCACTCTCTCTTTCTGCTGAATTATGCATTCAGATCCAGAGGTAGAACTCTCAACTCCTTCTCCAGCACCACATCTGCCTGCATGCCACCATGCTTCCTGTCATGCTGATAATGGACTAAACTTGTGAAACTGCAAACAAGCCCTAAGTAAATGTTTTCTTATTATAAGAGTTGCTATAGTAGTTGAAGATGTGTTACATTTGTTTATGCTATGGAACATTTGTTTTAATGATTGCAAAATGTGTCGCATTAATTTATGCTGCATTTGTTTAACTATGTGAGGCTGTGTTACATTGCCAGTTGAAAACAGTAGTTTGGTCTAATAAAGAACTGAAAAGCCAATTTCAATGCAGGAGAACGGATGGGTAGGGCTGTCAGGTAGCGAGATTAAATATAGAAATCTGGGGGGATAGGATTAAGGAGCAAGGAAAGGAAGAAGACATCAGGGGCCAATCACACAGAAGCCAGAGAGTAAGAAGTAACGAAAGGTATACAAAATAGAGAAAGATAAATCCCAGAGGCAAAAGGTAGATGGGATAATTTAAGTTCAAAAAAAACTGGCTAGAAATAAGCCAAGCTCATGCCGGGCATTCATAAGAAAGAATAAGCTTCTGTGTGATTTATTTGAGAGAGAGGTGGTAGGCCCCCCAAAAGAGTAAAAAGCCCAAAGAGTGAAAACAGACAACTATGTTTGTGAAACTGGTTCCACACTGGAGCATAGAATTTTGGGTAAACCTAAATCTGTGTTCCCAGGCCATGGTCACTCAAAGTGGTTACCAAATAGAGCATTTCTTATTCCTTTGAGGATGAGAGTTGTGGTTTTGCTTCAATAAAAACCTGATATTTCTGGTTATTAGTATTTAAGATACTCAAATATTGCTATTCAAATTGTGCTTTCTGGTAAGTTCTAGGACAAACATTTGGGGTTGAATAACCATTTCATGGGGGTTGCCTAAGTAACAAACTTATAATTATGAAGTAGCAATGAAAATAATTTTATGGCTGGGATCACCACAACATGAGGAACTGTATTAAAGGGTCCCAGCATTAGGAAGGTTGAAAACCACTGCTCTAAAAGAAAATCTGCCAATTATTCCAATTATTCCTTTTAGGATAAAAAATCCTTACAATTATTTTGGAAGAAACTGTTGATATTATATTTTTGAAAGGAAAAAGAAAACATTAGTTAGAGTCAGTCTTAACATAACTATGAAAGTGCTTTTAAAATTTGAAATATATTTGATTTACTGTTGCTTACAAAAAAAGACTAGGAGAATTTGGGGAGAATAAAAAAGGAAGTCAATACCTTTCCTCAAATACTGGATTCATTATTCAGAATTCAGGGAGTACATCTTAAAAAACCACGTGCTAATATTGACATTTCAACTATGTAGAATTAACTTATTTACTGTAGTAAAAAACATATTAATGTTGATTTATTTAAGCCCTTCGATGAAGTGGCAGTTCAGTTTAATCAAATACCAACTTAATTGGGTTATACTTGATTGAAAAGTTTCAAAAGACCACTGTAAGATTTGTTAAAGGCTGAATTTAGAAAAGTTATAACCATTAAAAATTTACATTGTGTGCTGAGGCTATACAGAGTTTGGTGGCAGATTTCCAGGCAGCAGACCTTTTAAAAGACTAATTGTCTGTGACTATGTAATTCCCTCAGTGCTGAGCAGGCCTTGCTATTGACTTGCAAATACCAAGTTAGAACACTGCCCAGAGCATTGACAAGGGGGAAAAAGTGTGTAAAATGTATAAAGAGGGGGGAGAAAGGGTTACTGTTACATGTTTGCATTTTTCTTTGTCATTTGCAAACTGGGCATTCTACAATCCTAATGATGCTCCCCAAGATTGTAATGTTTTCAAAGATGTAGCTGGCTTGTTTAGAAGTGCTTCTTGTCCCTGCTTTTCCAGACATACATCTATTTCAAATACAGAGTGAAACTCAGGAAAATAAATGCAACTAGACAAAAAGCCTGTTCACAGTATTGTTTTATTTTTCAGAATTTTCTTGGACAAAGCTGTACCTTGCAGCCATGCTTTGGAAACATGGTGGTGAGGGAATTGATGGGTACAAATTTACTGGGTAATGGGATTAGGGAATAAAGAAGGAAGTTGTGAATAGGAATTTCTGAAAAGAAGCTGTGTCTAGTAGCGAACAATAAACACTTGGAAGGAGTTTCTAATAATCCCGAAGATGTGAGGAGGAAGACCACCAACCCAAACCATCATGGCCACATTAAGTAAAGAAAATAATTAATTAAAGCAATCATTTTTAGTTGTGTATACAGACTGCCTCCCTGTAAGACAGGATGGAAAAACCAGCATTAGACATGGAGTAAATGAGGTTTTTATAGTGCAAGGTTGGTGATTTTCAAAATGGGACATATGCAGGCAGATAGGTGGGGTTACATGTGGTGATGTATCATTTATGATTTATTAAAGCTTGTCTGAGGGTACAGAAAGCAAAGCTAGACAGAAACCATAGAACCAGGCAATGATGATACACACCTTCTATCTCAGGAGCCATACTAGCAATCCATAGAGGCCAGGAGGTAGTGGTCAACACTTTTAATCCCAGAACTCAAGAGACAAGCAGATGGATTACTGTTAGTTCAAGGCCACACTGAGCTATATGAAATTGATCCAGTTCTAAAGAGAAACAGCCTACACAAAGTTGATCTCAGCACTTGGGATCCAATGCCTTTAGTCCCAGCACTAAGGAGATATAAAAGGAAGAAGTAAAGGGTCTCATTAGAAAATTAGTTTCTAGCCACACTGAGGAGAGCAAAGCAGTCTGAGTGAAACTGAGGAGCAGTAAAGTCAGGAGCAACATGAGGTTCACACCTTTGTTCTCAGCATAGGTAGACATAAGAGCTATTGGATGCCTGCTTTGCTTATCTGACCATCAGCTTGAACCCCAATATTGGTCTCTGGGTCTTTTATTACACGTGTTACAGTTACAGAAGCAGAACACATGCACAATAAGTTGGCCATGACAACCATCTGAAGAAATAAAGACACAATAGCAAAGTGTGGTCATATGGTAGTCATAACAACTGGTGGTCAGAACAAAATGTGGTCATAATAACATTTAAAACAAAGACATGGTTGCAGTTTCCTGGAATAGAACGTTCAGAACCATTTGTAGTTAAGGTTATAGGTGGGGCATAGTACAATCATTGAGAAACAGATTTAATCATAAATAAGAATGAACCTAGTTTGTCTTTATGATAAAATGGTCTAAAATGGTAGTAGTCTGGTTCATTGCTTCTATGTCTGCAGACACTGATGGACTAGTTTGAGCTTCAGTACTACAAAGATTGGAATTTTGTTTAAGTGGCCTGACCTTCTCTCTGTGGTTCCCTGTTACACTATCTCTTACTTAAGATGAGAGCTATTTTTTCATTTTGACAATATACATCTATTTTCATCAAAGTTAATGCAAATCCCATGTGATTTAGATATTATTCTCTGAGGTTCTGTTTAGGAGTTATAAGAACAAGTCTCTAAACAAGTGCTGTTATCAAATTGGAGTGGTCATGACTTGTGTTCCAAGTCAGATCTGGCAACACATCATCAATAAATCAATTAAAAGGGCCAGATTAATAGTGTAAATCAATAAAAGGAAGGGTATTCAATGATTATGAGGCCACCTTGGCAATAGAAACAAAGGGATCTAACAAACCCTTCAAGTTCACCTTTTTGCTCCTACAGTCAGATAAAAGTTTAAATAGAGGGTCAAGAACATGCACATCTAAGCATTCCAAGTCCCTATGTGCTCCCATGCATGGGGACAAGATCCTCCTCAGACAGGTGCCTTTTTACTCCCAGCATGAGCTTCCTATAGAAATCTCCTTTACTTTCAGATACATTGTTTCAATAGTCTGATAATCAGAATAAAGGGGTGAGTGGACTTGGGGAGTCTCTCATCTCTCTATCCCTCCCTTCCTCCCTACCCCCTCTCTCTCCATTCCTGTTACAGTGCTTATAAGTTGCCAATTGCTTCAATTGGTTACTGATGATATGAAATGTAGCTAGTTCAAATGAGGGACTGTATTTTAATTTTTGATTAAAATTAATTTGCACATAGATTGGCACATTTTGTATCCAGTTTGTCTGGCAGGAATTAATGTATCCTAAAGAGACACTTTGGTCCTTATTTCAGCTGTAAGATTGTTGAAAGAATGGCCTGCCAGAAATGAGAACTTCCTGCAGGACTCTCCTGCTGGGAGAGGAAATAGTTGAAACCCTGGGAGCATTCAGAGGAGGAACTTGCCTCCTGGAGAAAGATTCATGACTTGTCAAAGATTTGCAGTAAAGACTTATTGGTGTGAAAGGTGTAGGGAATAGACCATACTATTTGCTCTCTATTTAAACCCTATTCACAAGTCAGGATGTCCAAAGATACATTTGCGAGGGTTGCTGGATCCCTTGGCCCTACATCCCAACAGGGTTACACTGAATAAATCTGTTTCTGCCTTTCACTATTAATCTGGCTTCTTTAATTGTTTTATTGAGGACAGGTGGCTGAACCTAGTTTCTTGGGGCACAGGCTATAACCACTAAGTTCGTTAACAATATTAGTAGTGGTTACCATAATGGATAGTGCTGACCTAATGGTATGATCAAATTATATTTTGTTTCCATGACTGCATATATGTTGATGAAAAAATGATTTCTTAGAAAGAAAACTGAGTATAAGACTATATCAGCCCTTAGCTACATGTGATTATTAAGACCTTGAAATATAGTTGGTATAAATTGAGATAGGCTCTCACTATAAAATATACACCTGGTTTCTAAATGTCGGCATGAGAAGAGTATTGCATCAGAACAATATTTAATACTGATTAACTTGGTAAGAATGCTTTGATTCCTTGTGAAAATTTTCAGACATAATTAATAAAACCAGATTTAATCTGAGCAAAATATTCCTGGTGGTCCAGGGAAAGAAGAAAAACCAGGAGGGGAACCACGAGGAGGGAGCTTTTAATACCCTCTGAGGGTGAGTCACCAATGGCAGGCTTTCTCAGGAGTGGGGTCTGAAATGGGAGGAGTAGGGCTAGGTGGAGCTTCCCAACACTTTGCACTAAATATTAATGTCCATTCTATTTTGCTTGCATAAATTTAGCCATGAGAAAAGTCTAAATTAAATATTTACCTTATAATTACCCTACAGTATATCCTCTCTCTCTCTCTCACCTTCTCTCCTTCCCTTTCTCTCTTTCTTGCAGTGATAAGGATTAAATCCAGATTCTTCCTTGTCTAACTCATTTTATTTCTACTGGGCAATTCTACACTAGTCATGCTTAACACCAAGTTCATTATACATGAAAATGTATCAACTCAGTGAAACAACACTGTAATGCTGCCAAAGCTCACAGTTCCTTGATTTCTATATTATTAAACAGATTCTTTCCTTGCCATGTGCTCATGAAACATGGAAACCTCATCCAAGGAAGTAAACTGTCTCATCCCAGCTGTACTTCTCCCCTCTCTACCAAGACTGTTGGTACTGCTCTTATTATGTGACCTCTAGTCCAGCTAGTGCTTCCTTGTGTGGCTGCTTCCTTTGCTTCTTCATGGCTTCACTGGTAAAGTTCTCAGAACCGTTCTGAGAATTTGTTGATAAAACAGATATGTGTCTGAGGTGTTACAGTATGTGGTTAGCTTGTGTAAGGTCACATGTTTTCTCCCCCCCCGTAGCAAAAAGAAAAATCAATCAACCAAACAACTAACCAGATTCTTCAGGTGATTGAGTCAGTATTATTTTATTGAGCTTCTTATCTATCTCTTACCCGTTCTTCTTTGTATTCTATTAGCTCCTAGAAAGAGTTTTGTTTTGTCTTATTTTGTAACCCAGAATAATATTTTTGATATTATTTAATACATAGGCCTCCTATGATGCCATTTATTCCTAGGCACTAGCATCTGACAGCTGTTTTTCAGTTTGTGACCCCCCACATTGTCTATCTTTTCAAGACATGAGGACTGAATCAAACTAAAAGTCCCAGTCTATTTGCATAATCTTAAAGTGTTCACTAGGAGAAGAATTAGGCTGGAGCTGGCAATTTTAAGTAAGCAAAAGTTCTTGTAAGAATAGAAGACAAGCTGATGAGGATGTATTCACACTTAATTATGTCTAAAATCTTCTCTCTAGAGCAAAACAATTCTGCATCATTAGCAGCTGGACCGAAAATCAACCTTAACATTCAAGATAACAAGTGTCACCAACCAAAAGAAAATAATTTAAGAAAGTAAATTCCTCCTCTTGTCAAAATAATTAACAAGTAGAGTAATTAATTAGAACCAAATAAAAACAATTTCTGTCTTTGCTGGCTAAAGTAATAATGTACACAAAGCAAACATAAAGAAGTTATTGGGAATATAAAAGAGAATCGTGAAGGAGATACAAGTTACTGAAGTTATGACAGTTCATTAAAATGGTAGTAAATTTCATCTATTAGATATACACTATATTTCAGTATGAGAATCTCAACATTCAAATTATCATTGGAAAAAGAACTTTCTACAAAACGACTTATGCAAAACCCTATATATGGTATGCTGACCAGGGCTATACTCCCTGAATATTGTTGACAATGGTGTGACTGGGACAATATATGAGGCTACTAGCAGTGGGTCAGGGACCTAACTCTAATGCACAAACTGACTTAGTGGAGCACATTTTATATGGAGAGAAGCCTTACCCAGCCTAGACACAGGAATGTGGAGAGGTGCTTTGCTCCTATCTCAAGGAGATGATGGGGCAGACTCAGTAGACTTCCTAGGGGAGGCCTTACTCTCTCTGTGGAGCAAGTTGGAGGAGATGAGAATGGGGTAGCAGGAGGAGAGGAGGGAGAAAGAACTGGAATTGGAATATAAAAATAAACTAATAAAAAAGAAAAAATGAAAAGGAGGACATGCCTACTTCTAAAAACTATAAATAAATAGAAGGAAATGATGATGATGATGAAGTGAAAAGGACCAGAAATAGTGCCTTCTGTCTCTCTTACCATCTATTGTTTGCTATGTTGTATACACACACACACACACACACACACACACACACACACACACACACAATAACACACAATGGAGAGTAAAGAAGCTACCTATAGTATAACAGCTACTACTGAGGAACAAATTTACATTAAGTAAGTTTCAATGTTTACCACTTTATTAAGTCTTTAGTTCTAGTTGCATAACAGAGCTCATAATCTAAAATGCATTGAAATTTAGTCATGAAAATTCTGTTATATACTGAAGTGTGAGATAGGTCTGTGTATGAAATATTTCCTCGCATATGGATGAAACTGTGCTGAGAATCTCTAGATATCCAAGAATAAGTTGAGAGGGAAATATAAAGATCATATAAAAGGTTCCATCTGGTAAGTGGGGTGAATGTAGCAGGGTGAGGGAGCCAGGTGTAATGAAATACACCTATAATCTCAACCTGGGTGAGGACCTGTAAGAGATTTAAGGATAATATCATCCTTAGAATGTGTAAGCCTGAGGTCTACAAAAGTTAGGTTATGGGGGAGGCAAAAATATCAGGAGTTCAAGGACAGCCTCAGTTACATAGCTTATTCAAGGACCGTCAAGGCTACAAAGCAAAATATACAGGAATAACTGGTTATGTTGGTACTCCTACTAGATGGGATACCAAAAATAATTTCAAGATGCTTTAAAGTAAAGGAAGCAATATAGTGAAAGGACCATGAAAAATGGATAACGTCTGCTCAACACATTCATAGATATGGGTCACTACCATACTTGATTTGTTCAGTCACATGAACAAGCATAATGGCTCTCACAAAATTGATAACAATAAAAAGTTTCTTAATACACAGGAAACACAAATTAATTCAAAAATCAAAAACATAATGAATTTGAGTAGTTCCTAGCAATGTTCAGCCTTGAATGGATGAAAACTCACAATATTCACTTTGCATGGTGCCAACTGTCAATGCATGCCCCTGAAATACCACAGCTTATAATGTACAGTATTTTGTGTTATTAACTGTCTACACTGTACAAACAAAATAGAATATAGCTAAGGGAACACTCTCTCTAAAATAGCTCAACGATAAGTAGGGTAGTAACCAGGCTTGTTAGAGATAACTGAAGTTTAGGATTGCTAGGGTAATGTTTCTTATAAATGTTTGATCACCAGGATTGGCAGCCATTAGTCCTATTTCTGTATCAGAGAACATGCCTTTTAGTGGGTAATTTAGGCAGGTAGCACAGGGAGACAACAGTTCTTAAGTCCTGGCCTGTTGTAAAGCTCCCAGTTATTTTATTAAGCATAATTCTGCCAGGTGGGCAAGATGACCCCAGGTAACAACTCTTTTAAAAGAACAACACTGGTGTACTGAAACATCTGTTCTACGGAAATCTTCCATCTGCCCAAGGAGCCAGACTTGTAGCCCCTGCCTTTATTTAAATTGCTCTAAGTGGTACCTGGGTGAGGACCTGTAAGAGATTTAAGGATAATATCATCCTTAGAATGTGTAAGCCTGAGGTCTACAAAAGTTAGTAAAATTTTCTGTTCAAGGCTGATATCTCTTTGCCCATTAGCTAGAACTAGGTCACGGTATTATTAAAAAGAATTTTTTTCTTATTTTCCCTGAGTGTGTGGAGTGAATTCTCACTGGCAGACATATTTCTCTGCTTCAGGTGGAGGTCAAATTTAAGGGTTACTAATACTAGTAAGAAATAGTATTGAAAGTTATTAAGTAAAGACAAGCAAAGAGAACAAAAAAAGTTATGATCTAGGCAAAAATTCACATCAGGAAGTAGGTGGTCAATGCAGGAAGCTAGAATATGACTCAGTTAGACATCAAACATTCTCTGGCAAGTCAGGTAGATAGTGCTCATGAAAGATTTTGATGGTTGTGTTGAGTCATAATTGTTCACTATGTAATTTTTAGATTTAGTACATGTTTGATAATCAGGCAAAAACCAAAGTAAAGCAAAACCAGGAATTTTAGCTACACTGTAATTTATCCACATGTGTAGTTTGGGTACTATATTATGGCATCTCAAACAGCCTGGAAGTCGTCATATGCTCTATTCCCAGAGTATGTGACACAGTAAAAGACAGTGAGTTCAAAGCAATTGATGGAGGCCAGCATTATATTTTTCATAATTATTAGTTGATAAAGTAGGAGAGGTCAGGTTGATCAATTGAATTCAATTATTTCAATGATACTGTTTGTTGAGTTCAGAGTGTTATGTGTGCTTGGCAATTGCTCTATCACTGAGACACACCCCCAAGCAACTATTTAAAATTAATTAATTAATTAATTTTTAATCTCAATCATCAATGCCTATTCTTTACAATTTCAGTTTCACTTTTAGGCTTATGATGGGAATAGCTGTTACCCATTCCATCCTATGAAAGTACTAAGTAATCCCAGCTCCCATCAAATGAGCAACATCCAACTCTTGTTCTTCTGGGGTTTATTTAGCTTCATGTATATAAATTGCACAGTTACAATGTTAGCTTTGAAACTGAGGTTTAGGTAGTGTCTGCTGATTTCCTATTATAAGGCCTCAGCTTTGCTAAAGACCTCCTCCACTCTCAGTGGCCAAGGTATATTAGGTTAGATGAGTTCAGAAATGATGTTATTATGATTGTGCTCCATTATTTATAGCTTAGTTATTCAGTTTATTATGATTATAATTCCTTTCTTTTATAATTTTCTTTTAACAATTTGTAGTTCATTAGGTGGCTCATTTGTTTTAAAGTTAGTTTGCTATGTACCAATAACTAATTGAGCTCCGAATATCTGTCACTCATTCCCGAGTTCATCCTGGTGTTCTTGTTGTTAAGCATTCTCTGCATTCCCTCCCTGGGTATGGGTAGAACTTTTGGGAAGATACTTGTAACAGTCTAAGGAAAAAGTTTTTTTTTTCATTTTCTACTTGCCTGCCTTTATGTTTCTCTGGCAATTTCATTTACCAGAGGTAATGCTGCCACTTCCATCTT
Organism: Cricetiscus sungorus; assembly: GCA_030556225.1. Classification (NCBI taxonomy): domain Eukaryota; kingdom Metazoa; phylum Chordata; class Mammalia; order Rodentia; family Cricetidae; genus Cricetiscus; species Cricetiscus sungorus. Next base: position 38,977,075 of record JANBXA010000726.1, read on the forward strand.
CTTTTATGTTCCAATCTGGATTGAAAACCAGTAGCTTCACAGCAGTCTTCCAAGTCTTCAGTGCCAGATTGAGAATGAACAGTATCTGGGTTCTCGGCCTCTCCAGTGTGAAAACAGCCATCATTGAACTATCTAGATTGCATCATCTAAACCATTCTAATAAATTTATTTTAACATATCTGTACTCTATGGGTTATCTTAGACATAACCTTGATTACAGATCTTCTTCCTCACTTTATTTTTTGAGGCAAGTATTCATTATATATATCCTAAGAGAACTCAAATCAGATTCCCTTTACCTCAGCCTCCCAAATGCTGGGATTATAAGCATGTGTCATTACACCTGGCAAAAGCACACTTTTAGAATTTATCAAGCCTTCATTCTATGCTCCAGTTATATTCATGTATTTTCAAAGTTTACTCCAATATTTTAACATATTCTTTAAAATTCATATTTATTTTTAATGAGAAATTTTTTTTCTGACAATATATTCTGATCAATTTCTCCTACCTAAATTTCTCCCAGGTTCTCCCTAACTCTCCACCCACCAAACCCTACCCCTTCTTTTTCTCTCTTTAGAAAACAAACAAAGAAGAATTTAAAAGGAAAGAAAAGCAAAAAGCACAGGTAAAACACACAACATAGTTTTAGCTATCAGGATATTATAAAATTTTTAGATAATTGTATTTAAAAAGAATATCATTTTTTTTTCTGTTCTACTAGTTTTATTCAAAGTTATTTAGAAATATGAATGTTAAACTATATTGTTAGTGACTGTGAAACCTCTTTCAAGGAGTTTTACCATGACTTGGGCAATAGCTAAGACTGGGAGAGGAGGATGAAGAGTTTTGTTTGCTTGTGTATTTAGGCGAGAGAGAATGGAGGATAATTCAATGCCAATGGGAATGTCCTGGTAAAAAGACAGAAATTGAAAATGAGAAGCAAGGCACAAGTACAAGGGTGAGCTCTTATAGGGCCTTAGTCTTTTGGTCCTTGGCAACAGAAATAGAGCAAAGCAGAGTCAGGGAAGAACTAAGCCTTTAGGAGGCTCTTCCGAAGATTTCAGTGACAGTAATTTGAAGCTATTGATCTATTGATGGCCCTGTGAAAGGTTCTTAATTAACATTGTTGCCCTGGTGGCCTGATGGTCAACCTGATATTTGACAATCCTTTGTATCTAGTCCATACTCCTCAATCTGGCATTGGTCACTTCCTGTAAGTACCCAGTTTTTACTCTGTATACTCTGTGAGTCATTTTCTTTGTGAATGTCCATTTTCTCTGTCTGCCCTCCTATATTGCTCAGTTCACCCTGAGTAATCACTATAAAATTCCTCTTCAGTTTCCTTGCACACTTCTCTTAGGTGACATCACTATATTGCCTTTTCTAATTCAAGAGTCAATTCTTCTATCTAGTTGAATCTAGTTGATAATCATTATCTCACCAAATTCCCAGTCCATTCTCTTAATTATACTCTACTTGTCTATCTTGTGTTCTTGTTATTGTTCCCTACTGCTTCTGGCTTCTAGCAGATGTTTAATACACACCAGCAAATTCATGCATGCAAATATAGAAAGAAGGCTTCCTAGAAGTATATATGAAATTGACTTGCACACTCAGATGGAGTTTCTGCATTTTATGTGATTGTTTTGTGCTATGATGACACAATAAAATACTTCCCAGTAAAAGTATTTTCACAGACATTCATAAACTTTGGTTCTATATCACTTCGTATTATATGTTATTGTGTTCAGTTGTGATAGCTCAAAAAATCATGGACTTTTTGTGAATAAATTATATAAGGTTTAAATTTACTATATCAGAGTAGTAGAGTTTGTCACATTCTCAAAAGTTTGGATGCTTCCTGAATCTGTGGGTTCTAGGCATTTGAGGGCATGTGAAGAAATAGCAGGCAAATCTTCTACAAAATTTTATTTCTGTGGAAATAAGCATCTTATTGAGTTTTCAAAAAGAAAAAAAAATTCAGACCTTTTTTTATTTCAGTAAGTAGCCAAAAGGATATGTGAATAATATCTTATTTTGCAAATGCGACTTCAGTTTGGCATGTGTGTATATGTACATATGCATGCATTGTTGTGGGTATTAGCAATTCACATTGGAAACTACTAAACTGATTCACAAGTAATAGAAGTGAGGACTTAAGAGGCAAAAAACAAAACCAAAAAGAGACCATCACCTCTACTTCTGCTAAGTTACTATGAAAACATAGCTAAATAACTTGAAGTTTTTGTACTATTTCTTAAAATCTTAGTGAAGGGAGCTGGACTAGATTCATGTTTATCTCCATTCAAGAGCCCATGTTGTGTTATACTGGGAATAAGAGATGGGCACTGAGCTGACCAGAAGTTTTCTGTTATGAAAACCAGAATCCAGGTGAAATGGAATTTTCTCAAATGTTGGTCAAATCCCCTTTACTTCATCCTATTATCAAAATAATGCTAATAATGCCTCATGAACTGCTATGGTAGTCATGGTATATGGAGGGAACCACAGAGGTTATATGAGATGCTGGCTTAAGAAAAGACTTCTTCCTTGCTCTCCATCTCTGTTCTTCCCCTAACTTGATGTTCCCAATCCCTCATGTGTTCTTCCCCCACACCTTTCTCCCCTCCCTGCTATCCTACCTTCCTCTTCCCTCCCCTTCCCCCATCTCCTTCTCCCTCCACACACTCCTAATTTACTCAGGAGATCTTGTCTATTCCTCCTTCTGGTGTGTGTGTGTGTGGGGGGGTGTCTGTGTATGTCTCTCCTAGGGGTTTGAACCTAGGGCTGCTGGCAGTGCAACCAGTATTTATCCCTGGTGCATGAATGGGTTTGGGAGCCCATTCCCCATGGAGAGTTACTCTCTCAGCATTGATACAGGGAGGAAGGGCCTAGGTCCTGCCCCAAATGATATGACAGACTTTCATGGGAAGTCTCATCCTCTCTGAGGAGTAGAAGGAGGGTGGGGTGGGGAGATGGTGAAGGAGAGTGGAAGAGCAGGAAGGAGAAGGAACTAGGATTGTTATGTAAAATAAGATTGTTTTAAAAATAAAAAAGAAGTTTTATATTAAAGAAAAAAAGAAAGAAAAGACTCCTTTCCAAAGAAACAAATGGTGTTGTTTACTAAAAGTATCATAAGAATACTTTTTAATATTGGTTCAGTAGAACACAGTAATACTCAACATTATATTGAATGAAGAAAGGATAAATTGCTCAGAAAATATAAGTAGAAAATAAGGTAGAAGTCAGATAAGATTTAATTTTCTCATGCAATGAAGGGCACAAATTGTTTTTGGTAAAATCTCTCCCTATGTAAAGATCCATTAAACACAAATGGAGTTATATGATTTCTACCGCTTTCACTAATAAATCCTTTTTATTATATTTGGAGGAATAAATTAGATAACATAGGAATACTGAGTTTCTGTGTTTAATAGTCAAATAAAGGTAGATTCAACTAAGTCAAATATTTCTGTGGGACTTAGAGCTATTACTTCGCCATTATGTACAAAGAATCTGCTCATAACAGCGTATGAATTGCAGTAATTCACACATTTTTAATGTAATTGTATTTCTGTTGATGACTAGATGTATCACAGAACATACAAATGGATGTAGTTTTTTTCCTTTATTCTTATCTCATACAATACATCCACACCACAGATTCTCCTCCCTCCACCCCTCCCAGTCCCTCTTTTCATCTCCCCTCTCTCCCAGATCTACTGAGCCAATCCTTTCTTTCCCTTCAGAAAAGGACAGGCAACCTAGGGATATCAATCAAACACAGCATAACAAAATGCAATAAGAACAAAATGCAATAAGAACAGACACAGACACAAATCGTCATGTCAAGCCTGGATGAGGCAACCCAGTAGAAGGAAAAGGGTCCCAAGAAAAGGTAAAAGAGTCAGAGATGTCCCCACTCCCACAGTTAGGAGTTCCACTAAAAGCCAAGCTAAACAACCATAACACATATTCAGAGGACATATAACATGAAATAATGGTAATTTAAAAATTATGTAAATGAAGAAATGTTAATCATGTTAATGGAAAATGAAGACAAAGACAAAAAAACACATTTACGTTTTCAATATAATAAAATTCCATTAAATTAGTTTAAAATGTAAATATATGAAATTAGTAAAACTGTCCAAGTACAAGTATACAAAAAAATACATAAAAACTGAAGGCATGAGTATTTATAAATTCCCTATGTCCTGAGGGGGTTGTGTGTTTCTGCCTGTGTTCCCTCACATATGCAAGATATATCACCCCTGATTCTCTACTCTTCTGAATTCACCTTTTCTTTTAACATCTAAACTAAATTACTCTAGCCTTTACTGTTAAGTCATTAAAATGAAATATAATTATATAAAATTAAATATAATTTAAAAATATATATCTGGGACATTCTTTAATATTCCTTTTATTTCCTGGTCACTTTCCTTACCTTCAATTATGAATCCTAGTTTGTAGCTTATGGCAGTCTTGGAACCATCATTACTAATAACTGTTGTTACTTACTCTACAACTGCTCAGCATGACTCCTCAAGGCATCACTAAATTTTTTTTTGCACATAATAAATTTTCCACAGAAGGCTGGTTTTACAGAGGGGGCATTGCTGCACATGGGAAGTAACAGCTTGTAAAACTGACTCTCAAACATTAGTTCCTGCTAAGGTCCTGTTACAGTAATGTTACAGAAATGGCCAATTGCCATGATTCTGTAGCCCATTCTCCCACTAATACTTTCCCATGAATTCATCCAGAGTTCTAATTCTTGTCCCTTTGACTGCCCTGGCATCAAGTTCAAAATGCTGTTCACTTATTGAGAAGATCAATTTACCTCCCTTTTGTTTAAACATCCACCACCATCTTAGGCCTTAGCCTTTATAATTGAAATACTTACAAATGTATTTCAATAAACAAACTAGCTGGTTTGTTCTTTCCATCCCAATTGCTGAAACAGCTGCAGTTTTTAATCCAGCCTCATTTTGAGCATAAAATATGTTTTATTCAATAAGAAAGAAAGCAATGGTGAATGAATTTCTGAAAAGGCATAAACTATAAGAAATAGTGATAACTATTTATGAATGTTCTTACATGATGCATAACTCATCAGCACCATTTTGTATTTGTTTTAATTGACATAATGTTTCATGATGAGACCAATGTGAATTGTTTTGTTTTGCTGTTGTGACTCAAGTATTTAAAAAGATGAAAAAGGAAGGAATGCTGCAGTATTAAGCTGATTTAAGAAATAAAAATAGGCTGGAGAGATGGCTCAGAAGTTAAGAGCATTGACTGCTATCCCAAAGGAAGTGGGTTCAATCCACATTGTAGCTACAATCCACATTGTAGCTTACAATCATCTCTAATTCCAGTTCCAAGAGATCTGATTACTTCTTCTGAATTCAGCAGACACCAGGCAAACACATGGTACAAAAACCTATATACATACAAGTTTAAAGAAAACATTTTTTTAATAAAAAGAACCACTTTCTCTAGTAATCCTATGAGTTTTTAATCTGACAATTAGGGCCAGAATAGAAGGTAAAAATAAAGTCCATTCAGCTTAGCATTGGAGAAGAATTTTAGCAGCCTAGTTACTTAGAGGCTAGAGAAATATTTTAAAGTTCAATTGTGTTTTGCAAAACATAATAAAAATTATCCCTGACTACATGATTGCCCAGTAATTAGCATTATGAGCTTTCTAATAAAATCATATTAAAGGATTTACTTGGCATAAATAAAGAAGTTTGACACTCTCCTATGATAAGAAACAAAGAGTCCTATTTAAAAAGCCTCTAAGACTACCCCTTCTTCTTCTTTCATTCTAGATAAAGACAAAAGACTAAAGAGTGTGTGAAACTGATAATAGTTCAAAGCAGGAACAAAATGAAATATCTTACAAGATGTTTTGTCTATAATCTTCCTACAATATACAGTGGGAAACAGTGCAAGTTAATTTTCAAATGTCACCACAGAGAAAGCAGGGTAGAAAATGCCTGGCTTGCCATCAGTAAGTGCAGAAAATGTATTTCAACCAGAGCCTTTCCCCCAAACCAGCCGCATCATTGCAAACTGAAGAAAAGCAAAGGAAAAGTGTGAAAAATAGCACAACAACTTCACTCACCTTTTAGAAACAGGATAGAAATTTCCAGAAACCCAGTAACTAATGAGGATCCCTTACCAAATTTCTAAGTCCCACCTCATCATCATAAATACACAATTTTGCTTTACTTAAGTCCACTGAACACTCCTTATATAAGCTCTGAGTTATAGTGAAATTGGATAGGGTTAGAAAAGCTTCCAGTTCCTGCTTGTTTTTAGTGATTGTTATAAATTGCTATAGCCCCTCCCTCCCTCAAACGAAACACAAAACATAAAACAAGCAATGTCTAATTCATGAAAACTTCCTCACCACTAGCCAGTACTTGTTTGGACACCTCTAAGAACAGAACCTCTAAGTGGTAAGTCAATTCTCACAGTTTGTATTTGATCACCCTCTTCTTATATACAGACGTTTGTGCTATTACTTCCGATCACATCAAAATTGTGTTCCTTCTACTTCTATTCCCCTATTTATTCATTCTGTGTGTGAAGAGTGGCACACTCATGACGTGGTGCACATGTAGATGTTAGAAGGCAACTTGTGAAGTCATTTCTCTCCTTTCACAATATAGATCCTGGGAACTGAACTCAGATCATCAAATTTGGGGGCAAGTGCCTTTATCCATTGACTTATCCCATTAACCTCTCTCTTTTTCTACTTTTAGAAGAAGCTAAATTCTTGTCTTTCTGCTCTTTATGGTGCTCATAGATGAATCCCGAGGGTAGAATTTGAAATACAAAGTGCCACATTCATAATCATATAATGATCACCTGTAAGATAAAAGAGATTTCCAGATTTAACTAATTTCTCCTACATTGTCAATAAGTAGTCTGCTTTAAGGCAAATTGAGCAAGTTATTTGCCTGAGAAAAAATGCTAGATGAGACTCTAGCAGGAATATTCATGTTAGGTAACCTGTTAGATACAAGGTAGACACTAAAAAGTCAAATGGCCTCTTTTGGGTTTAAAAATATTTCTCTGTCCTTTTATTCTTATTTTTAAAGCAATATAACTGACAAATATAGGAAGAGGCTCATTTCACAGTTCCAGTTAATTGGAAACAACATACAAGCTCTTCAAGTACATTATCCATCATCAGCATGAAGTTACTGTCCTTGAAAATATTTCAGAAAATAATTAAAATGAGAAAACCTCTTTAAGGTGCTGGAGGTTTTAACTGGTGAATTAATTCAAATAATGCCATTTTCTTGGAGTAAACAAGCATTTATAAAAAACATTGGTCCCTAATAAGATGAAAACATCCTGGTATTGCCAAGAGAATTTCTTAATCAATGCTTGCTCTTTTATGATTCCTCTTACCACTTTATTAACTACTCAGAACAAAGAAATCAAGAATTAGAAGAGACAGTTTCTTTCCATGAGAGTCCTTGCTTAATGTTATCTTTTGAATATATGTGTTATTTATTAAATCTAGTGTAACAAAAATCTTTGGGATAAAAGTATTTGGGAGAATGGTCCGTGATCCTTTTTATAAACTTCAACAATGCTTGCTTTGATTTTTATTCTGTGCTTGACTTGACAATGTATTCTAGCTATTGGACATCCAGTAGAGAAATATACACAATGCCTCTGCTTTTATGAAGAATGGGGTGCAGCAAAGAAACAGACAATAAACAAGATAAAAATTAGTTCTATAAAATTTCAGGCAGCGATAATAGCTAGGCAGGAAAATAACCCAAGTTAAAGTCCTACAATTTTAGACGTGATCAGGGAAGGAGGCTGGTAATAATGAATGTTACTGGGGAATATAGCTCAGTTGTTAGAGTGCTTGCTTTTTATGCATGAATATCCCTGGGCTTGATCCTCAACACAGCATAATGGCCAGGTATAGTAGTGCATAGGGCTAGTACCAGCATGGGGACAGTAGATCAGCTACATACTACATTTGGGGCAGAGGTAAGAATGTGAAGGAAGGTTCACAGGTTTTATACACTAGTGTTTTTCTTTAAGAAACTGTGTTTATTCAACGTTTGCTTTAGGAAAGATGTAGGGGAAGTGATACAAAACAACTAAAATCTAAGCTCTGTCTCCCAAAGGCTCAAAGTTAAGTGGGATATATAACTTGAGAATGCTGGTCCATATGTGGTGAACAGTGTTATTAAAAACAGGGCAAAATTCCCAGGAATCCACAAGGATGACTCCAGCTAATAACCCTTGCAGTAGTGGAGAAGGTGCCTGAACTGGCCATCTTCTGTAATCAGAATGGTGAATACCCTAATTGTCATCAGAGAGCTTTCATCCAGTAACTAATGGAAACAAATGCAGAGATCCACAACCAAGCCCTGGGCTGAACTCCCAGTATCCTATTGGAGAGTTGGAGGACGGATTTTATTAGTAAGGCAGTTCAAAGTAATCACAAGCGAACTCAACAAACAACTAACCTGGGTTCATAGGAGCTCACAGATTCTGGACCAACAGCTAGGGAGCCTGTATGAGACTAACCTAGGCATATGTGTGCCAGTTGTGTAGCTTGGTCTGTTTGTAAAGATCCTAGCATTGGGGTCAGAACCTGTCCCTGACACTTAGCTGGCTTTGGGGAACATATTCTCCATGCTTGTCAACTTTTCCAGCCATGATGCAGGGGGAGGAACATGGTTCTGCTTCAGCTTGATGTGTCCTACTTTTTAGACTCCCATGGGAGGCCTGCCACTTTCTAAACAGAGATGGAGGAGAAATGGAAGGGACAGGCAGGGGAGAGACATGGGGGAATGAATGGGAGGAAAGGAGGAAGAGGAAACTGCAGTCAGGATGTAAAATAAATGAAAAATAAAAAAAAAAACTGGGCAGAAGCTGAGCAGATAAATGAGGAGTTAAGAGTGCTTGCTGTACAAGCCTAAGGACCTGAGTTCATATCTTCAGAACTCACATAAAAAGTAACATATGGTCACATACATCTGTAATCCAAGAACTTTTGGGAGTACTATCATGAGCAACTGTCCTATGAACCATGCAACTGCTATTTTAGGGAGTCCAGCTGAATCACCCTCCCCCTGCCCCTTGCAAAAGATATCCCAAAGATGCTTATTGGCAGTTTACAGCCCACATAGAGTGGAGAGGAGGTGAGGGGTACTGGGTGACTATGGGCTCTATACTATAAGACTTTTCAAATGTAGCCAATAGAGGGTGGATTTGGCAAAGCATCTATGCCAGGAAACCCAGTAAAATCATCTGTTGCTTAGAATGAACAAAATGGAAAAATCATGCCTCAGTTTGTTGTTAGGATCTTGGGAAGAGGAGGAGGGGTGAAAATACTTCGATTAATAGCGTAAAAGCTTAGTAGCTTAGTCTCCCTGGAAAGAACTTTTAGCAAAAAAGTGAGAAACAGGAGCCTAGCTCCAGATTCAGTAGGACTGGCTGTCTCATGTCAAAAGGACACCTAAAGTGTTTGCCCTCTCCCAAGGGGGATGTGTACCTGTGTACATATGTATAGATACACCACAAACAAGCATCATACTCTGGTTTCTATTCAGATCGAAGATTGTATAAATCTTTCACCAAACACACACACACACACACACACACACACACACACACACACACACACACACATTGACAGTGCTAGTTTAACAAAATTACAAAGCACCTGAGAGTTTTCCTAATTTACTAGCGTTCAACTTCCTCATATTTCTCAATTTAAAGTGTATATAGTACTTTAATACATGTATTATATAGGCACATACATTCAGTTTGCAGCAGGTATCAAGAAGTATCAAGCTTTAGGCACCTTAGTATCCTTTGATCTTGGACTGCACAAATGGGATCTGAAAGTATCTCACAAATATTGGATCTTCACTGAGTTCTCCACAAAAGGAAATTCACTTGCCCACTAAAGTGTTTCCTCTATGGCATAGAGCTGAGTGAATGTATCCCTGTCACTAGATAGCTCAAGTTCAAATACAGACTTTGAAAGGTCTTGAAAGAATCATTAAACTGGAGAGAGATTCTACCTCTGAGGAGAACAGTAGGTAAAATGTTCACCATCTTTCATGTTCTATTTAGAGACAACTGCTTACGAGTCATGGGGTGAACCCTGATAAATCAGAGCCAAAAGCTAAGGACCTTGTTCTGATCATGAAAAGACCCTTCTTATTTCTGCAGTATTCTGGAGCACAACTTCAACTTTTCATTTCCTTTGTGTTTTGGCTAAGCTCCTCATCGAGATGGGGTGAGACGATATGTCAGAAAGAGTGCTTTCGAAACAATGTACTTAAAATTAAAAATTATATTCACAAAGTAAAGGGCAAAACCTGGTTCTTTATGTGATAATAAGTAGGGTGATAATAAGTAAAGGAACAGACACAATTTTTAAAAATCTCTTCACCCATCTAGGTTCCTCTCACATTTAGAAGAGTTTTTATAACCTTGTTCTATGCATACTTAAGTTCATAATATTTAAATTTAAAATTAATTGATAATATTAAATAATAGTAAATTAAATTAAAATAAAATATAAAAAGTTTCACATAGATGTATGGGCTTATGTGATGGGAGATGTCATTCTGTAAATATGTTTCTCATATTGGTTAATGAATAAATCACTGTTGTCCAATAGGAAAGCAAGATAGGTGGGACTAGCAAGAGAGAGAAAGTAGTAGGGAGGAAATCCAAGATGGAGGATAGAGAGAAGAATGCCAGCCCCTCTCTCCGGTAAGATAAGACCACATGGAAGTACTTAGATGAATAGAAATGGGTTAATAATTATGACAGAGCTAGCCGATAAGAAACTAATAACTGGCCAACAGCATTATATCAAATACAGAGTCTCTGTGTGTTATTTGGGGCTGGCATGGCAGTGGGACTGGCCAGCAGGTAAAACCTTACTGCTGTCACTTCTGCATTTAAGTACATAAGGTTTTACGTTTGGTTGGTTTTAGTTGTTTTAGAGTATGTAGCTTTGGCTGTCCTGAAAGGCTTTGTATCCCAGGCTGGCTTGGAACTCAGATTCACTTCCCTCTGCATCTCAAGTGTCAGGATTAAAGGTATGTATTACTACACTCAGATAATTACATATGCTTTAAAAATGTTTCTCCTGGAAGATGAAAAGTGACCTAAAATTTGTGAAGGATACAGATGGGATAGTGAGAGTGAAGTGTGATTTGCCTTGGTTCCACAACTGTTTGGATGGCACCAAGGTCTACAGTAACAGATTATTATCTATGGTCCCAACCAAAGAAAAGGCATTTAAAATTGAACTATCCATTATATGGGAGGCTGGATCTTGTTTTAAAATGGCATGCAAACCAATATTGTAAGTTGTGTATAGCTCAATAGAGTTCCATAATGTTCATGTATTTTGAAAATAACATGCTATCTCCCACGTTAAGGATGGCAATCAGATTAGAACCAAGAAGCAGCACACCAATTTACTTTTAAAAAGTGTGCTTTTTTGTTTTACAATCTTGTTGACAATGTTCCAATAACCATAATAATATGAAAATAAATCACTATGTAAAAACATGAATTTAACATCTTTAAATAAAGGTCTAATGTCTTAGTTAGGGTTTCTATTCCTGTAATAAAACATGACCATAAGCTACTTGGTAAAGAAAGGGTTTATTTTGCTTACATTTCTACATCTTAGTCAATTATAAAAGGAAATCATGGCAATAAACTGGGAACAAGAACTGATGCAGAGGCTATGGAAGATCAATGCTTTCTGACTTGCTATGTTTTTTTTTCAGTATGCATTCTTTACACCATCCAGGACCACTTCTCCAGGGATGGCAATTCCTACAGTGGTTTGGGCTCTCCTATGTCAATTGCTAATCAATAAACTACCCTGTGGACTTGTTTACAGACCAATATTATGGAAATATTGTCTTAATTAATATTCCCTATTCCCAGATATGTCTAGGATTGTATCAAGTTGAGAAAAACCAACCAATATATCTAGCCATTTTTATGTAACACATAGTCCTCATGCTCCTACAGAATTAACATTATATGCAAGGGCTACCATTTCTTTTCATTCTTTCTCTCCACCTTGTTATTCACTGCTCAATTCCATCAGCAGTGACATTCCCAAAATACTAATCAACATTGGGGTATCTCTGCTTTAGATAATTGATCCTAACCATGGCTTAGACTCCTAACCCAAGAGTAACAATAAGAGCTAATACTAACAGGGAGGGGGTTCTGGGTGCTAGAAATGTGCTAAGATACAATAATGCCTAACATTTCTTGGTTGCTTATTGCCTGACAGGCACTGTGCTGCTTTACCTAGATTATCTTCTTGTTCTCCTGAGCCCTTGACACTAAATTCTAATCTTGCTAATCTTCATTTTATAGCTGCAGAATATTCTGATTCCATTGGTAGTGGCATCTGATAGTCCCCCAGGTTAACTAGCTCCCTAACCTGTTCTGTTGTGAAATCTGTTTGTTATAGCAACAGAAGCAGCATCATCATTGAGCAAACTGTTTTCATTTGCACTTATAAAATCCACGGTGTCATTGTGAATTAGGAACTTTTCTTCCATTGTATACACAAAGGAAATACATTTTCATGGGGTTAGAGACCCACATAGGTGAAAAAGGCAGAACCTCTCACACTCAGGTTTCATTAACTGCTAATGTTTGGACTATGTTTTCAGAGGATTCTAATTGATCTGTTGCATTCAGTAGGCAAACTGACTTTCTTATTAATTCTTTGAGTGAGTTAGATGTTCTGTTCAAAGTTTACTTGAATCATAAGCAGAAATAGCTTTATATAAAAAAGGACACTTACAGTACACAATTACATTTGACGGGGAGTCTCTGAATATTAAGATGAAAATTGGTATCAGATTTTTTTTCTATTTCTAGTTCAACTTTTAAGAAATCAGAACTTTTACTATTGGTGTGTGGTTGTCTTGGGGGAATTCCCGAGATTATTTTTAGCAAGGAGTAAGACATTCCTTTGTTATTCTTTAACTATTTATTATCTTTCAAGAACAGAGCATCTATTACTTACTGATTTTGAGGGTTGGATATTTCTCTCATAACAGATGGTCTTTTGTTCACATCTTGATTCCTCTGACTTCCTAATTGCTAATATATCTGTTACTACTAATTATACCTTAGCAGCAACCCCACTCCAGCGAGAAAGAGCTTATGGTTGTTTTTATAAAGAATGTTTCACTTTTTGCAGCTTTCCCTATGAACCAGTTTTCAGGCAAGACATAAGATTACACACAATAGTTGAAGGCACAGTTATTTTCATATTGCTTCCCAACAAAGGATAGGTAACCACAGAATCAATAAAGGAAGGTAGAAAAATACAAAAAATACTAGACAAGAACATAAAGCACACTGCTGGAAGATAAAACCATCTATCTACTCCCAGGCTAATCAGTTCCATACTTGTATTCTCTCCCTGCATGCCTGGCCAGTAACCAACTAGCCCTGACTTATACATGACTAAAAATAAAGAGCTATAAATAAAACAGTTGGCCTAGTGCCTGGACTATAATAATTGTAAGCCCTTAAGAAATGTAACAATTGTGACTAAAATGATTGCCTATTTCTCAGAGGGCCACAGTAATACCTGGCAATTCTTAGTCAGATCACATTGAGAGGTTTCAATCTCCTTCTAGGTTATTCCCTGTGTTTAAAATCAATGGCTACGTGGGGAACATAAGAAGCCCATATTTTGATAGAGTTTAACTTCTTAGGACTAAAACATTAGTCAGTACAGGAATCTCAAGTTTCACACATTTTCTTGACAATTCTTTTGTGTTTTTCCAAGCCTGGAAGCTTCAAAGATTTCAGTACATGAAGGCTCATCAATACATTATCTTATTTTAATCTCTTCATGATACTATTAGATATTATTTTTATCTTTTTTATAAGTGATGAAACTGAGACTTATCTAAGCAACTTCAGAACAAATTTTTTAAACCAACTAATTCCAACACCACAGCCCAAAGTTTTAATAGAGTACTATCTCATCAGATGTGACTATGGAGTAAGTATATCTTGGGTTAGAGTAAGAGAGAGATATTGAAGCCACCAATTACATCAACAATCTTTGTCAAAGTAAGTTGCAATGGTGGGAAAGAAACACTTCATGGAAAGTTTTGCAGGAAGGTTAGGACATGAGACTGATGTAAAAGGTAAACAGGACACACAGCAAAAGGACACACACACATACACACACAGACACACACACACACACACACACACACACACACACACACACACACACACACAGGCTTTGGCTAACAAGGGAACATGATGTGTTCATTTATGACTAGACTGTAAGAAGCATAGGAGAAGTGAGTGAAGACAGACAGGGCAGATAAGAAACCCTGAAATGCATTCTGAAAGACTAATCTTCCGTGCAAGTCTTATGGCTGTGTATCCTAAAACTCAGTCAAGTTAAATAGCCTTTTAAAGAAATGGCTCCTAGAAATGCAAAGCTGTTATGCAAAGACTGACTTTAGTGGTTGGGATGCCAAGTACAGCACTAGGGAAAGGAACGTATTTTTAGACTGGTCACATCTCTTGGTAACCCTTTATATCACACTGTAGAGGACCAACTTCCTGTTGCAAATCTGCACTGTCATTATTTGTTGGAATGTATGAAATGTTTTGGTCTCAGCTAGTTTATTTTTTCCTCTAACTCCTGCTCTTTCAAATCTTCTTTTATGAAGTATCTTCCTCTTGCCTTGGTACTTTATTTCCTGTTTTCATCATTTCACCTTCATTAATAGATATACCTTTTCTCCTTCCTATGTGGCCTCTCACTTGTCTCTTCCTTTTATCTCAGCTGTCATGAACATCCCATTTGCTGTTATGGTATGCTTTATTATACTCATAATGTACCTGGTTATGCCTCTTCTTTTTAGTGACCCTTTAATTGTTAATTCAAGTCTTTTCTGTCCTTTGGTTTTTAGAACTCGACCTTCTGGAGCTTGCAAAAGCTATTTTCTCATAAAGAATAAGTTAGAACATTAAAGGTGTAATTGCTGGGTCAAATATCCTCCTCCCATCTTTGAGGCAGTATTATTCCAGTGTAACTCCTTATCTGCAGCATGTAATACATCTGTTTTCATCTCAGTACTCCCATATTATAAATACATATGGTTGGAAGGAAACAGGGAGCTTCGTGTGATGGTACTCACCTGTAATCCCAAGAAGTCTGAGATAGACATATTTCAAGTTCAAGACCAACCTGGGCTACATGGTGAATACTGGCTTAGCCAATATAAAATAAGACCCTGACTGAAAACAAAGTGTGTAGAGTAGTTAGGTATTAAGCAAAAGAAAATGTGTGGAGTAGTTAGTTAGGGAGCAGAATATGACTCAATCAGTAATTTCCTCTCTTTAAGGGTCAAAGATAGTACTTTGGTTTGTTTTTGATACAGGTTACATGCTTCAAACTGGCAGTGAACTTACTGTGTAGATGAGGCTGGCCTTGAATTCCTGATCTTGCTGCCTCCATTTTTCAAATCCTAGGAATAGAAGCATGTGGCACTATCTCCAGCTCAGGAGCATATAGGGGGGAGTCATCTCAGTCTATAGACCAGGCTGGCCTAGACCCATGCTGGTCTCAAAATTGAAGCAATTGTCCTGCCACAGTCTTCAGAATCCTGGAATTATAGCCACAAACTACCACTCCTAGCAAAAGTATCTTTTCCTTTTTTCCTTCTTTCCTTCCTTCCTTCCTTCCTTTCCTTCTTTCTTTTTTTTTTTTTTTTTTTTTTTTTTGGATTTTTCGAGACAGGATTTCTCTAGAAATCCTGGAACATACTCTGTAGATTAGGCTGGCCTCCAACTCAGAGGTCCACCTGCCTGTGCCTCCAGATTAAAGGTGTGTGTCATCACAACTCAGCTACTCTAACATCCTTTCGGTTCCCTCTGTAGTAGTCTCTGAGCCTACGGGAATGTATATAGATGTCCCATTTTTTTTCAAAGGTGGTCTTTTCTTATAAGCAAGTAGAAGGGCATCTTTTAACTAGAGTGGCCAGACCAAGGCCAGAGCTCCAACCTACTAATTATCTATTTACCATTGCCCATTCAAAAGAGTAAAAGATAAACTGGAACTCCCTTACTGCTATCTAACTTCCTAACTAGAGCTGAAACCAGAAACATTTCATACAATTTCTGCTATATACATTCTCACTTTACCTGCACTAGAGCAGTGAAATGTTTCAGAAAAAAAAGCATACTTGTTTCCCATCTCTTTACAGATTCTCTTCCCATATTTCCTATAGAATATTATCTTACACTCAATTGTAAGATGAAATTTAAGAGCAATAGACATTCTAGTATTCCAATGCAGGTGACAGAAACACCCAGTGAGTGTGGCTTACTATCAAAGGTTAGTTAAGTAATGTCAAATTAGTCAAGGCAGTTGCACTCTGTGTATCAGTTGCTTTCAATCTAATTTAGATGATAAAACAAGTATATGTAACTTTTTTAAAAAAATAAAGCAATAGATACTGACATATTAATATCATGCTATGAGATATAATAGAAAGAAAACAATAGGTATGCAAGAAAAGTCATCTTGGAAAATTTGTAAAGGCGATATGGCTTGAGCTGGGCTTTAAAAAATAGAGACTATCAGTATGAATAACAAAAAGACAGTGGGTGTTTCAAAGGAAGATAATTAAAACAAACAAGAAATAACACACACACATACACACACACATGTGAATCATTATTACAGATTTCTGAATCGTCTTCTGGAATCCTGTCTCTGGTTTCCTTATCACTATCAGAAAACAATGAAAGTCTCTCTTTCATTATAGAAGAGAATGTTTCTATTCTAGACTCAAATTTATAGGATGCCCCTGTGTTTGCTGAGTAAACCTGTATTGCTATTTTATATATATCTTATTTTTTATTCATATTACATACCAACCACAGGTCCTCCTCCTTCCCCTCTTCTATTCTCCACCACCTCCCCCAATTTACCCCCATTCACTCTACAGAAATGGTAGGGACTCCCATGGGGAGTCAACAAATCCTGGAACATTCAGTTGAGGCAGAGCCAAGGTCCCCACCTCACCCCCAACTAGGTTGAACAAGGCATCCAACTATATTGAATGGGCTTCAAAAAGCCAGCTCATGCACCAGGGATAGATCCTGGTCCCACTGCCAGACGTCCCACAAAGAGACCAGGCTACCACACTGTTTTCCACATATGGGGTAATAACTGTCATCATAGAATCTTCATCCAATTACTAATGGAAGTGAATGCAGAGATCCACATCCAAGCACCAGACAAAGCTATGAATGTCAAGTCAAGGAGAGGGAGAAGGAATTTCTAGAATCTGTATTTCTAAAAAGCTTCTTCCAATATGAATCTCTTCCAAGGTTACAAAGCTCTGTCAGGACCTCTGCTTCTAAATACCATACTAACCTTAGTTGTTTTTGTGGCCATAGAATGTCAGACACAACTGAGGTGTCAGAGACTCTGATTGAAGCCATGAAACCCCTTACACATGGGCTATCTCCTTCTGTTGAATTACAATTTATTTATAACCTCTTATTGAATTCCATTTCTTCAAGTTTCATTTTAGCAACAGATGGAAGATAAAATAACAAGACCTATACTCCTCAAACTTTGTGCATCTCCATAACAAAGAGAGTATGCATATGATGAATAGTTGAAAGAAAATGTCCAAAAACACATTTGAGAAATATTCTACAGTTGATCTAACCTGACCAGTCTTTTTAACTGGGCATCTTGGTCAATTGATTTTAGTACCAGTGTTCAAACTATAATGACACATTTCTTATAGAAGAATTGAATGTTGAATAGATTAGGGATTAAAGAAACTACAATAAATGAAGATTCAAAAACAAAAATCTGATTTTTGTCTGCTTAACCTAAGTACTTCAATCTATATCTGTCTTACCTTTTTATTGAAGTCTCATGGATTCATATAACTAAATAAAAATCACATTTTATAATCTCTTTTGGAGTACATGTATATATTTGCATGTGTGAATGAGAGAAATTAAACAGGTTTGCTTCCTTGCCCAGACTAGTTCTATAAGTTAGTACAAAGATGGTTCTGGTGTATCTCCCATGATATGTGCATTGACATATCCTGGGAACATGTCCTTTAGACATAGGACAACCAAATACAATCTTTCAGCTAAGATCCTAGGATTCTAGAAAGCCCCAATGTCTCTGCTGTATACATACCACTGTGTAGTCTTCCTTTTCAAATGATTGTATATCATTTCATGAGCTAGTATGAAAGCATCCATCCTCTCTCCTCTTTCTGTTATGTGCTGATTTGTGTATCTCACAGAGAATAGGAAGAGATGTCACAAGATATATCTTCCTTGTTTTGATGCCCAGATTCTGACACCATTATTTACACTCTGCATTAATCACCAGTAAATCTTTGCCTATGTATAGCATCACTGTTCTACTTATGTTCAGACAATGTAGACAAGCCAAAGCTCCCAATATTACAATAACACCTAAACAAACAAATTTTCTTTCAATTCTCTCAAATGATGTGAATCAAATGTCTTCAAATGATATATCCTATGATTAAATTTTATTTCCTATAGAAATCTTAAAATATTTAACTATAAGGGCTACTGGTTTTTATTTGTTTTAAGTTGCATCTGAAACTGGTTACTTTGTCTTGGTATAGAAACCAGTGCTTTTTTAACAAAAAAAGAAGCAGACATTATTACCCATACTAATGACACTATAGCAATTATGCTATGAGGTGTACATTTAAAAAACATACATATTTCCCCTGATAGAAAAACAGTTGGTGATCAACTGATAATTGGATCCACACAACACAATATACTTATTGCTCACTTAAATAAAGTGGTGATTCATGAAACTGAATAAAATCATGATAGATGAGGGAGGTAGTCACATAAGACCAGACATCATATGATGCATTTAATAAGAATTGTCTATAGTAGACCAATTCATAGGACCCGTAAACATAACCCATAGGGGTTATTTATGGTTGTTTATAATATTGGTATTTTGACTGGGTAATTGTGGTAGTTATAAAACTGAATAAATTTACCAAAAGCCACTTAGTTGTATAATTGCACAGAGTGGTTTATTTGGTCTATAAATTATACCCCTATATACCTGGTTTGAAGAACTGTAAAGCAAAAACATAAGGAGACATAATAAACTTGGATTATTAAATAAAATACTGATATTATTTTCAAATTGTTAGATATATAATGCATACCACTAATTTCTCTCACCACTTTATATAAGTATCATCTATAAATTTCACAATGAAATTATGAATTGTTAATACCACCTTCATTCTTGAGGAGACAGGATCACATAGGTTAAATAAATTGCTATGGATATATAAAGAGTAAAGGGATGAATTAGGGTTTAGAATTTAAAGTATATGTCTTTAACCACACGCTATAAGCTTCAAATACATTTCTTATTTTTACCATACATCTCATTCAACATCTTCCCTTCAGATTTCCAATTTGACACATTTTAGCCTCCATCTTCTAGCAATATCAGTGAGAAAGTAATATCCTCAAAGTCTCCCTATTTCCTCTAGTTATTAGCATAACTTTTGTTGTTGTTGTTGGTTTTTTTGTGTTTGTTTTTGTTTCTTCAAGACAGGGTTTTTCTGTAGCTTTGGAGTCTGTCCTGGAACTCTATAGACCAGGCTGGACTTGAAATCACAGAGATCTACCTACCTCTGCCTCCTGAGTGTTGGGATTATAAGCATGCACCACTACTGCCCAGCTCATGATTTTTTAAAATAAGGTTTTAACATACAAACTTTAGAATAACAATTTGAATAACATTGAAGATTTTGTTTCAGAACTGGGACAATGGTATAGATCTATGCTAATTTTGCTTTAAAAATTTTCCCTAATATTCTAAACATTCCTGATAATATATATTTTAGCTAATGGTTGTTTTGTTTTTATTTTGTTTTGGACTAGGCCATAACAACAAATAGGCCCAGAGTTTCTGGAAACTCATTTGGAACCCTTTCTTGAAACATTCATGAAGATATGAGACCAGATATATCTATGATGAAGCTATACAAATAATTTTTGCTGAATATTCTGAGTATTTGTATTTATAGGAACTTCAATATGGAATGTTATTAAGGTGAAGGAAATGGCCAGTTCCCTCAGTAGTCCATTAAACACTAATATAAACACAAAAGGGCATTAAATTAGCATCATTTTGGCTCTAATTAGCAAATAATAAATTCTTGTTAAAAGAACAAATAATTACAAAATCAAGTGGTACCTTCAAATATTATAGTCTGCTATGGTCATAATAGAACTTCAAATGGCAAACATAAAGTCCACCCAGAATGAGAATAAAATGCTGGCAACAACATTAAGAAATCAAACAGGCAGAAATGTGCTATTGCCAAGGTTCCAATACTATTTTTTAAAAAAACTTGTATTTGTTTTACCTCAAATTGTCATTTCTAGGCGAATAGGATATGCCATAACTTTTTGGGAAGGCAGTCAAATAAATAATTCCTTAGTTACTCTTGAAACCCACCATTTCTTTTAAAAAAAAATGACTGAAGACGAGAAGAAAAATACAACTCTTTGCAAAAGAGGTGACAAAAATTGGAATAAGAAAATTAAATGAATATCCATTGATATTTTGGCTCTCAAAGCTAAATTTCTTAAAGATAGATGTTTCTACAAGAACAAGGATACTACTCCGTTCAAAGCATTAATGAAAAGTTACATGTATAAAATTATCTTACAATATAATGAAAATTCAAATTTTGTCATTATAAAAGGGCAGTAATTGAAAAATATGTGCAAGCCAAACCATATTGACTAGCTCTGCTTACTCAAACCTCTACTGCTGTCATAAGAACAACTGATGGATGGTGTCTATTTCTGGCTTGAAAGCCTAGGTAATAGCTTTTGTTTCATCTGCGCCACCTACAACATCTAGTAGAATGGTACCAGACTTCATATTTCAAACCCAATATGGGCAATAGACATTATATCCTTACATGTCCAATGTGAAAACTGTTGCTTACTTTAGGGTATCAGGGCTATCAGAAGCAAAATTGTGAATCAGGCTATTTACATATCTTTTTTAAGAATCTATGTTATAGCCCCACTTATCTGCACTAGGGATCTTAGACTCTCAGTGTTTTCATCTTTATTCTTTACAATATTGGCTCAGACATTTCATTCACACTGAGCTACTATTGATGAATGAGTTGTGAATGTGGAAGATTTGATATAATAGAGAAGAATTCATTAACTTCAGATCATAGAATTTTATGTGTTAGTAGAGAGGCAGAAGTGAGGAAAGAAGACAAAGTGTTTGACCATTCCTGATCTATCCATTGTACAATACATAGTCTCTTCCATATGAAAACTATATTTCACACAGAAGGAAATATGGTTACTATAGTGCAAGCAGTGGATCAGTAAACAGGAACTTCAATATATTGCCTTCAGAAAACAACTGCCAATACATGGGTTTGTGGACATAGGAAAGATGCTTTCTCTCTTCCATTAGAAAGCACGGATGCCTCTGTGAAAGTCGAGGTTGTTCTGATTAATCTCCTCATCATTAATGAACAACCAAGTTGCTTTGTAATTTTCCATATTTTTCTCTGCAGTCTCTGCCTTCCTGGCACTTTTCTTTTCACTTGTTCCAGATGGTTGAATCATTTGGGAGTATATCTACATCATCAGATTGCATTCTCACTGTGATTCTCCCCAAAATATTATCAATGCAATAGTGTATTTCAAAGAGACTACACTTGTATACTAATTAAACACTGCATTCTCTTCAAAGGACAGGAGCAGAGCTCTAGTTTGTCTGGTTCTATGCTCAGCATGAATCATGATCCATTGACACTGGTGGATTTTATGACTAGAATTTTAGAATCCAAAGAGATTTCTGGTTTTATTGCATCCAAATGTATACACTATATACTATATACTCATATCCCATTGCTGATCCTATGGGGGAGCTATTCTTTCTAATTTCTTCCAATGTTTGAAGGATTGTTCAATAAATACTGAACACTTGTCACTAGTGGAGGGACAACCATTACCTTCTGTAATTCAATAAAAGTCACTTGACTTCTTTGAGGTTTATATCCCCTTCAGTCAGGTTTGTGCTTGTTTCAGCATCTAACTGTGCCTTGCAACTACTGGAGAATTAAGGTTCCTAGCATGAGTGAATGGTAGTCATGAGAATAAAATACAGAATAAGATGGTATTTACTAGCTAGACTCTTTTACGTGGTACATGTCTCCTTGACAAAGGAATGTGGTTGTAATAACTCAATTTATAATCGACTAGGCAAGGGTACAGAACCTTAGGTATATTTAAACATAATCATTGTGGTCCCTGGTTCTAAATATATTACTCTAAACCATAGGACACCATCTTGCTCCTCTGGGAAAGGAACAAAGACTTTACTTTCCCTAACCATGTGGTGGTAAAAGTAGTGGTGGTAGCAAGGAGACACAATGAGAATCCAAGAGTTTCAATCTCAAAAAGTGTTCATTTTTGGCTCTGTCTTGAAGACAGTGCATCTCAGGGTTACTGTGAACTTAAACAGCCAGTAATTGGCTAACTCATTTGTTACACTGTAGGATTTATTGCTCAGACGCATAGAGTAATTGCCTGGGATTTAGTATTTGATTCCTTTGATGGGGTTTAGAATGTTAGGACTAATCAAGCATATCTTCCTTAAAATGTCAGAATAACAGTTATCTTCTGACTGTCATAGAAAAGAAGCTGTTGCTAATTAATTTAATCAAACACATGTTTTAAGTTGACAGGAAATGTGCATGTGCAGTGTTGTTTTTTTTTAATCTATGAATTGATAATTACACATGCAAACACACAATTTGTCAAGTGATGTGAATTTCTGAGGACATCTGCCCTCAGGCACGTATTGAGGCCTGAATAAAATGAATCATAAAAAAATCCTTATTCTAAGGATTTTTATCCTTATCTTTTTTGCAGTAGTTCTGGTCAAAGTTCAAATAATAAGAATGACACAAATGCTTAGGAAGTAGGAAATCATAACATTCCTTATAACTTCTTGGAATGAGAGGGATTAATCACAGCTGGAAACTGCATTAATGAATGATAATGCATAATATAATCTCATTAAATTTTGAAGCACTGTAGCTTTTAGAACAACAAAATAGCAAAATTCCCCCATTAAATAAAGATAAATATCCCCTATATGTCAGATATCTCAGAATGAATTTCTTTCAATTCTCTTGTCCCTCCATCTTTTTAAAATGTAATTAAAATTTCACTACCCCAAGAAACATAAACCATTCCCCTTGGAGGGACAATTTCCACCCATGTCAAAAATCTGTTCATTACTTAAAGGCAATAACATTGTAACTCTTGATACTTGAAAGAAACTATATATACTGTCAGTTGAAATAGCATAGGCTGAAAAGGCTAAAAAACTCCCCTTCTGCTTTTTAATAAAGCTAAGAGAAAAATCAGATGATTAGGTGTTGATTACATTATGAAGAATTTAAGAAATTAATTGAAGATTAAACTTCATATATGTAACACAATTTATAGAGGAAATAGGGAAACAGATTAGATAAAAGAAAGAAAAGTGTTTAAAGTGGGATTAGTTAAGTGCAAGATACAATAATGTACATCAAATGACAACTAGATCTTACTGAGATTCACACTGTATTGTCTAAGTCTGTAGTAGGGCTTGAGCTTCTGCATTTGTTAAATTCCAAGTGCATTTTGTGTTATTGGCCAATGGAACATAGACAAAGACATGTTTACAGAAAATCAGAGTTGTTTTTTGTATTTCTATCAGCATCTATTAATTGTACACAGTAATGCATTTTACTGTGACATTTAATACAATAATGCATTTATACGTAATGTGCTTCACTGTGTAATCTGGGGTGTTACTGATTAACTCTACAGTAATCAGTTTCATATTAAACTCATTAAACTTTTATTTAGCACTATCTAGTGTAAGGCAATATAGGAAGCTACATAAAGTAAAATCTCTGTCTCCTTATTCAACTTACAGTTTAGATGGAAAGTCAATATTTACAAGTGGATGTTCACAAGATCACAGAAATAGTCCTCCATGCTCAGATCTGGATATGTGCAATGTAGTGTTTAAATACTTTCTTAGGATGATCCAAAGGGAAGTTATACTGAAAAAGGTGTGAAGTAACAGCAAGGGAGTAAGCATAAAACATACACGGGTGGAACTTAATTTCACAATCGGAAGCTATTTCACAGGTAAGTTTTTCCATTAACATTAAACAAAGCATTTTTCCTCCCTCACCTCATTGAGGGGCAGGAACATTTTAACCTTGTACCAAACGTGTAAATTGAATTTAGATACTATTATCTCACATTCTGCACATGCAACTTCACAACATGTGAAACAGGAGTATGATGAATCCCATTTTAAAAAAATTTGTGTAATATCCTGGGACTAGAGATACCACAAAAAGTTAATAAAATGAGGAGAAACAAGGATTTAGGCTCTTCACAGATTTGCATCCTTTGGTGAATTTTTAACATTTCATGAGAACATAATTTAATGAAAACAAAATTATATACCTGAAACAAACTGTTCTCAAATTTTTCATCCTTAGTTCAATTAGCAGTGTTACAAATGGGTATGATTCTAATAAAAATGAAATTATATTGCTGAGATCAGAGAGCAAGACACCAGCTTTTAGGACAAATTTAAAATGTTTCCTCACTTCATGTTTCTTTGGGTACACTGTAAAAACTCTACATTTATTTCCTAAGTTGTAAGATTACTTTTAAAATTGTTATTTTCATATTAGTGGCATTCACTTTTAAAAATATGACTGAAATGAAGTTATCAAAATTGACCTCTCTTGACTAATAGTTCCCCTAATAGTTTTCAGTCTGTTTATTTTGAACATTCATCTTTTAAAATATATACCTACATCTTGATATCTTTTCTTTTTGATAACTTGAAAAGAAATGTAGGCGTCAAGATGTTCAGTTACAAATTGTATTGTTTGCTGTTTCTTATATTTGGTAGATTTTCTGAAAGTGTAATTCATTTTTAAGTTATTGACTTTATGTGCATGTGAATGTGGCTATGGGCATGTGTGTGCTATGATACATGCTGGTACATATATGCCATGATAAAAGTCAGTATAACTTTTCAGAAACAGGTGGTTTTCTCCTTCTACCTTTTTTTTTTTTCTTGCAGAGGTTCTCTTCTACTTTTTCTTCCTATATTGAATATTCCGGGCTAGCTGGCTCACAAGACTTCTGTCTACCTCCAAATTCACAATTGGAATACTGCTATTACAAATATGCACCACCTCATCTGGCTTTTTATGTGATTTACGGGAATGGAACTCAAGTCATAAGATTTATGCAGTGAGTCCTCTTACCTACTGAATCAATCCCTGTCCTCTTGAGTATCTGATTATTCCTTTTTATCAAATTACATTTATATGACATTTTTTAAATTTTTGACATAAAAGTGGATATAAAGGCAGGTGCCTGTGATGAATTAACACCTACCACTTCTTTGACTGGTAATTGCCACAAAGAAGCATTATTTGTTGCAACAATTATTATTTCTCCTCATAGAAGAGAGGAAGACTGCATTCTGCAAATATGGGTGAAAATGTATGAGGATGCTTGAAGGGGATTGAATAAGAGAGTGAGTGAGAGAGAAAGAGAGAGAGAGAGAGAGAGAGAGAGAGAGAGAGAGAGAGAGAGAGAGAGAGAGAGAGAGAGAGAATATGATTAACCAGTATGGCTAGACCAATGGATAAAGCTTTAAGTTGGGAAACACATAGGGGGATGCTTAGAGTAATCTCCAACAAACGATCCAGTTAGAATTTGACAATGCTAATAGAAACTTGCTCCAGAAACGCTGCAATTACCTACAGAAAACGTGACCTATCTACATTCCATCATTGAAGTGGGTGGAGATGAAGAAGCCCACAACTACATTGGTTTGTAGTTGGTGAAGGAGGGGGTATCATTTTCTTCAGTGATGCAGATAATGATATGTTGCCTGTGCTCCAGTTAATAATCCCATATCCATGCTCACACAGGCAACTCTGATTAACCTCAGGGACACACACAAATGAGAGAGAGAGGGAGAGGGAGAGGGAGAGGGAGAGGGAGAGGGAGAGGGAGAGGGAGAGGGAGAGGGACAGGGAGAGAAAGAGAGAGAGAGAGAGGTAGAATGACAGAGAGACAGAGAGAGATAGAGAGACAGAGATTTGAAAGCAGGAGGGGAAGATGTTGCATAGAAATAAGTTTCAGTGGGACAAGCAGGGTTTTGAGAGAGGGTAATAGGGGTGAAAATGGCAAAACCTCATGTGCATGTGTATGGAACTGTTAAATAATTAAAACAAAATGAAAAGCTTTAGGACAGTGAAGGAAATTATGAACTGGCATACAAAAATTGAAATAGCTTTAAAAATATTGGGAGTGTGTGTGTGTGTGTGTGTGTGTGTGTGAGAGAGAGAGAGAGAGAGAGAGAGAGAGAATGTGTGTGAGTGAGTATGTGTGTGTGTATGAGAGAGAGAAAACAATGAGAAATCATAAAACAAATATGAATAAGAAAAACTGTCAAACACTAAAAGTTAGGGCTTGTCATCCTGTGTCTTAGCCCATTTACTGTTGCTATTAAAGAATATTTCAGTTATAAAGAAAATGCATTTTTATAGCTTACAGTTCTGGAGGCTGAGAAATCTAAAGGCATAAGGCATTGTGACAGGCTATTATAACACAGAAAGACAAGAAAGGGCAAGTGGCCACACATGAGAGACAAAGCACAAGTGCATCCTCATTTTACATCAACCCATTCTCATGGTAACTAACCCAGTCCCAGGAGAACAAGAAATCACTCATACCCAGGGCAATTAACCTAGTCTTTCTTGACTGGAATAGATAGCATTAACACTTGAAGTCTCCAATTCCTAACACCACCACAATAGTGATCACACTTCAAAGTGAATTTCAAAGGATACAAACAATACAAGTTGTAGTTCATATTACATCAAATATAGGGGTGGAAAATTCTATGCATCCAATGTGTAGAAGCATTTGAAACAACAACGAAAATCTAACACCTATATGTTGCAAGATAATTAAGCATTCCAAATTTCTATCTCAACAATTGTCGATTTATTTGATGATCAGATTTCATTCATTTTACTACCTAGTGATAGTATTGCAGAGTGACAAAAATTAAATAACATGCTGAGTGGTGATTTTTAGAACAGGTGTGTAATCTATTAAATTGAAAGGCACTAAGGCAGTGGGACTTTAAATATATTCTAGGCGATTTTTCTATTCAACGTGAATATAAAAGCAAATCTACTATATTTAAATACCCTGCCAATGGTGAGAAATGAGGAACATTTGGAAAGTCTACTTATCTTTCCATTATGACCGAAACCTTCATCTTAATTAATCATTCTATTTTATCACTAATTTCAATGACTCTATGTGACATGCAAAATCCTAAAACTTTCCACAAAAAAGGATCACAACTTTGCAGATAAAGTAATATTATGAAGGGGCCTATAGTCCTAGGTCATTGAAGTTGTGAGGTATCTATAACGTTAAGAACATATTTTCTTTTTTTTAATGCATTTTTGTTCATTTAAAATTGTGCTTTTATTAAGGTCTTACAGTATTAACACATGATGGCATTAGTGTATGGGTGTATTGCAGGGTTTGATATTACTGATAGTCTTCATTCTAGTAAGGAAAGTATTACATGTAAACAACACAGATATCACTGCAAAAATAAATGTAATGGTTGTTTACCCCAGAGAGTTCATAGACTATCTTTTACAAAACTTAAAATATGGAATTCCTCCTCACTTCAGAAAGGTTTCTAACACTTGACTTCCCAGATCAAGAAGAAATTTCAAATTATGTAAGGCACAACTTCCAGATCACAAAAAGGTATTATTTAAATGGAGTTTGTGTCTGCCTATCATTCAGAAAAGCAAAATTGTGAAATGGATGGGCTTTCAAGGCATCTTACGTATGGCAGCTCTTCTTTTCATTCTTCCCCTTTGTCAGGCTTATCTTCATTTTACACTCAAACTTGTGCTGTGGTATTTTCCTTCCTTCCTGTAAACTTGACATTTCATTCCTTGAATATATCTGCTTTTGTCCTGCCATGCTTTTTGCGTATAGCAGTTCACGCATAGAAGGCCTCTTTAGCTCCTATTATTTTTATTGGGGGATGACAGACAGAATCCTTAGAACTCTATTGAAGGACCTTTAATGCTTTGCATTTCTATTCTCTGCTGTTTCCTGCTTGCACTCATTCAATTTCACACAGCTCTTGCTGCAATCTTCCTAAATTCGTTCTGCAGCAATGCATCACTTTTATTTTTACCCCCTTTGCTTTCACTTTGTTCCCAATTACCAACCTAACTAGGCTCTGTTCACTCCAGAAATACCCTTTCCTTCCACATCATCTTTTACTCTTTTGATATGCAAACCTGATGTTCTGAATTGCTTTTGCTTTCTCTCCCAAATTTACTTACTGTGTAATAAGAAAGCCCTTTACCATGCCCTTGTCACCTCCATTGCTGAATGTATCCATCTATTAAGTCACCACAGTTAGAACAGCCATCAATTGATGTTTGAACACAATGAAAGTATATTGCAGACAAGTAATATTTAAAATTATCAAATATTAAAACAAATAATTAGATAAACTAATGCCAAATTAACCCACCCAGTTTATTCTCCTTTGAATTAGCACTTAGAAAATACCTTTGTTTTGGCTTGTCTCTTAGACAATACTTATTGAATTTCTATTATCTCAGTTTGATTTTTCTTGGTCAGAAATGTTTGTTTAGAAAGCTTTAAGTGGAGACAAGCCAGTCAGTCATGGCTTAATGACTGAACATCATAGGACTCCCAAAGACCATCCTTCTCATTGGGATATGTATTTTGTTTAGTGAAAACAATGCAATATCTCAGCTCCTTTAAAACTGGTTTTATATATATAACTACAGCAGAGTATCTATAAAGAATGACTAAATTGGCAATGTGTAGGAAAGATCAGAGGGGCCATGTCCAGATTACTGGAGACTAGATATAGTCATCTAAATTTGATAGCCATTCACTGCAAAAAGTAATTCTAGAGAGTCTCATCATGTAGGCAAGTGGCAGCAAGAAAAGAAAATTCAGTGTTAACTAACAAGACAACTCAACAAGGAGGCAATATTTATGTTAGCTGCAGCAGCAGATCAGTTGACAGAGCCAGGGAAAATTTAGGGAGAGCAGAAAGGACAAAACAAAACATGGGGGCCTGATTATTTCTGTATGGATAGAAGGCAAGAATTTGGTGACTAAGCACAATTAAGAGGCAGTATAGAAGACATCTTTTTGTTTCCTCTGATAAGGAACTAGATTGTTGGAGGAACCTTACTAGCTAAAATGATCTATTTATGGGTTAAGGTTAGGGTAATAAGTGAGTCTTCTTATAATTATTATTGTTAATAATAATTAGTGTAACCTGTAATAGGCATAATGCTTACAAATATCAGAGATGAGACCTCCATGTAAGGATTCCAAATGCTATATTAATTCAAGTTTATTTATTAACTTATTTCAATCAGTAGATGTGATTATATAAGAGGTGTCCTTTAGAAATGTGCTAGGGTTAATGATGAAATCATTATATCATTTTAAAAAATAGTTATCAATTTTACTTTGTGTGTATGTGTGAGGATGCACATATATGTATGGCGCCACGTGTATGTCCATGGAGGTCAAAAGAGGATTCTGGATGTCCAGGAACTGGGATGAATGTGGAAAACTGAAGTCTGGTCCCCTGCCATAACAAGTAGTATTTTTAATTATTGATCCATCTCTCCAGCCCGTATCACCAATAAAATGTGAATGTTGATAGGAAAGGTGGTGCTGGAGGCAAATGATGGGCACTTATAGACTCCCAGAAGAATCTAATATGAGGTTTATATGATATTAAGAAAAAGCAAACTGTATTTGCAAAGAAATCTCTAGTTTATACCTATTTTTTATACTGTTCCAGTATCCAATAATAATTTCCATTTTCCACTGAGTTGTTAAAGACAGGTATTGAGAAAATGTATTATCCCTACACCTGAGGCCATCAGTTAGCAATACCTTCTCAGCTAGGGGTGGGACTTTATGAGCCATTTCCCATCCATGCTGGGATTTTGGTTTGTCTGATCCTTTTTTTTTTCAGCTTTTAAATTTAAATTAAAATCAATGTTATTTTACATACCAATCCTAGTTCTCTCTCCCTCCTGTTACCCCTTTACCTTCACCAATCACTTCATCCCACCTCCCATCCACTCCTCAGGGAGGGTGGTTGGCCTGATCTTATGTAGTTCTTCTGCATGCACTCCCAGCTGCTGTGAATTCACGTGCATGAAAAGATGCTACTTCTTTGCAAATAGATGTTTATCCCCTCTGGCTCATACATGCTTTCTATCGTTTTTTTCCAGGATGATCCCTGAGCCTTGAGGTAAGGGTTATGGTTTAGCTGTCCTATGAGAACTAAGTCTCTTATTCTCTGCGTGTCAACCACTTAGGGGTCTCTGAATTAATTGTCACATAATTTAAAGAAATTCTTTTTATGAGGCATTAATCTGCAGGTTTTAAAATAAGGATTTAGGAGTAGTTAGTACTATGTCCATTTAGCTGACAAACAGTATCAGGTTCTGCCCTAGAGCTATTACCTAATCACCAGTTTCTGGTTCAGTTAACGGGTTTTTGTAAAAAGAGAGTAGATGGAATTGCAATGAGAAAGTGGTGAAGGGATAGAGGAGGAACTAGAAGTAATGGAATGGGGGTGTGTCATGTGTCCTGTAGCACTTTCTTCAGAGATTAACACCTTCCACATGGAGGGAAGCATCTTAACAACAGGATTTTAACAGCCAGGCAAAAACAACAGGGTTTTTTAAGGAGACCTGAAATACTGTAGGGCATTCATTAAAACAGGAAGCAAACAACTCAAAATAGCTTCAGAAAGTCCCTTAAACTGCCCAAATTCACTGGGCCCCTTCCTCACAAAAGTATAGAGACAGAAGAGACTGATGAGAGAAGACTTTTAGATACATCAAACCATGTGAAAGAAGCCGAGACCAATTGAGCTGCCTAGAAGAAAGACCAGCTGAGCTGCCTGGGAGACGCTTGGTCTAACATGGCAAGGACACTCTTCATCCTATCTAGCTGCCTGCAGGCTATGCATTTCAAGCTTTTGTGAGCTATCGCCTATGCTAGGGTGGGCTTTGGTGCTGCAGCTGTCTTTGGGTCATTTCTGATTCTATAAATAACCCCTCATCCATATTCCTGTAAGTAATCACAATTAACTTCATTGGTTCACCAACAAGGACTTTGCTGATATCTGTAGTTTGGTTTGTCATCAGTTTCTTGTTTGGGGTGAGTAGGCATTTATTCATGTTTCCCCAGAAATAGTGTTTCACAACATAACACATAGGCAGCATTAAGTGAACTCTGTGGGGAAAAGAGATATGGATGGATGGATAGATAGATAGATAGACAGACAGACAGACAGATAGACAGAGCTCATGAAGTGGGGAGGAAAAGGTAGTGGAGGAATGGGTGAGGAATTAAAATAGAGGGTATGGGGGGATTTGATCAATACACATTTTATGTACACATTAAATTCTCACTTAAAAAAGTATTTAGATGTAAAAATAAATAGGAAGTGGATTTCAAATTGCAATTCCCTACTAGTAGTAGGCATAGGCATAGTGCTTGTGAAACTTAATGCACTTAAAATAATTTCTAAAAATAAATGTTAAAACATATTGGAACCTTGCTAAGAACATATTCCATGTGAAAAGGACAGCAAAAACGAAACATACACTCACATGTGATGTGGTAGGCACTAAGTCCACAAGAAGGTTTGTTAGGAAAATGACAGTGGAAGTTGAGACGATGGAAGATTCAAAGAAGAATAAGAGCTACTTAAAAGAACCAGACACTCCATAAAAATGTGATGGGCATATGCAAACGTAAAAAGATGGCATAAGTGTGAGGGAGGAAATAATGCTGAAGTAAAAATTGAGTGTCTGAAAACTAAGTAGGAAATTGAGAAAAAGCCATTACATTAAACGTTTCCCTGACATACAAGGAGAAATGACATTTGGAATTATGAAACGTTTAGTTCAAAATGTACATTTCAAAGAAAGCAAAGTTGGGATAAACCTATTAGTTCCTGTTTGAAAGTCTGGTTTTCATATTGTTTTAGGAGTTACAATACTTTTTAGAAAAAGACACAGTTTGCAAGCAAACATTCAGGTGTCTCTAGTAGTTGTTTGATATAGCAAAAAGCCAACTCCAGATAAATGATTATGAGGTAACACAAATAAAATTTGCAAGTGTGTTTCTATGAACCTCATTATAGAAATTATGAAGAACAGCTTCTTTTAGCTTTCTGTTAATTCTAAGCAGTTGTTAGAAGAAACCCTACAACTGTGTACTTTGGCCTTAAATGCATGAACTCATATCTCAAATGGCATACAGCATTGTCCAGGGATATTTTCATACCCTCATATGTTTACTGTTTTACTTTTCAAAGCTCTTTAACAACTTCTATCCTTTTCAAATCAGCTGCAATAGTTCATATGCCTGTCCTTGCCTCCTACGCTCCGCTCCTAGCCCATAGCCCCAAGACCCGGTGTGTGTGTGTGTGTGTGTGTGTGCATGCATGCGCATTATATGCATGTGTGTATACATGTTTTGTGAAGGCATGAAAGCTTGTGCTCATGCTGGTAGAGGGCAGAGGAGGATAACAGGTTTTTTATTTTTAAACTCTCTCTATATTCTTTCCTCAAGGCAGAGTAGCTGCTAAACTAAAGCTCTCTGTATTTCAGCTAGGATAGGTTGTCACCAAGACTCGGCTGTCTTTCTGTCTCCATCCTCCTTCAGCACTGGGATTATAGGTACATGTGGTCATACACAGGTTTAAGTGCATGTTGGAGACTTGAACTCAAGTACTCATGCTTGCTTTTCAAGCATTGCTACTACATGAGCTACCTCCCCAACACTTATTCAATCACTTTATGATGGAAGGCCCTAGGATTCTACCACTGGCATGATTCTTTATTCTACCATATATATATATATATATGTGTATATATACATTTATATATACATATATATGTATATATATGCACATATATACTTATATATATGAATCTTAAAC
Organism: Cricetiscus sungorus; assembly: GCA_030556225.1. Lineage (NCBI taxonomy): Eukaryota > Metazoa > Chordata > Mammalia > Rodentia > Cricetidae > Cricetiscus > Cricetiscus sungorus. The sequence goes on from JANBXA010000726.1 coordinate 39,010,394, forward strand.
TTATGCCCCAATATACACACACATGTATATATATATATGAATTTTAAACTTATACTCCCAACTCATGCTGCATAAATAAACAAACATATATGTACCACATGTAATATACTAGTAGACAAAATGATCACGTTGACCTAGTAGCTCAGGGAATTAGTGAGTTTATTGTGGCTCACTACAATGAGCATGGCTAGAGATTAATGACATGAGCATGGGTGACTCAAAACAAGTGTTATCAATGAAAAGTCCCATTCCAATATAGGTGACAATTCAAAAAGCTGCATTAATGCAGAACTCAACCACCTTTTCACCTCCTGTGAAATCTAGAATCCTCAAGATGACACGCAGTATGTATACAGTTCACTAAAATTTAGATACCTTACATTCTGCCCTTTTAGACCAATTCTTTTGTTCCTGTTATATTTTAAGTTTTAAATAATAAGCATACCTAAGAGTTGCTATGATATTAGATAGTGAACTTCTAGGAAATCCTCTTCACTACTAGAGTAAAATTGAGAGGTTCATAAAATCACACATTTCTGTTTCTATCATTACCTTTTAATCCCTCCTTTTTCCCAGTAATCTGTTTTAGTGGTTTATCTTAAATTCCAGTTTGCCACATTCTTTTTGCATTAAGTCATTCACCCTTAAAATTACAATATCCTAGAATACTTCTCACTTGTCTGACTTTCTTGCAATTTATACCTCTGCTTAAGTAACATCCAACTTAATAAAAAGGAAATTTTCTAGTCTTTATTTCATGGTCAATGATAATCAGTACCTAGTATTTTTCTCCTTTTTTATGGTCCTTCTACTAGATATAAAATGGTCATTAATACAAAAGCCCTGTTTGTTTTTCTAACTAGTATATTCCCATGAGCAAGAGCAGTAACTGGTATGATATATACTATATGTATTTGTTGAATGGTCAAATAAATTTACTCGGAGTATAAAATTCTTTCTACACTTATGATCAAGCATTATCAGTCTCTTCATGGCTACCTAACAATTACATTGCAAATTTTAACTTAAATATTTCATCCTTATGAAAGCCTCTCCCAACCCTATAGTCTTATGTTGTTTGTACATTTGATGCCCTGTTTGCCTTTATTCCTATTACTCATCAGATTTTTAATTACTAGAAACAAACACCCTTACAGTCTGCATTTTCTATGTAGATGAGGTTGTAGAGATTTATTTTACTGCTTTTAATTATGTGTATGTATGTACTTGAGGGAGACCAAAGAAGACATTGAGTGTTCTGGGGCTTGAATTATAGGAGGTTATGAGCTGCCCAAATGGGTGATGAGAACCAAACTGGAGTTCTCTGAAAGAGTAGTTTATGTTCTTACCTGCTGAGCTAGGCCCAGTGTATATAGTCTTTTAATCCCCTTATTCAGTGTCTTCCATGCAACAAGACCTAATGAGAGCACAGATACCCCAGTCATAGTGCAACCAGCATTGGACTGAAGCAGGGCCTATGAATGTGGGTGCCAGTATAAAGGCCTGGGCAGTCTACAGGCCCTCTTATAGTGGACTCAGCATTTATCCCTAGTGTACAAATGGACTTCGGGAGCCCATTCCCCATGGAAGGATACTATGTCCACCCAGCTACACAGAGGATGAGGCCTATGTTCTCCCCCAAATGATGGTGACAGACTTTGATAATCCCCCATGGAAGGCCTCACTATTCTTGGGGAGTGGGTGAGGGGTAGGTTGGGGGGGGCAGTGGGAGGCATGGGAGGGAGAGAGAACAGGGGAATTGATATGTAAAATAAGATTGTTTTCAAAAATATAAAAATAAAAAGTTGTTTAATCAAATTAAAATGAGCTTACTCACAGAGCTAGTAAGCCTAAACTATCATCTACTTGCTTAGAGTTAAGTAAAGTTATAAAAACAATAAAATAAAAGAAAAATTGAATCTATGGTGTTTGGGTAATGACTCCTTGATTGGTTGAAATGAGTTGAAACACAAGACTATGTTTTCCAGTGGCAGCATATATTTCCCCCCTTTTATTTTTCTAAATTAGAAATGTGATATTCAGGCATTCCATTTCTGACAGTGTGAGAACATTCAGAGCACTGAAACATAAAAATATGAGAGAGGTTGGGTAGAAGAACTGTATTTAAAATATTGCCTTGTTTGCAAAGCTGTAAGTTGCTGGAGACATGGTGAAATGGTGAGACCCTTTCAGAAAGAGAGATAAGAGGGATCAAAGGCAGCTTATGGGTAGCAAAGAGGATAATCCTCTATCACATGCTGGATTGATCTTTCTCAGAATGAAAAGAGACTAGCTCAGACAGATGTCAACATAGAGAAAAGCACCACTTTCTGCTTCTATCATGAAGATAAATTGAAGCATATGTCTTTACTCTTGAGACTATTTGAACTTCATGGCCCATATGGCAGAAAGAAACAACTAGAAGGAAGCTAAATTCAGCTTGATTGCCAGGCCTTTACTTACCCCATCTTGATCATTGGTTGTCTTATTAGTTACCATGAACACATTTCAGAAAAAATGCCGAGTGTTTCCCAGTATAATACTAATTCTAAACACAAGTCTTATTTCGTGTAAAATGTAGTTCCTGATGTCACCCAGATATATTTCAGTTGTCCCATTTTTCCTGTCTCTGGTTTGTCTATGGGCAATCATCATGTATGTGCATATATGTGTACATGTGCTTATTGCACCTCAGATTAGATCCCATTGATTTTGAAAGTCTGTCCTGGTAATCAAGTAGATTTTTTAACCCCAGAAAACTATGAGAAAAGCATTTTGAGGACTAAACTTGGTTTTAGTCTTCATTTTACATATATATATATATATGTATATATGTTCATATATATATACATATATATGTGTGTGTGTGTATATATGTGTATTTTTTATTTTACATATTGATCCCACTTCCCTCTCCCTCCCTCCCTCTCTCCCTCCCTCCCACGTCCCCCCCAACTACCCTCCCATCCCATTCCCCCGTATTCCACAGGGAGGGTTGTGCTTTCCAAGAGAGGTCAACAAAATCTGTCAAGTCATTTGGAGTATGGACTAGGTCCTCCCTCCTGTCTCTGGACTAAGGGAGTGTCCCTCCATGGGGACTGTTCTCCCAAGTCCTTTCATGCACCAGGAATACATCCTAGTTCCACTGTCAGAGGTCCTATAGACTATCCAGGCTGTCTAACTGAGACCCATATTCAGGGTCTAAGTTGATCCAATGCTGGATTCCCCGCTATCAGTCTGGGGGTCCATGAGTTCCTCCTTGTTCAGGTCAGCTGTTTCTGTGGGTTCCTGCAGCCTAGTCTTGACCCCTTTTCTTATCCCTCCTTGCTCTCTGAATCTGGATTCCAGGAGTTCAGCTCAGTGCTTAGATGTGGGTGTCTGTTTCTGTTTCCATCATCTATTAGATAAAGGCTCTACAATGGCAGATAAGTTAGATATCAATCTCATTATCATTATCAGGGAAAGGCATTCAAGGTAGCCTTTCCACTGTTGCTCTGATTGTTAGTTAGGGTTATCCTCATAGGTCTCTGGAGATTTCTCTAGAGTCAGTTGTTACAAGCAGGTTTTTCCCGCTGGCCGCCTGACCCACTCTTTGTTCCTCCCCACTGGCCACCTGGTCCCACTGCCATGCACGCCCCAATAACACACTGAGACTCTGTATTAGATACAATCCTGTTGGCCAGTTACAATTATTGTTTATGGGCTATCTCTGTCTTAATTATTAACCCATTTCTACTTATCTAAGTATTTCCATGTGGTCATCTTACCGGAGAGCCTCGGACTGCGTCTTGCTTCCTCTAGGCTCTACATGCTGACCCCTCCTTACTACTTCCTCTTTCCTCCTCCTAGTCTCCTAGCCCTGCCTATCTTGTTTCCTTTTGGCCCAACAGTACTTTATTTATTAACCAGTATGAGAAACATATTTACAGAATAACATCTCCCATCATCAGATTTTCATTTATTGATACAAATTTAAGGTCAATTTTGTGATATGTATTTTTCTCTTGTTCAGGTATTGTGTTTATATAGCTCATTGAAAAATGTAATGTATAATTTAATGCAGATTATAGATAGTTACCTATGATAGTCAAAACTTAGAGTTAAGTTAGTTAGGATTTCTAGATATGCATTTGGTGTATTTGAGATGAATAGGCATTCTTCAAACCTTTCAAAGACCTACAGAAAATGGCATTTAAAATGGTTTAGGGTTTTTCTTGACAGTGAGGCACAACTGCTCCTGGTAACACCACCTGCATCAGAAAGAAAGATGGACATCGAAGAAACACATTATGGAGTTTGCTTCTAATATGGCAAGACTAGACATTTGGGCAAAGTACTGCTCCTCTGGACTGTTTGAATTTATGCTGTAGGAACTGGACATGCAGGACCCACAAAAAGGTGACTGCTGATTAAGATGGACATAGCTACAGGATTCCTGCTTCATGGAAGAGGCTGCCAGACAGTCAGACAGTCTACAGGACACAGAGAAAAGTGAATGACAAACTGCCAATACAGGTGGCCAGTTTAAAGTTTCCTGCTTTGTTGATGAGTCTGGAGACACACTATGGCCTATGGGCTGAAGATAGAACATTACAGAAGAACTTAAGGTGACTGACCAGGCAATGAGTTGTCTCTGTCATTTCTAGAGTTTATATATAATCCTTCTGTGGTCTTTAAAGGAGTTGAAGACAGATAGTTATAGTTATAGTTTTCCTTAGTTAGAGTTAAAGATAAGTTACATATAGGACTTTAGACTCACAAAGATAGGATAGATGATATTTTCTTTAAGTCTTACAAAATGTTAATGAACTAAATATTGTTAACTATGATTTTTATTTGATAACTGTTTTATGATATATTTTGCTATGTTAAGGTTAAAACCCTTTTTATTTTAGACAGAAAAGAGGAGATGATGGGAGATGTTATTCTGTAAATATGTTTCTTATATTGGTTAATAAAGCACTGTTGGGCCAATAGGAAAGCAAGATAGGTGGGGCTAAGAGACAAGGAGGAAAGAGGAAGTAGAAAGGAGGAGTCAGCATGTAGAGTCTAGAGGAAGCAAGATGTGGCCCACCACTCTCCGGTAAGATGAGCCACGTGGAAATACTTAGAATAATAGAAATGGGTTAATCATTAAGAAAGAGCTAGCCCATAAACAATGATAGTCACTGACCCACAGGATTGTATCAAATACAGAGTCTCAGCGTGTTATTTGGGGCTGGCAAGGCTTTGGGACCAGACCGGCAGCGGGCAGGCTGGCGGAAAACAGACATGCTACAGTCTGTTTTCTCTTCAAACCTGTAATAGCTCCCCCTCTTTTATGGTATCTCTCTCTCTCTCTCTCTCTCTCTCTCTCTCTCTCTCTCTCTCTCTCTCTCTCTGTCTTTTATTTTTACTCTCATCTATTCCTCCCCTGACTCAATCTTCCTAGTCCCACATGTTCTCCTCTCCTTTTCTTCTCTTTCTCATATCTCCATCTCCATTCACTGCTCCCACAACTCCCAATATGCTCAGGAGACTTTGTTCTTTCCATTTCTGTAAGGGGCTTTATATGACTCTCTTATGTTCCTCCTTGTTTTAGATATGTGCATGTGGATAGGCCAGAGGAGAACTGGTGGGAGTCAGTTCTTAGTGTCTACCATGTGGGTCAAGGGATCAATCTCATGTCCTCAAGCTTTACTTACTGAGCTTTCTTACTGATCCCTCGTTTTGCCTTCTGTTAGGGTTTATAATTTATAGTGATTGAAATAAATGAATCATAAGCATATGGTTCATTGGCTGACCTATGTACACCATATCACAATCATAGTCTCTTACCACAGAAACTTTTCTGTACTGCTTATAGTCACTCTCTCTCCAGATTTTTTGATTTTTTAAGTCACATTTTGTCTTTCTCTATTCTTTAATTATTTATAAATGGATTCCTACAGGATATATTTGTTTTCAACTTATTTATTCATCATTATTTATATGAGATTCATTATGTTACGTGTATCAACAATTTATTTTTATCAAATGGCAGTCAATTATATAAATTTACCACAATTCACTGTAGGCAGACATTTGGACTATTATGAATGAAGCAAGTATGAATACTGATGATCAAGACTCTGTGGCTATATGCTTTTATTACTAGGAGTGGACATTAGATCATAGGATCATATAAGATTGAGAATTTAAATGTACATAAAATTTTGGCTCTGAGAGTTCTTATTGGTACTAATTCTTTAAAGGGTCAGCCTTTAACCCCACTGAAAACATTTTGCATCATTTTGCATAAGACGGTGTTAAGAGTAAGGTCACAGGACTGAATATACCTCATCTCCTATCCTGTGGCTCCAGGATACAACAGGTGAGAGACACTGGATGTACTATTTAATGCTTCATATCTTATGGGTCTCTTCATTAAGCATTCATTAGATATGCTAATGAAAGTAGTTAGTGTAGTTCCCTTCACTATTTACAATAATTTAGTAAATGTTGACTTCAGTGTGAAAGAATTTCACCTCTATCTACATTTCCTTGAATGTTTCAATAAATACAATACCAAAATGAAAAGTAACCACGGTACCAAGAAGTATGCAATTACAATGAATGATCAAGACTTAAGTTCAAAACTAGTACTCAGGAGGCAGAGGCAAGTGAATCTCTGTAAGTTCAAGGCCAGCCTGGTCTACAAAGCTACACAGAGAAAACCTGTCTCGAAACACCAAAAACAAAACAAAACAAACAGAATATAACTTTTCTCATAATTCTTAGATAATAGTACACAACCAAATATTGATTGGCTATTTGGCTATTTTATACTCTACCACTAAGAACAACTTTGGCTTTAGGAACACTATGAATTCTTGCTTAAAATAATACTGACTATATATATATATATATATATATATATATATATATATATATGTATGTATGTATATATACGACTATGTATGCACATATTTGTACATATATATGTGTGTGTGTTCATACAAGCTTCAGATGATTTTACTACATTGCAAATTGTTGACATTTATAGGAAGTGTCAATATTAACAGCTAACCTTGCACAATATTAATTGGAGGCTCTATTCAGAAACATCACTAGACCCAATTAATGTCATACTCAAACATAAAAATATCTAAAGAATAAGAATCATTTTATGGCTTTCCAATTATTAATTCATGCATATTTTGCTTGTCAATTTCTATAAAATCAATTTCCCAGCTCACTCTGATGAATACAATTTTGATCAGTGAGCATTAACCAGTAAAAATGCACATATAAAAGGAGACCTTTCTTCCCATTAGAATAATTTCACTTCATTCACAATGTCAATGTACTCAAATGTTTATTTCCAAACTGCAGCAAATGCCAAACCAGTATTCAAAAAGGTAGTATTAAAGTGTGCTGTTCTTTCCAAAGGAGATTATGGGCACTGATGTAGCTAAGAAGCCTAACACAAGACAAACTGAAAATATAAAACCTAAAGTTCCTTAGTAGCTGTCTTTCCTCAGACTATATATCTTAGCAACATTGGTTAATCTATGAGTGTACCTGACAGAACCTTAAACTAATTTTAAAGGGATATTGAAAAGGTAATTAGATGTGTTCTGTTTCATGATTAGAATAGATATAGATAGAGTCAAATCTCAAACACTCATATTGGGTAGAAAATGCTCAAAGACAACATTACATTCTTAATTCCATCCTCCAAAAAGACCCCAACAATGTGAGAAATCAAGATCAAAAGCTCATGTTCAAGATTACTATCTTACTTAATGTCATCCTCCAAGTGGCAGTGAAATTGTTTCTGCATCTTGGTAGCCTCCTATCTGTGGTAAGCACTTGCAATCTATGGATGACTCTGAAATCTGTATATCCTTCAAGTATGACTTTCTTGCAAGTGTCCTGTATTTTCAGAAACTAAAGGAAAAGAACAAACAAAACTTTTAAAATTTGGAGACAGAAGAGTAATATATCTCAGTGTTGTTAGTGCATGCATTTAATCCCAGTACTTTGGGAGGCGGAGGCAGGCAAATCTCTGTGGGTTCAAAGCCAGCCTGGTATACAGAATGAGTTCTGGTACAGACAGGGCTATGCAGAGAAACTCTATCTTATAAAATGGAGAGAGAGAGAGAGAGAGAGAGAGAGAGAGAGAGAGAGAGAGAGAGAGAGAGAGAGAGAGAGAGAGAGGCAGAGAGAGAGAGACAGAGAGAGACAGAAGAGAGAGAGACAGAAAGAGGGAGATAGAGGGTCGAGGGAGGGAGAGGGAGGGAGAGGGAGGGAGAGAATGTAAATTAAATAACCATGTCTAAAAAATAGTGATTGTGCCATTTATATTAGCTTATCTAGCTTGTCAGTTATTGAGTATTGTGTGCCTCTCTGAGGACTTTTGCTCTACTCCTTGAGTGTCACCTATTTCCTCTACTATAACACCACATAACAGACATTTTGATTTTTACCAAAATGTAACTCTGTAATTTGCTGTTTTATATTCTTCACTGGTTTCCTTGCAGTTTCCAAGATAACATCTAGATTCTACTATGGTCTACAAAGACCTTTCTCAATTTGGTCCTTGTTTACCTTCTAACATTATCTTTCATCATCTCTTGCCCTTTAACTTAGGTTTAGTTAAACTGTCTTACCTATGGCTTACTGTGACTCTCAGCATCTTAACAGACGTTATTTTCCTGCTAATTTGCTTTATCCTCAACCTGACACTTTCACCTCATTTTTAAAGATTCTGCTCTAACATTACCATCCCCTAAGTTCACTTTGCAGCTTTGCTTTATATATATATGAAAAACACACAGCCATATAAAATGCAAGTGTCCCTGCTTTGTTGTCCTCAGGCTTTTTCCATAGCACTCATCACTTTTATAATTACAGAATTTCCTAATTGTTTTCCCCACTGTACTTTGAGTTCCTGGTAGTCAGGGACTGTGTTTTTATAAATTTCTATATTTTCTTGGAGCTTATTGCAATACCTGGCTCAAAGTGGATGCTTAGCAATTATTGGCTTAAGTGCTATAATGAAAGAAAGGAAAACATTTGACAACCCAGTGGCACATATTTTTTCTTCCTCCTTCCTTCCTTCCTTTCTTTCTTTCTTTCTTTCTTTCTTTCTTTCTTTCTTTCTTTCTTTCTTTCTAGTTTACAATAGGTAGATACTTGGCCATAAATGCTTTAATGTGAAAAAATGTGAGTGCTCTAGTCACAATTCCTTACCCATGGTAATCCTCAGACATCCCCTTCATCCCTTTTGGTATCCCAGATGTGGAGATGCAGGCCTGTGGCCTCTAACATGCTGTAATTATTTCAAAGGCTTTTAGACCTCCTGATTATGTTCTAGTTAAAATCTTACTTAATCTCCTGTAGTGTTCTTATACTGAGCTTTGTTGTTCTTGATATGATGGGCCCCTCTTCTGAATCTCCCTTTGAGGTAATCCTATAAACTTTTTGGTCGATTACCAATCATATGCAGCATGAAATTTTCCTTTGTCCAGGTTTCTTAATAGTTTAAATGTACTGATACATTAAAATACAGGAAACCAACCATACGTCATTGAACAGGGCCAACATTTGCATACCTATTAACCAGATCTTATAGAGAAGAGGTAAGAAGGCATACAAATGCTATTCAGTAACATCATTTCACTGGATATGCAGTGAAGCTCCTGCCATGATGTTCTCTTCTGTACCTCTGATCTCATTCTGAAGTCTTTGCTAATTGTAAAGAGAGACAGTTGCCAGGTGTTGTGGATCACTCATGTGATTGCAGCAACCATGAAAAGAGGCTCAGATAGGAGAACTGTTCCACATTAAAGGCCAGTATGGGCAAAACCTTGCTTCAGAAAAGAGAGGAGGGAGATAAAGAAGGGGAAGGCAAAGAGAAAGAGAAGAAGGGAAAAAAGGAGGGAGGGAAGGAGAGATGGATGGAAGAGTAGAGCTACATGGGCCTCTGTCTTCTTTAAAACACTATCTTTTCACCTGTAAAATTATTGTACTTAACAGGTATTTCAAGCTTCTGGGCTAGATAGAACCTGCTCTCCAAAGAAGATAATCAAAAGATAATGAACATAATGATCATAGATAAAGAACATCAGGGCAAAGAATTTCATACCTAGCACATTGTATATCTCACGTTTACATTCTCATAAAACCCTTAGGACTTTTCACTTGGAAAAATACTTAATGCTTAAGATTGCCTACCTCATTTTCCATTGGTCTTGATTTGAAACAAACAAACATGCCTCCATACATACTGGGATGGGGTCCTCTTTCTCTTAGGAAAGGACCAGTTCATTTCTCTCACTGGTGAGTTAGTTATGTATTAGGCTGAGATATAGCACAGTGGAAGAGCTCTAGCCTAGCATTTACAAGTTTCTGGATACTATATGCAGCATCACTAGAAAATAAGCAGAATGATATACAATGGAAAAAATGCCTATTACCTGCCTTTTATCCCATGTTTTTTAAATTAATTGTGAAATAGGCAAATCTAAAGTGAAGAATATTATATCTTCTCCCAGTTTGGCCAAAGTGTACATAAATCTATTTCCCATACTAATTTCTACCTCCTGATACTTTTTTGTTAAGACACATAGAAGCTAAGGTGCTAGATAAGGACCTAAATGTGTGGTAACACTGCCAGTAAACTAAAATTCAGATCAATTTCCTTGCATTCATTTACCAGATGGTGTTTTTCACTAAACTTTATTAGGGTTGATAAGGCCAAATATTTCTCCTTTAAGAGTTCCTAGAATCCTATAGAGATATATTATCACCCTGTTACTAATCACAATTTCTATTAAAAAATGTGTGTAAATATTCTCAGTGGTAAGTTGCAGCTGCTATAAAACAGCTGTTGACCTTTAGACATAATTCCTCAGTACAGGTCTTTCAACTTTGACTGACCCCCCCAAGAAGGTATCAAATAATACATTTGCTTCATTGAATAATAATTTGCAATATGCTTTAAAGGTCTCCCTTCCCTCTTGGGCCATTGTTGTTTCAGTGCTTTTGAAGTCTTCAACCTGTTACATTTTTATAATCCCCCAGTCACCTTAACCTTCTTTTGTAAAATCTAGTATATGACAAAATTATCTGTGTGTAGAGATTAGCATATTATAGATCCTTTTCCATCTCATATGCCTCTCATAGAAAAAGAGGCATGAACACAGGAAAGTTCCCCTGTCACTTGAATTCTCTTGTTTTATTATAAAGAATAACATCAATGTTAGAAAATGTGCATCTCCAATTCAAACCCAATTGGGGGGGGAGAGGTTGATAAATAACTTATAAAATATAACAGAGTTTTGTTTGAATGGCACAAATAAGCAAAATATCCCTTTAAGCACAAATTATTAAGGATTTGTGGTGATTTTTCAAAGTAGATAAAGAAGACACAATTACAGATTTTTACTGTTTGCTGATAAGTCCATTATATGGAGTGTGTTTTCAAACTTCCTATTATGAATGAAGAGACATACAATACGACTATTTTCCCAGAGAATGGCATAGATTTTGGTGATAGGATTCAATAGTGATTATCCACGATTTACCAATAGCTAAATACTTAGCAAATAATAAATGTGATCAAGGGACAGCACCACTGATAATTAAGAATAAAATTGTTTCTAAATTCTCAATACCACCACTACCAACAACAATAATAACAACCAAGAAATGGGCTTCTGACACGAATAGGAAACAGAATATTAAGAATGTTCAAGGAATTAAAGCCAAAGGGACACATAGGAAGTAGAAATGTTTGTCAGTGGGATATGATACTACATATGATAAAACAAGAGAGGAAGAAAGAATGATGTAGAAATAGTATCACAACATCAAGAGTTTGAAAAATAGTCTAAAATGATTTGGGAGAAATAAAAACAGTTAAAATTACTTGTAGGGCTTCTATTAGAGAAAGTAGGCATTCAAATAGGTAACAACTTTGTGGTGATACCATTTGGTTTTTTGTCTACTCCCCTTTCCAACATTCAAATATTTCTGATACTGTACAACAAGAACTATTGTACAAGAGTAGAGAAGGGCATGCTGTTTTGTCAAGGAGAAATATCAAGTGAGCAAAGGATGCTATAGATGAATGTAAACATCATGTAAAAAAAATTTGAGAAAATACTTACTGAGGATTACTTTTGTCAATAATATGATCCTTTATGTTTCACACGCATTGTGTACATTCATTCTGTCTTGATCTCTCAGCTACTGAAGGTAGGTTGGGTCCAGCCATTTACACGCATTCATCGTTCTTTGGAACCATAAGAGTACACTTACAAGAAATATTGCCCCTACAATATGGCTAGAATATTCAACATCTGAATTAGAGTAAGATTGGCAAAATACTGTGCCTGATTTGCTACTGGTCCTCCAGCTATGCTCTGCAGTATATGTACATTATGGAAGACTCAACATTCTTATACACTATATTTATAAAAAAAAAAAGTCTGATCCCACTTTCTGGGGTATCTTAGCCACAGTTAGTATTGCTATGATGAAACACCATGACTAAAGTCAACTAGGGAATGAAAGGATTTACTTTGCTCACAGTTCCATATAACATTTCACCATCAAAAGCAATGAGGGTAAGTACTCAAGCAGAGCAGGAACACAGATGCAGGATCTGATGCAGAGGCCACAGATGGGTGCTGCTTACTTGCTTGCTGTTTATGGTTTGCTCAGCCTGCTTTCTTATAGAACACAGGACCTGGCCAGGCATAGCCTCACCCACAATGGGCTGGACTCTCTCCCATCAATCACTAATTAAGAAAATGCCCTATAGGCTTGTTTACAGCCAAATCTTATGGAGGCATTTTCTTAATTGCCTCCTTACAAAGTCCTTACAAAGACTTTATGTCTAGCTAACATAAAACTATTCAGTGCATGGAAGGAGATTATACTTATTTTGTCCAACAGCTGCTCACTATGTCATGATGGCTATGATGATGCACCCAGACATGACAGTTGTCTCTCTTCATATACAGGAAAAAAAGATAATACAATAATAAAAGTGATGAGAATACAATTCATTTCCGGGGTCTTGATGTGAGCAGCTTTAGACAATGTTCTTTGTTATCTTAAGAATAATGCAAATAACAGCTTCAAGGGCCAAGCCACTGTAGGGACCACACTGATCTGTGTGGCCTGTGCTACCACCTGGGGCTGTGGAGACATTCGGGTCCTGGCTGCTGCCAAGGGCCATGTCTGGGTCCATTGCCCTGCAGGAGGCAGGGTCTGGGGTGATGTCCACCATTCCTGTTACCACTGTAGATGTCTGGGGTCTGATCAGTCAGCCACCTGAGATCATGTTGGTGTTCAAGGGCCAAACTGCTGCCAGGGCCATACTTATCTGGAGGGCCTGTGCTACCATGAGGGCCATGGTGATGTCTGGGCCCAAGGTATTTCCAAGGGCCAAGTGGTCTGGGTCTGTGGTCCTGTTGCAGCTGGAATCTATGTGTTGATGTCTGTGTTACCCCACAAGAGATCATAGAAACCATGCATTTTAATGTCTGAGGGCTGTGGTGAGCTGGGCCTGCCCCTCAGTGTAGAGCTACCTTCTGCAGTTGTGAAAGATAGGCCCATCCCCCCTCATAGGCATGAACCTCACCTGGGTAGCAAATTAGAGCTGACCCTGTTTGAAGGTCACATTGAGCTTTGCCCTGGGTATAAGAGCAGGAGAGCGGTACAATTTGAGTTTTAGTCACATTTCTTTATGAATGTGGGTGCCTTTGTATTTGGGGCATAGATGTTCAGAACTGAGACTTCATCTGGATGGATTTATCCTGTGACGAATATGAAATGACCTTCTTCTTCTCTTTTGATTGATTTTAATTTAAAGTCTAATTTGTTAGATGCTAGTATTGCTACACCAGATTGTTTCTTGGGACCATTTGATTGGAAAATCATTTCCCAACCCTTCACTCTGATATCTGTCTTTGAAGATTCACTCTGATATCTGTCTTTGAAGATGAGGTTTGTTTCTGGTATGCAGCAGAAGGATGGATTCCATTTTTGTATCCATTCTGTTTACCTGTGTCTTTTTATATGTGAGTTAAGACCATTAATGTTGAGGGCTATTAATGACCATTAATTGCTAATTCTTGTTTGTTTTGAATTTGTTGTTGTTGTTGTTGGTATTGTGTGTGAATTTCCCCCCATTTTTATTTTGACTGTTGGTAAAGTGGGATTATCTATTGCCTATGATTTTGTGAGCATAGTTGACTCCCTTGGGTTTGAGCTTTCCTTTCAGAACTTTCTATAGGGCTGGATTCGTGGTTATGTATTGTTTAAAACTGGTTTTTGTCATGCTCTGCACTATTGATGTTTAATAAGGATCAGGAGAAACAAATAAGCAGAATAGATGTTTATTTAGGGAGAAATAACTTGCAACATAGACAGATGAATACCAGCAGGTTCTTGGTCCCAAGGATGCCTCCGGATGTACTCCTGTCCCTGTGCTGCAAGCCAGAGAGCTCTCTGAGCCCCCTCCTCAGACTTATTTCCCCCAGGTCAAGCCTGGCCCTGTCTCCACCCCCAATGGGCCTGGTCTATGCCATAGGTGCGGACAAGGTGAATATGTCACTACACTGCACCATCTGTCACATGCAGGAGTCAGGTGTATGCACCTCTAGGGAGGCACCCAATAGGCCTCAGAGTAGTGAGGATGAATCACTTCTATGGTTTATGTGAAATCTCTACCAATGACCCAGGTGGTTGGTTGTCTTACTGTTTAAATTTGCCAAGAGGATGGGCTGGGTGGTGTGTATCCACGTGCACTATTGCCATGTAAATAAAGTGCACAGACTCAGAAGAAAAAGAGCAGGAGAGCTGACCCTGCTCTCCTTTGAATGTTCCCCCTATAGCAATGTAAGAGAGGGCCTTGTACCTTGCCTGGGTAAAGCAATAGAGATGGCGCTGGTGGTGTGAGTGTGGGTGAGGCAGATCTGAATGCCCAAGAACAGGACTGGCCCTGCTCCTTGCTGTAGGCTGCATTGGTTGAGCTAGCTGAGGTAATGCAGGAGAACTCAGTCAGGTGACAATGATGGTGGGCTGACCAGCCCAGCTACCATCCAGGCGCAGAACCAAGACCATGAGTTTGGCCCACCTCAACATCCACTTTATCTATGAGCTGCTGGAGCATGTAAAGGGGTTAAACATACAGATCCATAACAGGAGGATCTTCATGACAAAGAACAACAACCAGATATCCAAGAACTCCAGTGAGAGCCTGTTCTCCATAGTGTAGCAGAAGCCCGAGGCCCCTAACCAGACCAATGACTCATTGCAATGAATACTTACAAGTGAAGATGAATAGATTAAGGAATAAACTGTGTGACTCACAAGGCCACATGACAGCTTCCACTGTGAGATACTTCTCCCTGATTTTTTGTTTAGGTTTTTTTTTTTTTGTTTTTCAATTTTGTTTAGTTTTTTTTAAGGGGGATATTGTTAAGGGTAGAAGGTGAATTCGAGGGGACAAAAAGATAAGTGGGATCAGGATGCATGGTGTGAAATCCACAAAGAGTCCAAAAGTTAAAAGAATTTTTAAAAGGTAGAGAAAAGAATAAAGCAAATAGTAGAAGCAATTTCCTAATTACCATGTAATTTGCATATTTGTGCATCAGAAAAGTATATGCTCAGACTCTGTGACTAAATACAACAATAACTTGAGAGAAGTGATAATTTTCCTTAAGAAGTAGGTAGGTAGAACTGTAAGTAGGACTTACATTTATCAAAAATCTCAAAACATTGAAATATTTGTGGAAAGCATCTTTTATCTTATTACATTTATTTATTTATTTAATATGTGATTGTTTGTGTGTGTGTGTTTGTGTCTGTGTGTGTGTACATATACAAGTGTGTGTATACATGTGACCTTGAGTAGTGCCTCTGTGCTCATGTGGACGTCAAAGGACAACTTACAGGAACTGGTTCTCTCCTTATGTCATGCGTGTTCCAAGTCTCAAATTCAGCTCATTAGGTGACAGCAAGCTCCCTCACCTGCATAGCCATCTCACATTTCTGATTTTCATTCTCATAGCAATCTTAGTATGGATCTTTACAAACTAAAGGACAGGCTTCTTTGACAGAAAATGAGGTATGACATTATACGAAGTAGTGACACAGTACCTTTTCCGGCAATCACAGTTCAATTCATATGAGATTACATATGTATCATGAGGTAATAAAAGACAGCGAAGCCTATATAGTGGCACTGTCTTTCTATCAATCATATTACAATAAAACCATATGTAGAATACCTGTGGATTTAATCTGATGTATACAGAATCAGTTCATTGTGAACAACTGTCATTTAGATAAACCTTGTAGTATTAACTATAAATGGCTTCCAAGCTTGTTGTGTTTAATGAGGAAAAAACAAATTTCACCTTGATCAATTAGACACACCTCTAAATAGCTACCAAGAAATGCTGGTGGCAGCTGTCAATTTAAAACTGGTTCATCAGGACTGAAAGATGACAAGAAAATGCTGAGTTGATGTGATTGTGGCAACAAAAAATTGCTAAGGCAGGTACCTTCTAAACCATGTCTCCATATCCCAGAATATGGCTAGTAGTCAGGGAAATTCCATTAGGGCCAGCACTGTATAAACTTTACCTCTTTGTTCTGAGAGACTTAAGGCAAATCTCTTTCTCAACCCTTGAAAAGCAGAGCTTGGTCTCTGCGCTTCATGGCTGATGGCAAATGTGTTTGTACTAAGCTTTTGGTTGGCAAGATAAACTAAAACATTTAGAAAGAATAACTGAAAAATTTCCACTAACAGTCTGCAAAATTTATCAGACACGCTTTACTGAGGGGGCTGTGCTATTATGCCTATTGCCTGGGGAGAGACACATCATTCAGGTAATGAATGATTCACTCTGAAGCACACACTCACATCAGACCCATTTGTACTCGCTGTCTTGAAGCCCCTAAGAGCTACTCCATATGATCCAGAGGGGCCCACTCTGGTCCCCAGGTATCCTATTCAGGATGAAGCTACACTATAAGATAAGAGGGCAGTCTTTCTGGGCAGTAAGAGCAGGTGGGGTGATGAAATCTTAGAGACAAGGCACAACAGAAGAGAGGAAAATTCCCTTGGATTAAATAAGGAATACATTTATATTTTGGGGCAATAAAACTGTATTCATTAACAGAATTGCCGTTATTTTAATTCTCAAATTTTCAAATATTTTGCATCTTGCTTAATTTACCTAAAAGCTGTTTAAAGGAAATCAGGATAAACATTCCCAACAAGTTACTGCCGTTCCTCTCTGTGTGTGCTGTCAGAGGCACATATTGTGGTGACTCACATTCTCAACAGACCTAGGCTGGCCTTTTCACAAACTACTTTGACTCATGTCCCAGGAGCACAATTTCCTGTGCTGAATTGGCTGTCCTCTTGAATCACCCTAATCAGTGAATAAGATGTTTGCACACAGACTGGGGCAATTAAATGTTGCATCGACAGAGTGTGAAGAGCATTTTGAAATGGAATGTATTTCCAACCCTCTAAGTGTGAGCTGTAATGAAGAACAGAGCACCAGATGGAAAAATACGGGAACAAGGTCTCTGCACAAATAGTGCCGCTTTGCTAAGCCAAATCTCTTCTGTTAATATTGGTGTCTGTGAGACTGAGACTGTGAGCACATTGTGTTCTACTCCTTTAATGCTATGTTATAACTTGCAAATTCCCTCCAGAAGGAGAATGAGGATAGGAAAGACTGGTCCAGACATATGACACTTAAAAGAAATAAGAGCAAGGTTAAAAGACATTGAAACTCTCTCTAAACACACAATCTCCAGCAAGCTAATGAAGTCAGAGAATCTCCTGATGCAGTCAGAAAACTTAAAATGCCTGTTGTACGAAGTTAATTAGCAACTCTATCCAAATGCTTCCTCGGCCCAATTTTAATCTTCAACTCCTTATTCTTAATAGTGATTTTTTAATGTAAAACTTGGCATTATGAACATTGGATTGCAACACACTTAAACCACTACTTATTTTGATTAAGCAATTCTAACAAACTATTTATTATATACATGTAGGGAAAGCACCCATATTTTCAGGTTTTAGCCATTTGTTTTGCTTCTGTACTAGTGGCTTGAGTCTTTTTACAGGAGACAAATATCTTTATTATCTTAGAATATAGATGCTTAATCAAGGTCATTACTAGTTATTTGTACAGTGTAGTGATAATCACCAAAGTTTATTAGGTAGTTATCACATGATATATACTGGGCTATGCAATTAATATGATGACTCACTTTGGCCTTTTATAAGTCTTTATTTTTTGTTATTGTTATTATTATCATTTCATCTTTCTGGTACTAGGACTCAAGGACATGTGCATGTTAACTAAGTTCTGTATCACAAAGTCATACTCAACCTCAGCCCACACATAAGACTTTAAGATGCCTAATATCTATATCATAATCTTTAATTCAACAGTTTCAAAACACCATCCAGTCCTACAAGAGCAAGTATGATGGCAAAGGACTGCAGCATAAGAATCTAGATACCAATGCATTGAAGATTACATAATGTGCCCTTAATGCCACAGAGACAACCAGAGAAAAGGAAGAGCATAAAGGCAAAGTTGGGGAAAGCTGTGAAGAACAGAGAATTTCACCAGAGCCCTGTAGGGCAAATGCCAAGAGTGAAGGAAAATATTGGGAGCAAAATTGCCAAAAGCAAATGAAATGACATCAGCTAATACAAAAGAATGGCTTGGTTTGAAAGTATAATACTGGCATTAAAATATTCTGCCAGTATTTAAATTTCATTTCATAGGTCATGAGTTTTTAAGGTAAAATGCAAACAGTGAAAGACAGACATACACAATGAAATAATCTGTAAATGCACTGAATCTCGATCTTTGGAAAAATAAAATCAAATATTTGATGGCTTCAAAGATACTCATTAAATGTTTCACTTATTCTGTAAAGTATTTCTTAAGGAAAAATGTTTGATATTACCTGTCATTTTATTGACAAACTTAAAGTTCCTTCATTTTCTCTATTCTAACACTCAATAAATTCTGGGCAATCCACATGGGTAGCATCTTCCTGACAAGAGGAGTTATTTACAAATGAACATTTTTTTTTAGGACAATCACATGTTAGACTAACACACTTACCTATTTTAAGCATGTATACTGTCTCTCTTATCAACCGTGCACTATTTCAACAATTTAGCACCAATGGGGTTGTTTTAATGTTTCTTTTCACAATGGAAATTGATCTGAGGCATTTTGCTCTTTGCTAAGCTATTATCTAAAACCATTCTAGAATGAAATAAACTAAGATAGATACTTCAATAAACATAGAATCAGAAGTTAAAAAGTCATTTATTCTCCTATTTTATCAACATAAATAACAGATTATTTGCCTTATAATAGCAGGCTTTGCACAATAATGTTGTTTTCATCAATACTCAGATACTATTTGTCATAATTTTTCATTCTTTCTAGTAGAAGCTAGCTTTAGATATCATCTTTCAAGTTAGACCTAAACCAAAAGTTAAAATTGGTAAGACATCATTGTCATCCATTCTCTCTGTTTATTTCCATTACAAAACAATAAGCCTTCAAACAATCATATATTAAGATATGAGTCTGAGTGGATATAATTCAGTGACTGAGCACATGCCTAGAATGTGTGAGGCTCTAAATTTAATTCCAAACACTGCAATATAAGATCCATTTAGCATGTATTTTAGGTTGAACTATTATTCATAATATGAGAATATGCCTTTAACCTTAACATAGTATGGGATCTAACTAGTGATAAGCATTATTCTAAACTACTGTGTTTTGAATAGCAATATACTCATTCTTCACGTCCCTCCTACACTGTCTGATCTCTTCTAATGACTGCAGGCCATTTGAGACTGCATTTCTCCAATACTTGTCTGAATCACAAAAATTTAGCATTTGTTTCCACATTTCCACATTATTAACTACTATAACTGTCTACAGAGATATCTTGAAGGCAAATGAAAGTTCTTATAGTCCCTCTTTTTTTTTTTTGCTACATCACATGGTATCTAGCAAGATACAGATGGAAACAGATGAGTGAAATAGCAGCCAGTGGGCAAGTTTAACAGTGAGGGAAATGGGATTGCTGTGGGCCTTGTTTTCTAAAAAGCACTTCTCACATTTTTCTTAATTAAATATTTTAAAATTCTCCCACATGTGGTTAACTTTGTGCTCATAACTTATTCTAGAAGAGACGGAAAACTCTTAGTCTGGATACTATAATTGACCATAGAACATTTTCTTCAATTACCATAGAGTTATTAATGATAAACTATCACCCAAATACAACCTTAACTCCCCAAAATGACTTCATTTTCAGGAGGAAAATAGTTCATCAGAATAATGTAGAAAGTAAGCTCACTGACTCCCCATTTGGGATACAGCCCAAGGGAAGTTGCAGGTACATTTGGGAAACTGAAAAGCAGTAACACTGTTGAATGAGTGATCAGTGGTTATGATACTTTTTTTTATATGAGGTCCAAACCATGCCCCATTTGTTTTCAGTGGCAAATTGTGAGATGATGAGCACATTGATATACCAGCAGGATAATAGAACTACAAAGTAGAGAAATTAAAGCTACAGTGATTAATCAAATTCTAACAAAGAAACAATTATGCATGAAGAAATATATGCATGAAGATAGTCCACAAAGCTTCCAGAAAAGATAATGAATGACAGAGATTTAATATTCTTACATCTTCATCTAAGCTCAGATCTAATGAAAGTTTGTTTTTATAGAATACACATTGTTTGAAATGATCACAAACTCTGAACTTATAGACTAAATCTGACCTTATTGTGTGATTACAAGACACATGATGAAGTACGCCTGAAGAAACAACTTAATGAGTTTCTTTACTTCACATCATGTTTCTTCCAAAGAATGGTGATACTGGTGATAATGGATGCTTCAGTCTCATGAACACCAGAAATTCTGGATTTCAGGAGTAACATGTCAAGAAACAAAGACATGAAAAATGATAAGACGTGTCTCATGCATTCAAGAAATTGATGCATCACATGTAAAATAAACACAAATGAAACTCCCCACTGAGAGACAGTGAATAATACTTAAAAGCAGCAATTCTGGATTCAGTCGACCAGCTGCAGGTCCAGAAAAGCTTTTATTAAAAGAAAACAAAATGCAATCATCATCTAGATATATTGTATGGTTTCTAGTCACAAAATGTAATAAGTAAAAGTCAGAAGGTTCAAAAAAAAACTCTCGGAGGCTATACAATTTTTCCTATTTTCTTTTATGATAATCAATTTATATTCACCTACTTACTGTGAGATTTTGATGCAATTTAGCAAATAATTGTTGATGTATGATTATACCTCTGGAACTCTGGTGCATATTATATGTAGTTCAAAGGCCTCACAGTCTAATGTGGAGATTTGGGCTTAAGGCAAGTAGAGCATCAGGCATAGGATATGCATGACTTAAAAACATTCACACTTTTATGGATTTGTACATGTTGACTCTCAAGGGAACTGGAATAAGATGCCTAAAATGTAGTCTTTGAGATAACACATACCTTGAATAAATTTTAAAGATTTTACAGGTAGATGGTAGTAAAAAGTGTACATTTGTCCTATTTATCTGCAATGATACTCCTGATTATGGCTTGGGAGAGAGAGAAAGTTTGGGAAAGCTAGTCAGAATAATAATCTCAGCCTAGGTTTCTCAAATAGTAAGAAATTAATACTTTATTAAAACAACATTTTAAATGATACATAAAAAACACAATAAAAATGAGTTTACATCTAGACTTCAGGTAATCATTCTTAACTATATAATCCCAGCACATTACCATATGTATGTATGTGATACATGAACATATTCATGTATGAATTTTCCTTTTAAACAAATGGAAATGTATTGCATGCACTGTCTTATATACTAATTTTTCTTGACATCAGTCATAAATAATTTCCTATTACTATGTAACTATCTTATCCATTCTATAATGCAGCAGCATTCTGTGGATGTGTCCAACTTTTTTAAGCAGACATCTGTTGGTGGACATAGCGCCCACACCAAGATTTGACTTATAAAAGCAATGTAAAGTAGCAAAGGACCCCCTGAACACCTACCTGTTTGCAGCATTCATCTATGGTCCCATTACCTCATCATGGAACAACTGACACTTTGGTAAAGTGTTTGCTGTAGAGAACTGCCTGGTACATTTTCGGATGCCAGGCAGAACTTTTTAATTTTATTTACTAGATTCAAGTGGTATAGACCACAGCTAAGAGAATCAAAATTTTCTGTAAACATTGACTAATATGCCCTTTGGGACAAAACATCCCTGGGTTGAGAACTACTCTATATAAATATTCTAGTAATGGCTTCAAACAATGTTAAGAGGTTTATTACCAGTATTGCTCATAAGCAAAATTTAGTATTCATCTCTTATTTTAGACTGTGCTTTCTCATGAATGTATTTTCAAACCATATAAACTATTTACATTTCTCTCAATGAGCTCTGTTCATCTCTTTTCTTTTATGGTGAACAATCTTGCATTAATTTCTCAGAAAATAGCGTATTAACCTTTTGTCAGTTATAGAATGCAAGATATTTCCCTTTCATTATGTTTTTTCTATGAAGAAATTAAATAGCTACATGGCAGTATTTATTAAAATTTACTACATGAATAGACTTTGTGCCTTAGACTATTTACATTTCAAGATCTCCATTTACTACTCCACATCACAGTCCAAATTGACTTCTAACATTTTTATAATTTCATTAACATGAGTAGCAGCACCAACATTAACTGGAAGGCTGTTAGAAATATAAATTTTTGTTCTTTTCTCCATGTATTGAGGGGGATCCCGGTTTCTCTCTTCAAAGTTCTGTCTGTAATTCCAGTACTGACATAGCTAATGTAGTGATCACACCAACAGTTATGAAGAGAAATAGCAGAAGGATAAAGTTAAGCAGAAATGCCACCACGCTATCAACTGATTGGCTGTGGAAGGAAGTGAAAATGAAAGATTATAAGGCTGATGTTTCAAAGGTAGGCAACTTGTGAATTGATAGTATCAATAAGAAAAGCAGAAGTGTAGGAGGAAAACCTTATATAGAGTAGAGGGATGATAGTGAGTTATTTTCTAATGTGTTATGAAACATTTTAGAACTTCAAGGAGATATATTAATATAATTACCACCCACGACATACCACCCAGCTTAGAAACACAACCAACATAGTTGAAGTCTTTGTGTAATCTTCCACTATTTAATTCTGATTTCTATTCTAACAATGTGGTGAATAAGATTTTTAAGAATTCAGAGGTTTATTTATTTTCTAGCCATGTTTTAAAGTTGGATAGGTCCACAGAAGTATAAAAATTATGTTGTTTTATTTATTTTGCCAGTTTTTAAAAATATGTAGAAATGGAATCTACATTTATTCATCACTGATTTTCTTGTTCATTATTATATGTTGTCTCATTTATTTCCACTTCATTTATTTTTTACTATTTGGTATGTTTCTTTATTATACCAAAATTTGTGTATTTATTAACCTGTCTGATAGATGCATTGTTTAAACATTTTTCATTGGCTGAGCTTGATGACACACATTTAATACTAGCAAAGGCAGGTTATTCTCTGTGAGTTCAAGGCCATCCTAGTCTCTATAGTGAGAACCTGTCTCATGAAAAAAGTATCTTCGAGTATTCTTAGAACCTAAGATACTCTTGTAAGTGTCTTAGAATATTTTAAACAATTATGAAATAATTTCTCTAGGTAATATACTTACAGCCAAATGATTCATTTATAGGACCTCATCTTTATTTTACTACATATAGACAAGCTGCCTCCTCAGAAGCTTCATCATTTTAATTTTACACCACCACCAGTTATCTGTTCGCATACACATTTCATGACAGAAATTGCATTTCTATTAATGTGGGATGTAAGAAAATTACATGTCATTTTGAAAATTACTTTTATGTCTCTAAATACAAGTCAAGGTAAACTTCTTTCCCTGTATTTATTGGCAATTCAGGTTTCTTGCTATGTGATGTGAACTACTCACGAGCTGCCCACATTTCTTATGAACTGTTTACTCTTCTTGTATTTTAGTAGGTATTAATTTCATTACTTAATGGACAGTAGCTACCAGTTGATTTTGTGCCTCTTATTGTCTTTTTTATTTTTTCCAATGGCACTTTTTAAAGAATTTCATTTCCATTTATTTGTTTAAAACTGAAAACTATGATATCTGATCCTAAAATCATATAATCTATACTATTTATAATGTTAAAATATTTTCACCCTTTTATTTTTATATAAGAAGTTGCAAGTTAAATTTGTGTATGTTCTGAGATTGTAACACTCTCTTTAAATGTGCATAAGTAGTAGATTATTATTTATTTAGCTGCCTATTCATCAATGTTCACCATTTGTATCAAATTTCCTTTATGTAAAGGACTTTTCAGAAGATCACTATTCTATCAGTTTACTTTCTTACATAAGATGATTACAGTAATTATTGTAGGTTTATTAGCAAACCTTGATGTCTATAAGCCATATGTCTTTCCCATATCCCATGACTGTAAACATTTATTAGATTACTCTGAATCCTTTATTCTTCTGTATTTTGAAATCAGTTCTTATGCTTCTATTTCAAAGCAAGCAAATATGCTTGTGACCTTGATTGAAATTATATTGGATATAAACATAGAGGACAGATAATTGCCATGTATAGCATAGTGA
Organism: Cricetiscus sungorus; assembly: GCA_030556225.1. Classification (NCBI taxonomy): domain Eukaryota; kingdom Metazoa; phylum Chordata; class Mammalia; order Rodentia; family Cricetidae; genus Cricetiscus; species Cricetiscus sungorus. The sequence continues at coordinate 39,035,173 of JANBXA010000726.1, forward strand.
AGCTTAGACAAGCCTGTATTTATCTAAGTCTCTCAATGAAATCCTGCATTTCCTTCACTAATGCCTTAAATGTCATTTTGGACTTCTTTTTATAGACCTTATTTCTCTACAATTAGAATTCATTATTTTTTAACTTCTTCCTTTTTTCAAATGTTTGTTACCAGTATATAGGGATATAATCAATAAACTATCATGAATTCCAAGGGTTTGCAGATTTAGTGGTTTTAAATTTAAATTTAGACAGGTTGTAAAGTCTATACATTTTTACACTTGCAACTCCAACTCCAGGGGATCTGATATCCTCATATGGTGTCTTCAGGTACACACTCACCCACACACATGATAAACATATTTTAGAAAAGACTGTGCCATCATTTATTCTGGGAGGTTGTCTTTACATATTTTCTTGTTAATTTATGTCTCATTATAACACAATTTTAAATGCATAATTTTGTTCACTTGTGTTTCCATTCTCACTTGCATGATTTCCAGTAAGCATTGTGAAAGGTTATTCCATTTTATTAGCCTTTTTCAGGAAATCAACTTTCAGACTGTCAGCTCTCTCTGTTGCATTTTTTCTGCTCCACTAATTTAGTATTATTTTACTTTCTCATGTTTATTTTCTACTATTCTAGAAATCAGCTCATTAGTTTATAATTTTTATTTTATTTAAATTAATTTTTAGATTTAATTTTCATGTATGAGTGTTTTATCTGCAAGAATGTATGTGCACTGTGTGTGTGTGTGTGTGTGTGTGTGTGTGAGGAGAGAGAGAGAGAGAGAGAGAGAGAGAGAGAGAGAGAGAGAGAGACAGAGAGAGAGAGAGAGAGAGGAAGGGAGGGAGAGAGAGAGAGTGAAAGAGAGAGAGAGAGAGAGAGAGAGAGAGAGAGAGAGACAGAGAGAGAGAGAGAGAGAGAGAGAGAGAGAGAAAGTGTCATCTCCTGAAACAAGAGTTATGTATGATTGTGAGATATCAGGTGAGTTCTGGGAACTTATTACAGGTCCTCTGCAAGAGAAACAAGTACTCCTAAACTCTGACATTTCTCTCCAGACCTTCTAATTCTAACTCCTGTCTTTAATGCAAAATTTTAATACTATGCATTTCTTCTAAAGAATTTTTCTTGATTTTCTAAATTTTCACTTTAAGATTTTCTCTCTGAAACCATAGAACACGTACCACTAAATTGGCTTTCTTCATCAAATCATTCACCTCAGAGCTCAGAGAACTCTGAGGAAGAGGCCATTGAAGAGTGTGGAAGCCACAGCCATTGGGGGACACCAGAAGAACAAGGTCCTCTAAATCAACTGAGCAAACCTTATATGAACTCAGAGCCTGAAGCAATATGCACAGGGCTGACATGTGTCAACACCATGTCTCTCTCTCTCTCTCTCTCTCTCTCTCTCTCTCTCTCTCTCTCTCTCTCTCTCTCTCTCTCTCCCTCTATTTCTCACATGCTCTTGTGTATGTGTGTGTGTATTATACCTTTCACTTTAATATTTTTATGGGGCTCGTGAGTATGTGAATATGTGGGTCTCTGACTCTTGTGCTTTGTCTCATTGGTCTTTTCCTTTTGTTGGTTTGCTTTGTCTAACTTCAATGTGATGGTATTTGTTTTATCTTATTATTTTTTATTTTATTAAAATATAAAGGTACACACACACATTTCTCTTCTGTAAATACTTTTCAATAGCCTATGAATTTTTGACCCATGGATATTTATTTACATTCATGTTTTAAATTTTTTTTACAGAATTCTATATATTTTAAACACAATTTTCAAAGTTGATGCTACTGGTTAAGAAAATATGATTTGTAGTGACTATACTATATCAGAAATATTAATAACTGTCTTATGGCCTACAATGTGAGCCTACTATGTTAGAATTTTAGTGAATAGCACATGATAGATATTCCCTAAATGTGATTCCTAGTTAGCTCTTTCACGCTGCCTAGTGGTTGCTGTCTTCTACTTGTAAGAACTCAGCTACTGCTCCAGTACCATGCCTCCATGGCTGATGCCATGCCCCCTCTCCATGATGGCGTCATACTAACCCTATGGAACACTGAATCCCAATCATATGCAGTAGAAAAATAGTCAAGTCAGAAGTTAAAAACTAATTTTAAAATGAAATGGAGTGAAAATTAGCAAATGCAGATTTTGTGATGCACAATAACAATAAGATATGAAAATTCCATTGTTTATAAATAGTTTTATTGGAAGTAGTCATGCATATTCATGTATACATTGTTTAAGGCTGATTTTTATACAACATTGGTAATTTTATATAGACTTATATTCCATGTAGACAAAAATATTTACTATTAGTATAATCATAGAAAAACATGCATTGGCCTATATTCTTACCTCCTTTTTTTGGTTAATTTATCAGTTGCTTCTTGTCAGAGAACTAAAGATTACAGATTTAGGTGTTTCTCCCTGTTATTTGAACAATTTTCCCTTTATATATTTTTGGGTTGATTTCAATTTCATAGTAAACTGAATTCTCAATCACTTGGTAAGAATACTCTTTTTCAGCATTTTTTTTAAAAAAAGATTATTGTTAGAGCTCATTTTATCTGACAAATAGTATAAATATGCAAGTATTTGCAAAACACATTAGTACTTTCCTGATAAATTTTGTTCTGCATTTTATTTCCAGGGTTCTTACTTCTCTTATATTTGAGGCAACATAGAGGGAGAGGTATAGTTAGTACTTTTCTTTGGGCTGGCAACAAGCTCCAAAATAAAGACATGGAGAGTTGTTATGAATGTTATGCATTAGCTTATGAATGTTCCACTACCTCTTTTAACTGAATTTAACCTGTTTATATTCATCTATGTCTTCCCTTGGGGCTTCTTACCATTTTTCATTCTGTATATCTTACTTTCCTGCTTCCCCCATGTCTGGTTGGCTGGCTGCTAGCATTTTCCTGTCATCTCTTTTTCTTTCTTCTTTTTTTTCTTTCTTCCTCAAGCCTCAATTACTCCTGCTATTTATTTTCTCTGCTAGGTAGCCCCACCTATACCTCCTCCCTCACTATTGGCCATTCAGCTTTTTATTAGACCAATCAGTTCCCTTAGGCAGGCAAGATACAACAACAATAGATTTTTACATAAACAAATGCAACACATTTTTGCATAGTTAAACAAATGTTCCATAACAAGGGGGCATAAATAACAGTAAAGATGTTTGAAAAAGCCATAGGAAATCATATTATTTTATGTTTACTTAAATTTAGGCACATATAAGCATATCTATCTACCTATATCTATATCTGTGTTTATCTCCAAGTATCTTAAATGAAATTACTACACTTGGTGTGACAATATTCCTCCAAAATCACAGACTCACTAAAAAAGAAAAGGAAAGGAAAAAAAGAAAAGAAAAACCAGTGCCAGGCATGGGACACCTCCCTATGAATTGTTGGTCAGGGGAGTCCAAGAGAATCCTCAAAAATAACATATATATATGTGTATATATATATATATATATATATATATATATATAGAGAGAGAGAGAGAGAGAGAGAGAGAGAGAGAGACTACTTCTATCTCTCTTAGCTGTCTCTCAAACATAGTGCATTTTAAAGACCTAGTATGTTATCTTTTTTGCTAAAATAGTCTATATTATTGTGATTGTTGAAACTCTTCTATTTTTTCCACAAATAGCTTCTTTCTCTTTAAATAATTTTTAGGCAGAAAACACAAATTATGCTTTAATATTCTGTAATTTTGTTATTCTGTGTATAAGTCCTTATTTATTTTTTGTGATTGTATATGTATTTATGCAAATATGTACATATATAATTCCTCATGTCTCTGAAGATTAGTCATTTTCACCTTGGTATAATTTTTCTCACAATCTCACGCTTCCTTTACTTTTAGGATTCTGATTAGATATATAAAACTTTCTGCTATTCATTTTTATGTGTATTTCCTTTTAAATTTTTATTATTTTTTCTTATTTTACATATCGGTCCCAGTTCCCTCTTCCTCCCTCCCTCTAATACCCCCTGAACCCCCTTCCATCCCATTCACCCCCTCCAACTCTCCAGGGAGGGTGATGCCTTCCAGGAGGGATCATCAAAATCTGACAAGTCATTTGATAGGGTCTATTCTGTCCTCCATGTTTCAATATATTTTACATTTGTTTCTGTGCATCAAACTTTGACAATATGCTCAGATTTTCCCTATAGCTCATGAGTCCTCTCTTTATTCTTAATCTCTTGTTAAATCTATGTACTGAAAAAATCTTTTCTGAAAAATACATTTGGTTCTCTGAAACTATAATATTTTATAAACGGAATTTTCACTTATATTTACACTGATATTTTTTCCTTGACTACTTTTTACACTCTTTAAATATAAAAGTAATATATATTATTTGATAATTACGATAAATGAAGTTCTTAAAATATCAACTCAGGTGTTTTGTTATCTTTGCATGTTTCTTGGTTTATGTTCATGAAGATTTTATTTATGGGAGCCCTACAAAGCATAGGTCAAGATGAAATGATCCAAAAAGAACTTAGCTTTGCATCTTCCAAGAGACCTCTGGCAACCATCTTCTAAATCTGACAACCAGTTTCTAACCATTTTAAGGTTAACTCCTTAAACTCCTTTGCTTAAACTGTCTGTAGTCATGAAGACACTACATCCTTAAAGACTGTATCACAAGGGCAGCCTTCTAACTATACAATTTTGCATTTCACCAAGACTGATTAGTTTGTTTTTTATTTTCCCTTGTTCATGGCAATATGCCTTTGAATCAGTCATTTGTCTGTGGCTGTAATTCTTTTACAGATTGAGTGGAATAACTACTATTCATAAATAAGACTTCCCTTATTGAATTCCTTTATATGAATTTCTCTTTGTATGTCTGTTAAAATGCAATGCAGCAGTTTATGAAGATATAAAAAAATAAAAATATTTCCCACACAGCAATAACTTCATTGTTAATTTCTGGTGTTGAACTGGGGGTGGGGTTACTCTGGCTGTTTTCATTGCATCTTTGTAATATCACCTACATTTTATTTAGTTTTTAGTTTTATTGCTTCTTAGTTTTAGCATTGAAAGTACTGAGTTTCACTATGATAATTTCAAACATACTATATTTCTGTTCACCCTTCTCCTTAGCACTTTGGCCATTACTGTTTGTTCCCTTCCTTGGCCCAGGAGACATCTTTCTACTTACATGGCACATGATTTCTACTATTCTCTTCATCCCCCTCCCCAGCCTTCCACTCAAAATCATTTCTTCTCATGTTTACCTTTCTGTCCTTTCTATCTTCATTATATATATACAAAATAAAACTGAGGTTCCATGTATGGGAGCAAATACATAGTATTTGTATTTGTGAGACACTCAACAACATTTCCAGTTCCATTTCCTTTTCTGAAATAGTCAGAATTTCATTTTTCTTCATAGCTTAATAAATTTCCATTATGCATGTATTTCATATTTTTCTATCAATTCATCTGTCGATGGACATATAGATTACTTTAATTACTTACCTATTGAGAATGAAGCAGTAGTAAAAACAAACATGCAAATAACTGTGTGGTAAGATGTAGACCAAAAATTAAAGAGGAAATAAACCAAATAAACAAATTTTTTCAAATGAATTGAAAAGACAGCTTTCAAAATATTAACTATAAATATCCAAAACATTTTTAAATTTCAGCATTCTTGGCTATCAGGGAATTAAAATATCTTTGAGATTCTTTCTCACCTTAGTCAGAAGCTATGTTTTCAACATGAGTGCCACATGTCTTTCAGTATTGATAAATACTTTATCATAAGGATCTCTTGGGCATCTAGTTTTTTATACTATTCAAACTAAGATACTTCTACATATCTTTAATACTGATTCTGGTGGAACAGTGGATAGAGAGTTATTTTCTGTTTTTCTTGAATACAGAAGAATGAAATCATTGGAATAATGTTCTGTAAAGTCATGGTGATACAATATTATTTGTCAGGTTAATCACCAGGAATATTTTGAGGCAAGGCCAAAGGAGGTTGATTTTCTAAAGTATTTCTTTAGACTATTCTTCTCTTTGGCCTTTTATGACCTAACCTTGAAAGGTCCACAAGGCTACAGAAAGGATTATTAATGAATGATTAACCTAGACTTCAAACACTAGAGAGGCTTATAACCATAATTTTTATTTTTCTAAATTAATGAAGCATTTCTGAGTTGATTGTCATTGCCCAGGACTTATTCCTTCATTTAAACATATGCATTGGGGACTTGAGGTAAGATATTTAAATTCTTCATGCTCCACTGCTTTCAAATATAGGCTATCTCTAAATTATTTTGTGTTTGTTTTTCAAATAATTAAGTAAATTGCTTTTATAAGGTGCTTAGAACAGTACCTTATATTTAACAGTAAGTATGTTTGTCTCTTTTATTCATTTGTCAGCCTTTGTTTGTTTTATTCTGGAATAAATATTATGGTTGCTTTGATGAACTTGTCATTGAATATTAACTGTGTACTATATACTTTACTAAGCAATAAAGATTCAGAAAATTTAAAAAAATAAAATTTGCTGAAATGCATGAAAGCCAATGAATAGCACATCTGAAGAACAGTTACTGTAAAAGTTTCAAATTTATACTCAAAGACTTTTAAGTAGCATGCACTCATGATCAGCTCTCATAGACTATCAAAAGTACCTGCAAATCTGTAACACACATGTACTCTCTCACACACACACACACACACACACACACACACACACACACACCTACTGTTATTGTGACATGTGATGTACAAATTAATCTTATATATCTATATTATTATGTTTTGTTATTTATATTACTCTTTTTTATCTTATAGAAAATTAGCTCAAAATGAAATTCAAAGAAACTTTGTCATAAATGTTTTGGAAATGTAAAGGAATGCTGGAGGAATGAAAACAAAATGAGGAAGAAATTTGTTTGTTTCCTGACCTAATTTAGATTTCAAACATGATACTGTCATTTATTTCCACACATATATAGACTTGCCCAAAGAAGGTAAAGGACATTGCTGATATGTTATTTGGGTCCAGGAGCGTGGAATCTTATTTGCTAGCCCTCAGGGCTCAACAAGATCCAGTAGTGATTCCTAATTTGGGATGGCAGATGAGGACATTGACCCCATTATTGTTGGTGAGAAACACCTAGATGTCAAAATACTTTCCTGTAGTATGCTGGACATGCTCAGAATTCCTGAAGGAAACAATATCCTATTATGCCAATATTATTTTTGTGAGAGATGCAATTGCATGTGAGTAATTAGATTTATGGTGAAACCTCTTGGTTGGAAGAGCAAATGTGTTAAGTACTGCCCTAAGAATATTCTAATTTTTCATAATCTTAATAACGTGAAGATGATATATTTTCATAACTTTTTAAAAAGCAAAGACTAACACATATCTACTAACACATAGAAAGCACATCTGTATCTTTGTTGAAATGACCAGATTTAGCACAATATTTGCTAACTGGTCAGTAAGAGCTACCCCACACCAAGACCTGTGGGCACTTTGTGACAAGACAGACATGTATGAAGAGAATAACACATTCCAGTGATAAAGAAACCAGGATAGCTAGTGTGAACATTAAAAATTATCAAAATAATGCTTATTATTTGTAAGAACTATTACAGAGAGAGAGGAGGGGGATTCAGTAACACACATTCAACAGCTTTATTAAGGGAGTACATTGTTTTTTCTCTTGGCTGTAAATACTTAAAGAGAAATATATATATATATATATATATATATTAGCTAATAAAGTAAATTCATATATAACTTCAGTATCCATAAAGCACATTACCTTGGCTGCCAGTTCCCCATGTATATTGAAGAACTTTAAAAGCATTAATGGGCCATGGTTAAAGACCAAGTTGACTGCATCAATGTTTTTAGAACTTAATTGCCTGATATTAGGAGTAAGCATGTTGTCTAGAAACATAGCTGAAGCAAGCCGAACCGCACCCTCTAGCTCTGGGCCCCTGAAGGCCTGAAGTAGTTCTTGTCCTACTACTCCTATGAGGACCACAGTGACAGGAAACAAGAAAAAACACAGCAATCATTAGCCTTGAAATCCTGATGTTTCTGTCAGTAAGCTGTCCAAGAGGGCAGTGGTACACTGGTATTCATTTTCCAAAGTGAGTTGTCATGTGGTAAGCACCAAAGAGATGTTCAATCAGCACGTTCTGAACTCATTCATTCATTCATTCATCCATCCATCCATCCATCCATCCATCCATCCATTCATCCATCCATCCATCTATCCAGTAGGTCTGTGCTGGGAGCCAAAGACAAATGGGAGGTTATATTATAGCAGCAGAGCAGATCAGAGAATAAACAAGCAAGCACATAAGATAACCTCAGTTAATAATGTGTTCCATGTGAAAACAAAACAAAATAATGGGATTGACAGTTCTTGAAGGAATGGGAAGTGGGAGTTACTTTATCTAAATGTGTGAGCAAAGAACTTTCAGATGACACAACAATCAAGCTACAAGGAGTTGTAAAAGATACCAGACATGGAAAAGGAGTCAAGTCATGCCAATAGAGCCAGCCTGACTGACAGCAAAAGCAGTATCATTCCACAAGATGGATGAAAATTGGATTTCCAGCGACTCTCAAATCTGAAAGACAAATCTTCATCTTAGTTCAAACAACATAATTAAAAAAATCAGCAGGAGCCCAGGACCCCAAAGGCCAATTTAAACACACAAGCATGATCAGATTCCAAGGCAGCAATGTTGGACCTCTGGCTGTTTTTCTGCTTCTTTCCTCTAAGTCTACAGATCAGCAAGTAAGTGGACACTGTAGATAGAAGCATAACCAAGAGACACCCAGATTTCTCTGATTTAGTCCTACAATCATCTAACTTACAAAGCTTTCTACATCCTCTCCTTTTCCTGTTAAGCACAAACCATTTTTCCTTTTCCTTTTGAAAATGTGTCTCAAATACAAGCAGTCAATATATGAAGTGATATCACATTCATTTGTGTCTTCCTTTCCAAAACAGAGTCATAAATGCACAAGGTTCAGGAGCAGCAATTGCTGAGCTTTCAAGTTTCTTTTCCCTCTCCTTCTGCTGTGTGGGGGTTGCTATGGGAATTCAAGGCAAAGTGGCACTCAAAGCTGAATTGCATAAAATCAATGGAAACTCCAGGTGTGAATATGACACTCTGAAGTCTGTAATCTGTCTTGCAAAACTGTAATTAGGCACTTGGAAGGAGGAGATGGAAGGTAGAATGTGAAGAGGAGGAGTGAATGTGGAAAGAGGAGGAGTTGGTGGAAGAATTAGAGGAAAGATGAGACATTACCATTACATTTTGATTCACATGTTGCAATTAGCCAACATTTGAATTTCTAAACTAATAGATAGCTATTCACGCTCACTTACCCCACCTCCCACCCCCTGGTACTCTCTTCTCTTATGATCATCTGGGTGCTACATTTAAGAAATACATCAGAAAATGTAAACCACATGAACTCCAATGACTGGATGGTGGGCATGAAAGAAAATAGTTAGGGGAGGTTTTGTGCAGATAGTAGCACCTAGAAGATTCACAAAGAAGAGGTTTGGGAAAACAAGGAGGGCAGAAAGGGGAGTCCCTTGACAAAGAGAGCAATATGAAGAAAATACAGACACAATATGGGATTTCCCCCCAAATTACAACAAGTCATCATTGGTGACATCTCAAGACAGATGGTGTGCTGGTTAATATCACCTGTCCACTTGACAAGTTCTAGGATCATTTAGCAAACAAACCTATGAGGAATGCCTGTGAAAGAGTTTCTAGATTAGGGTAATGCAGTTGAGAGTTTTTACCCAGAATGAATACTAAGGAGAAATAAGGAGAAAGCCAATTAAATACAGCATTGTGCCTCTTTCTGCTTCCTCATACAGATACAATGTAACCGTCAGTCTCAACCTCAACCTTCTCTACCAAGATGGACTGAATCCATGTGAACTATAAGCCAAAACAAACCATTCCATCTTAATTTCTGTCTTGTCTGGTACAGCAATAAGAAAAGCAGCTACTACAGATGGTTGGTGTCTGATTTTACATATAGTTACATATATATGTGTTAAACTCCCACATATGGTTGGTCAGCAGTATTTATAGGTGCTGATCTCTATATGGTACTCTCAAATGCAAAAGAAATTATTTAGGCACTTATTCAAAAGAACATATACAATATTGGCAAAGGAACCATTGTTCCAGGCAATCCTTTAACTATTTAAAAACAATATTTTATCAATTCTTGAAGAATTTCATACAATGTATAGTGATCACATTTACTACCCCCAGCTGGCTTCTCCCAGCTCAACTCTTAATTTCATATCCACCCAACTTTGTGTCCTCCCTCCCTTCCCTTCCTCTCTCCCTCCCTCCCTCTTTTTCTCTTTCTCCTTTCCTCCCTCCCTCTCTCCCCCCCCTCTCTCTCTCTCAACACATCCAGTCCAATTTGTGCTTGGCAGCCCTTTAAAAATGTCTATTAAAAAAATGTATCTCAGCTTTCACCTCTCTCAGCACAAATCACTAACTCTAAATGTCTGTCTAAATAAGATGCTGAAAACTGAATGACCCATTTCAGAATGAGATTTATTTCAGAAACCATAGGAAACATCTCCAGTCTGGGAATCCCAAGAACATGTGTTATGAGAAGACTTACACACTAACTCCACCTGTATTAACTGTTAAGGACCAGCTTAGAAATACAAAAAAGAGCTGCTGTGGAGGCTTAGCAGTTAAGAGCACTTGCCTCTCTTGCAAACGATCAGAGTTTGATTCCTGCATCCATGCTGGTCAGCTCATAATCTCCTGTAACTGTAGCCCCAGGGGATCCAATGCCCTCTTTAAGCCTCTGAGAGCATCTGTATGCACATTATACACAGGCACACAGATACACAAATAGATAGAAAATAACAAATAATAATAACAATAAAAACATGTGACAGGCCATTTTCAGATGGGCCAATATAAGCTGCAAAGAACAGAGGCTCACACAGTTGTGCCACACTAGTCTGATGAGACAAATTCAATTTTCTTTGGAATTAAAAAAAATAGGCCACAAAGAAAGAGATGTTTCTTCACCTGGTCAAAAGGGGTGCCAACAAAATCTTGTTAGTGACTAACAAGATAATTTTTCTTAAAACCTCTTTCAGTCAGAGAGTGCTCACATATATCCAGCACTTATTTGCAGCTAATTTGAAGATGACCCCATGAGGAATAAAGGAGACCCAACAGTCTCAGGGTAAACTAGTAAGGGTACACACTCTGTCAAAGGTGCATATATTGATGTCCTTACCTCTAAGTGAAATTGATTTAATCTGTCATGCTTGTTAGCTTAGTATTTTTAACCTCAAGTTTGCTAAGCCTGAGATTTCTTGCGTCTGATGCCCAGAGTGCTCAAATGGTAACTAAGGTATCAGACCCCTGATGTTCCAAACAATAACAATAAATAATCTCAGTAATGTTTTGGCATCTCTCCTAAGGTGGAGCCCAAAGCATGTGCCAGTTTTCACTTATCAGTCTCTTACTGTGTCTAGCATTCCAGAGTGGAAGAAAGCCATTGCTAACAGGGTCTTCTTATCCACTGACAACAATAAATCCTTATAATCCAGAGCTATATCTGCCCTGCCTCTGTGACAAAGTTTATAAAAGAGCTCATAGGATGCATCTTCAAAACATTTCACACATGACAGTCATGAATTATTTAGACAGCAATTGAGAAATCACTACATCTAGGCCTCAGGGAGTAAAACACCAAAGCCCAATGCCTAATACCAGGGCTCTCTCAATTTCTAGCTGGTCTAATAGGATGTTTAGGCCCAATTTCATACTCCTGATATCCTAAACCTAAAATGAATTGAACTAGTCTCTTTTTACCCATTATGTCCACAGACAATATAGCTTAGCAAAATTTCGATAAATAGATATCAAGGACAAGGATTGACTATGTAATTTGTGGATCTCACTATGAAACAAAAAGGCCGGATCCTTTATACAAATCCCATGATTGGTGACTCATCCCAGCAAAAAAAGAGACTGAGGTAAGAGGATTTCTGTGAGTTCAAGATGAGCCCTGACTACATAATAACTTTTAGGCCATACTGGGTTACTAAGTAAGACCTTGTTTCTCCTACCCACATACCTACAAGAAAAGAGTTCCAGGCAGAACCAGAGGATTAGCTTAAAGGACTTAATAGGTTACATGCCCTTTCATGGATATACCTAAAATATACAAAAAAATACCATTTTCTAAAGAAGTTATAGGAAAATGAAGGGACCTGGGTATACTGACACAGTATTAATCCCAGCACTCAGAATCAAGTGAATCTCTGTGAGTTTTGAAGGCAGCCTGATCTACATGGCAAGTTCAAGTTGCAGGACAGTCACAGCTACATAGTGATATCCTGATTAATAATAAAAAGAATGAGGCAGAGGGGGAGTAAGTCAAATGATAGACATGCAATAATTTTTTTAAAGTATAATTCAAGATCCTTGATTCTAAGGTATTTTTTTTTTAAAAAATGCATGAAATAAAAGAGATGTTTCTATGGGTCTTGAAATACAGACTTCACTATAGCTTTAAAAGGGTATATTTTATTATCAGGTGACATGGGTATTCAGAATAATACAGTTTCTCTTTCCACATCTCAGCCTACTTTTCAGTTTTATGTCCCACAAATGACATCATGTCTTGCTTGGTATTTCCTCAGACTAGGTCTCCCTATTCTGACGTAGTAGTCAACAGACAAAACAAAAACAAAACAATCCAAGTTCCCCTCTAATCTTAGAATTTCTTAAAGACATCTCCTTCCTTATTCATAGGCACTTTGCCTTCAGAAAACTCCAGGCCTGAAGGTTTTCTTAGTTCCCAGTACAATTCCAAAGCATCAGTGATTGACAGGCCTGATACCTATGCTCATTAACATACACACTTTTAGGCTTGGACCCTTAGCTCCTCCTACTTCATTCAAGGGAAATCACTCTCACTATACCCTATAAGACAGTTCACTTTCCACAACCACTATATCTTAATAGGAAGAAATATACATGCAAAAAGGGAAAAAAATTAGTTTCCTTTAGAGCTTAGGGGATTTTTAAGCACCTTTTTTAAGCTGCCTCTTCCCACATCAACTAGTTTTTGTTTTTTTTTTAATCCTGCAGCTTAAGAATTTAGTATATCAGAATACCTCAAGCAAGCCCAAGAACCAAGAGTCTGACTCCATGGAAAACATCTAGGACGATATCTTACAATTTCTAAGTCTATGAAAGTCTAGTCAAATTAAATCATGTATGAAAATGGAAACAGCACAGTAGCTCTGTTGTACTTTAAGACAGGAGACAGGGCATATGTGTGTAAATGGAAAAGCCTTGGTCACTACATTTCCTCCTAATGCTACCTCCATAAATTGCCTATAGCAGTGAAGAAAGCTACATAATCACATAATCTTACTTGAACATTCTCTTTCCTACAAACACTGAAAGTGAGTCCAAGAGAAAACAAGTCTAGCATCATTATCAGTATATTGCTGTAATTGCTAGCTTCTAGATTGCCTTCCTTCATTCAGCATATATCAGGGCACCTTCTACCTATCAAGGCAACCAGAATTGAAAGAAACAAACAAACAAACAAACAACAGAAAAAAAACACTTCTCAAATTTGCAATAGGGTTATATCCCAATAAATCGACTGTAAACTGAAACTTTATTGAACATGTCTGACATAGAATATGCTAGCTTAGCAACAGGGTACTGCACAATGTGATTTAGCTCCTATTGTGATAATTGGGCTAAGTGAGGACTGCCCACTTGCTATCGTAGCAAATGGATAATTTTACCATCTATACCTAGCAAAGAAATTCATGAAAATTTGAAGTACAAAGTATTCTTACTGTTGACTGCAAATTCCCTTTACACTACTGGGAATCAGAAACACTATGAACTGAACAATGGTAAGGGAAGGGTAGAGGCTTGTTGATAACTCTCTCCCCATCATGCGTTTAACTTGGGCCATAGTGCAGTAGACTCAGTTGTCTTTTTTAAAAAGCACATTTATTTATTTAATCTTGTGGAAATGCCATGGCTTGTGGCGATCATAGGACATCTTGAAAAGGTTCATTATTTCCTTTCACCATGGAGATTCCAGGAACAAAAGAACAGATCATTGGGCTTGGCAGCAAGAGTCTTTACTTGTGGAGCTATCTTGCTAGCCCTATAGACTTGTATTAAATACATTCAGAGAGCAATTTACCAGTTTCTACAGAATGCTTATGGAGGAGCATAGAAAAAAACCCCTCATCTTTGACATGGGCTTTCGTCCTTTAAGTTTGTGTGTGAGTGTGTGTGTGTGTGTGTGTGTGTGTGTGTGTGTGTGTGTGTGTGTGTGTTGCCATGGTAGGTAGGTATGTAAGTACAGGTCAGAGCATACATCTTGAGTTCTCTCATGCTATCTTGTGGGATCTGGAGATTGAATTTGGGTTATCAGATTTGCTTACACATACTATATCTACTCAGATATCTTGAAATTTTTTCTCACAACCTCTACTGCTTCATTATTCTTAGTGTATTTAACATAATTATATTAGCCAAAAGTTATACAAACAACATATCATAACACAAAATCTGTTTTATAAATAAAGTGTGGATTATCATGCAGTACACTGATTTTCTGCTCTTTTTTTCCATTTAACGTATGTTTTTTCATACAGTATGTCTTGATTATGGCTTTCCTTATCTTACTCCTCCCAGTCCTCCCAATTTCCTCCTACCATCAGAATCTAATCCCTTTCTGTCTCTTTACAAAACAAACAGTCTTGTACAGGTTAATAATAAAGGAAAATACATTGGCGGGGAAATGGGGGGAGGGTGGTCAGGGTGTATGTGAGGGGGGAGAGAGGGAAAGAGGGAAGGATGGAGAGAGAGGGAACTGGAATTGATATGTAAGATAAAAAAATAAATTAAAATTTAAATGAAAAAGAAAATACATTAAGATGAAACAAAATTTAAAACATAGTAATAGGACAAAACAAACAAAATCCAGAAAGAAAAGAGCGCAAAAAAAGGTACAATAAACAGATATTGACACTGAGATCTACTTGTTTGCATACCAGGGATCTCTAAAAAAACACAAAATGGAAGCTATAATATATATGCAAAGGATCTGTAGGGTAAAATATAGAAAGAAAAATGTATCTAATAAAATAAATAAAAACAGAAATACAGAATCATTAAAATAAAAGCCCGAGAAGACATTTTGCAACAAGGAACCTCCAAAAATGCCATTGAGTTCATTTTCTGTTGGCCATCTACTGTAGTTTGTTTCCCCAGTGAGATACCCTTGGAGGAAACTAAATTTCCATTTGCAAGTGGCTATCAATTGGAGATTGCTTCTAGGTTACAGATGGGGGCTGTGTTCACTTCTCATTTAGCTCTAGAACAAATCTGGTACAGACCTGTGCAGGCCCTGTGAATGCAGCCTTGTCCTCTATGAGTTCTTATGTGCATCAATTCTATTGATTTAAAGGGCCTTGTCTCCTTGGTGTCCTCCATCTCCTCTGGTTCTTACACTCTTTTTGCCTGCTATTCTCCAGGGTTTCCTTAGTCCTGAGGGGAGGGATTTGACAGATACATTTCTTTTACAGCAGGGTATTACAAAGTTTCTTACTCTCTGCCTGTCTGGCTGTGGATTGCATTTGTTCGCATGTGCTACAGGAGGAAGCTTTTCTGATGACAGCTGAGTAGGCAATGATGTATGGGACCATGGCAGATTCCATGGCAGGCAAGGCTGACCCAGGCTGGAGACAAACATGCCAGACAGACAGAGCTTAAGTGAAAAGCATATTAGAAAGGAAGGGAGGGGAAAGGAAAGAGATAGGAGGTAAAGAGAAACAGAAAGGACAGAAGAAAATAGGGAAACAAAAAAAAGTCCTGTCTGCCCCAGGAGAACAGCAGGAAGAGAGAGCAGGAAGCTGGAAAATAGCAGAAAGAGTGGAGAAAAAGAGAGTGTAAGCCAGCCAGTGTCTGACTTTTAAAGGGGTCCTTTGCACCTGCATGCAGAATAGTACTCGTGGAACCCTGGGCTGACCAGAGCACTGCCTGAGTGTATTCTGCCAGGAAACGGGAAGGCCAACATAATGCCTGAATCCTTACACGTTGCTACATGTTTGTGGAGAGAAACCTACAATCTTAGGAACAGCCTGGGTTATTTGGTGATTTTCTTGGGAAAACTTCGGTCAACAATTCAAATAGATGTAACCCAATCCCGGGACGGGAGGCTTTATTTGGTGACAAGACATGGCCAGTTGAGACTTTGTCTCCCCATTGTTTGTGATTTCCTTTAGATAGACTTCACATATGTACATATGTTAGGAAGCATCTACTGTATTGGGTTTCCATACTACCTCTCAAATGGCCCTTAGTTTTAGCTGTCTTTCCATGCATTTACCCCCTTGTTCCCTTTTCTCTTATCTCCATTCAGACATCTTGCAAGCACTGGTTTTGGTTTTTGGAAACAGGTTCTAGATTGTAGCCCAGGCTTGTCCTAAATCACTATATAGTATAGGATAGCTCCAAGCTGGTGGGTCTTCACCTTTCTCAGCTTCCCAATAATTAGGATTACAGGTGTGAATTGCCATGACTGGCACCAGTTCTTTATTATTAACTTCATTTCGCCCAGAAAGCAAGTTTGCATCATTATGAATGTTTCTAGACAATTGCTGCTAGATTTCCCAGTGCTCCCCTCTCCTATTTGCAAATTACCTTGCTGTTCTTTGGCATTTCTTTAAAAAGAAGGGAAAACTAAGTTGTTTCCAAGTTCTGGCTATTATGAACACCACTGCTGTGAACTTTGTACATTTACACAACAGAGTATTACTCAGTTGTAAAAAAATCAATGACATCATGACATTTGCAGGCAAATGGATGGAACTAGAAAAAAAAACATCCTGAGTGAGGTAACCCAGACTCAGAAAAACCAACATATATACTCACGTATAAATGGATACTAGATGTAAAACAAAGGATAACCAGACTCCAATCTATAGCTCCAAAGAAGATAGGTAAGAAGGAGGAGACCAAGTGGGATCCATGGATTGTCCTTGAAAGGGGAATTAGATGAGATCTCCTGGGTAAACTTGGCACAAGGGGATGGCAGTAGAGGTGACAGAATAGGGGATGAGAACATGAGGGAACAGTATGTTTGAGTTGAGGGAATGACTGAGTGGGAGAACATTGAAAGAGATATCTTGATAGAAGGAGCCATTATGGGACTAGTGAGAAATTTGGTGCTAGGAAAATTCCCAAGCAACCACAAGGAAGACCTCAGCTAAGACTCCTAGAAGTAGTGGAGGGAATACCCTAACTGTCCTTCCCCTGTAATCAGATTGGTGAATACCCTGCTTTCATCCAGTAACTGATTGATCAGATGCAGAGATCCACAACCAAGCACCAGGCTGAGCTCCAGGTATCTAATCAAAGAGAGGAGAGATCATATGAGCAACGGAGAACAAGATCATGAAGGGGAAATCTACAGACACATATGAACCAAGCTTGTGGGACCTCATGAACTTTAGACCAACAGCTGTATATCCTTCATGGGACCCTCTGCATGTGGGAGACAGTTGTGAAGCTTGGTCTATCCAAGGGAACCCTGGTAGTTGGACTAGGGTCTGTCCCTAGTGCACAAAGTAGCTTGTTGGAACCCATTTCCTATGAGGGGATGCCATGCACAGTCTTAATACATGGGAAGGTGCTTGGTCCTGCCTCAAGTTAATGGGCTGTTCTATTTTGACTCCCCATGGGAGGTCTTACCTTGGGAGGAGTAGATGAGAAATGGGCTTGGGGGAAGACAAAAAGAGGTGTGAGGAGGGGTGGGAGGATGAAATGTGGTTGGAATGTAAAATGAATTTTAAAAATAAATTTTAAAAAGTAGGCAAAATTAACTCCATTAATAAGAAATCACTCAGCAAATACACTGTAGAAGTGAATCAAATCAAATTCAACTCCTCATGTTTCTTCCTGGAAGGGAAGTTTCTGAAACTAAATGGAAGAAAGTCAAATACATTGTTCTGAGTTTGCAAATCCATTAGAAGCTCTAACTGATGAATACGCGTTAATATTCTAGAAAGCTGAAGTGATACAGGAAATGGAGAGTATCCTACTAAGCTGTAATAACTTTCCATTATCTTACAAGGATTGCAAAGCTTAGACACCCCAGCTGAGAAAGGAGATACTTGCACAAAATGTATGCCAGTTAGCTAGAGATGCTTCTATGTCCACATCACCTGGACAGGTTGTCTTGCATACTGCAAAGCAATTTTAGCGATACAAAAAGTAAAGGCTGGTTACTCTTTTCTGTATATTTTCTAGCTTTAAACCACAGAGTAGGTGGGCATCTGACCACAACTATCTCCTCTAAGGTGGATTTAGGAACTCCACTTAAACACCCATAACCTAGTGACTTCTCTCATAATGAGATAGACAGCAATCTCCTCCTCTCCCTAGGAATATGCAGGTGTTAATCACTGTTAAAATCTATAAAAATTACTCAGGGTTGTTGATATGCTTTTTATATTCCTCTCCATAGCACCCCTTCTGATGTCTGTTTTCTTGTATATAAACAACTATGCTGTAGGGTGGTGGAATGAAAGTCCTTAAATAAAAGGTGTTAGATTCTTCATGCTTCCCTGACAACCTTGAGCAAAAGGACTGTCAGTCAAACTGTCACCTACTTTTACATTAATATCAATCATTTGGGACCCTCACTGATGACTTAAGAACAGCACACAAGGACTGCTGCTGATTGCCCTGGCTCCTGAAAACACAGCCTCAGCCAATGCATATGAAAGTGTTTTTGCCAGGTGTTCTGTTCTTACAGACCCTGATAACCTCTCTCGAGGTTATGTAGATGATCGTGCAACTAATTCTTCCTTAGTGGTCCAGGACAGGGAGTGGACTTTTACTGTTAAAGTAGTATGCTGTGATTGACCACAACACAAACCTTCTTGGCTGTGATTTGTGCTCAAGTGGCAGAGCTGTGATTAATCCAAAACAGAATCCTGAATCTGTACAAAACACATGGTTGTGCTAATCCCAAACATTCCTTCTTAGGCTGTTAACAGACTGCCCAGCATCTCTTAATGGGTCCACTGGAAGGTATTTTCTTCTGCTGTTCAAAAAAAGGTCAAAGAAATGACTTCTCTGGTATGCTTGTTTTCTTGTCACTTTTCAGTAGGATGTACTGAGCTGCTTATACAAAGAAACACACACACGCATGCGCACGCACGCACGCACAAGGAAGCCGCAGAAGCACCAGACAAAAGGCAACAGTAAAGGCCACAGAGTGGAAGTGACAGCAGCATCCAGGCAGCTGACATCCTGAACTGTGAAAGTGGCAAGGCAATTGGTCACTTGACATATGAAGAAGTTATAAGTGAACCATTTCAGATAGCCCGGGCAGGAAGGAGAGCAACAGAAGTAAAGGCAAGGCAAGAGAAGGCACACAGTTGATACCGAAGAAAGCTAGGAACCAGTGAAGGGAAATGCAGCCCCTAGTCAATGAAAGGCATCCATAGAGTTGTTAAAGCTTTAATAGGAGTCTCAGTAGGTCTAGGCCAAAAGCTACAACCCTGGCTGCTGTCCAAGACTGTTGATTCCTGATACCTAGGTCCACCTAGAAGCTTTAATTGGAGCTTCAGCCAAGGGCTGAAGAACACAGACTTTCTAAGCCTACCCAAGTGTTCTACCATTGGAAGTGTTCACTGTCCCATCAACTGATGCCTGCACATGCAACACAACATTAGAGGCTCCTGCACATTGCTGCTTTCATCTTTGTGCTGCCACTGATTGTCATTAATAAACATCAAGGGAAACTAAAGCTGCCCCAACCTGGCCTCAAAGAGCTTCTCCTTGCTTACTCATGATCACTATCTGAAAAGACCCAATGAACTCTGACCTATTGGCTGGGAACAATAACACTCATCAAGCCTGCAATCACTGTACCTATATCTAACTTATCTGTCATACTGGAAGCTCTTTGAGGGCAGAAGCCATGTCCATCTTGGTTATGACTATATTTTTGTTACAAATCATCATATAGGCAGACCTTCAGGAAGTGTGTGCTGATTTAAAATATCCAGTTTTTATTTTTAATTTTTTCATTTATTATAAAAAAATTGGAAATTAAAAAAAGTGCATGTGCACAACCAGACCCAAAGTCTGTATATTTCAATGATCTTCTATAAGTTAGACTATCTAGTTTTGTGGGTCATGACAAAAAGAAGATAAAACTTACTTGTCCATGTTGCTTATTTTGGATTTGAGAGCACAGTAACTAAAAACAACAATTAAAAATCACTGTAGTATGAGGAACGAGGACATGAGTTGGTGGTTGCAATGGGGTGGTTGCAAGCAATAATGAGGACTAGAGTTTGATCCCCAGTACCCTTTTAGAAAATCCAGGTGTTGTAATATATAATTATAATTCCATTGCTGGGGATGTAGAGATAAGTGGATCCTTGCAGCTCAGTGCATGGTCAGCCCAGAAAACTTTGCGAGTTCCCCTTCAAGGGAGAGATCCTGTCTAAAAAAATATTTAAAAGGTAGGTAGCAGTATTTATCCCCAGTGCACAACTGGACTTTAGGAGCCCATTCAACATGGAGAACTACTCTCTCAGCCCAGATACACAGAGGAGGGCCTAGGCCCTCCCCCAAATGATATGACAGACTTTGACGATCCCCCATGGAAGGCCTCACCCTCCCTGGGGAGTGGATGGAGAGTGGGTTGTGGGGAATAGATGGAGTAATGTGAGGGAGAGGAACTGGGATTGATGTGTAAAATATGATTGTTTCTAATTTAAATAAATAAATAAAATTTAAAAGGTAGATAGTACCTAAGGAACTGTATTGTCTTATGGCCTCCATATGTAGGGTTACCTGATTACACACCCACAACCACTCCCAAAGAAACATAGAAAAACATGAACACACACACACACACACACACACACACACACACACACACACACACAAACACACCATGGTGAGAAAAAATCAGGCAATGGTGGTATGTGCCTTTGGTCGAAGTTCTTCAGAGGTGGAGGCAGAAAGATAACATAGTAGTTTCAAGGCCTAACTGAGCTACAGGAGACCATATCTGAAAGAAAAGTCACCATGGGTTTTATTTTCTCTAGAGTCAGTGTCTTTCATGTGAAACATATGCCTGTCCAGGGATTGATTTCCCTGGTCCAGGGATTGATTTCCCTGGAATTCAGTTTATGCATGCGCTTTCTGTTTGAATTAATTCAGTTGGACCTATTCACCCAGATCAGAGAGACAGAATATCTTCTCAATTCTGTCATTGCTGTGACTATCCCTGAACTCCTTTTGATTTCCCTAGCCTAATTTTGCCAGTCTGGAATAAACTCGGAATGAGCAAACTTCATCAGCATTATAAGGAATACATTTGACAACATATGATGATTACAGTTTCTGAGAGAAAAACATTTCAATTTATAACAATTAATTTGTCTGTTTTGTCTAGAACTCTTTATATTTTGATTCAGTGTTCACCATATACTAAGCCAGTTAGCTTGACTGCAGCTTACTGTTGCAGAGGGGTCAGATTTCTCACTGTTCTTTCTGAGCCTGAGTGCATGATTTTCTTTTACAGGAGGAAACAAAATACTGATTTGTTTTTTTCAGTCTGGACACATTCTAGCCATTCAAGTGTGTGCCAAGATATGATTTATAAGCATAGATATCCTAATGCACCATATGACATGTACTCTCAGACCTTCTCTGATCAAATGCATGTTACCATACTAATTTATGAAAGCTTTTCTTTCTTGTCTGTACTTCGGAATCTACAGCACCTGCAATTCCTTTGGCCAGAGTACTTCTCAAAAAGAATAAAAATATGTGTGCATTTGTTAATCTCCTCAACTAAACTATGACACTTTTTTGAGGAAAAGTTAAGGTGCTCCCAACTCCATAATTTCTCAGGTGTACACCGAGTAACTAATGAACTCTTCAATATAATAGCTATGTGAAATGAGCTATGTATGTATTGGGGCTGTTGAAAAGGTTTGGTTGTTTGTTCTTTTGTTAAACTTTTCTTTAGCAATTGTCTTAAGAACCCCTTTACAAGATGCTCGTGAAAGTCAGGTGTATTACTTCTAATCAAAGCTAATATGCTATTCAGTAGTGATATGATGCTGGAGTAGATCAAGACCTGGCTCACAAATATTACACCAGAATACATGAATTATTTTCTGATTCAGATGAACCTTGGGAAACCTTAAGATTTCCCATTATAAGCTCTAGTCAGAACTTGGCAAACAATCACTGCTAATCGACAGAGAGCTGTTTCTGAATGCAATGTGAAATCAATTGGCAACCTGAATTTGCTAAGTTTGGCAACAGAATTATTTGGCATCCTTCTAAATGTACCCATTTATATTAACCAGTCCATGAATTTAAGGGGTGAGTAGATATGTAGAAACATATGTTTTGTTCAGCCCCTAAAGTACTGTTGATGTCACATCTTTTAACTTATCAGGATGCAAATGAGACTCCAAAATCTTTTGATCCTGAGAAAGGTAAAACATGACTCACAGTGCTATGACAGCAGAATCATATTTTGTGCTGTTCCTATTGTGAAAATAAATGCATGCTACGTAAAAGTAAACTACATGGAGTTCCCATGGTTCACTATACATGTTGAAGGATGCATCTAAACTACACAATAATATACAGGGATTAGCCAATAACCCCCTAGCTGCTTGGGCTATAAACTTTTGGCTTTGTGTACATTTTATACACAGCACTTCTGAGCCTCAAAACACATACCTGCTCTTCAAAATGTTAGTTTATTTTTTTTTAATGTGGGTCAATTTAGTAAAAACTAAACATCACTTTATAAAGTGTTGGTCTTACTCTAAAAATTGTTAATGACATAACACATTCCCTAATATATATATTTTGTATACAAGATATATTATACTGCAAAAGTATAACCAATCTGAACTCAAAACTTCATATGTTCTTCAACGTTTTCACATTTGGAGTTCTTTAGTATCCCTTCTATAACATAGTATTTTCTATAACATGTAAAATTTGACAAATTAAGATTGTGACTAAGTGGAGCATATTATTTGTGAAGACAGATGCATAACAGCTGTGTCTCAATGTAAACTCTTCTATGGTCTGTCTAAGTCTTAATACCCCCTCTCTGTGCATGTGTGTGCGTGCGTGCGTGCGTGCGTGTGTGTGTGTGTGTGCATGTGTGTGTATTGTGTGTGCGTGTGTATTTTGAGTCTTACCAGCGTCATATGGAAGCACAAGAGTCATGCACACAGTTTGGGTTAACAGTTTTCATTTATTAAGGAACTACCATGACTCCCCTTTGCCCACACAGAATTCTGACTATGCCCTGCAAAACTGATTCTAAGAGCCTAACAGTCCAACAAAAACTATAAGTTAGGAATTGCCTATGCACTTCCCTGGCACACAATACAGCAGGGTGGCATGTGACACCAAAACAGCATCTATTTGATTACAGAGCTCATGCTCTTAACCTCCCCGGTAGACTGCTCAGAGTAAATGTTTGTTGAACTGAACATTGAAAACAGAAACTAACTAAATAAAAGCCACCTGCATAAAATTGGTTTTAATTATAATTTTCCAAAAGGAGCTCAACTGTTGGCACTGTCACTTGCTCTTGGTAACTGCAACTCCACAGACTGAATATCAATAACTACCATAACTTGCAGAGAGACATGAGCTCTTCATTTGAAGAGGGAAAAAGAAAGACAAAGACAATCTCAGCTTTCATTCTCCATTCTCATATTATTCAGTTTAGCTAATTTTCACCTATTTCTCTTTGGTCAAGTTGATACTTTAAAAAAGAAAATCCTTTCATATTGTTTTTATACCTAGGTATCTTCTGACCTCTCGATGTGGAACTGTAGCAAATGATATGCAACTATAGAGTTAAAAATAATAAATCAGGTTACATATTCCTTATGCCTCAGATGAATAGTATTTTATTTCATCTGATTTCAAAGTAAAATGAGCAAATGAGAAAGCAAATTATCTGAAGTTATTTTATTTTTTAAGGCCTACATATAGGGGAATGGAGAGATTGCTCAGTGGTTAAGAACATCTACTGTTCTTCCAGAGGACCTCAGTTCAATTCCCAGCACCCAGAATAGGTGGCACCGTCAGCAGGTAGCCTGTAACTCCAGCTCGAGACAGATCCAATTCCTCTGGCCTCTGTAGGCATCTGGACTCGTGTGCACATATGTACACATAAATTAAAAATAATAATAAATCTTAACAGCACAAATTCCTACTCACCCATAATGAATACTGAATTAAGGAAAGATGTTCAATAGATGTAGATACTTTAATAGGAACAAAAACAATAAATTTTGTAATGTTTTGTCCTCAAAAACATTAAGCTTTATTGTTCATATGGAGAACATTTAAAAGGAGGAATGTATAAATCTGTTAAAACATAAATAAACACTCACATATTTTTTATTTTCAATGTAATTTCTGTCTATATCCAAATCCAATGAGAAGCAAACAGTGGTCTCATTATCAAGCATGTTGGGGAAAATGCCGTATTTGATAATCTAGCCAATATTTGTTATATTGGGTCTATATTTCATATATTACAAAATCTTTACAAAAATGCAGACATCATAAAGACAATAGGATTTACCATGGAGAGGTCTTTACTTTTCAGATATTTTGGTCATATAACAAGGTAAACACTTTCCAATTAAAGTTTTCAGACAGTCGTAATTACTATATTTAATAAGATCTCAATTAAAACCTTCATATAACATGTATTTTCTTACATTTCCAGTGTGTGACAGAGAATTTATTCCTTATTTTACTCACTTTTCCTTTCCCACCAATACACTCTCCCTTCCCCAGTAACCTCAGTTATCTTCCAGCCAAACCAAGGGAACTACCATTGCAAACATAATCTACTATGTGACAGAGACCACAAGCATTCACAAAAGATAATGTTCGAATCATATCTGCCATCGAGGACAGAGATGGGTAGAGGAGAAAGATGTGGAGAGGTAAGAATTGATTGGGCCAGAATGTTGGGTACACTTAAAATTATTTTATCTATTCCCCTTGCCTTATAAAGTAGATCTAAAAATGAAAAACACAATCCAGGCCAGCTAAGACTACAAAGAGCAACCATGTCTCAAAAGCAAAGAACAATAACAAAAAAACCCTGGCTTTTCTTTTCTTTTTTCCTTTTTTTAATTTTATTTTTTCTTATTTTACGTATCAATCCCAGTTCCCCCTCCCTCTCTCCCTCCCTCTCTCCCTCCCTCTCTCCCTCCCTCCCTCCTTCCCTCCCACCCTCCTCCCCTTCCTCCCTCCTTCCCTCCCTCTCTCCCATGCTGAACCTTCCTCTCATCCCATCCCCCTCACTCCACAGAGAGGGTGATGCCTTCCAGGAGGGATAACAAAATCTGTCAAGTCATTTGGAGTAGGGACTAGGCCGTCCCTCCTGCCTCTAGGCTAAAAGAGTGTCCCTCCATGGGGAATGTGCTCCTTGGCTACTGGCTTTTCTAAAGCAACAATGCTAGTTACTGCCTGAAGGAGGATCAAGGTTTCTTATTACACCAAAACACACAGTCTCCAGAACACATTAATTAATGCTTCATATTTCTCTGCATTCTCATATTCGAAAACAAAATAAATTCTGAGGCATAGAAATTAAACAACAAGTCCAAGATCACATAATAAATTGATGAGGTAACTAAAAATAAGATTTAGGAAAGGAATCTTAAACTTTTATTTCCCACTAGACACTATGTAACTGACAGTCTAGGTAAGCTTGTTCTCAGGAGACAGCACTGTCTTCAAAAATTAGCTGGAAAATTTAAACCCACTCTGTGGGTGATGACTTCAATGTAAGAGTCATTTAAGTCGCTGGTTCTGAAATTGAAGTCTTAATAGCAAGATTATTGTGTCAAGTGTACATATATAATATTTTGCTCTCTTCCAGGATGTAAACTCTCTACTTTTAGAAACAAACTAACACTTCAAAGACAACAACAATAAGGCAAGAGATTTTTTAAATATACACTAATGTGAAATGAGTGAAAATTAAATGGCATCAGAGTAGAAATTTATACAAGAAATGGCCCTGATTTTGCTCTTTCAGTTGTGTTATGTGCTGTCTTTTTTTTTAAAGGCGAAATTACAGAAATTATAGTGTCTCTTTTTTCCAGCAGAGAATATCTAAAAATTGACAATATGTTTAGCAAGTGACAAAATTATCATTTGGCACTATATTTTGAGTTGGAGCTGGTTATGGACAGAGATACATAGTTAAGGAACATTTGCTTTGAGGCTGGAGAGATGGTTAATCATCTATAAAGCACTTGCTGTTGTTGTAGATGACCTGGGCTTAGGTCATACCATCTATATCAGAGAGTTCATAGCCACATCTAAGTACAGCCTCAGGGGGTGGGGGGCAGTTAGAACAATTTTTCATAAGTCAAATACTACACTTCCTAAGAGAATATTTTCTCAAATCCCTCAAAATTGTAAAATAAAATGGGATAATATAGGAAAGAAGATTCAGCAGTTTCTTAATTTCTAGAATCCATATCTGTAAAATGTTTTATGGGACTATTATTTCAATGGAAAATAGATGGTAAAATTTGATCTATTGTATAAATTCATGTGTAACAATTGTTAGTTAAATAAACACATTATTTTCCTGTGTCCTTCTGTTTTCATTGGTCATTTATTACTAAAGAATCTATATTTAGATGGTCAGATTACATAGGAAGCCAATGGTTTTTATGTCTCAAAAAAAAGTCATGATATCTGGCTTTCTACCCTGCCATTTAATCAACAATGGAGATTCTATTTCTTTTTTCTGTATATGTGAGAGAATTTAATATTAATCTACTCACTACATTTAACCTACTTACTACTCACTAAACTATAATAGGAAACAAAACATGGGGAAGGGGAGACTCATCAAGTAAATGTGTTAAACTCATTTCAGTAAGCAAAGTCATTTTATCAGTAGTAACCTAACACATCTCCTGAATTTATTATTTTGAACCAATATTCACATCATGTTTCATATATAGGGAACATGTCTTTCCATAGTCACACAGGGAGAGACTTCTGGAAGGAAACACTAATTGTTATTAGAGAAATTCGTATTTCCATGGCTTGTCTTGGTTATCAGAAAAGGAAATGGGAGATTTAAATGCACTAAACAAATACTGGGGAAGAATTTTGAAAAAGCAATAATGCATTTGTCAACAATTACTATTCCTAATTATGAATTACTTAGATATTCAGAAGCTTAATTAAAATCACAGGGATAATTTTTAACCAAGTACCTTCTTTCCCAAATAAATGTTTATATTCAATTCATTCAGATGACTGTTTAAACCAGATTGCAATGTTTTCAGTATTTCTGGCTTACTGCTTAAACCATTCCAAGCTTTCTGTTTAATCAAAACTTAAAGTCATTCTACTGCATCCGGATATCACAAATCACATAATGCAAAGTGCTCTGTCTGGTCAACCAAATGGAAACCAGCAGCTGAATAAATGAGGTAGCTGCCTGTGATTTAGGATTTACTACCTTTATACACTTCATGCTTGCCAACTACATTCGTTTTGAACTAAAAATAATATCCAGATAAATGTGAATATGTGTAAATGACAAACTTAGCAAGACAGGAAAGTGAAGCAGCCTATTTCTCCCACAAAGACTATAGGTGCACCAGTAATCAAGAAAGTGCTGCTGTGACCCAAAAGAGCTATATAGATGGTAAGTGGAGGAAAGATGTGACTCCCAATTTCTAGATACCTTTGGTTTTAGAGACAGGGTCTCACTATATCAGTCTGGCTGGCCTGGAATTTGCTGTATTGACAAGGCTGTCCTTGAACTCAAAGAAACTTTGTCTTCCAAGTACTGAGATCAAAGGTGTATGGCACCGTCCCAGATTTGAGACCCTTTAAAGAAGACTACAACTTATAAGTGCTGTAACAGTCACTGTCATGTGTTCACCAAATATTCATGTGACTTGCAGTGGTCCTTCTGGGAGGCAGCCAGGAGTTAAATTCCCTAGTTCCTCCTTAGATGAATATAGGTGCAAGAAATCAGTTCTTACCAATGCAATACAAAAGAAAATTTGGCTATCTTCCCGATAGGAGTTTTAGGTAAGCAGGTGTGTTTTGTAATCTCCTTTTTTACCCATACTTAGGTAAAAAAAAAAAAGTATGGAGTAGACTCTAGAAGCTATGTGAGAAAGTAACAGCATGAAAGTATCCTATTTCTAGAGCCCTTCTTTGGAGAAATGCTACTCAATCATTTGCCATACTTGCAACAAATTACTGCTTTAATAAAGAATAATCTTCCATTATGCTAACATTATAGTACTAAAAATGATAATTTCTTCCATCTGAAAAACCTAATAAACACATTTACTTTTAATGTTTTAAATATTTGTTTATGTGTTTTATGTGTTCATATGCTTGTTCACATGCCAAGACATACATGCCACCGTGTGTGTGTGTGTTTGTGTGTGTGTGTGTGTGTGTGTGTGTGTGTGTGTGTGTGTCTGTGTGTCTGTGTCTGTGTGCTACTCAGAGGACAACTTGTAAGAGTTTCTTCTCTCCTTCCATCATGTTGAGTCTTGAAATTAAACTCAGACCTTTGGTCTTGGTGGCTTCCCCCTTTATCTGCTTAGCCATCTTACCAGCCCTAAGTGTAACTCTTACAAGAAAGAACACACTTTCTCTCTACATAAAATCTATAAATACATAAGCCAAAATATATGCACAAACTTAACAGGTTAATAATTCGATGCCTCCTGGAGACAAATTTCTTCAAATACTGGTTCATTCTTTAATTATTGGTCCATTAACTACTGAGATAAACCAATGGACACATCATGCAGATAGAGAAGGAAGGGAATAAAACAAAAGAACACTACAGGCAGATCTCTAAACAATACAATTCTATTTCCAAGTGTAACCACCTTCTTCATATGCATTACTATTCTTAGCAAATTCTACAACAGATGCAACTTTCTCCATCATGTGGTAGTTCCAGTGCTATTTTCTTATACTTAAGAAATATTTCTATGCATATGGATTGGAAGCCATCATAGTTGTCCAGCTGGTAGTCTCCTTAAAGTGACTCTGTATCAATGTCTTACATCCTAAAATGTGTTTTATAGAAATATTTCTCTTTTCCTTTGAGTTGACCCACAGGATAAAATACATTTTAGATTGGACCTCATACACTCCTATGTTTGTTTCATGAAAACGTAATTGTCTTACTATATGGGATGTTCAGAGATGCATTGTATTTTATGTTACTTTACAAGAGCTGGATTCAACTTTCTGAATTGATTTTACAACCCACCGAAGGGTCATAACCCACAGTTTGAAAGCAATTCTTGTATGGATCCTTCTGCCTGATATTTAGCTTCATCTTGCTGAATAAGAAAGGGGAAAAGTAACACGACAAAGAATAAAGTAGAAAAATGAAGATACAGTGAAGTGTTAAAGATAGGAGAGGATGGGAGAAAATTTACTAATGGTGTGCCTAGAAAGAGGAAGAAAAGATAAATCATCCAGGAATATAAAACAACCCCATTAGCTCCACTCAATATGCAAAACTTTTTAACATGTTTTAAGCATGTTCAAGCACTGTCTGGAGGTATACAGAGTGTGAGATAGTGAGATAGTCCAAGTGTGGAAGAACCAAACCTAAGCTAGCCTCCTAAGAGTGAAACTCGAGGTTTCATTTCTGAATATGCACAGAAATGTTGAAAACCCTTTAGAGAAGAAAGCCAAGGATAGACTAATTGAGAATTTTATGCTCATACTAGACTGCCTCCTTGCCCTGTCACAATAGTTACATACACACTGACAAAATGTCTAAGAACTGAGATACTGTGAGATCATGTTTCATTTCAGTCTTGGAAAGTATCCAGTCCATTCTGGATGTTCTGAGAAAGAACCGAACAAATGAAAAAGAAAAACATTTTGGCTTTGCAAGCATGGCACAAGCTTTGAGTGAAAATGATTAGCAAAGACTGTATTTACGGATGAAAGCAGATGATATGTTAATTTTCACATGTTTGATGGAAAGTCCCAGCTAGAAGTCACACATTCTCTTCAGAAGAACATTTAGATTTTATTTTGTGAAGCTTTATTTCCATTTTTTTTAGCTGCCACAAAACTATGTGGCATTACTGATCAAAGCTATTGGAAAGTTTTATACACTTTAAAACAAAGATTTCTTTCGTTTTCATATATGGACATGTATTTGCTTCAAAAAATAAGATTAAAAAGCAACAGGAAAAAGTATAAAGTGTCCTATGGACAATTGTTAGAGAAGGCATATTATCAGCTACCTTTTGAGATAAATGCTGCAATGTCTATGCAAGACAAGGGACGTTAAAGCAGTTTGATTGAACTTTTATCATAAAAGAAGAAACTCATGGTTATAACTTTTCTGGAAAGCATTATCACAACAAGATATTTTTTAAAATATGCCCTTTTCTTAATATTTTAGAGTAAAGAACATCATTATAAATATTTTTTAAGAACAAAAGTGATTACTAAGAGGATTAAACAAGTATGTTTATTGCAACATCAAAAATAGCTACAACTATTTAAAAAGAGGTCTTACTTCTTTTATGCCTCATCACCAATGTCTTAGACTCTTCCTCTTTGCCTTTCATTACACTATTCTAGTGTCTGCTTCTATGGGATCAGTGAATTAAGTCATTTTCTACTTTTGCTTATTATTTAGACTCTATGTTGGATAACACTATTCATATGTTAAGCAATATGTCATTTATGGATGGCATTTTCAATAGAACCCATGATTAAGGAGAAACTGAAAAACGTGCCAATCCATCCTCTTGATTTGCTAGTTTTGTCTATATTACAATGAGCTCACTTAAGTCATGTCATAATTAACATTGTGTGTGTCTCATTTTTGCTTTAGTAGTTCTATCTTTCTTGGGAATATTTAAATTATTAGAATGGCTCTTCATTCTTCAGGCTTATTTTCTCCCTCATGGGTCTTATTTTTGCTGTTTTCAATGCTTTTGAACACTGTCTTTCGAACATACATAATATTCTCAATGATTTTTTAAATGTTTTATCAAAATGTCTATCTGTGCACCATGTGCATGCAGTGCCTGCAAAAGACTGAAGGGGCATAGAATCTTTTGGTACCAGAGATTCAGAGAGTTGTGAATGGTCATGTGTGTACTGGGAAGTGAACATTGGTAGTCTACAAGAGCATCTGATGCTCTAAACCACTGAGCCATCTCTCCAATCCTTTCCTGATTTGACTTTTAGCACTGTAAATCATACATTGGAGCCTCTGTTGAAAATACAAATGTTTGGCTGTTAGTTTTTTTGTAGCCTTTTGCTGTCTTGATTATCTCTTTTTTGAATAGTCCATCTTGTGATTTTTGCCTATTATTTAAAGCACAGCAAGGCTCTTTAACTTCATAAACAAGCTTCAGAGGATATGTAATACTTTATAAACTGACTGTGAAAATGAGAATATCTATATTTTTACATAGGTAAAAATTCAGAATTTCATCAATTTTTAACAGTCATTACCTCACAAAAGATTATGAGTACCTGCCATTTTACACCCTGCTTCTTCATAAAAAACTATGCTACTTTATAATTTAGTTCAAGATTTCAAAATATCTCCTTTTTGTTCCCTGCGAAATCTTATATCCAAGAATATTTTCTTCTGTTGGGTCTGTCTTAGTTTGTTTACAAGACTTATTTTTCCATATACATCACATTGTCTTTTTATTTCTCCTGTCATTGCATAATTTCAAAGGTGTTATGATCTAACTTGATCTCATATGTTAGTCAATAGTTAAGAAAAATAATTATAATAGGCTAAACTCAATATTGGCTAGGAGAGATACTCTATTCTTGGATGAATAGCTGGACAATACCTTGATGAATACAACTTCTTGGTCTCTTCTCAATGTCTATCTTGATTTCATATATTATTCCTTGTTTAAACACAGATTAGTTCATTTCCTGATGCCAATGCCTGCTTAGAATGCCTGGAATACTTATTCTCCTATGTACTTCTCTTGAATTTTCTTTTCACTGTTTCTACTTAAGGCAGTGTGTTTGTGGTGAAAGAACTTTGAATTTCCTTCTCTCCGCACTGTTTCTGAGTGTTCTAGGTTCCAAGTACACATAGAAATATGGAGAATATTCTAATGGTGTGATTCAGCTTTGCAATCATGTGAAGATTACTTTCTGAGCAATAAACAAAACAAAACAAAACTACTTTGTGTTTTGCCGGTTGTAGGATAGATCGTAAAACAACAATTTTGTATTCATCTGGTTGTGGTATCTTTTGTTTTCAAAACCAGATACAGAGTGAATTTACAAAATTTATAAATTTTTAGGTCTATTGACTTAACCAGGTTTTTAGTAACAGTGTCTAGCTGCATTTTGATTTTAACTACTGGAAATTCTCCCTCATTCTGGAAATTATTTGACTGAAAGCATGAAATATCAACATTGTTGTGGGTTCTCAAACCTTTTCTGTGTCTTCTTAGGTATTTCAGTAGATATTCAAGAGTAGCTTTGTGAGACATTGCCAGCCAAATGCCATTTTTCAAAAGTTGGCATTTCTAGGGGTTTGCCAGTAGAAGAAGATTCCAAGTGAAGCCTGGCAGCATATTCTAAGCCTGTACTAATTCCAGGGTGTGAAGAAGCAGAAATTTTCTAACTGAAAACACTAATATGGAAAAAAGTTTTTTAATTTCTTTTAGATATTTTGATTGCTCTCAGAAAGAAAAACTAATGCCCCAAAATAAAGGTTAAGCATGATAAAATCCCTAATGCAGATAACATCTACCTTTCTCTATTTTCTTTGTTTCCCATAGACTCCTCACCAGAAATGCCATGTGCTTCCTACAGATCAGAACCATAGTGTTTGTCACTTGAATCTAGAATGGCCTTGCCAGCTCTCCTTGAGCAAAAGCACATTTTTTTCTTCTTCTTTCTTCTTTTTGGAATTTTATCCTCTATTTTTCTTCTTCTTACTTTTTCTTATTTTACATATTGATCCCAGTTCCCTCATTCTCCCATTCTCCCATGCCTCCCAACACCTCTCACATCCCAATCCCCCTCCCCCGCACTCCACAGGGAGGGCGAGGCCTCCCAGGAGAGATCATCAAAATCTGTCAAATCATTTGAAATAGGGCCTAGGCCCTCTCTCCTGTCTCTAGGTTAAGGGAGTCTCCCTCCATGGGAAATGTGCTCCCAAAGTCCTTTCATGCACCAGGGATACATCCTGGTTCCACTGTCAGAGGTCCCTTAGACTGTCCAGGCCTTCTATTTGAGACCCATGTTCAGGGGGTCTGGGTCGGTCCAACACTGGTTTCCCAGTCATTCTGGGGTCCATGAATGGGGGTCTGTCTCTGTGGGTTTCTGTAGCCTGGTCTTCATCCCTTTTCTTATCACTCCTCCCTTTCAGCAACTGGATTCTAGGAGTTCAACTCAGTGATTAGCTTTGGGTGTCTCCTTCTGTTTCCACCAGCTACTAGATGAAAGCTCTGGGATGGCATATAAGTTATTTATCAATGTTATGAATTATCATTCTTTCTTCCATTGATCAAAAATGTATTTTCTTCAATGTACCAACCTCTTGTCAACAAAAGATAAAATTCAGGCTCTAGTCATCCATTGACTGATTTGGGAGAAGAAGGAGGTGAGGGGGAGTGGGGGATTATAGTACCATAAGCCTGTACCACTATTCTTTGGGTTTCATGACACATTCTCTTCCACCACTCCTGGTTCTTAATTGCTTCTTAATTGTTCTAAGTATTATCAAAATTCTCAATTGCAAAGACAGCTACATATAAATTATTGATATTGATGACATATCCTGAGATATTCCATTTAATATATCCCACAAGGAGAAGAACTGAATGTATGTTTTTTCTTGTGGTTGTAAGAACTCACAGATTAATTTCTCCCAGTTTTTTTCTGCTTACTAGTCCCTATTCCTTTATTGGCATAGTGTGGCATAATTGTTAATGGTAAGAATTAAAATCCTCTCTGCAACTTATTAGGTAAATGGCTTTGAAGGCAATTACTATTTTCTCAAAGTCTTTGTTTCTTCATCTGTAAAAGAAAAGATGACACCATTCTCCAAATGAAGATGATGGGTGAACTAATGAGCACATCACGGTGGTGCTGTGCTTGACTCATTGTAATTGCACAGTGAAGGTGCCCATTGTAAAAAGAAAGCATAATCTGAATGTTTAGAAATGTGAATGAAGATGTCATACTGGTCAGATTCTAGTATTCTCTACAAATTCATGATTTTATGTACCTGCGTCATTCTCCCTCCTGATTCTGAACTCTGCCTATGTAAAAGAGACAATCATAGAATCTACTTAGAATGGCTGCAGCAAGGACCAAATATCAGCCCCTGCCACATACTAAGCACTTTCTAAAAGTTAATCATTATGTAGTGATAGTGACAACAGATGAACAAGGAAAAAACACTTTTCAAGTTCCACAAAGCAGGCTATATGATCTTAATTACATAAAATTACCAATACTACCTTTCCTTCAATTCCTGTGTTTTAAAAACGGAATGTAACTGATGCT
This sequence comes from Cricetiscus sungorus, assembly GCA_030556225.1. NCBI lineage: Eukaryota > Metazoa > Chordata > Mammalia > Rodentia > Cricetidae > Cricetiscus > Cricetiscus sungorus. The sequence continues at coordinate 39,069,903 of JANBXA010000726.1, forward strand.
TTAAATGCTTTGAACAAAACAAAATTCTAACATACAGGAATTCCTATGACAGAGATACCTCAAAACTCAATACACACACACACACACACACACACACACACACACACACACACACACACGAGAGAGAGAGAGAGAGAGAGAGAGAGAGAGAGAGAGAGAGAGGGGGGGGGTGGAGAGAGGAAGCACTCCCTAAGGCAATAGCTCAATAGCTCAGCAGAATGTGACGAATTGAAAGGGCAATAAAAAGGTGGTAAGGTGGTTGTAGTTAATGTCAAAAAAGAACACAGGAGTACAGCTAGTAAGCAATAACATGATAAGAAGTTTACAAGCCCTAAAGAAAACATTTCAGAAAAAAAGTGCAAAAGCTTACAAGCTGACTTCAAATTTGTGAGCTGTCATTCACAAGCTATGTTTGGATGCAGACCTAAAAGGACATCATTTCTGCAAGGCATATGGTTCCACTATAGAATCTGTGAAACATTTGAAACAGTGACATTTACATGAAATATACATCACAGCAAAACGCTTTATGCATAAAAGAATATAGCAACACCATACAAATCTGTAACCTGAAAATTTTACTGGGCATTAATGATGATGTCAGTTGTGGTTGTCAAAATGGATGAATGAATAGCTGCCACAAATATACATGCTGGTTAACAGCCTGCCAGAGATTGAGCAAAAATACCTGGAGTTGAGTCAGATAAATAAAAAATGATGAAGCAGTGACAGCAATAAACACTATAATATGAAAGCCTGGGTTACACCAGTGACACTTGAGGTATGATGTTAGAATTTTGGAACTGAAGATGCATGCTGATATTGACAAGCCATGCTCCGGGAGGAATGTTAAAAAAAAAGACCCAACTAGGTCAGTTAATACTGATGTTACTGATGTTATAGACTAGACACTATTGAAAGTGCTCCGACATGATGTGGTTGCAGAGGGTCCTCTTGTGCTTACGACTTAATAGAAAGTGAGCTTCATGGGTCACTTTCATGACACATGAAGTTTCATAACATCAGAAGACAAACTGGCTTTCTTGATAGGGCTCATGCTTTCATAATCATAAGGAAAAGTAGCATGGATGACATGAAGTATGCAAGTGTTACATATGCAAAATCCACTTTGACAATAAAAAACCCTTCAACATGCACAGGGAGTTAGAGGAACAAGATGCATTAATGCATTAAGTTTTGAAAGCTTAAACTTCATGTCACACATAAACCAAGTGTTAAGTATGGTTGGTTCACCTTTATTTTTTTTTAAATTGCAACTACAAATTATTCCAGTCTTAAGATAAAGGTCAGTGTTTCCTGTGGGGAAAATGAAACGCAAGTGAATCTAAGACCAGTTAATTGTGATTAAAAAAATCATTTACCATAAATAGAGTCAGTCTGCATAATCATCATTGATCCTGCCAAGGTCTTGGTGAATCACTTCTCTCCCTACTGTCACCCCTTGCCCACTTCCCAAATGGAAGAATAGAAGCTTCAATTTGTTTTTTCAACTTTTCTACAAATATCTACATAACACAGACTCTCCTTAGTCTTCAGAGTAAGAAGTACATCATGTAGTAACTTCTTCAATTCCTTTCCCTCAAATGGTTCCCAATTACCAGTCCATATAAATGCATCTTTAGTCAGTGGTTATTTCCATGGATATTTGAGTTCTGAGACTTAGGAAGCTTTGCAATTATTTCAAGAAACATCAGCTTTGTTTATGCCCTGGAGTCTCATCCAAGTACAGAAAAGAATAAGAAAAACAATGTTGTTGGGACAACTAACTTCTCTAAGTGTGGCACAGCTTCAACCTGACAGAGAAATAACACTGATCCCTCAGCATGGAGGAATAAAGATAAATTTTTTTTCAAATCTCCTGGGCCAGATGACTTTGAGTTACTAAGCAAAATACCTCAACATCTTCTCTATGTGGACTAAGAAAATAAAGGACTAACAAAACACTTGAAGGCAAATTTTCAAAAACGTTGGAAATGCCTGACTTATATTCATAAATAATCTAATCAAATGCTGACCTGGGTACTAGTTGCCATTGCTCCTGTCTGAAACTGAAGACCTGAAATAGGTGTTGTGGTAGGCAAGCTGCTATCTGTTTTTGTCATGCACGAGGGAACTGACTCTGGGTCATATAAATTAGCAAACACATTCTTGAGTGGTGACAACAACAAATGTAATATTTCCCATGAAGGTAATAACATGCTCCTCAAAGCCTGGTTAATAAACCATACAGTGTTCTATAGAATATAAAAAGGAAACAAAATTTGTGTCAGTAATAGAGCACTAAAATTATCAAGGAAGCATTCTTGATTTTATTGGCAAAGTTTGTAGGTCAAAAGAAGAGATGGAATTCATGCATAAGGCAAATTTGGTATAAATATGTATATATATATATATATATATATATATATATATATATATATATATGTTGCAAGCACGTTTTTCTCCTGCCGCCAGGTCCAAACCGCCACACGAGCCCCAAATAACACTCATAGATTCTGTATTTGATACAATCCTGTTGACCAGTTACTATTATTTTTTAAGGGCTAGCTTTGTCTTATTATTAGCCCATTTCTACTTATCTCAGTATTTCCACGTGATCATCTTATCAGAGTACTGCGGGCTGGCATCTTGCTTCCTCTAGGCTCTACATCCTGACTCCTCCTCACTACTTCCTTTTTCCTCCTTGTCTCCTAGCCCCGCCTATCTTGCTTTCCCATTGGCCAAACAGTGCTTTATTCACTAACCAGTATGAGAAACATATTTACAAAATAACATCTCCCATCATATATATATTCTCTTGAAAATCATGCCTTCTGTTAAAAAAATAAACAAGTGTGGTTAAAAATTCAAGCACACTTTAAATACTGAACTTACAATAATAGAATACCTTATTTCATGTGTATGAGTATTTTCTTGCATGTATGTAAGTGTATTGTGTGCATTCAGTGCCTATGGAGTCTAGAAGACAATAATCAATCTTCTGGACTTGGAGTTACAGATGGTTGTGAAATGTCATGTTGGTTCTGGGAACTCAACCCAGATAAGAAAGGAAACCTCAGTTGAGAACATGCCTCTATCAGATTTACTTATACACAAGTCTGTAGTGCATTTTCTTGATTAATGATGAATGTAATTTGGCCTATCTCATGGAGGCAGGGCAGTGCCATCCCTGGCAGGTAGTCTTGGAGTTGTGAATAAAAGTATGGTGAATGAGTCATGAGAATCAAGCCAATAGTCATGGTCATTCCTTCAGTTCCAGCTTCCAGGTTTCCCCTTGAGGTCCTGTCCTGCTTTTCCTTGATGATGGGCTACAAGTGTAAGATTAAATAAAACATTTCTTCCTCAGGGTGTTTTGGTCAATTTTTTGTAATCACAACAGTAGAAGTAGAAACAAGACAACTATCTACTCATAATGATGTCATTGTGAAAAACTACTGTGCAAGCCATTAGAGGAGAAAGGACAACAATGATGGGATCTAGTCGTGGACCATGCAAGACTACTGGCCTACCAGGCAACTAGGCTACCACGCAATATGAAATTATTGGTGTAATTGTGGTACAACAGTTATTAGGTAACTAAATGACTTTTGGTTGGATTTGAGGCCTGCTCCACAGAAGAGAATTTTGTCGTTGGTATTGTAATTGTGGCCAAAAGCTCATGATTGAGGAAGTCATAGGCTCCACATTATTATTTTGTTATATGTTCACATTTCAAATTGATTTCTAAATTTATGTTTATACCCATAGACCTGGGCTGTTCTTAACATTGGTCAGAAAAGCTTCTTTGTGCAGTGGATAGGAAGTAATAGAGAGATGAATAACTGTTCATAATGCCAAGAATGAGAGATTCAGTGCTTATGCCTAAACAAACAAACAAAACAAAAAAATCAAAAACCAAAAAAGAACAAAAAACCCCCCAAAACAAACAAACAAACAAAAACCCCATCATATTATCTGCTTCTACCAAGGCTGGAGATGCTCATGGAATAGAAGGTATATAGAATGTAAGAGATGGAGGATGGAGAAGAGTGTATGAAATTCTATCTTCTGAACATAGTATGGTTCTTGCAATCATGACTACACTTTGGCTACCTGCACAAGACCTATACAATATTATGCCCACAAAAATTTTTGGCATAAATAGGACAGATGATCTACAGTCTCAACACCACACTATTTGTCAGTGGATAGCTGTGGGAGGAGGGAAAATAATTCTTTAGAGTGAGTATAGCCACTAGCAGGTTTCCCATGCTCTAGGGGATAGCTCCATATCCATGCATATCTGGTCACCAATAACTGGATTTACAGGTTATCAAATGTTAGTATTTAATTTCTTATCACCAGATAGGGTTAGACTATTGCACAGGGAGAATACTTAGGCATTTCTTTTGGGGGGTAATGAGATAACCTACTATAAACTTGGGACTTGAGGAGAGGGTAGATTTTATGTGCATACTCTGTAGGTGAAATTACTCCATTCTTGTTTGATAGTGACTTGGCTTGGCAAAGTTTTCCTAAAAGAAACAAAAGTCAATTTGGGGAGCTCTCTTAATAATAACAATACAAAATTCCAGACCTGGAGGCAAGAATCCCTAGGGTGTTTCCAGTTCTATTTCTGTGTCAGGGCCACATCTACCCTAAGGGATCTTCTTTTGCAAAGAATTAGTTTCTTCTTCAATATTATAACATCAGAAATCTAATGAGAAATTCATCACTTTCCCAAACAACTGAAGATTAGGGTTGGTAATTTTCAGACTATTTTATTTTCCCTCCTTTCAAGAAACTAGATGGCTAATTAGTTTTCTCAGGGCTCTTTTGTGCTCCGCATCATCAGGTATTCTGCCTGTTTCCCACATAATAACATTAACAAAGAGCATATTAGGCTCTGATGGTATTAAAATTTTTAAAAGGGTGTCAATCTTGTTTTTTTACTGACATTTCAATATTCCAGCATAGCAAAGTTGACACATTTTTGTTTCCCATGATTTTACTTCAAAAGCACTGCAATTTTTTTTTTTAGAAAAATTCCAGAACATTCAATACAAAGTTTGACAGAACTTCTACACATGACTTAAAGAGGATTCAAATCACTCCACAGTTCAGTAGATTCAATTAGATGAGCTGGGTTACCAACATAAAGCTAGACACTAGAGACTCAACATAGAGAAAAAGAGAAGAGGTAGGAAAAATGCTACTTAGAAACAATCTCACAAGCCAGAAAGGATTTTCTGAAAGCAAGTAACAGAGGCATTCTGGCTTCCTACTTTGTAGGCAGGCAATTATTTCACATCACTTGGAAATGTGAAAACCAATCCTATTCATAAAGTCACTGAATTTTGTAAAATCAATAGACTCTTATTCTGTTTCCAAGTCATCTTACTCAGCCATGTGACTATACAGATCCAAGCAAATATTTTCTTTCCATCTTTCCATTGTTTTGTCTGTACTTATCCTTCTATTATTTCTATCTTGATGGAATTGTTTTGTGGTTAACTTTTATTATATATACATATATATATATATATATATATATATATATATATATATATATATAAAACAAACTGGTAATAGGTTAACTTTTTGAAACATGGATAGTAAAAAGAGAACCAGATAACAAGCTCAAGCTAGACTAAATACCAGGGTCTTGAGCACACAGTCCTACCCCTAGGCAATTGTTAGCTGATGAGACAGGGAGTCAGCATACTCTAAGAGTTAGAGTACTCCAATGGAAGGATAACATCTAAATATATTTGGGCAGCACTAGTTGATCTTGATGGGGATAAAAGACACAAAATTCGGTGAATGGGGAATGGGGTGGATCTAGAAAGAGTTGGGGGAGGGTCATTATATATCATCAAAACACATTGTACAAAACTCTCAAAGAACTGATAAACAGAGCAACATATATTACATATGATTACTACATAGAAGAAAATATATAATACTATTAGCATTCTAGAATGCTTTCTTTTACCCATTTCTAGTAAATATCCTTTAAGCTGGCAATTATCTTGTTTCCTACTATCAAATATTAAGTTGTTCTAATTCAAAGGTCTTGTAACTCCACTTGCTGTCCTTCCTTTGTTCTCTGTATTATCATCAGCAACAGTCATCATTGTTGTTACATATAACTTTGCTCTGTTTTTGCTGCTATGAGGTATTACATTCGAATAATAGTACTTTATTTTTCATTATTTGTGAAACTAAATTTTGAGTACTATGAATAATGTGAAGTGTGTAGGGAGAATGGGATGGGAGGATGGTTGGGGGGGTCATGTGAGGGAGGGAGAAAGGAAGGGAGGGAGAGGGAACTGGGATCAATATAAAAAATAAGAAAAATAATACATAATAAGTAAAATAAAAATTTAAAAAATTAAAAAAATACTTTCATCAGTTTACACTCACATTAAAACTCTATAGGAAGTGGTTTCCCAGCTATTAGACTATAGTCCATGAGCTCCTCCTTATTCAGATCAGCTGTTTTTGTGTGTTTCTCCAGCCTGCTCTTGACCCCTTTGCTCATCACTGCTTTCTCTCTCTAAAGTCACTGAAAAATGTATGCATTTTCTTTTTGCATATCTATTTTTTCTGCGAACTTAATGATCATATTGCACACACATGAAAGCTAATTTAATCTGACATTGATATAAAATAGCAGCTTTTATCAGTTTCTAAAGGTGCAACATAATTTCAGACTTTCACTTCCAATCTTTACATCCCTTCCCATTTAGCCTGTGTTTTCTTCTGGAGAGTATTGTGGTTTTTTTGTTTTTGTTTTTATATCCAATTTCACAAAATATATGATACATTTGAAAGAATGTCTTTTTAAAATACAACAGTGGGTACAATGAATATATGTCAATTGTAATAAAAAGAAATTAAATATCCAAGCAATTAAAAATGTTCTATTTCATAGTTATTAGCATTGCATCTAATAGTAGTATTTACCTCACTCTCCAAACTCTAATTACTGATATGTTCTGGTTTAAGGCCACCAATTATTTGTGATAAGTGTGTTCAATCTCTTCGGTGTTGCATGTTTTCATTAAGTTTAACTAATAAAATACTTTTGCACTCAGGAGGTGGAGGCAGACAGATCTCTGTGAGCTTGAAGCTAGCCTGGTGTAAAGAGCCAGTTCAAGAACAGGCTCCAAAGCAATACAGAGAAACCCTGTCTCGAAAACACAATTTTATTTTTTTTCTCTGAAATCTAATATTTGACATAGTGTGAAATAAGCATTTGCAATTGTTATATAAAAAAGAAAAAAGTACAACCCCGATTAGGCAAATTTGCAAAATGGTATTTTGTGCATTCCTTTAGTTACATCTTTCATACAAGACCCATGTTCTCAATATAACTTCAAAAGACAGACTAACAGTATTATACTTAGCATAATTTTATAGTATTTCATTTATAATGTTTCACATATACAGGCATATTAGTGACAGAAAATATTATCTTCATATTCATGCACAGAAGAGTATCCAACATTATAACCCAAAGAGACTCTTTCATAACTAACAAAATTTAAAATATAATTAGACAACATGTACTACAAAAGATAGCACCTAATTTTTTACTGTGTGATTGTTTTTGCCCAGATGGTGGATACATAAGTTTATCTTTCTATGTGATAAAATAGAAAGAACATTTTGTTTTTATTTCTAAAGAATCCAGCATATGACATTTCTTTGAGATAGCATTTTGAAAGTGGAACGCACTTTTTAATTCCTCTGATCATTAATGCAATAGGAATTAGACAAGAGAGACTAATTTTCTTTTTTCTTCTGTTTAAAACTGTGCCAAATCATTCTATTAGAGTGCTATTTACTATAGAAGTTGTATTGCTATTCATAAAATGAAGAATATTTTAAAAATGAAGACAGGTGAATAGTCACAGGAGAAGTTACTTATATTGGCTATCTTGCACTCTCCAATGTGCCAAAATAGTTTCTAGACTTTGGTTTGCTTCATTTTAGCAACAACAGTAGAGGTCAAAGCCATAACTGGATGCCACTGGGGCTACTCTCAGAATCCACAGCCATCCCAATAGTAGGGAATAGACTGATTTTTGACATACATACTGCTGATAAAACGCTTACACTCAACAGAATCCTGTGTTATATGATCCACTGTTTGGTTGGGTGTTGCAATAGGCTATATACAACATTCCCCTATAAACATGTCAGAACACTTTTATTACATGTTTCTATCACTGAGATAATTCTCCTTCCTTTGGGAAGTGGTAAAATGCCCTACTAGATTTTTTTCAATACTGTTCCATGAGGACAGGAATGGGTCTACTAAAGCAATATGTCATCACCCTTGGAACATAAGTCAAAACAAGGGAACTGCTAAGACACTATCTTAAAACAGTTGGTTCATTGACTTGGCAAACTCAAAATTCCAAGATTGCTTTTCTCCTAGCTGTTATGAGAAGCTTACATCAGACTATAAGCCTAAAAAAGTGACACACAATTTTTAAAATACATTACTTCAAAGTACCACAGGGCTGCCAAAGTAACGATACCTCACTGGGGCTAATATTCTAGACAGAAAGATACCACAAGCAGGTGAGCACTGAACCTATCCTTGTATTTATCTCCAGAATATTCAGCCAATAATGTAGAAAACATAAGTAGTGGTCTTTATCTCCCTGTAGCATCACTGTAAGACATAAAGAATTTAAGAATTTGGAGCTGACAATGTAGAAGTTACTCGAGCAATCAGAAACCAAGAAAAGGATGGGAAGTCATACTGCATTCAGTTTCCTCTTCCTGTTTGCAAAAGTGATGTTATTTCTTTGTTGAAAGTAATTCACCAGCTTCTCCAAATTAGATATATATTAAAATCAAAATGCATCCCATACAAGTATGAATTAAATTATCAAAGAATAGATGAATTCAAATTTAAAAATTAATATTAGTTTTTGAGAATTTTATACATGTGTTTTGTGAAATCCACCTATATTACTTCCCCTACATTTCCTCTTTGTACACCCATCACCTTTCAATCCCAACTTAATGTGTTTTCTATCTCTTAAAAAATCCCCTGAATCTACACCTTTATTGTCTCTGGCCTGTTAGATCTTTCTACTATATGTAGAAACAAAATTATACAATGACTTCATAAGTCAGACACTTATAAATGTATGATGCAAATCTCCCTTCTTTATTTCCCACACCATGAAAAGTTAGTAGAAACTATAACCCACTCAAATAGAATATACTGAGGTGATCAAACAACACTTCTATAATTTTGTTACAATACAAGGAAAAGGTAAAGAATTGTATAGCTATCAGTTAGTTACCAATTTCATTATCAGGGAAAGGCATATAAGGTAGCCTTTCCATTGTTGCTCAGATTGTTATTTGGGGTGACCCTTGTTGGTCACTGGAGATTTATCTAGAGTCAGTTTTCTCTTCTAACTTATGTGCCGTCATAGCACCCTCATCTAGTAGCTGATGAAACAGAACAAGACACCCACAAATAAGCACTGAGCCAAACTCTAAAGGGTTCAAGACCAGGCTACAGAAACCCACAGAGACAGATTACCTGAACAAGGGGGAGTTCATGGACACCAGAATGACAACTGGGAAACCAGCATTGGACTGACTCAGAACCCCTGAATGTGGGTCTCAGTTATAAGGCCTGGGCAGTCTAAGGGACCTCTGACAGTGGAACCAGGATGTATCCCTGGTGTACAAAAGGACTTTGGGAGCACATTCCTCATGGAGGGATACTCCCTTAGCCTCGAGGCAGGAGGGAGGGCCTAGTCCCTACTCCAAATGACTTGACAGATTTTGATGATTCTTCCTGGAAGGCATCATCCTCCCTGTGGAGTGGCGGGGGAAATGGGATGAGATTGGGGGGGTCAGCAGGCATGGTAGGGAGAAAGGGAGAAAGAGTGAACTGGGATTGATATGTAAAATACGAAAAATTATATATATATATACATATACATATAACTTTTATAGCTATAAATAGGGTTCCTATCCTTAACTTAAAAGAATTATTACTGTAGATGGGCCTACTATGATTAGGTAAACCCTTTAAGAAAGTACTTCTGCTTTCCCTGAAGTGAGAGACAAGAATAACTTGAGGCTTTTAATTGTCCATTCCAAATGACCAAACTGCCATGAATTCTAAAGCCATAAGGAAAATTCATCCAAGCCCATGACTTCATTCTAGCTTTGAAAATTCAAAAAAAGAAAGTTTAGTTAGATCACATCCAGATTCCTGCCCATCTGTAGAAATTGTGACATGACAAATTTCTGTCAACTGCATTGGTGTGGTTATGTTATGAATTAATAGAGACCTGTACCATTCATTGTTCCAAGTTCTATGTATCAGCTATGAAGGAGTAAGGAGTACTAATAGGGTTCTGATATTGTTATATCATTTTCCACAGGCATAATTATATGTGTTGCTCCATTTTCTATTAAATGTCTTTTCTCTGTTTTACACATTCTTCATTTTTCTAGCTCAAGGTTTTTTCCTTCTGATAAGCCTTCAAAATCCATCTAAGCTGATTGAACAACCTGTATGCAACCCCTGCAGCTAATTTTTAAAACTCTGGTCCCTTCACATCATATTGCTATCAGCACTGAATACCTCACTTATGGATGAATTCAGGAAGCCAAGGAATAGAGCTTATTTTCACATTGAACTCCTGGCATAACTAAATACCTGCTAGAGTAGTAACTCAATAAAAGTTTGCAAAACAAATAGATTTACATTTGATTAGTACATTGATTTTTCTTGACAATTTATTCCCAGATCATTCCCAAATTCAATACTATATTTGATGTGCTATTTGTTATAAGTGATTTTGAGAGTGGGAGGAGAAAGAAGATCACCAAACCCAGAGAAATAGCATGTATCCAGGACTATATCTCCTTCTGATGCTATTCATCAATCACATTCTCTCTGTCAACACGGGGATTTCATTCTAATTTTTTAAATGTCTTCTTTTCTTATTTATGTTTTCTAGCTGCTCCTAGTCTATTCTGCAGCTTCAACAGTTACATAATTTCTACGAATACAATTTGCAGCTAAAATTTGTTCTTATGCTAGTTCTTCCATTCCATAACATCAAGTTCCCAATAATTCTTCAGTGATAATATATACTTTGGTCAGTCTTCTTTAACTAATAGGACATTCAGATCAACTGGCTTCAAAAGAGTTATGATCAAATCAATTTACTTCAAACTTTCTCATTCACCAAATGACATAAAATCACCTACTATTGTTGATTTTCTTCCACTACCTTGTGTCATTGAGTTAGAAAAGAACCTGAAGGCCATACATCTCCAAAGAATGACTCAAGTTCTTTAAAAATTATCTGAGAAGTATAAACTAGAGATACCAAGTTCTCAGTGATGCTGTGATGATATACTATTCTGCTTATTCTTGAGTTTTTTCAAGAGGTCATAAAGATCTTGATTTACTTTGGGGGAGAAGTTCTTACAAAAAAAGATACAAGTACAGAAAAAGAAAGTGAAACTGACTAAACTCCAAATATGGCAAACCAATCATTGCCTGTATTAATTATTCAAGCATGTTGCTAATTTCAGTTCAATGTCACAATATTTAGACTAGATCAGAAATTAGACTTGTGTGCACTGGAGTATTATATAATATAATGTACATTGTTTGAAGGTACCACAGATTAGTCAAGAAAACCATAATGCAAAGGGGCCAAGGTTCCAGATAGAGGGAATGACAATAAAGTATTATACTATACAGAGAAGGATACTTAGTCTTGATTTCTCACTTCCTATGCAAATACATTAAGGATGGATCATGCAACACAATATAAGAGGAAAGAGCCCAAAACTGTTAATGAAAGTACAGGGAAAACAATTAAAGATATACATTGGGAATGACTTTCTGTAAAGTGCTCTAACAGTTGGGGAAATAATAGAAAGAATTGTATAATCTGCATGAAACTCACAAGTTTATGCACAAAAAGGAAACAATTGAGTAAGAGTCAGGTTACAGAATAAAAGAAACAAAATGCTAGTTAAATATCCAACAGCATTAATAATTACAACATACAAACAATTCAAAAATCTAAATGTCAGGATAGCAAGCAATCCAATCAATAAGTAGGTTAATAAAGTAAATAGACAGTTCTTGAAAGATGAAGTACATGTGGCCAAAGACAGGGAAAATGTCCAGCATCCTCAGCTGTGGGGAGTGGAAGAAGTTCTGAGTGAGAGACTTCCTGAGTAAATGTATGTTGTTGATATGGGCATGGCCACATCAAGGGCTGCCTCAGACCCATAGAAAAATGGCAAAGCCTTCCTCTTGTGAGGATGCTGACAGTGTGGGATGAAATATCACCATAGTTTTCTCACTGTTCTCCTAGGATAATTACTCCATAAAACCTCTCTCTTTGATCCATAAACCCTGACTCTTCATTTGTCTGGATGTAATAACCACACCTCCTTGTTCAGCTATATGCAATAACCCCATTTTTCTGTTTAAATGTATATAACAAACGAGCTAAACTTCCGGGTTGCTTAAATTTCTCCATGAGAGAGCCTAGTCCACTTCTTGCCAGAGTTTCTCTGTGTCTTTATGTTTGTCTTTTCTTCATTCTATCACCCCTGCCCCTTAGTCATGTCAGTCCCTGGAGCCATGCATGGATTTGACACTGAGTCATCCAGGAAATTCAGATTAAAACTACAAAGGGATTCCAGCTCACCCTGGACAGAATGACTGTAATAAGGAAAATAGGTCCTTCTTTACTGCTGGTGAGAATGATAAATTGTTCAACAACTACAGATATTACAGGATTCTTTTAAACTATCTAATTTATTGTGCATTGATGTTTTGCCATATGTATGTCTGTGTGAGAATGTCTGATGCTCTGGAACTGGAGTTACAGACAGTTGTGAGCTTCCATGTGGGTTCTGGACATTGAACACAGATCCTGTGGAGGGGCATAATAATGTTCTTAACTATTGAGCCATCTCAATACCCCAGTGTTTATTTGTAAAGCTAAACATTGAAGGGCCAGGTATTATCACTCCTGGACAACTTGTATATACACTCTAAAAAGGTTTTAAGTCAACATATCTCATATCTATGCTTCACTAATTATAACAGCCAAAGTATGGACTCAGCCTAGGTATCTCTCAACCCATGTGTGGCTTGAGACAACGTGTGTCCAGTAAGAATGACTAAGATTAAAAAACAAAAAAACCTATGATAGCTTTTATTGAAGAGGAACACTCCTCAATTGCTGGTGGGAATGCAAATTTTATAGCCACTTTGGAAATCAGTATGGTGGTTTCTCAGAAAATTTGGAGTCACTCTACCTCTACACCCAGCAATACCACTCTTGGGCGTATATCCAAAGGATGCACAGTCATACCACAAGGGCATTTTCTCATCTATGTTCATAGCAGCATTACTTGTAATAGCCAGAACCTGAAAGCAACATGGATGTCCCGTAACCAAAGAATGGATACAGAAAATGTGGTACATGTACACAATGGAGTACTACTCAGCAGTAAAAAAAACAAAGGCATCTTGAAACTGGCAGGAAATGGATGGAACTAGAAGAAGCCATCCTGAGTGAGTTAACCCAGTCACAGAAAGTCAAACATGGCATGTACTCACTCATATATGGATATTAGAAATAGAGCAAAGGATAACCAGCCCCAAATCCACAACCACAGAGAAGCCAGGAAACAATGAGGACCCTAATAGAGACATACATGGACACCCAAAAAAAGAAAATAGACAAGATCCCCTGAGTAAATTGGGATCATGGTGTGAAGAGGGCAGAAGATAGGATAGAGAAGAGAGGAGAAGGGGAGGGGGAAGGAGAACATGAGGGATCAGGAAGGTCAGGTTGGTGGGTAAGGACAGAGAGGGAGAGAAAGGAAAGAGATAATCTTGATAGAGGGAGACATTATGGTGTTAACAAGAAACCTGACACTAGGAAAATTCCCGGAAATCCACAAGGATGATACAAACCAAGAATCTGCACAATAGGGGAGAGGGTATATTAAATGCCCTTGAGATTAATAACTATATTAAACACCATCATAGAAATTTCATGCAGTAACTGATGGAAGCAGAAGCAGAGATCAACAGCTAAGCACTGGACTGAACTCCTGGAATTCAGTTGTAGAGAGGGAAGAGTGATACTATGAGCAAATGGGTCAAGGACATGTTGGAAAAACCCACAGAAATGGCTGAGCAGGTGGGAGCTCACTGACTCTGGACTGACAGCAGGAAAACTTGCATAGGACCAAACTGGCCCTCTGAATGTGGCTGACAGTCATGTGGCTTGGGACATCTGTTGGGGGACACTGGCAGTGGGACTAGGATTTATCCCTAGTGCTTGAACTGGCTTTTTAGAGTCCACTCCTTATGGAGGGATAGCTTGCTTAACCTAGATACTGGGTGTGCGTGTGTGTGTGGGAGCTTAGTCCTTTGATGGGAGATGTCATTCTGTAAATATGTTTTTGTTATTTGTTAAGGAATAAAGCACTGTTGGCCATTAGGAAAGCAAGATAGGTGGGACTAGGAGACTAGGAGGAAGGAGGAAGTAGTTAGGAGGAGTCAGCATGTAGAGACCTGAAAGAACAGAGATCCGGGCCTGCTGTACTGTAAGATGAGACCATATGGAAATACTTAGATTAATAGAAATGGGTTAATCATTAAGACAGAGCTAGCCAATAAGAAACAAGTAACAGACCAACAGCATTATATCAAATACAGTGTCTCTGTGTATTATTATTGGGGGCTGGCGTGGCGGTGGGACCGACCAGCGGGAAAAGATACTCCTTACAGTCCTGCTTCAACTTGATGTGTCAGACTTCCTTGACTCCCCATGGGAGGCTGCATTCTCTATGAGGAGTAGATGATGGTGTGGTGGGGGAAAGTGGGGAGAGCAAGAGGAGGGAATGGAATGAGAAATAGGATTGGTGTTAAAATGAGAAAAGACTGCTTTAAAAAATAAAAGTAAATAAAATGAAAATGTGTGTGTATACAATGGAGAGTTATTTAGTCATATAGAAGAACAAAATTGTGTTGTCTGTTAGAAGATGGATATAACTAAAGATCATCACAGTGAACATTATCCAGAATCAAAAAGACAAACATCATACCTCCTCTCATTTATGTATCCTATGTTACATAAATACACAAATATTTTTGCATACACATGATATGAGAACAGAAGGGTTTGTGGAAAGTCCAACAACAAAAAAAAAGGAATCATGTATGCACTGGGAGAAACAGGAGATACATTGCTATATACTGTGCAGGTATGTACCCAAGTTCATACTTTGTAAAACTGGGGCAGTGACTGATATTACTTTATTGATAACCATACACTTAAATGTTATTAGTTAATACATTAGACTGTAGCTTTATTTTAAATTTACTGAGGGTTATTTCTAGTAAGCCTTTCTTATACTTTAGTTTGCATCAGGTACACCCAGATAGATTTGTAAAATTACAGACGAAAGAAGCCTGTTTACAGGATTTTGACCCATTATGTCTGAGTTTGGATATCTTAAAAGGTATTATATGATAGTGGTACTGCAGGCCCAGATGCTCTGAGAAGCATAGGTGAGAATAAAATAAAATAAGGTCCTGGTCTCAGCAACTGGAGTCAGTTTCCTGCAAAAAACCTGTTTTTGATTTTCAACCTATTACTATCTAATAATCAAATTATGCAAGATGTATATGCATCTTTAAATTGAGTGAGGCTGAGGCTATAGCTCAGTGATTGGCAGTGTGCTCAGCATGTACAAGGCCCAGGATGTCAACCCAAATCACAAAACAATATATACATTTAAATAAAAACAACTTCTTTTTATCCAACAGATGCAAAATATTATCATTTCATATAAACAATATGACCATCATTGGCATATTTTGCGATCTTTGTTTCTCACTCTTTGGAAGAAACTGTACTTTAAACTTATACTTAGCATACATCAAATGCTCAGTTGCCTTGGGCAGTTTGAGCACTGCACTGATCTTCAAGCTCAGCAAGCCAGATCACTATCTGTGTCTTAAAACATTTTGGTTTTAAACATGATAATTTCAAGTTCCAAGGAAAAAAATTTAAATAGACATACAAAATAGGAGGGAGCAATGATTTTCAATGGGTCAAAAATTAATTGATTTTCATCCATGTCACTGTAATAAGCATTCAGTTCCCCAAACCAACTAATTTCAACCAACTTCCCCAGACTTCCATTTGGGAAAGTGATGTCACTGTAGAGAAGATAATCTCATCTTTATTTAAATAACAGTAGTGTCTGAGGTGCTAAGATATTCTAAAAGTGCATAAAAGATGCTTCTTCAGCTAAGACGGTTAAAAAATTATATTAGGTCAAAAAAGTAGCTATTTGGTGTTTACCTTTGTATAAAATAGTCATTAATAAAATTTGAAAAAAACTAAAAGAAAAGGATTATGAAATAACCTGTAATCTCACACTGTTTTTATTTCACTATTTATTTTGTACATTTCCAAGTCTATAATAACCATAATGTTTTTTTTAACAAAACAATCATTCTATATGTTCAGTGAATTGCTTTGCTCAGTGAATGATGTCGGATGCACATCTTTTATATTCTCTTATAAATCATTCATTCTGCATGTTGACTACCGGCTGTACCACAATCTAGCTAAGCTAGATTTTACTAATGGTGGTTTGTCAGTTTTTGAGACTGGGTGTAATTTTTGAGACTGGGTGTAGTTTTTGAGACTGGGTGTTACTATATACCCCAGAATAGCCTCAAACTACCAGGAATCCTCTGTGCCTAAGCTTTCCAGGTGCTGGAATTGCAAGTATGCATCACCATGCCTGGCTCTGCGTCCTGTCTCAAGAAACAATTGACAATTTTTTATTCTAGAAACAAAACTGACATGCAAATGAAGAAATTCCATCAAACATCAGATGGCACTCCCCATGCCATCATTCAGCTTTAAATTTGATAATCAACCTTGTTCTAGTTCACAAGTACTGCTCAATGCAACTTCCAATGTTTTTAGCCTTTATGGTTTATCACAAATGCTTGGTCATGCTTGTGTTATTAGAGAAGAATTATTAACCCTAACCTCAGAGATGGACAAAGGAGGATTGGTGCAAGGGCTAAAGACCCACTTTTAACCATCTCCCCAGATGATTCTTTTGCATTCCCTATTTTAAGAACCTCTTTTCTGGCCCTTAGGTCACATTTTGAAATAAAATTGATTGTATATTTTATTTACCTGCAGCCATTGCTCAAGGAAAGACTCTGCAATAAATAAATGCAAACAAAATTATCACTCTGAACCAAATTTATACTTCTAGCAGACCAAATCTATTTTTAAACTCCCTATAGTTCTTATTATAACAAGTTTAATATTCTAGTACATATTTTCCTTCCTAATACATTTTAAAAAAGGAAATGTGGCTAGTGTTTTGCATGTTACAAATGGAAGGTTCCACTTTGCAGCTGATTGATAAAGAAGCATCATTTGCTGTGGACATAGATGGTATTTGGAAAATTGTGAATAAACTCTAAGTCACCATCAGACACTGGTAGGTTAGTGCAAATGCCACCAATGACAGTATCTATTACCTTTAATTTGGTTTTGAGGAGCTGGAGGCCAGAATGGGCTAAGTATATTTGGTGAGAATTTCTTACTGTTTCTTAACATTTCCTGCACAATTCAAACCTAGATTTAATCAGCTTCTCTCCCGTGGCTTTTGACAGGAAACAGACAGTCCCAGGAAAACAAACGTTATCACAGCTCTTGCACTTTCTTCAGTGATGAGCCACAGAGAAACTCATATTCTGAAACTTTGATGCAACTTGTGAAATATTCCACAATAGCAGGACATCAGCCCTCCTCCTACTTCTGAAAGGAGACAAAGGGAAATCCAACACCATGTCTCTGCTTAGAAAATCAAAAGCAACTTTGAACCTTATTATCTCGGAAGAATTATTCTGAAGCCTTAGAAAATCTCTGTCTCCTGTGGTAGATGACTTTCAGTCAGAATGCAAGCAAAATAAAGTACTTTTAATGATACATCAATCCACTGTGGATCTTGTAGCAAAAAAGGAAGTATGAGTGTTTCTATTCGGTGTCATATTGCATAGTCATTTTGTTGTTTGAGCAGATTAATCTTACCACATAATGATTTGGTCTGATTTTGATCTTTCTGGCTTGGCAAATACTCATACATTCACTGTCCAGCTTTGTTAATGTTAGAACTACTTCCTGGGTTTTATGAGACAAGATAGTGCATAATCCTTGAGGGAATAGATAATGTCTGCCACTGCTTTTGTATCTCTACTGGAATAGGCACAGACATATGATACTTTCCCAATTGCTTATTAATTATACCACACATGCATGTGCAAACATACACCTCTGCTATGGTACCCTTCTATTTTTGTTTTTCTGTGACCGTACTTTGCTTTATGGTTAAGAGTAAGGCTTTAATAAGCTAGTAGACTAAAAACTATGGATAAATTAGTATAATCAGATCGGCATTCTTGCCCTTATCATGCTTTTACCACATTTCCTATTGGATGTACTCACAAAAATAAATGTTCTTCCTGCCTGTGAAGGAAGATGTCCCTGAAATGAAGCATGACCACTACTGGAAAGCTAGAAAGTAATACAGTATCCATATCTAACTCTCTTTATCATGTTGTTTTGTTGAAGGTATGGTTCATAATCCTCATAAATTGGTACTTAGATAAGAGAAAATCACTGTCTTTTGAACTAGAATTATAGGCTTAGATATGGGTAGAGGCACACGGCATAGCACAAAAAATGGACTATAATCTAGACAAAAATTTCTATTTGCAAGTACAGAAGGGAGCTTGAGCAATCATTTTTCTTCCTGGGGCTTGAGTTTTCTACTATTCATGAAGAAAGTGTTAAAGACTAGACTTTTTTCATCCAGTATGTATCAAATGTCTGCTAGGCTCTTATAAATAATAGGAACATTATCACAAATAGAAATCTGCACCTTCAGGCAGCTTACAATCTAGTGGATGTGAAGGACAATGAACTTGTAGGACATATGAAAATGATAAAAACAAAGGTGAATAAAGGAATGCAAAGTAGAATGTAAGAAGAAAGAATAATGATGCATGGAGTAGAAAATGGCTCTCTGAGGAGATAGTGGAGGAGAATCCTGAATGATCTTATAGGACTGCTTATGCAAATGATCAGGGGAAGTATTTAATGAGGAAAAAATAGAAAAATGCAGACTGTCTAAAACAGACACACTTGCTTTTATCAAATAACAGAAAGTCTAGAGTGGTGAAAGGAAGAAGATATAACTAAAGAAGGGTTTCAGATGGCACAGTTGCTTCTAAACCGGGAGAGCTATGTACTTTATCCTAGACATCATGGAGGGTCCTTAGATACTTCTATGTGGGAACCAAATGATCTTGTTTATATTTGCATTGACGGAGCAAGAATGGCAAGAAGATTAAGAAGAGCACTACAGTGAGTGAGGGTGGTGGCATGGCCTATGGCAATAGTGAAGGGGAAGAAAACAAAAGTAATTTCAAGTAAAATGTAGTTGTCAAAATTATTTGGCAGCCAGGAGTGGTGGCATAGGACTGTAATCCAAATTTCTATGGAAATTTAGACAAGAAGACTGCAAATCTAAGCCTGCCTAGTTCACAGAGTGACTTGAATGTTGGCCTGAGTAACTTACTGAGACCCTATCACAAAAAAAAATTTAAAACACCAGGGAAATAGATCTGTGGCAGAGGATTATTTGTAGGTTTAATAACCAGTCATGAGAAAAAGGAGGGAAAAATGGGAGGAAAGAAAGAAGGAAGGAAGTCAGACAGAAAGATAGTCATATAGTCAGACAATCAGACAGAAAGAAAGTTAGATATTGTACTTATTCCAGATACCCCACCTGCATTCAAAAGTAAAATTGACCTGTATTTTCCTTTTCAGATTATGTCCTTCCTCTCCTCATTTTATGATAAAGGTTATACAAGTCTCATAAAATAAATTGAATAGCCTTTCTTTTTTCTTTCAAACCTGTTAATATAATTAGGTTAATTTAATTCTTGGAAATTGGAGAAAATTTGCCAGGAAAATCACCTAGTCACCTAGGCTTGAAGCATTAGGGGAGGAGTGATTTTTTATAGCCACTTCAACATACTTATGCCTACTGGTTCATTAAGATTTTTATATTTTTGAGTCAATTTTGATAAATTATATATTTTATTGATATATCCATTCCATTAATGTTTTCTTATTGGCACATAGTGACTCCATATTCTCTCTTGAATTTTTCGAATCTCCATTTTTATCTGTCATTCTTTATATTGACTTTTTATTATTCCTAATAATACTTGTATGTGCCTTTCTTTTTCCTTTCCCTGTTTCAATAGGATCATGATTCAGCCTTGAAAAAAGGCTGCACAGAATGTAATTTAAGAACTGCTTGAAAGTGTATCAGTTTAATGGCAGCACTCAAGCCATCCCAATTATATATTTTTATATAGGGAGTTCATATGTATATGTATGTAGGTAAGTTATGCAGACTGCTGTGAGAGTAAGGAAAGTTTTGAATGTTTTAGGAAACAAAAAGGAAATTAAAAACCTAACATATCCTTTTAACAGGCCATACACATGCATGTGTGCTATGCTGACTGTAGATGAAGAGGAAAGTCAGATATTCAAAATAGACTTACATATGTATTGTTCAATCAGTATAAAGAAGAACACTCAAGGAACAAACATAATTTCTCAGTGACTGTTCACAATGGCCATACAGTAATTTGTATGAAGAAAAACACTTGAAAACAGAAGGTAAAAATTCACAGGCAGGTTTGAGCAAATTGGTGACTCTAAATTCTTCTCCTTCTTGGACAGAACTACCAAAATAATGGATGAAAGTTATGACCTAGAATGCTCCAGTTTCATTCTTGGATTTGACTTGGAATGGAACTATGCCTCAATATCATTACTTGTAAAATATTATTATTATGGGTGACTTTAGTAGATCTCAGCATACACCTAGGGAGTTGATTCTTTATATTTTAGCATGGTGAGTGCATTTCTAGCTCTTTCCACACTTTGTTTTTATTGATGAAAGCCTCAGGAAAATTTACATTGGAAAGTTGAAAGAAAAAAGTTCCAATGCTAGGTACTACTTAAATTGGGAAGAAAGAGAGAACAAGATCTACCTAAGTGTATATCAGGGACAGTATACTGATTAAATTATTTTTAATACAACTGGTTAACATTGTCCAAATTAACTGCCCTTTAGATATTCAAGTTAGTAGCAATGTTATAATGGTATAAGAAATTTGATATATTAAATATCATCAAATTCTATGCTCTTTGATAATCAAAGAAGGTATGAATCTGAGGGTTTAATAAATTTGCTGAGCAATGTTTCATTTGCCACTGTTATTCAATAGAATTAAGGCATCTAAATTTCTATTGAAGATACTATTTTATGGACTAGTCTTCTTAATCACTTTGTATGTGCGTGTGTGCGTGTGTGCGTGTGTATGTGTATGTGTGTGTGCATAGAGGCACAATTTAAATCTCTTCTTTATGTTTACATAGTTTTGAATTATGTATCTATTTGTTTATTTTTTGTTTTGAATTTTTAAAAATTTAGTCTTATATTTACATGTGCCAAAAGAGGCATGTTATCTATAACATCAGTAATATTTTAGTAATATATGCATAATACAGAACAGTAGGACATATCTTAAAAATATTATTCATTAACTATAAACAACTCACAGTGAGCAAGTGAAATACCTTGCAGTGGTTAATGAACAGGCTGTTTGGCTAAAATTTGAATGAAATTTTTTTCTTTTTCTTTTTTGAGACATGGTTTCTTGATGTAGCTTTGGAGCCTATCCTTGCACTTGTTCTGTAGACCAGGTTGGCCTCAAACTCATAGAGATCTGCCCACCTCTGCCTCCAGAGTGCTGGGATTAAAGTCCTTGGCCACCATCACCTGTCAAATAAATTTTTAAGTTTGTAAAGTACCTAGACATTGGAGAGCAGCCTTCTTTTAAGATGTATATACAATTTCAAGGTTAAATGTGTTTTCACTATCAACAACAGCATTCAAAGTATAGAAATTCCTACAAAACTAGGCATTTTTTTTCTTACTACTAATGAGGGCTCACTCCATTTGTGTCAGAGTTTAAAGAGAAAAGGTTGTTGTTTTGGCTGATGTAATTTGGAAGTTAACTGTGGTAATTTGTGAAAAGCAACATCTCAGAACTTTTTCCATTTTTGCTTAATCTACTGTGTCAAAAAGTACTTTGCTTTCCAAGAATTTTTTTGTATCTTCTCAGTTTCTGTTGTGCCAATGTTCAGAGGTGGCTAGGAGCACAGAGTTCAATTTTCTCCTTTCAGAAAATAAGAGGCTACTTTACTTCCATAATATTCATGTCAGGAGATGCTGGATGATATAGCTCCTAGTAATACCTAGTGTAAATGTAGCTTATTCCTGCATCTCCAATCTGATCACAGACAAAAAGCATCATATGATTTGCCTCAAGAACCATAGAACAAGAAGTTTCAGAAAGTTCTTCATTGGCATTTTTCTGAACAGAAAGATGCCAGTGACCATATTACAGAATAAAGATAAAACTTTCATAACATAGACAACTACAGGGATGGGAGGAGTCACATTTGTTAAATTTCTATAAAGCGACAAGTATAAGATACATCATCTTGCTTTATCGTCATGCAGATTTTGCATTATGAAACCCATTGCTCCCATTTTGTGATAAGAAAATTAATGCACATAGAGGTTTATTTATTAATCAGAGATCAGGCAAGCAGTGAACAATAGAAAAGCATCATAAGCCAGGTCTTTTAGTGTTCCCTTTTCAGTACACAGCTTATTAAGGAGATCTACTAAGACACAACTACAGAATTGACTACCGGTTTTCAGAAAGGTCACTAGTTGAAGAATGAGCTCTGCAAAATCTATAGCCTGGTATGAATAAACTGATATCCAGTCAGCCTGAAAATTAGAAAATTATTACACAAATAAATCCTGGGTCATTAAAACTGGTCTATATTTTTGAATGAAGAAATATGAGAGTAAGTGAAGGGCCTTTACAGAAAGCAGTTTTCACAAGGAAATGGCTGAAATCCATTTTCTTTGATACTGATAAACAAAAGCATACTTAAAAGTATGAAGGGATAACCTTTTCAGAGGCACCCTGCGGTGAATCCATTTATAAATGGAAGAACCATTGCACAATAGAAACAATCTTTTTCAAGACAGTCTCTTGCAGAGCATGGACTTCATTCTTCTGGGTCTCTTGGTGCAGGGCATGCTAATTACCAAGCTTGCCCCAGACTAGTGCAGTGACTAATATTACTAGCTACTTTGTAGTTGCTGAAATTTACTATACTTTGATTTTATTTGCTACAAACAGTGGTGTTTTTACATTCTGCCAACAAAAGTCAAGTTATGAAAGTGGCAAGCTTCCATTTCCAGTTTACATTTCTGTATTGGAATGAAGGAAATATCAAGCAAGGTAGACTTTGGCGGAATCAATTATAATTAGATTCTCAATTAACTTTTATTGAATTTAATTGTCAGAAAATAGGTTAGAGTCCCAGCTCTATTATTTACTGTGTGGCTTTGGGCAATTCACTTTAACACTCTCCACCCAAGAATTGTCATGTGTAAAGAAAGGGGATAGAAATTCTTTAGGGAAGAGGCCATGGTTTACTTTCATATTTCTAGTAACTGATAAATATAAAAGAAAACTTGGGATTATGGAAAACAGAGAGCTGGTTTCAAGTTACAGTAAGGTGATGAATTTAAAGAGCCAATTCAACCTTTACATCTACAGCTAAATCTAATGATGTTTACTTAAAGTTTTTGCTGCCCCTTAATATTAGATCTACCTATTTCTTGCTATACTTGATAAAAATCTTTTCATCTCACTAAGAAAAACAGCATTAAGGAACAATATACTCTACAAAAATTAAACAAAAGTTTTAGTAATAAGTTAGGTTTAAGGAAGCAAGTGGACATTATACAGTGGTAACAATGATAAAGATAGTTTGGGAGATCAAAAAACATTTATGAAGCATCAAGAGAATTCCCAGTAACAAAAACAAACAAACTAAAATCACTACCAATGTATAAAGATGCTTGTGATTTACTGGAGGTGTTCTTGTAAGTGCTAGTAACTTCTACAACTATATATAAATGCTACATACAGTTAATACATCTTGAGTAAATGTAAACATTTAAATCATATTACTATAAAATTAATAATTTGAAAGAACAAAATCTAAATAATAATGAACTCCCAGGCTATGGTCTATTATTTCTAAACATACTATAGTCCCAGGCTATAGTCTATTATTTTTAAATTGTTGGAAGCAAACATAATACATATTTAAAGGAAAACTAAGTTATTAAAATAGTAAGCTGAGTTTTAAGAGGCTAAATACACACCACCACATATGACAGACTAATGACATTTGCACATCAATTGGATTAGCACAATTGGTTCAAATAATAACAAGTAGAAATTATCTCCCATATTTTAAAGGTGAAGAAATTAAGGCTGCAGGATTCTCAGTAATGCTCCTAACTGTGGTGGTTTGCATGAGAAATATTCCACATGCCGTCAGGCATTTGAACACTTATTTCCCAGTGGTTGACATTATTTGGAGAGTTTGTGGAAGGAAGGAAATCACTGTGTTGGCTTTGAGAGTTTGTATCATCTCCAACACTCTGTTCACTTTCTTTCCTTCATGCTTGAGGCTAAGGAAATAATTTCACAGCTCTCTGCTCTTGCCCCCAAGCCTGCCTGTGATTATGCCTCCTTGATATGATGGACTCTGGAACTGTAAGGCAAAATAAACTCTTCTTGTAAGTTGCTCTTAGTCATGCTGTTACATCATAACAGCAGAGAAGGAACTAATACACCAACATTATAAAACCAGCATCTGCCAGATGAATAGTTTAATATCAGAACCAATTTTCATTGAACTCTACTACAGAAGCATTGCCAGGAGGAAAGGATTCAGAGGTTAAAAATTACTGAAATGCACATTAATATTTTAATGCCATATATTAGGTAAATTAATAGGTGGCATGAAAAGCACAAGCATATGCTTAATGATTACAGAGCTTTCTCAATAAGTATAAAATAGAAATTTTAGTGATGGCAAACTCTTATAGTAGAGTTTTGCAAGCAATATTTTTTCCTTTCCTAGTGATCTATATGTACATTTTACAGTCAGTGTTATAGTAGATATGATGAAACATAAAGGTATTTCTACATAGCAAATTAGGGGAAAGAGGTTCAGTTGATGGTAACTTATCATTTAAAGACTTAGAAGCCAGATAAATTTGTTAAGAACTTAGATCAAATTATGAATTATTGCTCTTAATACAAAATTATACTTACACTGAAGCAGCTTTGTAGTCACAATTTCAGGATGAAATCTCCCACTTGTAATCTTGAGTGTTTAGCTGTGAGAATTCCCCTACATTTAATCTTGAGTGGGATAAGATATGACTATATAAGTTCTATTCTAGCATAGACATCTAGCAAATAAGGGATATGAGCAGAAAGATTATAAAAGATAAATTTGGGTCATAGTATTTACATAAATGTTAATTGATATAATAAAATATAAATTGGGTCATCTTATTAAGGAAGTAAAAAAGATATTCGGTAGATTTGGTGAGTAGGAAAACATTCTAGAAAGAGAATTGGTTTATTTCACAACTAAAAAAATATGAATGAATTTCAACCATTATATTAACAGACCAGGAAAGAAACCAGGTAACCCAGAGAAAAATTGTAAGAGGAAGAAGGGAAAGGACAAAAAAAAAATAGCATTCCCTACAGCAGAAAACACTGTACACATTCTCTGCAGATTGACATTCATTCAGTATTGCAATGTTGTGTCAAGTACTTAGAAAAAAGAAAAGAGAAATAGGATCAAATAGAGTCTATCTTTTGGGCTTCAATTCATATTCTTAATTTAAAATTACAGAAGAAATTTCATTTATCACCTATGAATCATTCCCTCTGGGAAGATAATTCTATGAAGTTTTGAAAACAACAAGCAAAATAAAATTTACAATGATATTCAAGATAAAATGTTCTAGAGTATATAGTCTATGTGTCACTCAATAAGAAGACATAGGAAAATATATTCAGGAGCAATAAACTTCAAGTTAAGTAAATAGCATTATAGCTGATAACAAAATTATAGACAAGTAATTCAAGCTCTCTCAAGGGCCTTACATACTTCAAGGAAAACATCTTCCAATTATCATCAACAGCTCTCACCAATTTCCACAGTTTATGTGTAATAGGCTGATTGCAAATGTAAAATGTACATTGCAGGTAGTGAGTGCTCTATAGTGAGCTGCAACCATAACATTCCATGTAATGACAAGCAATTGGGAATGCAACTCTACCACTTAAGGTATTTAAGTCTGATTGCTTGGTATTTATACTGATATTCTTGCTGCAGGGAAGAACACACACACACACACACACACACACACACACATTTGTGATAAGTAAGCATATTCTTATTGATTATCTTCAGCACACAGAACAAATCAGTGAAAGAGCATTGACAGTGAAAAAACAGAAGGGTATCATTTTGCTGAAATGTATTTTCTATAATTATCAATGGAGTGCTTTATAGGGAGGAAAACCAAACAGAGGGAAATGTTTACTTAGACAGTAAGACAAAATGTTGATGAATAGGACTTGGTACACCTTTTGAAACTTTGTGTAGAAAATACTGTCTAATTTAGGGGCTAGAAAGATGACTCAGTATATTCCCTGCTCTACCAGAGGATGTACATTCAATACCCTGGACAATCATGATGTCTTACAATGACCAGTAACACCATTCCACGGGATTCAACAACCTCCTGGCACACACATGGACACACACACACACACACACACACACACACACACACACACACGAAAAATATACTCATAAATATAAAATAAACATTAAGAAATTAAAGTGACTATTATAATTTTCAGAAAGACCAGGAAGTGGTGGCACATGACTTTAATCCCAGTACTTGGGAGGCAGAGTAAGGTGGATCACTGAGAGTTCACACACAGACTAGTATATAGGGTGAGTTCAAGGACAGCCAGGCCTACACATAGAAACCCTGTCTCATAAAACCTAAAAAAGGTCAGAAAGAAAAGTAGGAAAAAAAACTGACAGGAATTATATTGCAGTTTAATAAGGATCAGGATAATCAGGATAAACAAATAGGCTGAATAGATGTTTATTCAGGGAGAAATAACTCACAACATAGACAGATGAACACCAGCAGGAACCGGATGCTCTTCTCTCTGCATATCGCCAGCAAGAGAGCATTACCTGGTCCTCCTCAGACCTAGTTCCATGGGTCTCTTCCGCCCCTGGCTCCACCCCCCAATGGGTGTGGTCAGTGCCACAGAAGCAGACAAAGTGAAAGTCCCACTACAATTCCCCTTTTAGTCTAAAGAAAAGATTTAAGCTTGATACAAAACTATATACAAAACAGTGAATAACAAGTGTGCTCTAAGAAAAGGAAAATCGAGAACAAAACCAACTACATATCTAGTCCTAGGGTGAAGGCATAACGGAGTTTACAATAGAGTTGTCCTAAGCTGGAAAGCTTAAGTCTAGTACCTAATATATCTAACTAGGAAGAGAGAATAATAGTTGTGATAGTTTAATCTACAATCTCATCAATATCTGAAAAGGAAAATAACTATACTAGGGTAGACAGGAAGTGTGGATTGGCAACTTCCAAAAGGTGCAGCGAGGATAGAAACAGTAAGCTACCTGGACAGTCACCCAAGGTCTCACAGCAACGTTGGTACAGCCAGTTTTGTCTAAGGCCAAGAGTACTTGACAGACCACAACAAAAGCAAGGAGGCAGAAAGGCTGTCTTACCCTGACTTGGCAAGGTTCAGCAATCTTCTATGTTTGTCTCCTGCAAGCACATAGGACCGCATGTCCAAATCAGTGGTCAAAGTTGGGGCAGTTCCTTGCCCAAGAGGCCATTAGCCAAAGCAAGGATGAACTACAAAAGGAGCAACATCAGTGTCTAACAAATTTTCGGGAAAGTGCACGGTGCTGTCAGGAGCAACAGTGTCTCATGTCCACAGAGTACTAATATAAAAACATTTAAATGCCATGTTCTGCAGGTATGCTGTATAAACTGGACATGCAGGACCCACAGGAAAGTGACTGCTGATACAAGATGGACATTGCTGCAGGATTCCTGCTTCATGAAAGAGTCTGCCAGACACACTATGGCCTATGGGCTGAAGATAGAACATTACAGAAGAACTTCGGGTGACTGACCAGGCAGTGAGTTGTCTCTGTCATTTCTAGTGTTTATATATTATCCTTCTGTGGTCTTTGATGGAGTTGAAGACAGATAGTTATGGTTATAGTTTTCCTTAGTTAGGATTAAAGATAAGTTACATATAGGACTTTGGACTCACAAAGATAGGATAGATGATATTTTCTTTAAGTCTTACAAAATGTTAATGGACTAAATATTGTTAACTGTGATTCTTATTTGATAACTGTTGTATGGTATATTTTGCTATGTTAAGGTTAAAACCCTTCTCTTCATTTTAGACAGGAAAGAGGATATGATGGGAGATGTTATTCTGTAAATATGTTTCTCATACTGATTAATGAATAAAGCACTGTTGGGCCAATGGGAAAGCAAGATAGGCAGGGCTAAGAGACAAGGAGGAAAGAGGAAGTAGGAAGGAGGAGTCAGCAGGGAGAGCCTGGAGAGCAGATGCAGGCCACGTGGCAGCTGAGCCACGTGGAAATACTTAGAATAGTAGAAACGGGTTAATCATTAAGACAGAGATAGCCCATAAGCAATGATAGTAACTGGGCCAACAGCCTTATATCAAATACAGAGACTTTGCGTGTTATTGGGGCTCACGTGGTGGCAGGACCGGGCAGCTGGCAGGGAGGAACAAAGAGTGGGACCAGACAGGCAGCGGGGGGAGGGGAGAGGACATGCTTGTAACAGAATAAGAGGACAAATCTCTGGCTTTTTAAGCGATTAAGAGAAATGTTAACTTTCTTGCTTAGTAGTGCAGGCTGATAGCAGAATATCAAGTAAAGTTTTAAAGCAGATGTGGAATTTGTGGGGACCATTCATGTCTTCAGGTGTTCCAATAGTCTGGTCTAAGAATTTTGTTTTCTTCAACAACATTTGATGTAGTATCCATAGCCACTGTTCTGTCTTTATTTCTCTTCTTAGTCTACACAGTTAAGACTTGATTTTCTAATTTATGCTGTCCTCTGAAAAAAGGAAAGCTCTCATCTGCCTAGACAAAGATAATCCATAATGCCAGGTAAAGTTTAGTATTGTTGGTGTTCTCAAGGCATAGGGAGACAAGAATGAAATTCCAAGCAAAAGAAAGAAAATGAATGAAGGTTTGGAAAAGTATGACAAACTCTACAACAAAGACAAAAATTCCTGTGTCATTTCTTGACCCTGCAGTAATTCCTGAACCACTCTACCGTTCATCAGGAATATTCCTGGCACAGAGGAAATATAGTTATTTCAAGATTCACTTTAGTTAAGATAAAAATGTGTCAGACCAAAGAACTATTATAAAAATAATGCAGTCTTTATAAATAGACCTTTGGCACATGCTATCATTTCTTTTTGTATTCTATGTCTGTTTGCTACATATATGATGCATTGTGGGAAAATTTGGAAATGTATTTTGTAGACATAGTTGTTGATTAAATAATTTCCAGACTCAGTGTCTTAGTCATTTTTCTATTGCTATGACAAAACAGCATGAATAAGGAAACTTATTAAAAAAAAAAAAAAGCATGTAATTGGCCTTCTGGTTTCAGAGGATTTGAGTCCAAGATGGTGTTGTAAAGGCATAGTGACAGGAATACTGGGAATTCACATCTTAATCTGCAAGTAGGAAGCAGAAAGAGAACACTAGGAATGGCATGAGTCTTTTGAAACCTCAAAGATTGCTGCACTTACTGACATACCTTCTTCAACAAGGCCATACCTCCTAATCCATCTAAAACAACTATCCCCAGGCTCGGGCCTTATTTGTGAGCAGTTTCCATTAGTACGCCAGCCAAACAATAATAATGTTTTATTCAGACATCAAATGAACTTCCTTTCTACTTCTGAATTAAAAGGCAAAAATTCACAACTATTGCTTTGCAGAAAGGCATTCCAGGAAAACTACAATTTTCTTTACCATTTCCTTCTCATCCAGAGTTCTCCCATTTCTCCCACCATGAAAATAAATGTGTTTCCACAAAGCAAGACATTCCTACTTTGGTCTTTTAGTTTCTGTTTTTTAATACTCTTGATCTCTTATATATGTTTCAGAATGGTGCTGTGTCTCTTAGACATGAAGTTCCCAGAGGGCAGAGGCTCTGCTCTTTCTTAGTATAATTAATGGATCATGATGCACTACAAGCAGCAAGGTGTTTAATCAATGCCTTAATACTTGGAGATTCATATATAAATAAAGTGGCCATGTACATGATCATTCAAACTAGGACATTTCTGAGAGTGAATGGGGGCATGATTAATAATTACTCAGGGACAAAAGGCATAAACCAGCACTGCTCTGGGCAGAACATGGAGTTATTTGTTACACTTTTGATTCAAAGGGTATTCTTCAGAGATAACCACATCTCTTGTAATTACAAATTACATCGTATTGTGAGTCAGGCACCATTTTCAAACAGTGCAGAAAGAAGACTCTAAAAATGACTCCAAAAGAATTACTACAAATGTTTACATGCATGTAAAATGAATTATCTCGGTGTAGTAGAGTCTAGTAGGTTACCATTCTTGCCCTTACTACTTTTCATTTTGGTATATAACTATCAGAATGGCACATCATTCCAGCTCTATTGGAACTGAACTCACTTAGCAAAGGCTATACTTTGAAAAAAAATAATGAAAACTTCTAGAATCAGGCAAATAAACATCTATTTATTCAGCTTCTTTCAAAGCTTGCTTCTTAGAGGCATTCGTTTATCAAGCATATTAATGCTTCTAGGAAAGGAATTATTTTTCACATGTTTTATATCTATTCTCACTTTCTAATTATTTGACATACTTTAGAATGTATAGGAAAACTTCTCAGATAAAGCCTTTTTGCTGAAAACTGAGTTACAAAAGTTTTGCTTGTCTGACACAATAAAAATTGAAACTGACAAATTAAAGATATATTTCACACTTTAATTCCACTTATTTTATTTGAATCCTTTCCTGATGTCCTCACAGTACCAAGATGATAATAATAATAATAATAATAATAATAATAATAATAATAACAATAATACAAAACTTCACAAGATTTTCACAAAAATAATGGATACAAAATCAGAATGTGATGTAAACCATTTAGTATTCGGCAGTGTTGGTATTGACAAACAGAGTCTGTAGGGCGAATTTTCTATTACATTAAAGCGTTTCCATATGGTTATTTTATTAACATGTTACAGATGTATTAAGATTTGACCCATTCATGCTTCTCTTCCAATCATTCAAATATGACTATCTAAAATTATCTTATTTCCTCTTGATTGTTTACAAAGGAATGAAAAAGGGAGAAACATGCACAGTATTTTAGCTCAAATTTTCAAATTAATTCTGGATAAGGTACTTGGAAGGTAATGTTAAAACTTTTGTTTCCTGATTTTAATCTAAAATATGCATTAGAAATGTTAAATATGTTATACCACTTTTAAATTCAACAAAGCTCAGTATCACAATCTAACCTGAATACTAAGACATCTACACTTGTCCCTCACTGGTCCTGTTGCTTAAATTATTCCAAGTAAAATAAAATCAATCTCCAATCACCAAGAGTCTGTTTCGTTTGTTCAGACCTGTATTGGTCTTTTTAATGTTTATTAATGCTATACCACTATTATTTTACTCCCTCCTGATACTTATGTACACAGGCACAGAGCAGTCAGCTTCAAATCAACATTAGTTTCCACAGAAATCAAGTCAAGCATTTCAAATTTGGGCCACCGATCTCCTATAAGATTTCATTTGCTATTACCCACTACCACCACCAACATACTCAGCAGTTTTTGTATTCCAAAATGAAGAACAGCAGCTTCTATTGAAGGCTTACAATCAGTGCAGTTGAGTCTTAAGAGAAACTCAACATTCCTTTCAGAAAACACTCAATGTATGAGAGAGAGAATAAAATAACATTTATCCTTATATCACCTTTG
The DNA here is from genome assembly GCA_030556225.1 of Cricetiscus sungorus. Lineage (NCBI taxonomy): Eukaryota > Metazoa > Chordata > Mammalia > Rodentia > Cricetidae > Cricetiscus > Cricetiscus sungorus. Next base: position 39,102,206 of record JANBXA010000726.1, read on the forward strand.
GGTTCAATACCTTCATGTATGGTTTTACTTTACAAAAAATATTTAAATAGCTAGCAATTCTAGAACATATAAATAGGATCTGACTTATAAGAGGTATGTCTATGGCACCTTTTGAGTGCAAGGCAAGTTAATATAAAAGTTATCATGCTTGTTTTACAGACACTACTCAATTTGCATGTGTATATTCTGAGACTTCTGTGGTTTTCTTTTTATTACTCATAATTATTTATTAAATCTTTAAGAATTTCACATCATGCACATCAATCTGGCTAACCTGTCCATCCCTGCATATCTGTCCCTCACTACTACAGCATCCTTCCCCCAAATGGAAACTTTTCCAAATAATTAAAAACAAAGCAAACAAACAACAACAACAAAATCACCTTACTCCTCTGTCCTTCCTGTCTCTTCCACACCTCTTCATTGATACTAATGGCATAGGGAGCTGTGATGTGCCACACAGGATACTCTTTTATCTAATCAGCTCCATCTAAAAAATGTTCACTTTAATGAGTCACTGGTTCGAGGCCTCTGATACACCATTGTCACTGGACTCTCACAGAAACTTCTCTGGGATATCCCACTGTTGCCACAAGTCATGGAGATCCTGCGGTTATTATTCAGCAGGATCAGTCCCTTCATAAAATTCAGCAAGTCATAAATGGGGTAGATGTCAGGGTGGGCCAACCCAAGGCCCAGAATGTGGATCCAGGTGGTAGCTAACCTGGTCAGTTTGGTTTGTTAGGACACCCTCCACCTCAAGAAAGGTGTGGACCCAGAACTCCTAGGCCCATGCCACTTGGGCCAGGTCTCCCACCCCCATGGTGAGGGGTGGGGCCATCTCTTCTGGGTGTTGGTATTGGGAGCAGCTCTCCTACTGCAGTGCCCAGTGAGGGGCAGGGCCAGATACCCCAGGTCCAGTGAGGAGTGAGGCAGGGCTCAGACTGCCCTCATATTTCTAGATGCTTGGTTCCTATGCCCCCCTGCGGTAACAAGAACCATGGACATCAACTAAGACCCTGGATGCTGTAGGGCCATGGACCCCTACATGATGTGACCATGGTCCTGGGCGGCAACATAGGTCACCCATATTAGTCTGGCACCAGTGGCATCATGACCCTCAGATACCAACAAGTTCTCAGGCGGCATCGGCATGGTTCTTGGGAATAAATAACAAGAACCATGGACATCAACTCAGTCCCTGGGTCACAGACACAAACATGTCCCTCAGCAGCAGCCCTGGCCCAGCTGATACCATGGCCCCAGGTGACAGCGCAGAACACTCAGATAGGAATGGCCTCAGCAGTGGTATGGCCCTAAGACTCCAGCTTGGCCACAGGTCCTAGACATCCATGTGGCCTTTGGTGGTAACTTGGGCCATGCATGGACATCAGCACAACCCCTGGCATGTTAGGACCATGGACCCAGACATGATCCTTGGCAACAGCCCTGCCTTGGATGTTAGCATGAGCCCAGGTGGCAGCACAGACCACTCAGATCAGAATGGCCCATGCGGTAGCATACCATCAAACACAAACATGGTCCCAGGTGGCAGCCCACACTGCTGACATTGGCATGGCCTTTGATGGTACCAAGAGCCACATACATCAACACAGACCCTGCCATGATAGGGCTATGGGGTTTTTGTTTATTAGCGTTATTTCAACAAGGTAAATACAAGAAGCATCCTGTCACATGTAACTTTTGCAGTTGACTGATTTTGACCACATATACCTTAACACTTCTCCAATGGAGAGATATGTCTAGTTCTTTGAATTTTGGTCAATTTTGTGACCTTTCAACTCACACAATATCATAAGCCAAGAAATTAAAAGATGGGTAGCTTTCATTTCTTATTTATGGGATACTTGTTCTGATGAAAATAACTATCACAAAAGAAAATTACTCACAAAACATACCATGGCATGGCAAGTATCATATTACAATTTGGAGTTGGCTACATGGAAAGAAAAATGTCCAGCCATTCCACCGCTACTTTTCCTATCCCAATTTTGACTTTAGATACAGGCATGATGATGGTATCATGATATCAATCCCTATAAAATCCTCAGAATATTCTAACTCCACTTATCCTAGAGCATCTTTGTGAATCTGAAATTGACATCTGATTAGCTGGACCCAGTCAATCTACGGAAACATGTAGATACAGTTTAAAAAGTCATAAGTTTTAGGATGGTTGGTTATTCAAAAAACAGTGCATAGTTTCTGAAAAGGCAAATAAACAACTTCTCAAATAACTGAGAATGGGTAGTTCTTTATAAGAAAAACCACCTCATCAAATTTGTTTTCTTGCATTCTTCACATAAATGTATATTCTATCCTCTAAATTCTTCTCCCAATAACAACAAAACAGAGCTCTGGTTTTTTAATATTCTTTGATCCACTTGCATTTACATTTTATATCTGCATGTTTCCTTGAGAAAATGTACAACTTACAAACTATAGCTTTCTATTATAACATGAAATGATAGTTTTTTTCAAGAAAGCAAATAGTCTACAGAGAGCTCATACACACCTGTAAACCAAGTGTTACTTAAAACATGATGTAACATTTTATCTACAGTGTTAAATCCTGGACTTTTCAGGGAAATGGCATTTAAGAAGTAAAGATTTCTTCTATTCGCTTTTTAAGGCAAGCTATTTCTCACTCTGTGTAGGCTTCATTTTAACAAGATATTTACTGGAAAGTCCTCAGATGAGTTCACATCCCCATCCTCCTGTCCATTTCATAAACTTTACAGAGTGTGCATGTTTTCTACCTTTCTTGTTCTAAAATCTCCACATAGGAAAGTTAATGAACAACTAGTGATTCCTCAAGTTATAGTGTGCTTCAAATTCTAAAACAGTAGAGATGCCTAACCTATTTGGTTTTAGCTTCCCAGAGTTTATATCCCCCCAAACAGCCACTTTTCAGTAGATAAGTTTTCCCCACACACTTTCCAGAATCTATTTAAATCATTTAATAAATTACTAGCTTGGTGTTTTTCCAGATACCTATGTTATGGAGTTTGGACGTGCATAAAACAGTTCAGATTGCTGAAAAGCAAAGTTCTATCCATGAAAACTAGTTTTCTTTTTCCATGCATAACTGCATTAATTCAATAACTTTCCTAAAATGAGACTGTGCATATATAAGCAGATAAATAATTAGAAAGCACATAAATCATTACTTCCTAATGTGACTGCAACTAGATTCAATGCAATTTACAGATAAATATGAGAAATGACTACCTCTTTTACTGAATTAAAACCAGCAACATTTCAATGAAGAGAAATGAAGACTTCCATGTCCATTTGCAAAAAACAAACAAACAAACAAAAAAACCAAAAAAATGTCCAGCATTGTAAAGAAAGATATAGATATATCTTCTTTTTCACCCATTTAAAATATTATCTCATCAAGCTTAAAATAGCTATAAATTTAACGCAAGAGATTTATTTCAAATAAAATGAAGTTTGTGAGAGAAGAATGAGTTCAAGTTAGTGTCTTTAAGAGGATTTTATACAACCTTAGAGTTGATGAATTATACCATGCATTATAACCACTAACTAGAATGAGGATATTTATGAAACACTAAGAAAACAGTACAAGTCGAAGTCATCTAATACAGTGAAGTATATTTCACTATTACCTTATAAAATCAATTTGGAATTTATTAATGGAAAGTTTCATATGGCTTTTAATTGGGGAAAATAAAAAGACACAGTTCTGTGAAAGACTTTTTTTTTAAATTGAAAAACAACGTATTTTGAAAATGTACAATTACTAGTTCATATAATATGTTACATATACCAATCGAATGTACTGCAAATTTTGGTTTTCCAAACTCAAATTTCATCATTAGTTTCTTCTATGCAAAATTACCATGTAGTTCTGTGACCCTGTTTAGCAAATGCAAATTTAGATGATGAAAAGGAACAATAGAGATAACAAATGCAAATTTAGATGATGAAAAGGAACAAGTAGAGATTTGGGGGCAAAGGTGTCTTCCTGGGAAATAATGGATGAGTGTGAGGTTGTGTACAGGATTTCTAGAAGAAAACATGCCTTAAGTTCTTATGAAAGTGATTGGGAAATTGCAATTGATTCTTAGAGTTGAAGTGCTCCTTGGACTTAGCAATTTGGCAAAGGCACTAAGTCTGTCTGAGCTGTACTATGAAAGCCTCATTGTGCTGTTGGCTAGGAGAGAGTCTGACCAAGTTACTGGGCTAACATTCAAAGGATTCCCTTCCTGATTTGTTTCAGGTGTTGTTTGAGGTGAAAGCCAATTGAATTGTCAGAGCAAATGACAGGCATACTTATAGCTAGCTGCAAGTACTGTAAGATAAAGCAAGACTAGCAGCAGAGGTGAAGGAAAATATTGCAAGAGAGTTCAGGAACTCAGCAGGGAGAAAATGAGCAGTACTATAATTTGATTACCACACAATCAGTGTGCTCTACATACATTTTTCACATTATTTTAATTGATTGTAATGTTACCTCTTCTCTTCTGCTACCTGGAAAGCATGCCTTAGGTGCTATTCCATTCACATCTAGATTGTCTTCCAGAAGTTCCCTTTGAATTTCGAATGTTTGTAATTGAAAACTGCTTTCCTCAAACCTCACCCAAAATGAATCCACCATTATCTGTGACTGTGACCCAAAAAATGTGAAAATGTAAATGAGATCTTATGCACTAAGGTTGTCGACCTCATATCTTCTTAGAGGCGGCTAAAGTCAATTGGATACATTTAGAAAGTACACACACCATGCTGACCTGAACAAGTGTCATGATTTACAGCAGATGCGCGTAGTCTCATGTATCCAAGAGAAATTTATTTAGAGCAAAAATTTAGTGGTGTCGGTGATATTGTAAAGCAAATATCAACTTTACTTAGCAAAAACACCTACAATATTTCAATAAGTAATTAATACATTATAATAAAAAATAGAAATGCTGTGAGTGAAACAAGGTTTAGTTGACACAAATTTGTCCCTGACTTCCTTGGAAATGTTGGCAAGAAAATGCACATGAGGAAGTATCATCAGTTTCCATGGAAGATGTCTTTATTTGCTTATCTTTGTTTTTCAGTAAGTTCTACATTGTCTCATTTTATAAATTAATACATTTGTGCTATTTTTCTAAATTTATGTGCAAATTTTCACTACTCAAGCACTAAATGGCTATTAACTAGTAATTGATTATTATATAATTATTTAAATAATTAATATTTAATATGCACAACATAATACAATAGCACATCTATAATTAAAACTTATTCTTCTATGTAATAAAACATTTTGTATAATTTTGTGAACTTATATTTATATTATGTCTTTTAAAAGTTTGTATTAACTATAGGATTAGCTCATTTGGAAACCAACACACAGGTGGCTTTTTTTCTGACAACGTTAATGATTTTCTCTGTATCACAACATTACAGCTTTATTCTTACTAATTATTGATACACAGATATCTACATATATCTTGTTGTGAGCCTAGCCTTTAACAGCTGAACCACCTCCCCATTTCTACTTCATTTGTCTCAGCCTTGGGAGCTGTGGTATATCATACAGTGTACCCTTTTGCCCAAACAGCTTCACTTGAAAATGTTCATTGTGTAATGTGTTGTTTGTTAGGTTCAAAGCCTCTAGCTTTTGGTAAACCATCAATACTGACTCCTTAACCAAAACTCCTCTCAGATATCCTCCTGTTATCCTGAGTCATGGAGATCCTGCAGCTATGGTTCCAGTGGACCAGTTGCTTCGAAGGCTCTGGACGAGATGTCAGGGAGTGTCAACTCAAAGCTCTGAATGTGTGCCAGGGTGGTAGCTGATTTGATCGATCCAGGAAACTGCAACAACCCTTTAAGGCTATGGTCAGAGCCAGCTCTCCCACCTCATGTGCCCTCCCAAGTGTGTGGGGTAGGCAGCTCTCCTCTGAGGGTCAGGGACAGCTCTCTCAGGGTTGTTATTCCAGAGCCAGTGATGTTGGCATTGAGAAACTGACTTAGACTTGATTTCCAAATGGCTTCTGAGTTCTCTTGATTAGCTGCATGTGTAATTTCTTTCAAAATGTTGATTTTAATCTTTTCAAAAGAGTGATTTTCAAAACTCTTAAGAAAAAATCTGGAACTAAGAGTTGGGAAAGCAAAAGTTCTCTATATATGGCCAACTTGATTTTGCACACATGTATATTCAATATATTTTTACTCCCTTTCTAGTAGAAATAATCAAGAATCCTTAAATCTGCTACTTTTTCATACTTTCCCTTAGAACAAATCAAACTTTTTCCCATAGGTTTGAAAATTGATATTGTTATTAAAAACATTTGCCTTTATTAACAGTTAAAAGCAGAAAAATAATCTCTCTGACTTGTTATATATAAAGTTTTTTGAGTTTCACATATAACAAATAACAAATGTACAGTGTAAAATTATCATGAGCATGAACATATGATACCTACTAAAGCAGAAATATGAATAAAGTCTTACCATGACCATATCAATGATTCTCAAAGTCTGGTCCATGTGCGAAATGAATCCAGAGTACAGATCTATTTTGCCAAGCTATCAGATCATGAGTTTGTTGCTGCAAATGTACAGAGGCTCCAACATTTAGCCACAAAAGAGCCAGCACCTCAAGGTTCAAGCATTGCAGAGCCATGGTAACCTACATCAAAAGCAGAGATATCAATAAAGGTGACTTCTGTTTTTCAATAATAAGGAGAAAGGATTCACCCAATTACAGAAATTAGAATTTCAATGCTAACTTAGGCTATCAGCATTTGTCTATTCATTCAGGAGGTACGTTTTGGACCACGAAGTATTCTGCACAGCTATAAGCTCTAACTTGATCTTAAAGAACACATAAATGATTCATCCCTTCAGAGAACACACATACTAGCAGGAAATTAGATGATATACAAAATAAATAAGTAAATATTATAGTGGATAAGATAGTAAGCTGTGGCAGGTAGAAAAACAAAGTGAGGTTAGATTATATATGTACCACTAGGGTAAGACTGTTGAGGTGTTGAGGGAGAAGAAGCAGACAAATTCTGAAAATAAAACATAATTCAGATGTCTTTTGAGCAAAAGACTTCAAAGAATACAAGGAACAATATGAATATGGATTATATTGGCATTCAAGTGCACAGGAGTTCCAGAGCATGTGAAGCCAAGAACTAGGGGGAATGGGGAAAGAAAACGGAAGATATGAATCACTTCTGGGATAAACATATAATCTGGTTGGTAGGGGAAGTATTCAGAATGCCACAATCACAAAAGACTTTGTGCTTACTACTTAGTATGTCTGACATGGTAATGTTTCATGTTTGACAATAGCATTTTAAATGACTAGATACTTCACTGTCTCTCTCACTAAGCGGTTAGAGGGAATATTACACTTCTGTATTCTCAGCACTGAACAGTACCTGACAGAGCAATAAACTAATAAACTCAAGTCAACTAAAGGAACAATATTGAAGAGTACAGTATCAAAACTTCTTTGAAGTTATAATTTTTTCTAAGAGTTGAAAGATTTTAAAAAAAAAGTGAGGGCAGAAATTGTCAGTGTGCATTTCAGTAAGCAAAGTGAACTTTGGGTTAGCACCAATAGTGGCCTTCAAGGATAATGGGAAAGGAATTCCCTGCTTCATGATCACTGGGTTGGAAAAATCTCTGGGCAGGGCAATCTCAGAACAGTGCCATACTTATAAGACATAACTCTGAAGAAGTCATGATAATGAGATTATATTTATCACTGATAGTTATGTTACTCTTAAATCTAATATACTAGACTCCAGTTTTCTTGAATATGTTAAGCATTAAAGTTCTTGGTTAATCACTCCTATTTGGTCTACCTTCTGTGGTACTTTAAAATCAGTGAGACTACAAAAAGTCTAATAACAAACTATGGTCAAAGTTTAATCTCTAAATTTCCAATGACAGGTACTCAGTTCATTGAGTTGGATAAACAGACATTCATTGACACACTAAAACATGTGGAAAAAAGCTTTGTCAGGTGCATTTATACTATTATCATTAGTTTATTTGGTTATTATCTGGTCAGTGTATAGATTTATATTCTGGACCCTTCTAAACTGGAACATAAAAATTCTTTCTGCCAATTTTGCCAATTTTCTATTTACCAGCCATTGATTTTTCTAGTGCATTTCTAAATGGAGCTTGAAATTAACATGCCTTTTCCTTTTATTCACTTTCCTCTATCCTGGCAGCATCAATAACCAGTCCAAGAAGTGGACCTGATTTGTCACTAGGGGATGACTGTTGCTATTGAAACCAACCTGTTCTGCCATTCATAGCAAGGTTATTGAATATAAGATTTCCTGATGAGGAAAAAAAAATATTCCATCCCATTTTCTCTGCCCATGAATCTGTGCCCATCCTACATTTTAAAGAGAGATGTTTATATAGAATCAAAACAAAACTTTAAAGCTCTATAGATGAACAGGTTAAAAACTGGGAAGGATCATTTTAGACAGGGTCTTTTTACTTCCAATGTGTCTTCCATCTCCTAGTACCAAAACATACTTCTGCCTCTTTAGTTCCTGAAACTATAGGGTGTTCTTACCACCTCTAGTGAGAAATGCTTTTTTAAATCAAAAATTGACTTGTTTATACAATACATTCTACATTTTCTTTCCCCAATTCTTTTCAGATCCTCCCCACTTCGCCAGGAAAGGTTTTGCACTGAAAGTATAACCACAAAATGGCATTCTTGCCTACAGGGTCAGGATAGGTAGAATGTATTGGTTCTAGTTTTTATTTCCTTACTATACTAAAAAATCATTTTTGTAGAGTATCCAAATATATAGCAGAAATAATATAAAATAAATCATATAAGGCATCCATAAACAAACCAGAGATTAATCAAATATTTTGAGTTGTCACAATCAAATCTAATATTCTTTGTTAGAAATATTCATTGGTCTTCAGGAATATTATGTACTTGTTTCCAGCTTCTTGCCGAGACATGTGATTAGCATTCACCAATACAGAAAGAAGTGAATGATGCATGTTGTTTTCTATAACTGTTCCAAACCACCAAGTAATTTATCACTTGGCTCTTTTCCATTCTGAAATGAAAATGTCAGTCAATATCTCATACAACGCCTGCTCCTTTATTGCCTCAATTCCAGAGTGAAGAGGATATGAAACAGATTTACAGCCAACCTTAAAGCAATCCTAATAAAATTGGGAAATCAGGTTATGGATCTGTCTCAGTGGTAGAGTACTTGCCTAACATGTGTAAAGCCCTAGGTTCAATTCCCAGAACTGTATTTCTTTTTTTAAAAAATCAACATTTTAAGTCAATAAGAAAATAATATAATATCTGTATATTTTTTTCTTTTTTATTGTCGTGACCCAATATCTGACAAGAAGTGAATTACAGAAGAAAGGATTCATTGGCTCATGGTTGGGGGGGGGTAGAGTCCACCATGTCAAAGAAGTGATGACATCAGGAGTTTATAGTGTCATTACACCAAGGAGCAGTGGGCAGGGACAGTGGCACTTAGCTGGCTTTCTTCCCTACTCCCTTTTCTTATCCAAATAGAAGCTGCCAACCTGAGATACAGTGCTGACCACATTCAAAGTGGATCTTCCCTTCCTTGGTTAATTTTCTCTAGAAAATCTCTCATAGACCTACCTCACATTGTACCTCACTAATGCCCTTGGTATTTCTGAATCTAAGTAAATTGACAATATAGATTTATCACCACAACTTCTATGAGGTAAAATACTATTTATGTCTGAAGACTGCAACAGACAGAGTGTGTACAACTTCTAAACCCATATGTTGATATATTAACCTCCATTGTAATCATATTTGAAAATGACTTTTTTGGGAGGAATTGTAGTTAGGTACTAAGAGTGGAAGCCTCATAAACAAGGACAAATGCCCTTATGCATGAAAATTTTTCTATGATCCAGAAAATGGCTCTAATTTGATTTCAGATTTTGAGTTGTTAGAATTATGAGGAATAAATTCTTGTTGCTTTGTAGGCTAACAAGTCAAATGGTACTTTGTTTTATACATAATATATATATATTGTATGCATATATATACATAAATATGTACATATGTGTTTACGCATTGACTTGCAAAGGGGTTATGATTTGAAAAGCACATACTTAACTGAAAGCATGGTGAGTGGGTAATGTATTTGATAAATGAAGTCTACCAATCATCATAGGTAATTTGAGCCTAGACTAAATATGCTCAAAATATTACGTTAGCTTACACTGAGGCATAATCATGTAACAAAAAGCATACATGGTGACAAACTATTGGGTGTCTTATATAATTTGTTGAATATCCACATACAAAAGCTGCTGGTAGTGTGAAAACTTCAATATATCAGGTATTTACCTTTTTGATCATATGGCTGTTTGTAAGCTAAATCATGATGTCACTCCCAAGCACAGCAAATGAAAAACAGATGGCTTTTACTAGCCAAGGAAAATATTACCTTTGAATCATCATAAAAGTTGAAAAAATCATAATATAAATCATAAGTTGGGGGAACTACTATATTCATTATATGTAAACTACATATATACATGCATATACACATAAATTTATTTTTACTTTGAAGTTTCTTTCATATTGCTTTACTGTCTCTGGCTGCCTGCAAATTAATTTTCCCATCTGTTGGTTTTGTAGAGTAGCATTTTCAGTGTTGAAGTTTCTCATATGTTTTATAACTTTTATGTAAGATTTCATCTTTTTTGAATTTGTGAGCATACTTCCTGTAGAAGATTTGAATAGGACATGTTGGAAGTTGTAAGAGATGTCTCTGTCTCATTTCTTAGACTCACTAGTTGAAAACTAGTATTTATATCTCCTTATTGGCTATAGTATTACATAGCTTAAAGGTAGGTTAAGTAGTGAATTATCTTTAGTACCATAAACCAGCCAGTGAAGACTTTTTAGAAGCTAATAAATTTCTGGTTTTGGAGTTCATATAGGGAGTTAAAGTATAGCTCCTTGCCCTTTACAAAGTGTATGGCCCTGACAAATGCCTAAGGCATCTCTCTGAGATTCACTTCCACAGGCTTTTCTTGTGACTCTAGATATTTCTGGCTTTAGGAAAATTAAAATTATGTTTCTGTAAAAGAAAACTTTGAAATTATTTAAGCTCTAGGTATCAGAAAACTTGAACCTCTTCATGTTTTTAAACTATAGTGTATTAGATTTCAATACCCTAAAAAAAACTGTACATGTAGTCCAGGTTCTTCACACTTTCTTAAGCTCAATTATCACCTACATTTTAGCTTACTACTCTCATTACTAACATGCCATTATGGACTTTTTATATTTTCAGTTCTCACTCTTATATTATTAAACAGTTCATTCATTTGTAGCAGCATGTTTTATCATTTCTGATTTAACTGCCATCTAGGTCAGAATTGCATAAATCACTAAGTTATGTAGGATTTCTCAATAGCAGGTAAAGTTTAACAATGATCTAAGCATGTGCCATAATTGCTTTAGAATCATAAACATTCTACTTGGAAAATAAAACAAGGCAAAACATGATCTTTGATATTAATATATTTGTTATTTAATTGAAATCATAAATTTGACGTCCACAGAATATTTTTAAATACCTTAAAGATGTTAGTATCACGATGTCAAGAAGTTCTGATGTATGATCTTCTTTAACAAGGAATGGTCTACACCAATATAGCATTTATGTCTCAGTTTGTATTCTAATTACCTCTGTGTGTATCTCATTCAGAATGCTTCCATGGTCTTTAGGAATTTGGTTTTTACATAAACTGCCTCTTACACAGGGGAGTTTAGAATTAGGCACATCTGACCTAGTAAAACTCACTCAGGATAATGATGGGGCTGTGAACAGTTAAAATTTTAAAATAATACAAAGGTAATTCAGAGCCACCTCATTCACAGTGAAGATAAATAATGTCAGAGTTGGCAAAAATGTTAAATGTGATCAAGACTATCCCTCTGGAAATTGAGAATTAAAAAAGATTAACCTTTGGTACCTGGTTGTAAACTTCTACTTTTGTGCCCCAGGCTTATGAGAGTTGAAAATAATCCATTTTGATAAACAGAAATGCTAACTGCATCTTATTTTCTACAAGTTAAAATCTTTGTAAAGGCAGCTTCAGTATAAAAGAAAATTTTCTTTCATAGAAAACTGAAATATGGTATGTTTTTATTCAAATTGTACCTTTGATAAGTTAGTCTGATTTATTGAGATAATTATGACTAGATCTCCTCTTTCAGGGAATCCTTGTAAACTCTAAAACATGAAAGCCTTCATTCTGTGTTATTTCCTGCACTGTCTTTGGACTCTACAGGGAGTCTCCATCAGAAATCAGGCTTTTTCCAGATGCGGCTGCCTGACCTAGACCTCCTTAGTCTTTAGAACCATACATCAGATAAACATTTTGTGCTTATACATTACTCAATCTGTGGTATTCTGAAAACAGATATGGCAGATTGTAGGCAAATGGAGGTAGTAGTTGAGAACACAGTTTAGAATCTGTTAAAATCATGCACAGATCTCAGTTGTCCAAGGTATACTGTGACTTTGACCAGTTGCTTAATTCTCCAAACTCTCAGGTCCCAGGTGTAAGCTTTGGGAGTATATGCATTGCAAGTATCCAGATAAAATAGTGCTTGCACAAAGCAAGCACTCAATACATGTTAGCCATTATTACTATTCATAGTTAAATAAAAGGCCACAATCCAAGGCAATTTAGTGACACTCCCACTATATTTATTCACAAATAAATAATAATAAGTTTACTGTCCTTTAAAATAAAGCTCACTTTGAAATAATCTCCTTTATGCAGTTTTAATGTTGGAATGAGACAATATATGTTAAATAAAGTGCCCAGTCAAGTGCCAGTTATAACCAGTTAAAGAACTCAATAAATAGTCTCTATTCTTATAGTCAACAGTAGAAAAAATACTTTTAAGGAAAGATGTTATTAAAATATATTTATAATAGCAAGGTAGTCATAGTTAATAACATTATCATCCACTTTTCAAAACAGTAACTCACCAAAAATATGCAAGGTGATAGACATATTAATTACCCTAAATTGATCATTCTACAAAATGCTCAAATAATTCAGAACATTACACTATACCCCCAAGTGTATGAAGTCAACATTTGTCAATTAAAATTAAAACTGAAGATATAAAATGGGATGGATTTATAGCTATCTCTTAGAGCTGTGATTGTGAGACACTAAAGATATACAAGATATTTCTCCCATTAAACAAATATATAAGGATTGGAATTTTAAAAATCATCAATTACAATAACTTTCCTGACCATTGTAATGGAGACCTAGGAAAGTTTACATTATTCTCTACACCAATTAGTAGTTGATAAGAAAGGAAGTGACTATTAAGTCAAGTATATATTCAGAAGTGAAGAAAAGATAATTTAAAGCAACCTTAAAACATCAGTTTTAAACCAGAATGGTAAGAAAATTTCTGACTCCAGGGCACTTTGTGTCCTTACTGAGAAAGATTAGAATCATTATTTGACTGGAAACTATTTTTAAAGCCAAGGATCCATGTAGTATTCATTAGCCCTGCAAGGTAGACTTTTGTATTTGGCAAAATAAAATTGATTTGTATAAAAATTAATTGGCAGTGTAACTCATAGATAACTATAATCTCTTTCCCTTAGAAAGACTAATTGCAAGGGAACAGCATCACAGGAGATGTTGAATTTATTCAAATTTCTACTGCCACAAAATAGTACCAATGTTTCTTTAGGGTTCAAATAAACAACAATAATACATGTGTGATTAGGTTACAATGGCAGGTGCTTCATTGGAAACACGCTATCAATATATTGTAAATATCCTTGATAGTAGATTTCAAACAACAATAAAAGGAAGGAAATGGTTAGCTAATTTCTTTAATTCTCCTTATAGCATATATAAGTAACAAGGAGGGTCTCTAAAAAGGACAATTTATCACAGCAGAAGTATTAGTATGTCGAGGAACAATTGCACATATGGAAATTCAGAGCTTTGCCTAGGGAAACAGGACAACACACCAACATTCTAGGCTATCTTTCCAGTCTTCCAACACAGCTAAATTGTTCAATCTTGCAACTGGATTATTCCATTTGTGTCCCAGAGAAGAGAGCAGGACCTTAACATGCTTAAGACAGCCAGAATTTTCTTGAAATCACTTTCTAACTAGGTCTCTAGAATGTCTGCTCTGGGCTTGCCTCTCTTTAATCCACTATTAATACTGAGTGATATTTTCTCCATCATTGGTTCCTTGGTTCCTTTAAAGAAAAAGACAGAATTCTTTGATATGGTGTAAAATGCTCTACATCAGAGATCTCTACTTAACTTCCAGTTTAATCTTTTATCAGTCTCCACAAATATTATGGTTCACTTCCTAAATGTAGTTTATATCAATATACATTAATTGGTTCACAGGCTCGCTGTACTCATTGCAGCCCTTTATGATTTTTCAACTAGATTCTAAAATTACATTCTACCTGGTCTTCCTTCTTTTACATTTGCTCCTGTCCAACCCATTAGTCAACCTTCAAAGAACATTTCTAGCTTCCCCTATCACAAGCCTCTCATGGCTTTCCATTTCCCATAGGAAAAAGGGCAGTCACTCCTCATCTTGGTTCACCCATAGGAAAAACGGCAGTCACTCCTCATCTTGGTTCACAAGGCCCTTTTATATACTGTGTGTTGCACTACTAACATTCTGTTAAGTGCATCACTGTAGCTCTTTCATGTAAATTCATAAATGAGGGATTAAATAGATATTAATGAGTATTTGAAGAAAACTTTGATTATGCTGAGTAAGTCCAATAGTTAAGATTTGGTGAAAAACTCAGTTGGTGTTACATACACTGCTTTACTTCTTGCACAAAGCTCTCATCTTGTCTGTATTCTTGTTCTATTGAATTTTTCCATTCTCTAACTCTAAATGAACTTTCTGATTTTAATGGTACTGGGACTTGAACTCACGACCACTTGCATGATAAGTATCACTGAGTTATAGTTCCACCTCCTACAATCACATTTGCATAAGGACTTTTAGGTTTCCGGGATACACATTTTTCAAGGCACATTTATATATTTAAATTACATAACAATTGCTTCTGCAATTTTTAGTGTGCAGTGGTTGCAAAGTTTGGTGTGGGGGAAAAACCACTACTACATGCTAGAATAAATAGTGTCAATTGACTACTCAAGAATGTGGCCATATTCTGTACAGACACATCTAGAGAGAGCAAATTTGAGAGAATATAGCTAATTAAGATAAAAAGACTTACAGGTAAGTTTTCAAACACTAATAATGATTGCTTTAAGTTCAAATATGCAAGGTATGTAAGATAAGTGGTATTCCAACTTCTTTGGAAACTTATACTTGCTTTAACAAAACAAAAACCTAAACCACTTAAAGCATGTTTGCTATGCATCAAGATCTCCAGTGACTTTGATGATTAACTTTTCTGGTAGAGTCAAGGAGTAAATATTTTCAGTTTTGTAAATTTTAAGTTTAACAGAAGCACCAGGTAATATGTGAATGAATGAGCAGAGATATATTTCAATAAGACGTTACTTTAGAAAGATGTGATGTGCCATATCTGATTGATTCATGAGTCACAGTTTACTAACTGCAAACTATTTTTGACAATGAGTCATATTAAGTAAAAGTATATTTTACTCATAATCAAGTATATACTTATATACACAGTTGACATAAAGATCTAGCAAAGCATGGATAAGCCTTCCTATGTACAGTGTACTAGTTCCAATACCTATCATTTTCTCCCATTCAGCTGTTTTAAAATACTGTTTGTTAATTCAACATGGTGGTGTCACTTATTTGGGGCCCCAACTGTGCTGACATACTCAGTAGTAGAATATCCCTACTATTTACTGTACTGGTTGAGCACATTGCACTCCTGTCTGTATTTTGCCTTGAAAACGCTTGCATTTCTCCCACCTTGGCATTTTGCTAGAAGACAAACCCTCTCTGGGAAATGAGACAGTGAAGTAGGTTCACACCTCAATCATCTTGAAAGGTTCTGGACATGAGTTTTGCAATTGAATGTTAATATTTCAGACATTTGATAGCACTAACAAACGAAAATATCTAGCTCAATTCCAGCCATTTGCTGTATATTTCTTAGTGAGTTGTTCTTAAGAGACCATGGTGTTCATAAAAATGAAGAGAGGATATGAAGAAGAGTGAAAATTGAAAGCAAAGCAGCTTTTACTACTGCTACCACGAGGAGCTTATAAAACATGCAAAATTAGCCACTTCTGAGTGAGATCCAGATATGTCATGATTGTAAGAATATGTCATGATTTATAGGATCATAAATAAAATGGTTATGTCTTAGTCCCTTAAAACTATCTCCGATCGGCTGAGCTACATAGTAAAAACAATTGGAGAAGTGCTTTATGAATTAACAAATGTGCTCCTAACTTTTGCTGATAGTTCCTTTATTACAAACACAAAATAAGTTTACAGAGCATAGGATTACTGCCGCCAGAGAAGAATTTCTTAACTGTTTCTCAGTATTTAGTTCTATAATCTGTATCTGGATGCTTTTTGAGGTGAAAAATAACAGAAAGAATTGAATGCAGGTTTCTACCTTATGCAGCAGACAGAATGGTGAAACATATTCTCCAGGACACTATAATAAATGGTGATAAGTATCTCCCTCTCCAAACCCCACAAAGAAAGTGTTTTCACATACATCCATGAGTCATCAAATGATCATTCCTCAAAGGGGTAGAGCAGGTGGTTTTGCATCCTTGATAGAAAGGAGTTTGAAGATACCTGGGTGACAATGATCTGAGTAGGTATCACCTGTTTACATATTCAAAATCCACTTGACTGTGCTGTTCCAAGTTTCAGTATGAAGTATAGAGCCTGCCAACTTTAATTTGCTTCTTACCCACAGCTACCTCCTCCACATTAAGGCTATAATGTCCATCTCTAGCTAAATTTTTGATTTATTTCTCAATTGGTATAGAACCCATGCAGGGAAAAGGGGTATTATGGCATTAAACCACTTTCTCAGCTGCTCATCCCATTTCTTTATTTTGTTTATGATCTAACAAATAAAGCTTGCCTGAAGATTGGAGTGCAAAGATAGCCACATTTGTTAGCCATAGAGGCCAGGCAGTTTGGGGCACTTGGGACACAGAGGCAGGTGGATCTCTGTGAGCTCAAGGCCACCCTGGGCTACACAAGATTGATCCTGTCTAAAAGAGAAACAGAACTCACACAAAGGTACTCCCAGCACTTGGAGTGACACGCCTTTAATCCCAGAACTAACAAGGTAGAGACAGAAAGGGGTATGCCTGGGCAGGATAGAAGCAGTCTGAGGAGGCAGTCTGAGGACAGGACAGCTCCTTTAGTCTGAGGTAGAAGAAAGAGCAGCTAGTGGCTGGCTGCGTTGCTTCTCTGATCTTTTAGCTTTCCCTCACTAATATCTGACTCCAGGTTTTAAATATTAAGACCAAAGAGAATTTGTGCTACAATTTCTTTAATATATTGTTTAAAACTGTGTTCTCTCATACAATACATATCGTCTACAGCCTCACTTCTCTCCCCCTTTCCCAATCTCCCATCTTCTCTCCCCTAGATACACTCCTCCTCTGTTTCCCTTAAGAAAAGAGCAAGCCTCCCAGGGACATCAACTGAACATGCATAATAAGATGCAAGAAGACTAGGCACAAACCATAGGCTTGAGGAGGCAACCCAGTAGGAAGAAAAGGGTCTCAAAAGCAGGTAAAAGAACTACAGACACAAACACTCCCATTGTTAAAAGACCAATAAAACTCCAAGCTAATGAACCACAGCATTTATGCAGAGGACCTAGAGCAGACCCATACAGAAGACACTATTACCTCTTCCGGTTCTATGAGCCACTATGAACCTGCTTAGTTGTTTCTGTGGTCTTCCTGTTTCTAATAACAGTCAAAGCTGTCCCTACCTCTGTACCATTCCTTGAATAATTTCCTGAACAGGTAGTTTTGATTCTGTCTCAACATATTAAGGTAGCTTCACTAATGTCTCTCATACTCAAGAAAGTATATTTTATTGTAAGTAACGATCATAATGCAAGAGTAGGATAAAATGTATTTTACTTATTTTTTAAAAAGTAAATTGGAAAGCTTTGAACAATTTTATTGGTAATTGTATTTCATTTGTTAGGGCTGTAAAAATAAAAAATGTCACATACTGCATACTTTAAGCAGTAGAAAAGAATTTTCTTGAAGCTCCGGAGAAAATAACTGGGACAATAATATTAGAAATGGTAGTGTTCTTCCTATACCTTTGTGCATTGTTCTGTCTATAACCTAATCTATTCTAATAGCATTTGAGTAACCATGACTTTATTCACAGCTAATTATACAAGGTATGTAAGCGTCATAATCAATTGGTTCAAACCTATTCTAGAGGCTTAATTTCTTTTCTTCCCCATTCCCCATCTTGTTGTTTTTTATTTATTTATTTATTTATTTATTTATTTATTTATTTATTTATTTATTTTTATTTTACATGTTGATCCCAGTTCCTTCTTCCTCCCTCCCTCCCCCACTCCCTCCCTCCGTCTTACCTTCTCTCCCCCCCTCACATGATGCTGATCACTCTCCCCTCCCATTTCCCCCCATTCCACATGGGGTCATGTAAATCTGACAAGTCACTTTAATTTTGACATTAAGCTCCCCTAAAGGTTCCATGTCTAAACAATTCCTATTCTGTCAAGATTGAGGGCTAGAATATCTACATTCAAACTCTGGGGTAGAATACAGTTAATAATAGTAGCCAATAACTTCTCTAAGGCAAGTAGCTCATTGTTGCCCATTAATATGCCTTGTATCAATTCATTTCTTTCAATACATTTATTTATTTCATGTGTTTGAATGTTTTACCTACATTTGTGTATGTGTATCACATGAGTCTTTTGCCTATAGAGGCAAAAAGAGGGCATTGGATCATAGAAAGTTGCAAGTCATTACGTGAGTGCTCAGTTCTCTTAACTGTTGAACCATCTCTCATGCCCAAAATTCACTTCTTTAATGCCAGTTAAAATAGCTCTATATTCCAATGTTTTTCCAGATACATCTTACACTTATTTTCTACATTTCAGCAACAAAACATTTCTAAATTGTACCTTGACATTTCAACAAAATCCTATTTCTTCTTTAAAACCAAATCTGTTTTTTTCTGAGCATGTCTTTTTTGGTACACACATTTTTTCCCTTATGCAAAAATATTATATAACCTACCACACTCTGTGCATATATGTGAGAGGGGGGAAGAGATTATTGAAATAACTTAAAGGTCACTTATTTTATGTCCTGAGTGTTCACATATGCCTGGTACATATGGACATATAATAAATTCTTGTTAATAAATTGATGAATATTTGGGTTATTAAATGGCACTCTTAGAGGTCACTTTTAGCTGTATAAGACTAAATCCAAAAAAATTTGCAATTAAAACAATTTTTATAAATCATTTTTGAGAACACCATTACTTATAATTCTAGACATACAAGCCACTGATGCTATTTATACTTACATTTGGTCAAAACAGGAGATTCTAGTATTTTTTGGTAGAACATTTAAAGTGCAAAAGCATTTAGATTGCATGGCTAACAATAAAATTTTGGAAGCAAAGATGAAAACTACTAGGAAGAAGTCAATTCAAGATTTTGCAAAGCCACAATTACATGCCAAGAAAGACAAATTCTATGGAAGGGTAAAGGAAAGTAGAAAAGTTTCAGCATGAGGGGATATTGAGTTTTTGACTGAAGTACTCATTAGTAACGGTTTTACCTTTTTCTGATCCAGTATTCTAATTCAATTAATTTCTTCCTACTTTATAGGTGTGATTACTCATTGAGACCTTTTGTTTTGTCTTTTGCTACTAACCATGGAAGGCAGGATGTCATGCATAATAGTTAAATGACCTCCCTATATCTGTAGCCCCAATATGATCTTTTTTGTTTTGTTTTGTTTTGTTTTCTAGTCATCTTGTTTTTAGTATATGCCTCATGAAAAAAGAATGTTCTATATATTTTTGGTGAATAGTATGTCAAAATTGTCTACAAGAGTATCTTCTTTTTAAAATTTATAAAGGATATCATATAATATGAATATAGAGAAAAAACTGGAAAAAACCCAAGTCAAGCTAGCTAGTAAAAACATCACAATAGAGTTTTTTCCCCAAACATATTGAGATCGATTTTCACCATCTAGTTTGAGATAGATTGTTCAGTATTCCACCAGTCCCTGGGATATTGAAATAATAGTATTGCTAGAACACTTTTATATCAATGTTATTATATTTATGACATGGCTTTCTTATAAGCACTCTTTTCCAGGTTTATTTTTTCTTTAAATAATATAAGATGTTGGAGGCTGAGATAATTTAACTCCGACAACTTTAAGACCCTCCCTGGTACCCAGGCTGCCTGGCTAGAAGACTATCAGCAAAGAACTCTGGTGGATTCTTCTTATTGATGTCTGGCTCCTATGAGTAGCCTGTTGACTCTCTGAGGAAATTAACATAACCCCCATGCTGCTTGTTACCAAAGCTTGAGTATTGCTACAGAAGACATAGACAATGCTACAATAGTTGCAACAACTTGCTCCAGATATGTTGCCAACAGAAGTGTTGGTGAACTCTGGATGATCATGCAAACCACTATCACTCAGGAAAGAGGGCAAGCACTTCCCCTGGTGACCCAGCAGAAGGCCTAAAAAATAGTGAAGACTGGGTCCTTCATTTTCAGGATCCTCTACCACATCTGATGTAAATACCTTCCTTACTACATAAGAAGGATAGTTCATTTTTTGAGTCACTGAGGAGAGGTCTACCTGTTCTACACTCTAAGTTAGAATTCTTAGAGCCAATAAATGGTTTCACCTAAATGCTGTTTCCTTGCCTCTTTTTGATATTATTAATTAAGGAGGCAAGACAAAGAGAACATGGGAGAAGCAGTATCAGATGAGATTGTTAGTGATAGTGACAATAGCAACTGACAAATAGCCAAACAATTTTGGGGCAGTAATTACAAGGAGCAGAGGCAGCAGTGAAAGATAATGAAGGAACAGAGAGGCTAGAAAGAATGAAGGCAAGCAGTTTTGAAGTGCCATAGATGTTGAGCTTTAATTGTCATAGCTCCTCAACACCCTAGGCTCAATATCTGTAATATTAGACACTGCAGAGCTGACAAATTACAGAATTCAAAAACTACTAGAGAACTGTATTCCCAGCAGGTGCTTTACTACTAGGTATTGCTAGTTGATATTTACTACTGACACAAAGTTGTAAAATCCACAAAGAAGGATTAAAACAGCTACTAAATGTTAGGGCCACTGGAGGTTAAAGTCCAGAGCAATAAGTCTCCAACCTGATAACCTAGAGACTTTAACAATAGGCCCCTCATTCCCAGGATGTGGAGAATAAGCCTCCTGGGCTGATCAGTCCAGCACGTAGGCTTTGGATACTCAAGGACCAAGACTGATGTGACTGGAACAACATCTCTGAACTGACTCATGATTTCTATTCAAGTAGAGCCAAAAGACCCCAGCTTTTTCAACTATATCTACTTCATGTTTAGATACAGGAAAGTGGTAGGGTTCATCACTGTGACCTATTTGTTTATATTTGTTACTGAATTGAAGAACAAAAATTGCCCTTTTCCAGCTTCTGGCTCTGATAAATGGGTCAATGTGTCTGGCTAAGTTAGTGACAGTCTTTGGTCCTGATAGCCTGACCCAATCAATCTATTTAATTTATTGATCAAACCAGCAGTAAAAAAAAAAACATTCTCCATTAAACAGGTTTATCATCTAGAATTATAGAGCTAAATGTACTTTTAGAATCTGAAATTCAGTTATCACATGACACACTGTCCATCTTAGAAAGAGGTTACAAAGAGAAAAATTAAAAATTAAAAAAGATTCTGTGGCTTTAAGTGATGACCAGGAGGTCAGCCTGTAAAACTGAGCTGTATTCTGCCTGTCTACTTCACTGAAATTGCAATGCAAAGCAATATTATCTCCAAGTAGTTTTAGGCTGATGCCTGAAGTTACAGTCATTAAACTGTATTACATGTGTTGTGCTGAGCAGGCATGCGATAGGCTGTGATTTTCTAAGGTCCATTATGTTCATTACAGAGAAGATGGCTACCTTTCTACACCAGTTAGAATAAATTCCCTTCCAATCCATATCAAATAATGAGTCTACTTCCAAATTACAGCTCTATAATACCAGTCTGTGAAAACCACAACACCTTCTGTTAATTAGGATTTAGGGATGATACCTCCTTTAACACATCTGTCTTTGGTTAACACTAAATCCTGTCGGGTAAGTCCTGCTACACATAAAACGTAGAGACACTGTACGATGTTGTTAGGATTTGATCTTAGGTCAATTAGAGTCTGAAGTTCATTCTCTTTTTATTGTATGTGGATTCAATGATCATCAGACTTGACTTACACATATATTGAGCACTCAATCAGCAGTGTTTTACGTATCACTTGGGGTTGTTTCATGTCTCTTTCACAAAGCTAAAAACATTTACTTTTTTGCTTCCCTTTGCTATTGGCTTTCCCACACCAAAAAAAAAAAAAAAAGATTCAGAAGTAAATAAATAAATGGCCATGACCAGGGATGTCCATGGATACATGAGTGTCATACAGGAGAATAGGAATTCACTCATGTTAACATAGCATTCAAGATGTGGGAAAGAACATTTAAAAATGATAGCACACACCCTAGCAGCCTCATAAGAAATAAATTTAAAAGCCATTTGAACAAAATCTCAATGGGAGAAGAACTGAGTAGGATAGGTCAATCAAGTCATTATGTGTTTAAATTTAGTGCCATACTACTGTTTCAGAGTTTTAGGAATGTGGGGAAAATATTACTCTCTGGTCTTCCTTGCAATACTGTTGTTATTTATTTTCAGCCAGCTATCCAGCTAAAGAATAACCCTTCCTTTTCAAAGGTTAAATGAAAGGTCGTTTGACTCTTGAAGATATTTGGAGACACTATAAGGGGAAATTGTTGTGTCCCCATGCCTCTCTGTGAAATATCATTCCGTTTATAATATGGGATTCAAGCTTTTTCTTACAAGCTATTTTTAAAAATAAAATACTTTCATAAAAAAATTTGAAACACATTTCACACCAAATTGAGACCAAACACATGTGTGAAGGTAACATAGATGATGTGTTAAAATTGCTATATATGTATGTGTATATATATATATATATATATATATATATATATATATATATTCTGGTCACCTGTAAATTCATTCAGAGAGGTTCTTAAAAGAGCCTTTCTAAAACTTAATAGAAACATAAATACATTTCAATATTATTTCCTTTTAGTTTCTAGATTTAATGTAATACGATGGGATTTTGTTTTGTACTTATACCTTAAAAGTTCTTGGTGTGTATGTTAAATGTTAAAATTATCTTTGTGCATGTATATTTTTTGCATGTACAGGTGCATATGTGCATGTGTGTAGAAGTTAGAGGTCCCCCTTATTTTTCGAGATGCAGTCTCTCATTGAGACCTGGAGCATGTCATCAATTAGAGTGAATGAAATTCATGTCCTGGTGATGTCTCCATATTTCAAGAACAGATATTATAAGATATACTACTATGCCCAGCTTTTTCAAGTGGGTGATGAGGATTGAACTTAGTCCCTCATGTTTGTGAGGCAACCAGGTTGCCAACTATGTCATATATCTTGAACTTAAGCTTTTACTAAACTTTGAAACATATAGACCTTGGCCTTTCAACCACTCCAGGTTAACAAATCTATTAACTATATAGGAAGTATGTTAGAGATTGGATTCTAGACTTTAGAATCATTGTTTGTCCATGGTCTTTATATTAACCACTACCATATTGAACTTGGTGAGGAGTGCAGAAGACAAAAAAGTTCTCAATAGTCAGGGCTGACTGATGAATGAGTCAGTAAGATGCATAAGAATAAAGGTCTGAGTTTGGATTCCCAGAACTTTGTCAAAACACAAGTGCCACACCCCAGTAATCTCTGTACTTGAGCAGGAGATTAAAAGGAGAAATTGATGGATATGGATGGCTAGTCAATCTAGTTGAATCTATGAGCCAAAATAAATAAATAAATAAATGAATAAATGAATAAATAAATAAATAAATAAATAAATAAATAAATAAATAAATAAATAAAAAATATTGGGGAGCCAGTAGATGGCTCAGCAGGGAAAGGAGGTTGCAACCAAACCTGATGACCTACTTTCAAATACTTGAACCCAAAATGTAGGAGAGAATGGACATATACAAATTTTCCTTTGACCTCAACACATATGCATGTGTGCATGGGCATACACATACACACACACACACACACACACACACACACACACACACACACACACAAGAAAACAAATAAACAAATGAATAAAATGTAATTATATGAAAAGGTGAGGGGGTTATTTGATATTGGCTGCTGGCTTACACACACACACACACACACACACACACACACACACATATGATCTCATAGTTATAATCTCCCACACCAAAATATATGCACATACCTAATCACATAAAGGAATTCTTAATAGTTGGGCAGTATTGTAGAAATGCCTGCATAGTAAAGACAGTGAACTTTAGAGACAGCAAAAACTGCAAGACAGCTAACTTTAGGAAGAAAATAAAATTTGAGGGCAAAAGTGACAGTTAACGAATTTGTTTCCAAGTTACTGGACTACTTAAAAGCATATTTATACTGCAATCTCACTTTCTCGTTAAAGTAAATTAAATCACAGATTATAAGTCCTCATACAGCATTGCAAAAGTCATTTCCTCTCAACTTTATCTTTCTATGAATCAGAGCTTTAAAATATTCTATTCCTGCTTAGCTACAAATGTATGTACTAATTTAATTTTTGAAGGTAAGTTTTACAAAGACCGCAAAAAACTACTTTGAACTGATGAGAATATGTGCACAGTACCATTCTGTGTAAGATACTAGCATTAAGCCTGTCAGACGGGTGTAAAGTGATGTACAAAATTAAGACAACACTGAGATAGCATACTCTCTAAACACTTGAGTTTACAAGTGTAAACTTTTAGAGGCATTTTAATCATTTATAACCTTTCAAGGTCACATGGAAAACAAGTCCCTTTGTGTTAGGGACTTGCCATGCATTTTTCACATGTACTTTTCTAGGCTTTTTTTCTGCTTCCTTTCCTTGTTGTGAGATTGATTGCTGCTCATTGACATAACAGATAGAAACTGAGTTTCGGGAGTGTCACAGACCTTGGGCTTTGAAATGATAAATATCTGAAGAGCAGGTGACTTAAAAATTTCTGTCTCAAATGGTTTGTAAACATTAGGCTACCAAATATCCTCATAAGAATAAGTATAGCCTCATGTAGTTTGAAATAAGAAGGAAAGTTACCGGGGGTAAGACAGGGCTCAAAGGAAGAATGGAAGGAGGAAGATAGGACTAGGAGACTCATAAAGGAGAAAGTACACATGTAAAGTCCAGTGCTTTGTTTGCTAATTAATTTTAAAATATTGGAAGGGGAAAGGGGGTTATCAAATTATTCCACTCAATAGTAATGTTCTTTGAATAACAGAATATGTTTTTATCCATTTTACATTATGTGAATGATCTTCTAGTGTATGAAGATTAGCAGCAGCCGTGGTTATATTAGTCAAAACTACCTTAGATGGAGTGTAAAATACATGCCAGGCACTGAGTCAGTTGTTTAACTCAACCTTTGCTGTAAAGTATTTTAGCTGTCCTCATCATCAGGAACTTAAGAGAGTCAAAGGGCATACTCTGGGCACTATAACTAGAAAGTGGCAGGGTTGAGACTTAGCATCAGGCTGATTTCAAAGCCTGTCCTACTTACAAACACACTCAAGAACACATGCCTATTAAATCTAGAGATACCTTGCTAGAAGAAATCTGAAGTATTTCCCATACCCATGGCTTAACCTCTGCTATGCTGACTGTTTAGCTTTCTGCATTTTGAGTTATAACTTTCTCATTACATGTTAGGCTTGGCTTCTAGGTCATTCTAGTCCAGATGGCAATTCCCTTTCCTAATTTCTAGTTTCCTAGTTTCCAAGCTAGTAGCTCTCTGAACACCCTGAATTCCTAACTCTGAATTTTCTGAAAGTAAGTCTGAATCTCAGAACAAAAATGTCGATTTGTGAGATCAGAAGATGGGCATTTTTTTCTATTCTATGGCAGAGATAAGGCCATACATAGATCAGAGTGAACAGACCCACTTCTGTGAAGGCTAGAAACCCACTCAGTCAGTGTTTCTAGAATCAAAGTATGTCATAGAATGCATCATGTTCACAAAGACTTTTGGCTGTTTTAGAAAGATGTGATGTTTGTCACTTAGGGGCTGCACTGATGGAATGGATATTTTCAAATGTGCTTAACAGTCCTCAATAACTAGAAGTATTGTTCAGCAAGGAAAACACAGTATTTTCTTTCTTACTACTCTACATCAGGATACAGATATAGAACATGACCCAGTCAAAAGACTATTGTTGTAACTGCTTCATCTTCACTCCTATTTTATTCTTTTCTTAGCCTTTTGACTTTCTTAATTTATATTTTGTTTGCTTCCATTTAGATATTGCTTTGCAAACATTCTCATAAATTTTTCAAATACTCTGTCTTTAATGCATACTATTCTATTTATACTACAACATCCTGAAAGGCAAAACGATTCTTTCGTTTGTAATCAGCCCTTACTCTGCATATGGTGGTGTCTCCACACATGCTACTATTACTGGAGAGTGTCCTTGGTTGTTAGAAACCAGATTTGTACTCGGGAAGTGAACAGAAAAAGGCAGAACATTTTTCTGAATGCTTTCCCAAATAGCCTGTGTGGAAGTACGTTGTGCTTTTTCTGTTTGTGCATGGTTAAAACCTAGATGATGACTCATGGAACAATGTCACATTTCAGTTTTAGGAGTGATTATAAATAATTACCTCTGGGCTTTAGTTCAGGAAGCAAATGGAAAGTTTGAATGAGTCCTTTTTTCCCCACCACCACTTTAAAATACCTTAATAAATGCAGTCAGGAGCACCTGATGACCTGCACAGCTGTTTTTGCCTACCTGGGTAGAATCAAGCACACGATCAAAGCTGAGTAACTGCATTCAAACCCAAGTCACTATCATGAAAGACGTAAATAAAAGAGTTCCCACCGATTCATGCCAATTTAGCTATTTTGATGATGCACAGATTTAAGACAGCTCCATCAGCTTCTCTGTGTTGCCCAGATGATTCTTCCACAAACATTTTTAATAAGCAAATTGTCATGTTCAGACCTTAGTAGCCCACCCCTGCCCAGAAAACAATTTCAGAGTCTACTACTTGTTGTTACATTTCCATCACAGTTGGATGCTTTCCTCTACTGCTGTGCTTTTTCCACTCATCTTAATCACAGATGTTATCATTCAGCTACTCACCATAATTTTCAATGATCTTTCCCAACATACACATTTGTTAATGCCTTTTAAAATTTACAGTTGTTTTATATCATAAATGCCTCCCCACCCTGTAACTGCTGTGCTCCTCTTCACCAGTTTGAATTGGCTAAATTAAAGTCCTACTTTATAATAGTTTCCAAACACCAGTCTACCATTCATGAACCATTGTCCCTAATAACACTGGAGACATTCTAGGATTTTGCAGCTTTACCCGATAACTGTGATCACTTTACCACTGACTCTGTAACTATATATGTAACATCCTGTGATAGTTTGAATGTAATTGGTACCCAAAATCTCATAAGGAGTGGAACTCTTATGAGGTGTAGCTTTTTGGGAGTAGGCATGGTCTTGCTAGAGGAAATGTGTCACTGTGGAGAACCTGTTTTTTGAGGTTTCCTGTACTCAGGATACCTGCCCAGTGTCTCAGCGAACTTCCTGTTGCCTGCAAGATGTAGGACTCTCAGCTATTTCTCCAACACCATGTCTGTGTGCTGCCGTGCTCCCCACCAAGACAATAATGGAATGAATCTCTGAAACTGTAAACTAACCACTCCAATTAAATATTTCTTTATTGCTGTGGTCATGGTGTCTCGTCACAGCAACAATAGCCCTAACACACACATGATCATAACATTATCTTTTCTATTATACAAAATTATATATAATAGTTCCCATATCAACAAAAGTGTAAGCTTTACATAGGCAAACACAATGATCAATTTTTTTAGTATTCTCCCCTATAATTACAAATAAGCAGTTTCTTAAACACCTAACTTAAATTACAATTTAAAACTTTCTGTTGGAGTGTATTTGTAAAATGACTGCATGCAGATATGCAATCTTGAGTCCACAGAAGAAAACAGGAGTCAAGTGGACACCCATTAGTTACCTAGGTTCTGTGTATTTGGGCTGCTGATGCTTCACAACTGTACTTGATTTGGGAACTGAGATGAGTCACCTCCCTTGTATATTTCATGAAAATTTACTTAAAGTCAACCCATTACCAAAGAATGACACATATAAGACACCAAAATCCCTCTCTCTTACTTAGGATCAAGGTACACTTACAGATCTAACTCATGTTTCTGTGACCCCTAATGTGATCAAACTATGCTTTTCCTGATGACATGTCCTTCCCTTGTTGTTTCTCCTGCTTTATCTTGTTCTTTTGGCTTCCTAGACACCATTTCATCACTAAATTATTTACCTAAGAATCCTGGTCTCTGGCTTAGTGTTTCAGAAATGTACATACCTATGACAAAAGTATGCCTGAAATGGGTCTTCAGTGATGAATATTTATAATTGCTTCTTAGCAGAAAATGTTGGACAAACTATTAACAGGCAATAGAGCATCAATAAAAGTTCTTACTGTCCTTGAAGACAAGCATACAAAACTTTGGGATGACTTGCTATCAAAGAAGATCCAGCCCAATGATTCCCCAACCACTTTTCTCATCAACACAGTTTTTAATCTACTATGCTCACAAGGCAACAATGACTTTGAATTTCAAAGAGGTTAGAAGAATAAGTTCAAGCTTGGCAGTGAGGGTTAGAAAGGCTTCAGAGTTTATTCTGAATCCAAGCTAGTTCCACTTCATTTGATTTTCACTCAGAACCAGAAACAGCACATAGGCAAATTCTTCAAGGTTATCCAATTATACTGTGGAAGCAGAACCATTTCTCTAAATGTTTAAGACAGGATTAATCTAATGTAATATTTCACAATATAAACTTTGTGAGATACTACTAGCTACTCTTATGAGACTATATATATATATATTGTTTCATGTGTGTGTGTGTGTGTGTGTGTGTGTGTGTGTGTGTGTGTGTGTTTCAAGCATTTTTTATTCTGCTCTTTTCCTAGAAATTCCATGACAATGTAAGCTCTAAGGAAGCAAACATGAAAAGCTCAATCTATAAACTTGAAAAACACTGATTATTTTATTTTTCCATACCTATTATATGCTATCACTGAGATCTAGAAAAAAAGATAAGCTATCTTATTATACTAGACTGTTACTTTGTGTTGGAAAAACTATCTGTTGGAAAAATTACTGTAGTAATCTTTTATATTACTTATGTTTAATGCAATGATAAAAAAGCCTAGAACCTTGATTTTACACCTGAAAATGAAGGGAAGAAACAATAAGGATCATAGAAGCATACCAATAACTTGACTTTAATAATTTAAAGGTGTACCAATATATCAGAATATATACAAATCTTCTAAAGGATTGGGTTATTAAAAGTTAAAAGTTGTAAGAAAACTCCTAAAAGTTAAATTGGCATACTAATATAATATGTAACCCAGGCTTTAACTTTAGCAATGTTGTTTTGAAGATAAAAGACTTGTAGCCATAAAAAGATAAAGATTTACAGTAAAGACATATTTAGAGAGCAAAAGTAAGACCTCTAAAAGGTTTACAATGTGTTTAAAAGTATACATAGGCTTGTGAGAAAAATGAAACAGGATAAAGTGTAGAAGAAGAAGAAAAAAAGAAGAAGGAGGAGGAGGAGGAGGAGGAGGAGGAGGAGGAGGAGGAGGAGGAGAAGAAGAAGAAGAAGAAGAAGAAGAAGAAGAAGAAGAAGAAGAAGAAGAAGAAGAAGAAGAAGAAGAAGAAGAAGAAGAAGGAGAAGGAGAAGAAGAAGAAGAAATAGAGTAGCTGGGTGTGGTGGCACACACCTTTAATCCCAGCACTCAGGAGACAGAAGCAGGTGGATCTCTATTATTTCAAGGCCAGCCTGGTATACAGAGCAAATTCCAGGACAGGCAAAAGTACACAGGGAAATCCTGTCTCATAAAAGGAAAAAAAAAAAGAAAAGAAAAAGTAACAAAAAGCCATGTAAAGATGGATACATGGACAGTCTGGATACTGTATGCTACTGTGTTGTCTTTGAATTTTTTTGACTGCTGAAGAGATAGCAAGAACTGCTAATGGACATTTGTTATCAATGCTGCCAAACTAATTCAACTTATATTTTGAAAATGCTTTAACTTCAAAATTTAAATCTAAGAATATGTTACTTTGGAATAGAGATTTTATTTGTGTTTCCATTAAAAATGAAAAGCTGTGGATTAATATGTTTTGATGAAGCAAGATCCCATAAGGCAAAGGCCAGGTGATCCAACATTGAAATCACCTGGGACGATACAGCTTCAGACTAATAGAACCAATATTTGGCCTGGTTTCTGTTTTCTCATGATTCACAACACCCCCAAACAGCAGGAGACAAATAAGGAATTTGGGGGATAGTCAACTAAATTGATTTAGAAACATAAAATAAATGTTACAAATTTTATAACAAAATTTCAATCGATAACTAAGGGGGTATATTGAAATATTCTGTTTCGACAGAAGAAATGCATTAATTGCTGGAAACATAGCACATATCCAATTATATCTTGATTATATGATCAAAATATGTTGTATGAAAAAATTTCAACGAAATTCTAAATTGGTCAAAAAAGAATATGATATGTAGAAATTATTTGTCTTTTTGGTTCATTTTTGACTCTATACAAAACACTGAGAAAGTAATTGTATTTAAAAGGGGTATGACATCGATAGAGTGATGGCTCAGTATTTTAGGAGCATTTGGTGCTCTTGCAGAGGACCGAGGTTCACCTCTAAGCACCTGTATTGTCACCCACAGACATCTGTAATTCAGTGCCAGGAAATTCAACATCTTTTCTGGCCTCCAAGAACACCAGACATGCATGTGGTTCCTTGACACATATTCAAGCAAAAACTCATGAACATAAAAATATAAAATATTAACAAATATATTTAAAATGGTATGGTATGTAAAACAATTCCAAATCTAAATGGAAAGACATCACAAAAATCTAAAATAATTAAAAAGTAACAAATTTGCTATAGGGTGCCTATAGTTAAAAATGTAGACTATCAAGTTGAAGAGACTTATATCCTAAGACTAAACTTTTTGTGAACTGACAAGTTCAGTTTAATACAATCCATTTGTTTAACCTGAAACTATTTACCCAAGGGAAATTTGAAAATTAGAAACCTCATTAAACTGCATTTCTAAAACATCTAAACAACTATGAGAAAAACCACTTATCTTCCTGAGTCTCAGATTTGGTATTTCTTGCACAACATTTTGAGAGTTAGTTTTCAATCAAAATACCAAGTCATACCATATTATATAATGCCTCAATAGTAGATATAAAATGTTGTTAGAAGGTCAATTTGCTAGTTTTAGATAGCATTCTTTAAGAAACAGACAATAGATTTTCTACTTACTTTCCCATTTTGAGCATCAAATAAATATGAGTTCCATCAGAACAAGACTGAAAATGTGTTTCTTTCCATGAAATAAAAAGACAACAAAATTTGGAGGGAAAAAAACAAAGGGAGAACCACTTTAATTAAATCATCGAACAGAAGCAGGGAGCCACAGGTAAGCACTGAGCACAATTTCTGGAATTCTGTTGTAGAAAGGAAGAGTGATGTGCAAAGAGTTTAAAACCATGCTGGGGAAATCCACAAAAACAGCTGACCTGAAGAAGGGGGGAGCACATGGACTCAGACTGACAGCTTGGTAACCAACATAGGACAGAACCAGGCCCCCTGAATGTGGATGACAGGAGGCCTGTGGAGTCTCTGGGTTCTTTGGTAGTGGATCAGTATTTATCTCTAGTATATTAATGGACTTTGGGAGCCCATTTCTCCATGAAGGGATACTTTCTTAGCACAGATACCCCAGGGAAGCCCTAGACCTGCCCCAAATGGTGTGACAGACTTTGATGATCCACCATAGAAGGTCTTACCCTTTCTATGGAACAGAAGAGGGATGGGATTGGGGTCGGTGTAGGGCATGGGAGAATGGAAGGGACATGGAACTGGGACTGATATATTTTTAAAAAATTATTTCTAATTCAAATTAAAAAACACTTCAGTTAAAAAAGTCTCACAAACAAAAATAGACAAAAATAAAAAACTAAGTTTAACTATTGTAGTGGGGAAAAAAGACAATAAAGAGCCTCAAAGATGTATGTGAGGTGCTAGGTCAATTCCCATCATTTATCTAAAAAAATATTTAAAAAGAAGGAAGATATGCTAAGATGTTATATTACAAGATAGGTAGGGTCTGGCAACAAATCCCACCTTAATGACTGAAAATTTATTCTTTACATGACTAGAGAGCCCTTCCGAAAAAAGTCACAGTCTCAGTTGCATAACTATGCATAAAGTAGACCCAAGAACAAAACTGACAGAAAATTATGTCAACTTTGTACACTTTTATTCATCAAATAGCTTTCATGAAGTGCCTATTACTATGTAAGAATATGAATGAAAATAGTGTGTGTGTGTGTGTGTGTGTGTGTGTGTGTGTGTGTGTGTGTGTGTGTGTGTGTATACCTGTGAACAAGTAAGTGTAAGAAGACTATTATGTATTTTTTTTGCCCTGTTTGAATGTTGTCTTTTGGAGACCTGCACTATTTGGAAGAGGAAACAGAGGGAGACTGGATCTGGAGGAGAAGGAAGGTCGGGAGGGGTAGCTGGGAGGTGTGGAGGAAAGGAAACTGTTGTCATTTAAAGGAAGTTGGTTATAAATAATTAATGGTCATAGTCAATCTCTTTCTGAAGAAAAAAGGGGGATATGATATAGGAATGAATATTTCACATTGGTATGAATTTTGGTTTATTGATACAAATTTAAAGTTAATTTTGCTATACTATATGTATATTTCTATTCTTGTTTAAGGTATTAAGTTTATGCAGTTCATTTAAAAATGTAATATATAGTTAAGAAATACAAATTAATAGGCATCTATAGTAGTCAATCTTCCAGACATGTTAGTTAGGTTTTCTTGATATACAGAATTATATTTCAGATGGATAGGTAATTTTCAAACACTGCAAAGACCTACATAATATGGCAACTAAAATGCTTAAAGAACTTAAACTTTTTTGACATTGAGGCATGTCTGCTCCTAGCAATACCAATCTGCTTCAGTGAAGATGATGAGTATTGAAGAAACTCCATATGGAACTTGTTTTCTTTATGGCAATAGCTAGTCATGTGGGCAAAGAGTCTGTTCTTTCCTGAACTGCATGACTGTATGCTGTATAAACTGGATATGCATAACCCACAGGAAAGTGACTGCTGAAATTGCCAAAACAAAATGGGAAAGTCCTTTAGGGTTCCTGCTTCATGAAAGAATCTGACAGACATTCTACAGAACACAGAGAAAAAATGACTGACAAACTACCAGTACAGGCAGGACAGCTTCAAATGTCCTGCTTCACTTAGAAGTCTGCCAGACACTATAGTTCTATAGCCAGATACTTCTGTCATTTCTAGAGTTGCCTACAATGCACTTCCTGCTTACTTAGGTATATGACATCTTTCTGGTGTCTTTGCTGGAGTTGTAGACTAGATATCTATAGTTTCCCTGATTATTATAAAAGGTGAATTAGATACAAAATCTTAGGCTCACAAAGATAGGATAGATGATGTTTTCTTTAATTTTGCCAAATACAAATATACTAAATATTGTAACTTTAATTCTTTCCTGATAACTGTTTTGTTATATGCAATTTTACTATGTTAAAATCTTTTTTTATAAATTAGATAGACAATGGGAGATGATGTGGAATGTCCTTCTGTATGCTGCAAATATGTGCTGCTTTTATTGGTTGATAAATAAAGCTTCTTTGGCCAATGGCCAAGCAGAATAAATCCAGGATGGAAATCCAATCAAGGATGCAGAAAGAAAGAAGGCAGAGTCAGATAGACACCATGTAGCTGCCAGAGGAGTAAGATGGCAGAGCATTACTGGTAAGCCACGGCCACACATCAATACATACATTTATAGAAATGGGTTAATTTAATTGTGAGAGCTAGTTAGTAATATGTTTGTGCCATTGGCCAACCAATCACAATTACTATTAAGCCTCAGCATGATTATTTTATAAGAGGCTGCTGGACCAGGTAGGTCACATAATAGCTTTCATTTGCAACTTTACTTACCTGGTTTGTCTCAGAAAGCTGGATTTCTGTTAAAGGATCATCTGCTCTTCTACCAGACAAATTCAGACTTTGTAAAGTTAACCAATACATAAAATCATAAGAATATCTATGTGAATAAATTATTTGTGGATTATTCTGAAAATTTCTTTCCCTATTCAAAACTGAATAATATCTAATTTACATATTAAAATTAAAATGAGTAGAAGACGCTGGAAGACAAGGAACATATTACAGAAATAATGGGAAAATGTCAGTTTTAATCTCCTATTCATATAGACATCTGATTATCTGATATATATTTTCTGTACAAATTATCAATTTTATTTCTCCTTAATTCTCATATTCAAAAAATTGATGGATGGCGAACACATTAACTCAAAGTTAATTTTGGAGGTTGTTTTGTCTCATAATGTTTTCTCTGGGCATTTTTTTCTTTTATTTACTTATCATACAGGTCTTTTGCTTATATATAACAGTTTCCAATTTTATGATTTTAGGGTATTTCTCTGTGTGCCAATGTGTGTGTCTCCATGTCTATATGTGTCTCTTGTGCTTTTTCTTTGTTTTTTTTGTTTTCCTATTCATTTCTTTATTTTGTCCTATTCAGTTTATTTGTTTTTAATATTATTTTATTTTTCTTTGTTTTTTACATGTTTGTTTCCTAATGAGAGCAAACAAGGAAGGATGAGTATTTGGGTGTTTAGTGAAGTGGGGGTATTTAGGAGGGGTTGGCAGACATGAAACCATAATCATAATCAGAATACATTGTACATAAAAAATCTATTTACAATAAAAAGTTGATAAATTTAAAGTTTCTATGAAATCCACATGGAAAATAGAATATGATAAAATTGTGAGTGGATGTAAAAGAAATATTTTTCATCTAAATGTTATACTAATACATATAAATATATATGCTTTTATAGCAATGCAATCCAAGGCAGAAGTAAATTTAAAAAAGCAACTATCAGAATGGGAAAAAATACATTGTTTCTATGTGCTCATAGGAAAAGAAAACGGTGCTTATTTATTGAATCTCCTGGAGAAATTTGTCCATACAAATTTATTTCTGACTGAAATGCTCCAGTCTATATAGTTGGGAAAGCTAAGGAATAGTTTCTCTTTTTTATTATTAAAACAGTCATATTTTACATACCAATCCCAGTTCCTTCTCCTCCCACTATCCCCACCTTGTCTCTACCTATCCCGACTCCTATGAAGGAAGCTATTTGTTTCATGACAGTCTCAGTAATAGATTAAAGAAAGTTGTCTGTCCTGAACAACAATTTTATGAAAGAAACTGTCACCTGTCTAGAAAAGGCTCCCATTTCTTTTATAATCCTTCAGCTTAGAAAGACATACCAAGAACACCATAGCCTCAAATAAAGGAGAAAAAACAAAAACAATGTGAAATTAGATGAAATGAAGCACTTTACACTGACAATTGAACTTTGACATATAAAATAATATTCTTGTTTAAATAAATGGTTAGATGATGTGTTGAATGTTTTACATTCTAGAAACCAAAGGCATCATTAAATAAAAATATATTTCACTTTAAGAGCTCCATTTTTCAAGGAAAATGTCTATTTGCTTACTTAAAATTCACATGACAAGTACATTTCTAAAACAGTATCCTGAGGTTCACTTACTAATGCTCTACTACTGTATAAAGAAATTTCAAATGATATTGAACAACGCAGATGGATTCCTGTTTATGCAAAAGGAACATGATATACTACTAAAGAGGACAAATTTTAAAAGTTGCACTCTTTCTAATAAGGACCTTATTGTAAGTTGACAGCATGTTTACATGAGACTAATAAATGTCTATTGCCTTCAGTTACATGTAATCATGATAGAGTAACATAATGGGACATTTTAATTAGATGACACATAAAGAAAGCCACCTAAAATGGCTTTTGATAAGAACTTAGTAAAATCTATATGGATTGTCAGCTAAGAATAAGATGAATTTTAAAAAGAGAATTCTAATTATGGTCCACAAATGAGGTCAAGTCTCAGAATAAATGCATAGTACTCAGTGGTAATGGCAGCTATATGTAGAGTGCATGTTTTTTTTAAAAACCTAGCAATAAGTTATACTCAAAGGTTATGTAATTTCTAAACTAAAATACGGTTTAGAGTTCAATCATCTATATATGAATCTTTGCTCCATTAACTATATGATTTTGGGTAAGTTTTTTTTTATCCTTCCTATGTTTTAATGTCTTAATATGTAATTAATGGGTAGCATAACGGCACCCACAGTTATTGTGATAATTAAATTATTTTAAATGCTCAAAAGACAAAGTAGCATCTAAAACATAATTAGCACCTGATATCTATTACCTTGTTAAGTTTATCTATGTATTCCGGAAGTTTTCATATTTTAGCTGTTAATCTTCATGTCCACCTCAACTGTAAAACATGTAACTAGCATGCATGAAGCCCTGGGTTCAATTATAATCAAAACATCCTCATATTTAGACAATTCTTCTTTGATAAGCTAATCATTACAATAGGCCAAGAGTAAAACCATGTGGCAAAATAAAAGAGACTTGTCTATTTATAACTTCCAGCAATTGCAGACAGAGTACCTGAAAAGACACATAGTTGAAATTACTTTCAATTCTTTTAAAAATCAGCTTGAAGTGCTATGTAATGTCCCCAAGTAGTCAGCACAAGGCACTCTGATAATATGCAAGAGATGGAGCCTAACTACTGTTCCTGTCTGCATCTACTTGTACAGTTTATTAATTGGGAACTAGGACAAGAACTAGCTGATGTGAGAGTTGTGTGAGGAAGTCACAAATGGCAGTCATTAGTGAAAAAACATCATTAATTAAATATCTAGAGAGTATAAATACATAGAGTAACAAGACATTTTCTGTGTTCTCAAGAGACTAAGAATCTTCATATAGAAATAAAACACATATCCACATGTATAATGACAGCTCCCATGCGAAACTGTGCAAGAGCAACTAACACATAAGTTACTACGGGGAATTATATTATTACTGATTGCTGAGTGACTTATCCATTGCCATATGTAACTATAATGGGATATAAGAGAATGTGAAAATAGACTTTCCCCACACCCTTCTTTATTGCAGAAATAACTTTAAAATAGCCATAGACTCCTTTAATAGAAAGGATTAGAATTCAGAAAGATTAAATGACTTGTACATAGTGACATAAACAATAAATAGTAGAGCAGAAGTATGAACTCTATCTGACCCTACAACATTATGGATATTTTGACAATATGGATGACATTGAAGGCTGAATTTTTCTGATTATCTGTAGGGTGCATGATATATTCACTAAAAAACAATACAATTCTCTTCAGTTGTATCAGTCACTTGCTTCCCAGTGAAAAAGATATAGCATGTACATACCCTTTTAGTAAAAGTGCTGCTATGCTCCTTAGTGTAATTCACAGGAGTGACATGAGATTAAAATTCTAACAGAAACTATTGTCTATAGCAAAGTAATAGTTTGCTTTATTGTTTATTGGGGGAAAATGCAGGTGATAATATTTGAGTTCTACCGACCTGCAGGCCTATTGTGGAAGTTCTCTAATATTTAAATTAAATAAAATAGTGGTTTCATTTGACTAGTATTTTTATTGGGTTATTATATGTTTATTTGATTTGAGCTTTATTGATTAGTCATCTTTGCCCATTCTTTGCCCTCTGATTTTAGTCTTATCACATTCTGTATATTTTCTCACATCTGCTCAGTACCAGGAATTAGACTAAGCATTGCATGGTCTGTAAACATACCTTCTTCTATTCTATAAGCATGAGACAGATTCCTTATCTTGTATACTTGAAGAACACAGGGAACTAGAATAACAAAAACTAGAATTTGAATGATAACTGTACTCAACCAGCTGTGCAGGTTGTGTAATTTTTCTTAGTTGCCATACTGACATCTGGGAATCTGAATTTATATTTGTCTCCCAAGGTTGTCTTGAGAACAGAACAGAAAGTTTTATGTAAAGTAACTGTCTATTCACTAAATACTCATTAAGATCTGACTTTCTTCCTGTATTCTTTATTATTAGACCACGTGATATCACTAATTTTAATAACAGAGTAGTATTTCCAGAGCATGGATTCATACCTTGCTTATTCAAAAATCTATACCCTGAATGTTTTAATATGATGCTGTTCTACTGAATGGCACATTGAACAGGAAATTTAGTTATATTTTACAATTAGACAAATGATTGTATTATCCCAAAAGTAATATGATCCAAAAATTTAATAATAAACATTATTTATTATAATAAACATATAAATAAACATAGTTTCATTCTTATAGTCTTTTTGCTATAGTCTACATATTCAGCCTCTTTGCAAGACATTTAAAAGTTGTTTTCAGATGAGACCTAATGATCCGAATATGTAAAGATTAAAAAGAAACTAATTGGTAAAAATGGAACCTTATTAAAATAAAAATGTTGTTATTTCAGAATTTTGCCTGGGAAATTTCTGTCTCATATATTTTACCTATGGACTATTCCTTTTATGAAAACATATGAAATGCTTTAAAAAGTAAGTAAGTTTCTATGAGAATATTGGTGGGTCCAGACAGAATAAACATTAATAAATATGGGCCAGTTACATTAGGCAATTTAAGTATAATATTTAATTTTCACCCAAACAAGTATTATTATTTTACAAATAATAGTATAAGGAAGCTAGTTTAGTACCTGGAGATGCCCAGTAAATTTCTGGTACTGCCGAAACATTGAAATTCAAATATCAAGCTCACCACTATTACTATTCTACTATTGTTGCTATGACAACCAGAAATACTGCATTAATTTGGGACCAACTGCCATTGTTGAGTGCTGGGGTTTCAGTGCTGAGATCACAGTATAACACCAGGTGAGTAGTAATCTGGTGCTCACTCTTGGCTTCAAGAGGCAGAAAGGATATCTGATTCTTTTTCACTTGAAATATAATTCTGGATCAAGTGAGACAAGGATGCACATGTTTTGAAGGGTATAAGACAGTCACTGTCAGGATCAAGCAAAGATTGGGAAAGTTGACAAACAAAAATAAAAACCTACCTCTCAGAGAATCCTATACACATGAATCTGGAAATTCAGACTCTAGGCTCTGGACTCTGGACTCATACAAGTTTATTTGCCAACTAATGCAGCCCATTTCCTGGACAGCATGTTTCTTTTGTAAACTTTAAAAGAGTTACACAAAGAGTTTAAACAGTGCATTTTTCTCTCTGATATTTACTTCAAATGACAAGTTGAAATGATTAGGGTAAATCCCATGTCTCATTTGTGTTACTAATTTGTCAAAATACATACTCAGCAGGAAAAATAGGACAAACACAGACTTGTACTGGTTGCATAAAGATAACTTTGGGAAAAATTAAAAACTGATTATGGTAAAATATTTTTAAAATTAAAAAAAAATGTACAACACAGCTCACATTTTGATTCAGAGATTAGTTGGTAAAGGAGGGAAGGAACAAAAATCTTCAATGAAGAGGACTAATTTTGGAGGAATTACAATAATAAAGCATTTGGTGCATTGACGTTTTAAGGAACATAGACAATGGCAAAATAAAAACATAAACTAAAAAGCACTTACTACTTAATATCATCAGAATGGAATTTATTTTGTTGAGGTAAGTTGAATGAACAACACATTGCAATCTCTCCTGTAAACAAGGGACGATTGTGCACATCTTTTTAAAGTTAGTAATTAGTGAATCCCGGGTGGAGCTAGATATACACCTATTTCCGAGCCTCTTCCTTGAAGTATAGTTGTTAAAGCAAAAGTTCATTTAACTTTTTTATTCATACCATTATCAAAGTTGCCACTTTTCATGACATGCTGTGAATAAATTCAACTAGGTTAGGTAGATCAACTCAACCCAATACTTTTTGTCTTGGAATCATGGTTTGGTAACTTTTTTTAGTACAGAGCACTCAGAATAGCACCTCTTTGTTTAGACCTGTTATGTCATTAAGGCTTATTGCTCTATGCATGTTCAAACTCTCATATTGCAACCCATCAGGACTCTTCAGTTAGCAGCAACATACACAACAGCCAGACATTACACTATGCCTTTCTATCTCACAGAAGTAAAGTATCTCTGCTTATGTCAAAGTATAATCCTTTCCATATGTAACCCAGGTCTCATTCCACATATTTTCTCTTCCTTTATTTAATGATCTATTAGAGAAGGAAAAGTCAAGATCAATGTTCTCTAAAGCATAATTTCTACTTCCATACAAAATGCACTCAAATTCCTAATAAAGAAGACTTTTTTATTTGACAACTTTCCCAGGTATCACCTTATTTCTCTATGACCCTTCATAGTTGTTCTTTCTTTTTCAATGTTTTCTTTCTTTCATTTGTTGGTTTTTTGTTTTTGAGACAGGGTTTCTCTGTGCAGCCCTGGCTGTCCTGGAACTAATTCTGTAGACCAGACTGGCCTTAAACTCTAAGATCTGTCTGCCTCTGTCTCCCAAGGGCTAGGATTAAAGGAATGCTCCACCATCACCTGGCTCTACATTTATTTTTAAGTATGTGTGCATGTGAATGCAGTGCCCTCTGAGGCCAGAAGAGGGCACTAAATTCCTCAAAACAGTTACAGGTAGTAGTAAGGAATTGAACTCAGGTCCTCCACAAGAGTGGTGTGTACTGTTAGTGGCTAAGCCATTTTTTATAGCCCCATAACCAAACCTCTTAAAATGGTCTAATTTTTTGGATGTTTCTGTCTCATCTGAAACAGTTAATCATGCTCCTCTTAAAAGGCTTTCCTCTCTCAACACTGAGGAAACATAGGGTTTTTTTGTCCCTATCTTTTTGCTGTATCATAATCTACTTTGCTGGTTCCTCATGACTTTTGCCCTTCGTTGATCCTGTTAGGGATATTTTAGCCAGTTAAATTATTTCAAGAATTCTGTATATAGACTACTATCAAATCTATATTCCTGGCCTATAATTATGTAAACTCCAGGCTTATAACAATGTTACAAACTGCACTAGTGTTTCCCACTACACCAACAAGAAATCAAACCTAACTATAATTGTTAAAACACATGTCTATATCTGTTCCTACCCAGTTTCTCCATCACAATGAGTGGCACGCACCATCGTGCACCTAATTGTACACAGCAAAACTGTATGACTCATATGTAATTTAGGCCTTTATCTCTGCCTTTATGTTTACCATTTTATTAATAGTAATGTTAATAAGCCACATATTAATTAATAAAAACAGGAAATAGTTGTCCCACTATTTCTGCTACCTTGGGCAGAGAATCCTGCCCAACCATATGCCATAACTTATAGATATTTCCCACTTTCTAGGTTCCATCAAGGAACAACCCTCCATTCCCACAGCCATCCCCATCCCACCACCAAGCAACCATAGGCTCTGCCTCCCAGAAGAATAGGTTTCTTATGGCAAATAACCCTGGACAACTTTAGGCCCAGCCACAACCCTCACTTTTTTCACTCTTTCAGGCAGACACTCCCTGCCCAAACAAGGCCAAGCCTGCCAGAAAACCAGGTAGGCATGCATCCTGAGGACTTCCCTACCTTTTCTGCTCCCTATGGCAGACACCCTCTGCCCAATCATAGGCTACAAATGTTAGAACACCAGGTAGGCTAACAACTCTATTCCCAATCTCCCCTACCCTTGTCACAATATCCCAGCCCCAAACATAGAAAAATACTCCCTGCTGGACCAGAGGCCACAATGTACACCATAGCATGAGTATTGTTCTTTCAAAGGCTATAAAGAATTTTGTTGGAATTTTGATGAAGAATGCACTTAATGCATAGATTGTTTTTGGCAGTATAGCCATGTCTTTCTTAATGCATAATAAGAATATTGACCTACTATCAGCTATTCTTCAGACACTAATAAAAATGGAAAACTAGTGTACTTCTAGCTTTTTGGGGTTTTTTTATTGGCTAACTTATTTTTTTCTGTTTTGTTTTTTTTATTATTTATTTTTCTTATTTTACATATTGATCCCAGTTCCCTCTCCCTTCCTCCCTCCCTCCATTCCACCATTCCATGCTCCCCAACCACCCTCCCATCCCATTGCCCCCCCACACTCCACATGTAGGGTTTATCTGAAATATTGCATTAAATCATTCCTAAGTTAAAGAGCACAGATTTCAGTCATGAATTATGATTATAATGTAATACATGACAATATAAAATCTATAGCTGTAGTCAAAGAAAGTTAAGTAAAAGTCATACAATATTCTGTAAAATGACAGTTTTCCTAAATATTTTTAAGTATTGAGAAATAATGCATATAAGCATTAGAGGACTCTAAGGAGTTGGCTACAGAGAGCCATAAATACTATCTTGAAACAGAGAAAAGGCTAGGAATAGAAGAAATGAGAAAGTATAGATAGACAGAAGAGCCCCAGGAGTAAGCCAATTGTTTTGAATCAGAAGACAAAGTAATCACTAAGCAGTTAGCTTATGAAGAAATAAAGGAGTGAATATAAGGACAATTTCTACAAACTAACTTATACTGTATTTGAAATCACAGAAATCAGCAATACTACATTTTATTGTAACATAAACAAATTATATGTGGGAATATATTTACACATATTAGAAATTCTAAAAGTATTTGGAAATACTCTAACTATACTCTATGCCATCTGTCATAAAGTTTACAAATTATTTTACATCTTCAGAAAGGTTTTGGCTTTCATTCAGTTTCTTAGCCTCTTATGCCATCTGCATGTTTTTCATCAAAAGTCAGCCGTGTACAGTAACTTGGTCTTAAAGAGGGAGAGGGACCACAAGCCAAGGAATGTAGGCAAGCCTCTAGAAAATGGAAAAAGTAAGAAACAGATTATCCCCTACAGTCTCCAAAAACAGTACTTCCTGCATCTTAACTGTTTTCCCAAGGAATTTTTTTTGGGGGGGGGCATCTTCTGGATTCTTGGACCACAAGATAGTAAATGTATGCTCTGTTAAACTACCAAGATTATTACATTCTGTTACAACAGTGATAAGGAGCTAATATATCCCTTTCTGATTTACTTTTGTTGTGTTACTCTTTTAGCTCTTTCTCTTTCTTCACCTCTACTGATCTCATGCAAGCTTAGGTCTGAGAGCAACCACAATTCTTTCTGTCCTCTTGGTTTCCCAAGCAAAGATCGCCAATACCAAGTGATTCATTTTCACAACTATCGCTCATTTTCACAACTATCGCTCCCTTTGCTCTTGCAGTTTCCTCACAAGACTCAGAATGAAGATCTGATAGACTTCATTCATGGTCTCAGATGATGCCTGTCTTTTATTGCACATCCTCATTTCTCTAAATTGTTTTCTTATTTTATTATATTACTATTATCTCTTCCTTCTGGACATTTTCAGAGGGTATAAGAATAAAACAAGGACACAATGACTCATAAAGAAAAATTTTGGTTCTCATTCTCCCTAAAGAAGAAACAAAACAAAATTATACTTGCATAATATGGACTGCCTTACAAAGATTACCTTGTAACATTTGATACAAAATAACAGCGTCTTCCACATCCACACCTCCACAATTGTAAGTAGAAAGAAAACTTAGAAGTAGAAATGCTGTCAAGAATTCTATTGCTTTTTAAAAATCAACAAAAGGAATCTAAAACTCTTTCTTTGGGCTACAGTGCTTTATGTAAAAAAAAAATAGCAGATCTTGTGAAATAAAAAATTACGATGCCTGCTATGGTTTACTCTCAGGTCAGGGGTGACCTATCTTAACACAGCTCTGCTTTCATATTTCTAAGAGCAGGCGCCTATGTCACATGCTGATGTTCACAGAGATGGCTTGGATAATTGAATAAAAAGACACAGGAAAATGGAACACAGCAGCAGGGAAAAACAAGATCTAAATAAAGGAAGGCTCAAAAGAGAGTAGAGGAAGGAAGCAACTTCCACCGACCTTCACGATGACAATTACAGACTCCTTGTCAAATCTAGCTGAGGAGACAGCTGTGAAAATAAGTCAAAAGCTCCCGCAAATGCTGCTTTACTGGCATGACAAAACAGCTGCAGTTTCCTTTCTCACTCAGACTCTTGCCCAGCAGGAACTTAAGGACACACTAAGAAAATATTTCCCAGGTTGACAGGAATATGCCTCATGAACACTGGACTCTGTTCAGTAAGTCAACATAACATTCAAGCTAACAATGCTGAAAAGAAAGGAAACTGACCTTATTGGAAGAAGACTGGTAATGTGAACATACTAGAAATAGTGACCTGTAATTCCCATAGAACAAA
This sequence comes from Cricetiscus sungorus, assembly GCA_030556225.1. NCBI lineage: Eukaryota > Metazoa > Chordata > Mammalia > Rodentia > Cricetidae > Cricetiscus > Cricetiscus sungorus. Next base: position 39,147,064 of record JANBXA010000726.1, read on the forward strand.
TGGGAGACAAATGGTTCAATAACACAATTTGTCATATAGTAGATGTTTATGTATGCTCAATGAATGACTGCTAATTGAATGGTTGACTGAGACTGCTACACAAATGAATATATATTCTTTATTATGTAATTTGTGATATCTTCAAGACACTAAGTCCCACAATGATAGCTATGGGCTTCCTCATCTTGCTCCTCTGTAGTAACATTTAATACCACTTTTCCACCTGCTCATCATGCTCCATGACCCTTGATTCAAGTCGTCAGATATCTTTACTGCTTTGTACCCATGGTATTTTATATACTGTCTTCAGATGTGATCTTTCCCTCATTCTGAACTTACTGCCAAGCTCATTTTCATCATTGGGATTTGAATTATATACTATTTCCCCAGAGATATTTTTCTAATCCCTCACAGGAAGCCAACAATAGAAGTATATATCAACATGTCATTTATAATATCCAAGTAATTAAACAGTTGAAACCATAAGATGTGACTTTGTTCTCTAATAACACGTCCCTGGGTGTTTTTCATATTTGGAAGAAGACACTGAATAGACAAGTGGCCTTAGCTAGTGTGTTATAATTTTTATACCTAGTATGGTTGAATGAGAAATGAAGACTCAACCAAGACTAGATTTTAAAATGATATAACTGGGTTAAGAACTAGCGAATCACTCTGTGTGTTCTTACTTACTATTGAATGAGTTCATTTCATTCTGCCTTCTAAAAAATGAACCTGCCAAAAGGATAGAGAATTAACTTTAACCTAGCAAATCTTGAACAGCGTGTTTATATTTTGTTTCTACCTTCTATAGGCAAATGCTGCTCTGATCTAACCTACTATCCCATTTAAACTCTAAGCCATTCCCCTTACCTAGCATGCCTCAACAAAACTGATTTTTTAAAATAATAACAAGAAAAGTACAGCTTTTTTCCCATGAAGAGAGATCAACAAAGAGAACTGCCTTGTCTCCAATCAGTATTAAAATCCTACTAGAAATTCCTGGACAGTACTCACACCATAATCTTTCTGGGAACAACAAACATTGTCTTCAAGCATCCTGATGCATAGGAGAACCCTCATTTTGGTAGGTGACAGAGAAGTTCTAAAGACCTGCCTGTGGTCATTTTTGCCCAAAGGCAGGTGTTGTGATACTATGTTTAAACACAATCCTTAAATCCCTACTTTAATCTACACAGAAATATAGACTTATCATACTGTGAACACCAATAACAAATACAATGGCTCAGTATGCAGACCTCAAGGAATGTTTCTAAGGTATAAAATAACAACCTGAAAATTACTTAATTTAGCATGTTATGTCATTCTAGATTCCTTCCTCTGAAATTTCTGCTTGATAGGCAGTATGTTTGCCTCTTGAAATGAGATTCACAACCCTAGGGTGCGTTTTGAGTTTCTCAGAGGGCCATTTGAATTGCCCTTCCTGCCATTCTAGGAAACTCTGTAATTTCCTCCCCAAACTCATTAACCTTTTAAAGATAAAGGACATTTCTTATTACTGCAATTGCAGACCTGACAGAAAATGGAACCACAATGGCACCTAGACTGCATTTGAGCACAGGGCTCAGGTTCTTGCCACAAATGACATCCAGTTTCTCAGTTTTCCAATTATTCATGTCTTGTCTGATCCTTATTCAAAACTGGAATCACAAAGAGCACATGGACAACTGGCCCTGATACTCTGTTAGTGAACATTGATGAAAAACAATTGCCCCTTTATAGTGGTTTAAAAGAAAATGCCCCCCAAAAGGAGTGGCACTATTAGTGGCTTTGTTGGAGTTGGTGTGGTCTCAGAGGATGTATGTCAATGGGGAGCAGGTTTTGAGGTCTCTTGTCTCTTATGCTTGCTATGCTCAGTGTGGGACACAGTTCACTTCCTGCTGCCTGTGAATCAAGATATGGAACTCTCTGATACTCCAGCACCATGTTTGTCTCTATGCTCCCATGCTCCTTGCCATGTAGATAATGGACTAAACCTCTGAAACTCTAAGCCACCTCAATTAAATGTTTTTCCTTTTAAAAAGTGTCATGGTCATGGTGTCTCTTCACAGCAATAGAAACTGTGAGATATCCTTATTTCCAAAAGAAACCATGTCAGGTATGTTATCCATCCATATCTTTCCAGACATGTCTAAAGCTTGGTTTCTTTAATCACTCTATCACTCTTCTCTATGCTCTATTTTATTTTACAAAGATTTCTTCCTTTCTACCACATAAAAGGAGGAAAAATATCTCTTTGGGCTTGACTCCTTTTTGTAGTTTCTGAGACCAATTACATTTGTCCATCCATTCAATGTGAAGCTTATGAAAAAAAAATTATCTCAATGCCTTCATTTTCTCAGCAGTTCTCTTTTCCTTAATTGGATCTCCTCTGGCTTCAACAATCACCAAAACACTGCAATTATTCTCTCCAACATCACATGGAACCTGCTGAAAACTGCCTTTATTCTTAAACTCTGTAGTTATACCTGATGATGTTTATCCTTCTTCTCAGAATCTTTCCTTACTTGGTTTTGTTTGTTTTTGTCATAATCATATTTTTCAGAGCAGGTACTATTTGTCTCCCCACTTAATTTCTCTCCCTCCTCACAGGGGTGGTATCACCTAAATCTCTAACCTTATTGTTCAGTGTTTTCATCTCTAGCATTTTCTCCTTAAGAAACAAGGAAATATACATAAAATGGCAAGTTTGAATGCTTCCAACAGGCAGATAATGTTATTGGAGAAAAAGATGAACAGGTTTAATATATGATAAAGAATTTTTTGATTCAGGGCAGAAACTATAAAGTCAGTCTATGATTCTAAAATGAACCTACTATTCATCCCAAGTCAACTCCTTTACTATATACAAGTAACATATTCTGTTTCTGAACATTGTTTTTGCTCTTCCATTTTACTTATGAATTCTACGTCTCTATGTTCCTGTTAATGCTTCAATTTGTATGTGTGTGTGTGATACATGTGTGTTCAGGAGATAAGCATGTAAAATCTCCCTCAAAGCCTTCTTTACTTTGTTTTTTAGATAGGATCTTTCAGTGAAACTAGACCTCATTGCTTCACCTAGGCTAGCCAGCAAGTAACCCCCTGAGATCCTCCTGTCTCCACTGATACCAGGCATAGGGTTATCAATATCAGCTACCACACACAATAGATACTGAGGATCTAAATACAGATCCTCTTGGTTAAGCATAATTCTACCAACTGAGCCTCCTTCTCAGCTCCTAACTCTCTAATTACAAAAATATTACCACCGAGTCAGTTTTTATAAAATGATGACGGTTATTTCAGTCAAGAAAACTAGGTAGTCCTGCTGGACCTAACCAGTCAGTGCCATATCCAATCCCCAGGCCCAGCTTGAATTACACATTCTGTATTGTCAGCTCAGTCTGGTGAGTTCTGTCTGTGTAGTTCCCAACTACTAGGCATGGCCCAATTGCATATCTTGTGCAAAAGACTAGCCTGGGGCTTACATCTAAAAGTACAATGCACATGCAATATCAAGTCTCCAGCCATAGACAAGGTAAAAAATTCAGTGCTGATTCATTATGATGAGTCCTGTAGATACTTTCTCATGCTATTTTCAGTGTCTAGACTTGGCTCTGGTTATACATCCTGAGTACTAATTCAGTGTAGTAACTGAGACAGGCCCTCTGCTGTGGAATAACCTTTCTGTATGCTGTAATATGTATTATTCTCATTGGTTAATAAAAAATGATTGGGCTATAGCAAAGCAGAATAAAGCTAGGCTGGAAAGTCAAACTGAAAATTTTGGGGTGGGGTGAATGAGAGATGCCAGCCAGCTGCCAAGCAAGCAGTACATGTAGTAGAAAATTTGATAACAAACCATGAGCCACATGGCAAAGCATAAATGGACATGTGGGTTAATTTAAATGTAAGAGTTAGCTAGTAATAATCCTGAGCTATTGGCCAAGTATTTATAAATTGATTATTAAGCCTCTGAGTGGTTATTTGGTAACTGGCAGGCAGGAGAGAACATCTAACTACAAACCTCCAGGCTTAGTCCCGCTGGACCTAGTCCACCTGTATAATATAAAACCTTCAAGCTTAATCTGGGATAAAATTTTGTACAGAGGCTCAGCTTGGTAACTGTCTGGAACCTTGCTGCCCATACTATTTCTATCCCTCAGGTATAATTTCATTCACAAAGCCTGAATACTGCTCTAAAGTGGTGTATGTTCAAGACTCCATCTCATCCACACAATCCTCTAATTTCTAGGCATAGTTTGCATAGCACAATTGGCACATTAGCCCAAGCAGATTTAACTATTTGTCCCACTCATATATTGTCTTGCTTAACACTGAATTGGAATTACTCTCATGTTTCTAAGAAGCAACAATGGTTCAATTATGACTTATAAGAAATTGACTTATAATCACATAATCCTCTCAATAAATTCAAGAAAAACATTTTACAAAATCCTACCTTACTTTATAATAAAAATAGAAGAAAGAATAGGACTACATGGGACATATCATAACACAATAAAAGTTAATTATGTCAATCATACAGCCAAACATTATCCTAAATACAGAAAACTCAAACTGATCCCATTGAACTCTGTAATGAAATAGACCCGCTCCCCACACCCACTCTTTTGCAACATTGTTCTTGAAGCACTAGCTGGTGCAATGAATCAAGCCAAGGAAATTAGAGGGATACAAATAGAAAAATTCAAATTATTCCCATATGCCAATGATGGGGTATTATGCATAAAGCATACCAAAAATTCTACCTGAAAACCTCTAGAAATGATTCATTATGTTGAACAAAATGACAGGATATGAAATTCACTTACAAAATGCAGGGAACTATATATAACAATGAACACGTGAAAAAACAGATCAATATATTCTCATGTATAATAAGCTGAAGAATATATACAGGAATAAAACTAGCCAAGGAAAAGAAAACTCTCTACAATTAAATCCTTAAATATATTTACTTTTAAAAAAGAGGTAAATGGACAAACAAAAAAATCTAGAAGATTCCACTGCTCAAGAATTGATAGAATTAATATTTTGAAAGTGAGCATCATACCAACAACAATTTACATATTCAACACAATTCCAATCAGCATTCCAATTCCTTCACGAAATAAAATAAAATGTCCTTAAATACACACAGAGCTACAAAAGATCCTGGATAGTATGGTGATATATTACTTATGATTTAATAAACTTTGCCTGAGGGTTCAGGATGTAAAGCCAGCCATACTAGTTAGATATAGAAGCTAGACAGTGTTATACACCTTTAATCCCAGAACTAGCACTAAGAGGTAGACTGATCTCTGTTAGTTCAAGGCCACACTGACTACATGAAAGTGATGATTCAGTCCTAAAATAAATAGCTCACACAAAGGTTATTTCAGCCCCTGGAACAATATGACTATAATTTCAGCACTAGGGTGATGAAGACAGAAGTGATATGACTGGGCAGAGAAAGGAATACAAGCCAGGAGGATATAGGAACTGGGAGCTTTTTCCTCTGAGGATTTGTGGATAAACCATCTCCATTGCAGCTAGGTAGAGGTAAAATCTACTGGCTTGGCTGCTTTGCTTCTCTGATCTTTAGCTTGAAATTTGTACCCCAATATCTGTCTCTGGGTCTTTAGTTTATTGTGCTATAGGATATCCATAGCAATTATGAGCAAATGATCAGTGACAGATGTATTACCATACCAAATTTCAAACAACACTACAGAGCTATTGGCTTTAAAACAGCATGATATTTGAACAAAAAACAAACAAGTGCATCAACAGAACAAGATGTTACACCTAAACATGAGTGCACATAATAATAGCAGTCATCAAATATTGAACCAGAGAAAAGAGAATATCTTCAACAAGTACTGGAAAATTCGATCATCACATGTAAAACAATTAAATATAACCATATATATCACCCTGCATAAAAACTAACACTAAATAGATCAAAGACCTAAATATGAAATCAGACTTGCTGAAACTTCTAGAAGAAAACTTAGATAGTACCCTATGGCATATAGGTATAGGAAAGGACTTTCTGAATAGGAATCTACTTGCCCAGGAATCAAGGTGAAAAATTGACATAAAAAAAGTTTCTGTACAGCAAAGGAATAATTAATGGAGTGAAAAGAAACCCCATATAGTAGGGTAGAACCTTTGTCAGATATACATTTGAAAGATGATTAATATCCAGAATAGGCAAAAGAAGAAGAAGAAGAAGAAGAAGAAGAAGAAGAAGAAGAAGAAGAAGAAGAAGAAGAAGAAGAAGAAGAAGAAGAAGAAGAAAACAAATGACTCGATTAAGACTAACAGGCTGAGAGAACTTTGGTTGAAATGTAAAATGAAATTAGGGAAATGCAAATTAAAATTATATATATATATATATCAGAATGGATAAAATCAAGAAAACAACTGACAAAAAAATGTTGGTGAGGATATAGGGAAAAGAGAATTCTCATTTAATTTTGGTGAGCTTAAAAACATGCAGACAATCAAGGAGGACCCTAAGAGAGACATACATCAATACCTGGAGAAAGGAAAAGAAACAAGATCTCCTGAGTAAATTGAGAGCACATGGGCGGGGAGGGAGGAGGAAGAGGAAGAGCAGAGGAGAACATGAGGGATCAGGAAGACCAAGGCAAGGGAAAAAATAGAGTGCAAGAAAAGAAATACCTGAGTAGAGGGAGCTATTATAGGTTTAAAGAGAACTCTGGCACTAGGGAAATATCCGGATATCCACAAGGATGGCCCCAACTGAGAATCTAAGCAATAATGGAGAGGAAACCTTAAATGCCCTTCCTTTATAATGAGATTGATGACTACATTATATGCCATCCCAGAACCTTCATCCAGAAGCTGATAGAAGCAGAAGCAGACACCCACAGCTCAGCACTGAGCCAAACTCCTAGAATCCAGTTGCAGAGAGGTAGGAGTGATGAGTAAAAGGGTCAAGACCTTGCTGGAGAAACCCACTGAACAGCTGACCTAACCAAGTGAGAGCATATGTACCCTAGTTGCAAATCTGGGGAATCAGCATTGAACTGAACCAAGCCCTCTGAATGTGTGGGTTCCTGTTAGGAGGCCTAGGCAGTCTGACAGTATTGTTTCTAATTTAAAGTTTAAAAATGTTAAAAAATGATGTAGCCACTATGGTGTGAAGAATTCTTAAGAGGTAATAGTACCTCTACCATAATAACTAGCTAAACCATTCCTTGGCATATGCAGAAATGACTTAATATTTTATTCCAGAGATACTTGCTCAGTAATGTTTATTGCTGCCCTATTCACAATAGGCTAGGGAAAGGAAAGAAACTAAATGCCACTCAACTGTGAGGTGGACAACGAAAATTTGGTAGATATACTGTATTGGAATTCTAGAAGCAAAGTAAAATCTGTAAAGAAAAAATGAAATCTGTAAGTACATGAATGAAACTAGACCATATAAATGAGCTAACTGAGACCCTGAAAAAAACAAACACCACATAGTCACTTTTATTAATGGATCTAGTATTTATAGATATGCATGTTTAGATGTGAGTATTTAATCCTAGTAATCTAGTAAGGTAGATATCAATCTCATTATCAGTGAAGGCCATTTAAGGTAGCCTCTCTACTATTGCTCAGATTAATATTTGGGGTCATCCTTGTAGATCTCTGGACATTTCCCTAGTGCTAGTTTTCTCTTTAAACCTATAAAGACTTACTCTATTATGGTATCTCTTTTCTTGCTCTCCCCCATTCCTCCACACACTCAATCTTCCTGGTCCCTCATGTTCTCTTCTACTCCCCTTCACTTTCTTCTATATCCCCCTCCACTCACTGCCCACCCTCTGCTCCCAGTATGCTCAGGAGATCTTGTCCCTTTTTCCTTCTGCTGGAGAACTTGTATGTCTCTCTTAGGGTTCTCCTTGTATCCTAGCTTCTCTGGCACTGTGAATTGTATCCTTTGTTCCATGTGTAAAATCTATATACGAGTGAGTACATACCATTTTCATCTTTTTGTGACTGGGTTACTTCACTCAGGATGGTTTTCTCTAGTTCCATGCATTTGCCTGTGAATTTCAAGATTCCATTGTTTTTCCCTCACCTGCTCAGTAGTACTTTAATGTGTAAATGTACCACATTTTCTTTATCCATTCTTCAGTTGTGGGTCATCAAGGTTGTTACCAGGTTCTAAACATTACAAATATTGCTGCTATGAACATAGTTGAACAGATGTGTTTGTTGCATGGATGTGCATCTTTTGGGTATAAGCCTAAGAGTGAAATTCCTGGATCCTATGGTAGACTGACTCCCATTTTCCTGAGGAACTACTATACTGAAATCCAAAATGGTTGTATAAGTTTGCACTCCCACCAGCAGTAGAGGAGTTTTCCCTTCTCGCCACATCCTCCCCAGCATAAACTGTCATTGGTGTTTCTGATTTTAGCCATTCTGACAAGAGTAAGATGGTTTTTCAGAGTTGCTTTGATTTGCCTTTCTCTGATGGCTAAGGATGTTGGGCACTTTCTTAAGTGTCTTTCAGCACTTTTGGATTCCTCTATTGAGAATTCTCTATTCAGATCTGTACCCCACTTTTTAATTGGATTATTTAGTGTTTTGGTAACTAGATTCTTGAGTTCTTAGTTCTTTCTTGAGCCAGGAATGGTGCAACTGTGCATTGTTTAGTTTCCATGAGTTTGTAGGGTTTCTGCAATTTGTGTTGTTGTTGAATTCCAACTTGAAAGCATGGCAGTCTGATAAGATGCAGACAGCTATTCCATTTTTTTTTTGTAGCTGTTGAGGTTTGCTGTGTTGCTCAGTATGTGGTTAATTTTAAAGAAGGTTCCATGTGGAGCAGAAAAGAAGGTATATTCTTTGGTGTTTGGAGGGAATGGTCTATAGATGTCTGTTAAACCCAACTGGTACACAACTTCTGTTAGTTCTTTTGTACATTTGTTAATTTTCTGTCTGATGGTCCTGCCTAGTGGTGAGAGTGGGGTGTTGAAGTCTCCCATTATAAGTGTGTGAGTTTTTATGTGAGATTTGTGTTTTAGTAGTGTTTCTTTTTCTATTGTGGGTTCCTTTATATTTGGACCTACATCTTCAGGATTGAGACTTTATACTGATGTACTTTGCTGTGATGAATATGAAATGACTTTCTTAATCTCTTATGATTGATTTTGGTTTGAAGTCTAATTTTTTAAATATTAGGATAGCTACATCCGCTTGCTTCTTGGGTCCATTTTATTGGAAGATCTTTTCCCAGCCCTATACTCAGAGATAATGTCTGTCTTGGAAACTGAGATGTGTTTCTTTTATGCAGAAAAAGAATGGGTTTTCTCTTTCTATACATTCTGTTAACCTGTGTCTTTTTATAGGCGAGTTAAGACCATTAATATTGAGGGAAAGTAAGGACCATTGATTGTTAATTCTTGTTTGTTTTGTATTTGTTGTTGGCAGTAGTACTGTGAGTAGATTTTTCTCCTTTGTTCTTTTGGGTTCTGGTGAAGTGGGATTATATATTGCCTATGTTTTTATGAGTGTAGTTAACTTCCTTGAGTTGGAGTTTTCCTTCCAGAACTTTCTGTAGGGCTGGATTTGTGGATATGTAATTTGTAAATCTGGTTTTGTCATGGAATATCTTGTTTTCTCCATCTATAGTGATTGAGAGTTTTGATGAGTATAGTAGTCTGGGATGGCATTCTTGGACTCTTAGTGTTTGTAGAACATCTATCCAGGAAGTTCTAGCTTTCAGAGTTTCCATGGAGAAGTCATGTGTAGTTTTGATAGGTCTGCCTTTATATGTTACCTGGCCTTTTGCCTCCACTGTTCTTAATATTCTTTCTTTATTCTGTATGTTAGGTGTTTTGTTTATTATGTGGCAAGGGGACTTCTTTCTTTGATCCAGTCTATTTGCTGCTCAGTATGCTTCTTGTATTTTAATAGGCATGTCCTTCTACAGGATGGGAAAGTTTACTTCAATGAATTTTTAATTTGTTTTCTGCACCTTTGAGCTGGGTTCAAAGCTTTCTTCTATGCCTATTATTCTTAGTTTAGGTCTTTTCATGCTGTCCCACATTTCTTGGATGTTTTGTTTTAAGGATTTTTTGGATTTAGGATTTTCTTTGGTCGATGAATCTATTTTCTCCAGTTTATCTTCAGCACATGAGATTCTCTCTTTGATCTCTTGAATTTTCTTGGTTATGCTTGTGTCTGTAGATCGTTTACCTAGCCTTTCCAGCATTCCCTCAGTTTGTATTTTCTTTACTGTCTCTATTTCAGTTTTCAGGTCTCGAAATGTTTGTATTGTTTCCTTCATCTGATATATATATATATATATATATACATATATATATATATATATATACATATATATATGTATATATATATATATATATATATATATATATATATTTGGTTTTCCTTGCTTTCTTTAAGAAATTTGTTCATTTCATCATTTCTTGCATTTTTTGGCTTGGTCTTTTTCTCTATTTCTTCCAAGGTTTTGTTTCATTTTTTTTTTCCATTTCTTTAAGAGATTTCCTCATAACATCTTTGAGGGCCTCTATCATTTCCATGATATTTTTTAGGGCATTCTCTTATGTTGCATCTGCTTTGTCATGTTCAGGGCTAGTTGGTATAGAGTCTCTTTATTCTGGTGTGTATACTTGTCTTTCTATTGTTGAGTGTTTTTTGTACTGTTGTCCTCCCATCCCTTCTTCCAGTGGGTGCAGATGGGGTCTCTCTCTCTACTCTTTTCTTCCATTGAGTGTCGGTGGGTCAGGACTTCCATGTCAGTAACTCTGGATGATCCAACCTCCCTTGGAGGTCTTTCAAGCAGAGGCCACAGCAGGGCCAATGATGTGGGGAGGGCAGGCTCCTGATGGTCTCAAGCAGAAGGCTCAAGGGTCAGGTGACGTCAGGCTTCAGATGGTCCCACATGGAGGGTCGGGTCCAGTATGTGCATAGCCAACCCAGGACGTTCCAAGGAGAAGATGGGTGTGTTGGTCCTGAGCTGGTCAAACAATTACATCAAGCAGGGGGCCCACCAGGTCCAAGGATCAGAGAATTCTATTTTTAAGGCAGTGGATTTTTCACCCAAAAGATTAAGTTGTCTGTAAGAGGTAAAGTACTATTGGGTTTAAGTGATTTGCTTACAAAAAGCAAGCAATTGCAGGACTTTAAAATATTCCTAATCAAGGTGCCCCTTTCTGAAAATTCTACTGCAGCAAATTTTTCAGAATGTACAAGAGTTATTTATGCATCAGCTGCTTTACTGAAAGTCTCATTTGAGTTCTCTATTCCCCTAAGGATAGTGCAAGAGGCTACTCTAAACATCAGTTGCAGTGGCTGCCAAAACTCAAAATAAGAGTCTTGTTTTAGTCCACTAGTCAGATGTTAATGTCTCCAAATATCTATAAAGACATCCCATGCCAACTTTTGTACCACAAAGGAACAGAGGGCCATTTCACAACCCTTTTGGAATTCTTTTAATTTAAGCATTCCTTTGCCAAATAATCTCATTTACCAAAATTCAGATTTAAACTAGTACTTAATACCTTCTAGATTTGCAGTCTACTATGTGGAGAAAAAGGACATGCTGTCCCTATGAAATACTTTCCCATTAACTTTCAGCAGAAGGGTGATGACAGAAGAGCCTGAAGTAACCAGTATGGAAGCATCTCTTTCTGAAACTAGGAAACCATGTTAAAACTTGCCAAATAGAATTGCACCACAGAGAAAGTCTTGTTTGCACTTGGAGCTTAGTAATGCTGATACAGTAAACCAACTTCAGCCTCAGAAATAAAATACCCTCATCCTTACCTTCCTCAAACACTCTGCTGTCTGTGGAACTTCTTGCCAAGCCTCACACTTTCTACTGGTCTCCCTATCCCTCCTCCTGGAACTCCAAGCCCCTGCCTTTTGTGTACCTGTACCAAGCTAGTAAGGAAGTCCAATATAGCTGTCTAATATTCCCTACCCACAGGATAAAACACAGTCTGCTGATATACTATGGCCAGGTCATGGATGTTGATATAAACACTTTCCTCTCCAAGATGCTTTTTCATCAAAGTGTTCTATGACAGCAACAGAGAGCAAAATAGAAAAGAGAGAAATTTAAATGGTACACAAGATAATGCACTCAACATAGCAGTTATAGATATATTTAATGAACTCATGGAGTACATGAATAAAGGCCACCCAGAAAAGAGACTAAGAAAACACAGTGAGGTAAAATTGTAAACAAAACAGGATATATAAAGAGAAACCAATAAAAAGAGAAAATCTGAAGAAAACTGAAACTGAATAAATCTCAAAGTGAAATTTTAGTAAGTATAAATAAAAATGCTCAGTGAAATACCTCATCAATAGAAAGGATCAAGTAGAAAACACAGTATCATGATAGAACAACTGGCATATTCAATCAAATAAAATGATACACCTAAGAATAAACAACAATGAAAGAAACATGAATGCAGGGTTTCTGGAATATTAGAAAAAGACTAACCCTACTGATTATTGATATATATGGGAAATGAGTCCATGTTAATGGCACAAAAATATTTTCTTTTTAAAATATTTCATTTGAATTTGAAACAAGTTGTTTTACATGTCAATCCCAGTTCCCTCACACACGCCTCTTCCCAGGTCCCATACCCAATCCCCATCCCATCCCCTTTCTGCTCCCCAGGGAGGGTGAGGCCTTCCACGGGGAATCTTCAAAGTCTGCCATATCATTTTGAGCCGGGCCTAGGCCCTCCTCCACGTGCCTGGGTTGAGAGTATCCTTCTTTGTGGAATGGGTTCCCAAAGTCCATTCATTTACTATAGATAAATACTTACCCACAACCAGAGGCCCCATAGATTGCCCAGTCCTCCTAACTAACACCATATTCGAGGCTCTGGGTTGGTCCTATGTTGGTTTCCCAGCTATCAGACTGGAGTCCATGAGCTCCCCCTTGTTCAGGTCAGCAGTTTCTGTGGGTTCCTCAGCCTACTCTTGACCTCTTTGCTCATCACTCCTCCCTCTCTGCAACTGGAATCCAGGAGTTCAGCTAATGTTTAGCTGTTGGTGTCTGCCTCTGCTTCCATCAGCTACTGGATGAATCTCTAGGATGGCATATAAGATAGTCATCAATCTCATTATAGGGGAAGGGCATTTAAGGTAGCCTCTCCAGTATTGCTTAGATTGTTAGTTGGGGTCATTCTTGTGGATCTCTGAACATTTCCCTAGTGCCAGGTTTCTCTTGAAACCTATAATGTCTCTCTCAAAAAATATTTTCAACAAAATCATAGAAACAATTACCTAATTCTTGAAAAAATATGACTATCCAGGTCCAATAATATGCAATGTACAGGACCAGAAAAGGAGTTCCTTATATCATCTAACAGTGAAAAGATGCCAAACTACAGCTTGTATGTTTTCTGCCAGCCTGCCCACCACTGGTCTGGGCCCACAGCCGCGCCAGCCCCAAATAACACGCTGAGACTCTGTATTTGATACAATCCTGTTGGCCAGTTACCATTATTGTTTATGGACTAGCTCTGTCTTAATTATTAACCCATTTCTACTTATCTAAGTATTTCCATGTGGTCATCTTATCAGGGAGCCGCTGCCGGCATCTTCTTTCTCCATGCTCTACATCCTGACTCCTCCTAACTACTTCCTCTTTCTTCCTTCTAGTCTCCTAGCCCTGCCTATCTAGTTTCCTATTGGCCAACAGGGATTTATTAATTAACCAGTATGAGAAACATATTTACAGAATAACATCTCCCATCACCAAACAAAGGATCTTGAATGCTGCAAGAGCAAAAAACCAAGTATCATGATGGTACTGGTCTGTCTGTATAACAGCTGAATTTTCAAAAGATGCTCTAAAAACCATAATCACTGAGCCAAACTCCTAGAATGTGGTTGTAGAGAAGGAGGAGGGACAAACAAAGGGGTCAAAATCATGCTGGTAAAACTCATAAAAACTACTATCCTGAATGAGTAGCAGCACATGGACCCCAGCATTGGACCCAATCAACCTTTCTGAATGTGGGTGTCAGTTAGAAGGCCTGGACAGTCTATGGGGCCTCTGACAGTTGAACCAGTAGTTATTCCTAGTGCACAAATGGACATTGGGAGCCCATTCCCCCTGGAGGGGGAATCTAGGCCCTGCCCCAAATGATGTGATAGTCTTTGATGATCCCCCATGGAAGGTCTCACCCTTTGGGGAATGGATTGGGGTAGGATGAGGGGTCAGTGCAGGGCATGGGAGGATGGGAGGGAGAGGGAACTGGGATTGGTATGTAAAATAAGATTGTTTCTAAATAAAAAATTCTCAGAAACAAAACAAAAATCAATCAAAAACATGAGACCTCAGGCTGTACTAGAAGTCCTGAAAGATCTTAGAAAAATACCTAGTTATTACCGCAAAAAAAATTTAGAAATTTATAAAAACTATGGCAGCTCCTCAGAGAATGTTAGAAGGAATACTTCAGACAAAAGAGAAGAATAAATATAGCAGAGTAATGATAAGGCAAGTATAGCAATATTGGATCAATAAGTAAGTAAAGAAGACTCAGAACACAAGTATTATAAAATAAGAATCAATATAATTCTTTCAAAAATAACCTTAACTATTAATTAATTAATCTCTGCAATGAAAAGCTTAGATCAAAGTCCTAAATTTAAAGATAGTATCTATTATTTTGCTGCCTCCAAACAATATACCTCATTATGAAACACAGATACTACTTTAGGATGAAAGGATAAGTAAGTTATTTCAGGCAAAAGGAATTAGAAACAAACATGAATTGCTATTCTAATATCTGACAAAAAAAACCCAAACTAGTAAGAAGTGATTTAAAAAGTTGTCTTCATCCTGAACAAGGTAATATCAAGAAAAACTTATAATCCTAATCATGAATGTTTCAAACTCAAAAGCACACAATTGCATAGAGTAGATTATCCAAATGCATTAATTAAGTCAGTGACATCTTCAATATGAAATTTTCACCAAGAAACAGATCATTCAGACAAAAAAAATCAACAAATAAATAGCTCTTTGTATTTTATTTGACCACAATGGAAGAAATCTACTTATTAACAGCTATAGAAGCCACAAAATTACACACAGTTGTGAAGACTGAATAACATGCAATTGAATAATGAATGAATCACAAAAGAAATAATAAGGAACTTTAAAAATTATGGCGGTTCCTCACGAAAATGGGAATTAGCTTACCATAGGACCCAGCAATTCCACTCTTAGGTATATACCCAAATGACTCACATCCATGCAACAAAGACATGTGCTCAACCATGTTCATAGCAGCATTATTTGTAATAGCAAGAACCTGGAAGCAACCTAGATGCCCCTCAACTGAAGAACGGATAAAGAAGATGTGGCACATCTACACAATGGAATACTACTCTGCAGAAAAAAAATAACGGAATCTTGAAACTCTCAGGCAAGTGGATAGAACTTGAAGAAACCATCCAAAATGAGGTAACCCAGTCACAAAAAGAGAAACAGGCTATGTACTCACTCATATATGGATTTTAGAGCTAGAGCAAAGGATCACCAGCCTATAATACACACCACCAGATGAACTGGGATCCATTTGAAGCTGTCTTCTGACCTCGACACACACACACACACACACACACACACACACACACACACACGTATGCATTCACACTAACAAATATGAATGTGACATGTGTACACATATATGTCATCATATATATATATATTCACAAAGATCAAGGAAAACAGAAAACCCCTGATTGCATTAAGACCAGACCAATCAATTTTGATTGTCCAGTTTTCAAATAACTATCAGGCACTTGGATGCAATTAGAAAGAATTAATCAACTATGTTGCTATTCTGTATCTACAATGAAACTGCAATGAACTGAGTGACTTGATACCCGAATTCAATGGAAAAAGACTTTTTCTTTTAAAATGACAATTCAAGTTGAACAGAGAGAAATGCCCCTGCTTAGAAACACTTTAAACTGTTGACTTTAAGAATTAGAAAATATATTACTATATAGATCAGTGGTTCTCAATCTGTTGGTCATAACACCTTGGAGGTCACATATTAGATATCCTGCATATCAGATATTTACATTATTATTCGTGGTAGTAGCAAAATTACAGTTATGAAGTAACAATGAAATAATTTTATGGTTATGTTAGTTCCACAACATGAGGAACCACTGCTCTAGAAAACTCTTAGTCATGTTTACCATTGAGAGCACCAAGTGGTGAGCACTTTTTTGCATTTGTTGGTGCTATTTGGAGAGGTTATAGAAAAATACAGTCTTGCTGAAGGAAGTGTATCACTGGGTGTGGGCCTTGGGAATTTAAAGCTTTACCACTTACAGTTTGCTCTGTACTTCATATCTGCTGTTGAGGATGTGATCTCTCAGTTCCATGCACTCACTGTCTGCCTGATGCCATGGTTTTCCCACTGTTTATAGACTCTACCCTTCTGGAACCATAAGTCCAAATCAGCTCTTTCTTCCTTAAGTCCCTTTTGGTTATGGTGTTTTATTACAGCAACCAAAAATAACTAATACATCTTTGATCACTAATTCTCTCATGTGCTTACAACGTGATTAATTTCCAATCTAACTGCAAACCAGTATTAATATAAAAGGGTCAATATTTGGAAATGAAGTACTCTGCCCAGAGTGAAAATTTATAGTTCAGCCAGTTAAGCTTGATCAGACCAAATATTACAATTAGGTTGGAAAAGAGAAGGGAGAATAATCGGATGTAATTATCCTCCTTCAATAAAAGGCTATTATTGGTGTAAGAAATTGTCTCCACTGATGTCTCTTCCTCACAGGCAGACAACCCTTCCTACCTATCCAACACACTTTCACTCCACAGGTGTTTATAATGCTCCCAAATGATCTTATTTTTCTGTATTTCCATCACTCAAGAGGCTGGGAAAGCAGAGAGTCTAAAATTGAAGGCCATCCTGAACTATGTTGCTGTATCTTAAAAATAATGAAAGAAAAGGAGGTAATAAATAAGGGAAAGGAAAATAAAGAGGAAATACTTTTAAAACGGTTTATTTGATTTTTCTTTATGTGTATGAGTGCTTTGCTGGCATGTGTTAGTATCACTTGTGTGTCAAGGCTTGAAGGAGTCAGATACCCTGGAGCTGGAGTTCCAGATGGTAGTGAAACACTATGTAGATTATGGGAACCAAACGTCGATCCTCCGAAAAGCAGCAATGCTCTTAAGCACTAATTTCTCCAGCTTTGGGGAATCAGCTTTTAAATAGATGTAATATAATGAGAAGCTTAAATAAATGTAAGACAAGCTTACAGATAGTAGTTCATGTCAAAGGTGTCCCTTAACAACTTTACACACTGTATATAAATGTGTCTGACAAGGAAACTATCCTTTTTTTCTGAGAATGTCCATTATATCCCAAGAAAAAATGATATGGATTGAACAGTAACTAAGTTCTAGGGGATATTACACTTCTTCTGCATTTCTCATGCATCAGGCATGTACATAGTGCACAAATATTCATGCTGGCAAAACAAACACAGACATTAAAAGGAAATTTGGTGTATCTGCCTTCATTTAAAAAAAAAAGGTAGGTAATAGAGATGGCTAAAGAAATTATACCAGATCAACTAGATGAAGCATCTTGTAAAAACATGGAAAAATATTGACATGTTCATTGAAAAAGCAAAACATGAAATCGTACCTACAACAGTAACAGTGATTTCAAATTGTGTGGGCCTATATTTCAATAAAAATAATTGTTATTTAGATAGATTATAGTCACATAAAATTTATTAATTATATTGAAAGAAAAATTATTTAGAAAACCAATGAAGCACAAATCACTAATTTCCAGCTTTATAATGCATAATATGAAATCTTTGAAAGTGTATTGATTTTTCAGATGTGGGTTTCCGTAGGATGCTGTTAATGAGTCTACATTCCTTGAGCCCTTATTAATGGATGGCAGGAAGGAGATATGGGGGGACAGAGTAATTCAGCTGAGATCTGGTTCACAGCATGAAGTTATTGTGAGAGTACATATTTGTTGTAAAGTGTGTTATGAAAAAATTTGTGGGTTTTCTTGAATGGTTATAGAGATACATTTAAAATGTGCCTATACAGATGAAGGTAGAAATGGAAATGGTGAAGAGAAACAATAAAGAAAGGCTTGGATAGCACTGTGTTGAGTAGCAATTTCATGAAACTGAAGTCAGCTATTCCTAGAAATAAAATCATAAAACAGAATTGTTCCTTTTTGCTTTGAATCAAACCTAAACTGCTCCCAAATCGTATACTATTACTGTAACTATACTGTGCCTCATAATAAATGTAAACTTCAGCACACACTTCTACACTCAGAAAATATATACACAATTCTAGCCCTATTTACAAATATTTATAGCATTTATGAAGTCCCACCAAGATGAAGACCATCTGGCCTCTTCCTCTTACATAAAATAATCTCAACTGAATGCTCAAGTAGAAAAGAAAGTAAGAAGTTATGGAACATTTATCTGAATAATGGATATAATTTAATGATACCAACTACAGTTCTCTTAATGACAACTTGAATTTGCTCAGCGCCTTATTCAGCAATATTTTCACACAGTCTAAGTAGCGATCAGAGGCTAAATCCCTAAAGATAATTATTCTATCAAAGCAACTCTAAATTTCACTCCTGCTACCAATCCTTTCCTATTTCAGGGGCCGTTTGCTGGTCATTCTGGAGTGATTTGACTGAAGAATGTAATCATAGTAAAGCAGCAGTTCATTTTCCTGCACTAGCCACCCAAGTCCCAAAGGAAGATAGGCTCTGCTATCTGAATTAATGTCTGTAGTCCTCTTGGAAGACTTGATCCATCATTCATGTTGATAGTTGTTTGTTTAAAACCATCAGTCACCTTAAGAATAGATGAACTGATGATCTGATCAATACATTATTTGAGAATTTTTGGCAACAGCTGTGGTTGCCTTTCTTTTCACCCCATGATACATTCACATTGACCTCCACTACAGCAGCCCTCCAATTCATGTTCTCCTTAAGGAATACTCTATGTTCTAGAACTTTTTGTCTAATTGATCATAAAAACTGGTCTGAAGCTGTAAAGAGTGAGGAGTGATAAGAAAATGGGTCAAGACGAGGCTATAGAAACCCACAGAGACAGCTGACCTGAACAAGGGGGAGCTAATGGACTCAGGCTGATAGTGGGGAAACCAGCATTGGACCCACTCAGACCCCTGATCATGAGTCTCAGTTAGGAGGCCTGGGCAGTCTAAGGGACCTCTGACAGTGGAACCAGGATGTATCCCTGGTGCACAAAAGGACTTTGGGAGCACATTCCCCATGGAGGGACACTCCCTAGCCTAGAGACAGGAGAGAAGGCCTAGTCCTTACTTCAAATGACTTGACAGAGTTTGTTGATCCCTCCTGGAAGGCATCACTCTCCCTGTGGAGTTGGGGGGTGGCATGGGAGGGGGTCAGGGGCATGGGAGGGAGGGAAAGGGAACTGGGATCACTATGTAAAATAAGAATATATATATATACATATGTATATACATATATATATACACATATGTATATATATATATATGTATACACACACACACACACACACACACACACACTCTGGTCTGAAATGAGTCTTGCAGGTTTTCATATTTGCTAATGGGCTGAATTTTCTGGGAAAAAGCAGTGCTTTTTCAACGTGCTCAAGTGTAAATAGCATTCTTAAATTCTATATATACAGTCAACATCACAATTACTAAAAACTCAGTAATATCTGTTAGCAGATTCATATTCTACTAGCTGAAACAACATTTACATAGGTTGAAAATGAATAAATGGATGCTCACTAGTTTGATCTAAACACACTGACATGTATACTACTCCATGGATCACTTTTGAAACTTTGTGATGTGTAACAAGTATTAGTAGAATTTAGGACCATCAGTGCAAATTAGCTATTATTCATGCTTTTTATAAACTCTGGTGTTGTAGTTTTATGTTGATACAAAGTGTGTGTGTATGAGTACATAATATGTATAATACTCTCATGAGGCTAGTATTATTATGCTATTATCTTTTCTCATCATAGAAGTAAGAAATAGTGATAAGAGAACTAACTTCATTAGGCTACAATTACACAGCAAATTATTATCCAAAGTCAAAATTCAAACCCAGGTCTGGCTTATTAAAAAAATGTATGCACTTAATTCCCAAACCATGTTATTTCTCATTAAGCATTCATGCAGAAAATATGCTTCAACTTCCTATTTCCTCAATCAAGTTAAATAGCACTTAAAGCCTTTAAGGGATGAAACTAATGGAGGAGGGCTGTCAGCCATTGGCGGTGTTAATTGGAGGTGAATTCTTGAAATCACACCTGTGTGCCAATCTATTAGTGCTCAAAGATACAATCAAAATATACCTTTAAAATCACCGGGAGATGTGTATATTTAAGTGGATTAAAATGGCAATATTGAATTGTTAAGCAAGCGAGGAAAGGCAGTCCTTCTGGAAGAAAAGCAAACTTAGTAGTGGTTCTCTAAAGTGTGGTATCTGGAAGTGGAGGTGAGCTGGTAGTGACACCTGTCACCCCATTGATAGCCTTAATATTATTGGTCTGGCTGGCTAGGTGGTATTCCCTAACTCCCTCCAAAGGAACACTAACTCAAGCATGTGGCTCTGTCAGGCCTTGACCCTCTCTCTCATTACTTCTGCCTTGCTAAAATCCATTCGATTGCATTTCTAAAGCTATTCGCGTATTTGGCCTTCTTCCTCCAGGAGTTGACTACCAAGGTCCAGGTATCAAAAGCTCCCTTTGGCTCACCTAATTAACATGCCCAATTGAAATTAAACACCTCAACCTAACATGAGATTGCCCCCTTTGCCTTTATAAACCACCATTTGTCTATGTGCCATGTCTGTCTCCTCTCTATCCAAAGGCAGTCCCTTGTACCTCTGGGATAAGTATCCCCACCCCTTTCCTTCTTCCCCTTCCCCTTTTCTCTTGTCCCCTATCTCCTTTACCACCACATCCCAACCTACCTAACACAAACTTCCCCCTTTTCTCTTTTTACAAATTATACCTGCAACATCATTTGATGCTGTTTTTCTGCCAGAGCCTGAAAGCAGCCATTTCAACTTTTCTTCTCCACTTAATTCAGGATCTCTCCGTGAAAAACGGGTGTTTGGATGTGGTTTGGATTTAGAAGGAAGCTTCCATGTGTGGGAGTCTCTTTCATCCTCAACACTGCATGGAAATTCATCTCAAAACTTCACAGTCAGTTTAAGAAGATGACCTTGAATCCAAATGCAGAGAGGGAGGACAAGACCAGGCTACAGAAACCCACAGAGACAGCTGACCTGAACAAGGAGGACCTAATGGATCCCAGACTGATAGCCAGGAAACCAGCATTGGACCGACTCAGACCCCCTGAACCTGGGTCTCGGTTAGAAGGCCTGGGCAGTCTAAGGGACCTCAGACAGGGGAACCAGGATGTATCCCTGGTGCTCAAAATGACTTTGGGAACACGTCCCCCATGAATAGATACTCCCTTAACCTAGAGGCAGTAGGGAAGCCCTAGACCCTACTCCAAATGACTTGACATATTTAGATGACTCCTCCTGGGAGGCATCACCCTACATGTGGAGAAGGGATGAGAGGGTGGTTGTGGAGCACGGAAGGGTGGAAGAGAGGGAGGGACAGAGATGGAACTAAGGAACTGGGATCGATATGTAAAATAAAAATAAATAAATAAACAAACAAACAAATAAAAGACGACCTTCCTGGAATGGTGTTCTGTCAAGGCTGTACACATGACTGAGCTCCCTTTAAAGAACCTCTAAACAGGCTCACATAGTGTGGATTCTGAACCTGGTATTCTTTTAAGGGCTGCTAATTGCCATGTCAACTCATTGTTATTCCCCAGCCTCCTAAATCTAACTAAAGGAATACAGGTTTTGATGTACCTCAAGGCAAGTAGGTCAACCATCAAACTAAATAGTGATTAAGTACAGTGGCAGAGTGGGAAGTGTATATAAAAGGGGCAAAACTTTGGTTGGAGAAAAATTAATCCACATATAGCAAGCATCATAAAACAAATAATATGGGCTTCATTTACCTATGTTTTGGACTTAACTTACTAATCATAAAGTGTTAAGAAATTAATTGTTTGTAAAATCAAGGTAACAGCATCTCCTTCATAGGATTGTTATGAAAATTAAATTAATTAATTCATATAACATGCATAGAATGTTTGAAACATAATCAATGTATAATACAGGTAAACTACAATTGAGTAGATGTGCTGCTTTCTTAATTGGAGCTAGCATGATCTGGAGAAGCACATAGAAGTATTTCCATCATGTCCACAAAAGGCGGCTTTAAGCTACCTCTCCAAAGTGATCACAAAAGAATGATAGGGTTGTTGTAACAGTAAGGAAGGAAAAAATGATTCAAGTTACCCATCTGAGAGGCATTGTATTACAAGCACCCAACAAGTGTCATAAAGCACTGGCTTTCATCAACCACAGTCAAAAATGATAGAAAAGGGCACTTGAATTTGAACAGCTGTTCCTAGATCTTAGAAGGACACTTTAATACTGACACCAGTGACCGGGAGAACACCTCTCCCAAACAAAAGATATCGTCATGACAATCTCAGAATCTTAGCTTATACTTTTAAACAGAGAATGCTGAGAGTTTTAAAATGCCATTTTCTTTTCAGAAGCAGGGAGTCTGAGAAAGTATTCGGGAAAGGACATCGAGTTTTGGGGCATATGCTAAAATACTAATAATTAACAATATACTGCAAATACATTTTTTTGGCTGTTGCTATTGTATGTTTCATTACAGAGACTGAACTCTGGGCACTGTACATGCTATGCAAGCATTCTACCTTTGAGCTGAATCATCAAACTCAAAACTTTGATAAAAGTTTTGCATGCATCTTTCAAAAGTTTTGAGAATATGTTTGGGTAATCATACAATATTTCCATGAAATAATTAAGGTGGGTATTGCTATACTAATTTCACAGACTGGGAAAATTATGTTGACCATGTTGGCTAGATGGGATTATTCATAGTATATCAAAGGTGAGATCAGAACCCTTCCCTCTTATTTACCAGTCTATTATTCTCCTTATAAATACCAAAAGAACCATCTTGATTTTAACAGCAGTGACAATCATGGCTGAGGTCAAACATAGAGAAAAATAGGACTTCAGTCAATTCAAGTCCTAGTATTATTTATATACATGATGGATTTCTTTATCTTTGTTAGGGAAATCTGCCTGGGTTTTGAACCAAAGCTAGGAACTTCAGTTTTTTACCCTTTTCAATACTTCTTCCCATTATACAGCACAAGGGCCTGTTCTGGTACTTTTTCCCATTATACATTGTAAGGTCCTGAAGATGCTATCATCTTCCTGTTAGGAAGTATCAGATTTTTAACAGGTTACACAGAAACAGGCATTTCTTTTTGTGTGTGGGTTTTTTTTTTACAACAATTACTGATACAGACTTAGTCTCAGTGGCAGGAACAGAAGAAGTATGTCTATGTCTCCTATGTTCAGAGTAATTTTACAGTAGACAAACTTACACATATGATATGAGCTAATGCTTCACAATGAGGGAATCTGGAGTCCTGTAAAAGCCCAAAAATCATAACAGTTCCCCAAGATGAAGACTTAAAATGTCACTCTCCTTTTTAATAATGCAATCTACCACTTTTATTGCAAAAAATTGTACACTATGAGAGAAAACAAGGGACAAATACGATAATTACTTCCTATTGTGAGGAGCAGGAAAATACAACCGAGAAGTGAAAAAGCAGGGGAGGGAAGAGGTCTTGCCCCAAGGTGTTGTCTTAATTTGCTTGCTTCCCCAAACAAAGTATTTCTTTACAGCTATGTTGAGCAATGATGTTACTGAGACTGACTCATCCCTCTGAACTGATATCCTCCTCAATCTATTTCTGGGACCAAACAAGGCAATCTTTACCCTCTGACATCAACCAAGACTATGTGCTATCTAACCTTGATACAAGGCAGTATGAGATGACAAAAAATTATATTTTCTTTCATGGTCACTGTTTCTGGTGAGAATGTAGAACATTTGATTCCAAAGTTGAAGTCAGTTCTCACAAGATACTTTACACTTTTTGGTGAGATGGGTTCATTTTGAAGAACTAGTTGGAACAAGGCAACACCCTAAAACATTTCCACATCTAGGAACATTAAGCATAGCAGATCCAGAAAGGCCTACCATAGATATCAAATATGCTAAATAATTCAAATCGTGAAATTAAGAAATAGCACACAATTACATACTACCCATTCTTTAACTTAACTAAAACTGTGGAATTGGATGAAGTCCTAAGTGAATGTGTATTGTTGACATGAGAATGGACATGTCAAGTACTCCAAAGCCTCAGACCCACCCATGGGAATTTCAAAGCCTTCTCCAGGTCAGGCTCAATAGAATGGTAGAGGCTTCTTCCGCAGTCAGAGTAGGAATGCTGACAAACTGTTGACCATTAGCTAATACCAATGTGAGCAGAGAGTATCAACTGCAGCTGCCTCTTCCTGAAGGTTGACAGTGTTTGTAGAAACTACCAAATGCAGCCTGCCCCTCTCTGTCATCAACCTGAGACTACATCCCTACAGAGACCTCCTACTGCAATGACCTAACTCTCTTCTTTCTCTTTTCTGCTGCATATAATAAAATTGCTGAGTTTTCAGGCTATGGTTGGTGAATCTTTTTCAGATGGCAAGACACACCAAAACGCAGCTTTTTTTCTCTATGTATGTTTGTCACTTCTTCATTCTCTGTCGCCCAATTAGGTCAATCCCTAAGCCATGCAGGTCACACTATGGGAGCTTCTCACTTTATTACTATTTTGAATTATCAGGGAAATATGAATTCAGTCTTCTCACTGGGGAAAACTTTACCATGTAACACTTCCAGTCACTCCTCCTTTATGAAACTACTGCTTACAAATAAAGGTATATTTCTGAAAACATAAAAATTTGATATTAAGGACAGCATGAATCCCTCTACACATTTCAAAACAAACTTTTTTTTTCTTTTCAAAGCTGTTCTCTAAGTAAACTTGCCTATTTCCATAATATCATGTACCAAAATCTCTATCCTCAAGGTGCAAGCTTCCAAATAGTCCTCATATTATGAAACCTATCACACATGTTTCTCCCAGAGGAGTCACGATTGCATAGAAAGTCAAGTAAATGAGTTAGCTGTGGAGATAGGAGCTCTGCTTATCTAATTAACCACAGTGCTTGGTGAAGAGATGTGTGAATAGAAATGGGAGAGCGGCAGCAACAGGAGAATGCTGAAATCTACTCTCAAAAGCCACTCCGTTGTCATCACAAGATGCTTACTTAATGATCCTTCCATCCTCTGAAAGCTAGCACCACGTTCACGTGTGTGAATTCCATCCACAGCTTCTATATTTCTGTAATTAAGTGTGGTGTTTTACTTCCATGGCATCTCCTATACAGAACTACAAAATAAAAAAAAATAATAACAACAATATTCATGCTACCTGAAATTTGAGCAGAAAAATTCTTACTTCTTCTCTTTGTACTTTTTAAATTTAATCTTGGGAAAAATGTAATGCATTAATATTCAGTAGGGCTTTCCCAAACACAGTGGCTCTGGCATAAATAGTCATTGCCTGATAGTTTATTAAGAATTGTACAAACTCTGCAATAGCTCTCTGCATTGAAAATGAGGTGCAGGTCCAAGGCAAATCCCTATGTTGTTGATTAGTGCCAATAGAAATGTAGATACGAACACTGAATTTTGAAACTGCCGAATTTAATGTTACAGCAGTGTCCTTAATCCATGTGCTGTTCATCATTAGTCACTGATACTGAGTAGACTGTTCGTATAGTATAGTAGTTGGAGAAGGTGATTAATATGTGCATTTTTGGGAATCTGAATACAGCATATTACTTTCTTAATTCAACAGATTTTCACAGATCTAACACATATTGTCACTAAGAAGTTCTGATTAGAAAAACTGTAATTTCTACCATTCAACTGTGGCATCCACCCAAATTGTGGTTAGAGAATGTAATCAACAATTAATTACCTTCTATATGTTTGGTCTTGCAAATTTCAAACTATTATTACCAAAACATACATCATCAACCAAAAAAATATGCTGGATATTGTACAAAGAAGTGCACATACTTGCTTGATTCATCTTCCCGTGTCTTCAATATAATAATTTACTTGACAATTGTTTACTATGAACACAAGATACTCAGGGTTCTCTGCTATATACTCATGATATAATAATAGTTAGCACATGTGCCCTCCTCACCTCCTAAACTTGGAGTTGAGAGACAAAAGAACAGATTCTGAACTTCTTGGTATGCTTATGGAGGAAATACATTATAAAGTTCATTTCCAACCTGAAATATGAACAATAAAAATCAAGCTTAAATATGAAAATATTGTCTGAATAACCTATAAAGCTCACATGTGACCTTAATGATTAGAGCCACAGAACTCTTCATTGGCCACTAACTTTGTGAACTCAGCACTCCAGGGAAGAAAATACGAAGTATATAATATGGTCTTTAACCATCCTGAATAAAAAATCTGAACTATCAACAACCCAAATAGTTAATGGAACAATAAACTTCTTCATTTTCAGTAAATTATGACCAAGAAAAAAAAATCATACAAATTTAAGTAATAGATACTTACAGCCCTGACTCTCTGAATATATATATATATATATATATATATATATATATATATATATATATATATATATACAGACACACACACACACACACACACACACACACACACAAATACAACCTGTTGAGTCCATATAATGTTCCTTCTCCAGTTCCTTGATGTCTTTCATACCATACAATTAAAAACGGCTTAGGTAATATTCTGAATATCATAAAATACTATAATGCTATTTATGTTGTTCTCTGTTAGTAAATAAAATATATCTTATCCACACTGCAGAAATTAAGAATAATTTCCTCACAGTACCTTGCACAATGTTTGTGTTTCTCATCTTGGAACCTAATTGCTGTTCTGTATCCCCTGTATCTTTTGTCACCTATACACTAGGGGGGAGAAAGAGAATATCTACAAGCTCTGAATGTGTAGCACCTGTAACAAGGAAGAGCCCTATTATTTACCGTTGTTCCATTCTTCAAAGATTCCCAGTTTTTAAAATACAGTGAAGTAATCATAAGCAGGCTTGGTTCCTAGTTTTAGCCACCATCCTCCTGGGGCCAAATGTTCCCTCATGACCCATATCCTTCTTTCCCAATTGTTGCATCTACTGCTCTAGAATTCTTTATTTTTTTAACTTTGTCTATAACATACACTGAGAATAATTTCAAAACAGAATATAGCATCATATGTTTTAATAAAACCTTGGGTTTTTGGTTTGTTTGTTTTGGCTATTGGTATTACATGATAAGCTGTTTCTTCCATAAGCTGAGAAAAGTAGATTAAAAGCCTGGAGTATGGAGTCAGACTGCGTTGGCTGAAATTTCAGCTCAGTAACATATTAGTTGTGTGATCTTGAGCCATTTATGTTATGTTTCAGTGTCTTGGTTTTCTACTCTGAAAATAACAGGGATATTGATAATCTTCCCAGGGATGTTTTGAGGATTAAGCTTGTGGATACATATGAGAACTTGAAACAGTCCTTAATATACAAGGAAAGGATTCAGTAAGTAAAAACTATTAATACTGCTACAATCTTCAACATTATTTAATGTGCCTGAGCAATTTAGGAAAAATTTAGTACCCAAATTCAAAAGTAATCTATAAAGCAGGGGAAGTCATAGTCTTTAAACTTCCTCAACTTCACAATTCTTCTCATTCCCCAGCTTCTCCCTATGGCTTTGTATTGAGGCAGCCCACTCTAAACTAGGGGTTAAGAGACATGGAATCTACCTTGTGTTCTCTGCTATTTAGGTATGCGACCTTGGGGAAAACATCTCACATTATTTCTGTTCACAAATACTCATTGAAATGTCAGCACTGAGGAACATAACTGGTAAAAATTTCTAGGGGCATGGGGATTATCAAATTGATCCTACAGACGACTTTTAGCAACGCTAAACCCGTAAAAGGTTAACCTCTGCTGAGAAGCCATACAGCATTATTTGTAATAGCCAGAACCTGGTAGCAACCTAGATGCCTCTCAACTGAAGGATGGATGGAGAAAATGATGGACATTTATACAATTGAATATTACTCAGCAGAAAAACAAACAAACAAACAAAACCAAAAACAATGGAATCTTGAAATTCACGGGCAAATGGAAGGAACTAGGATAAACCATACTGAGTGAGGTGCCCAGTCACAAAAAGACAAACATGGTATATGTATTCACTTATATATGGATTTTAGACATAGAGCAAAGTATTACCAGCCTACAATTCACACAGCCAGAGAAGCTAGGAAACAAGGAGGACCCTAAGAGAGACACACATGGTTCCCCACAGAAGGGAAAAGGGACAAGATCTCATAAGTAAATCAGGAGCATAGAGGGAGGGGAAAGGAAGTTAGGAGAAAGAGAAGGAAAGAGGAGGGGAGAGGTGGGCATGAGGGAACAGGAAGATTGAGACAGGGAAAAAATAGAAAAGAACAAGAAAAGAGATACCATAATAGAGGGAGCCGTTATAGATTTAAGGAGAAAGCTGGCACTAGGGAAATGCCCAGAGATCTACAAGGATGAAACCAACTAACAATCTAAGCAATAGTGGAGAGTCTACCTTTAATACCCTCTATGATAATAAGATTGATGACTACTTTATATGCCATTCTAGCTGATGGAAGCACAAGCAGACACCTATAGCTAAACACTAGCCAAACTCCTGGAATCCAATTACAGAAAGGTGAGGAGTGATGAGCAGCAAAGGGGTCAAGATCAGGCTGGAGAAACCCACAGAAACAGTTAACCTGAACAAGAGGGAGCTCATGGACTCTATTCTGATAGCTGGGAAACCAGCATAGAACTGACCCAGATCCCCTGAATGTGGGTGTTAGTTGGGAGGACTGGGCAGTTTATGGGACCTCTGGTAGTGGATCAGTATTTAGCCCTAGTATACAAATGGACTTTGGGAGCCCACCCCACATAGAGGGATACTTTCTCAGCTTAGACACATGGGGGAGGGCCTAGGCTCTGCCCCAAATGATATAACAGGCTTTGAAGACTCCCCATGGAAGGCCTCACCCTCTCTGTAAAGCAGAAAGAGGATGGGCTGGGGTTTGTTGGTATTGTTAGGGAAATATGGGAGGGTGAGGGAACGGGGATTGACATGTAAAGCAACCTTGTTTCAAATTTAAATTACAAAAGGAAAAAATAATTATTATAATGCAAGCATGCCTGCTTAGAATTAGAAAAGCTGAGCATTCACAACTCCCTTGGAGTTATGCTCTTTTCTTATCTAGTAGGCGTTTACACTCATATTTATTGGTGAATTCCCCTAGGTATGCAAGGGAGAGGCAAGAAAAAGAGAAAGAGAGGGAGAGAGAAAGCTGTTTGTGAAAGAGGAGTAGAGAGGACCAGAAATGTCCTTTCTCCATATTAAAGCCTCATTGAAATTATGATTTAACCTCTTAAATGGCCTTGAAATATTTCTAAAACCCAGTTTCCTCAACTATAGAACAGAAATGCTGGCAACCCCCTTCTAGGAGAAATTTATTAGAATTCCATCCATTTCAGCATAAGAAGTATTCAGTGCAGAGCCTGAGGCCTAGGTCAGTGGAAGAGCTCTGTCTTAGGATGCATAAACCTTTTGTTCAACATCACACACACACACACACACACAGAGAGAGAGAGAGAGAGAGAGAGAGAGAGAGAGAGAGAGAGAGAGAGAGAGACAGACAGAGACAGAGACAGAGACAGAGACAGAGAGACAGAGTCAGACAGAGACACAGGAAGAGGCAAACACATGGGGAGAGAAACAGAGACAATGGAACAGACACAGAGGAAAAGAGAGGGGGCAGGGAAGAGGGAGAGAAAGCAGGGGAAAGGGGTTGAAGGAGGCAGAGTAACAGAGAACTGAAAGCAATATCAATCCAGCATATGGCCATTGTCCAATAAACAGCCACCAGCAGCTGTTTCCTACACGTGCATGTATTGATGCTACAGCGTAAATTAACACTGACTTAAGAAGAAGAATTTTGTTACAATAATCTTAAGTTCTTAAATATGAACTAGAAAATAAACCAATGTGCAAAGGTTACAGAGGCATACATAAGGCAATATGACAAACAATAACAGCTGGTATATCTAACACGATGCAGAAGGATAACTATAGGTGACTTCTCTAGTTTGTATCTTTTGTTCTGTTTGAAGTGTTTATAATGAGTGAAAGCTACTTTCTTAATAACAGAAAATAATAAGAGAGCTTTTCTTTAACATGTATAATTTGTTGATTGTTTTCACTTGCAGATCTATGTCCCAGAGACTTTTCATTGAACCATTCTAAGTTTAAATAGCTGAACTTACTTCATAAAGCTGACTCTTGATAACTGCAACAAAATACCTGCAATGATTCTAGCCACCCCTTATCCTTTCAGTCTTCTTTTAAAAGGAGGGTGAAGAGATCGAAAGTAAAAAGACACCAAGTTTCAAAATCACTACACAAAGCCGCTCTGAACAGACTGAAGCATCTCAGACAAATGGCAATGCAGATGAACACTCCATCACAAATAAGGACTGTCTCAGAATCCGTCCTTTACTTCCCCTCACCCAACCTGTTCGCTGGGTAAGTTAATGTTCTAGTGTCGGCATTAACTCTCCTAGCTTTGGTCAGGTTGTGTCACAACCCTAGAATTATTTAAACATTGGGGATTTTGTATATATTATAGTTTGAGAAAGAGACCAATACATTCACATGCACCATAAAAATTCTGCAGAGTGCTAGCTTCCCCGGCTCATTGTGTCCTTCAGACAGCAGTGACAAATGGAGCAGTCTGTGGAGAGCTCCTCTTGGTGACATGAGTTACCTTGCCAACTAGGGCTCATTACAAAACACGAACCATTGCACTGGGCTGGAACAGAAGGCAATTTTCAATTCATTTATAGCTCATGCCACTCACTTGTTTCACCTCAGCTCTTAAGAGGATGGCTTTGCAAACATAAGGCCCCTTGGCCATACAAATTAGTGTCTTAAATATAAGCTCATAGGAAAAGCATATTAGGTATCTCAGCTCTGTTTGTTTGTACTTAATTGAAGCTAGAAATGGAACCTTTCTGACTCAAAATTCACATGCAGGTCCTGAAAATTATATTAACAGAGTCATATGCCAAACTCACACTGCAATTCACAAGGCATATTTCTTTCTTCTAGTCACCAGTTAGACATTTAGCAAGTAACAGAAGAATGCAGCTTGAACGATGATACCGTCTTACATTTCAATCCAGAAATCGCCAGCCTGGCCGACAAGTGCATTCCTTTTTCAAATACTTTTGATCATTATCAAATAACAAGCACGTAATATCAGATAGTGACTAAAACTGCCTTATCTGTAGGAAATTAAAACTTCCAAATGCATTAAACTAGACTCAGGTTTGTAATTCAAATTTGAAGAATGTTTGTCATCATAGAAACATTGAGAATCTTTATTGTGCCACCTAGCATGTGCCCTATTTACTTATAGGCCTTGTGTAATTGAATCAACAACAATGTGAAGGGCTACTCTTTACTCTTATTTTACAGAGAAAAAGAAAGATTAGAACCACAGTAATCACCTACTTTGCCTACTGGGATTCAGTACTAAATGTCAAGAGCCATTAAAACTCTCTCTAAGATTACACATAATTATGGTGATGCTGATATTAATAAAGAATATTGATAGCCCACACACAAGTTTCTCTTATTATTTATGAACAAGTGTGTTAAGTTTGGAAGTTTCAGCTGTCCATAATAAAATGGAAGGTCTTCAAACCCACAATCAATACATCACGCTGAGTCCATAGACCCCAGCACTTGGACAGCTGAGGTAAGCAAGCCATGACATATAAGTCAGCTTTCTAGACTATCTGGGGGATACCAAAATTAGGTTTGTAAGATATAGTCAGTTACCTTACAGATCTCAACTGCTCATAACCAAGTGAAAGTCTTATTTTGTGTTTTGCCCACAGCCTATTTTGCTGAAAGAATATTTTCTTTCTAATAATAGGACGTTTTACACGTAATCATTGAGCAATGGCTCTGATTTGTTGTTACATATGCAACTATATACAAAATCCTTCAGGACAGTATCAAGGCCTCTTTTACAAATGCACACCTGTTTTAGAGGCATCTGCTCAAGATACTGGCTAAAGTCTCTCTGAAATTCAGAAGTTGAGCTGGGGATTTAATCTCTTCAGGCTAAGGCTTACTGTGCATTTGGATGGAGTCATAATTTTAAAATATACTATACTCCATAATATCTGAGCTCTCCTTTTTTTTGGCAAAAGACTCAACCTCAAAGTTTACGTCCTAAATTTCCCCCAGACCCTAACTGGTCAAAGAGTGATATCATTCTTTTAACTTTGTGTAAAATTTTGCCTTTTCCCCAAAGATTTTCTTGATTGTATTGCATTCTGGCTCTTAGTAGGTCATAACCACCTACTAGTTTCTGGTTACTTTCAAGATTCACTGAATGCTATCATTTGTCCTTTGAGAGAATCCTCTCTACTTAATAGTAGCAAAAAACTAGTTTGGCTCCAAAAGCCTCATGAAAAGAATTTCTTAAATAATAGAACAATTATTCTCAACTTTGACTCTGCATCTGAGTTACCTGTAGACATTATTTGTAAAATATACAAATTTTCCTGAAATATACTGAGAATTCCCAGATTACAGACGTTTAGGGTAAGATACCAAACTCTGCCATGAGAATGATTTGTAACATATTACGAGGTACAGTCAAGCTGGAATGCAGCTGGGAGTAAGTAGATTGTTCTAGTCACTGGCCTTTTCTCTCTGATCCTCCACACAGCCATTCCTGCATGTAAGTCTTACACATAATAACTTTTCAGTCTCTCAGGCCATAAATGTCAAACTCCTCTAACAGTCCTGTCTCTAATATCTAGCTCCACTTCCCTTCTATTTTACACCACCATACCTTTGTATTTTAAATATAATGACTCATGTATTCATTGTTTTAATGATGACTTGCCCCAAACCCTGAACCTCATGGTTTTCTTGTTGGAGCATACAAAATAATAGCAAGTCATACTTCACTACTCCAGAAGTACAGACTATCAAGGCAGAGCCAGAAATGTAAACACAAAATCATCATACAGCATGAGAAGGGCCCCCTTTTCTAAAAGCCTTTTCTATAAAATTGAACTCTTCATCACTCTTTCCAATTATTGTTCACACATTGTTATTTCATTTCATATCTGCTTGTTTAATGATTTTTCTCCCCTTTACACTTGGAAATAGAATTCAGAAAAGTAGATTATTTTTTAATTATCATTTCCCACTGTGGAAAACAGTGACTGACATCACAGTACTCAGTAACTGTTGCTATATGAATGAATACAATAGGTAAGCGCAGTTAGAGATGTGAAGGAACCACAAAAGACAGGAGAATATATTTTAACTGAGGTGTGTGTGTGTGTGTGTGTGTGTGTGTGTGTGTGTGTGTGTGTGTGTGTGTGCGTGCGTGCGTGTGTAGAGTGAGAGAGATAATGAATAGAATCTTATTTTTCTTTCTCTTGGACACTGATGTTAAATTATTTTTATTGGATCCTTGTGCTAATCTAAATATCCTCTCTGGGTTTCTTTAGCACCCATAGTATGTCTCTAATCTCACTTGAAGAGATATTTTGAATATTTATTTGATACATGGAAACCTACCTGATATTGACAAGAGTAAGTACAATCATCTTATTGTATCCATTGTTTTTATTTCAATGTTTCAGCCAATCATTATTAAGAGTGGTCTAAAAACATTAAAAGGAGAATTCCAGAAGTGAACACTTCATAACTTTCAAATTGTGCATCATTCTAAAGGGCATGCTAATATTTTGTGCTTCCACATTCCCTTCTGTCCTGCCAAGAACACTAATCAGCCTATTGTTTGGTGTGTGCATACCACCAATCTGGCCACTCATTAGTCACTTAGAAATCACCTTGGTTATCACAGTGTGTATGTCCAAGTAGCTCTTATTTTACTTAATAATAGCCCCCAAATCACAAGAATAGTGATGTTACTAATCTCAATATGCCAATGAGAAACTGTGAGGGACTTTTCTTTAGAGACCAAATTTACCCACATTTTAATATTCAGTTGTGGGTTTGTTTTTCTATCTTTAGTAGCTGATAAGGGGGACTGCTGTATAGCATTTTACCTCTTTTACAAAATTCTCAGCATAACCAGCAGTCAAAAATAATGCTCATTAAATGTTTGCTACCTGCAAATAATGAATAGATGATTATTTTAAAACGTGGTAGTCTAGTTTAGGAAGAGGTAAATTTTAAACTATTACCAGCACCAGATTGTGTACTGCCATATTACATGACCCTGTGCAAACAAATTAGCCTCTCAGAGACTCAATTTCTATACTCTTTCCAGAGATTATATAAGAGATAATATGTGCTCATATAATATATGCACATTATCTGTGTTATCCTCAACTCTATGATAGGCTTTAAAGATATTGTATCTTCCATATTAGAAGATATTTACTTAAGTGGGAAAGAAACATTTTTGGGTAGATTTTAATTGGAGGAGGGACAGGACACAGTATCACTTGTGAGCTAACTGAAGTACCACTATGAATAGCAGAAGGCTTGAGATCTCAATGGGAATAAACTCAAGCCAATCTTTTTCCTGAGCAGAGGTATTGTGGCTTTGGAAACAAGCAATACATATGGTGCCTGTCAAATGGGAAAAAAAGGAAAAGAAAGGAAGAAAAATAGCCTAGGGTTAGTACTAACCTTGAACCAGGCCATCTGATTGTGGGCAAAAGAAATCAGAGGAAAGTATTTCATTAAGAACCTGACACATCAAGTGCAGTATTAATGGGCTGCTTCTAAAGAGAAAATGTCAAAGTGAATGCCCTCTGTTCCTGGTGGGTTTGAAGTGGATAAATTGTAGTACATTCTGATGGGGAGCTGAGCGAGGTGCATGCATCACATCAACTGCTTGAGAATCCAAAGTGACAAATTATACCATGCAACATGGAGGCATGCACAACATTTATTTCTGCAAACTAAGCAAATTGTCCTCAGGGACAACATTGAGCCAACTACTGAGCAGTTTGCTCTGCCACGGCTGTTCCTAGGGTTTATCTTTCCTTTTGAAAGAGATGAGAGGTAAATGTTACGGAGTCTGCTACAAGGTAGAAGTACTGAACTATATGAAAGGTGCCTTGTAAAGTTCCTGGAAGTTAAAATGCTAATGGCGGGAATTGGCTATGGTAAGTAAAGGAAGGTAAAACTGTGAAACTAAAGACAAATGCCAGGTCACAACACTTAGGAGTGAAGGGAGAAGAATCTGAATAAGGAGCCAAAATAGACAATGTTCCTGTTCAAAGCAGTAACTGGGACAAGTACCAACATGGGCTAAATTAACTAAGGATGCCATGCCATGCCAATAAATTGCAATTTAAAAAGAAGCCTTATAGCTATACCCTGATAATTTCCAAGTCCAAAATATTACAATTATAAGTGGAATGGTAGTACTCAAAGCCAAACATACTTCTTTTCATGCCAATCAATGTGAACATTAATGTGCCATTCAATAAATAGATTGTCTTGTCAACATGAATATTTGGTATCAACATTTTTCATCTTTCTCTTTCCTATAATTATTTCATTCTTATAGACTTTGTTACTGTTACTTCTGTAAATATTTGGGGATAAGACATTTCTAAATACAATTACAAGTATTTAGAGGTATCTAACTTATAAAGTTACCAAACAAGACATAAGTAATAGCTAACTCCAGAGAAAAGTAAGACAAGCCCTAACCTTCTTACACAATATACTTAAAGAGATATATGTAAAAATTAGTGAGTAGAAAAGACAATGAGAGAGAAAGGAGATGAAGACAGAAACAAAGATCAGAAAATGCATGAAGGGGATTTTTGGACAATCGTAGGATTTACTTTGTTCTCCAAGTTTCCCCACAATTAACAACTACATATTGAACATATTTTATAATGTTTATATCCATTTAATCTCAAGGAGGCTATTATTATAGCCTCATAGACTATAAATATCCTAGATACCTATATCTGGTTACTTGACATATACACTGGCTTAAGAAAGGAGTAGCTATGAGAAAATGAGCTTGCATAAATATCAGACACTACCTATCTCAGAATGCAAGATATAGAAGAAAATGTTGCTGCCTTCTCTTGTAATTTTAATTATATCTTTTGAAAGGTGGTCAGGGTGCATGTGAGGGGGGAGAGAAGGTAAGAGGGAAGGAGGGAGGGAGGAAGGGAGGGGTGAAGGGAGGGAGGGAGGGAGGGAAAGGAAACTGGGATCAACATGTAAAATAATAAAAAAAAAACCTCAACAAATTTTGAACTACCTCTTTATAATACTATGAACTCCTGCATAAATTTAGGAACACTGTGACTGAAGACACATCCTTAGAAATAAAATCAATAGAACATTAAGCAGTAAACTTGTCCGTTCTGCTCACAAGTACCTTGCTACCCAATTTCAGAATGAAATTCTATTGTAAATAAAATCTCCCTTCCAGTGATTAAAATATGGATCATAGAAACAAGATTCCAAGGAATTATTGCTATTTTGGAGAAGGGACTAGTCAGTAAATGAGCAGTGTAAGAACTCTGGTCTATTACCATATTGATAAATCAGCTACAATCTGAGTTTTTATGGCATCTTTTCAAAATAAGCTCGATCTAGCTAGAACATTTCTAATACAATTGTCCATCCTTCCTAAGAAAGATTCCCATTAAATGCAAGGGGATAAAATTTGCTGGTTGTAGCATGTTTTCTTCTGAGCAGATTAAGAGCTGTTCAATACAAGTATAATAGAATGTGTAAATCTTGTATGACTTGGGAGCAGTGTATCTGACACTGAAAATACAGAGCTGTCATCATGGAGATAACCTATATATTGAGCACTAGACATTCAGGTGGAGATAATGCATCTTCTTACAATATTTGAGCAATAAAAACATATTCAAAACAAAATTAAACACCAAACACCTCATAAAAACAGCCACCAGCAGCTCCCATTTTAGCATAAAAATTCAACAGAGATGTTTGTCGATTAAAAAGGTAGCCTTGACAGTTAAGATGAATGATGATAAATCAAAATGAATTCTGAAATTGGTTCTACAATGATGAGTCATATAAGAGGATGCTCTTATCCCATTGAACTAAGGAACAAGTTAGGTTATTCTTGTTCCAATAAATAACCCTAAAGCAACTAAATGGTTTGACTGTTTCATCTAAAGAAGGGTCCGATTCATCAAACCATTTCCAAATCAAACACTTTTCTGGAACTTTTAGGATGACTAACACTTCCTGCCATAGTTATGGAGAATGAGAGAAATGCTTGCTAAGTTTACCACCTCCACAGTTCTCATAGCCGATCAAATAAAGCATCTACTTGTCCACCCTCTCACATCTAGCCTCAAAAGAGAACTCACACAGAGGACCATTTTTCACTGTTGTTATGTTAATTGGACTTTTCTCCCACAGGATCCAGTTCTATCCATCCTGGAGAAACCCACAGAAACAGTTGACCTGAATAAGGGGGAGTTCATGGACCGACCCAGATCCCCTGAACATGGTTGTTAGTTGGGAGGCCTGGGCAATCTATGGGGCCTCCGGTAGTGGGTCAGTATTTATCCTTACTATATGAATGGACTTTAGCAGTCCATTTCACATAGAGTGACACTCTCTCAACCTAGACACATGGGGAAGGACCTAGGCCTTGTTCCAAATGATATGACAGACTTTGAAGATCCCCCATGGAAGGCCTCACCCTTCCCGGTGAGCAGGAAGGGTTTGAAATAGGGGGTTGGTGGGGGACAGCATAGGAGGGGAGGGAGAGGGAACTGGGATTGACATGTAAAACAGCTCGTTTCTAATTTACATTTTAAAAAAGAAAAAAAGTCAAACAAACCAAAACAAAAATGTTTTCTTGAAGAAGGATTAGCAAAAGAACCAAACTGTGGATGAAACTTTTTCTTTGTTTGTATGTTCATTTTTATTTCATGCATATGAATATTAGCCTGCATGTGCATATGTGCACCCTGTGTATATCTACTCCTTGAAAACAGGCCAAAAAATATATCAGATCTCCTGAAACTAAAGTTACAGACAATTGGAAGCTTCCGTGTGTGCTGGGAACCAAACCAAGATCCTTTACAAAAGTAACAGTTGCTCTTAGCACTGAGCTGTATCTCCAGCCCCATGGAAGACCTTTCCATTCACAAGTCAAGGAATTACAAGAAAATCATAAATGATACTACTACACATAGGAATTTGGTTTCTATACCTTTTCTTGTAAGGTGAAGAACTCTTCATGAATACACAGGGTACTTAAGGCCACTACAGTGGAAAGCATCCACAAGCCATTTATATGTGAAATTCATGTAAAGTTACTTCAACCATGGACTATTCTTGCCTCTTTTTCTCAGCAATACCCAATCTGTATGTACACTTACACAGGTTGAGTCAAAGAAAGGAGGAAGTCTGTGAATAATCCTAACTAAAACACTGCCAATGCTCCAAGTACCAATTTCTCTTTTCAAAACTAAGATGCTCATCAAAGGAAATGTTTCATTAGTGCATGCATATAAGAATATAATTCTAAAGATAGTTAATTCAGTGGTGCAGGATGTCAATATTATAAGAAAAGAACGACTGAACAATAACAAGACACAAAAAATTTCTACTATGACAGAAATACTAAAATGATTAATATTCCTTAAAACTAATTCTTCAAAAAGAGATACAAAACTATCCAAACGTTAGAATAAATATTTAAGTCAGCATATTTACTATATGAAGCTCATTATTCCTAAATCCTATCCTTACAATAACCAAAATATCTGAGTACAGGCTATTCTTGCTTCTCCAGCAGATTATCCCTTTCTGATCCCTCTACTTGAATTTGTATATTCTGCAAGTAAATGGTGATATAAAAGAATGCTGCTTATCCTTTGAGTACATTTCTTCCCACCTTCCATTCAGTAACATAATAGAACCTCTCTCAAGTTCTGTATCTTTGTCTATTTGATCTCCCACAGCAAAGTACCACAGACTGTGTAATTTGTACAGAATTGAAATGTAATGATTACAAGAACTAAAGTTGGGAAGCTCAAGATTGAAGTGCCAGCTGATGTGATATCCAGTACATACTTATGAGCTGCCTCGTGAATACTTTCTCTCATCACTTTCACATGGCAAAAGGACAAAGTGATCCCTTGAACTTCTGTTGTAAGGTCATGAATTGCATTTGGAAGGGTGGAACCTTCATGATTCAATCACTTGTCAACATCCTTATCTATTAACACTATGGCATCCAATATCATGCTCCAACATATGAAACTTGAGAAATGGGATCCATACATTAAGCCTGTAGTACTCTAGCTAGAGTCAACAAGACGTAAAAAAGACAATAAAAGTTGACATACCAAACTATATGTATAGCATGTATATGCCATGTTCTTAAGTCGTGGTGGAATCCTATGATGGAAGGACTTGGGTTTCTAAGTGATATCCATAAGCAGAGATACCCACTTAAGACTATGAAATTAAAAAGAACTTAGTTATATATTATGTAAATCACCATATTTTGGGATTTCTATGTCATCACTCTATACACTGTTATCAATGAGCAATGTAAATCTTACGCTTCAGTCACACAAACTAGTTTGACTCTCACCTTGTATTTCATTAGCTTAAGAGAGTCTCTTAAGCAGTCAAAGCATAAATATTCTCATCTGTAAAGCATAATTATTAATATACTACGCATATTGTGAAGATAGTATATGGAAAATATTTACTACATTATTTGTCTAACAGTAAGTGGTAATAATTATCATTGACAATTATATGAGAGTGGTTCAATGTGATGGGAACTTAAGAGTTAGTTAAATTAATAAACTAGAATTTCTCTGGTTAAAATAAAATTTTACCGTGTTGTTAATTAGGAATCTTCTCTCAAAGGGTTCCATTTCATTTTGACATATTACAAATGATATGAATGTCCTATAGACATATACTGGGAAAAGAATTTACTACAACGAGCTGGATTCTGTGTGTGCCAAATAGCCTTCTGTAGAATAGTCAGATGAGAGTGCTACTGAAAGGCTGAGCAGTTTAGATGGCAAGTCATTGGCACAGGTAAATAGCTTCCATAACACTGAGAGGATAAAAATGTTCCACACTAGCAGTCGAAAAGACACGGGCTTCACCAATGGACAAACACATATTAGAATTCAAAATTTGTAACTCAGGGACAATGTAAGCATATTTCTCAGCTAGGACTGGTATGGTGGCATCATTTTATTTTCAATTCCCAACAACACAGAATACTTCACATAAAGAGATTGAAGAAAGGACTCCTGAGTTCAAGAAATGAAGTAATATTAATG
This sequence comes from Cricetiscus sungorus, assembly GCA_030556225.1. Taxonomy (NCBI): domain Eukaryota; kingdom Metazoa; phylum Chordata; class Mammalia; order Rodentia; family Cricetidae; genus Cricetiscus; species Cricetiscus sungorus. Next base: position 39,187,712 of record JANBXA010000726.1, read on the forward strand.
GAAATCTTATAATTAATACATAAATCTCTAGCCCAATGAGACTTGTGGGACATGGCATCACAAATGCTGAAATACTAGAAGAATAATAGAGCAGAAACAGTTCTTATTCATTCTTGCAAGTGGCTTACTGCCATATATGGCAGACTACAGTGATAGGAGCACATCAGAGTGAAAAACTACCTTGACCTGTGCCTTGTGACTACATAGGCATGAGCAAGACCTGTGGATTTCTCAGAGTTTCAATGGCTGCTCAGAATTTGAGTCTGCCACTGCAAATTTTCTAATGACTAGATAAGTGTAGAGAGCCACGAAGTGCCACGCCTTAAAGTGGCGCTGGCTTCTGCCTTACACCTTCCCGTTGGTGAGGGCTCTCTGGCGTAAACAAGCCCTTAATTGGTTAAGTCTGTTCAGCCTGTCTGCTTCCGTGTTAGAGTAGCCTATCTTCAGGGTCCGTAGCTCACTGGGGTTGGTTAGCTCAAGGGTATTTAAGCCTGTGCAGGGGTCCCCCGCTCTCCAGTGGGTCAGAGGAAATTTGTTTCAAGGATCCTGATTAAAACTGCATGAAGAAGATCTTCCCGGAGTCGCGTCTTCCTTGCTGGCAAGGGTCAGGCACGGTACAGATAAGTATATTTTATTTCTTGAATAATACATGATTTATTTTATTTTTATTTTTAATCATCTATATTTATTCTTAGTTTTTATATTCTGAAAGCAGTTTCCCTCCCTATTCTCCTCCAATTCCCTCTCTCAACATCCCTCCTACCTCCACTCTGCCTCCTTCCATTCACTTCTCAATTTCGATTCAGAAAAGCCATGCTTCACAGAGATATCAACCAAATATGGCATATCACATTACAGTGAGACTACGCACCTCCCCTCATATTAAGACTGGACAAGGCAACCCAGTATGCGGAATAGGATCCCAAAAGACAGCAAAAGAGTCGGAGACATTCCCCACTCCTACTGTTAGCAGTCAAGACCAAGACTTGACCACATATTCAGTCATGAAGCAAGTCTCAATAGAAAAAAGAAAATCAAAATAACTCCCTGCATCCTATCAGAACACCAGGGATTAAAACTGGGTTTTAACAACAAACACAACAGAAAGCCTACAAACTCCTGGAAACTGAGCAACTCAGTACTGAATGGCTACTGGGTCAAGGCACAAATGAAGAAGGTAATTAACGACTTCTTATGATTCACTGAAGAAATGCATGGCATACACAAAATTATGGGACATGATAAAAGTTATGCTAAGAGGGAAGTTCATAGTACTAAGTGCCTACAAAAGAAATTTGGAGATACCTCATACTAGCAACTTAACAGCACAACTGAAATTTGAACAAAGAGAAGTAAATGGACTCACGAGGAGCACACACATTAGAGAACAATCAAAATGGAGGCTAAAATCAATAAAATAAAAACAAAGAGAACAATTCTAAGAATGAACGAAACAAAAAGTTGATTCTTTGATAAAAATCAACAAAATACACAAACCCCCTAAGCAAACTAACTAAAAGGGAGACAGAGAATAGCCAAATAAATAAATACATGTTTTATGTATCACTATAAATAAGGCATGAGATCCTGCAGCATGTAAACATTATTGTTTTCTTAGAATATTTTTGATGTTCAGATTTTTTGTTTTGTTTTTATATACTTTTTAATTGAAAAGAATTTCATACTACATAACCTGGTCATTGTTTCCCCTCCCCAGACTCTTTGGAGACCCTTCTCACCTCCCTCTCCACTCAACTCCATGCCATTTCTTTCTTTAGAAAGAAGACAGGAAAACAAGTAATAAAACATAAAAAAAACAAAAACAGCCACAAAATTCATTAAAAACACAAGCAAAAGGTAAGTAAAACATATCATCAAACAAAGCAATATGAAACAGTCTACAAAAATTCTATTCAGTTCATTTTATGTGTTCATCTACTGCTGGACATGAGCACTATACTTAAGTGTGGTTAATATGACTATTGGAGAAAAAATTTTGCCTTTGAAAGCAGATGACAATCGCAGATTGTATTTTGTTTAGGGAGCTTGGAGCCTGTGATTTGGTATTTTTAATCTTCCTATGTAGCCCTAACCTCAATGTGTTCAGGCTGGTACATGAGCTGCTTTTTATAACAACTTAATCTGTGTTTATTGTATGGAACTTACCTCCTCCATTGAATTCTCTACATCATTTTCATGTTATGTTACAATTTCCATTTCTATCTAGTGTACCCTCCCAATAACAAGTTATGAACTATAGGTCTAAGCTCAATTCTGCCACAACTATTTAAAAAATAATTTTGGCAAGATTCCTTCTTGAAACTGGGAAGAGAATAAATCAATGAAAACTAAAAATGAGTTTGAAAGAAGTCACAGAGCAAGCAAAGAGAGTCGGTAAAATGTTATAATATCAAATCTAGGGACACCCAGTAGCTTCCATCTGTCTCTTGATCTCCCTGACAATTTCACCAAAATCATTTTTTTATTCTGAGAAGGTATTTGAATAATTTTAAATGTGATATAAAGACATCTGGTTTCTTTTCTGTATGAAGAAATACATGAGTTTTAGGAAATAGAAAAACAGATGATATGTCCAGTATAAAGGAAAATCCACATTTTAACTGGCTAGTAAAAATGTTGTATTCTACAATGAAAACCAATTCAGAAATATTTTGGAAACTTATGGATGAGAGTTCTCTGAATGCCAATATTATCCAATATATTCATTCACTCTTCAGTCCTTGCTTCGTTCATGCCATAGAAATCCTTTTTCTGAATCAAAGATCTTCTGAGTTATTTTCAGTTGAGTGTGGTGCTGAGTAGGAAGTACTAACAATAGGTAATGAAGTGTAAAATATGCTTTAAAATTGAAAATGTCTGATTAGCTGGGTAATTCTGTCAAAGGAGTTTGCAAGACTTTGAAATTAGCATTTTTGGCAACCAATGGAATTAAAAGGCTAATTGTAAGTCATATATCTGATAAGAAGTTAATAGTCAAATATGAAACAATTTCATAGAATGTAACATCAAAGAACAGACAATTTGATTATGAGATGGGTAAGAAATTTATGTGGACATTTTTCAAAATAAGGTATACAATGGCCAACAAGCATATGAAAAGATATTTATTATCACTGATAATTATAAAAATATACACCAAATGCAATCTCACAGCCTTTATATTATATATAAGGAAAAGGAAGAATGTGTGAGAATATGTAGAAATAGAAACTTTTATCACCATTAGTGGGATTGTAAACTGGAACCACATCTATGCTAAACATTATGGAAGGTGTTTAAAAACAATAATAGGACAGTGGGGTGCTGGTAGCACATGCCTTTAATTGTAGCCTTCAGGGGGCAGAGGCAGGGGGATCACTGTGAGTTTGAGACCAGTCTGGTCTACAAGAGCTAGTTCCAGGACAGCCTCAGAACCCCTGTCTCAAAAAAACAAAAAAAGACAATGGAGATGGCTCAGTGAGTAAATCATTGGCTATACAAATACAAGAATGAAGACCTGAGTTCAAACCTGTAGACCCCATGGAGAGCCAGGTACAGTAGTATGTGCACATAATTCCGGTGTTGCTAAGATGGAAAAGGACGTGAAGACAGGAGAATGTCCAGAAGTCCACAGGCCAGTTGATCCCATGAAAAACTAAAACAAACTACAAGCCACATCACAATATTATACGTTTTTTTTTTTTTTTTTTTTTTTGTGGTGAGTGAGATACAGAAAGATAAAGGATTGGCAAAATCTACTTTATAACTTGGTGTCAAAGTTAATTGAACAATCAACATTACTCTAATTCTCAGTTTAGCTTTCAGAACCACTGTGACCTAGTGAACCTTTCAGGAGGCACAATTGGATCCTTTAAATAATGTAGCTAAGTACAGTTCATATTCTCCTATACACTACTAGGATTCTTTAACTTCGTACTCTGATGTTTCACCTGCTCACAACATTCTCTTTTCATCCCCAGTTATAGGCCTACACATTATAATTGCTCATAAAGTTTATGTCTCTTAAATGAATAAAAGATTCCATGTAAGAATAAACAGGGACATGCAGTCTTGAAGCCAACTCCTCATGAGAATAACACACATGACGTAAAGTGATGACACAGCATCCCAGTGTTACAGCAGGTCTCCCCGCCGGCCTCCCGGTCCCGCCGCCACGTGGGCCCACAGCCGCGCCAGCCCCAAATAACACTCAGAGACTCTGTATTTGATACAATCCTGTTGGCCAGTTATCATTATTGTTTATGGGCTAGCTCTGTCTTAATTATTAACCCATTTTTACTTATCTAAGTATTTCCACGTGGTCGTCTTATGGGGAGCTGTGCGGCAGGCGTCCTGCTCCTTCCCCGGGCTACATCTTCACCCCACCTACTAATTCCTTTTCCTCCTCCTGGGCACCTAGCCCTGCCTATCTAGTTTTCTATTGGCCACAGTGCTTTATTAACCAGTATGAGAAACATATATACAGAATAACATCTCCCATCATCCCAGCATTTCTCCAATTACCTATTATTATGCTCTATAAAATTATTTTCTAAAAAATATTTGTGTCATCCACACCCCCAGAGAGGCTAGGTAACAAGACTGGCCCAAGGGGGAATGCATGGATTTCCCTGATAAGGGGAAATGAAAGAGATCTCCTGGATAAACCGGGAGGGAAGTATGGGATAGGAACATGCAGGATCTTGTTGGGTCAGTTGTGGATGGGACAGAGGGGGATAGCAATTAAAAAGATGTCAGGAAGCTGGGGGCATTTCAGGGTTAGGGAGAAAGCTGGTGCCAGGGAAACTCCCAGGAATGCACAAGGATGACCCCAGCTAAGACCCATAACAATAGTGGAGTGGGTGCCTGAACTGGCCATCTCCTGTAACCAGATTGGTGACTACCCTAATTGTCATCAGAGAGTCTTCAGACAGCAACTAATAGAAGCAGATGCTGAGATTCACAGCCAAGCACTGGGCTAAGCTCCAGTAGTTTAGTTGAAGAGAGAGAGTTGGGATTGTACCAAGCCATGGCAGCCAAGGTCATGATGGTGAAACCCAGAGACAGCTGACCTAAGCTAATGGGAACTCACAGACTCTGGACTCACAGATAGAGAGCCTACATGGTACTGCCATAGGCCCTCTGCATGTGTGTGACAGTTATGTAGCTTGGTCTATTTGTGAAACCCCTAGCAATGTGGTTAGAGCCTGTCCCTGGCATTTGAGCTGGCTTTGGGGAGCCAAATCCCCAAACTTGGGTGTCTCTTCCAGCCTCAATGCAGGGAGGGGAGCTTGCCTTGCTTCAACTTGAGTTGCCATGTTTTGTTGATGCCTGTGGTAGGTCTAACCCCTTCTGAACTAGAGGAGGGGCAGAGCAGAGGCAGGGAGACGGAACAAGAAGAAAGGAGAGAGGGTAAACTGCAGTTGGAAAGCAAAGTAAATGAAAATCTTTAATTTAAAAAATAAGAAATATTTGACGAGAGAGTTTCTTTCCTGCCAGGTCCCACAGCCCATTAGGCCCAAATAAATACACAGTCTTATATTAATTATAAACTGTTTGGCCAATGGCTCAAGCTTCTTCTTTGGCTAGCGCTCTCTTAATTATTAACCCATTTCTATTAATCTGAGTATGTCCACGTAGTCTTGGTTACCAGAAAATGCCCAGCTGTCTTATCTTGCCAGTAGCTACATGGTGGCCCTCTCTGTTTCTCTTCTCTGCCTCCTCCTACTCTGGTAGCCCTACCTATACTTCCTTCCTGGCTACATCCTGATGTTCATTGGCTGAAACAGCTTTATTCATCAACAAATAAGATAAACATATATTCACAACACACTGAAGGTCATCCCCCATCAAATATCTGTGTATCTCTTTCCACAACATCTATTGCTTATGTCACAATTTTGGAAACATATTTGAAGTAAGAAGGTTGCTTGAGCTCATTTACGCCATTTGCTACTCCATCTGCCAGGACTTTCTTCTGTGGCTTTCAAAATGCAGATGCTTTTTAAATAAAGAGGCTTCACTAATCATACAATTATAATTGCAGGAATGGTCCATCTTTGTTTTCTAAGTGACATTAGATTTAATACTTAACCTTTGGTTCATTGATATCCACATCATTAGAAAGTTCTTGATCTACTAAGTTCAATAGTTAAAGTTGGCAGATGTCCTAGACAATCTAAAAAAAATCTTCCTCAATCAAACCACTAAAAATAAAACCAATCACTGCTTGTTTTATTAAATTTGAATTATGTACATGAGAAAATTTTCAAAATGCAAACATACAGTCATTCCATGAACCATAACAGCCTATATTTTCTTATAATTACTTTATGTACATTTGACTTTAATATTTTAAGATTTTAATCTGAATTCCCACTCAGTTTTAATGGTCACTGTTAATTTGATCAACCACACTGACCGATAAAATGCACTTTTAAATTAAAAAAAAAAACCCTTGATTGTAAATAGCTGATACTAAAATAAATGAGAGTCTGAGTGGTATTAACACTTAGCTTTTGGAAAATAACTTTAAGGTAGTACAGTATTTTGAAAACATAATTTGCAAAATTTTCAATTGGGCATTAACTTTTATGCTTAACTTAGAGTGAATGCCCAGGCAGAACTCTCCTTTCTTTAGGGCACTAACAAGTCTGCTGATCCTCTATGTATATTAAAAGACATTTGAACAACAAAGCAAGAACAGAACAGAAAGGCTGGCAGTTAGGTGGAGAGAGGGTATGTGATTTGAAGGATGGCCAGCAAAAGAACACATGGGAATATACTACAGGAGATAGTGAAAATATCAGGTTTTATTAGCTAAGAACATTTATAACTATAAAATATCCAAATCATATACATGTGCTATTGAGGTTCATAATACCCTACTTGTAAATGATGAAAACATCTGGTCACATGACAAAAAAATGTCAGTTGTCATTCCCTTTCCTCATATCAAAATGGTTCATTTCATCTTTTAACTTTCTTGGGGACAGAAAAATATATCTAGAACATATTTTTTGTGCTACATTGGCATCCCACTGAAGGTACAAATACCAATTCCAATAATGTAGTTTCAAAAAAGGAAAACCAATTATTGTTCTATTTCTGTGATCAAAGGAGTACTATTTAGTTGTGCGGAATCTTTCTTCTGTTATATACTCATAACATCAATGACTGGCTTCAGAAAAGGAAGTTATAACTCAGGACCTCCTAAAGAGTTTTATTGATATTCCTTTGCATATACTAACTATAAGGATTCAGGCACTACGCTGGCCTGCCCCTGTCACCTGGCAGAATGCACTCAGGCAGTACTCTGGTCAGCCCAAGGTTCTATGAGTAATAGTCTGCAGGCAGGTGTAAAGTAAAGGACCCCTTTAAAAGTCAGACCCCTGCCCACTTTTTGCTATCTTTTGCTCTCTCTTTTATTCTCCCCCCTCTCTCCTGCTTTCAGTTGGCCACCAGCTACCCCCTCTTTTTCTCTCCCCCACCCTGCCCGCTCCTCTCTCTTCTTTTGACCCTGGTGACTCTATGTCTCTTTCCTTCTCCCTCACTCCCCTTTCTAAAAAACACCTCATTTAAGCTCTATCTGCCTGGTGTGTTATTCCCTAGCCTGGCCACCTGGGTCACCTTCACCTGCTATGGAACCTTCTATGCTCTCCACGTGGTCCCTTACCTTTGGACCCCACTCACTTGGGACCCTCACTTGGGACCACTCAACCCCACCCCTTCTCTAGGTTTTATTCTTATAACTGTAACTATCTCTAGGTTTTATTCTTATAACTGTAACTAAAGAACAACACTAGCCTTGTCTACTTGATGGCCTAATATTCACATTGAAATTCAAGTTTCAGGTGTCTGTTGTGATGATATCTTCAAGATAGCTTTGATACACATCTTTCGAACTGGCTTTTCTGTTCAATCATCTTTCAACTCTGAGTATTCAGTGTCCAGAACAATGCATCCCTAATTAAATGGGAAATAAACTACTATTTAACTACTCATTTGAACATATTCTGTTATTCCATGCTCAGAATCACAAAAATGTTCTTTTATTCTCCCCAATCCTTTCCTTTCTTCCCTTTGTCCAATGTCAATGCCAGGTTACCCACTATCTTTCTTGCATATGTTCAATGATTTAACATTCTAAGTTATGTATAAAGCATACATAACTTGGCAGTGTCATCAAATGAATCTTTCTAAGTCACAAGTGATAGAAAACACAACCCCGAGTCCCTTAAACACAAGGTATTTTATTATATCATATAATTTAAGATAAATATATCTATACTGATGATTTAAACAATGTATCCAAAATCTCACTCTTTCTCCTATGACTTTAGCCTTTGTTCTTATGCATTTCACATTATACAACTCTAAAGTTACAATTTACATTTAGATAACTCTAAGTCCACTGACAGGAGTACAAGCCTCTTTACCAGAAGTGGTCACTTAATTTCACTCTACCCCTTTTGTTCTACTTGGATCATATGTCCTGAACTCGAATTAATCATTGAAACCTAGTAGAATGCAAAGCTCTGATTGGCTTGATCTTGAACCTACAAAAAGCACATAAGCAAAGAGCCAATATGTATAATCAACAAAGAAAAAAATATGACTGGAGGACTTCAAAGGAAAGATAAACGAGCTGTGTATGGCAAAGTAATTAAACTCAATTAATATATACAAAGGAAAACCACCTAAGAATTTACTATGGAAGCATAGTAAATTTACTATGGAAGCATGAATAAAATATATTCATGGAATGAAAGTACATCATTATTTGTGTACTTAGAAGGAAGTAGGAACATGTTAAGTTCTCTTGATTTCATAAACCTAAATATTTTTCACTCTTCAAAGGATAAGAAATCCTATTTCCCATGGTACTCTAGAATGTTTTTTTTTAATGTCTTCATAATTGACATATAAGAGACAAGGGTTAATCTAACCAATTCAAACCATAACTTTTAGAGGATACCTTTTCAGATTATTTTAGAAAAGAAGATGTAATATTTATACTGATTTCCTATTTCAAGTCACAATAAGAATTACATGTTTTTCTGCTTTAAATGTGGAAACCACTGCACAGATGGATCTTACAAACAAATCTGCCAATAACCAAATTATTTTTCAAAGGCAGGACCCACCTTTATCTACTAACTACTTAATCAAATAACTAACAGATTTGTTTCTTAACTTTAATATTATCTTTCATGTAAAAGATTTACAATTAAAAAACACAAATTTTCATGGTTAAAGCCTCCATCTCAATGAGTGCCACTAAGTGATTTAGCAAAAAAGAAAAAAACAGAAGAAAGGCTGAGTAGAAATAGTATGCCCATGCATCATGTTTTGCTATGTATCTAATATATGAAGGATGTATGCTCATTTGTCATCTATGATGATTATGTCAAATCAAATTCACTGTCTTAAACATCGTAATTTAGCTGTGGATCAGAATTTCTTCCATCAACACTTTGGTCCTTACCCCAATTCAGCAATTTATGCTATCAAGCACAAGCAGTCATGCCAATCAGATGAATGTATCCTCTTTCAGTTGGTGACATGGAATGACAATTATTTTGTTTAAGATTTTAAAATTCCTATTCCCTTATATTCCTGCTTTAAAATATCACTATTCTTTCTTGAAACACATGGATTTCAAAAGAAGAGAGAATCACAGATTTTAAGGTAACACTACTTTTCCTTTTAAGACCAGTCAAAAGAAATAAGACCATTTAATAAAATATAAGGAACAACAAAAACTTCTCTCACACCTTATTAATACAAAATACATATCACCTTTGAGGGTTTTTTGAAAGACATATATAATCAGTACTTGACATGCTAATTGAGTTATCAGCCTCAAAGGCTGATGAAGAGGAAATCAATTATCACATGGACTTTATTCTGCAGCCTGTAAACTGATAAATAACACTGGAGCCACCCCTTACTGGGCTTCTGCCCAACATCTCTGCTGCTGGTATCCTTCTGGAGCAGAAATATGCTTAGTAAAATAGAAGGTGTGTAGGAGTAAAAATACACTGATTACCCCTTGAGTTTAAAAGTTAAATTTAGGAGATTCTACAGCGCAGAGTTTCTTAATAGGGCAGCATTTTTAAATAAGGAAAAACCTAAAAACAATGTAGAAATAAGGCACAATCATGGGAGTAGTGTGTCTCTCCCAGAACTTCTTTGTTTCACTATTATCATTGTGTGGGGTTTTTATGTGTATGTGCATGGTGTGAATATGTATGTGCACATGTGCCAGACACACATCTGGAGGTCAGAAAATAACTTTAGAGAGTCAGTTCTCTGCACCTTTATGTGGGCTGTAGGGGTTGAACTCAGACTGCTACGCATGTAAATTATGTCACTACATTTGCATGATAAGGGCCTTTACCCAGTGAGCGACCACACTGGTCTACTTTTTAAAAATATTTATTAGAATATTTTGTGTATGTATGTATGTGTATGCACACATGCCACTCACACCTTTGTAGGTCAGAGGACAACCCTGTGAAGTCAATTCTCTCCCTTCAGTTTTACATGTGTTTTAGGGATCTGATTCAAGATTTCAGATTTGCTCAGCACACACTTTCTGCCCACTGAGCCACCTCAACAGTCCTTTCCATGGTTTTAAGAAGATGCTTAAAATGTGCATGTTCCTTTTATAAAATATCTTCCTTAGAATTTATAGTGAAATAGTTATGTGGGTATGTCACATGTCTAATATCACTTTGATAATGATAAAAATGGATGAAACTTTTCAATGAATTCTTCTCTATAAAATAATTTAGCCAAGACTAATAGTTTAAGCACAGGTTCTAGAACCGGTGGGACTAGTTTTGATTCTTGGTTCTGACCACTTGGTGGTTGGATTACCCAAGGGAAGTTACTTAGTTTTCTTAAACTTCAATTTCCTCAGCTATAGAATAGATATCATAAGAGAAATTAGCTCATTATGGTTCCTATGATAATTAAATGATAGAAATGGTACCTGACAAAGATGAAATACTTAATAAACTATTCTTGCTATGATGATACTTATGGTGCTGATAGTAGTGGTGATGATGAATATTCTGTCAAGTACTGGGGAATTTATGTTACTATCTAAAACAGAGGAGACTGAAGTCTATCATTCTTTTGAGTTATTATCACCTAGCATTTTCTTATTTTTCATTAAATGTACACATTGAGACCTGGGGCCCTACCTTCAAAGTAATGATTCCTTTTAAGCTTCTTTATTATATACCTTTAATTTTAAAAATTGTTACCTTTACTTCATATCGTCTACAATATTGGTTAAGCTTCAAAGAGCTGATGATATATGACAAACCTTATCCTTCAAAATGAAAAAAAAAATATCAAGACAACCTTGATCACTCCTGATTCACACAAGGAAAATGATGAAACACAACACATCAAAGAAAATACCAGCTTCACTGACTCATATAAATAAAAGGAAGGTCTGAAAACAGGGATAAAATATGGCCAACCTGTTAAGTCCAAGGACCAGAATTATCATGATAATCACAGTGTTTAAAACAAGATCCCAGTGGCTGCCTAGGACTTTCAGGTCTACTGAAAGTTTCCTTTGCTTTTTGGCCTTGACCGAGGTGTCAGTATTTTGAATTTCAAATGTCTTCTCATCATATACCTTTTCAGTTTTTGCATATGCCATTTTGTAAGGGGTCGGTGGGACCATTAAAGGATTGCTCTGCAATCCTTACAGAGCATGAACTTCCAAATGCAGATAACAAATGTAGCTTACCACATTGAAATGGTGGGTACAAAGAGCTACTCAGACCTATTCTCAGTTGGAAAAGTTAAGCTTCCTTAATTCTTCAATTAATTCTTCTTTAATTCTAAGAAAATCCTAATTCTTCTTAAACACATCACTGTTAATGATATCAATAATTTTGAATGAGAAATGCACTTATTTACTGTATGTAAAGCATATTTTGCCATACCCAATAGCATCGTATCCCTCCCTAATAATTCCCAGAGATCCTGGCTACATACTTGCCTGTCCATGCATAAAAATGCAACTAACCATAAATAATTCAGTATGCATTTTCCTGTTTCTTGCATAGAAGAATATGTCAAATATCTATTTCCTAAAATTAAGTTTTCCATAAGTGTCATTCCCATCAATCTTCATCATTTCAGCTTTCCTAAAGGGAAACATTCATGGGATATTTAGCAAAGGAATCTTTTCTTCAGTCAAAAGCTCACAATAAGAAAATTAGTTTCTGTGATTGAAGCAGGTTGTTCCGGCCAGAGTAGTGCCTTTATGGGCACTTATTTTGCATTTCCTATCTCTCTAACCCAATTCTTCCACCATAACTTGATGGTTAAATGCACAGTCTCTAGAGAAATATTATGTCATTTTGAATTCTGAATTTGGCATTTATCTTAATTTCTTTAATCTTTACCAGTGTTTCTCCAGCCATAACATGACACTGCGCATGCACACACACACACATATATAAATGGATAGAGAAAGAGAAGTTATAATCGTGTATGCCTATTATGCTATTATTAACATTCTGAATTAAGGTCATAGCATGTGGGAAGCACTTGTATTATTTTAATAGCAGGTAGAAAAAAAGAAAACTAGATCTCTAGGACTCTAGGTCTCCATTAAAGATAATTTGATCACCTCTCTATTTCAAGTTAGGATGGCACTAGACAGAAAGAAAATTCTGTCAAAGTAATCAGATAGATGATGTATTTGTTATTAAAGAAAATAAAAAATAACTGGAAACAGTGCTTCAGTAAGTATACAAATATTTCAATTAAAGTATTAACACTAGAGAATTATCAGCTAGTAACTTGATTGACTTCACCAAATTAACAGCTGAGGAAGTTCTGAGATTCAAACAGAAGCCAAGTCATGATTCTTAGGTTTAGTGACAACACTTTAGGAAGGCTTAAGAAACTCCTGCATCTGGGAAAGATTATGCAAACTAGGTACTTTACATTGTGCCTGTACATCATAATGTAGAATCACAGCTGTGAATACACATCAAGATAGCATGGATGTGATTCTAGCCAATCTCTAAGGGAACTATTATATCAAAACAAGTGCCAGTTGAACACATCTGAAGCTTACAAACCTTCTAACTTTAAGACAAACAGCCTGTTTAAAATCATAGGATTATAAACCTACGTGACTTTTCATCTGTAATTATTTCTACTTTGTTGCAGAAATTTACACATTTCAAAAAACAAAATCATTATGTTCTTTGCATCATATATATATATATATATACATATATATATATATATATATATATATGGTCATTTCTACAAATGAGATAGTATTAATCACATATTAAAATATTCATCTAATACTAGCATTTTTGTCTTATTAAGAGACCTAAACAAATGGGTTGCTGACATTTTCTTAACCTATATATAAATACTATTTGGATTAAGTACAACTTGTTACATAGTCAATATCTAGTAGTATTTTTAACAAAAGGCAAGTTGCATAGTTTGCTTGACTGGCCATATCAACAACTATATTGACTACTCCATATGCAAAATGCTATGATAAGAGAGATTAAACAATGTTTAATGTGTGATGAAAACAAAATTGTAATAGAAGGAACATTTGGAAAGATACAGTTCAAACTCTACATTTTATGAATGAATTGACACTCAGTTTTGGAATGGGTGTTTCTAATAGTTGTCTAGGGGATACCCTAGCTTGTTCTATGGTAAGAACAACAACAGAAACAAACTGAGTGTCTGGAAAAGAAAAACCATCAATCTGTGGAGAAAGAATTAAAGTAACAACTTTATTGCAAACAGCTCCCTTTGGAATGGGGGTGGGTCCCACAGCAAGGAGTCCATGAAATATACTATGGTCTAGATGCTTTATAGGGCCCTAAGCAGTCACTTTCTTCTGCTGGCTTTGCTTAGATATCCACCCCATGCCCCTTACAATGTCTTCTGGCAATAAGATGATGCCATTTTAGAGAGCTCATTCTCAGTTTCTTTGTCTATCTATCCCCTTTTATCTGCCAATTTTTAGAGATAAATATATGCCATATGCTTGGTTAGGGCTGTTATCAGTAAAATAATGTTTGTCTTTTAAATCTTATACTAGCATTTCTTCCACTATACCACAGCATGCTCAGCAACCTGGGTAAGAAATTGGAAGGACAAATTCAGTGGAGATCTAGTAAAACAAGAATAGAGATGAACAAAAATATAATATCAAATTTAGGAGAGAGGAAGAACAAGAGTAGAAGCAAGAAGTTCCTTTCTTTGAAATCAAGTGTGATTCCTGGAGACCTGGAAACAATTCAATTTAGCTAAATATTTAGTTTGTCAACAAGGGTGCTATTAGTGTTCTTGATTAGACAGTTCTGAAATGATGAGGCTTCAATTCACTCAATACATGATGTTTGTCATTTCTTGCTACAGAACATGATCCACCTACATCATCACTAACTCAGTTTGACAATAAAAGCCACTACAATAAAATTCAATATCCACCAATCCCAGTCTAGAACCACTCAGCACAGGTATGGGGTAAATACAACTAAAAACATTATGTTTTTTTGAGAAGACTGAAAGAGTACTTCAGACAAAATCATGGGAATACTTGAAGTTCAAACCTTTTCAGTAGACAACAGGAAAGGAATTACTAAGTGTTTGTGACTATACGCAAGGGATCATTCAATATACTCTTCGTAAGAAATTCTGCTAGAAAGATCCAGTAGGAAAATAAAGTTGGTACAGGAGACTATTTAGGTGATGATATTACAATATATGCTATTTTCAATTAGGAAGAGTTAAAAGACATTTTGCACATGGTAACTATAGTTAACAGCAGTGTATTGTGTTTTGAAAATCACTGAGATTGGGTTACAATTATCCTCACTAGAAAGGGTAAGTATTTGAGGTGGTATAGAGTTGACAACCAGAAGCCAGTCATTTCATAATATGTACATATTTCAAAACATTATTTTTTCAAAGTAATTATGTTTAAAAGTTAACAAAATTATTTTAGGAGTGGCCAATTATTTAGTTGGAGTGGCCAACTGCAGCTGTCATAGCACCTAGGAAGAGGAATCCTTTGACCTATTTCTCTGCTTACAGCAACACCAGTTCAGACTACTGCAGAGGCCTATGAGAGGGCATGGCTGGGGAGGCAGCGGGAAGCTGGGGAAAGCAGGTAGCAATGGGAAACTAGGGGAAACAGAGATGCTGCTGCTGGCCCAGCTAATGAATTACACGTCAGCAGAGCCACTGAAAAGGTACATGAAGGTAGTAATACATGAGCTGCTCCCAAGACACACCTCCAATTAATGAAATGAAAGTGCCCACTGTGCTACCTCTAAGACAGTGTCTCTGTGATGGCCTACAAAATAGGTTGGCCTTGCCATGGTAGTATCTAAAATTGTGTTTAAAATCAGAATCTGTAAGTTAAACTAGGTACTCCCTTCAGAGACTGACACCACTGAAAAGAAACCTCTGGGATCTGAGTATGGTAATAAAATCGAACATCTATGAGGATAATGGTTATGATGACTCATGGACTGATGAAAAAGACAGACTTCTACCAGAATGGGAGGAGACAGTGAAATCATACAATGGAAAGGATGAGCATGTACCTAAAATTCTTAAAGTATAGCTAGGAGAAACAGCCAAACAAAAGAAGTAGAAAGCAAATAGTAAGAATTTCTGAACTGTTACACTTGATGAAATGTGTCATGGGACAGAGTACATTGTAGATTGGGATAAAACACCACCATTCAATAGTTCTTCAAGAACTTTGTACTGTATAAATGGGACCTCCTCAAACTGAGATGCTTCTGTAAGGCAAAGGATACAGTTGACAATACCAAACGGTAGCCCATAGACAAGAAAAAGATCTTCACCAATCCTACATCTGACAGAGGGTTGATTTCCAAAATATACAAAGAACTCAAGAAACTAGTCACCAAAACACAAAATAGACCTATTGAAAATGGAGTACAGAACTTAATAGAGAACTCTCAATAGAGGAAATCAAAAAGGCTGAAAGACACTTAAGAAAGTGGTCAACATCCTTAGCTATCAGGGAAATGCAAATCAAAACAACTCTGAAATACCATTTTACTCCTGCCAGAATGGCTAAAATTAGAAACACCAATGACAACTTATGACACTCCCAGTTGGTGGGAGTGAAAACTTGTACAGCCATTTTGAAGATCAGTATGGTGATTCCTCAGAAAAATGGAAATCAGTTTACCACAGGACTTGGAAATCCTCCTATTAGGCATATACCCAAATGATCCACATCCATGCAACAAAGGCATGTGTTCAACTATGTTCATAGCAGCATTATTTGTAATAGCAAGAACCTGGAAGCAACCTAGATGCCCCTCAACTGAAGAATGGATAAAGAAGATGTAGCGCATTTACATAATGGAATACTACTCTGCGGAAAAAACAACGGAATTTTGAAATTCACAGGCAAACGGGTAGAACTTGAAGAAACCATCCTGAATGAGGTAGCCCAGTCACAAAAAGAGGAACATGGTATGTACTCACTCATATATGGATTTTAGACATAGAGCAAATGATCACCAGCCTATAATTCACACCACCAGAGAAACTAGGATACAAGGTGGATTCTAAGAGATTCATTTAAGGTCCCTCACAAAAGGGGGAAGGGACAAGATCTCCTGAGCAAATTGGGAGTGAGGGGGCAGTGAGTGGAGAGGGAACTAGGAGAAAGAGAAGGGAAGAAGAGGAAAGCACATGGGACTAGGAAGATTGAGCAAGGGGTGGAAAAGACAAGAGAGAGAGAGAAAGAGAGAGAGAGAGAGAGAGAGAAAGAGAGAGAGAGAGAGAGAGAGACAGAGAGAGAGCCACTTTTATAATGAAAATAGCTTGGGTGACTTGAAGGAAAATATTTCAAATTTTAATATCACACATTTTAATTTCTTCTCTTTTGCTAATCTTTCCACTTGCCAATGTAGGCTTTGATGTCTGTTTTAGCTTTTGACTCCTGGCTTTTATTTCCTTTTGTTTAACAAGTTCATTTATTACTCATAAAAAATCAAATGCATGAACAAAATAAGAGTAATAAAGAACAACATGCCTAAGCAACTCATTCTTTAAACTTAAAAATTTTAAAACTGCTCCCCTGGTTCTTGGGAAATTCCCTGGAATCTACAAGGATGACCCCAGCTAAGACTCCAAGCAATAGTGGAGAGAGTACTTACTTGAACTGGCCTTCTATAATCAGATTGGTGACTACCCTAATTGTCGTCATAGAAGCCCCATCGAAGGACTGATGGAAGCAGATGCAGAAATCCAGAACCATGTACCAGTAAAAGAGGGGGAGGTGGGATTCCATGAGCAAGAAAGGGGTGTCAAGATCCTGAAGGCGGAACCAATAGACCACTGACCTAAGCTTGGGGGAGCTCTTAGACTCTGGACTGAGAGCTTGGATCCTGTATGGGGCTGTATTAATCCCTCTGTATATGGGTGATGACAGTTATATGGCTTTGTCTGTTTTCCTGTCCCCTAGAAGTGGGACAAGGATCTAACCCTGGTGTATAACCTTTCTTTTTGGAGCCTATTCTCTATGTTGGGATACCTTGCTCAGTATCAATGCAGAGGGGAGGACCTTGGTCCTGTCCCAACTTGATGCTAGACTTTGTTGACTCCCAATGGGAGGCCTTATTCTTTCTGGGGAATGGATGAGGATCAGGGTGGGTGGGAGATAGTGGGAGTGGTAGGGATGGAGGGGGAACTGTGGTTGGTATGTAAAATAAATAAAAAAGAATTGGACAAGAAAAATAAAAACTGTAAAACTGATCCTTTTAAACACCATACCACTGTAAACCATATTCTTATTGAACATTCCTAGTTTACAGCCCTAGCTTGACTCTCAGGCATGTGAGTGAACTTTGCATGATTAAAAACGTCTTGTGATTCTGGAGAGATGGCTCCTCTTTCAGCAACCACATGGTGACTCACAACCATCTATAATGAGATCTGATGCCTTCTTCTGGCCTGCCTATTTGTATATATATCTTGCCATCCTGATGTTTTGAACGGTGCTTGTCATTTGTACTCTAGGTTCTATGGCGTTTACAAAATAATTTGCAAATGAAAATATATGGTTTCACTTACTTTTCTGTGTTAAATGAAGTTTCATTCCCAGCTGAACAGAAAGCCAACAGTATTGAACATGCTCATTGCAAGCATATTTTTGTTGTTGTTCTTGTTTGAATTCAGACAAGTATTATTTTACTGAGTGCCAAGGTGTTCAAAACCTTACCATTAATAAGAATGTGTCAGCATTTGCATTAGAACCCACTGCCTTCCCAAGCACATTCATTTTTTGTTTTGGAAATAAGTTGGAAACACAGTTTGCTTGTTTCTAAATTAAAATTGGAGCATTAGAAAATATATCTTTAATCAAAGGCCCTATGCCAAAGTACAATGCTAAATAATTGCAATGAGAGCATGAATCACTTTCCAGGGACACTCCTACTATCAACAAAGGTTTGGAGTTCTACCATGCTTTGAAATGGTAATGCAAAGAGTCTGCCAGTCAGTTAGTGTCAAATCAGCATCCAATATCCCACCTGATGAATGGCCCCCAGAAACTCAGGGTTATAATTTACTGAAGTATACTAGTTTTTCAGAAAAAAATATAAAATGCATCTTACATCACAGAAACTTGCTGATAAATCATTGAGAGAGAGGGAAAAAAAGAAACAAGGTACACTTGCCAAATAAATATTCTCTATCCAAACCTTTCCTTCCAAGGTCACTGATTTAATATCAGACTACGTAAAACCTGAATCAACAGTTCACAACCCAAAAACTGACCAGCCCACCTTACAAACCAAGATTATCTGTGGCTACAAAAATACCATCTCATAGATGATTAGTAAAAACAAACAAATAAATAAATATCTAAGACTGAGAACAATGTTTTTTTTTACCATCTGTAATATGTATATTTTAAGGTTGATAGCTGATAGCACTGTGGCTACCATTGTGTACTTCAGATGCAGACCCACAGTTGGAAAAACAAATGTACCATTAGGGAAGAAGCCACAAGAATTTTTAACTTCTGTGCACCTACCGAAAAAGAAAAAAATACTACAGGGTTAGAGTAAACCATAAATGCATGCTAAATATCTAAAACAGTGTACAGTACTTAGCATGTGTCCAACAATATCAACCATACAGATGGTGATGTCATAATATAAAAAAAATAATTCAAAAATCAGTGATATGAGTAGGAGGAAGGGAGAAAGAAAAGATAATAGTATTTCTGTACTTTTCCATTTAAATACCTCAAGTTTTAAAATAGTACACCTTAGAAAGCCACTAGATACTTAGAAAGTTTGATAAAGCTTTGGAATAATTTAACATGATAAGCCACAGACAACAACAATTTTCAGGGAAGTATGGAAAGCAACGTTCGCTAAGATCCTCACACTTGATGTCAGTACTTTCAGGGTTCCTTTCTATCAAAGACATTGCACTAGCTTTGTTTTGACTGCAGCTGCAAAGTTCAACATAAGAAATTGTGCTGTGACATTCTCTATATCACTATTACAAGTAAATGCTCAGTTTCTATATGTTTTCCTTGAGAGAATTAATGAGGTTCTCACATGAAAACTAAAGAAAAATCTAAATACAACTCATAAAATATGCTAAATTACTGTACATGTTTCCAAGGGCTGATGGTACTTAACCATTCACAGTGGGCAGGTCCAGGAAGAGTAGAAGCTAGTACCCTACATTGCCCTATGTTTACCTATATATACTTGACTTCATGCCAAGTGGGGAACAAATTGGAATATTTTATAGATGCTACTATTAACAAATCCTTAAGCAAATCTCAGTATGCTCATTCTTTTAAATCCTGGCTAATTCAGAAAAAAATTAAAATGTTTAGATTCCTCCTGAACCCATGTGCTCAGATATTTTATTATTCTATTTGTTTTACTAGTGGAAACAGAAGAGGGTTTACACATAAATATGCATGCACACACATGTATGATTGCATAGCATATATAGCACAACACACTAAATATATGTTCTCTATTAGATAATTAATTTTAAAAATGACAGTTTGACTAAGCTCATGGCATTGGGAAAGCTTGAAGACTAGAACACTATAACATGTCACATATGGTAGAGACTTTAAGTAAACTCTTTTCAATATGCTTTTCCCTCTTTTTACTCACCCAGTATAGACGTAAATATTAATGGATGATAGACACTTTTCAGAGCAATTGACCAAAGTCAGCTCACTTATTTGTAGTATACATAAATATTGTCCAATTATCATCAACCTTATTTGACAAATGGAGTAGCAAAGTTAAAGGGACTTTTTTGAAGTCATTCATCTAGCAAGTTGCAAAATAAGGCCTTGAATCCAGGAAGCCTCTTCTCTAATTCAGGCTCAAACTACTATATCCTAAACTCCCTAGCCATAATAGCTGAATGAAGACAGAATGATAAAAAAAGGTATGAGATTTTGCCTTCTTGCAGAAACAAAATGAAACAATCATCGTTTTTTGGTGCAAAGTGTCTTGTTTTTTGTTTGAAGACAAATTTTAACTGTGGATTTCTTTCCATGGGCTTAGTGACAAAACAAAAGCAACCCCTCCATCTGTTATATATCATGCATGTTCTAAAAGACCCAGAGGAAAGAGGAGGGAGGACTGTGAGATGTAGAAGGCTTGGAAACTATGGCCAGGATGTAATGTATGAGAGAATAATAAAAAGAAAAGAAAAAGAAAAAGAAACATGAATATCAGACACAGGGGAAAAGGGTTTTAAACAGCTCTCTGAATAATATACTTTCTTCACTGCCAAACTCTTTAACAGGTTTACTTGTTAAAGTAACCACTGATGCCAAACTAACTTGTAAATTCTACCTCTTTTGGTTATTTTGACTTTGTAAAAACCTCTTCTCGTCAGGGGCAGGAGAACATTGGCACTACAAAGAAGTAAGGTAGTAGTGACAATAGCAATAGCACAAAGTGTTTACTACTGTCACCAGTGCTGCTCCCTGCTGAATCCCCACAACAATCCCCAAAAAGATGACACTGCAGAGCCACATGCAAAGATAAAGAATTTAAAGTAATGAACAACTAAGGTCATAAGCACAGGGAGGAAAGGGAAAGGTGATATGATATAATTCTATTTTAATTAAAATATATTTTAAAAAAGATTTGAATGAAGGCCTACTTGATTTCAATGTTCTTTGTGGTTTCCATCCAGAAAAATATGTAAAGCCATTAACTGAAATAAATGTGTAAATGGTTTGCCAGTATTTGCTCCACTAAAATGCATCCTACACATGCTTTACATTCAGACTTTAAAACTCTTAAAGACTAGTAAAAGAGTCAGAGACAGCTCCTGTTCTCACTGTTAGGAGTCCTACAAGAGGACAAAGCTACACAACTGTAACATATACAGAGTGTCTAGGACAATTCCATGCAGGCTCCCTGGTTGTTGGTTCAAACTCTGTGTGTCCCTATGATTCTGAGTTTTCCTGTAGTATCCTTGCCCTCTTTGGCTCCTATGATCCTTTTGCCCTCTCTTCTACAGGATTCCCCAGATTCTGCCTAATGTTTGGCTATGGGTCCACAACTCTTTTACTGGCTTTTGGGACACTGCTCTCTCTACTGGGATGCCTTGCCTAGCCTTAATATACAGGGAGGTGTTTCGTCTTACTGCAGCTTGATATGCCATGTTTTGTCAATATTAATGGGAGACCAGTCCTTTTCTAAACAGAAATGGAGAAGGAGTATGGTGGCTGGGAACAGAGGGCAGGAGAATTTCGCGGAGGAGAAGAGGGAGGAGAAACTGCATCTGGGATGATATATATTCACTACAATCTCTTAAGACCTGTTTATTCTGCAAAATTCCAAGGGTAGTTTTAGGTATAATACTTGAACTTGATGTCTTTGCTTATAATGTTGCTATAACTCTATAACAGTAGAGAATACAGTTAGAAATTTCTTCCCATTGGCACCTGTTCTTTGTACCTGTTCTTACATGTATTGTATGCATGTCAAAGCTGAAGGATAAAGGCAAATCAAATTCTATGGTTATTTTTACTTTGATGAGAATTGCCATACTTAATTAAATATTTATGGGAGTCTTCTCTCATGTTGGGAATCTAGAGGAAAAAGAATCATTTCTGTTTTTCTTTTTTGTTTGTTTTTTGTTTTTGTTTTGTTTTGTTTTTGCATGTTACTTAATGTTAGATCCAGACATTTGGGGAAAGAAAAAGAAGAATAAAGCACACCCTAATGTCATTAGGTAAAGCATTACACTGACTGCTTAATAGAAACGCAGATACATGCAAAAATAAATCTCTATTCCAATTTTTCCACTTTCTGCCTTAAAATCTTACAGTGCATGTACACACTCATGACAAAGTGCCAGCACTCTCAGTAGCAAATGCTACAGCTAAAAATGCAAATATATTTTCCATTACAATTCCATTTTCAGTCACTCATATCTGCATTAACCATCCTGCATTTTAGCTAAAATGCTCTGTTTGACCTCAGGCCAAATACTGACTTTTTCCCTTTTCCAAAATAAGTTTGAGAAAAGTTCCCTTTAGCTATAATCTGAGTCACCACAAAAGAAGGGAGGGAGAAAATACTTCTTATCACCAAATGGGAGCAGGGAAAGAATGAAATTGAGAACTGTTGGGGTTTCTGTGTCCAAAAGGGGAAAAATTATCTGAACTTTAAAACTCAACATTATATAATGATGTATTTTTCTGTATGTGAAAAACAAAAAAAACACCCATGAGTGAGTTATTAACATTTAAGAGTAGCTTGATGAACTAGCAGATGCCAAGTTCTCTGAATGTTTGCTGCTTGAGAAATGCAGACAAAAGGCCTTCAGGGAAAAGAATGTTATAGGAGAGTGGAACAAGGGATCAGTTAGCTCTCTTATCCCAAAGGGTCAGCCCCTGAGGTTCCAATCTACTCCAGTTGGATGTAGTTTTGTTGGGGTTAACTGTCCCCAGGTCTTTATATTCTTTGTTTTCCAGGAATATCCCATCCAGTTTCATCAACTTGAGTGTGTTTCAGGGTAGAAACATCTGTTTTAATGAGCCATGATGACAAGTCATAATCATGTCACATACAGTTTGTTTCAAATAACATTTCTCATCATGTTTTCTGTATGGATATTTGTGTCAGTGTGTAGTCACATGTGTATAAAAGAAACGTTTTGATTTAAAAATAACTAAATAAACATCATCTTTTAAAATAGTAACTAATGTTTAATTTTAAATACTGGTAATAGAAATCAATTTTCATTATCTGGTAATAAAAAATCCATTTTCATTAAAGAGACTGCAAATTTGGAAAACATAAAATAATTAAATGATAATCACCAATATTTCCTAATAACTGTAGCAAAGAAGAGATGATTCTAGCACAAACACTCCCTTGTCATTTAGATAGAATTTTGCTGTTCAGTACATTGTTTGGCTTTAGCATGACAAAATCCAGAAATATTTTTTATTAAGAGAAAGGACTATTAGGTTGATGCTATTTTGCAACATTTTGATGTGTCATTAGCCCTCTTTTTTCTATACAGACCAATTTCTTAGATGACCTCAATAATTTCATGGTATTCAAACTACTTGCTTATAAATTTTATGGGTATATACCCACTAAGAATCTCTTCCTCAAATATGAACTCATCCTTTCAAGGCTCTACAAAATTTCTGTCATTTTTCCACACTAGAAATAGCAAACCTTATTCTTGGATATTTTTATACATGTATATAATATAGTTTGATAGATACAGAGACCTACAGCCAAATATTAGGCAGAGCTCAGGGAATCCTACAGAAGAGGAGAAAAGGAATTGTAGGAGCCTAGATGGGTCAAGCACATCACAAGAAAACCCATAGAATCAAATAACTTGGAATATAGGAGCTCACAGAAACTAAAGCAACAGCCAGAGGGCCTGCATGGGACTGAATAAGGCCTTCTACATATACGTGACAGTTGTGTAGTTTGGCATTCTTGTGGGACTCATAGCAGGACAGGGGATATCTCTGCCTCTTTTACAGGCTTTTTGGGACCCCACTCCTCATACTGGGTTGCCTTTTTCAGCCTGAATACAAGGGGAGGTGCCTAGACTTAGTATCACTTGATATGCCATGTTTGGTTGATATATATATATATATTGGAAGCCTGCCCTTTTCAGAATAGAAACACAGGAGTGAATGGGGTGTGGAGGTGGAAGGGCTGGGGTGAGAGGATAGAGGGGAAACTGTACTGCAGGGATGTAAAACAGAGAGAGGGGGGAGGGAGGGAGACAGAGAGAGAGAGGGAGGGAGGGAGGAAGGACGACATTTAAAAAAGATACTTTGATACCATAAATCCCACATTACCCTCTCTTATCTACCCCCAGTGAACCCATTCTATTTCTAAATAAGTTTCCTTCATACCTCTAAGAGCATGGGGGTGGGTTACTGGAGCATAGAGCAATGGCTAAACCTCTAAAGAAAATGACTCATATTTTCCTGATATCCATCAACTGCCATGGCCAGCCTCCTTAAGGAGGAGTAGAGCCTCTTGAACCACACCCCAGCTATAATTGACATTAAATGGTCCAATATTTCATAGGCTTTGTACAGATAAACACAGCTTCTGTGAGTTGATGAATATAATAAACATGACATGTCCAAAAGTCAATGTTTCAGTTTTCCTAATTTTCTGGCTCTTTTAGACTTGCTATATTTTCTGCCCCTCTTTTGTGATATTCCCTGAGCCATAAAGGGAGTGATATAGATGCCCTGTGTGGCTCTCCTTCTTCCTCAGGATTGTTGGTGCCTAGGTCCTGAGGAGGAAGGGAGTAGAAGCAGGGAACAGGGTTCAGATGTTTGTGGATATGATGGAGATAGTCCTCCAAGAGATAACTTCAGTGAGACAACTTTATTCCAGAGTTTATGGAATGTGTAGGTTTGTGGACACTACTGGGAAATCACCTAATTTGCATTAAACAGCATACTCCTATCATACGGCTTCCTATGAGGCAGTAGAGTCCTATAGCAAAGCTCCTAGTACAACTCTTAGTTACCATATCAGGAAACAAGGCCTCTATCAGGAAACTATGACAAGGGTCTCCCTAGAGATAAATCAGGCATCCAGGCTTAGAGACAGCTTTCAGATAAGATCAGTCCTCCCAGTCTAGAGATATCCAGATAAGGGCAGATAGAGAGCAGGAAGGCTTCACTGGGGAGGGGAATCCCTCATGTTGATGAGGTTGGAGAGAGATGCCAGAGAGAGATGCCTTGCTGTGATATAATGCAACCTCTGACCAGCAGGGCCTCCCAACAGTCCTGTTTAGAGCTGAGCACTCAACAGTCATATATTCTTTGTACATTCACCCATTATGAGTTTCTGCCTTAACTATCACCTACAGCAAACAAAAGTCCCAATGGCAAAGGCTAAGAGCTACACTAACATATGAGTAGAAATAAATAATATTTAGAAGACAGCTTGATACCATGTCTGTGCAATAGAGCAACAGTAAAAGATTCCCCTTAGGGTCAAAGATTTTTTTTAGTCCCAGGCTTTTATAGGGTTTATAGTACCAGGGATAGATTACCTCTTGTGTAGTGGGGTTAAAATTCAAGAAGAAAACCGTTTGTTGCCTCCATAATAGACATGCCACTATTGTGCCAGTAAAAAAAAAAAAAAGTACTATTTGGCAGTATAACACTCCAACAATTCAGTAGGGTGGTGGTAGTGCACACATTTAATCCCAGCACTCAGGAGGCAGAGGCAGGGCAATCTCTGTGGGTTCAAGGCCAGCCTGGTCTACAGAGTGAGTCCCAGGACAGGCTCCAAAGCTACACAGGGAACCACTGTCTCCAAACAACAAAAACAAAAAAAAAGAAAAAAAAATGAAAGTTCACAGCATTCATAGACAGATATGAAGGCTGATGACTTTTCTCTCAAAGAAGCCAAAGCAGTCATAGTACATTCTGACACAGTGAAAACTAGCCAGCAGGGAAGAAGCTTCTGGGTTGATTTCTAAATATCCTGCAATCACATGGTATGATGTATTCAAAAGAGTCTTATCTGGTGGGCAACCAAGAAGAATCCCAATCGTCTTTATTGCTTGGGGGAATGTCTGTAGATTCACTGACCAACAATTCAGGGTCCTGTCTCACACTACATTTTTCCGTTTTGTCTTGTTTTCTTTTCTTTCTTTTTTAATTTAAATTTGAAACAAGGTTGTTTTACATGTGAATCCCAGTACCCTCACCCTCCCATCTCCCCTGTCCCCCTCACCAAACCCCAGCCCATCCCCTTTCTGCTCTCCAGAGAGGGTGAGGCCACATAGAATTAGGAAGGAACATTACCCATCCACACAATGAGACACTGTTCAAGCTCTCTCTTGTGAATAGAATATGTTTTCAATTAGCTTACAAACCAGTAGGTTTTCAAAACGGCTCTTCCTTATATCCCTAATTTTAGTCAACATTTCCCCACCCCCTCCTTTGCCCAATATCCCAATGTCCATTTAAACTTATTCCATTAACAATACTACAACTAACATTTATTCTGCTATCCTCTCATCCATTAGGCCTCTTCCCTCTCTCCCTGTTTTAATGGCCACTTCCTAGCTTCCTGGCTTGTATACACACTCCATTTAAAACACATAAATCTAAAAATTTGAAGCTAGGATCCAGATTGACAGACATAGAGAGAGGGTATGATATTTGTCTTTTGTGATCTGTGATACATTATTCAGTATATTTCTACATTCCATTCATTTACCTGCAACTACAGGTTCATTATATATTCCTCAGCTGAGAGAAATCTAGGTTGATTCCATTTCTTAGGTATTGTGAACAGGGCAAATGTAAACGTGACTCAGCAAGTGTCTCTATAGTTGAAAATATAGACCTTAGTGTATGCATTGCAGGACTGAAATAGCTGGGACATATGGTGTTTCTATTCATTTTTAACTTTTGAGAAACTCCCATAGTGGATGCACCAATCTACACTTCCCAAATTAGTAAATTTGAGTTTCCCCCTTTTCACATTTCATCTACCATTTACTGTCATTTGTTTTCATGATGGTGGTCATTCTGTCAGGAGACAGAATCTCAAAGTAGTTTTAATTTTTACTTCCCTGACATGAAGAGCACTGAACACTTTAAAATTATATTAGCCATTTTTATTTCTTCTATAGAGAAATTGTTCAGTTTCACAGCTCATTTGTTTTATTTCAGTGTTTGCTTAGTTCTTGGTATACTCTAGATATCAATCTCTTTCAAATTTATACTTAATATGGATTTTCTACCATTTTTAAGCTGATGCTTCACTTAATTAGTTTCCTCTGTTGTGTGGATGCTTTTAATTTCAGGCAGTCTCAATTGTTGGTTATTGTCCTTGTTCCCTAATCAAGTTTTATATTTAAAGAATGAATGGATACAATTGTATGGTCTTGTACTTGGGTCCTTTATTAAAATACATTGATCTAAATATCAATTCTTGTGCCACTGTGCTGTTTTTATTACTATGGCACTATAGTATATCTTGAACCCAAGGGTGGTGCTGTCTCCAGCAGTATTCATTTTCCTCAGACTTGGTTTTTGCTCTAGATAAAGTTGAAGGCCATCAACATAGGAGTGGAGAGTGTGCATTTTTGTATTATTCCTGATCCTTATAGAAATGCTCCAAGTTTTTCTTCATTTAGCATGTTTGTTACAGTTTTATTTTTATACAGCTTTCACTATATTCAGATAGGTTTCTGCTGGGAGATGGTGGCACAGGCCTTCCTTTAATTCCAACAGGCAGAGGCAGGTAGATCTCTGTGAGTTTGAGGCCAGCCTGATCTACAGAGTGAGTTCCAGGATAGGCAGGGCTACACAAGAGATCTCTGTCTTGAAAAACAACACAAACAAACAAGCAAAAAGACAGGTCCCTTTATTCCTAAAAATCTTTTCAGAGATGTTATTAAAAGATGTTGTATTTTGTCAAATGCCTTTTCTGCATGTATTGAAATGAAGATGCGATTTATGTCCTTGATTCTATTTGTATGATATAGAACACTCGTTGTTTTATTTATGATGCACCATCCCTACACCTCTGAAATGAAGCCAACTTGATCCTGAAGAATGATCATTTCATGTATTCTTGAATGTAGTTCACGATTTATTGAGGATTTTGCATCTATATTTATCAGAGTGATTGGTCTTTGATTTTCCTTTTGTTGCTCCATCTTTATCTGGCTTTGGTATCAGGGTAATATTGGTTTCTTAAAATGAGTTTGAAAACATTTCTTCTTTTTTAAGTCCTGAACTTAAACAGCAATGTTTAAAACTAAATATTCTAGCAAGGCATGGTAATGAGGGCCTTTAATCCTAGTATCCAGGAGGAAGAGGTAAGTGAATTTCTATGAGTTCAAGGTCAGCCAAAGTGACACAATGAGACTCTATCTCAAATACTCAAATAAATAATAAATTAAACTAAACATTCAAACACAGCGCAATACACATACATACTAATTTGATACCTACATGCTAAGGGATGAGTCATATTGAAATTAAAGTCATATTAAATATTTAAAGACTTTGTTTTCCATAATGAAGTCATTATGTCTTGACAGGAGCAGAACATTTTGTGTATACAGTAAAAAGAATGCAATTTACAACATGCAGTCCTTTGAAATATAAGTGAAAGAAGTTTCTGACAGTATCTGCTAGTGGGCCTGCATGCAAAGAAAAGTGTGGCTATTGTCACCGTTGGGAATAAGGCTGCATGAAGTGTATGAGACAGCATGGGGGACTTAGATTTCATGACACATTAGAGGTTGAATTAATATTTTTGCCACTGTGTATCCAGAAAGCTTTTACTATTAACAAGTTTTCCACAAACCCCATATTCAAGTATTCAATCTAACATGGCAAGTTCCCCACCTGCCATTTAAGAAGCAAGGGTGTAGAAGTCTGCTTTATCAACATTTTCCTTAATGTTCTAGAGAAAGCTAATCCATTTTTGTAAATTTAAAACATACAAGTGAAATCATTTATTTAAAGTAACTCTTAGATATACCCCTAATTTATTTTGTTATGTTTCATTTACTTAAATTCTTCCTATTTCAGGGTTAGTGCATAACGATTCCAGTCAAATCTAATCTAGTAGTTTTACCTTGTATGGATCCCAGTAGCTGTCGAGCATTTAGTAAAGCAAACATCATTTCTCAAATTATGCTATTTTTCAGCAATTTAAAACAAAAATCTCGGACTGAAACTTGGACCCACCTCCTGATATAACACTGAGGAGAAATCTATGATACATCTGGGTCCATGCCACTCACACATTACAGAAAGAACACCTGAACTTAATGCAGAACACCTGCTTTGCACTTTGACTCTTACATGCCTTCTTCTTAACCTTTATTGTGCTAATCTACAGAATGAGAATAATAGCCCTTGCATTCATCTCTGAAATGTGACAACCAAAATGAAATAAATAGATGCATTAAATAGTGTTTGCTGTGACACACACACACACACACACACACACACACACACACACACACACACACACTAACCATAGAGTGTCTCAAGCACAGCTGTTTCACAGTCCTTACTTGGCTAAGTGATTAGATTATGACACAGATTTTCTGTGCATTGTTTTATCTTCCATGGAGTTCCTACTGCTGAAGTGTGGCAAAAGGCAAGTTTTAAGTTGAAATGTACCTGTTTGTGTCTGTTTAAGAAAATCTCTATGCTAGTTCTAGAGGTTACTGAGTTTTCCTAAAAGAAAAACAAAACAAACAAACAAAAAACAACAAAAGTCAATATTATGGAGATTCTTATTTAGAAACTCATACTCAAGTAGAAAAATTTCGGAGTAACCTAGGAATGCTAAAGAAGGATTTTGAGGAGTAATAATGAATGATGAAATATAAATATCTAGGCTATAATATGTAAGGAAATAATTCTATGTATGCAGGACACATGAGCACTGTTACCAATGATGGTGATAATATAGATGACCCATGTCAAAATTCATGACTTGAGAAAGGATCGTTGGTGGCATAGGACTGACAAAAATATGAATCATGGGACATTACTCCAAAAGAAAAATCCAGTCTTTGGAGTAGAATACAGATCCATATTAAGTAAGGCACTGAAAATAAAACATTTTGGTAATAAAGTTGTATATATAAAGATGACCATGACCTTAAAATACTAAGAATATGCACCCATATTTGATTTTAGAGAAAAATACACTCAGTCATGCCTACTTCACAGAATAAAGAAAGCTTGCACTACTAACTAGAACTAAGCAAAGATAAATGGTTTCTCAGAGGGCAACAATCACCATTAAACCACGTGCTGTTGCTCAAATAGATCATTATCCTCATAATCATTTAAATACTGACAATGTGATGTGTTCAGAGCTTATAATACACAGGTAAACTAGAGCCATGATTTCATGGAAGGGTATCAGGGATTCTGTTTTAAGTAAAATCTACTTTAAAGGTAAATGTAGTGTATTAAGTCTTTTTTAAAAAAATGTGTGGGGGGGCAGGAAAACAGCTTGTGGGAGTTGTTTGTCTTCTTCTACAATGTGGACCCAGGGAATTGAACTCAGGTCCTTAGCCTTCATGAGAACCACATTTACCCACTGAGACATATCTCAGGTCCCTATCCTATTAATTTAAAGGACCAATCAGAATGTTTTCCATACACCAACATTATCATACCACCTAAACTACTTTTTAAATACTTGGTGATACTAGTGTCTTCAAACTTGGATTGAAATAAAAGTTAACATTCCTCTGAACTTCTGTCATCTTTTTGAAAAAAAAAACATTCCTATTCTGAAGTCATTTTTCTGGAATACATACCAGGTTCCATTCCTTTTCTGTCCTATGCAATATCTGCTATTTAGGATATGAAGATTATGAGTGGTTATTTAGCAAATTTCCTATGTGTGAATTCCAAGAAAAAAAGGTGATTTTGGCCTTATTAAATAGCAATATAGTAAACCCCTTCTAACATAGTTCATCATATAGTCTCACACTTCAAAAATGTCAAACCATAAAATTTGAATTTATGTAGTCTTCTTGAAAAGACTAGTCTTTAAGTCACTATCCTTACAAAGTTCAGGGTTTATACATATTTTAAAAATGTTCCTTGTTATGAATGAAAAATAAGCATATACTTGGTAGAAGGTAAAGAATATGATCAAAATATATTTCACTAATTTAAAAAAAAAAAAGGACAAAGAAAAAGAAGCAGGAATTCCCATTGTCCATGCATGGACGATGACTTCCAATTCCATATTATAATGCAGGCTTTTTGCATTTTGTTTCTATAGATTGGTATGGTTTTCCCTGAGTCATACATTTGTTCTACCTGAATTTCATGTAGGACTAAGAGTAGCTATTTGGGATTTGGGGCCTAAAGTTTGAGTCTCGAAACAGAGCAAAAACAACCAGTTCAATAATGATATATATATTTCTCTGGTACTGGGGAATGTGTCCTATCATGCTTGAGAAAGTGCATTCTTCAGTGAAATCATTCATGATCTTACTCAAACCCCTCCTTTCCTTCCCACTAAACCAGGGGAAGGAAAAGTTATTACTTTTCTTCTTCTTAGCAATAGTATATAATACAGCACTTAATATATGTGCTTTGCCAATAACATAATAAAACTCCTTGAAGACAAGAACCATGTGTGTTTTCCTCATTGTGGCTACTCTGGCATCCAGCACAGTGCCTAACATATGGCTTGTGCTCAATGAATATTTTCTGAACTTTACCTGTCCCTGATCAGTGATCCAATTATACCCTCAGGCCTCTGAGTGCAGGAGTGCTGATGCTTTGAGTTAAGGACTTTTATATTCCTCTCATTTCCAAAGAACAGAGGGAAAGGGTATATATAAAGTTTGGTCTGTCCAAATAAGTTTGAACAGATATAAAATATTCTCTAGTTATTTGTTTTTCCAGCTGCATGTAAGGAATATGAAGCTGGGGAGATGAAGGATTTATCAAAGAGCATATAATCAGGTGGTGATAAAAACAGCTAGGAATTTCTAGTTCTTTGGGCTTTCAAAACACTGTATCACACATAAAGAGAAGTATGTCTCAGGAAAGAAGGGTGAGGGAGAAAAAAAAAAAAAACAGAACCACCACAATAGCAGCAAGTTGTTACAAGATTGGTGACAGTGCCAGACACAGTTGTCATAAAAAGTTCAAGATTAATTAACAACTGTATCTGTCTGAAGTTCCTTTAAGGTCCTAGAACTCTCAAATTGGGTTGCCTATTTTTAGGCAGGTACACACTCAAGTCAGAATCTCGCATTTCTTTTCTGCCTGAACCTCCTTCCTACTCTCTCTTATTGACTGCCCAGGAGTATTTTCCCAGATTTGGCTCCACTCTGATAAAAACATCTGCTTGTTGTTTACATTCTTGCCAGCACCACGGCATTGTCTCTGGCAATCTCCTAAAACCCCTTCTGAAACTGGCTTGTGGGAGATTTTGGAGCTCTTCAAACAGAAATTCATCCAGTGTGTGGTACTATTCAAATTGGCTACTGTTTCTGCATAAGGTTCCCAGATGGTAACACACAGAAGAATTCAAGGAAATAGTGACTCAGTCTTGACCCTGCCTGCCTTCAACTGCTCTTTGGCTTTATTGCACATAAAAAGCTGAATGGTGCTCATTGATAACATCTACCAAAGTAAGTATCATCTCAGTGACATCATGGCTATTAAAAGAAACGGGGATTCAGATAGTACAAAGAGTGAACTATCAATGAGTAATTCATCATCTGTATGAAATAAATGCAGCATATGTGTGGAATCTCAAAAGTTCTTCATTTAGAGTAGAGCCCTTGCTAGTAAGCAAGCATCAAAAAAAGCATAACTATCATCTAATTCACCAAAGAATAAATTACTCTCAAAAATTTTACTTTCTTTGTCTTTTCTTAGTCAAGTCATTTTGTTGATCAACTTAATGTCAACTAATGACAGATGAAATGCTGTATGTCTCAAAGTCCAAGTTAATCATGCCTAAAATCATAGCCATCAAACCTGAAACCATTTCACTTACACTAATGCATTTATATACTGCCCATACCTAAGCTGCCTTGTTCTATTTTATACCTATATATTCATTAAATATTGCTATTAAAATAAAAATTGAAACCAAAGGCAAGAGTAAATTATTTGGTGAGTGGTATTGTTTAATTTCTTATTTAATCCATAACTTTGTTTATGGCTATTTCACCAAGAAGAACAGAGGAACATAATCAACTTTTTCCAAGCTAAGCATGATTCTTCTCCAGATTTCTTTTGTCTTTAACTCTGACTCAAAGCTACCTTAATTCAGATTAACTCCATAAAGAATTCAGGGGGGAAATGGCATTGTATGCCAATGAAGGAGAATTATATGTATTTATGAATCAATCTTACTTTCAAATTTTAGTCTTGTATTTGATAGACAATTTTTAAGTGCAGTAACTATTTAACATTGTATAAATTTTAAACTCACATACATGTACTAATAGGGATCTCTACTATCTTGTAGAAAGTGAAATCTTTGATGTCTTTAAGGTGCTTGGCATCATATGTATCAAAACTCTGTAGAGAAGCAGATGTGCTAGGCAGGCTGAGTCTAACCTTAATGCCTGAGTTATATCAATGAAGAGACACCACCGGGTTCAAGTAGATACTCAAGTACTTCAAGACTCATATTTCTGCTGATGAAATAGACTTTAGGTTTATACTATTTTTCTTATGTTCTTAAATTAATTATATATTATCATACAATTCTGAAAATCAATATCCTGAAATTATAACACAGTTTCATAGTTTCTCTGTATCTTTCACCTAAATCAAATCCTGTCCTGCTACATTTCCACAAGGCCTTATAACTGCTCCCTCTGATGGATTTGTTTTGGCTTATTGGGTTGCGCTTAGCTTTGCCAACTCATTTTCTATTTTTACAACTAAAGGGCTCTTCATAAGAATGAAAATATTGCTAACTTTCTATATCGCAGCAAATCTCAATCATCTCCCTAAATATATTACCATTTATTGAAGAACAAACCAACTCATCACTTAACTGCTTCAAATGACAACAATCATTTTCCTTTCCTTATAGATCTTTAACTTTTCATAGGTCTTACCTTGTCTCTACTCTATAAATTGTCAGCTAAAATGGCTAAACTTGGAATTGTAGGGTCTATCTTGAATATAGTTCATTCACAAGATTTCTGGAAGTTCAGCCAGACTGGTGGGCCACAGGTTTTCATTTTTTCATAGCAGGTCTTTTCTTGGCAGCTTGTCTATTTCAAAACATCATTTCTATATTACAAGTGTGGGATGATAAGTATGAAAACAATCCCCATATGCTCATTCACTTGAATTTTGGTCCCTAGTTGGTGGAACCATTGAGGAAGGATTAGAGTGTGTATCCTTGTCAGAGGAGGTATGTTACTGGAGGCAGGCTTTAGGTTTCAAAAGCCTACAGCTCTCTTATTTCCGCCTAGTGCCTATTAATCACATTGTAAGCTGTCAGTTACTGCTTTAGCACTATCTCTGTTTTGTCTATTGCCATGCTGTCTACCACGTAGATCATGGACTCTAACTCTCTGAAACTACAAACTCCAAATGAATTCTTTCTTATATAAGTTGCCTTTTATGGTATCTTGTCACAGCAAGAGTAAAGTGACTAAGACAATGTATGAGCTTCATATGCTGAAGAAGTAGAAGTTTTCTTAAGTGCTAGGTTCTGAGACTGGAATTTTTATTTCTCCTATAGTCTATGGATCATAGTCCATAATCCATTACTCCTTGTTTCATGAAAATGTTATAGAAGTTTGGGCAGTGGTGGCGCATGCCTTTAATCCCAGCACTTGGAAGGCAGAGGCAGGCAGATCTTTGTGAGTTTGAGACCAGCCTGATCTACAAGAGATAGTTCCAAGACAGTCTCCTAAGATACACAGAGAAACCATGTCTCAAAACACTAAAAAAAGATGTTATAGAATCTTAGGATCATGTTTTAAATCTATTACACTGATGCATTGATGTAGCAACTACCAAATCTTTATTTTTTTATTGTTTAGATTTAAGAAGCTTTTTTTTGGAATAGGATTAAACAAAGACCCTCTGAATTCTAATTATTTTAATATCCTTCATCATTTATTTTATAATATTTTCTTCAAAGCTGAACTCATCACATTAGGTATTCCAAAGCTTAGTTTGCATGGTCTTTTACATATGTAGATTTCTTCTTTAACAGGTATTTCTTTGTCTTATTAAATTTTCCCTTGTAACTAAAAACTCTTTGAGTCTACACCTTCTTGCTTTATCTCTTCTACAAAAGCTCATACTGTCTCCAACTGTAAAAAACAAAAACAAAAAAGCATTCCTTAACTATCTCCTACATGCAGAGAAATATTCCAGAGCAACACTGTTTAAAAGTCAGAGTCATCTGAAGCAAAACACAGTGGGCATAGGGAGGAGATGGACAGGAGAACCATGTGCATGTATGTATGAGCTTTAGAAAGCCTCTCAGTGTCTACTGGAGTCTGAACTCAAGAACAAGAAAAGGTATTATAAAAGGAGTAGGCAAAAATAAATACAACAAGGCATTTATGTTCAAAATCACTGGGCAGTGCGTTGAACAGAAAACATGAACCAAAAGAAAATGAGTTAGATTGTAGCCTTGCCACAAAAGTCCACTCCATATTCTAATAGCCTTTTGAATTTTTACTAATTTTTATCATGAAGATGGGATGAATTTATACATGCTAACCAAATGGTTTACCACTGAGCCACATTCACAATCCTTCCCTATGGTCTTCACAGACTCTGCCCTATAGTCTTGTTAATCACTATTTAGATTTCAGACCTCACCTAAATTATCACTTCTTTGGAATTTGTTTCCTGACTATGTATGTAAGCCAATCACCTGAGTGAATTCAGGTGCTTTGTCATCCCCTTTATTTTCCCTTCTACTGAAATAAACAGAGTGGTCTGTTTATTTCAGACAACCTATTGGTTATTTCATCAAATAGTGGTTGTCTGGCCCATGTAACTGTGTCCTCCATGAATGTAAGGCTTAGATTTTCTTGAGACAATTATTGCACTCCCAGAAACAAATATGTATCCTTATAGTTAGAAGATATATAAAAAATAATTGCCAAGGGAAAGAAGAGAGAGATAGAGGGAAAGACAAAAATGAAATGCAATGAAATTGATGATGTCACATGAATTTTTTAAAAAGGAATTTTGTTATGAGTTGATGTTAAAAGGAAGTATCTATGGAGAATATGAGATATGAATTGGACATTGGAAGATTAGATAATATGTAGGTATGTTGAAGAATGGAGAGATGACATCCCAGAGAAATGGGGAAACTCATGAGCAACGGAAGAGAGCTGTACATTAGTCTGATTAGATTTGTATGTTCTAAAGACCAGCTAGAAAATATTCCCAAAGGATTAAATTAAAGCCAGATAGCATGCCTTTTACATGCCTGAATAAAGAGTAATGACTAATGACCTATAGACAAATGTTACTATTTGCTTTAATGAGAGGTGCTTCCCTTTGCAGTGACTTGTTGTAAATGCAGAAACTCACAACTGCTCAAGGTGCTAAGAATGAATAACACTTAAGAGTTCTACCCTGAACAAGATATTTATACCATTCCCTCTAAGACTCAGTATGAAAAGGGGATGTACTCATTGTGAGGAGGAGGTAGAAAGAACGCACAAGCTGGACAATAGAGAGAAGGGCTATCAAATGCCATCCTGAGAGAAAATGCAGCCATTACAATCCTGAACTGACAACAGATGTTACTACCTAAATTGGGCCTGCACTGGGATTGCATGGAACTAGCCCCATCAATAGTCATTTACAGATGGGGGAGAGCCTTATATTGATGAACAGATATATTCTGGAGGAAGACAACTCATTGTCTCCAGTTGCATATCTGCTGGTGAGCTAAACACATGGCCACACAGATGGCCTGGGTTAATCTCAGTGAGTTTCAAAATAACAAAAAGCCAAGAATGTGGAAAGGAATTTAAAAGACTAAGGAGAGTTTTGCAAGGTTGAGAGGTGAGAGTAATTAGAATGTATTTTATACATTTATGAAATTTTCAAGGAATAAATTAAATAAATTATTAAATAAAAAGAATGCTACAGATACTAGCGAAGAAAATTTTCATTTTCTAATTTCCTCGTATTCTTTTCCCTTTGATAGGATTTGTCCTACCAATACTTGAAAGCCATATTTCATCTAGGTCCCCAAATGCCTCATTTCTTTTCCCTGTTCTGTTCCTAAGAATGGATAACGCTGAGACTAGAAGTCAGTGTGAACTACTGTTTAGTTGAATAAAAAGTGTAGTGTTAAAAAAAAAAAACCCTGTTTCATTTTCAGGTTTTCCATGAATGAACATAGGATAATGATCAATTTAAAAGACTATCATTCAGAGAAAAAGCAACGGTTCTGACACATTCCTCATACCTGCAACCTATAGGTATTTAGAAAAATCTCTCTTGAATCTCTTTATCAATCAGTGCCATCATGGTAAGTATTCTGGAGATTAAGAGAGACAGAGAGAGGAAGAGAGAGAGACAGAGAGAGAGAGAGAGAGAGAGAGAGAGAGAGAGAGAGAGAGAGAGAGAGAGAGAAGGAAACAAAGAAACACACACACACAGAGAGAGAGTAGTATAGCACTCACAGAAATATATTTGGCCAAGGTAAATCTTCCACAATAGTATCTTCTCTATGTGTGGATCCATATTTATCTGATATTTATTGGATTAATATGGATTTCATGATCCAGCACAAAAATCAGAACCTTGGAGCCAGAATATGAAAAAAAAATAGTGGCCATGTATTCAAATTATTTCAGGGTAAGTTTCTTCATCTCTAAAAGTGAGATGTGACAATTTGATGAGTTGTTATGAGAATTCACAGAATTTTTCTAACACACAGCTGTTAACATTAGGTAATTATTATTCTTTCCTTTATCACCATAAAATATAAAACATTGGTTAAATTAGAAGTTGGCTCATTATTCATTTCTCAATATTTGAGATAACTTATTTGCAATTTGAAACTTTTTGTTCAATTAATTAACATGAATAAATTATTTTACATTTATTGAGCAGCTACTATGTGCTAGATCTTATGCTACATATAAGCCAAATATATACTCTATGCCTTAAATTATTCTACTTGTCCTTAACAATAAAATTATCAACAAAAATCTCTCAGTTTATACATTACAAACAGCACCGAAACAAGTTGATTATAAAGTGAGACAGGTTATTTGGCCCAGTTTCTTTTTTTGTGTGCTTCTCATGTCACTAAAGAGTTGGCTTGTTTGGAATTTCTATTTTTAAATGTTTAGTTTAGTTTGAAAACATTAGATTTATTATTAATAAATTAAAGCTCTCTTTGCAGTATTTTACATACCACAAACAGCTGTGACTTTTGTTAAAAGCTTTATTCTTTCCACTAATATTTGTACCTGATTAAACTTCAATACAGGTGCACATGGCTTGGTAATCATACTTTTATATTTTGCATGCAGATTAGTGGCACAGGAATTTGCATAAATTTGTTATGCACTGATGCAAAAAAGGAATGCTCAAGCAACTTTTATTTTTATCTAATCAAATCACTGCTTAATGAAAAACGACTGACTGCTTGCAGAGGTGCACTGAGCCACACTCTGGGGACTCCAAGCATTTACAATTCATTGGGAGTTCCCTGCCAGTGTCTTCAGGACAACTGAAGTACCAGTGAAAACTGCTCTGCAAAGCCAATCTGATCTACACAAGTCATGAGGAGATAGATACAGATGGGGCTTTTTTTTTTTTAACTAAAATTCACTTTGCAAAATTAGACACTTAGAAGCAGTCAGAAGGGGTCTGTAGCAACAGCATCCTTGAAGCCCACAGGGAAGCTTAACAATCATACAGTCCTCAAATAGATTGTAAGCCTTAGCAAAATATGGTATCAGAATCAATAAAACATGGACACTTAAATTCCACTTGGTGCCTTAATACCTTCTATAAGAGGGACATGGGAGGCATATGCTATGCTTCTACATAGATTGTCGTCTATCATTGTCCAATCAAGTTGTTAACTATAAACACCACTGAACAGATATTTGGGAATATATACATTTATTGGCTTTTATTTTAATTTTAAAATTGTTGTTGTTTTATTATTTTGTATGTATGGGGTTTTCCCTTGATGTACATCTGTGAACCACATACTTGCCTTCAGAGGCATGTATAGAACTTGAGTTATACACTATTGTGAGCTGCCATATGAGTACCGATTGAACCTCAGTTTTCAAGAACAACCTGTGCTCTTAATCTCTGAGCCATCATTACAACCCATACTTATACTTTAAAATAAGATTGATCCTATAAGGTCTCGTTTCTTTATGTGTAGTTGGTATGTACATTCAAACAAATTTTCAAATTATACTTCTTTATCTATATTTCATCATTAAAATAAGTTTAAAATGCAATGAAAGAATGAAAGATATTAAAAAATAGAAAAGTAGATCTTTATAACATGTTTACATTCCTAGTACCTTCTAATTTAGTGTTTTAATAGTACAGAGAGGGTTCAATAAATACTTGTCTGAATGAATAAATATACTCTGAAGTTCCTAGCACAGCTATTAGTCCCTGCATATGTTCTTTTTGCTTTTTAATATGTAAACTAGTGAATGAATAAATTGCTTATACCGTGTCTCTCATCTAATCTAAACAGTATCTCTCATCTAATATCTAATCCAAACAATAAGTAGAAAGTTGAAAACACACACTTTTTTTTACTCAATGAAAATTCCATAGGAAAAGTAGTCACTGTGCTTTCAAAGGTCTCAAACCCTTCCCTGAACAAATTTATAAAAATAAATAATTTGAGAAGATACCACTGCTTTCCAAAACATTTTCAAAAGTAACCTACAGGATATATTTTCATAAATTCTTAGACGCATTCAAAATTCACAGTTCATCATATATTTCCTTCCTGAAGGGCAGTTGTTTCTCTCCACAAACCTTCAAGATTGCTTAAAATGTATTCAGCCTGTGTTTTTATCCACCCTTATTTACCAGTCTCACTTTCTCCTTCTTCCTGACCCCATGTCCATCAAGCCTCCAATCCCATTGTGCACAGCACAGGCACTCTTTCATTCAGAAGCTTGCACTCTGGTTCTCAGCATATAATACACTTATATTGAGGATTCCTGTGCTTGCCCTGTGGTTAGTTTATCTTGTTAGCTGCTTGCATGTAGGCTTTAATGAAACCCAAATTCTTCTCTAGCTTCCTACTTGGGGTTCTTTAGTTTAACCGTATATTTCTGTACTTGTCATTTATCTTTCAAATATCTCTCCTAAATCTATAAGCAGCAGTTGAGAAATGTGTGCCCTTGGTACAGCACAACTTATCTTACTACTGGAGGAAAACATGCACACTCCATTGAAAGGAAGTCTTCAAAGTTACCTATATATGAAAAACTTTGCATTCTGTGGCTACACATGATTTTTTCTCACTAGTTTCGAGCCCAAGGAAGCAAGAAGCAGGCTCTTTTTGTGCCTTTGGTTAAGGGAAAGCACAATGGCTAGGCTATTAAGTTTCCAAAAGGCTTTAGGAAATACCAAATGACCACAGGGAACTCTGATGTGCTCCTCTCTTAAAATTGTATGCCGTGTAACCAGAGAGCATTTGAAGTTTCTTTCAACTAATGATGATTTTTACATTTTAAAGTGGCAATTATTACAATATAAGCCAAAGTGTTTACTTTCCCTCCATTACTCCACTGTGGCTTGCAATCAGAGGGGGGTAAACTCTGAGCTTGAAAAACACTCTTTAAAAAGCTCTCTAAGCCAATTACAATTACCTTCATAGGAGAATAATAAAAATGAATAAAACAAAGATTTTTATTAAAATCAGAAGTAGCAGAAAAAGGCCTGGGATAAACAAGTGGCCTCAAAACCAAGGTAACAAGAACAGTGAAATATATACTGTTGTAGATTTAGGAATACCCCCAGGAAACACTCTTCCTCAAAACAAGAGGAAATGCACCGCTTGTATATCAGTGCATTTCAAGGTCAATTACATCCTGTAATGAGCCATGCCAGTTCTTGCTTAGCCCTCTGAGCTGGTCCCAAGCAGAATTCTAAGCAGAGAGTAATTTGCTTTTCTATACTTCTACAAAAATTATAAACAGAATAATAGGCATTTCAGTTGGTTTATTCCAAGCCATAAAATTACCACTGGAATGTTTTAAAATGATGAGATATTTTTTAAAAAAAAAAATGTGTGTGTGTGTGTGTGGGCGGGGTATTTTTACTTCACCATAGAAATCAAAAGTAAATCTTTCTGTCACAATTTGTAGGACATCAAAAGAAAAATGTCCCTTCTTCTAGAATGGATCTTTCGTGACACTTGGAGGTTAGCAATAGTCAAGCACCAGAAGTTTGGGGTTAAAATGTTAGCTACACCTTCTGGCATAGTAAGTACTTCCTTTGAATACATGACTTTAGAATGTCTATAGTCAACCAAAAATCTCAAAGCACTAAATATTTCCACTTACTATTTAAAAACTAAATGCTGTTTTGTTTTGTTTTTGCACTTGGTCTGACCCAAACATTATATAGTAAGCACCCTTTTCAGTATTATTAAATAAACATAGCCTAGTATTGCTAGAAACTTCCAAATAAATAAAAGACTGAGCTCATTGCCCTTAGGGCATTGCGATTGGCCAAGGATGCATAATTTAGTTGGATGTGGACAACCATCCTAAAGGTTTAGTGAAGTGAAAAGATTGTATTAGAGGCCCCCCACTTTCTATCTTTTAGACCAAAACCTCCCAGTTATTTACTTCAGAATACACCCCACACATAAGGTCAGCAAAAGCCCAAAGGAAATAACAGTAAGTCTTTCAAATGCTTATAAAGCAAGAAAAGATGTTTGAAAATATACTTGACCCTTATTTCTTCTCACTGAATAATATGAACCCAAGTCATAACTGCCAAGATTGTTTGCAATAAACATATTTCAGATTATCAAGCTCAGGAGTTTTGCTTCCATTTTAAAACACACAATAATGTCACAAAAATCTTGCTTCCTCATCTACTCCAAATATTGGCTTGTATCTATAATTTAGTTCGGAGAACTTTGTTCAGTGAGAAGCAATAGAACAAACTCTAGACAAAATGAGAAAATTACCTCCTCCTATCTTTTACCCATCAACTCAGTGGGTCAAAATAGCTGTGTAAAGTGCATTGAATTTCAGGTTTATCTCAGTATATATCTGCTGCATTATTTCATTACATGAAAGTGATTTTTCCTCTGAACTGAATTTCAGAGTTGGTTACTCTAATAACTGAATAATTTAGGTACCATTTTGTAATAATAAGTAATTTTACTAACCAATGCTGAAATAATAAACAAAGTTCTTTGTTTCTTTGTTCCTTAGTTGACTCTCATCTAACTTTGTTGCCATCAACATGTGAAATGTGCATATTACAAATAAAATGTGTATGTAATTTTAAATGTATACATAGATTAAAAACAAGAGGTTCATGATGGGAGATGTTATTCTGTATATATGTTTCTCATACTTGTTAATAAAGCACCATTGGGCCAGTGAGATAGCAAGATAGGCGGGGCTAGGAGACAAGGAGGAAAGAGGAAGTGGGAGGAGAAGTCGAGATGTAGCCCAGGGAAGAAGCAGGA
Organism: Cricetiscus sungorus; assembly: GCA_030556225.1. Taxonomy (NCBI): domain Eukaryota; kingdom Metazoa; phylum Chordata; class Mammalia; order Rodentia; family Cricetidae; genus Cricetiscus; species Cricetiscus sungorus. Next base: position 39,230,500 of record JANBXA010000726.1, read on the forward strand.
TGCCTGCAGCGGCTCCCTGATAAGATGACCACGTGGCAATACTTAGATAAGTAGAAATGGGTTAATAATTAAGACAGAGCTAGCCCATAAACAATAATGGTAACTGGCCAACAGGATTGTATCAAATACAGAGTCTCTGAGTGTTATTTGGGGCTGGTGTGGCTGTGGGCCCAGACTGGCGGCAGGCAGGATGGAGCCGGCGGGTAGGAACAGCCTGCTGTAACAGGTTCACTTCATATCTAAGTATATATTTTTTTTATTCAATGAAATTGTTGAGCTGTTAAATAGCTAAAAGAGGTAATCCTTTAAGAAAAAAAAGAAGATCCCATCCAAAGACAAATGTTTATTACCTTGTACAATAATGTGTTTCAGAAATTTTGAGTCTAAACTGAATTTTTGTAAATTGTATAATTTCCCCATCAATTTATATTACAATATTACAGACGATTTGTTTTTGTTTTTGATTTTTGGTTGGCAATTTATATCCCTTTAGCCAATTTTTCTCACTCTTCCATTTTATGCTCACTATGAATTGATAAACAGACAAATAAATGTTCCAGAGGAATTTCAGTTTATTAAAAATGCTGTGGAGACTTCCAAAAGGAAACAAAAAAGACTAACGATATGATTAATTACATCATAATGAACCTTACTGGTAAGAGTGGTACCTTATTGGCTTTTTCACAGGAAAATGCCCTGAAGTAAAGGTAGATGCAGGAGAGAGAGAGAGATTTAAGTGTTCTTGCCATGCAGTAAAAGGGAAAAATCTATTTTGATATCAAAGCCATTGACATGGTCTCTTCATGGAGGCCTTACTTCTAGAGAGTTATGCACAAGGGCATTTAACTGGACACTGAAGCTCTATAACCTCAGAGTCACCACTGCAGATGTGTATATCAACACAAGGTTTGAAAAAGAAGCAGATGGCTGGAAAACTCTTACTGAGATTCTCTAATGATTTCCAAAGGTATAACAGCAAGTAGCTTTTATGTATAAATGATGTTCACCATATGAAAAATTATGATTGAATATTTTATATAAAAATCATACTATTATAGTAAGACTGAATAAAGCTAAGGCCAATTAATGCTTCTTCAATAAATAATGGGCTAGGTTTAGAACACTAGGTCTAAAACAAGCTATGAAAATGGAAAATGAAGAAAAGAGTTGCAGAAAGAATAAATGGTCTCATAATTTTAATAGCTTTAGTTTCTCAAATACAGATCACAATTCCATTAAGGCCTGGGTCATTATTTTGAAAAACACTTAAAGGAAATGAATCTGAAATATTGTAAGCAGATTAAATAGAATATAAAATGAGTGCTAATATAGCAGACAGTAACTCGGTGGTCTAATAACTGAGGTCCCCAAATGCTGGAAATCATTCCATCCAATAGTTCAGATGAAGTAAGTTTGGAGCATTGAAATCAGAGTATTCATACTCCGCTCAGCAAATCAAACACATTGTCTAATCAATCAAATAAGCCACTCAAACCACAGGTCCCCAATGACTGCAGCCATAAAAGAGAATGTTTATGTCACTATTGTAGGCAGTAATAGATAAGGAACAGTTAATGTAAGTATTGACTGACCTTATTGATCAAGAGAAGAGAAAATTATAGTTATAAGAAATAGACTGTTGATTATATACTTCCTGCTGATAGTTTCTAGTAAAATACAACTTTTAGTCACTTCCTAAGACGCTCCATCAAACAAGTAGAATAGAACAGTAAGTACAATATTCTTGCCTTTAAACCATGTTGCACGATTAGCCATGCTAACACGTAGGTAGTTTGCACTTGTGGTTCTTTGAATAGGAATGGCTTCCATAGGCTCATATATTTGTATGCTTAGTAACTGGGGATTAGAACTCTTTGAATGAATTAGATGAATTAGGAAGTACCACTTTGTTGGAGGAAGTATGTCACTAGGAGTAGGCTTTGGGTTTTCAAAAGTCCATGCCAGGCTGTAGTGTCTCTCTTACTGATTGCGGCTCATAATGTAGCTCTTAGCTACTTCTCTAGCACCTCACCTGCCTGCTGCCAAGCTCTCTGCCGTAATGACAATGGACTAAGTTTCTGAAACAGTAAGCAATCCCCCAATTAAATGTTTTCTTTTATAAAAGTTGCCTTGACAGCAATAAAATGATGGCTAAGACAACACTATAGGACTAAGGTAAGCCTCATTCTGAGAAATTCCATCAGATAAATATTCAAAGATATAAAACTGGATCTATATTCTAGCTTTAGATCCAAAGCCTGAAAAATCTTCTTTGTTTATATGCCTCTTTTTCAGAGTGTGTTACACAAGTCTTCCCTTTTCCATCCTTCACCCCACCTGCTGCCATCTCCAGACCCACGGGCCTAGCTCCAGAATGGTTGTCTGCAAAACCATTTTATTCATAAGCCACCTTAGAAATGAGAGAAGCTCCTTTCCTCTCACTCCCTTCCCTCCACATGTTGACAGCTATACACCCACAAGACTAGCACTAGACCCATGTTTTGAGAGCCATCTTTCCAAGTTCAATTAAACAGCTCATCTGCCAACTTTCCCCAGCCTAGCTCCCGTCATACAGCTCCTGAACTGGCTCAATCTATGGAAAGACATATCTCACCAGACATGAAACCAAAGAAGTCCACATGCCAAGATCAAATTGTATAAACAAAAACATGAATGAACAAGAAAGCATGCCTCTCTTCAAACATTCTAGTCCCATAGAAGTATTCCCTGATGAGAACTACTTCATCTCATGATACAGAATTTAAAGGAACAATCATAAACTTTATCAAAAAATGAAAGGAATTTATAGAAAACACAAACACTTCATTGCATTTACAGAAGATAACAATAAATGTTTGAAATGTCCAAGAAAATACAACTATACATCTTAATGAAATAAGGAAGATAATTTAAGATTTTTTTGCTTGTTTGTTTTGGTTTTCCAAGACAGAGTTTCTCTGTAGCTTTGGAGCCTGCCCAGGAAACAGGTCAGAAATCAATGGACTCTAGAGAGTCCAGCCCTAGCGAGAACTTCTGCAGTACATTTCTTACATTTTGGACTCAGGGAACATCCTGGAAGAGCAGGTAAAGGATTACAAAAGCCAGACTATCAGGAAGTTTGCTGTGAGATTGCCTTTTTTAGAAATGGCTGCCTAAACAAGACCAAAACAGAGATACTAACAAATACATAAGGGAGAATCTCATGAAGACATGAAAACTACAGGCAATGCATGACTGCTAAGAGAGGAAGAATTAGTCTCTCCTGGGGATGAGCCCCCTGGCTGTTTATCTATCACAAAGTAGTCAATCCTGAAACAATATATACACAAACAACAACAAAAAATGGACTTAGCATTATATTTACATATTTTCACATATATACACAAATTCATATATCGATATCAATAAAATGTGTATCAATTTGAGAGTGGGGGTACCTGGGAGGAGTTAGAGGGAGGTGATATGGAAGGAGCTGGAGAGAGGAGAAAAAAGATACAAGATGAATAAATTAGGGAAAATTATATTATCATAATAAAAATGATTATTAAATTTAATTATTACTGATCACATATTGCAGGTAGTAGGGAAAATATGTACACAATTCATGGCTTTTTCCAGAAATAGGAACACTCTTTCCAGGAACTCAAAACATTTTTCCATGTAAGAGTTCCAACTCATTGGAGAAGTCTCTACATAAAAATTTGTCAGCATCTCTGAATAAGATGAGTAGTTTTCAAAATTTAAAATCCCATGATACATAAGCCATAATTTACACTGAGTTAAACCAGATCCCACAGGAATATAGATAATAATAGTTTATGAAACTGCTGAAATATTTACAATGTAAGCTAAACTTAAGAATGACTATGTTAAAATTTAGGACAACCTACCTGGCTTTTAAAATCAATTAAGCGGATCTTTTCCTTTAAGAAATAAAAGTAACAACAAAAGAAATGTAATAAACAGGAAAGCCAGGGCTTCCCCGGGATTTTCAATGAATTGTTACTTCTACACATACCAACAACTAAGCCGTTTGATAGTTCTCAGGACATCAAACAATAAGGACATGTGCTTCACAGAGGCCTGGTGCTACATAAATAATTCAAAGTTAGGGACTAATTTAATAATGATCCCTCAATGAAACTCATATATGTATAAAGAGTCAAAGATAATATTGACATACGATAGAAGACAATATTTGTATTTCTGGGTCTTGGTTACATCACTCAGAATATTTTCTATCTCTATTCATTTACATGTGAATTTCATAATATCATTTTTCTTAATAGCTGGATACTTTCCATCACATTGTCATTATTCATTCATCAGTTGATGGAAATCTAAGCTGTTTCCAATACTGGCTACTCTGAATACAGCAGCAACGAATATGAATGAACAAGTATATCTATAGAAAGATATAGAGTCCTTTCAATATATGCCCAGGAGTAGTACACATAGATCATGTGGCAGGTCTATTTCAATCTTTTTAAAGAATGTCCATACTTTTGGAGGTCATGATCCCATAGCTGGACAAATCATAGGTCATGGGAGAGACTCTGCTATTATTATTTTTGCTAAATAAAGATAGTATTTACTAGATAGTAAACCAAGTTCTAATTATTTACCTTTATGATCACAGACTAATGAATCTCTCAACCCTAAGCTTTGATTTGTAGTAGAGGTGATTAACCACAGCTGGCCACAATGCAGAGATTAAAACTGTGTGATGCTCATCCTTCAATGGAACATCTATATCATAACCCCTCCTCCCAAGAACGGAGGATCATTTTGGAAGGTAGGGGTGCAGAAGAGTCTAAGAGCTAGAAAGGCTGGATGACTACAAGGTAACTGTTATCCTGACACAACAATGAGGTTACATGTTTGAACTTGTAGCAATTGCAGCAGCATGCAGAAGACCTATACAAACTCAAGCCAAGCAAAATTGCAAGACAGATGCAGGAAGGTGGGCATGAAGCTCCACTTCTAGCTAAGAAGTTACTGGAAATTAAAAATTGGCAGGAAAAGGAGAGTCAGTTTTCTTTAAGTATGTGTTTCCCAGTAGGTCCACCATACTCTAGGGTAGTCCTCATACCTAAGAATATTATAGAAGCACAAATTGGATTTGATGGGGAGGAGTTTAGAGTGTGAGGCATGGAATACAAAATTAGGTGATCAGGGAGGTGGGGGTTGATCTGGGAAGAGTTGGAGAAGAATGGATGAATATGATCAAAATATGTTATATGAAACTATCAAAGAATCATTTAACTGCTCCTTGCCAGTTTTCTTTCCTGGTTGTGCCATGTTATAGTTAACCTTACATGTGATGACCAGGGGGTCTTGAGTTATCTTTAACTCAGTTTCAGAATGGGATGTCACTCTTAAAGTTAAAGCCAGATTTCTAATCCTAAATCTTAATTCCACTGCTTTACATTATATTCACCTATTTTGTTGTATTGCTCCATTTCCAAATCAATCTTCATATATTTTCTTGTTATATCAATGTCACATCAACTATAGACCTGTTTGCTATGTTGTTTCTGCATAATTAAAATTTAAAAATACTTTCTCATGAGATCTCAAAAATTGAATGACTGTAAGCGTGACATCATCTAAAATGTGCCATTAGTGTATTACTATTTGCAGTATATCAAATAGCTATTCACAAATCCTCTTTCTAAATCTGTATCTATGATTGGAAGCATTTTAAAGAATATCCACATAACTACTATGAGATCTTCTTTTAATATTATAGTACCCAAATACTGAAGTAAATCTGGTCACTATACATGGAATTTGTTTGTGATTATGGTGGATCCAGGCACTGCAGATAAAATATGAATAACTTTCAACAATCAATTTTGAACTGACTGAGATAAGTCATAAAATAAAAACAAAGCTCTAACTACTCTTTTATTATTATTATTTTTCTTATTTTACATATCGATCCCAGTTCCCTCTCCCTCCCTCTCTCCCTCTCTCCTCCTCCCTCCCTCCCTCTCTCCCTTTTTCTCTCTCTCCCTCCCTCCCATACCCCCCGACCACCCTCCCATCCCATCCTACTCCACAGGGATGGTAATATATTCCAGGAGGGATCATCAAAATGTCAAGTCATTTGGATTAGGGACTGGGCCCTCCCTCCTGCCTCTAGGTTAAGGGAGTAGCCCTCCATAGGGAATGTGTTCCCAAAGTCCTTTTGTGTACCAGAGATACATCCTGGTTCCACTGTCAGAGGTCCCTTAGACTGCCCAGGCCTTCTAACTGTGACCCATGTTCAGGGGGTCTGAGTCGGTCCAATGCTGGTTTCCTGGCTATCAGTATGGGGGTCCATTAGCTCCCCCCTTGTTCAGGTCAGTTGTCTCTGTGGGTCTCTGTAGCCTGGTCTTGCCCCCGCTTTCTTATCACTCTCTAACTAATCTTTTACAAATAAAAAAATAGGTAGAGGAAAGAGCAAGCTGGAATCAGTGTGCAAAACTAACCAACACTTTATAGGAAAGTTAGATTTGTGCCAAGGATTAAAGGATGAGAAACATTTTAACTAGTAGACAGAAAGTGAGAAAGTATTTGGTATGGAAGGGAGAGCAAGATGAACAATGATAGTTATAGAAAAGAAAGAACAAGAGACAAAAGGCAAATATCCATGAACACAGATTCTACTTGGTGCCTAAGTATAGTAAGAAACTTCTCACCCTTACTTATGAGAGTTGATAGGCATCATACTGCTGGAAGTCAAATTCACTAACATCTCTTAAATGTGTGACCTATCAGACACACCTGTATAGAAATACATACTTTAGCTGTCAGCTACTCACTTCTTCTAACATGATTTTTGCACTCAGAAAGCTCAATTTTATATACCAGGAGTGCTAAGATGTATTCAGTCTTCATGCTAGAATAATACCCTAATAAGCTGTAATGATTCTTGGTTATTTAAAGTAGAGTTTGCATTCCTCCATTTTCTCCTGATTTATTAAAAGCAAATCAATTAGGTTGTGAATTGCACCAGACAAAACCTCTATGCATGGATAGCTTCTTATTTCAGCAATATCAAAATCAATAGTCATTGGGTCTGCTACAAAGCAAAAGCTATACATTATAATTTATAATATATTGTTCCTGCATAGACATATTACTTGCACAAGTCTCTTCTTATTCTGTTACAAGCATGCAAGGATCTTCTTTCTCTGTGGTTTCATTCTTCCTGCTGAAAGAAGACTAAAAATCTTACCATGGACTTGAGCTGGTTGGAAAATTATGTTGGCTTTTAACTAAATGCAACTTTCTACTACACTGAAACTGCTACTTATATCTTGGCTGTCTTGTACTCATTCAAAACTTCATAAGATCTGTGGTTTTGGCCAAGATTGTAATTCTGTATCTTCTCTATCTTCCCCTATCACCAATATTCATCTACTGATTACTCACACTTTTAAAATCATGTTTTAAGTTTGTATTTAAGGCCAACATTATAGTTACATGACAACTATAATGACCAGCATGATTATTATGATTCCTTGGAGACTTTGAGGTTGTTGGCAAAAATGTGATATAATTTTGAATTTGCTTATTTGAGTAGAGGTTAAATTATTCAGCAAAGCTATCATTTTAATGATTTAAGAAGTCACATTTGTTTTCAATACCATGAAATTCTGATAAGAATGGTAGCAACAGCAGAAAATTCAGATAGAGGAAATGGGATGTATAATACCCTGTAGTTTCTTATCTCAGGTAACACTTGACTATTAACTTAGAATGAAAACTTCAGGACAATAGAGGAATTCTGCTGTTTCCTTCTGCTTCTGGTCATTTAAAGCAGTGAAATGGAGTTTAGAGTAGACATATAATCATAATCTAATCATAAATGTTTACTGAGGACCCACCAAGTGTTATAATGAGTACCAAGAGACATGACATATAAGAACTCTTTTGATAACAGCCTCTGTATGTAAGTAGGGAGAAAGTGGCAAATGAAAAACAGCAATAAATAAAATGGTAAACTGTCATTACAGTAAATCTAGAGTCACAGTTGTTGAATTGTATTTCTGTGGTGATTAGGTTGAACTGACATGAGAAAGCACTGATTCATGGGCAACAGACATTTGAAATGGACTTTGAAAGATTTGCTTTCGTATAGAAAACAGGGTAGAGAATTCCACCTATAAAAAGCAGCCAGCATAGAGGGAATAAAAAAATCCAGTGTTATTTTTTTAAATACAGTACATAGTAAAAAATATAAAACAGTGGTAAATGTGCTTGGATAGATTGGGTAGATTACTGTATGGAGGGTCCTACAAGTCAGGTTAAGATGGTTTTACTTATTGTAGGGAACAAAATGTCACTGAAGATGTTGAATATAAGAACTTGGCACAATGATAGCTCTGAGAAAGTTGGCAATATTACTGGTCATGTAAAATTCTGTTCTGAAAAACAAACTGTCACCCACTGACTGCCAACTCAATCATGTTCTATTCTTTTGGCAGTTATAATTTCATGCATCACAAATCAGAAGATGACAAAAGCGACCATAGAGTAAGCTAGCTGCAGGACACGCCATACATATTTACCTAGAAGATAGAAGGGAAAAATGAATTGACCAAGGGTAATAATATACAATATGTTTTACAGTAAGTGGAAAAAAGGAAGCAGTCTTCAGGGACAGAGTAAACTAAATCCGATGGACCAATAGAGATGGTTGGCTATGGACTAGATTCTCACCAAACATATGTTATGCCATTCAATTGTTACTAAATTATTCCATTATTTCCAACTGTTATGACAATAAACCCAGAAATGATAATTATCTAGTTTATCCCTGCACGCCAGATGAAAAAAGATGAAGTTTAATTCCTAGTAGATAAACACAATCACTACATAACAAACTTTGCAGAACCTCTAAAACTTAAAAAAATAAGTTTGTTCTCAATCATATTAAACATATTAAAGTAGCTTTGATTTAGATTATAAATGGAATATGACAGTGAATCAGTGTCAATTATATATTGTTTTGTTTACCTTCTTGGCACATAACTGAGTATTCTACTCTATAAAATCAAGATTTTGAAAAAAAAAACCATGAGAAATGCATTAGTGTTCTACTCTATGAAAACTAAGATTTTTAAAAATCATGAGAAATGCTTTGCTACAATAGCAATGTTTCCCCAAAGTATTAAGGAATAAAAGAGGTAAAGTGTGCACCAAATTATGTCTAAAAAACATGAGTATGCCAAATTTAGCAATGTATAAAAAGAATTATATACCACAAGACAGTGGAATTTTCCCAGGAATAAAAAACTATTTAATATATGAAAATAATCATTCCAGTATACCATGGAAGTACAATAAAATGAAAGCTACATGATAGTTTGACTGGTCTTAGAAAAATCATTAGAAAATTTCAATGTATTTCATGATTACAAAAATAATTCATAAACTAGGAACACAGAACTCCCTCAGTTGTACAAAGCTTATCTTCAAAACACCCACAAATTAACACACTATTCCATTGTGATGTTTTTTCTCTATAATTGAGAACAGGGAGAACAGGTAAAGTATTTCAGTTTTTACTACTGTCATTTAATTATGTGCTGAAAGTTCTAACTACAGACCTAGTTGACAAAAAAAAAGAAAAAAGAAAAAGAATCAAAGAATGATATTAGAAAGGGAAAAAAGTAAAACTCCTGTCATATTTCTATTTACAAATACCCCAGTTTATACTAAAATACTAAATAATAAAACATCAATTTAACTAATGACGGTGTTCATCAAAAGAGTAGAGAATCAATATATAAAATTACAGTTCTATATATTATCTCTGAAGCATCTACAATTCAATTAAGCAAACATTTACATTTACAAGAACATTAAAATAAGACAATAAGTTTAATGAAAAATTGACACATAAAACTATCAGTTTTAAAATCATAAAAATAAGAGATCAAAATAAATGAAAAGGCATCCCATATTCATGAATTTTCAAGGGTTAAAATTAAGTTGACAACATTATTCAAACTTATTTCTAAAGTAAATGTATATCGGAGGAGTCAGCATTGGATTCTCTGTAAAATGAGATTTTTTTTCCCCAGAAATCCTTTTGGAATTGTAAGGGCATCTAAGACCTCCTGCAAAAGGGAAGAGAGTAGTAAAATTCAGAGTTTTCAGTTTAACAACTTACTATGAAGTTGATAGTCAAGAACAGTGTGTGTGATACCAGAGCAAGGCTATATAGATCAGTTATACAAACAGAGGAGTCAGGGGAGTTGGCTCAGCAAGTGAAGCACTTGCTTACAAGTATGAGAACTTAATACTCAGGATAACTGGGTGGACTTGGCAATCCCCCTGCAATTCCAACATTTAGGAGGTAAAAGGGGGATTTGCAAAGCAATTTGGCTAGCTAGACTAAGCAAAATTGGTAAACTCTTTGTTACTTCCTTTTCTATACTTAACTTCTCTGAGTTTACAGATTGTAGCTTGGTTGTCATTGACTTAATGGCTAATATCCATATATAAGTCAATATAATATTTATCTTTCTGGGTCTGTGTTACCTCACTCAGGATTATTTTTCCCCAGTTCAATCTATTCACCCGAAAATTTCATGATGTCCTTTTTTGAACAGCTGAATAATTCTCCACTACATAAATGTGCCACATTTTCTTTATCCATTCTTCTATTGAGTGACATTCAATTATTTTTTTTTGCACTTTTTGGCCATTATGAATAAAACCACTGAAGACTACAGATATTGAACATGTCTTTAAATGTTTCTCAGTCATTTGAATGTCCTTTGTTGAGAATTTTCTGTTTAGACCTGTACCCTATTTTTAATTGGTTTAATTGGGTTTTTTGTTTGTTTTGTTTTGGTTTGGTTTTTGTTTGTTTGTTTGTTTGTTTGTTTGTTTGTTTTTTTTACTATATCTAGTTTCTTGAGTTGCATATTAGTTCTCTATCAGATGTGGAGTTGGTAAAAACTTTTTACATTCTGTATGTAGCTGCTTTGTCCAATTGGCAATGTCCTCTGCCTTACAGAAGCATCTCAGCTTCATGAAGTCATATTTATTAATTGTTGCTATTAATGCCTGTGCTATCAGTGTTCTGTTCAGAAAGTTGTATTCTGTGCCAATAAGTTCAAGGCTATTTCCCACTTTCTCTTTTATTATGCCCAATGTATCTAGTTTTCTGTTGAGGTCTTTGTAACATTTGGACTTGAGTTTTGTGTAAGATGATAAAGATGAATCTATTTGCATTCTTCTGCATGCAGAAACCCAGTTTGACTAGCACTATTTGTTGAAAGTGTTAACCTTTCTTCCAGTGTGTATTTCTGGCTACTTTATCAAAAATTGGGTGTGCATGTGCGAATGAGTTTGTGAGTTTATGTCTGAGTCTTCAGTTAGATTCCATTGGTCAATATGTCTTCTTTTGTAGCAACACCATGTGGTTTTAATTACTACAGCTTTGTAATACAACTTGGAATCAGGGATGGTGATACCTCCAGAATTTCTACACATGGATCTCCCAAGGAAGGGAAAATAGGTTTTGCAGTAGACCAGAGAAAAGTGGGAATGGGGATGGAACAGATGAGTAGATGGGATAAGAGGAGAGAGTGCATGGAAAGACAGATGGAATTGGGCGGCATTCATTTGGGGATCAGTGTGGCAACCTAGTACAGTGGAAACTCTTTGGAATCTAAGGTTGAACCTAGTGAGAATTCCTAGTAATGGTAAATATGGATGGCTCAACCAGCCATCTCTTGTAGCCAGGAAAGGCTTCTAGTGGAAGGCCTGGGTTGCATTTGTTGGCCAGGAGAGTCCCGTGGATATCCACAAACAACACAGGTTTATGCTAGAACAGAGAGTTGATCTCTGAAAATTGACACTGTGGCCTCATTGCTAAGGACCTATATAGAGTCTATACCTTCCTGTGTTCTAGTCTCTTTGGTGCAAGAAGGTAGTCTTAAATCTATCAAAAGAGAAACATTGACACTCAACCAGCCACAAAACCTTTGACCACAATCTGTCCTACCTACAAGATGTTTTGGGGCAATGGTGGTGCATAACTTCTAGGAGTGACCAACCAATGTCTGATATAAACTAAGACCCATGCTTGAATGGCCCCAAACCAGATACCTACCTAGTGTAGAACAAAACACAACCAATCTAATGAAATAAAAAGCAAGAATTTTTTGTATAGTCATAGATATGTGCCTTGTCCAGTCATCATCAGAATGGTTTCCTCAAACAGAAAATTGGAAAAAATGAAAAGACACACAGTCAGACATTACAGAGGAGAGAGAGAGTATACATAAGAGGTCTGAACCAGGTCTTTCCCCTTGGAGTTTAGGGACTCCTACCAAAGAGGTGGACAAAAGATTATAGGAGTCAGAGTAGATAGAAGATACCAGGAGAACATGGTCCATTGAATCAACTAAGTAGGGTACATATGGGCTCATAGAGACTGAAGTGGTGATCATGAGGCCTGAAGTAGTGTACAGCAGGTTCTAAGTGTATATGGTGTGGTTGTTACCTTGGTGTTTTTGGAGGGGACTCCTAACTGTAGGAGTAGGTATGATACTGACTCTTGAGGCTTCTTCTGGGGCTTTTAACTCCTGTTTTGTTGTCTTGTCCAGCTTTGGTATGGGGGCTTATGCCTTGTCTTACTGTGTTTTGTTTCGTCATATTTAGTTGTTGTCTTTTGGATACCTGGTTTCTTCTTATTGGAAACAGGGGTTGTATCTGAAGTAGATATAAGGGAAATTGTAGGAGGTGTAGATGGAGGTAAATCTGTGGTAAGAATATATTTTATGAGAGGAGAATCTATTTTCAAAAAGTGGAAAAGATAAAAGAAGAGAACTCTTATTTCATCTGGGAGACCTTGTCTCAATTGTATATAATAGAGAGTCATCCAAGAAGGCATCCAACATCAGACTTGGGCTCACCATACACCACACACACACACACACACACACACACACACACACACACACACACACACACACAAATGTAATTTTAAATGCCACCAGCCTGTATGCTTGCATCATGCTGCAGATAAAAAAAATGTAAATCAAATTGGTCAACATCTTTAAAGTATGCATGAATGATTATACAATGTTTAGAAGTGATGGGAGATGTTATTCTGTAAATATGTTTTTCATACTGTTTAATAAATAAAGCCCTGTTGGCCAATAGAAAAGGAAGATAGGAGGAACTAAGAAACTAGGAGGAAGGAGGAAGTAGTTGGGAGGAGTCCGGATGTAGAGCATGGAGAAAGAAGATGCTGGCGCAGCTCCCCAATAAGATGACCACATGGAAATACTTAGATAAGTAGAAATGGGTTAATAATTAAGACAGAGCTAGCCCATAAACAATAATGGTAACTGGCCAACAGGATTGTATCAAATACAGAGTCTTAGAGTGTTATTTGGGGCCAGCACGCAAGAAAACAACAAGTTACAGATGGCGCCCAACGTGGGGCAATAAGAACTTTCACTTAAAACTAATAAAAGCTTAAAAAGGGATTTTAGAAACAAAGGAACAGAGACTACAAAGACTTCTTGGTAGCAGCATTTTCTCAGTTGGATTTGTTTTGCTGTAGACAAAAGATTTGTGTTGCTCCTTTAAGAGGTTTTCAAAATTAGCATAAGTGGCAAAAAACAGCTTTGTTTTTAAAGAGCTCTGCTAACAATTCATTGGTGTGTATGAGAGCTGCAATGAAGGTTTACATTGTGTTTAAAAAATACACTGGCTTGGGATAGATAAAGAAACAGGATGCAATGGTTTAAAAGAGAAAAAAGGAAGTAGAATGGATGGGTGTGGTGGCACACGCCATTAATCCCAGCACTCGGGAGGCAGAGGCAAACAGATCTCTGTGATTTCAAAGTAAACCTGGTAAAAGTTATACAGAGAAACCCTGTCTCAAAATATGTAAAAATAGAAGTAGAAGAAATAGAGTAATAAAAAAGCCACATAAAGATGGAAAGCACAGAGAAAGTTTGAATACTATACTCAATTCTGTTGTCTTTAAATTATTTGATTGCTGAGAAAATAACAACTACTGATAAAAGAAATACTGCTGGATTAATTCAATTTATATATTTTAAAAATGCTTTGACTCCAAAATTTAAGCCTGAGGACAAGTTACTGGGGAAAGGATTTCTATTTTTGTCTCCACAGAAAATGCAAAGCTGTGGATTCCTTCTAGACTAATGTGGTTTGATCAATCCAGACCCCCTGAAACAGCGCCCCAGGTGATCCAACATTCAAAACAATTGGGACAAGCCAGGCTTGCAGACTGCAGCAAGATTTCTGCATCTTCTTTGGACCCCCATGAGAGCACCCCCTACCAGCAGGAAGTAGTTTGAAAAGAAAAATGCCCAAATTCCCAAATATTGTTTATAAATGTTTGTTTTATTTTGGCTTGGTTATAAATGGCTATGACCACAAGCAATCTTTTTAAATGTAAAAAGGGAATTATGGTATAGATATGAAGGCTTTGTTTTGGAATGGATTTTCATTGATTGATATTAAGGTCAATTTTGTGATATGTATATTTCTCCTTTTGTTTAGGTATTATGTTTATATAGCTCATTGGAAAATGTAATGTATAATTTAGTACAGATTAGAGAATTACCTATGATAGTCAAAACTTGGAGTTAAGTTAGTTAGGATTTCTAGATATGCAGAGATGTATTTGAGATGAATAGGCATTCTTCAAACCTTTCAAAGACCTACAGAATATGGCATTTAAAATGGTTTAGGGTTTTCTTGACAGTGAGGCCCAACTGCTCCTGGTAATACCACCTGCATAAGAAAGAAAGATGGACATCGAAGAAACGCATAATGAAGTTTGCTTCTAACATGGCAAGACTAGCCATTTAGACAAGATACTGCTCTTGTCTAGACTGACTATATGCTGAATAAACTGGACATGCAGGACCCACAGAAAAGTGACTGCTGATGCAAGATGGACATTGCTACAGGATTCCTGCTTCATGGAAAAGGCAGCCAGACAGTCTACAGGACACAGAGAAAAGTGACTGACAAACTGCCAATACAGGTGGACAGTTAAAAGTTTCCTGCTTTGTTGAGGAGTCTGGAGACACACTATGGCCTATGGGCTGAAGATGGAACATTACAGAAGAACTTCGGGTGACTGACCAGGCAATGAGTTGTCTCTGTCATTTCTAGAGTTTATATATTATCCTTCTGTGGTCTTTAAAGGAGTTGAAGACAGATAGTTTTGGTTATAGTTCTCCTTAGTTAGGATTAAAGATAAGTTACATATAGGGCTTTAGTCTCACAAAGATAGGATAGATGATATTTTCTTTAAGTCTTATAAAACATTAATGGATTAATATTGTTAACTGTGATTCTTATTTGATAAAGTATGATATATTTTGCTATGTCAAGGTTAAAACCCTTCTTTTATTTTAGACAGAAAAGAAGAGATGATGGGAGATGTTATTCTGTAAATATGTTTTTAATACTGGTTAATAAATAAAGCCCTGTTGGCCAATAGAAAAGGAAGATAGGAGGGACTAAGAAACTAGGAGGAAGGAAGAAGTAGTTGGGAGGAGTCAGGATGTAGAGCATGGAGCAAGAAGATGCTGGTGGCGGCTCCCCAATAAGATGACCACATGGAAATACTTAGATAAGTAGAAATGGGTTAATAATTAAGACAGAGCTAGCACATAATCAATAATGGTAACTGGCTAACAGGATTGTATCAAATACAGAGTTCAGAGTGTTATGTGGGGCTGGCAGAAAACAACAAGTTACATAGAAGATTATACAACAAAAACATCTTCATGCCCTCATATTTATCAAGGTTTTACCTATAGCAATAAAGCTTATGCAAAATTAGAAAACTATATCTAATTGAAGAAATTTAATTGTGCCTAAAAGTAAGCACATCAACAAAGAAGGCATTCCAAATAATACTAATTATAAATCATGTCAAACAAATGATTGTCATCAAAAAATATATAAAGATAGAAAATTCTAGTGAAAAATGGGTAAAGATTCTGAAGAAATATATGTCCAAAACCTATGTATGCTTGTCTAGGATGTATGAAAAGATAGATGTTCAGTATCATTAATTGTCAGGAAAATATTAATACAATGAAAATACCACTGTATAGCTAATAGGATGAAAACAAGCAAACATGCTAATAATATGAGGTAGATGCAGAAGGATGGGAATGTTTGCTGGTAGAAATATAAAATAAAAAGATGCTTTAGAAAACAGGATCAAATGACCAGAAAGTCCATTCCAAGTTATAAAAACAAAATACATGAAAAAATAAACTCACATAGCTTTCTGCAATATGAAAGTTTACAAGACCTTTTTAATATGTCCAACAAAAAAATGACTGTAGAAGCAATATTTAATATATCAATGTAATAAAATATTCTTCAGTCAGGGTACAAATATATTACATTGCTGAAAAATTTTTCAAAACTTGCTAAATGAAAAAACCAAATACAAATTATCGACATTTATAAAGACTGAAAGTAGATTTAAAGTTGAGTGTAAAGAATCAAATAGTAGGGGTCAAGTTAGGATGTGTTGCTTCTTTGTGTGGAAATTAAAATTTTCTAAAATCTATAATCACCTATAATGACGTTTTACATATTTGTGAATAAACCAGAAACCACTGAACTACATGCATCATGTGGGTGAATTCTGTGATGTGTAAATTTTTACCTTAACCAAGGTACTTGGAGAAAAAAAGAATAAAAGAAAAGTAAAAGAACATTATAATAGTCAAAATAAGAATCAAGTGTCTTTTTCAGAGGTAGGAACACTGAGGAACAATGCTGGATTCTTTTCACTTAAGGAGAAAGGCCCTTTTTGTACTCAAGACTATGGTGTGAATTTTCAAATCAAATCTTAGTGTGTGTACATGTTGGGAGGGGGTGACTTCAGGGAATTCTGCATATGGGTTGTGAAATAAACTAGGTTCCTGAAGTTTTCACATAAGAATCATATTCAGTCAAACTCTGCCTTCTTGCATAGATAACCACAAAATCACATTATTGTACTGAGTCATTTTTCTAAAGAGAACTTACCCACGGATGTACTTGACACTAATGACATGCTCTTTTTTTCCCATTAAAGAAGTGGGCGACAATAATATATTCTAGTCTGTGTGCAGCTACTGTGTCTGTAATTTCTTTCTCTGTATTAGGATAATAGTGGCTCCCTTCCTAAGAAGGGCTATTATTCGTATAATTGGCAAGGAAAGATTTCATATAACTACTAGAGAATAGACTGGCTTTGGTCAGATCCTTCGGTGTCTCGGTGCATAGCTTTTTATTTTTCTTTACTTTTTCCATTTTAACAAAAGAAGGTTTCTGTTCTTCACATAGTATATGCTGATTATTGTTTCCCCTGCCTCTACTCTGCCCAGTTCCTTCCACCTCCCTCCAATATGTATCTACTCTTTTTGTCTCTTATTAAGAAAAGAAATTAACAGGCTTCTAAGGGATAATAATAAAATAAAATAAGATAGAGAAAAAAAAAACCTAGAACATTGGAATAGGATAAAACAAAAGGAAGTTAACCTAAGAAAAAACAGATATATAGACACATTAGACACAGAGAACAAATCATTCCCATGGTCAGGGATCCCATAAAAACACTAAACTGGAAACTAAACTCTGTGTGTGTGTGTGTGTGCAATAAAATAAGATAAAACTTAAAATTAAGAGAAAATTTTGGAAAGCCTTAATACAATTATGAGAAAAGGAACCTCTCTCCCATGATGCTTATGAGTTCATTTTCTGTTGGTCCTCTGGTGTTAGACATGAAGCCTTCCCCTAAGAGTAATTTGACTTCCAAGTAGGACTCCCTTAGAGAAAACTGAATTTTAATTTACAAACGGCTATCAATAGGAGATAGATTCTGGGCTAAGGATGGGTTAACTTTTATCAATATGTTGAACCATCCCTGCATATCTGGGATGAAGCCTACTTGATCATGGTGTATGATCTTTTTCATTTGTTGTGTTTTACTTTTCACACAATCCAAGAGGACTACCTCATGATTTGTCTGAACTAATGCTTGTAAATATTTTGTTCTTGTTACTCAGTGGAGACCCTTCATGTTCTACCTTTCCACCTGATGAAGAAATGGTTGCATTTAGGCCATACGAACTATCCTGCTAAGCACATTTGAATATAGTTTTGATTTCAACATGTTTCTCTTTCTCTTGAGTAAATACTCAGATGCACAATTTGTCATTTGTATGAAGCTAGAGTGTTCAGTTTTATAGGAGCAAGACAAACTTTACTCTGTGAGGACCTGGGTTATTGCCACTGAAAATACATGTGAATTTCAGTTACTCTGTGTACTGAAAAGCACTGAAATATATTACTTTATTTACTAATGTTAGTTCTGATTTCATAACAAAAAACTTAACTGTGAAATATACATAGACTTGAAAGGAAGTGAGAAAAATACAGAACCCAAAGAGCAAAAGCCAGAGCACAGATATGGATTAGAGGCCCACCTGACCAAAGGTGCCATAATTGTATCAGCATGAAACCTACCTATTGCCCCCAAACTTCATACTTTTAGGTATCTTACTACTGCAACATAAGAATGAGAATGGTGTGCAATTCAAACCACAATCTATTTATAAAGTGAACTTAACTTGGATATTGTTAATCAGTACTTGTTTCATGTATTTGCAATTCCACTATTCTTTATTGTTCCAATGATCACACATATTCTTAAGGTTTCCTCATTTTAGTGCCTGTATTATAGTAGCTTTTTGCCCAAGAATATATTCAATACCATTTAAATTTAAATCTTCAATTTCCTGCCTTGGTCCTTGGAAAATTTTATCCAAAATGGCTGAAAGACACAGAAGAAAGTGCTCAACATCCTTAGGGATGCAAATCAAGGCAACTCTGAGATCTCATCTTACTAACGTCAGAATGGCTAAAATCAAAAATATCAAAGACAGTTTATGTTGGAGAGGATGTGGAGAGAGGGGAACAATCCTTCACTGCTGGTGGGAGTGCAAACTTGTACAGCCATTTTGGAGAGCAGTATGGCATTCCTTAGGAAAATGAGAATCAGACTACAACAGGATCCAGCATTTCCACTCTTAGCCATATACCCAAAAGATACACATCTATGCAACAAAGACATCTTTTCAACTAAGTTCATAGTAGCATTATTTGTAATAGCTGGAACCTGGAAACAATCTAGACACCCCTAAACTGAAGAATGGATAAAGAAAATGTGGTACATTTACACAATGGAGGATTACTGAGTGGAAAAACAAACAAACAAACAAACAAACAAACAAAAAACCTGATGGAATCTTGTAACTCGCAGGTGAACGGATAGAACTAGAAGAAACCATCCAGAGAGAGGCAAACTGTATGCACCTACCCCTGCCAGCAAGGAAGACACGCCTCCGGGAAGATCTTCTTCATGCAGTTTTAATCAGAATCCTGGAAACATGTTCTTTTAACACGCAGGGGACTGGGGGACCCTTGCACAGGCTTAAATACCCTTGCCAACCCCAGTGGACCCTACAGGTAGGCTACTCTAACGCGGAAACAGACAGGCTGAACAGACTTAACCAAATAAGGGCTTGTTTACGCCAGAGAGCACTCATCCTTGGGGAGGTGGAAGGCGGAAGCCAGCGCCATCTTTAAGGCATGGCACTTCGCGGCTCTCTAAAGTTCCCCCTTTTTGTTTTAATAACGCAAGGGTAGTGGTCTGGTCTCCAGTAAAGCAGTGGACATTGTAATGATCCTGAATCCTGGTAGTCAGCCAAGTCAGTGCCATACCCATCTGGTATCTTTTTCCTAGAGGTGGGGACTCGGACACCAACCCACATTCAACCAGACTTGCCCTTCTTGGAGTTGCCCACTTCCAGAGCTAACTCAGAGTGCAGTGCTAAGCCATACAACCTGAGCGTGAAGGATCAATTCTTGTTCATGACTGCGAGCCATGCTTGGGGAGATTGTCCTGCCTCAATGGCTGTAAATGCCTGGAAAACCATAGCTGCATACCGCTTCTGAGCAAACCTCATCTTGCAAAGGCACCACAGGCCCACAAAGGAGATAAGCAACAAGAAGAAAGCCATAGCTCCCATTCCCACCCACTCTTTCAGATGATCCATGGTGACAGGAACCACGATGACAATCCGGCAGCCAGTCCTGCATCCACACGTGTTGAATTCACTGCAACAATGGCCATTCACAGCTGTACCATTCCTAAAAGATAGCTAGACAACTGTCGTGACAAATTAGTAGCACATGTAAAGTTCTCATACTGAATGCTGGTAACACACAAGCCTGGATATTTCATTTCACATCCCAATTGGGCCAGCTGCCACAAGGTATCTATTTGCTCCTGCACCAGATCAAGTCTTTGGTTTACAATTATTAAACCTCCTTTTAGTTGAGCACCAATTGTGGATTGAGCATCCAAGGTGGTAGCCACATTCTTGGACAACACATTTGGCTTAGAAACTGTCTGCACCAATATGCTCATAGCCATGGTAGCCGTGACTGAATCCACAACTGCAAAAGAGAAAGCTGTAACTGTGCTGCTGTAATGCCAAAATCTCTCCCTGCACCCTCTACCAAACAGGCCATAAAATCTGAAAATGGTTTTATGGGGCCTTGCAGTATCTTAGTGAGGTTACCACTTACCTCTCCCTTATTGGGTAATGAATTCCATGCTTTTATGGCAATCCAATTTACTTGTTCAAGACTTAAGTCATTTCGTACAGCTTTCCAGACCTCAGGGAAAAAGGAGCGCCCTGTACCTCGGCCCTGCCCTTCCAAACTGTGATCAGGAGAAGGCGCCGAAGGCATTGTTCCAGGAGGGTCCCTCCCCTCCCCACATAGCCATTTCTCCTCTCCCTTCCCCCTCTGCCCCTTAGGGGATTGTTTCTGAACCTTTTCTACAAGGGCTTGCAATTCTTCCTCAGAATCTGTTTCGTCCGGCTTGCAATTCTTCCTCAGAATCTGTTTCATCCGTACCTGTACCTGACTCTCCTGTGCTCTCAACCTCTTCTGATCTTTCTTCTTATAACATTTCTAGTGCAGCTTTTCCTTTTTCCATTGCCTCTTTACAATACCTCTGGTCTTTGATACAGCTACGCACTAACTTCCAAACAGGTCGGACTCCAGACTTTAGCATCCCTCGTTCCCAAGCAAAGTCAAGATCCCTGCCTAATTTGTCCCAGCATGCTACCATGAGGTCTCCCGAAACTGTGAACCAAGGTGCAATGGCATCACATTCGCTCAGGAATCTTTCTAGTGTAATTTTCTTTATCTTAAGTTTTTTTGACAAATTAGCTCCTGAAGCGTCACAAAAATTGGATGAGACTGAGAAGTCCCCATTTTAAAAATTTTAATTTCAGTTCGTTAGAACATCTCATTCAATGCCTGAGACTTTATTGCTGCTTATTTCCACGCTCTTTAATTTGATCCCAACTTACCTGGGACTTTATTGCTCCTTACCGGAGACCTTATTGCCTCTTTACCAAGGGCCTTAATTTGGTCCAAACCTGGAACTTCATTGCTCCTTACAGGAGACCTTATCACCTCTTTACCGAGGGCCTTAAATTTGGGAACTAGCCAGAGCTGCCCTGACTGCAAGAAGTTCTGATCTGAAAAATTCCTGGTACGGGCTACCATGTGTACGTGCCTACCCCTGCCAGCAAGGAAGACGTGACTCTGGGTAGATCTTCTTCATGCAGTTTTAATAAGGATCGTTGAAACATGTTCTTCTGACCCGTGGGTGAACAGGGGACACCTGCACAGGCTTAAATACCCTTGCTAACCCCAGTGTGATCCGTGGACCCTGCAGATAGGCTACACTAACGCAGAAGCAGACAGGCTGAACAGACTTAACCAAATAAGGGCTTGTTTACGCAAGAGAGCGCTCACCCTTGGGGAGGTGGAAGGCGGAAGCCAGCGCCATCTTTAAGGCATGGCACTTTGCTGCTCTCTACAGCAAACCAGTCACAAAAAGATGAACATGGTATGCACTCACTCATATATGGACTTTAGACACAGAACAAAGGATCACCAGCCTACAATGCACACTACCAGAGAAGCTAGGAAACAAGGAGGACACATACATGGTTCCCCACAGAAGGGAAAAGGGACAAGATCTCCTAAACAAATTGGGAGCTTGGGGGACAGTGAGTGGAGAGGGAGTCAGGAGAAAGAGAAGGGGAGAAGAAGATGGGAGAGGAGAACATGAGGGAGCAGGAAGATTGTGTCAGGGGAAGGAATAGAGGAGAGCAAGAAAAGCAGTACCATAATAGAGGGAGCCATTATAGGTTTTAAGAGGAATCTGGTACTAGGGAAAGGGAGCCATTATAGGTTTTAAGAGGAATCTGGCACTAGGGAAATGTCCAGAGACCTAAAAAGATGACCCCAACTAACAATCTGAGCAATAGTGGAAAGGCTACCTTAAATGCCTTTCCCTGATAATGAGATAGAGGACTAACATGCATGCCATCCTAGAGCCTTCATCCAGTAGCTGATGAAAGTGGAAGCAGATACCCACAGCTACACACTGAGCTGAACCCCTGGAATCCAGTTGCAGAGAGGGAGAAGTAATGAGCAAAGGGGTCAAGAGCAGGCTGCATAACCCATGGAGACAGCTGACCTGAACAAAGGGCAGATCATAGACCCCAGAGTGATTGCTGGGAAACCAGCATAGTATAGAGCTTGACCCCCTGAACGTGGATCTCAGTGGAACGAGGATGTATCCCTGGTGCATGAAAGGATTTTGGGAGCACATTCCCCATGGAGGGTAACTCCCTTAGCCTAGAGACAAGAGCAAGGGCCTAGGCCTTACCACAAATGACTTGACATATTTTAATAATCCCTCCTGGAAGGCCTCACCCTCCCTGGGGAGTGGATGGGGGATAGGATTGGGGATTTGGGGAAAGTGGGATGGAGAAGGAACTAGGATCAAAATGTAAAATAAGAGAAAACATAAAAATATTAAATTAAAAATTTTCATATCTATGTTTATATCTCTGTATAAATTTTAGAAACTTATAATATTTTTATCTTATCATCAATTTTTCTGGAAGATAAGTGTATATACGTTCCTTTTTCTACAATTTATAATTATATTCCATACGTTGTCTTTTATTGCATGCTTCGTACAAAGACTCAGACCTGTAATTTTGATTAATGCACATTTAAATATCCAAAGTGGAGTGTGAATACAGACAATGCATAATAGGCAATAATTCAATCATAATGTATGGTTATAATATATTATTTTATTTATATTTAAACTTAGAGCTGTGCAAATTATCTAATGTGGTAAATGATTCCGTAGCCCAGGAATTAGCATATGATAAATTATAAAGTAGCAAGGAAGGATGATGAAAATTTTCAAATATTGATTTATGTGCATCTTGTCATATGTAAAATTATCCTCAAAGTGGTGTATTGTAAAAAGAAAGACAAATTAATTCCATCTATAAGTAACTGATATATTTGAATTGCTTTATACTAGCTGAATATTACCATGGGAAGTAAGAAATTACCATCTTTCAAAAGCATAGTAAAATATGAGACTACATAATTGGAAGCATCTCTCGTGGCTTTCTTTTACTATTTTCACTATTAAATGAAAAATAATTACATTGAGATTAAATATATAAACATTCTAGCAACAAAATGTATCATTATATTTCTTTTGTATCAGATTCCTATATATACTTCTTGCTTCTCTTGCTTCTGAAGCCGCTTCTCAGATTCTGCTGTTTTTTTTTTTTTTTTTTAATGTAACCAACATAAATCCATTTAGGAGTTCTCTTTGCTTACATTATTATACTTTGTTCCACTGCATGTAGTGTTTTGCTATTAAGGAGTACATGGAAAAAAACATTTGATATGCTTCACTGGGCAGTGAAAAAGTAATACAAGAAATAGTACAAAGTATCTCATTGAGTACATTCAAGTTAAAATGGACATTGTTACCACTGAAAGTGAAGAAATAAAACCAGCAAAAATAATACTGAAAGTCATAGTATAAGAACAATACACAAAAAGGTAGTAGAACAAGTTAAACTATCCTATCCTTCTTGATATACTCACCATCTTAGGCCATTGTTTTCTTTGATAAAATGCCACAACAAAAACAACTTGGGGAGTGTTGTTCTGTGTTACAAGACTTTTCCTGGCAAGACATTACACACTTCTACTTATCCCAGATAGAAAACAGATGACAGACCAAAACTCCAATTGAGGGAACCAATTAATTTTATTGGAGTTACTTACAGAAACATGGGTGAGGGGTTACTTACAGGAGCAGAAGGTAGTCAAAGGCAGCTGTATCACCAAAGCCCACCCCAACATGTTTGACAGCTCAGAAAAGCTGAAAACCTGGAGCACATTGGATAGTCTGTAGTCAACTCAACAGGTTAGACAGTGTCCTTTACAAGTGGCTCAGTTAGTCTAAATCTCTTCCAGGCAACTCAGCTGGCTTCTGCTTCTTCTAGGCAACAGTCTAGCTTCTGAATTTTCTTTGCAGTTTGGCTTGTCTGAGAGTTACTTTCAGCAGTCTTTATTGCTTACTCTTGGGAGAGAGGGTCCTAGTAAATCTGATCAGTTTCAGGAACTCCCTGGAGCTATTTTGATTTTTACCATCTGACTTAAGGAGCTTCCCTACAAGATGGAATGTTTCCATCTTAATGAAGCTGCTACACAACAGAGAGGAGGGGGTTTATTGTAGTTTTCAGTCCATCACTGGGAAAGACAGGACAGGAACTCAAACATGGGCAGAACCTCAAGGCAGAAGTGGATGTAGAGGCCATGAAGAACTGCTGCATTCCTATAACATTTAGAACAACCTTCCCAGTGACCTAGGTCCTTCACATCAATCAATCAGGCAAGAAAATATTCTTGCTGGAAGCCCAATCTTATGGGGATTTTTTTCTCAATTAATATTCCTTCCTTTACAATTACTTTAGCTTATATCAAGTGTGCACTAACTATATGCCAAGAACACACAAATGCATCTGAATACAAATCCAGCTGATGATTTTGTATAGCTCACTATCTCAAGATGTTTTTGACATCTGCAATAAAAAAGGGATACTATTTTATGGCGCAGCAAAATGATATAGACCTTATATTTCTGTATTTGTAAACAAAAGTTTATCTGAACACCGACAGCTCATTTGTTTACAACAAATAAATGACTGCTTTTAGGCTAGAATGGCAGAGTTGAATATTTTCAATACAGATCTATGCTTGTGAAATTATGTACTATGTAGTTCTTAGCAGAAATTCTTGTGACCCTCCTGTTAACACTACCTTTTCTTTTTAACCAATTTTAGATGTACATACATCTGAATCACAACAAACAAGACACTTTAAGGAAGTCAAAGAAATTATATTGTAAGAATTCTAGTTAAGAATAGCTATTAGTATAGCCACAAACAACATAAAGTGTCTTGGGGTAATGCTTAACAAACAAGTAAAAGACCAATATAATAAGACCTTTATTATATATATATATATATATATATATATATATGTATGTATGTATGTATGATATATATATATATATATATATATATATATATATATATGTCTTTAAAGAAAGAAATTAAAGAAGATACCAGAAAATTGAAAGCTCTCCCATGCTCTTGGATGGGTAGGATTAGTATAGTAATAATGTCAATCTTTCCAAAAGCAAGCTACAGATTCAATGCAATTCCCATTAAAATCCCAGAACAATTCTTCACTGACCTTGAAAGGATAATACTTCACATTATATGGAAAAGCAAAAGACCTGGGATAGCCAAAACAACCCTGTACACTAAAGGAACTTCAGGAGGCATACACCATTCCCAACTTTAAGCTCTACTACAGACCTACAGTCCTAAAAACCGCCTGGTATTGGCACAAAAATAGACAAGTAGACCAATGGAATCGAATCAAAAATACCACACACCTATGAACATCTGCATTTTGACAAAGCAGCTAAAAGTATACAATGGGAAGAGAAAGTGGGAGGTACCCTTGAACAAATTGGTACAGGACATGGCTTTCCTGAATATAATTCCAGTAGCAGAGACACTGAGATCGACAATTAATGGGACCTCCTCAAACTGAGAAGCTTCTGTAAGGCAAAGGCTATAGTTGACAAGACCAAATGGCAGACCACAGACTGGGAAAAAATCTTCACCAATCCTACATCTTACAAAGGGCTGATATCCAAAATATACAAAGAACTCAAGAAACTAGGCAGCAAAACACCAAACAATCCTATTAAGAAATGGGGTACAGAACTGAATAGAGAATTCTCAATAGAGGAAATCAAAAAGGCTGAAAGACACTTAAGAAAGTGGTCAACATCCTTAGCTATCAAGGAAATGCAAATCAAAACAACTCTGAGATACCATCTTATTCCTGGCAGAATGGCTAAAATTAGAAACACCTTTACAGCCATTTTGGAGATCAGTATGGCGGTTCCTCAAGAAAATGGTAATCAATCTACCATAGGACCCGGCAATCCCCCTCTTGGGCATATACCCAAATGATCCACATCCATGCAACAAAGACATGTGCTCAACTATGTTCATAGCAGCATTATTCGTAATAGCAAGAAACTGGAAGCAAACTAGATGCCCCTCAACAGAAGAATGGATAAAGAAGATGTGGCACACTTACATAATGGAATTTACTCTGCAGAAAACAATGGAATCTTAAAATTCACAGGCCAGTGGATGGAACTTGAAGAAACCATCCTGAATGAGGAAACCCTGCCACAAACAGAGGAACATGGTATGTAATCGCTCATATATGGATTTTAGACATTGAGCAAAGGATTACCATCCCATAATTCACACCACCAGAGGAACTAGGATACAAGGTACATTCTAAGAGATCCATATAAGGTCTCTCACAGAAGGGAAAAGGAACAAGATCTCCAGATCACATGGGGAGTGGGGGGGAGCAGTGAGTGGAGAGGGAACTAGGAGATGGGGAGAAGAGGAGAAAGAGAAGGGGAGGAGAGGAAACCATATGGCACTAGGAAGATTGAGTACGAGGAAGAATAGATGAAAGGAGAGAGAGAGAGAGAGAGAGACAGAGAGAGAGAGAGAGAGAGAGAGAGAGAGAGAGAGAGAGAGAGAGAAATCATAAAAGAGGGAGCCACTATAGGTTTGAAGAGAAAACTGACTCTAGAGAAATGTCAGGAGACCTACAAGACTGACCTCAACTAACAATTTGAGTAACAGTGGAAAGGCTACCATAAATGCCCTTCCCTGATAATGAGATCAACAACTAACTTATCCAGCATCATGGAGCCGTCATCTAGTAGTTGTTGGAAACAGAAGCAAACACCCACAACTAAACACTGAGCTGAACTTTAATACAGATTCAGAGAGAGAGGACAAGACCAGGCTGCAGAAACACATAGAGACAGCTGACCTGAACAAGGAGGAGCTAAAGGGCCCCCAGACTGATAGCTGGGAATCCAGCATGGGACTGACTCAGACTCCCTAAACATGGGTCTCAGCTAGAAGACTGATGAGCAAAGGAGTCAAGATCAGATTGAAGAAACCCATAGAAAGAGCTGACCTGAACAAGGCAGAGCTCTTGGACAGTCTGATAGCTGAGAAACCAGTATAGGACTGACCCAGGCCCCCTAAACATGAGTGTCACTTAGGAGGCCTGGGCAGTCTATAAGGCCTCTGGTAGTGGATCAGTTTTTATCCCTAGCATTCATATGGACTTTGGGAGCCCATTCCACATAGAGGGACACTCATTCAGTAGACATGTGGGAGAGGGCCTAGGCCCTGCTCCAAATGATATGACAGACTTTGATGATCACCCTATGGATGGCCTAATCCTCAGTGGTGAGCAGAAAGAAGATGGGGTGGGGGTTGGGAGGAGGACAGGGTAGGAGGGGAAGGTGAAAGAACTGTTGTTGACATGTAAAACAAGCTTGTTCCAAATTTAAATTAAAAATATCATCAAAAAATAAAAGAATAGCTATTAGTCTAAGATACTGTGAATAGTTACCGTGTAATGAGGTATCCACCCTGTCTGCATCTGTTGCACTGACCATTTGCACGTGGTCACAGATGGGGACAGAACAGGGGTTGGGAAGGCTAGGTCTTGGGACCTAGACTCCAGTTTGCACTCTCTTGGTTTAGATAGGGTGACAGTGAGTAGCCTGGGTGTGGATCTTTGGAGTGAGAACTTGTGGGTCATTGGTTTCTTATGTAAGTGACTTCTTCCCAAATAAAATTAACCTGCTTAACCTCATCCCATGTATCTTAATCTGTGCATCAATAGTACTGTTCATGGAGAATAAAAGATCAAATAAAATTAACAGTGCACTCCAATTTTTATTGGAGTATTTTCCCCTAAAAAGTACTCATGGAATTTAACTCAATCAATGCAAAAAAAACCCCTTAACTCTATCAGTTTCAGAATAGCCTATAAATATTTGTTAAACTATGAACTTAATTGCTTATAAAAAGGTGCATGTGCTTTGCTCACTTATTCTTGCATGCAATCTCGAAGTGCTTCCTAGTTCATCAGACAGTTGGGGAATGAACTGATTGCAAATTGGGCAAAAGAAACTACAGAGAGCAAATTATGCAGAGCTATAGGAGTAGAAAACACAAGCCATGCTACATGGCAGATGTGTATGATGAGAGTTGCAACAAAGCTATATTCATTTGCTACTGAAATCTTGATGTCTAGAAGACATATACATGTCCATTAGTTTTTTACTCAAGGTAGGTAATATAAATGTGGTTTTTGAAAGCATGTCATTAACTAGTAGCTATTTCTTGGAGGTATAAATGAGACCATTGTATTGTTTTATTAATTTATATACTGTTTCACTCTTTTATATAATTCAATGTTATTCCTTTCCGTCTTTATCTAGACTGTAAAGTATCAAGATTTTCATCCATCTTAGATCTCAGTGGATTATATATGAAACTTTAGGATGTTTTAATATCAGTATTAATAAAACCTAGAAATGTGGATTTGTTTCTGATTCTGCATATTTGTGAGAGTTGTGCCTCAGATCATTTTTTCTCGACAATTTTTATTTGTGATATATGTTAGAGATGTGGAAACTAAAAGAGTACAGTATTATTAATACAGAACTAAAATAATTGTAAGAAATGGCTCAAGTTGCTGAAGAGACAGCTCAGAAGTTAGCAGCACTTGCTGATCTTCCAGAGGACCTGGGTTTGGTTCTCAGCATCTACATGGGAGCTCACAATCATCTGTAACTCCAGTTACATGCGATCTAATGTGTGCTTCTGGCCTCCATAGGCACACTACATGTGTGTTAGACTTACATATGTAAAACAGCTAAAACTATAAAATATATTTTTAAATACTCATTTTTACTAAAAATGCTCAAATGTGTATCTTTTGGGATACACTGGCAGTTACCTTCTATCCTTATTAGCTGAAAATAAACATAATCTCCATGGCTCTTACACACATTATTTATGCTCAGTTTGGATTACTGCAGAAATCATATGAAGTAATCAATGACCTTTTGACTATTATGCCCTCCAGCAAGAAATCTGATCTCTGAGTCAACTCAGAAACTCCATGAAGTGTCTAAATGGATTTCAGAAAAATAGCTCCAACATGGAACCCATATTTTAACATCTATGGATTAAATCTCTCTCTTGCTAACACTGAAATCCTCCTAAGGCACTTTCGTGTGTGTGTGTGTGTGTGTGTGTATGTGTGTGTGTGTGTGTGTGTGTGTGTGTGTGTGTGTGTATGTGTGAGAGAGAGAGAGAGAGAGAGAGAGAGAGAGAGAGAGAGAGAGAGAGAGAGAAGAAATTTGGACATGTGGTGCACACATATTGCAAGCTGTAATATAATGAGGTGACAAGTACAAAGGGTTCAATATAAAATTGTGTCAACATCCAGTGTTATATGTGCATCATGGAAGACTCATGCAATTACATGTATTAAATAATAAAACAGACATTCATTCTTGCAGGCTAATATATCTGACAACATTCTTATCTTCACCAACTCACACAGTTTGGTGAAGGCCATTTAGAAAAATTACATTATTCTCCACATTGATTCATTTAATGGTGGGTGAAACAGAAAAACAATAATTTTGTCCAATGGCTAAAAGGGAGCATCCATTATCTCTTGATGAGTATGAAATCAAATTGCCCCAATTCATAACTGAAAACTACTATGTGACTATAGGAATGACTAGTCAGAAAACAAAGTTACTGCTCGAAAGAGGCACAGATAACAATATCAAAGAAATATATAACTTGGCTCGGGTGAAAAAATTCATAAAGGCTATTTCTTTTTATTATGTGGGCCAACACATTTAAAATATATAATGCAATCTGCATCTTTAGTCAAAAGCATGTTGACAAGTTCATGAATAACTTCATTAGAAAACAGATATCACATTTTAAAAAATTGTTAAACAATATTTAGTCTGGGAGCATAGTACTGTGTTCAAGTACTTGTCTAGTATCTTAGTTAGGGTTACTATTGCTGTGAGGAAACACCATGACCAAAAAGCAAGTTAGGGAGGAAAGGGTTTATTTGACATATACTTATATATCACTGAGCATCATAGCAAGAAGTCAGAACAGGAACTAACACAGGACATGAACCTGGAAGCAGGTGCTGCTACAGAGGCTATGGAGAGGTGCTGCTTACTGGCCTGTTCCTCATGTCTTGCTCAGCCTGCTTCTTTACAGAACCCAGATCACCAGCTCAGGGAGGGCCCACCCACAGTGGGATGGCTCCCCCCCCATAAGTTACTGGTTTAAAAGTATCCTACTTGAAATTTTCAGGCAAATGGACGGAACTAGAAGAAACCATCCCAAGTGAGGTAACCCAGTCACAAAAAAGACGAACATGGTATGTACTCACTCATATATGGATTTTAGTCATAGAGCAAAGGATGACCAGCCTACAATTCACATCACCAGAGAAGCTAGGAAACAAGCAGGACTCTAAGAGGACATACATGGTTCCCCACAGAAGGGGAAAAGGACAAGATCTCCTGAGCATACTGGGAGCAGTGTGGTGGTGGTGGTGGGGAGATCAATGAGTAGAGAGGGAGTTAGAAGAAAGAGAAGCAGAGAACAGGAAAGGAGAGGAGAACATGGGTGAGCAGGAAGATTGAGTCAGGGAGAGGAATAGAGGAGAGTAAGAAAAGAGATATTATAATAGAGGGAGCCATCATAGGTTTTAAGAGGAATCTGGCACTAGGGAAATGTCTGGAGACCTACAAGGATGACCCCAATTAACAATCTGAGCAATAGTGGAGAGCTACTTTAAATACCCTTCCCTGATAATGAGATTGATAACTACCTTATACGGCATCCTAGAGCCTTTATCCAGTAGCTGATGGAAGCATAGGCAGACACCCACAGGTAAACACTGAACTCAACTCCTGGAATCCAATTACAGAGCGGGAGGAGTGATGAGCAAAGGGATCAAGACCAGATTGCAGTAACACACAGAGACAGCTGACTTGAACATGGGGTAGCTCATAGACCCCAGACTGACAGCTGGGCAACCAGCAAAGGACAAAAGATGCTGCATTCCAAATTCAGTACCACAAAAAAAAATAGTTGAAACATTTACATAGACATTTTGGAGTCAATTTTTATGAAATCTATTCTTAATGAATACATAAAATATGAGAAGCTGTGACTAGTGGCATTTGTTTTTAATCCTAGAACTGAGGAAGCTAAGAGAGGAGTTCAAAGCCATCCTCGGCAATATATGTAAACAAAACAATAAACATATACATAATAATGAGATGAAGTAGTACTTTTATACTTTAACATTGTTTCTGGTGAGCTGCCTTGGAGAGTCACATGTCTTTGACACAGCTTAACCTTTCCTTAATAACAAAGGTGTCTTTGACTTCCTTATTTACAAAGGAGGTATGCTCTCTTAAGTAGGTAGAAATATTTGCTCACTGATTGAGGTTTTTAAATACTGTTTTATGAACATAGCAGTGTTCATTCATCCACATGTTGTCAATGGTTGCTCTCATACAGTAACAACAAAATAAACTAATCATGACAGATAATGTATGGCACTTTAACAGACATTTAATATCTGATTTTTCACGGGATATATTTGGTGATACATAATACTATAAAAAATTTTTCAAAGAATCAAGGCTACTCAGTTTATGTTCACTGGTTTCTGAACAAGTGTACTTGTTCCCTAACCTCCAGCTTACTTCTTAGTTCAATTCAGTTTTATAAAGGTACAACAGTACAGGCCAACCTTCCTCTCTTGCATAAATCCTGTGGTTCAAATGTGTATATTTCTAGGGTTTACCGGAAATCTGTTTTCATGTAGCTTAGCAAAGCCTAGCTTAACTAACACACAACTCCATTAAAATAACTCACTACACATAAGATACTATTGAAACTTGAAGAAACCATTCTGAATGAAGTAACCCAGTCACAAAAAGAAGAGCATGGTATGTACTCGCTCATATATGGATTTTAGACCTAGAACAAAGGATCAGCAGCCTATAATTCACACTACCAGATGAACTAGGATACAAGGTGTATTCCAAGCAATTCATATATGGTCCCTCACAAAGAGGGAAGGGACAAGTCCCCCAGAGCACATGGGAAGTGGTGGAGGACAGTGAATGGAGAGAGAACTAGGAGAAAGAGAAGGAGAGGAGAAGAAAGCACGTGCAACTAGAAGATTGAGTCAGGGTATGAATAGAAGACGGAAAAGGGAGAGAGAGAGAAAACATAAAAGAGAGAGCCATTATTGGTTGGAAGAGAAAACTGAGCATAAAGAAAGGTCTACAGACCTACAAGACTGACTCCAACTAACAATTTGAGCAACCGTGGAAAGGCTACCATAAATGCCCTTCCCTGATAGTGAGATCATCAACTAAATTATCCACCATCATGGAGCCCTCATCTAGTACCTGTTGGAAACAGAAGCAAACACCCATAACTAAACACTGAGCTGAACTAGAATCCAGATGCAGAGAGAGAGGACAAGACCAGGTTGCACTAACACACAAAGACAGCTGACCTGAACAAAGAGGAACTAAACGGCCCACCAGACTGATAGCTGGGAATCCAGCATGGGACTGACTCAGACCCCCTGAACATGGGTCTCAGCTAGAAGGACTGAGCAGTCTAAGGGACCTTAGACAGCAGAAGCAGGATGTATTCCTGTTGCACAAAAGGACCTTGCAGACACATCCCCCATGGAAGGATACTCCCTTAACCTAGAGACAGGAGAGAAGTCCTAGTCCCTACTTCAAATGACTTGACATATTTAAATGACCCTACCTGGATAGCATAGCCCTACATGTGGAATGGGGGTGGGGAGATGGGAGGGGAGGGTGGTCAGAGTGCATGTGAGGGGGGGAAAGAGGGTAAGTAGGAGGGAGATATTATTAATAAAAATAAAATAAAATAAAAAAGAAAGAAAAAAGAGTTATCTTTTTAACCTGAATTATACAAAACCTCAACTTGCAATGGTTCAGTGCTCTTAAATATAGAAATAAGAGTCCCCTGAATTTCATGAATGATCAGTTGCTACTTCTGAGTGTTAAGCAAAAAGAGCAAGGAGGAAAGGATTATACTTTAAACCTTTTCTACTAATTTTCTTTTAGTCCATATCCTTGGTGTGTGTTAGTGGCTAGATAAGGAAGTAGAACACCAATCCCTAATATTGCTTAGTAATTCCCTAGTTTCCCATGATAAGGAACAAGTAAAGAAATATCAACAGTGCAGGTAATGGAACCACTAATATGGAATTACTGTGGACAATCATCCAGTCCCCTATTCTTTACCAAAGGCTGCAGCCATCCCAAACAGAAATGTAAACTGATTAATTGATTGTGCTTCCACTCTTTCTATAACTTGCTCTCTAGTAATAATAGCAGAGCCAATATTTAGGTAAGACATTTGCATAAAACCAGCATAGTAATCTTAGTGAACTGATCCAAACATATTAATTCTACGTCTTGAGTCTTTTATACATGAACCTACTTAATAAAGATGAATTAAAATCATTTTCCTCACAACATTATTTATTAAAATAACTACTACACAAAATACCTCCTGGTTTATTATTTTTCTTTCCTTGTTGATTCCTATTGGAACATGGAAACAGCTATGAAAGGAGATCTATAAAGATGCCCATGGATCAAGTGATTCTACAAAACTAAAATGGGAATGTGCTTTATAGTTTGTTGCAGCTGACACCAACTATATGATAGTAAGACATTCTTCCTCTTAGTGATATAACAAGACATTGGCATTTTAACTGGACATTAAAGAAGAGTTGAAGAAACAAAGCAAAATATTTATATATGCTAATTCCCTAATATATTGAATTTATAATATGTTCTTCTCTCAGTTTATTTGATTGCATAGATGTTTAATGTCTGACAATACCCAAATATTTTAGAAGGGATCTACAATCAAATATCCTGTATACCACACACATTGCCAAATACAAAAATCACAAAATAATTTCCCCATTTTATCCCTCTGGATTTCTAACTCTAAAGCACCTGATTAAGAAGCACAAATTAATCACTTAATCAAAGAGCACGTCCATACAACTTTCATTTTAACCCTCATATTAGCTCTTCGCTATTACTTTTTTCTAGTCTTTAAAGTGAAAATACATTAATCACTAATCTTTTTTCCCCATGACAAACCTTTGCCCCTTAACTCTATTAATTCATTACATAAGGTAATTTGGTACCTATTTCATGAAAAAATATGACAGGACTCCTTGGAGGAGAGTCAGAATTTTGATAGCATTGAGAACAATGGGGTAATATTAACTCAGATGGGAACTTCCTGGGTTACTCTTTCTGTCACTTTTGCTAATACTACCTGGTCTTTAAAAAGCCAGCATTTAAGAAAACGGATGTTTATAACTTCAACAATCCCCTCTTAAAACTTGAACCTATTTTTGTGGTTTTCTGGCAGTCATATCATGGGGCTGTCTGTAAATAACCCTACTAGATATCCAGAGCTGCCAAAGGATCTCCTACTAATCTGCCAAGAAATGCTCATCTCCTCACTCAACACAAGGATGAATTGTTTGAACAGATCTTAATTTCCTACTACTTTTCTTTTGGAATTTTCTTATAAAAACACTCAGTAATTATTTTATCTCTTGTTATATTGGTAGAAAAAACAAGTAGTTGATATTTGATCTGTCTTTCATAATTACAGAAAGTAACTTTGGATGTCCCATCTGAGGTGATTTGAAAAAAATATATGACCCCTAAAGGTAGTGGTACTATTAGGAAGAGTGGCCTCGTTGGAGTAGGTGTAGTCTTGTTGGAGGAAGTATGTCACTGTGAGGTTTCAATATGCTCAAGCCACAACCAAGGAGACAGTTCACTTCCTGTTGTCCGCAAGATGTAGAACTCCCAGCTACTTCAAATACATGTCTGCTTGCAGGATACCATGTACCATCATAATGATAATGGACTGAACCTCTGAACTGTACGCCATGCAACTTAAGTGTTTTCCTTTATTAAGAGTTGCTGTGGCCATGGTATCTCAAAGACACCCTCTTATTGAATGTAACTTGCCAACTTTTCCATATACATACAAAAATGTCATTACTGAGAAGTTTATAGAAATAAACTAACTAAATTGTCAGTGGCTTTCAGGAATATGTATATGTGAGTATGACCCCATCTGCATATATATATTCACATAATAAATTTATATTCATATATAAATATAATTCATGAAAATAAAATTCATTTACATAAAACTGTTTTATAGGGGGAAGAAGAAGAGGAAATGGTGAAATAGAGAGGTTTGAAGGGAATTAAAATATATGACAAAAGAGAAACTAAGCATTTCATAGTAAAAAAAAATTAGTAGTATTTAGTACACCCACAATGTTGTATAATCATCATCTCCATGTATTTCAAAATGAAATCTCACAGAATTTAAGCATTTTAGCCCTCATTTCTACATTGCCTTCACCTTTTTAAATAATTGATTTTATGTCTTCAACTATGGGTTTAATTATTCTGGGTTTGTTTCACATAAATGGAATAAAATTATATGCAGTTTTGTCTGACTTCTTTCATTTATCACAATGAGTTCAGGTTCAAACTACCACATGTAGCAGGAACTGTAGGGAGTAAATAAAGTCCTGAATAAAATTATATTATTGGCATGAGCCTGCTATATCAAGGATCCCAATGTCTCAAATGAATGAGAGTGGCAAGGCCTTCCCTAGATAAGGGTCAGCGGGATGGCAAAGCCTTCCTCTGGTCTGAATGTTGAGCAACCACTTTTTACTAAAACCAGAAACAATTGATCACAATTTTATCCTTGCAAATGATAAAAATCTTGCCATTTCTATGTTCTATACCATTTTCCTTGGTTCCTATATCATTCTGTTTCTCAACTTCTCAGTCATTCCACTGCCTTAAAGGATTGGCTGTGAGGAAGAAAATTGTTATAATGTCTTGTAACGTCCAGATCAACTTTAATGAACTCTATTACTATTAGAAGTCAAATAAAAATAAAATAGACCAATTTTATTTTTATATTATCTCTAGTTGTCTTTATCTCTTATGAGTTACTGCTCTTTTGTACAAAATGTTCACTTAATTACAGAAATAGAGCCTGTGAAAATGTAATCACACAAAAGACCTTGCACAAACATTGACAAAAAAAAATGTGGCTTAGCTATTCTGTGTAACCAGGGTTAAAAGCAGGGTGAGTTGGTACCAAGTGTACAATACCAAGGTTACCCAACAACAGCCAAATAGAAACAGACTGAAGAACAATTGTGTTGTAATGTGAATGCTAAGAGATAAAAAGATGTAGAGATATTAAAGTCAATTAGATAGAGAATTTATGAAAAAAGAAGCAAAAGTTGAAAGACATAGTGATTTCACAAATACCAAAAAGTCAGCAAGAATGGCAAAACACTAATACCTATCACTGTTAATGTACAATTTTTGCCTGTTTTCTGAGAATTAGCAGACTTGTGTACTTTGACCCTCAAGGGATGATGGAATGAAATCCTCATAAAACAGTGGCCCAAATGGTGGAGGAGTGTGTGCAAGTGACTATAAAGAAGGAAACACCATCTCTCTTTGTCTTACTAGCAAGTCAAAGCCAGAAAAACTACAATGGATCCTTGCAGCAGTTCATTTGCAGTAAGCCAGTGAAAAGTCTAATTAAAGATATGAGTAAAACTTATTTTATATGAAAACACCAATATAATATTTACAGTCCATAGTAAAGTTACTCCACATTAAAATAATTCATCCACAAGCGACACACAGTGTAAGAAGAAAAAAGACATCTACAAGTTGTCCTCTAATTGCCATGAACATGTCCAGACAATTGTGTGACTTTTTCCCCAACAAATTAATAAATGTAATATGAAAGAACAAACAATAATTCCTCAAAACATATACAAGCATTTAATGAATGCCACCAGAACTCTAACAATCTATTTTATAAGCAAGGTAATAATCATTTGGTAATTGCAAATATCTAAACTTGTGACTAATAAGACTTTATTAAGTAAGATGTGTCTAGTGAACAATTAAAAACCTACTACAGAAATACTTAAAGACGTTACCAAACTGTGTAAAACATTTAGAGCCAAGATCTTTTTAACAAATTATAAGAAGGAGCAAGAAGCACCATCTGCCTGTACATTAATTAGCCATTCTATAGTCTTATTTATAAAATGACCACCGATAGAACTCTTTCATACCAGGTTTTACGGCCAATAGACTTAAATGGTGGTGAATGCTAAAAACTGTCCCCATCAAGACTTAATGCATTTAATTAGTTGATTGTAGGTGTCAAATACCCTTTTATTTTTGATGGATTACCCCAAAGAGTAGGCTAACAACCCCAATTTGCTGACTAATTGAATTTTGATATATTCTCTAGGGCTGTTTTCCCCAAGACTAATTGAATTTATAAGCAGTTAAATCTGACAGGTTCAGTAATATCTGCCAAAGATAAGTCGTTAAGTTATGAAAGCATAACTAGTGTATCATGCCCCAGGGAAGGAGACATTTAAAGATTCATTCTCTAGGGAATGAAGTGGCTAAGAGAATATGTTTTGTCATATGTTAAAATGTCCAATAGTAGATTTGACAATTTGTCATCAGAGGTACTAAATCATTTGTCATAAAAGAAATTCAAACTACTTTAAATTGACACATATGTGGCTTTCTTCATTCATAGTGTCATATTGCACTAATATATATGAGAGTCTATGCTAAAGCAAAGGCAAGTTACTTTCTATTGTTAGCTGAAATAGGGATAGCACAATTGGCACAAAGATTCTATTAATAGCTAAGTTAAAAGATACAATCCCTCATAATCTGCATAAGCTTCCAGGAGTATGTATGTATTACCTTCACTAAAAAGCCAACTCTCGCAGCAGAAGAATAAAAGCAAGCCTCATTAATTAAGACCTCAAGAATGTGGGGTTTCTAATAAGTCAACTTCAGCAGCTTTGATATCTGGAAATTAGTTTGTTGAATAATTGAACAACCAAATACAATTGAAAGAGTTGTTTGAAGACGTAAGGGAACAAATGATTTTTCAAGCACCCGGGAAGTATTATTTACATGCAGGTAATTACTATGTGAAAAATGCTGTGGTGCCTGGAAAGACAACTAGGTATAAATCAAACAGCTAACTTACAGTAGTACAGACCAATTTCTTAATTTGAAGTTTGGTATTGTCAGTAAAAATATCATAGTAATAGTTATCTCACAACATTGTAAGTGGCCTCAGTGAGATTTTATGCATGAAACATCCTCAATTATAAGGAAATAAATACATGTAGCACATTTTATGTATATAAATAATAATCTTTTATGAATAAAATTGTTTAGTTATATATCTCTAATTTTTTTCAAATGAACAATTAGGGCACAGAATAATCAAGTGAATTGTCCGTGGACACACAGCTAGTTACACAGCTAGTTAATGACAGAGTTGGAGCTGAAATCTATGACTCTAGAACACTTTTATCAGTCTTTCTCTTAATCACAGCTGCTCCTCCAAACATACCCTATACCTCATCTGTGCTCTTATGTGTCTCAGGTTAGTTTAAAAGTCATTGATTAACAAAAATATATTTTGATCCATTTATTTATACTAATTTTTAAAATTTTATATTGGAATGCTTAACAAATAT
The DNA here is from genome assembly GCA_030556225.1 of Cricetiscus sungorus. NCBI lineage: Eukaryota > Metazoa > Chordata > Mammalia > Rodentia > Cricetidae > Cricetiscus > Cricetiscus sungorus. Next base: position 39,269,707 of record JANBXA010000726.1, read on the forward strand.
TTAATTGACAAGCACATTTAACTGAAAGGCAAAAACCAACCAACCTCTCCCCGCACCCAAAAAAAAAAAAAAAACATAAAACAAGACAGGCACTACATATGAAGGATTCTTAGGATCAGGAAAACAATACCTGAAGATAGAATGATCTTCCGCGTTCCTGGATCACTAGGAGAAATATTATGAACATGACCATCCTATCAAATGCAATCTACATATTAAAAAGTCTAGCAAAATTCTTCACAGAAATTAAAAAATAATCTTAAATTTCTTTGCTTTCTGGATGCCATGAAGTGAGCAGCCCTCCTCCACCATGCCCTTTTCTGTGTTTCTGCCGTGCTACTGGCTTAGAACCATGAAGTCAACTGGCCCTGAATGGACACTTCCAACAGTATTGACTGCAGTTAGTATTTCCTCCTTTTACTTTGTTCCTCTCAATTATGTAATAGTTACAGGGAAAAACCCACTAACATTGGTCAGCTTCTAGGAAAACAGATGCAGATAAAGGCAAACATTAAAAGGGCATGGCTTGGCAGACATACTGTATGGTATGGTATTAAATTGCCTATACAATTTAACCAGCTTTGTTAGCTAAAACAAATCACTTGCCCTAAGTCTCAGTTTCATCATGCATAAAATAGCAAAGAACAGTAAATGTCTCAAATGTAGTTATGATAATTAACAGAAACTTGACTCACGCTCTTGCTGTCCTCCTTTCCTTGTTATGGGGTCATCTCCCATCAAGACTCTTTCTATTCCATACACTGTGGGCAAAGTATAAAATGCAGGACCTGCACTAGTCTGGCAGGAAATTATGTACAGATACCGAGAGTATAATGGGTTTCAAATGTCCTAGAACCTTTCAAGAATAGTTTTCATTAAACCTAGGGATATCTTATCATAGTTTAATAGAGGGGTCAGACAATGAACTATTATTAGTTGAAACATTTGTTATGCAAATTGTAAGTTCAAAAGAAAGAATGCAGAAAATTACATTGTTACATCATTAGTTATAATTAGTGAATAAGCATTTCAATACATCTCTTAATTGTATTAATGTATATTCCATTTAAGTAATCTCATTTAATTAAATTACCTGTACATCCATATTTAGATATAAATACATTTATATGACCTTGTTTCAAAGTTTTTACTCCTTAATTCTTAATTTTAAATACATTTGGTGTTTTCTGGGATTATAATCTAAATATACTTCAGGGCATGAGTGCACAGTGTAATTTCCTTAGATTGCAACCAGAAAATTCAATAAAGAGACCATTTTCTGTATATTCAAGAGGTTCAAAATAGGAAAGCAGTCTCATCTATGATTAGTTGCTCATTCATAATATTGCTGCATCACCCTCACCATAGTTTATCTGGAGGCACTGACTTACCTAACTGCCCTCACCATGACCATTCTTAGGTTCTCTTGCTGTGATAAACACCATCAAGAAGAGGAACTTGGAGATGAATGAAATTGTTGCTTTAGATGACAATTGTAGTCCGTCATGAAGGGAAACCAGTACAGGAACTCAAGATAGGAATCCAGAGGCAGGAACTGAAGGAGACTGAGGCCATGGAGGAAGAATGCTGCTTACTGACTTATTCCCAATGTCTTTCTCAGTCTGCTTTCTTATACAACCCAGGACCACCTGCAATTCATCGGTTGACATTTCCTTTTCTTAGACAACTTTGTTCTATATAAAGTTGACAAAAAGCAACTATCACACTGGCTCAGGAAGTGGTTTCTTGGTAATGCTAAGTGCCTACCCACTTCAAGACTTTATAAATTGTAACAAATCTTGCAGGAATACTTTTCATCCATCCTTAGTGATCAAATCTCTTGTGTCAGCAAAATACAGCAACAAAGACATGAAGTCTGATGAAGAAGTAGTATCAAGAACTGTCAGAACTAAATTTAACTTCCTATATTATGCAGAATTCCCTTTCTAATAGTTGCACGCTCATCCCCATAGTAGGGGTGTCTCTACCTCTTCTATGGCAGAAAATTTTATGTCACTGTATATTGCCAATTCTCTGGAATAATATTTATTAAGGTGTGTTATAAAATAAAACCAAATCATATCAAACATTTTGAAGCCACTAACTTCCCCAATATGTGGGCCAAGCTTCATCTGAATTTGAATCCTGGCTCTAGTATTTAATAATATCTTCAGGTAAATGAGTTACTTCTCTCTAGCATTCAAGGTTTTCAGTTACATGAGTATATAAATTCCCATTGTAGTTGTTATAATAATGGAATGGAATACATTTCTTCCAGCATTAGGCCACAACTCAGAGTGATACATATTTATGAATAGCTCACATCATGGTAGCTGTTTGTAATACACAGCAAGATGATGAAACTATGGTCAGAGAAATAGATATAGAGGTAGTTAATTGTATCATTACCAATTTCTGCATAAAAAACGATTGCCCAAACCAAAGAGTACACACTCAGTGAGCACCAGAGCATTGAACAAGCAGAGAGGTGCACTGGTTCATGAGAAAGACCAGAAGGTCAGAAGCTACACAACACAAACTGAGGTGCTGCTGACAGTATAATTATTGTACTTTCGTGCTTGAAGTGTAACAGAGTTGAGTATATGGGTCATTTGTAGGATAGGGCAACATTCTAAGAGAATAGTTAGGATAATTGGTTTAAGCTGGTGACTAGAGTTGGAATAAACATGGCAGCAAGATCTTTGCCTTAAAGCCTCAGACACTGGGGTATATTTGTCCACATGCTTTCTATCAAATACATATAAGTGCCACTGATCTTTTATAATAGTACTATATCATATCTAATGTGGGCCTCTCAAGCCTCTTTCATAAACTGAGTTCAAACAAACATAATTCCCTTGCCTCAATTTCAGGGATTTATTTTTCTCTTATTTATACAAACTTTTGAGACATAAATTTTTTCTGCTCACTCAGGAATCATTGTCTCCCCAGAAAAGGATAGTGTTATGTAGACACCTACTCATCCACAGAACTTACAGACCACTATTTCACTAGCATGGGTGGTTCACAACATTTTATAAGAATCAAGCATATTCAAATCTCAACTCATTCTCTTCAACAAATTAATATACCATTAGAGAGCTTAGTTAGCCTGTAGCAACCAGATTGGTCACAGAGAAAATCAAATAATAAAATGTTTTAGTTTAAGTTATTGCTTTATGTATGTTTTGTTGTAAAAGTTACAGGTACTTTCTTTCCCTTCTACTTGGCATTTCTTTTGGATCAAGGAAATCTACATTCAGTAGGAATCTCAAAAGTTTTGATCTATGGGAAGCAGATGTTTAAGTGTGTTGTTTAAGGACTATGTGACAGCATCATTTACTGCTAGTCTTCTGTTTGCAAAGGCTCTTCTTAACTTCATGAAGATGTTTCAATGTACAATATGTGACAAAGTAAACATGCATAAGATTACTTAAGACTAATTTCTAAAAGGAAAATATAATCGAGCAAAGGCAAATGTCTCTTTGAACTGTGGATACAGGAACTAAGGACACACAACACACAGGGAGAGAGGGGACTGATTAGAAATCCATTCATGAGGTACACTTTGAACCAGATGTTAAAGGAAGGTTACTTGATTTGTATGGAAAGGTAGAATATGGTGAAATTTAATAAGGAAATGGAGAACACTCAAAATTTCAAAGTAAATGTTAGTCACAGCATATATAAAAATACATGTATGTGTGTGTGTATACATACATACATATATACATACATACATACATACATAAATACATACATACATACATACATAATTAACATTGCCAACACAGAATAGGTCATTCTGGCATGAGTCACACACTGAAGTAACATTGTAGACATACCATAAAAACTGTTAATAGTCAATGTTATTCACATAAAGGACAATGCAATCCTAGCTTCAGTAAGGGTTTCTTGATTATGCCAAGCACCTGCCCACATCAAGACTTCAAAAAATGATAATATCCCTGGCTATGATACTTTTTACCCATATTTAGTAACTAATTTTGGCTATCTGGATAAACTGTACTGAGAACGATCATCAATTCTGTGCATTAACTAAGACAGTATGAACTCTGTAGTAACCAATAAATATTTCTTTAGACCACTCAGAAATCACACTTAGACAATGGAATTTTAGGACTCCATAGGAAAAATTCAAACTCACCAAGAATATATGTCATTAGATATGCTTAACCTAGAAAATTCAATTGAAATTGATTGGTTTGACAATTTTTCCAGATACTGGTGACTGAAAAATACAGACCTCTTGGGTCATTATTGGCAATTTTAGTTGTATAATTCCAGGCAAGGGAGAGAATACACTGAACTTTCAGCATGGGACACTTTCTATAATGATTTGTAAACTGCAGAGATGAAGTGCCTGCTTCTGGCATCAAATAACCTTAGCTTCCTGGCTTTGCCAGCTACTAGTTATGTGACTTGGGAGAAGCTACTTGATTTTTTCTGTGCTCCACTTTCAGCAACTGAGAAATTAGGCTGACACTGGACTCACCCCTTGGCATCAGCATACAATAAGTACAGTGCCTGCCATAAAGTGAGCTCCTGTGAAGTGGAGAAGAACTCCTGGAAGAAAAACCCATAGAAAAGAAGAAGAACCAGTGGAATGGGAAGCTATAAACCCAATCTCTTGAATTAAGAAATGTGTGGTTTTTATTGTCCAGTACAACTTAGAACATCAACAGATTCAAGCCCACCAACAAATTGTAAGTACTAGGTGGTAACAACACTAGCAGAAGCCTCATATTTCAAGAAGTATTTTATAAAACAAATAATTCCCAAATGTGGTAACATGTATCTTATTCTCAGACAAGAGAAGACTGGCAGGTTTTTGTTATGACATATAAATAGAGTCACATAATGGCCTAGGACAGTACTAGATGTTCAAGGAAACTGCAACATTTATGACATGTCAGCTGTCTACCTCTATTCCCTTATTCAAGGAAAAACCTTCAAAAGCCATCTTTTATGTCAAGTGAGTGTATCCACTTCAGTAACTGATGGCACAAACAGGAGTAATTCTGACCCAATGGGAGCTGTTACGAGAGTGGCCGGAGACTCTAATGACAATTCTTCCCTTTAGAAATTTGAGCAGGATAACAGAGTGGAAAAAAGACAATGAATAAAGTGAACCTTGAGAAATGAGATTGAAAAGATCAATCAAGAAATGGCATGCAATAAAACTTGAGTCAGGAAGAAATTATGGTCAGAATAAATTTATGAGTGAAAAACATGAATAAGCAGAAAGTGGGATACACAGAAAAGTAATGACAAAGTACAGTATTTAAATGCCTGTTTTAAGAAGAGAACGCACATCCACAAAAAAAGTCCCACCCATTCTAATGGTCAGATCTATGCAATTGCCTCAGATTTTGAATAATATATCTGAGCTACTGTTACTGTGTAGACATGGTCTTTATTTCTTTCACACTGCATAGTTTCTTTTTAAATTTTTCAAAATTAATTTCTTCTTTGAGAGTTTTATACATCTATATAATACATATTAGTCACAATAATCCCTCTGCTAACCCTGTTTTTCCCCTCCCACTCCCAACAATTTCCCTTCTCCCAAGAAAGGCTCCATCCTACTTTTAAGTCTTTTTCTTTTGTGATGCACTGGTTGAATTGATGACTGCTCTGAGGCTCATGGGTTTGAAGATATCCAATGGAGCATGAAATCTCACCAGCAACTGTGTTACCAAAGACAATGTCTTCCTCTCCTCCAGCAGCTCTGAACAGCCATTAATTCTATTGGATGTGATGGAGCCCCATAAACCCCTATCCCTGTCTATCACTGAACATTTATTGACTCATGTGTCTACCCAAGGAACCACAGTTACTCTGAGTTCATGGGCACAATGGTTACATTATGACCCTCATAAAGAATTTCATAGCCCTTCTCCCCATTTTTCAGTGCTTAAATTCTTTTTAAAGTCAATAAATAAAACAAAATTGTATTTGTGCATTATACATTTTATGTTATAAAGTAAGTTGTGGATTTGGGTGTGTATTACATCTAGTTAATCAAAAAAAGTACCCTTTAATTACAATTTTGTTGTTAGTAAACAGTTCTTACAAATCTCTGTGGTCTTGCAGAAGTCAATTCTTTACTGCTCTATATCTTACACAATTTAACTGAAAAGTGGAGGTAATATTTCTACACTAGTATTCATTTTATCCATTTCCTTCTATGAGTGTCCTTTGAAAACCAAGTAACCTAATAAAAGTACATTTCCTTAAAGTAAGGTGTGGCTGTACTACTTACTTTACCAATGACTTATTAGCAAAACTGATATGTACAGTTTCTTCATCATTTTATTGAAATTAAATCCTTTTCTCTGAAAACTTGCTCTTTAATTACTCCACAGTCCAGAATAAAATATGGTTTCTACCATGTGCATCAGTACCACACCTTAAAATGGAGATTAGCAAGCATTCCACAAATGAGAAATAGCTCATACATAGTCAGCCATATTTTATTTTGTCTCAGTTGAAACTACTAAACAAATACAAATTTATTGTACTAAAACAAATACAAATATTAAGGAAATAACTATTCATAAATACACAAGCAAGTTCTCTGAACTACCTCTTGGAAGATTGCAGTCATCATTTGTGCTATAATGGGAAGGCAGAAAGGGAGGTAGGAAAAAAGTCCAAAATGAAAGGAAAAGTGAGCATAACTAAGAGAGTGATGCCCATATAACTAATGGCATCCTAACTGAGGGTCTTTTGTAGAGGTTTGTAGAGTCCTGTCTTAGTTAGGCTTTCTATTGTTGTGAAGTGATACCATTACTCCTCCAACTCCTATGAAGGAAAAAATGTAATTGGCATGGCTTACAGTTCAGAGGTTCAGCCCATTATCCTCATGGTGGAACATGACAGCATGCAGGCAGACATGGTGGTGGAAAGGCAGCTAAGAGTTATAAATCTTGCATAGGTAACAGGAAGTGTTCTGAGACACTGGGCTTGTCTTAATCATAGGAGACCTCAAAGCCTACTCCCACAGTGACCACACCTACTCCAACAAAGCCATAACTCCTAACAGTGCCACTCTCTTTGGGGACCATTTTCTTTCAAAACACCACAAGTCCTTACCTTAGTATACACCTCTTCCCAAGAACTGACATGCAAGATTTCTCTGGATCACAGTGAGTAAATATACTTTCCACAAATTATTCATTACCGAGTATATCTTGAATAAGATGATTTAAGAAAAAAAATTCTAATAAAATCAGGTATGAGGGGGAACAGGCCTATCACAAATCTTAGATAGATAACCATTAAAGTTGACATTAACATATACTCACTAAATGGCATTGCTTATTTTAAAGCTTTGTCTTAAGTGTCTTAAGTAGCCTGACCATGATTGCTGAGATAACAAAAAATAGAAGGCACTTAAGAACTAATGTATTTTTCTTGTCCATAAAAATAATCTTATTAAAATAAACAATGGACAGAAAACAAGGAGCCTGGCTGAAACAGTAGGTTTAAGGACACCAAAGACACTCCTCCACTGCTGGTGGGAGTACAAACTTGTACAGCCACTTTGGAGATCAGTTTGGTGGTTCCTCAGGAAAATGGGAATCAGTCTACCACAGGACCCAGTAATTCCACTCTCATGAATATACCCAAATGATCCACATTTATGCAACAAAGACATGTGTTCAACTACCTTCATAGCAGCATTATTTGTTAGAGTAGAAGCTGGAAGCAACCTAGATGCCGCTCAACTGAAGAATAGATAAATAAAATGTGGCACATTTACACAATGGAATACTACTCACTGGGAAAAACAATGGAATGCTTCAACAATGGAATGTTGAAACTCACAGGAAAATGGATGGAACTTGAAGAAACCATCCTCAGTGAAGTAACCCAGTCACAAACAGAGAAACGTGGTATGTACTCATTCATATACAAATTTTAGGCACAGAGCAAAGGATTTCCAGCCTATAATTCATACCACCATAGAAACTAGGATACAAAGAGGAACCTAAGAGATTCATACAAGGTCCCCCACAGAAGGGGAAAGGAAAAAGATCTGAGCATATTGGGAGTTGGGGACAGTGAGTGGAAAGAGAGTTAGGAGAAAGAGAAGTGGAGAAGAGAACATGTGGGACCAGGAAGATTGAGTTGGGGGACAAATAGAAGAGAATGAAAAAAGGAGATACCACAATAGAGGGAGCCATTATAGGTTTGAAGAGAAAACCGACTCTAGAAAAATGTCCAGAGACCTACAAGGACGACCCCAACTAACAATCTGAGCAACAGTAGAAAGGCTACCTTATATGCCCTCTGCTATAATGAGATTGATAACTAATTTATATGCCATCATAGGGCCCTCATCTAGTATATGATGGAAACAGAAGCAGATACCCACAGCTAAACACTGAGCCAAACTCTTGGAATCCATTTGCAGAGAGGGAGGAATGATAAGAAAAGGGGTCAAGACTAGGCTACAGAAACCCACAGACAGCTGACCTGAACAAGGGGGAGCTCAAGGACCCCCAGACTGATAGCTGGGAAACCAGCATTATACCAACTGAGACCCCCTAAACATGGGTCTCAGTTAGATGGCCCTCCTGGAAGGTATCACTCTCTCTGTGGAGTGGGGGGGCATGAGATGGGTGGGGGACTTAGGGGGTAAGGAAGAGTGGGAGGGGGAGGGAACTGGGATCAATATTTAAAATAAAGAAAAATATATATAAGAATATGTATATATGAGTGACACCAAAGTTTGTTGATTTCTTTGTGTCCATGGTGTCTTTGACTCCTCTGTGTCCTATAATCCTTCTTCTCCCTCTTTTGCTGGGTTCCCCTGACTCCACCTAGTATTTAGCTGTGGATCTCTGATTTGCTCCTATTGGTTATTCGTTAGCTCCCCTTTGGTGACAATTTGACTAAGCACCAATCTACAAGTATAGTAGAATATCATTAAAATTCATTTCACTGACCTTTTTCTCTTATTCCCAGTCATGTTTGCTTCTATCCTGGGTCTCTGGGCTGTCCTGCTCTTGGCCATCAAGGCAGTGTCAGGTGTGGGCTGCCTCTTATGGTGTGAGCCATAAGTTGATTACTCACTGGTTGCCACAAGTTCTTTACCACCATTTCCCCAGAGTGTATATGTCTTGAAGGCCTGGCGAACTGTAGATTGATGATTTTGTGGCTAGACTGATGGCCCACTGCCATTATTAGGAGCCTTACTTGGTTATAGAAGAAGGCCAATTCAGGTTCTGCATTCCTGATTATTAGTATATTTTGCTAGGGTCACTCTTCTGGATCTCAGAAAGTTTCTACATTCCCTAATCCCTAATGCCCCACAATTACAGTCATATCTCCTAATACTCTCTCCCTCTGTCCCTCCCGCCCCCTGCATGAACCCTCCTGTTCCCATTCTCACCTACCCTCAGTCCATCCACAAATATCTATTCTATTTCCCCTTCCCAGGGAGATCCATGGCCGCAGCCACCCCCCCCCCAGCCCTCCTTTTACTTAGCCTCTCTGGGTCTGTGGATTGTAGCATGACTGCTCTTTACTTATAGGTAATGTTCACTTATAAGTGAGTACATACCATGTTTGTCTTTCTAGGTCTTATAAGGGCTCACAAAAATTGAAGAGACAAACAGGGACCCTTTATGGGTCTGAGCTAGGTCCTCTGCATATATCTTAGAATTGCATAGCTTGGTGTTCTTATGGAACTCCAAACAATGGGCATGGAGAGTGTCTCTAACACTTTTGCCTCTGCTTGGTACCCCTTTCTTCCTCCTCAATTTCCATGTCCATCTCTGATATGAGGATTTATGCCCAGTCTTATTTTATCTTGTTAGGCCATGTTAAATGGATATCCCTGGAAAGCCTTCTCGTTGTTTGTTTGTTTGTTTGTTTGTTTGTTTTTGGAAGAGGAACAGAGGAGAAGTTGTTCTGAGGGGGAGGATAAATAAGGAATGGAACGGAATGGAGGAAGAGGAAACAGCAACTGGGATATAATGTATGAGAGAAGAATAAATAATTTAAGAAGAAATTTTGTTCTGAAGATAGTACTGCATTCTATAATATGACACACGAAATGAATGTATAAATATTAAAGAATGATGAGAATCTTGCAGTTAAAAAACAATGACACCAAGATCAGCACTACAGAGCCACTAAGCAATATGTCTGCATAGAATAATATTTCTTTAGTAGGCAGCTTCTAAAATGATGCTTCATTTGATACACATATGACCTCACTGAGTCTGTAACATTATGGACAAGACAAATTCAGGTTCCAACTAGACTAAATCCCAGAAATGATTATGGGAAGTGGACACAAAATCGTACCCCTAATCAAGAATCTATCTGCAATTCATACTTATTGGCAAAAGGAAAAATCTGTTTTTTACAATGGAGTGTTACTGGGTATATCAATCATACTCTAGGGCAGGCCCCAAGTGTACAAGTAGCTGGCCAACATAGAACAGACTCCATTTACATTTTGTGTGTGTGTGTGTGTGTGTGTGTGTGTGTGTGTGAGAGAGAGAGAGAGAGAGAGAGAGAGAGAGAATCTTTTTGTTTTGTCTTATTGCTTTGTTGTGTTTTTGACTATTTTGATTTTTGCTTGTGGTTTTATTTTTTTAGAGAGAAAGGAGAGAGAGAAAAAAGATGAAATGGGCATGTAGGGAGATAGGAAGGATCTGAGAAGGGTTAAGAGAAAGGAAAAAAAGAATATGATCAAGGTATAATGATGGGAGATGTTATTCTGTAAATGTTTCTCATACTGGTTAATGAATAAAGCACTGTTGGACAATAGGAAAGCAAGATAGGCGGGGCTAGGAGACAAGAAGAAAGAGGAAGGAGGAAGGAGGAAGGAGGAAGGAGGAGTCAACATGGAGAGACGGAAGAGAACAGAGGTCCGGGCCCGCTGTCAGGTAAGATGAGACCACATGGAAATACTAAGATTAATAGAAATGGGTTAATCATTAAGACAGAGCTAGCCAATAAGAAACAAGTATTATTATTGGGGGCTGGCATGGCAGCGGGACTGACCAGCAGGAAAAACATACTAGTTACAGTATAATGTATGAAAATTTTTAATAAAAATTCCTAATGGTTCCTAATGCTGACTGCCTCCTGATACACACATCCTTAGACAATACTGTCATTTTTGAGGTGGGCTGCTACTCTATTTCAGTGAAGCTAGACTTGGTGACCTATTTCTGAGCAAGCATAAGACAAAACTGATGAATTTCTAGATTAGTTTACCAAAAATTATGACATATATCTTTATAACTATGATATATATCTTTATGGCACTTTCTCCTTCATTTTGTCACATTAATGAATCCAGGGGCTATGCTGTAAGTTGCTTGATAAAAAGTGCATATGGAAATTGTAATTGACAGTGGCCTCTGGAAAAATGCAAGAAGAAACTAATGTCCACAAACTAACAACTGAGAAGAAACTGCATGTTGTCAATAAATAATCATTCAAGTGAGTTTAGAAATTGATCATTTCTGATTCAGACACTCAGATGACCATAGCTCTATCTAGTGTCTAGACTGCAACCAGTGAGGAACTCTGAAGCATAAAATCTAGCTAAACCACTGCCTGAGGCCTGACTTGTAGAAAATGGGAAATGACAAATGCATATTTTAAAGATTAAGTTTGTGTGATTTCTTATGTAGCATCAGGATAATAATTTAATTATGTCTATGAATAAAACTGGCTTGGATCACAAACAACTTGTCATGCATCTGTGGCATCCTAGAATCCAAGCAGGCTAGCTGTTTATTACATTCTACTAGAAACTGCCTAACTAATTTGGCTGCATTTCCTACCAAACCATATGCTTCTGAGGATCAGAAACTGTATCTGTCTTACCTACAGCCACATCCCAATTCTAGCACAGTGACTGTGGGCAATGTTGGCTGAATAGATGAATGAGTGGTTGGATGGGCATATGAATACATGATGTTACAGAGGTAATTGACACCATGTATTCTTTGACATGTGGCTTTGGGGCCTTATAAAACAAACAAAACAAAACAAAACAAAACAGTCTTTTTATTTCACTGTTTCCTTACTAAAACCATAATAAATCTCAGTTCAGTGATCCACTTTAAGTCACAAGTTCAGCTCAATGGACCATGAAGAATAAAATCTGAAATAGCAGAATGAAGGATGCTTAAACTCAAAAGTAGTTTTTCTCCAGAAAATACCAGTCCTGTGTCTTATAGGCAGGCTATATATACCAAAACCTTACTTATCCGGTATCCAATATGCATTCAGATCATTGTACACATTTGCTTAAGCAAATGATCTTGGTTAATTCCAGGGCATCTCACATATATAAGTTCCTACTAGGCTACATTTATATATAACATTTTATTAATTCTTAGAAAATGTAATACATTAATACATTCTGATCATATTTGTCTCTGTGTCTCCAAGATCCACCGTCTGCCCTCCACTCCCTTGCAAAGTCAATGTCCATATAGGATTCATTCAGTCTAATTTATGCTTCCCATATATTAATCAGTTTAGGACTACCCACTGGAGCATGGACACCTTATCAGGCATCATATCCTTAAACAAAATTGACTCTCCCTTAGTTTTCTATAGGTTACATTTTATTCTTTGATTTATTTGGATTTTAAAATATGTTTTGATCACCTCTCCCCAACAAGGTTACATTTTTAGTAGTTCTAAAATTGAACTTTAACTTCAGGGTTTTAGGAGATCTTTCTGTTCAAAGGAAACATAAAATAGACCCTCTGATAGAATAAGACATTTATTTAAAATCTGTAAATTTAGATTTCCACAACCATACAGTCCATTGTTTAAGAAATCATTTGTGTGTTTGTATACAGTGACTGAAGGTTAGAGGGAGATTAGTAGATCAAGTTAATTAAACCAATGAAACCTGTGATCCCCCAAAAGAAAAATGTTTAAAAGGGCAACTAGAGTGCATGCTAAATCTATCCTTTGATCTCACCTCTTGGAAAGGCAACAAAATTTAGGAATTTAATGATAATTCTGCCATTGAACACATAAATAAGATGCTCTCTAGGTTAGTCTCCCCAGGAACCAAATGGTGATGAATGAATTCCTTATAACTTCAGTCCATATAGTGTCACATTTCTTATTTCTATATCTCCTATGTTGTCAGAATACCTTCCAAATCCCTGCTTTCTCCTATCTGAAGCCCCACTAATATCCAGCTTAACTTACAGATAGTTTTTGCCTTATACACATCATTGTCATTATACATGCATTCAGATTCACCAAGTCTGGAAAGAATCTAATATGTGGCGAGTGACCAAAATATGGTAATGTGCCTGATACTTTGGGTAAAAAAAGTATGTAAAAAAGTATTGCCTTGGCAAAATGTATGGATTCTTTAATGGGTTATTGCCACCAGCTATTTAACACTGTGCCACTTAATCACTGCATTTTAAAAAGAGAGATGACAGTTGTTTTCATAATTAAAAGCTTGGTTTTTAAAATGTTTATATTTTGTTTCTCCCTTATTATGAGATTCTTTACTCATACAGTATATCCGGATTATAAATTCCCCTCCTTCTACTTCTCCCTGTTTGTCTTCACCTCCCCTCCCATCTGGATCCATTCTTTCTATATCTCATTAGAGAAAAACAGGCTGCTAAGAGATAACACCAAATACAAAAAATAAAATATAATAAGATACATCAAAAACATCGTATCAAATTTGGAAAAGTCAAACCAACAGAAGGGAAAAAACCCAAGAGAAGACACAAGAATCACAGACACACTTGTTTACACATCAAGGGTCCTATAAAAATATTAAACTGAAAGCTATAGTATATACACAAAGGACCTGGTGAAGACCCATGTCTTACTGCTTCAGTTTCTGTGAATTTATATGAACTTTGCTCAGTTAATTTAGAGGGCCTTGTTATCATGGTATCCTCAACCCTCTCTGACACTCACAGTCTTTATGACACCCCTTCTGTGAGGTTCCTTGAGCTCTGAAGGGAGGAATTTGATGGAGATCTCCAACATATAGTCCTGTGTTTCAAGGACTCCCCCCACCCCTCTCTCTCTCTCTCTCTCTGCCTCTCTCTCTCTCTCCACATTCTGTGGGTCTCTGCATTTATTCTATCTGTTGTGGAGGAGGGTGGAGATTCTCTGATGTTGGCTAAATAAGGTACTGGTCTATGAGTATAGAAGAATATAATTAGGAGTCATTTTATTGTTACTTTTTTTAAAACAAATAATATTTATTTTTACCCTATGTCTCTTGGCTATCTTGTCTCAGGTTCTTGGTCATCCTAGCAGTAGCAGGTATTGTTTCCATGTCATGTAGTGGCCCTTAAATAGGGCCAGACTTTGGTTGGTTTCTCCCACAAGCATTGAGCTACCAATGCTCTAGTACATTTTGCAGGCAGGATAGATTGTAGATCAAAGGTTTTGAGGTTGGGCTGTTGTTTACCTTTCTTTTCTAGTAGCCCGAAGAGTACCAAAGACATTACAATGTTGGAGTGACAGTTTTATGTAGGTACCAGCTTTCCATATCCATATTCAATTAATTGTGTGGGTCTTGTTTTAAGCAATGGTGCAGTCCAATCTACCAGTTTTTGCCAAGCAATCTAGAAAAGTTAGAAATAAAGGAAGGGACTAGGTGGGATATGTGTATCTCTCTGGGAGGTGGATATAGGATAGATTTTACATGGGTGAACTGGGGATGGGGTAGGGGCAAAAATAGGAGGATCAAGTGGGGAGGGAGAAGGAAAATGGGGTTGAGGACGGGAACTCAAGGGGAGACAACTAGAATTGAGGAGCAGTTGAGAGTTGTTATGAAAACCTAGTGCAGTAGAAAATTCTTAAAATAGATAAAGGTGATCCTAATGAAGTCTCCAAATAATAAGGGAGATAGTGTCCCAAACTAGCCAACTCTTCAACAAATAAAGCTTCCAGAACCAAGACTGGCTTATATTCAATTGCGTCACTGGCCAAAAGGGTCTCACGGAAATCCCCAAGCAGTATTACCAAGACAAAAGCTAAGTTTTCCAACCTAGCTCTACTGTCAATTACCTTTGTAAATTGGGGTAAATTAATTTCTTATTAGTGTTCAAAATAGTATTCTGCTTCACAGGAGTATTGTGAGGATTAAATAATTTAATACAGATAAGAAACTTGAGAACAGTGCCTGAAACTTGTTTACCTCTAATTATATTTGTATGCTTACACTTCAAATATTTTCACTCAATTTAATGCCCTTCTTTTGAAAAGGTCCTTTCATCCAGCTTGTTATATCTACTTTATCTACCAAGTCATGGTTCTAAGACAGCCAGAGCTACATTGTGAGATCCTGCATCATAAAATGAAAATAAAGGAAGAAAAAGAAAGGAATGAAGGAAGGAGATAGGAAGGTAGGAGATAGGAAGGGGTGGACAGAAGGAAGGATGAAAGGACAGAAGGGTGGAAGAACAGAATTAAGGAAACTTCTAGTTCCTCAGCTGATAACAAACATAGGAATACACACAATCTTCTAAAGTGTAGGGCAATTTAGACATCAGAAATAACTATATGTTCTGTTTTGTATCTGCATTGATGAACGTCAGGAAAATATTTTTTTTCTTCACATGGGGAAAGAGAATATCATCTCTCAGAAGTTCTAAAATCTTCAAAAAGACTTGTGCTTTTTCACCAGTTAGCACTAAGGATTTGGTGGAAAGCTCATAAGCTAGATCATCATGACTTCCAAGCAAAATAAGAAACAAAATATCTCATTGCTAATCTTGAATTCTATATATCATTATCTGACATACATCTCGAGTGTGGCAGAAATGGTTCATAAAGACAGAAGTGGCAGGCAGAGAAATATCATTGTATTACCAGATGACACTGAGAGCCCCCACAGGGGCTGGGTTCCAGCAGCTTACAAAGAGGCCAACTCATAATGTGCCAAGCTCATTAAAGCCATTTATTCAGACATCTTTTACAGTTTTAATGTGGTCACTGTGTGATAGAATCATTTCAAGGGAGGTGGCTCAGCCCCTGCTGAAAGAGACAATTAGTTTTAAGAGAAAAACGTACAAGCCGTGTTTATTCCAAAATTCTGACACTTTCTAATGTATAATCTTATAATTCTCCTTTTCTCCTCAGCAAGCTGATTTTTTTTCTCCCACTTAGTTTACAAAATGGATGACACCCCCCAGTTACCACACTTAACCTAATATGTGGGTACCCTCAATACTTTCTTCTTTCTAGTGTTACAATGAAACAAAGGATCTCTGCACTTGAGCTTCCTTACATTGACCCTCTTGTTTCTGAATTCTCCAAATCTTCCCTCCAGTCTCACAAAGCTCTCTGAGGCAGAGTAGAAGTGAAATATGACTGGTAAATGGGATCCTGAACTAAGAGTCCATGAAACAAAGAAAACTTCCAAAAATATGTCATGTCTAGAATAACAAATAATGCCACCAACTAGAATGCATAGGCCAGAATGGTAAAATTTCCATTTCAGATCAGAACTTTTGAATTAGCTTAGAAACATCAAGTGGCAGGACTATTAAAATAATGTTGGTCAATTACCCCGTCTATAGTCCCTGCTGGCAATGTGGCTTTATGCCTAAAAGCATAAATCATAGTTCAAAGAGACAAAAGACCTGGTAATAAATTCTACTCTTAAATAATCAAGGAATGGCATTTTACTGGTTTCTTATTGACAAATTCTAAGGAAATGGCAAGAGTACAGTAAATGGACATTGAACATTTGTGTTGTGGCTGTGTATGCATGAGGCTTATAAAATCAGATACAGATGTATCACCTTTTCAGCAGGGCTGCATTCAAGGTTGGACCCAAATGCAAGTACATTGACTATCAACAGTTCAAGAACAGTTGGGGATATTAAAAAATGAAAGGCAATTTTAGATTTGGCAAGATTCTCTAGACAGTTCTCTCTGAGTCATTATGAGCCATTACTGTCTGCATTATATAATCAATTCACAGAAGCCAAGCTTTGGCCACTTAATTAGGACATATGGAAGCTGCCCTGATATTGGGGGAACTGTATTGCAAAGGCAGAGCTAACTTAGGAAGAAGGTGCCCAAATTTCAACTCTAAAACCTAAATGGCTGTTTTATGGCTCAGTGAAGCTTAGTGCTAATCAAAAACATAAAATTCCCTCCAGGATAAGGACAACAAGTTTCCTTCTGTCACAATGCATTTCTTGTAACTAGCATAAGCCCAGTAAAAATGGGAGAATTAAAATATATAATTAAAGAATACCCTACACATCTGTGTGTTTTTCTGCAGCCAAGTGATCACCATGTGTCAGTCCCTTCCTGCAAATTCTCCTCAATGAATGTGACCCATCATTCAGCAAACACCCAAATAGTAGCCAGTATTTCACAAGTGACTTTAGAATAAAGGTTAGATAACTTAACAAGGTAATGTCCCATATTCAGGCAACACCTCTAGAGATAGCCTAATACAACTTTATTGTTATGTTGAATATAACCTTGCATAATAAACCTATGTGAATGCAGAGAGAAGGGTTCTATGTTGGAGTATTTGGGTTAAAGGTACAGACAAATGAATAAGACATAGGGAAGAATCTACCAAACTTTGTCTAGTCTCCCAATGTTCCTGTTGTTTCTTACCACATACACAAACATAAAAAAAATACATACTCAACTTTGAACAGTTAAGAAACTTCATGTTTAGAGTCAAATTTCACAAAGCTTTAGTGTACACACACACACACACACACACACACACACACACACACACACACACATACACACACACATACTCACACACACATACTCACACACATGTATTGTTACAAAATTCTTCAAGATGTTCAAGAGTTTGGAAACATGGCATTGTGTTTTAAATTCTGCAAATCCCCAACTAAATTATATCATATTCTTGCAATATTTTAGTAGCAAAACACAATAGCTGTCTCTAGGTATGCACTATATCTTTCTTATCTCTGTCATTTAATTGACTGGATTTTTTTTAATTGAATTATCAATGAAACTAATGGTTCCATTTTTATGAAAGTAAAACTGAGGTACCATTCATTCAAAAATGACTTTCATTTAGACAAGAAAAAGTATAAATAATCTTCAGATTGATGATATTAACTCCTAACACATAAACAATAAGGCATAGCTCCACTGCTCACTTCTGTGGTTGCTCCAGCTTAGTTGCTTTGCTTAACTAGGCTTTGTTTTTTTTTTATGCAATATAGGGGCATTGGTATTTGAGAATACATAGCTCTCTGCTTCTTGTCATGTCTTGACAAATGTTTATGATTCCTTAGTGCAGCAGCGTCATTCAGATACAGGTGATTCAAAACAGTCTGCTATGGAAAAAACAAAACAAAGAAAGCAGACAATAAGACCCAGTTTTACCTATTTTGGAATAGAATTCAGAGTTACAGTGCTTAAGTGTCCCTGTTTCAAATTGAATTTCTTTCGAAAGAATCAGCATACATGTATGTATAGATACACACACACAGACACACACACACATATATGAGAGAGAGAGAGAGAGAGAGAGAGAGAGAGAGAGAGAGAGAGCATGTGTGTGATATGTGTCTTTGTTTACTATATAATGCTCTGGGTAACAAAAAATCATGATCTACTTTATTATATGAAGGTCCCTGCTGTCTTATTAAAGTCAAATCTTAATGGAGAGAAATGTCACTAAAATTTGTAAATTTATTCAGAGGTTATATTCATTTGTCTTATCTGTCATTTAATTATAAGCTAGTGAAATACCAACAGACAAATAGACTAAGGCCTTTGGAGTTTAACCAAAATGGCCACATGTCCTGAGGAATAAATAAGCCTATTTCAAAAATGACATGACATTGTATAGTTGAGTAGAGATTTAAAGAAACTCTAGAGCCTAGTAAATGGGGAACTGGTAAAGACTGACAGAGAAGGAAAGCAAAGACAGGACTAGTAGAAAAAAAGCATTGTGGAAAAAGTTTGGTCTCTATGCCACAAAATGCAGCATCCTTCTTTCTTACAAATGATGCACAGTGTCTGTTGGACAACACTGTCAAACTGTCACTTCCAAGACTTAAATCAATTAAAAGTTAACAAATATCCCAGACCTCAATCCAACAGCAGGTCTTAAGATTTATCAATTTTAGTTGAAGTAGTATGAAAAAGAGCTAATTTCCCCTCTTGCACTTTGCTTTCTAAACATTTGAATTCTCTATGTTTTACCTCAATCAATACAAATGATCTAGGACTACTGCATTATTACAGCACCTCTCTCTTAAGATAACATGCATAACATGTTATTCAGATATCTTTGTGTAAATCCTTGGCTTTATTAAAAAAATCCAGTTATCATGGCAAATATGAGCAAATATAATTTAACAAACAAGAAGGAACTGTCTTGAAAACAAAAAAGAAGTCATACAAATCAACTCTTTGTATAGCTATTTTTACTGAAGTTTCCAGAGCCAGAATTTGCTATGTAGCCTATGGTCTTGCTACATAGCCTAGCCTGGCCTCCAATTGATAATGTTTCTACCTTCTGAGTGTTGGCATTATAGGCATGGAATACCACACCCAGACCAGAATGAGAGATATGTGCAGAGGAGGATAGATAAAAGGAAAATATTACAAGTGTCTATTATGTATTTAAACAATGGATTTTGTTATGACATGTTCATTCATGTAGGTATTATACCCTGACCCCACTCACCCCATTACTCTCCTCCTATGCTACTGATCGTCTTCTTATTTTAAAATAGTTCCCCTCCTACTTCCATGGCTTTATGCTTTCAGAGAAGAAAATTTAAAGGTGGGTAAGGTTAACAGATAGTATATTAAAACCCATGAGATTCATGAAGTGACCTTCTGGGGAAGACAGGTTGGCTAAATGGAAGAAAGAGGATACAAGTGAAAAATTGCTCACGTCATTTGTGGTAGCTTGGAAATTTGAGAATGAGAACAGAGCTAGTTACTGGGAAACAGCAAAGAAGGTAAGATGGAAAGATTGCAAGAGCCAGATGTCTAGATATTTTTGTTGGGGAGGACTGCTGTGAAGAGGTGTTTTCTGAGCTGTTGAACTCACTAATTCAAAGCTCCTGTGGACAACATTCATGCATGGACAGAGGTGGAGATTAGGAGTTTTTGGCAGTTTTTGGCTGGTAGATGTGGGAAAGCCAGTTTCTTCAGGAATGTGGTCTCCTAGATGTTCCAATGGGTGACCCTTCACAGCAGCACTAATTAGGCTTAGTGGGTCAAAAAATAAAAATTAAAAGAACATTACATTAGAAAGTCATGAAGGAATCTGGTAGGAATAGTAGTGGGGTTGTGGGAGTGAATCTAATTTAAATACAATGTATGTATGTATGTATGTATGTATGTATGTATGTATGTATGTATGCATGTATATGAGATTGCCAAGGATTTAAGACAAATAATATAACTACAAAGTTGGATGTTGTATATACTCTCCTATTTGGGGAATAGATGAGACATCTCTAATATCACCACTGACTCATTATCAAAGAAACTCAAGCATATTTATGGAACATTTCAGTACAAATACCTTTTATAAGGCCCTTGAAGATATCGGGATCATTTATATGTGGTGACATTTAATATAGCATTTGATGAAGAAGAAAAAGAAGAAATAGTCAAATATAATTCCAAGTAAACATTTATTGTATTAGGTTCAGAATTTATTTTTCTCTTGAGGTAATTATCTTTGGATAAATGAGTCACTGAGCAAAGCTAGTCATTATTACAAGTCAATTCTTCCTATAGACTTTTTTCGTGAAAGCAAATTATTATGACTGTTTATCATAATCTGTCATCTATGTACAAATTTGAAAACTGTAGATTTTATCAGACAAATCTATTAATAGAACACATTGGTCCCATTTCACACAGATAGCACACAAGAAACAAGGCAAGTCATCACCATTTGGGATAGGTGTTCCTTATCCATGCCTCTCTTGACACAAATATTTTAAATACCTCTGAACACATTACCATCTGTGTATATTCTACTAATGAGCTGCAGCCTAGATGGAGGTCAGTCACTTAGCATTGATTAGTTAGTTAGAGGGAGGTTGTTTAATTTCTAAGCCATTAATGAGGCACTCAGTCTTCTCATTAGATTGAATCTTCCTCTTGTTAGAGCTAGTAATCTATTAATGAGTCTTTAGCATATCTTGGTAAAGTCAACTTTCCAATAGAATCACAACACAGAAACTCAACAGAAGTTGTACTGGCAATACTGCAGCTCTCAGATGGAATTGAAAAAGTAACCAACACAAACAATCTCCCTTGAGTTCCTTTTCTCTACCCATTCTTTTCTTTTTGTGCATTAACCTAGGAATAGCTCTTATAAAATATCTCACAGTGGACATGTTGCCATATCAATGTCTTTGTGAACTACCATTTGCAGTAGCTTCCTACTGATTCCTCACAAAAGCAACAAACTATGACATTTGGTTTCAAGGTTTAGTTGATATACCACAAGTCATTACTTGATTACCATAAGATCTATTCAGTTGTTTTATTCTAAAGATTATAACTGAATTTGATTCATGCCTGTAAAAAAATGAAAATGGGTTCTACATGGAACAAAGTGGATCTGAATTTTAAAATGCATACACTACCACTATCGACTTACATTAAACCAACCAACACACATATGACATGTACTCATGATCTGGATTCATGACTTGCAGGGTCAGCATTGGTAAGGGTGTTTCTTTCAGGATCCCTGTGCATAATCTAAAGATCAGCTCCTACTGCAATCACACTGGGACTGTATTTCCAGACCTACAAATGATTTCTCATGGACATGGCTGAGAAAAAACTGTTGAAGTGTAATGTGATGTTTCCACATTTTACTCTGCACTAGATTTCTATAATATATATATATATATATATATATATATATATATATATATATATATATATGGGTGTTTGCCTACATATATGCATGTTCCACTTGTATCAGTAAAGGTCAGAAGAGGATGTTAGATTCTCTGAAACTGGAATTATAGGTGGTTGTGAGCCACCATGTGGGTGCTAAACTTTGGTGATCTGGGAGAGCAGCAAGTGTTCTGACCCACAGAACCATCCTTTCTAGGATATTTGACATCAAAAAACCTAACTATAACTTTTAAATAGTTCTATTAATTTTAAATATGAAGGATGTTCATACTACCAAGCATGGCGGCAATTAACTTTAATCTCAAAACTCAAAAAGTAGAGGCAAGTAGAACTCTGTGAGTTTGAGGCCAAACTGGATTATACAGAGTTCCAGGAAAGTATTAAAAATAGTAACTAAAATACTAAATAATTCTTTCAAAGATTACCATTTACAACTATAAAATCCAAGTGTTGCTCTCTGTAATCTGTAACTGTTACCAGTCAGTGGTGAGTTTTTTAATTTTAGATTTTTTCCTATGAAGTTAATTTGGATTAGTTAAAAGTAGTGCAATTTTTAGGTAGAAAGAAATTATCTTAAAAATACTAAACTATTCTATGCAAACCATATCATAAAAAATTTCAGGACAGAAGTATAAAGATTCACAATCATAGCTTCCATTCTAAATTTTTTCTACCCTTCTATTAAGTGTCGGGCAATGAACTAAGGAAATGGGGGATATAGCATCAATAGATAAACAATTTGTGCCATGCCTTCAGAAAACCCAAGGTCTCTCTTATGGGAAAGAAAGCCACTAAACAAACATAATAAGTAACTGGAAGAAAACTGGGAATGCATGTAATGTCTAATTTCACAGTACACACAAACTTGTCAAAGGCTCTAAGAAGTCCTACTACTTAAAGAAAAACTCCCCCTTACTTCATTAAATCCAGAAAAAAATTGTGTGATCCTAATTGCACGTATGGTTAATCACAACCTCTCTGAAAAATGGCATTTAAGCACAGAAATGACAGGTGAGTAGGAGTGGCAAGACAGGTGATGTAACATTGCTGACAAAAGGAATATGCCCTATAAGGAAGTATCAGCAAGGACTGCTATCAGACTGCAACAGAAAGATGGGAAGGATTAAGTTCATTCCTAGCTATGCTGGAGTCCAACATTTCCCTTGAGCATGATCAAGTGTTTCAAGAATTTTCAGCGTAGTGTGGTTTAGCTTTGTTTTTAGGATCACTATGGCTGCAGCATAGATTGTAGTTGTAAGAAGACAGGAAGAAATACAAACCAGCCAATTTTGAGTCTTAGAGATATTTACTTGGGTTAAGGACATAGACAATTCTCCAAGGGACAAACATCTTAATAAATATTTGCTACTTTGAGATTAGTTATTCTGAGTTTCTGTTGTGTGGCTTTTCCTGAAAAG
Source organism: Cricetiscus sungorus (assembly GCA_030556225.1). Lineage (NCBI taxonomy): Eukaryota > Metazoa > Chordata > Mammalia > Rodentia > Cricetidae > Cricetiscus > Cricetiscus sungorus. The sequence continues at coordinate 39,293,058 of JANBXA010000726.1, forward strand.
ATAGAAAACAAATGTCTACTCAACCCTGATGACTGAACTACAAGTTCAGCTGGTAAACTGATGAGTTTCTGGTTACCTACAGGTACAAGAGTAAGGGCTACTAACAGAAGCATGCTGACTAAAAGGTAGCTGCACCAATTAAAAAAGAAGTCCACCATAACAATGCTGAACTTGTAGAGATTCCTACAATAATTTGCAGTCAACTCCACCAGTTTTCTTTGCCTGGAGACTGTTTATTGCTGCATTCATAACCTTGATGATGGAGCTTGTACATGTTGAAACTTTCTGAGTTACATATTTGAAAAGCAATAATATTTCAATAAGGCCTTCTGCACTTTGACTTTTTAAAAACAGTTCTAGATAGGGAACCCAGGTCCTTGTGCATGCTATACATGCCCTGTGCCATTGAGTTGTATCTCCAGCTGAGAATTTGGTTTTTATGCTGGGGGAATACAATTCCAAATGCTCAGTTCTATCTTGCCTTATCAGAAACCCAAATATTATGTTTTATGATAGCTGGTAGAGCCTTATTCCTAGAATAAACAGAGAAATCATCAGAAGCAAAGGGCTGTAATGAGACTCAAACACCAACCCACAACTTACATACAGTGCAAATTTCTTCAGGGACCAACACAGAAACTTGTCTAGTTAAGCTTTACCTATTTAGTGATTTTCTGCCTCTCCTGGGAAGCATCAAGACACCAATCACTGCAAACAAAGGCCAGCATACAAATTCTATAGTGTTGAGCTAAACTTACAATTCCTTCAAAAATGACAGATTTTGAATAGAATGCCCTTCTTGCGAAATTACTCAGTTAAAAAAAAGGTCTCTTGCAATATTTTAAAATATATCCTAACATCTCCCCAAATTAATAAACTTTCCAGTTATGCTTTAATGTTCTCTACTTTGCCAAGGGTGAAAAAAGGCCCATATTTGTAGTACACTCAGTTAAACTTGGTTCCTCTGTGTAAATAACCTTTCATAAAATAACATAAATATTTTATAACATCCTAAATTTTAAAGAAAACTGCAGGTGACCACAAGTTATAGAAAAGAAAAGAATTAAAAAAAAAACCCTCTACTGCCCAGTAAGAAGGTAAAATCCTAAGTGGAATTTCAAGTGCACTCATTTCTGTTAATTACAAGAATCATAAAGGGACAAACTTTTACCTCTTGTCAGGATCTGGAAAAAAGTTGTTCAATTCATATTTATTGAGTAAATAAAGTTGAAAAGTTGACTTTGAACCAGCCATTATTCATTCTTTCCTTGACCCCACTCTCCTCATTTTAAGAGGGTTTTAAAATGTTTTAAGCAAAATAATGCTAATCCTTGAGTGAAAGGAGGAAGGGGGATGCTATATTGGCTGCTAATTCCATTATTGGCCCAGCTTCTTAAGCAAACTGAAGTGGGGGGGGCACCACCCTGTGCATTCTGAATAGCAATCATCCCTACTGCCAGGACAAGATACATTTTACTAGGAAGAATAATATACTATGTTGAAACTCTCAACTTTTGATGTGTCATTTATGAACAATGGCATAACAAGTATACTTCTGTCATCTCCTTAAAACATTTTTCAACCACAAGCTTGAATCATTTGTAAAATTGCTCCCATATGGTCAAGTCAGAGTGAGCTTCTCTCAAATAACCATAAATGTTAGGGCAGAGCAGAGCCTCCATTGACATTTTTTAATCAAGGCTTTCCACTGGCTTAGTGAAAGGCTTTATTGGACTTTGTTGCTGGAAGATGATTTTAGAAGCATTGATGAAATATATGAGAGCGGTTGTTAAATGTCCTTCACTGCTACCTCTGCCCTGGCTCCTATTACCAATTTATCCTGGAACCTCCAGCCAATTCACTAGTTCCTCCTTGGTCCTCTGGTTCTTCATTTATGAATCTGGAATGGGACTGCTGATTCACATGACTCTACTCATTGAACACTATACACAGCCAACACTAAACAGTTATGGCAAAATATAAATAAGAAGCTGGTATTTTCACTGAGAACCCATTAACACTTTGGATCACAGATCAATGAAAAAATAACCTGAAATCAAAAACTGTATTTCAGGCACAACGTATTTCTCCCTTTTCCTAACACATCTTTAGCATACTGTGTATCTTCTTGTCACCCTGTTAGGAACATTACTAATGCATCCTATAGTGAAGGATCAATTGGATGTCAAAAATTTAAAATTAATACAATGATAAAATGTTCATGCTAGGAATAACACTGTTGTTTGAATGAATTTATCTTTCAGTATACAGGCAAGCCAACATTTACAGAAAGTCTAATCCCAAGCCTAAGGAGGGAAGATGGAGAGGTGTATTGGGGTGTATTAAAAGAACTTCACATTGTCCTATCCAGAACTATTTGCCCACCATTTCACTCTCTCCAAAAAGACAAAAAATACTCAATGTTGGTTTGAATGAGAATGCCCCTCCATGGGTGCAGGCATTTGAATACTTGAACCTCAGTTGGTGGTTGTGTTTTGGGAAACTTTGGAGGTGTGACCTTGTTGGAGGAGGTATGTCATATGCCACTAGGGGCAAGATTTGAGAGGTTAAAGACTCATTGCTAGCTTGCTCTCTGTGCTTCATGTTGTGGTTTAAGCTGTAAGATTTTGGCTTCCTGTTACTGACACCATGTGTACTGTTAGTTGTCATGTCTCCCTTCCATGACAGAATCTTATCCTTGTGAAACCATAAGCCAAAGCAAAACTTCCCTTCTATAAATCTCCTTGGTCATGCATGCTGTTTTAGCAAGGTGATAGAACTAATACATAATTTGTCTTCTGTCTTTTGTATTAAATGCTCTTAATTCCCACATCTTTAGTGTAAAGATTCTACAAAGTTAACCAGAGCAAATGCAGGCAGGTGGCCAACAAGATAAACTCTTACAGCAATTGATCACATTGTTGTATGATCAATTCAATCTAATCAGCAACACCAAAAGCCAAAATCCTTGACCATGGAACAGCAGTTAAAATCATTTCAATTACCTTAATGATTAATTTACATCAATGATGCACTGTCTTCTTGTCTCTTAATGTACTTTAAACCAGACTCAGGAAATTATAGCTGACAAAAGCAAAGTAAAGCTACTATGGTGTAAAGTGAATGGGAGAAACCATAATCTCTCTCTCTCTCTCTCTCTCTCTCTCTCTCTCTCTCTCTCTCTCTCTCTCTCTCTCTCTCTCTCTCTCTCTCTCTCTGTCCCTTCTCCTTCCTTTCCCATCTGTCCCTTTTATTTCCCTCTCCCTCACTCCCTGCCTCACACAAATGAAAATGGTTTAAATCAAACCCAAACCCCTCCTTATTTTTCCTGAGAATACTAAGACTCACAAAGAAAGTATGACTTAACGATAGTGTAGATAATAATACTAAAATCAAATTGTTTGGAGTCCCACACCATCACTTAACCAACAGAGCTCTTCTTGTGTGAGTTGGAGAAGCCCAGTTTCTACTGTAAGTGTAAAGATCTGCTAGAAGAGGACTGTGCAATGGAGAAGGCTATGGCAAAAGACATCCCAAGTGTTGAAGTATACTTCAGTTTAAAAAAGCAGACCATTTTTCCCCATACAATTGGTGTCTTACCAGAGCATGGATAACACCTAACAGAAGTACTATCAGCCAAATAATTTCCATACAGTGCATAGAAATTAGCAACTATAAAAACAAGAAACAACTATATTTTTATTTGCTTCAAATAGGAAGAAAAAGTTATAAAAGAATCCATTAGTTCCTGGATGAATGATCTCTGGTGACAATTAGGGCAGTTGCCAATCTGATTACAGGGGAAGGCCAGTTCAGGCACCCTTGGCACTATTGCCCCAAGTCTTAGCTGGGGTCAACCTTGTGCATTCCTGGGAGTTTACCTGGCACCAGACTTCTCCCTAATCCATAATGCCTCACCCAACAAGGTATCTTTTTCATTATTCTCCCTATCCATCCCACCCTTCAACCCTCCCAACCCAATCCCATCCCTCATGTTCCCATACCTCCATACTCTCCATATCCCCAGTTTATCCAGGAGAACCCAACCTAAATAGGCCCAACTTTGATGCAGAGGGGGGAGCTTTGTTCATGCCCATGGGAGGCCACCATTTCTGACTAGTCTAAGGAGGAGTGGATGGAGGAGTAAAAGGGAGGTGAGGGTCAGAGAATGAGAGGAGAGGAGGCAGGAGGAACTGGATATTGGTATGTAAAGTAAATGAAAAAAATAAAGAAGAAAGAGAAAGAACTAATAAAGCATTAGAGAAGGATTGGCAATCTTGTATGTGTATTTCTAGGGGAAAAAAGTCACTCTGCTGGAAATAAACCAATAAAAATATTTTTTCCTTTTTTTATTATTGTTTTTCTTATTTTACATATCGATCCCAGTTCCCTCTTCCTTCCTCCCTCCCTCTCTTCTACCCTCTCAAGCCCCCCGACCACCCTCCCATCCCATTCCCCCACACACACTCCACAGAGAGGGTGATGCCTTCCAGGAAGGGTCAACAAAAAGTCATTTGGAATAGGGACTAGGCCCTCCCTCCTGCCTCTAGGATAAGGGAGTATCTCTCCATGGGGAACATGCTCCCAAAGTCCTTTTATGCACCAGGGATACATCCTGGTTCCACTCTCAGAGGTCCCTTAGACTGCCAGGCCTTCTAACTGAGACCCATGTTCAAGGGGTCTGAGTCAGTTCAATGCTGGTTTCCAGGCTATCAGTCTGGGGGCCCATTAGCTCCTCCTTGTTCAGGGCAGCTATCTCTGTGGGTTTCTGTAGCCTGGTCTTGTCCATGGTTTCTGCATCTGGATTCCAGTTCAGTTCAGGGTTTAACTGTGGGTGTCTGCTTCTGTTTCTATCAGCTACTAGATTAGGTCTCTATGATGGTGGATGAGTTAGTCATCAATCTCATTATCAGGGAAGGGCATTTATGGTAGCCTTTCCACTGTTGCTCAAATTGTTAGTTGGGGACAGTCTTATAAGGTCACTGGACATTTCTCTAGAATCAGTTTTCTCTTCAAACCTGTAATGGCTCCCTCATTTATGGTATCTCTCTCTCTCTCTCTCTCTCTCTCTCTCTCTCTCTCTCTCTCTCTCTCTCTCTCTCTTTTAAAATTTTCTCTCCTCTATTCCAAACCTGACTCAATCTTCCTAGTCCCACGTGCTTTCCTCTCCTCCACTTCTCTTTCTCCTAGCTCCCTCTCCACTCATTGCCAATCAAAATATTTAAGGAGATTGTTTATATTCTCCCACATCTGTTTAAATCATTGTTAACAATACTATTAATAACTGCAAGACACTGTAATTTCTGACAGGATACACAAGAACTCTAAATACATTCATGTACTTATTTACTAATAGTTATTGAGTACCCACTATTTTTTAGCTCCTCCCCAAAGAGTCCAGTGACCATGTTAGCTGAAACGTAAGTGAAAGAATAATTGAAGCAGAAATAAAATCTTTTGACAAATGATCTCTAAGGGACATTTAGATCAGAGATTCCATGATAATGTGATCATTTTATTAACTGGATCTATACTAGTGCTTTAACCCTGAGAATATTTTGAATATTTTCTTTTAATCACCTACAATAAGCAACTAGCCACCATTTGCTTCATTACACATATGTACATAAACACAATTTAAATCCTCATTGTCATGTCTTCATGTCCAGTTTGGTTACCAGCCAAATTAAACTTCCATTCCTTTATAGTTATATCATAATTTTAGTCAAAGTATATTACCACACTGATTTGCTTAATAAATCGGGTAGAAATGTAAACCCATGTTGGTTATTTTGCTGTTGCTGGTTATTTTAAAGAAGCATGTCATACTCAAAGTTTAAGTATAAAATGGATTATTTAGATCACACCATGAAATCGGAAAGCAATTCATACACAGTAGATGCAAAAACTATTTTGAGAAGCGAAAAAAAGATTGAATAACTATAGGGCTTCTCTGGTGACAAAGCTGAAAGGGACAATGCCCACTTAGATATTTAATGGTAGACATCCTGGCCACTCAACAAAATAGTTTTTTGTTTCCATCTGCATTCTTGCCCAAGAGGGACATGTGTCCTATAAATAATTAAGAACAAAGTTGAAAATTCCAAGATGAAAGGCAAATCAGCAAAAAAGCCCATGCCAGCCTTGGCATATCAGAGATACAGAATTATTTGCCCAAGGGTAGAAACTTAGAAATTGAAGTAAACTCACGAGATCATATGGTTAAGGATCTTGCCCTAGGTAAGAGAATCTCTAACCAATGTTAGACATGATTCTCTTAAAAGCAAATGTCACCCTTAATCTTAAATCATCATTTCTAATCAAAGTCAGAAGACAACTCTTTACAATAAAAATGTTTCATCTCTTTCAAGTCATCATTAAAATTCCCTACTTTAATACAGCATAATTACATTTTGTAACCTTTAATCCCAGAGTTTACTTTCATTTCCTGTCCTCACATATTGTAACGCAGCTGATATTTTGATTTTTCTATACCTAAATACAAGGTCATCACTGAACAACAACACCTTTACCCAGTGACATTCAGAGAACTCTGTACTTGGTATGCTCTTCTAATAAATTACTAATGTGCTATGAACTTCAATTTAACAAAGTGACAAACGAAACTATGAAATTAAAATTTTAAATTAATTACTTTCTAGTTTGATGCTATAAATTACTTCATATGAAGATATATAATTAAGTATATTAAATTTATTAAGAGAGTGTTATGTATGAAGGAAAAGTCTCTGATCAATCATAAAAGAGAAAGAGATCAACTTTAAAGCTTTCATACAGTCCATGATAACATAAAACTTCCTAAAATTGAATTAGATGCAGGAGTCTCTTAGTATTAGTAACAGTTAATAATTTTCTTGAGTTAGAGGCAACCCGGCCTTTGTGCTTAAATTAATTTCTAAGTTAGAGATATTATATAGATGAATTAGATAAATTATAAAGTAAAATAATATACAAGGACCCTTGGTTAAGACACAGGACAGGACAAGAAACTAAAGAAAACTTAAAAGGGAAGCAGAATCATACCAGCGCATCTCTCAGCCCTCATCAGAGAAGCTTCCTCCTGCAGTACATGGCAATTACCACAGAGACCTACAACTGGACAATGCATAGAAAGCAAGAGACTTTGGAACATTCATTTCTAAATGGGATACCATCATTCAATCTTTCTCCTCAAGACTCAAGGAATCTATATAGAAAGGGAGGCAGAAAGAATGTAAGAGTCAAAAGATGTTACATGATCTAAAGAATGGACTTCTGAATACAAGACTGATGATACACATATGAGTTCACTGAGGATGTGTCAGCATGTATAAGAACCACCCAAGTTCAAAACAAACTCCCTGTGCTGGGAAGTGGAGGTGGAGACAAAGTCCTACCATTGCCCAGTTGATAGTTTCTGAGTTAGGAAAACATCAGTGTTCTCCAATAGCGTGACATTGGGCATGCCAAACTCATTCCAGGTCAGGACCCATGCCCAGGTGTAGTTGATTCACAATAAATAGACCACAGTTTTTGTGGACTTTTTGTTTTGGTATGGCAATTTCTTGTCTTATTGGTCTTTGTTGTGTTGATTTTTAAGTTTGTGAAAACATGAAGCTGGGTGGGTATGAAGGAGCTAAGAGGAACTGGGGGAAGAGAAAAAAATGTTAAATTATATTGCATGAAAAGTTTCCTAAATAAAAAATACGGGGGAAATGCACATTAGATTGAAAGTCAAGTTTTGTTAGCTGTACATATACTTGGAATGACCACAAGTGTAGAAATTTGCACACACTATGACATTTAAAGGGTAATTAAATATGACTGAAGGAAGTATTTAATGCCAATAAAATGAACGCTATTAAAATTGTATTTATGTAGTTAGAAATATGTATGCACATGCATACACATATATGTTTGTGTACCAACATCTGGTAAAAAAGGGGGCCACACATTTTAGAAGGAGAAAGGGGGGGTATATAGGAGAGTTTGGAGGGAGGAAAGGAAATGAGTAAATGATGTAATCAGATGCCTCCCAAACAAGAGAAATAATTAAAAATAATTAAGCAGATATTGCTCTAATATTACATAAATTGTGAAGATAGGCTGTTTGGATAGACATGATCAGGAGCTGAAAAGAAGGCTAACATTGGCCACATGCTTAAGGAAATGAGTAAGAAAAACAAAATAATAATCTAAATCCTGGTTCCTTCTGTGCACAGCATATTAACTTTTTAAGCCACTTGCTAACGAATATGACCAGAAAGAAGGATCACAGAGTACCTTGAGCACCTTTGAAACTATCAGGAAAGTCACAGGTGTATATATTTATTCACACTTGCTCCTACAAACAATTTTTGTTCAATTTCAGAGCATTTATGTACTCCTTTAAGCCTTGTCCATCAACTACAAATTCCGATTAAAATGGATTAGGCTGATTGTAGGAGGCAGAGCTATGATCCATTAGGAGAAATGTATAAAAGAAGAGATTTTCTCCCTATAATAAAAAAGCTTTCCAAAATTAAAGTAGCTGCCTTAGTGGACATTTTGTTCTAAAAATGAAACTGTCCCCTGGATCATCACTGCTGTGATACATTCTCAGTGGGATTCCTACACTGGGGACGAAACAACTCTGATGCTTTTATACATTAAGATTTTGTGAGTATCTGAGTTTGTTGGTACATGCGTGCAACTCTCAGCATTTGAGACACCGAGGCAGGAGGATCTCAAATTCAAGACCAGCTTCAGCTGCCTAGCAAGAACCTGTTTCCAGAGAAAAGAAAGAAGAAAAAAAATGAGAAAGAGGAGGAGGAGATTCTGTGGATATTAATAATAATACATTTTACCCTTTACCATATCTCATTTTCTGGTGCTTTAAATATATACTTGCTTTCAATTTTTCTGACTTATTTCATTTTCTTTGACAAGGTAAAGGTTGAGCTTCCTGAATGTCAGGTTTATGGAAATTAATCTGTAACCTATGGGTTTGTAGGAAAATCAACATGTTAATTTTATGCAAAGTAATGCAAAAGTTCATTCTTGAGTTCTTGCCTTCCCAAGTGGACATTCAAAGTAGCATAAATATTTAAGAATGTGAAAATGGCAAACAAAGCCTTCACTGAGAGCACCAAAAAGGGCACCACAAAATGTACAGGGAAGGATCCAAAAAGTCTGACGATACAAGTCTCTTTGAGTAACACCAGTAAGAGGTCAGGGAACAACAAAGCTGATTTAAATATTCAGGGAATTAAGTACAGAGGAATAGTTCCTAAGACCACGTTAGGAAAGTGGAAAGTAAGATTAGTCAGGGCACAAAGCTGTTCATCCTCTTCTTTGTTTTTATAGGCAAGCAGCTAACCTTTACTCCCTGTGCTTCAAAACATGGGTGTATGAACTCACACTTTCTTACAGGACGTAGAAAGGGCCCATGCAGATTAGAAAATAATAGCAAACACAATGACATTCTGGCAACAAATTGTCACAGCCTCTAATAATATTTTTTTGTAGTGTCCTGGTGATGGCTTTCACTAGAAATATTGTTTCCTGTTATTTTTTTTCTAAGTAGCAACACAAGTAGGTAAATGGCATTTTAGTGTCAATCACAAGCTCTACTCCAGAATACAAGGAACAATTAGAAAAAGAAGGGAGAAGTGTACGTGGTGGAATAAGAAAATTTAAACAAATATGTATTAAGAGCCCCTTTGTATTGGCAGATACTGGGGTTCAGTGAGCATCTCCAAAAGGTTTCCAGGTTCTTATGCACAAAACAAGGAAACACACAGAGACATATGGACAGTAGGAGAAGTATGTGTGTGCGTGCGTGCGTGCGTGCGTGTGTGTGTGTGTGTGTGCGCGCGTGTGTATGTGTGTGTGTTTGCTGATGAGGTTAGACGTTCAGAGGTACCCCTCTTAAATCCTCCTTGTCGAAATATGAAAGTCTGTGCCCTCAGCCATCTCAGCCATAATTCCAAATTGCTAGTTGTGATGCTTGGGAAATTCAGGTTGTTCAATAACTTTCTACCGCAAACACTCTGCTCTTCAAGTCACCTAGAGTTCAACAAGCTACAAGCATTTACTCTACTATCTCATATGTAGTTACTGATCAACTATGACATGGAAGGCAGTCTACTACACACAGAAAATTCAAAGTAACAATTTCTGACATAAAATTTCATAGATACAGTCCAAAGGACAGCCATACAAATAACTAAATCCCAATATGACCAACTCTAGCACAGAAGCACAAACAAAATATGACAGGAATCAAGAGAAAGAAAGACAATTAATTCTGGCTGGAAGAGCAGGACGTGTAGGAGGAATCCGTGGAAAGCTACCTGGAGAAAACAATGCTTGAAATAGGTCTTTAAGTATGAGCAGTTTTATGAAGACAAAGAGGAAGTAGGAAGGGATTTACATGTGAAAGCAAAGCAGAAAATGAAATACACAGAACTCAGAAGAGAAGAGTTTGTTTTTGTTTTCCAAGAGTGATAAATAGCTCAGGATGATTTGTGTGTAGTCTATGAGAAGTATACAGAAACAAGATTGATATCACCTGGGGATAATGTAGATTATATATACAGTCTTCAATTTACAAGTTCTTAATACAAGACTATTTATTTGGCAAAAGGCATGCTTCAAATTATGAGTGTTGTTCTTTCTCCACATTACTGACATGTAGTATGACACCGGGAAATGTCAGTTGCAATTTACAGTCAACAACATTATCAGGACACTAAAACATATAATGTTCTATAGTATGCTATATCGTTAAACGGTGCCTCTTTGAAATGCATTTTAAACTTACAATATTTTCCAGATGTAATGTGTTATCAGGATGAAACTCTATAATAGCTTGAAGAGCATCTGTATATATGGGGACATATTTACATATGTATGTGACATAAATATTTTATATTTATATAAAATGTGTGTAAACTAGTATGTTGTGGGAATAAACCAAGAAGGATCTGATATGCCACAAATCATGTACCCCAAGACACTTGAATTTTTTCGATGTGTGGTAGTTAACCTAAAGTTCTGTGTTTCATTCAAAAATATCTTACAGCAAGTAATTGATCCACAAATATGTATTAGAAGACTAGATAAATTCATACAAAGTGAAAAATATCTATAATTTATAAAAAAAAAAAAAGAAAACCTGGATACATTATGGAAGATGAGCAGTAGCAGAAGAGTAGCTGAAAGCCAGAGGCTTCCAGTTGCAGGAGTGTTGCATGAGGGCAATGATAAAAGGTTGAAGGATGTCAGCAGTAGGGAGTATGAAGAGGGAAGGAGATTTGGAATGTGCTTCAGCATTTAAATTAGTAGAAACTGCTATTTCTGCAATATGGATGCTTAGGAAGGAATGAGTTCAACAGCCTTATGTTCCTTGATGTCCCAACCTATCACCCAGGACTGTTTTAAAGATTAATCTAGCTATTAAAAACAAGAAGGTTCTGAGTAAAGATAAGACGATTGCAAATGTTTGGATACTATTCAAACTTTGGTGAGCACTAGATGCCAGGAAGGAAGCAAGCATTTTAAAAGCAGAGTCTTTGGGGTGGAGAACTGCCAAAAGCAAAATCTGCCAACCTTGTGGCCTTTCTATGTCTTTAGACTTTGAATTCTTAACTGCAAAGAATGGCTCAAAAAGTAACTTGAGCTGTGCTTTGCAGTCTCTCCTTGAGGGAAATAGAAAGAGCCAATGAGTTCCTGAGCCGAGAGGAGCCTTCAGAAACCAGAACTCCATAGAGACTGTGTGTGTAAAGATTAGGCCAATCACACCCCTGGGACAAGAAAAACAGTTCTTCCTTCTAATTTCAGGCTCTGGAGACAGCCAAACACGAAAGGGGGGGTGGGGAGGAAGGGAGAGAATCGCTACTTCACCTCTATAAAAGGAATGTGTCACACTGCCACCTGCTGGTAATTCTAAGACCAGAAATAAATATTTCCTTTTGGAAACCATTCGTTCCACTTAGCTGAACGTTGAGGAAAACAGAAAAGGAGGCTTCAATTTATAATGAACAAAAATGACTTTTAAAGTAATTTCTTTTATTCAGAATTGTAATTTCGGAGTTGAAAATGAAGCTGTGATTGGCCCTTCCTCTTACTGCTAATATAATGCATTCAAACAAAACCTCCAGCCAGGGCATGAAATGTCACAGCAACCTTGTCTCCTATTCTCCCAACTAACTGATACACCACAGCCTACATTTCCTTTTTAGCTTCTTGATATATTTCCTATATTTGAAAAAACAGGAGATATATTTGAAGCACCATCTGTTTAGCTTCTTGTTTCTGTGCAAATATGTTTCCTAACAACTTGGGTCTTACACTATCTGGGCTGCTTGGTACTCATAAATAGCAATCATTTTACACACCCACACACTTGCTGCTATTGTTCTCATCTGGGAATACTGTCTCCCATCATTATTCTCAACCCAGACTTTCACATCTGGTGTCAAGTGGTGTCTCTCACAAGAAGCCTTCCCTGATAACTCTGACTGTAAGGCAGAAAGAAATCATTCTTTATCAGAATTGTATCTGTGCCTCTCCCATTATATGGACTGCTTTACAACTTTTATAAGACTAGCCACATTTTAAGGACAAGAGCCTGAACACTGGATTCAGACAGTGGTTTGAGATCTGGACTTGTCCTTGAATGGATGGAGACCTCAGATGAACTTGCCCTCTCTGCCTGTTAAATATCTCGACTTGAAAATAAGTGTAGTGATGTGCACATGAAAGTACAGAATTACAGAGTATATAATAGCAAGACGCTGCAGTTGGAATAGCCTGGGTGGAAATGTTGCTGTACCACTTACTAGCTGGAAAGAAGTGATCAAATTAGTTAACTGCTCAAAGAGCTCAAAGATCTAGAGCTTCCATCTCTATGTCTATAAAGGTTAACAAGGATAGTACCTGCATAAAGATCCATGTGTTTTAGCAAAGTGCCTGGCATGTACATATGATTCACGTTACTTTCTTCCTTCCTCTGTGAGTCACTGACTTCTCTGAGAGCAAAGAGTATACCTTTGTCCATTTTAAAATAAGGTTCTCAGAAAAGATGTGTGATGCAATCTGCTTGCATGTTTAGTGCACTAATAATCATCATATATCTATGATATTCCTCAGCAGAATTTAGTTTTGTACAACTACTGTCTTATTTTCCCCACAAAACAACAATGCCAAGTACATGGCATTCATCTAAAGGGATTAATGAGAATCTCTGAAAAACCATGTCTCTTGTCTGTAGCATTTAAAGGAAGCTCTCTTATGATACAGCTCTCCTAAGTCATACAGGCAAAGGGAAGTACTGCTGACTCTTCTTTGCCTGGAGGAAGGTTATTGAATGTCAAAGCATTTCTATCAGAGGAAGAAAGTCTGTGCAATCCTCATAAAACATTTTGCGTCTTTATGATGGTTTTAAATAAATACATGGAAGGAAAATGGGACATTCATTAGAGTATGAAAATGGTAAACTACATATGCAGTACCTCTCTGATGGATTAAGGATACCATGAACATTTTAAGAAATCCCTGGGTATCAGCTTTCCACAGGGGAAAAACTATAGTAAGCATTAAGGTGTGCTTTGCAGCAGAGCACGTATTTTGTTTAGTGCAAATTATACCCGTGGAAGGCAGTAGAGTCATAAGGGTTGCAGTTTCCCCTGCCATGCCTACATGAGGTGGGTTGTGATGGAAAGTCACCCTAGCAGAAATAACAGAAATTCAAAACTGCTCTCCAGCAAATACTTTCACTCTAAAGCCAGAAGAGGAAGGAGCCCCCACTACAGTTCTTAGCTATTCTTGTGGATGGGATAAAGCCCAAATCAAAATTAAGAAAAGATGCAATTTTTTCTAATTGTTCTTTTATTCTTCAATGTTATGGATAGAAATAGGTCCAAAGTAATACCAAGTTTTCTAACTTCTGTATGCAGACAGTGATATAGAACTAGGTTCAGTTCTCACATGGAACCAATTGTTTGCAAACTTTTCAGTTTTCATGCTCATGAACTATTTCCATTAGTTTAATTATCTACACATTTTCAAATAAAAGAATCAGTCTTCATTATTTTAATTTTAATTATGTTAAATAATTGTGATATTACATAATAATCAAAATAATGAACTTAGTTATTAACTCACATTCACTGTTCTACTATTTTTGTTGCAAAACTGAAGAAAATGGACAGATTTTCATTACATGTTTTCCTTCCTATCGAGTCATTCATATTATCATAGTCTCTCTGTCTCTGTCTCACTCTCTTATGCACACACATACACATACATCTACACACGGACATGTACAAAGATATGCATACACACTTGTAGAGTTCTCTGAATCCAAGGAGCACATTCATCATAGGCAACTGAGATTTTTAGTAAACAAGATGTTTCTTTTATTTTTATTACATCAGAGAAAATATCTTGACTATATACAGTTATCAAATGTGCAGTGAGAAAACTCAATTATATTTTTAGTACAAATATAGTTAGTATAATTATATTAGTTGGAAAGTTGTTAGGGACTTTAGATTTTAAATGAAAACTGTATACATCATTTCCAGTTTGCCTTTTCTATAGAGCACTAGGATCTAAGCAATAGTGAATCTCTAGCAGAGACATTTTTATTAATTTTTTCATTTTTATTTATTTACTTTTTAAAGACAGTATTTCTGTATGTAACATTGGTTGTTCTGGAAGTCAGTTTGTAGACCAGGCTGGCCTGGATCTCAGAGATCTGCCTGTCTCTTCCTCTTGAGTGATAGGATTAAAAGTGTGTGCCACCACCACCTGGCTTTCATGGTCATTTGTAAATAGCAAAACATAAGACAATTGTCTAGACTCCATAAAAGCAGTACATATTTAATTTTAAAACAAACGACAAAATATTGCATAGCATTTATGAATACAAGGAAAATACATATAATCAACAATTAATAGTTATGTGAAGGAATATATTAACTTGGAGAATAGTGAGTTTAGTATACTTGCCACTTGAAAAGTATAT
The DNA here is from genome assembly GCA_030556225.1 of Cricetiscus sungorus. NCBI lineage: Eukaryota > Metazoa > Chordata > Mammalia > Rodentia > Cricetidae > Cricetiscus > Cricetiscus sungorus. The sequence continues at coordinate 39,308,071 of JANBXA010000726.1, forward strand.
ATAATCATTACTACACACACACACTCCATCTGGAAGAATTTCCATTACACTTAATTATAAGTTAGTTTGGGGAATGAAAATAAGAACACACACACACTAGCAAGCTCATTATAGATCAGAGCACAGATACCACCGAAGTCTAACTTGGTGAACCAGTGAGTTTCATTGTTATTACTTACAGGAACATAATAGAAAGGTAACTACAGGAACAGACAACATAAAGACAGCTACATCACCAAAGCTTACCCCAGTGTGGGTACCAGCTCACTAAAGCTAGGAAATTAGAGCACTCTGCATAGCCTGCAGGCAACTCAATAGGTTGGAGAGCATCTTTCCAGGTGACTCAGTTCTTTTAAATCTCTTCCAGGCAGCTTGGCTGGTTTCTGTTTCTAAGCTCCTTGCCTGGTCTCAGTCTTCTTTACAACTTGCTTCATCTGATAGTAACCCTTAACAGTCTATACTATTGATATATTCTTTAGGATGGATATGCCTAGTGAATCTGATCAGTTTCAATGACTTTCTGAAGCTACTTTCAATTGTTTACTTTCAGCCTTAACCAGCTTCCCTGTAAGATGGACTGCTTCTTTTTAATCCTTACTAGAATATTTTTTATTCAAAATTAGTTATATCCACAAATGAAAACCTAGCAGATACAGAGGGGGCACTATATCTTCTCATTCATGTGGAATTATTAAAGGCATCATTATCATTCTTATCATCATCATTATTATTATTTAAGACAAGGCCTCACTATATAACTCTGGCTGGCCTAAAACCTACTGTATGGACCAGGATGGCCTTAAACTCAAAGTGATCTCCCTGCTTCTGGCTGCCAAGTTCTGGGATTAAAGGTATGCACCACTATACCCCAATTATAGAGCATCACTGACAAGTCAATGTAAAGGCACACAGGTTTCATGTTAAATTTAATTCTCTGATATTGCTATAACAATGGCTTGCTCCTATTGGTAACTACAAAGCCAACAAATAAAACCAGAAGATAAAGAATAATGGATAGCTTATTGTGTACAGCAGGAAAGGAAAGGCAGAAGTTCCCCTGCAAACACTGTCCTGTTTGAATAATGAACCCAGGTTTTATTTGGAGAGTCCATATATAAGAAACACATTAGGCACAGGAATATTCCAGAGAAAGCTCAGTTTAAGGTGTGCATGACCAAATTTAGCAGGCTCATCTTACTAGCTATACTACAGAACATTCAGTTTAAAAAATATTTTACTGAGCATGCTCAATTTCAGCTGTAAATGACAGGGCATGCTAAGTTTAAGATGTTTGAGTATATTAAGTTCTAGCCCAGATAGAAAAATGGTGAGCATGTGCTTAGTTTATGGTATCATAGTGTTAATGAACACAACACAACTGGTCTTCCCAGTGAGAAATCACTCTGTTCACGTAGAGATTGACAAAGATAAAGGTCTTCAATAGAGCTTGTTCAGCTCTGGCTAATACACAAAGAGAAGCCAGCCTTGAATAGAAGATTTCACTAACTCATACATTCCTTAGGCTTATGCACTTCACAAACACTGAAGATGGACTATTTCAATCTCAGAGGAAATTGCTATACAATATCAAGTGCCAAAAAAGAAGATACATTTTCTTTAGTGTTAACATATAATTTAAAGCTAATTTAATTTGAACTATAAAATCTTTAAATATTTGAAAATTAAGTAACACGCTTTTATATAATTTTAGTTTAAAGAAGAGACCTCATAAGGAATATGATATATTCAAATCTTTAAATATTTGAAAATTAAGTAAAACACTTTTATATAATTTTAGTTCAAAGAAGAGACCTCAGCAGGAATATGATATATTCTGAATTAATAAAAATGAAAACACAATCTATCAAAAATTTTACTATGCTGCTAAGGTGATTATGCTTAAAGATAAATGCCTTCCTCAGTAATGTGGAAGGACTAAATTCCAAGATATAAGTTTTATCTTAAGAAATGAGAAACAAACAAATTTACTGCAAAGAAAATACAAAAAAGAATGGAGCAACATCAAATAAGTAACAAAGATCAATAAATCTAACAAATCTCTAAATAAATCAAAATACTCAAAAATATATGTTAGAAATAAAAAGGATTTCCAGAACTTATAGAAAATGAATAATACTAAATGATTATGTACAATTACTTGTCAATAAATTTAAAAGTTAGTTGAGATAGATATATCATTTCAGATGATACAAAGTACCAAATCTGACTTAAAAGGGAAGAGAAATACATAGTCATTGATCTAATTTTTTAAAAATCAATGCATCAAATTGTTGATGTCCAAGAAACAGAATTCTGAGTCCAAATAATTGCTGGTGTCAATACTATTTATTATTTGAAGATGAAAAATGCCTTTCAAGAATGCAGAACTCTCAAGTCATTGTATGAAGCCAGTGCCATCCTCATATAACCAAAAAATTAACTAGACATAATTTTCATGAATAAGACACAAGAATACTCAGCAAAACTAAACAAGAAACCAGCATACCAACCCAGACCCCCTGAACGTGGGTGCTAGTTAGGAAAACTGGGCAGTCTATGGGGCTTCTGGTAGTAGATCAGTATTTATCTCTAGTATATGAATGGACTTTGGGAGCCCATTCCATATAGAGGGATGCTCTCTCAGCCTAGACACATGGGGGAAAGCCCAGGCCCTGCTCCAAATGATATGGCAGACTTTGAAGATTCCCCTTGGAAGACCTCACCCTCCCTTGGGAACAGAAAGGAGATGGGATGGGGATTGGTAATGGAACAGGGGAGGAGGGGAGGGGGAGGGAACTTGGACTGACATATAAAACAAGCTTGTTGCAAATTTAAATTAAAAATCTATGCAAGAAGCAACAAAATATTTTGTGGCAAATTATCAGATGAATGATTATCATAATGAAAGAAGTTGGGGGCCTTTACCATTTATTTCTTTAAAGGAGATTAACTTGTTTACTCAAATTCATTCTATTAACACAACAAAGGAGAAAATATCTCATCTTAACAGTAATCGAAGCAGAATTGGGTCTCAATTCATAAAAGTATCTCTCAGCAAATAACTCATGAATATGGATGAAGAATATATGGCCATTTTTATTTTTTTATAGGTTGTAATGTTTCCAAATGAAACCTTGATTAAACATATTGCACTTGTCCTCCTAGAGACAAACTTTCATATTAAATTTTTGTTTCCTGCATGAGAATCATTTCCTATTTCTTTCTCATCTACCTAGCTATTCTGTGTCAATTGTTACAAAAGTCTTCATTTAACACTATTCCCATGAAAAATAAGATATCTACCACTCTGTGACAAAAATCATCAGTCATTTAACTTGCTGCACCAAACTGCCACCTTAGTGGTATACATTTGGGAAAGTTTATGTTGATTGCTAACTTGATGAGATTGACACTCATTATCTGATATGTCTGTGTGCTGTTTTCTACCCTAAATGCAGGCAATAGCACAATTGTATGGGTTGATTCCTAGACAAAATATAAGGGAGAACATAAGCTGTGTGCTAGCTTCTCACTCTGCTTGTTGACTACAAATGCAAGCTCAAGCTCCTGATGCCATGACTTCCCCACTATGACAGACTATGTCCCCAGAGTAAACCAAAATAAATCCAACATTGGGAAATTAATAAATACAACACTTCTAGGCACATACACCACACACATTGCCATCTCTATTTACTCTCACTATGCCCTTTCCCATGACAGTCCTCCTGCCTCTTTCCAGCCCTTTCTGATTTTTTGGGGGGTGCAGAGACTTGCTTTCAAGTTCCTAATCTTCTGTAGAATGTCCACCACTGACCTTACCCTTGTCTAACTCTCACTTTTTTAGAGTCCTATGCTACATAAATTTAATACTGAATTAGATTTTCTTGTGTTTTTCTCCTGGAGTTTCATGGGTGGCATATTTCAGTAAGAGTATTTACCTCCAGTTAACAGCATCTGTTTGATTATTTTTCTACATTTGATTTTTCAGTGACTACGGGTGCTTTGTCTACATGTATGTTTATGCACTTTGCACATACTGGAGTCCAAGGCCAGAAGAGGTCACCAGATGCCCCTAGAACAGGAATAGTTAGTTACACATGGCTGTGAACCACCATGTGGGTACTGGGAATTGAACTCAGTCCTCAGGAAGACTGAGCATTACTTTTAACTTCTGAACCATCTCTTCTGGTCTAAGATATGCTATTTTTGATTTACACTTTAAGCATATTTATAGGAAAATCTATTTGTCTATAAATGTGAAAATACATCAGAACTTCTATTTCAATTTTAATCATCGTTAGTGCACATTTTGAACACCATAATGTTCTGAATTATTACTTACTATCATTTTACAGTAATATTTTAGAATATGGACATGATCTAAATACCAATATCATCTTGATAGCTATATATTATTCCATTAGGTTACTATAAATTTATTAGCCATTCATTTATCTCTATAAGATTAAGTATTTTTCACTCAATGAGCTTTCCTTCCTCCCACGCACTAGGGCTAATAGAACACTTCATGCTCAGTAAGAAATTTTAATATATTATACCTGTGGCCATATAAAACCCAATAAATAATAACTCCAAAATTATTTCTCTTTCATCTTCTCCAGTAAGCATTTCATTGAATGTGATCCAGGCCACATGTTCTGACTAATATGACTAATCTTCTGCCTACTCTCAACTTGCTCTAAACTTGGTCTTTCACTCCAAACTTTGTCTTGCAGTACTTCCAGTGACCTAGACAATCATTTCCACACCACATTTCTTTCCCTCAAAGATCTAATTTCCAAAAGAAAACTCTCCCAAATGAAAGAAATAAAAGTACTCAAGTACCAAGTATTAAAATGCCCCTTTAAACTAAAGCACAGATGGATGTGTGGAGTTTTTCTCCTTGATCTTAGTTCATTACAATAAGGGGAAATTGAGTTGCTTCTTGTTGATACCCTACATCATCATCTAATATTCTACAGTTAAGTGAAGTGGTATGAATATTCTTAAACCAGCTTTCCTGGCTGGCATGTTTGAAACAAAACATCATCTTTTTGCAAAGAACTCAAAGATAGGATACTTGATATTATTCAGAATTACATAACAATATGCTTCACAAGAGAAGTTACACTGTTTACACTTAGAAGAGACTTGAGAAACTCTCTGGCTTATGTTAGTTCATATAACCTCTATTTCTGCCTTTATTGGTTACTTTTACTTATCTAACTAATAATTTTAAAGGTCATACATTTATAGTGAAAACAAACAGCTATCCACTCATCAACAAACAGAAAATTAGATATCATAAATCGCAAATATAGTAATTTTCTTACTACATAGAGTTGAATGATTTCATGTAAGTCTATCAAAAAAATGTATCTGTAAGTACCTGGTGTGTACCAGTAGGTCTTCATATCCACCTCACTGCTAGCAACTACAGTTTTCTTTACTGATTCAAGTATTTTGGTACCTTTACAATTTTATTTCCAATTGCAGATCACAGAAAAGTTGATTACTGTGGTCATCCTTTAGAAGAACTGACTGCATGATGACCCAGTTTTGGTACAAACTGAAACACACAGTCCTGTAATACTGATGCTTTATCCTCCGATCTAGACATCCATGCTAGAGGAACTGATGAGCAACAACTGTGCAACACAGCTTGCAATTTTGTACAGTGGCAACAAAAACAGCAGCAAGGGCAGCATCAAAAATCTGAGACAATGTAAGGGGAAAGCCTCATGTTCCAAATGCCAACATCCACATGTACTCTGCAAACATCATTTATCAAGTTATAAAAACAAGCATATAAGAAGACTTTGTGTGGCCCATTTGTGAGGGAGAATAATATCTCCAATGAATACTACTAAAATTTAGTTTTAGGCACATATTTTCTCTACTGGAAAAGGAAACAGGCATTTTTGCCATTGATTGTTGTCAAGATATTTGCCAATGTCTTGCCATAAAGCTGTAAGCAAAGGAAACCAATTTTAATAGAGTATACATTCCAAATAACCTTATCCATATCCAAGATTTAGAAAATAATAACACTAATTGGCATCACAAATATAGTGTGGAGAAGGTAACAAACTCATATTTGGCCAACCAGTTTCAGTACTGTTATTTCCTGTGCAAGTTGGAAATGCCCCCTATGACATAGAAACACAGTCAGGGCTGTTGTTGTTATTGTTGCTGTTGTTGTTGTTTCCTAAAATCATTCTAGGCAGTGAAATTTGCACCTATATGTTCTCAGAGTAAACTTGTGTTTTACAACTAGTTCAATCATAGAGCACTTGCCAAATGTGCATGAGGCACTCACTGGATTCAATACCCTGCACTGCAAAACAAAACAATAAAAAAACTTTCAACTGTTAAATCATTTCTTCCCATTTGGCAAGTACAGAAATAGAAAGTTTTACCCCTTGGCCTTTTGTCAGATGCATAAGACATGCCCGTGGCATAAGAACTGAAAGATGTTCAGTAAGAGAGATCCCTGTCTAGAATGAACCACATTGAAATGATTAGAACTTCCCAGGGGGAGCTAAGCAGCCATAAATGTTAGTGAAGAGAGGACATAACCATTCTACTGTTTTCAACGCCTGGATCACTTAGTTAACAAAAGCAAAGGACATCGTAAACTACATGAAGCAAAGTTGAGTACTAATGATTTATGAAGCATTCTTCAATATTCTTCAAAGATAATGCAAATCAAATAGAACTATTATTATTAGAATAAAAATATGTCTATTTCCTCCACATAATAATAATAACAGTAATAATAACATGTTATTATTATAATCAGTAACAACATGTTACTGATACAATGGAAGATTTTGATGGGAGTGACTACACAGAGGGAAGTGTAAGAACTGCTCCCCCATTTTCATCACCTATGGCTCACTTAGCATTCCTTATTCATTTTATAACCAATTTTACTGTATTATGAAATTAAACATTAAACAAATATATAAACAAATCTATGCAGACAATCACAAGCCTACATTCACCTATGAGAATCTCCTGTCTGCTCTCTGTACAGGAAGACAGAAGAGGAATAACACTGTTCATTCAAAATACTGCCCAGCTCTACAGGAAGTTTTTCCTCTGGTGTCAGCTTTGGCACTGTGCCAAAGGAAGCAGCAATATGATATGGCAACGAGAGACTGAAAGCAATCAAAAACCCCAAGTGCCCCCACTTTAAGTAAATAATTTCCTGTATAATGTTTCTTTAAAAAAGACAATCGCACTTGACCTCACTGAGTCAAGAAAGCTAAGAGTCCCAGGAAACCACAAATAACCTCACTCTGAACAAGTGAAAACAAAGAAGTAAAACATTAAGAAGTTGGTCTATGAATGTCACCTGTATATCAATAACCTTCTCTATATAGAGACGCTTTAATAGTCTGTCTCTTCATGAATAAAGAAACCAAAACGTTAACACCTTATTTTGTCTGTTTGACTTTTAGTGTGAGTTTTACGAATTATGTGATCACAATGTAGATGGCTTTTAAAACATTTAGCTCATTTTCCCCCTTCAGGTTGTGCTACAAACATTATGACATAAATGATTGTGGAAAATAGGATCTGGTCCAACAGGTTACATTTGCTAGTAAGTAATCACTCCGAGGGGTTTATTTCAGCAATGATCAATCTGAACCAAGAGTGAATGTGAAAATGTAATGTGAAATGTGAAGCAAGGAAAGGCATCCATAAATGATGAGACAAGTTAGAGAGATGATAGATAAAACCTTACACACAAATAAAGCATAAGCGAGATCCTAATTATTCTAATGAGGTATACACAGGAGTTTATAAGAGGAAGATATGCCAGTGTGGTGCTCAACCATTATTATAGAAGAATTATTCAGACTTCAGTATTGTTCTTTTATTTTATTCCTCTAGCCAATGTTTGGAATACTTATTAATAAGCTACTAACTGAAGAACACCATATATTAGTTTCTTTGATTGTCAAGTACATTTTAACCTCAGAACATGAACACTAAACTCTGAGCCCAATTCAGGAAATACTGTTTTGAAAAATTATCATGCACTCTATTGCTGTGTTTTTAGACTTAATGATAGTAAAGTACATGAATTTAATGAAAATAATGGAATTAGAAATTAGTGGAAAACCTTGACTTGATCTTTTGTTTTTATATAATAATGCATTCTTCAATGCCTTAGTAGAATGATTATATTCAGAAAATCAATTGTTAAAACCTCATTCATGCTTTGTAATTATAACTAGGATATGTAATCAAAACTGAAAGACACATTTCCATGTGTTATTAAACAATGATTAAGTTTTGATTGAAATATCTACTGAGGACAGCTAATCACTTAGTATAATCATGATTGGCTGCTAGACAGCCATGTTCTAGGAATAGGTGTTCCTACTCAAGAAAATTTCTCTTCAGGAAATTACTATAATTTGAAACTGAATGTTTTAAATGTCTTCCTATTAGGGATTCTGTATATATCGGGAGACTTAAAGCTCACTGGTGTTTTTTCCCAAAGCATCTCTTTAAAGTATATTGCTGCACAATCAATTAGGAGGAAAAGAATATGTATTTTTTAAAAAGATTTCTGCTGTTCTGATTTATAAATTTTTGCTCCCAGGTGGTTACTCACCAGCAAATGTAACCAACTCTAAATAGCCCTTTCATATTGTCTGTCCTCAGAGACTATACTGGTCATTGAATTTTAACAAATTCCACAGGTTTCCCAACATTTTCTCAGTGGTAGGCAACAAACTTCATTTTTATTTTGGCTACTTTCCAGTAGAGCAAGAATGAAAGCACTTTGATTTAAAGACATACCTAGTTAAAGTCATGGGTATCCTATGAATATTCACAGAAACCACACATTTTGACCATATAGCACAAAGTTGACAGCAGCTTACCAGAATTTCTTTTTGATACCATCTTCAAATTTGTACTGACTGCAGAACAGACCACCAGAGCCAGAAGAAGTGGCAGCTTCATTGTTCACGCTCCTTGGTAGCTGAAACACAAAAGAAAAGAAAGTCAAGTTTGAGCTATATACACACATTTGCCTCAATGAAAGAAACCACATCTATAAATTGATGTGCTAATCTGAAAATCCAAAATCCAAAATATTTTGAAACACCATTCAGGATGTTCACCTTGTAAAGTCTACAGAAGTATTCAAAAAGTCTAAGAGATACCTAAATTTCTAGTGTATTTTTCAAATATTCATTGCAGAAATGATAATCTACTGACAGGGGGCTGTATTTTTATAGAAATGGAAGAACATTTGAAGGCACAGAGTTAAATCATGCAACAACTCCCAGGATAAAATTTCTTAATGGCTTCAACTAGAGGAAAGGTAAAACTGAATTCTGTCCTTTTGGCCTTGGAGGGCATGAGGATGGGCTCCTTGGTTATGACCTAATTACTAGGATCATCTTATTGGATTATTTGAGATCAGTAATCTCTCATGCCATTTGTACCTAGCCTTCATCCTAAGCTACTACTCCCTCATCTTCATGAAGTTAATTTCCAACTACCCAACAGGTGTCAGATTCAAAGCCTTCACCAGATTAATTGTTGAAACTCTGATTATCTTACTCTCTTTCTCCTTTGCTTTTTCTTTTTCTCTCCTTCCCATGAATGGGTCTCCCATCTGTTCTTCATACCCCAGGGTCCAGAAAAAATGCCCTAAATGACTGTCTACCTTCTTCATTAGAATCATCAGAACATATAGCTCTTTTTTTATTTATGTGACAGGATGACATTTACAAAGCAGTGACACCCACATCCAAAAATGAACAGCACCAAGTCTTAAGCATTTGGAATGAAAGGATTCAAAAATGAAACAAACATCAGCTACTGTATGAAGGCTCATAATGTAGTCATCAATCTCATTATTTGGAAAGGGCATTTAAGGTAGCCTCTCCACTATTGCTTAGATTGTTAGTTGGGGTCATCCTTGTAGGATTCTGGACATTTCCCTAGTGCCAGATTTCTCTTTAAACCTATAATGGCTCCCTCTATTATGGTATCTCTTTTCTTGCTCTCCTCTCTATTCTTTCCCTGACTCCAGCATAAGACTTACCCAGACCTCCTGAATGTGGGTAATAGTTAGGAGGACTGGGAAGTCTATGGGACCTCTGGTAGTGGATCAGTATTTATTCCAATACAAATTGACTTTGCAAGCACATTCCACATAGAGGGATACTTTCCCAGCCTAGACACACGGGGGAGGGTCTGGGCCCTGCTCCAAATGATATGACAGACTTTGAAGATTCCCCCATGGAAGGCCTCACCCTTCCTGGGGAGCAGAAAGGGGATGGGATGAGGGTTGGGAGGGGAACAGAGGAGGAGGGGGTTGAGGCAACTGGGATTAACATGAAAAACAAGTTTGTTTCAAATTTAAATAAAAATATTTTCATAAAAAAGAAAAATAAAAGGTGAACTTGGAAATGGAATTCTCTCCAGCACCATCAAGAGATATTTTGAAAAAAGAAAAATCAAAACCTTTGTATGGTTTTGCCCCAAGTGAGCTAAGGATTTTCAGTTGATTTTGAAGCATGAGAAGAGGAGAGGCAGTGTGCCACACAGGGTTTATTATCAAGCCAGGATAGATGATGACAACGAAGGTTGAAAAGATCCCCTGGAAGAAAACCAGTATTGAAAGACAGGAAGAGCTTCTAGGTAACATTTAATGATGCAGAATATTGTTTTGAGGTTTATTCTTTTATATTGATCTGTACCGGAAGGAACCAAACCTTACCCATTTCTAAAAGTATCAGAGTGATATCAAGTACTGGGTGGGATACTCTATTCCCTGAATTCCTTTCAAAATCTATTTGATGAAGAAAATTCCTAAAATTTCCAGTGTGGCCACCCACTCAGCAAGCCAACATAGCTAGCTCTTTGTTATTATGATGCTCTTGACTAATCAATAAACAAAGAGGCCAGAGACGAAGTGGATTACCTATGAATGCAGACAAGAGCTCACCCGTCCTGATTATCATATATTCTGGACTTTTTTATTTTAATGTTTATAAAAATGTTTTATTTTTATTGTATTTTTATTTAAATTTGAAACAAGTTTGTTTTACATGTCAATCCCAGTTCCCTAACCATCCCCTTCTCCCCTGTCCTCCTCCCAACCCCCATTCCATCCCTTTCTGCTCCCCAGGGATGAAGCCTTACATGGGGGATCTTCAAAGTCTGTCATATCATTTCGAGCAGAGTCTAGGCCCTCCCCCGTGTGTCTAGGCTGAGAGAGTATCCCTCTATGTGGAATGGGCTCCCAAAGATATTCCTATACTAGGGATAAATACTGAACTTCCCAGGCCTCCTAACACCCATGTTCAGGTGGTCTGGGTCTGTTCTATTCTGGCTTTCCAGCTATCAGACTGAGGTCCATGAGTTCTGCCTTGTTCAGGTCAGCTGTTTCTGTGTGTTTCTCCAGCCTGGTCTTGACTCCTTTGCTCATTACTCCTCCCTCTCTGTACTGTGTTCCAGGAGTTTAGCTGTGGGTGTCTGCTTCTGCTTCCTTCAGCTACTGGATGAAGGCTCTAGGTAGTCATCAATCTCATTATCATGGAAAGGGCATTTAAGGAATCCTTTCCACTGTTGCTCAGATTGTTAGTTGTGTTCATCCTTGTAGGTCTCTGGATATTTCCCTAGTGTCAGACTTCTCTTAAAACCTATAATGGGTGCCTCTATTATGGCACCTCTTTTCGTGCTCTCCTCTATTCTTCCCCTGACTCAATCTTCCTGCTTCTCATGTCCTCCTCTCTCCTCCTCTTCTCCCATTCTCTTTCTCCTAACTCTCTCTCCCCTTCCCATGATCCCAATTTGCTCAGGAGATCTTGTCACTTTTCCTTTCTGTGGGAGACAATGTATGTCTCTCTTAGGGTCTTTCTTGTTTCATAACTTTTCTGGAAGTGTGAATTGTAGGTTGGTATTCCTCTGTTCTATGTCTAAAACCCATATATGAGTGAGTACATAATATGTTTGTTTTTTTTATGACTGGGTTACTTCACTCAGGATGTTTTCTTCTAGTCCCATCATCTTTAGCAATCAGGGAAATGTAAATCAAAATAACTCTGATATATCATCTTATTCCTGTCACAATGGTTAAAATAAAAAACACCAAACACAATTTATGTTGGAGAGGATGTGGAGAAAGGGCAACTCTCCTCCACTGCTGTTTAGAGTACAAACTTGTTCAGGCACTTCGGAAATCAATATGGCTGTTCCTCAGGAAAATGGGAAGAAGTCTACCACAAAATCCAGCAATTCCACTCTTAGGCACATACCCAAAAGATGCACATTCATACAGCAAAGGCATCTGTTCTACTATGTTCATAGCAGTATTATTTGTAATAGCCAGAACCTGGAAGCAACCTAAATGCCCCTCAACTGGATAAAGAAAATGTGGTGCATTTACACAATGGAGTACTACTCAGGAGAAGAAAAATACAAGCAAACAACAACAACAAAAATGGGATCTTGAAATTCACATCCCTGACTTCTGCAAAGCTGCTACAGAGGTAAAGAACCCTGGAAGATAGTGTGCTGGAAACTGCCAGATGACAAGGAAATAAACTACTTGCCTGCTCCCAGCACACAGAAGACAAAATTTGCATTCAAATGCTCAAGTTGGAGTCAGTAGACTACTCTTGCCAAAAGCCAGGTGTGTGTACAGGAAAGGAAGGTAATAGCATGGTACCAACTCACAGTCTGACATTCCAATGCCCAATGGAGATATTTGGGGAAGCCTCTAATCACCAAGCTATCACAACAACTGTCTGTTTATTCAGTGCCAAAAACAGCCAGAAAAGCAATTATGGCCAGTCAAAGGGAAGAGATACACAGTAACAAATGTCTCCTTTTCCCCATTGCTCTTTCCCAGACCCTGTCTTTCTGAGACAACACCAAAGAAGGGATGAGGTTATCCAGAAAAGGAAGGAAATACCATACACATCCAAAAACTCCTAGATGCGCAAATCTTTTATTTACTCTGATGGTGATAAAATGGATTATATTGCTATCAGACAGTGGTTTGGAGCTAATAAAGACCAAGACCCTAGAGTGAGAATGGGGCTTATCTAACATTTTAAAAAGTTACAGAATCAAACTGACATGTTTACCAGTATTCTGTTTCTCAGAGGGCAAACATAAGCTGAATAAAGCATAGCAAGTGATACCTAATGGGGAAGTAATAGTCTTTCACATTTATAATTGAAGAACTTGAAACATTTAATGATTAAGTTATATTTACTCATTTTTTTCTTGATCATCTTCTTACCCGTTATTATGTGGCCTTCACAAGGGAAGCCACTTAGTCATTACCTATTGTACCTTCATCCCTTAATATAGACCTTGACACATAACTGATGACCAATCATACTTTAACAAATAGAACACAAGCCCTTTATAGACTGATATTAAGTGTTCAAGATTTCAAATGAACAAAACCTTTCAAAGACATTATTCATTTGTTTAAAATAAAATATCTTTTATCTGAATATACTCCTCCACATATGATCTATAGCATATTTTCTATTTCCATGAATCCTGAGACTTCCCTATAAATGCCCTCTTGTCCACTCTAAAATTGTTCTTCAGAAGTCTTTCTAATTTTATTTTAATCTGCCATTGGATTTTCAGCTATAAATGAAGCATGACCAGCATAGAAGGTAAACAATAAATGCTACATTAGTCATGTGTAACAGTGGCTCTTAATCACTTTTACGAGTTTTAAGTTCAGCTCCCTCACTCTTTGGTATCCTCCATTAAGAAGTGGCAACTCAGACCTTGGTGTGTGCTTCGTTTGCATGCCTTTCCTTGATGTTCCAACTCCCATGCATCATTTTCAAATCAACCTCCTGCAACTTAACCCTTGTCTTAAGGGTCTTCATTTTGAGGAATCCAAAAAAAATTCTGACAAAAAAACAAAATTCTAAGTGTTGAATACATACTTCATTCTCCATTGGTCATGGCAATAAAATTTCCAGCTCAGAAGAGGATATTAGCTTTAAAACTTCAAACTTTTCCAGGACCTCATGGCTACTCTAGCTTCTCTGCCTTAACTTCCTATTCAAAACTTCCACAATCCCTAGTGACTTTGACAAAAACAATTGCCTCATATTTGATTTAACTCCCCCTGCAGTGCTCAGTCTTGTTTTTTGCTTTACTAGTTTAATCATGCTGATTAATTTTTTAACACTTAGCCATGCTATCATACTCCAAAGCTATTATAACTATAATGTATCTTCACTGTTTCTATCTTAAAGCTATCTGAAAGTTCCATTAACTTTCCCAGAAAGGACTACGTAATGACTTTGATATCTTAAAATTAGTGGAACACAATGATTACTGAGAAGGATCTTTAAGAATCCATTTACCAAATGCTCATGTGCTTAAGTTGTCAAAATATATACACTATGTCCAGTAACTGATAACTCAGTCTTTAGAAACAGCCTGGAAATATTTCTACCTATCATAATTAATCATTATCTGTTCTTGGTTGAAGAAAATAATATTTGACTTTATCTAGATAAATTATTACTGGAATATAAATTAATCCCATAATTATTTCATACATTCAGTATTTTTTCATTTCTCATTTAAGATCAATGAAGATGAGAAGAACTGACATATATACTTATTAAATGTATTTAACAACCCTGTTCCAAGAACTTTTGACAAACTGTATTTTATACTTGTAATTTATTGTGTATTGTGTATAATACATTTGTGTATTTCAGACATATATTACTAGTCTGTTATATAGTATTGAGATCTTTCAAAAATTCATTGTGGCATTATTATCATGATTTTAATTTTCAAGAACATAACACAAGATCATGACATTAGGACATCACAGCAAAGGGGTTGACATTGAGTTTGTATAATCAAAGACAGATGTTTTAATAAGTAAGAGATTATTTCCCTAGACTTTAAATGATACACCAAGTCATAACATGATAAACTTTGTCTCCTGAGCATTAAGGAGGTAAATTTCCACTGTAGAGATGCAAAAGTTAATACAGTACTTATTTAAATAGAAGCCAGTAAAGATTAGACTACATATATTAAATTGCAAGGGAAAAGAAAGTAAGAGAAGTAGTTTGCAGCATGTTCAACAGATGATTTAGATTTCCAATTGGAAGAGAAAAGCTGCCAAACTGCCAATTCAAACAGTCAAAGAGAAAGGCCAGTGTAATCAATCAATCTCCTATCAGTGCTCATCTGCAGCAGCAGTCAGCTTAAAATATCATCATTGATCAAGAAATATCTTAAGACTGACCAGTGGGCTCCAAACATACAGTTCCACACATCTGTTTAAATAATAAAAGTGTCAGAATCAGCTTGAGCTTTCCTATGGAAATCTTGGGTTTATTGCATTATAACTTTCCTCTTGGTGATTTTACAACCAGCTTACTGTTGTGTGAAGAAAGTGTATAGGTGCATGCATAATATCTACTATGATAGCAATTTTGCTGCTATTCAATTATTTAGACATTACCTTTCCCCAAAAAATAGTCTGTTTTACCATTGTCATAAATATGCAATAGTTCTTGTGCTTGTAGTTGATATTCCCTCCAAAGAGCTTTGTGTTTATTGATCCCTGGGGTTGGCACACAATCCCTGTCCCCCAAAGATCATGTGCAAAATTGTGAAGAAGAAAGCTGATAGGACAATGGCTAATGAATCCATTAGTATTCCTTTCTTTGGAGCACCAAATTCTGATATAAGTAGTACTCTCTTGACTAGAGAGTCTTCAAAAATGTAATTGAACTAAAGCTTTTGATAGTTGATGGCAATGATGATGTTATTCTCAGGTGACATTTGGATATAGTTTGCAAATTGCCTTCTGCACTTTCTTCTCTTCCTGCTTAAAGTGCCAGACACATTGGGTTGGTAGTTTGTGATTATATTGTACTTCTAAACAAGCTTAATTTATGGATATATGTAGACTGAAAACACCATCCAGTTGCAGAGAACACATATTATTTCTCATAATATTATTACCATCAGGGAAATTTTAGCATCATCACAATATTTGTCCATCGTGTATCCATAAATATGGATCACACCTACATATATACAAATAAACAAAGCAGTTAAATAATTTAAAAACTCATTATCTCAATCTCTGACACCTTGTAATTCTGTTGTTAGCTACAATGAAATCTAATGATCACGAAGATAGTCGTAATGTCCTATTGGATATCTAATTAGAAAGCAAAGATGCAGCAATATTCATAAAGTTCTATTGATAGGAAGGAAAGTTGGTTTTTAATAAGACTTAAACTGACAAGACCACAACACTTGTGTAATTCAACTTTCAACTAACCATGCAAAGTTTTATTCACTATATCTCTATCTATTCTAACGTCAAACACATTCATTCATATGAAAATAGCTGCATGAAGTGTCAGCTGACTCTGTTGATAGCTCTAGTAGTTGGAAATGGAGGCAAAAAGAGACATGGAGAATAAAACACGCAGAGCCAGAAATACAAATTTAGGAAAACATAGTGACAGGAATAAACACAGATAGGCACAGATGGGAAGAATATATATATATATATATATATATATATATATATATATACATATATATATGTATGTATATATGTATATATATTTGGAGATATTTAGAGATTTTAGAGATATATAAATTTTACAAAAGAGAAAGAAGAAAAAACTAATAAAAATGAAAATCCAAAATGTTGGCAAACGGCACAAATGGTGACAAAGAGGAAGGTAACAGTTACTTAGAGAGAGCAGAAGGGACATTGCTAGCACAAAGAGATGAATACTCACGGACAAAATGATAATAAGGCAACATGTATGGCATAGAACTTCTCTTCAAACAGTAGTGATTACTAGTCTCAGGACTTAACTCTAAGCATAGTCCTCCAAAAATGAAATTTTCACTTCCCTAACACTCCTTTTGAGCTGGAAGTAGTCATGTATTTGTACCTGACAATTAATATAAAACCACAAGTACTGCATGTGAAAGGGATTAGGAATGCTTTAAAGTTGTTCCCATCAGCCTACTTAAAAGTAGAGGGCAAAAGCTCTTACAAAGTGAATCATCGTCACTTTGATTTAGTATTTAAATCCTTCACTGCCCACCATTTTGCTCCATCAAAATAGTATAAATATTCTTCCAAATACATAGCTTACAGTTTAAATACTAAATATGATATTATTATACAGCACTTGGGAAGGCAATATGGTAATATTTGGCACACTTTAACTAGTACTTAGAAATTTTTCTCAAAAACTACTGAAGAATTCCAAACGTATATGCATTGAAATACATGCATGAGGAAGATCAGTACATGTGCAATGAAAGTCTAGGAACAAATAAAACATCTTTTTCATGGCACTGAAAAGAACATATCCATATTGGTGAATTACTGAGGTAAAAGTATCCATAGAAATAAATAAATCTATAAGATATATAAAAAAGGTGATCTAACAATATGTTTGTATGAAATTTCATTGGTAAAGATTTAGGATATTTAACAGTGTAAATTTAGGTATGCAAGGTTATAAAGTACAATGTTGAGGGGCAAATTTTATGTTTTATTCACTATTCAACATTGGCAACCATTAATTCTGAACTGTGAATATTTTAATTAATTTATTTATTTTACATCCTGACCATAGTTTCCCTTTTCTCCTTTCCTCCCATTCTCCACCACCCTTCCCTTCTACCCTCACCCCAAACCACTTCTCTCATTCTATTCAGAAATATCCAGGCCTCCCATGGGTACCAACACAGCATAGCATATCAAGCTGCAGAAAGACTAAGCACCTCCCCTTGTGTTAAGGCTGAGAAAGGCAATCCAGTATGAGGAATAGGTTTCCAAGGGTCAGCCAAAGTGTTAGAGACACTGCACTGCCTGCTTCAAGTGTTATGAGTCCAACAAGTAGACCAAACTACACAACTGTCAAATGTATGTAGAGGGCCTAAGTTGGTCCTGTACAGGATCTCTGGTTATTGCTTCAGACTCTGGGAGTTCCTAGTAACCAGGTGAGTTGTTTCTGTGGATTTTCTTGTGATGTCCTTGACTCCTCTGGCTCCTACAATCCTTCTTCCCTCTCTTTAGTAGGATTCTTCAAGCTCTGCCTAATGTTCAGGTACGGGTCTGCATGAGTTTCCATCATTTACTGGATAAAGCCTCTCTGATGACAATTTGGGTAGTCACCAATCTGATCACAGAAGATGGTCAGTTCATGCTATGTATTGCTAGGCTCCTCCCCAAATATTTATGACTCTTTGACTTTAGGCGTTTATTGTACTTTGTGGCCATTGTGAAAGGTAAGGCCATGCAACTGGCTCTGGTCAACTACATGTGAGTAAAAGTTCTTGCTCACAGTTATGTAACACTTTCAGGTCACACTACTTATTTGTCATTGTGATACTTTCACTGTTATCTTTATGCATCTCTGATGAGTAATGTTTTACATGATGGTTGCTCTATCATCTTGCATTGTATAATGACTAGTCACTGAGTACAGCTTCTGGTCACCATGTTACATTAATGAGAAGTAAAACTACTGCAAAAACACTAAAATTTGGGGGTTGTGACAACATCATAACTTAAATTATTCTGAGATAATTGAAATGCTGTAATCTTACATTGAGGTGAATATTACATTTTCTGAGCATGCCAACTTTGGCAAATTAATATGATGCCTAGGAGAGCAAATAAATATCATCATAGAGAATACATAAGGTAAAGAGAGTATTATATAACAATCTAGATTCAATATGACCATTTTAATCTACTACTCAGGCATATCTCATTTTAGCAACTCTAATTTGTGTTTCTCAGATACTGAAATTTTTATGAATTAGGGCTCTGTGGTAAGCCTTTATACCAATAAAGCACAAGTCAATCATGTCATTTCCCTAACAGTGTGTGTTAATGTTGTGCCCCTGTGTCACATTTTAGCCATTCTCATAATATTTAACTCTTATTATATCAGTTATAGTGATTTGTTATTAGTGACCTGTGATAACAATGTAATTTTTGTGGGGTGCCATGAACTGTTGCCACAGAAGAAAGTTAATTGACAAATTTTCTGGCTGCTATACAAAGCAGTAATTCTTATATATCTTTCTAGGGCCTCCTTATTCCTTGAGACAAATCAATATTGAAAATAAGCCAGATAATTATCTCATGGTGGACTCTCATAATGAAATTCAAACAAAGAGTCCCAAGTCTCTCATTTTAAATAAAAAAACAAAAGTTAGATGTTCTTGCACCAACTATGCAGATTATTAATACAAAGGAAAAGTTCTTAAAGGAGAGTAAGCATGTTATGCCAGTGAATTCCATGAATGATATGACTGTGAAAACTTTTCTTGCTGAAATATAGAGTTTTATGGACTGGAAAGAAGAACATACTGTCACAACATTCCCATAAACCAATGCCTGATTTGTAATGAGGCTCCTGTTATTCAGTTCTATGAAAGCTGCTAGGAATGAAAAAGTTGCATAGAAAAAGTTTGAAGCTCAAAGAGATGAGTCTTAAGATTTGAGTGAAGACATTGTTTCCATAAAGTTAAATTGCAAGATAAAGTAACTAGATGTAGAAAATTATTTAGAAGCAAAAAATCTAGCCAGGACTATGGGAGAAGGAATCTATATTAAACAACAGATTTTTAATGTACATTAAATAAACAACCTTTTATTAGGAAAAGATGCCATGTAGGACTTTACTAGGTGCTCTTACTTTCAAATTTTTTGTTCATTTGGGTTTTTGGTGGTTTTTTTTGTTTGTTTGTTTGTTTGTTCCATACTTGAGGAAGGAAAGGGCTTGCTGCCACACATACAGTCCATCTTCAAGAGAAACCAGGACAAGAGCTAGAGGTAGGAATTGAAGCAGAGAGAATGGCAGAAGGCTGTTTACTGGCTTGCTTCTTCTGACTTGCTCAGATCTTTTTTCTATACTGCCCAGGCCCACCTACCAAGGGAGAACCATGCCCACAGTGGGTTTAGCCCTCCTGCATCAATTTGCAATTAATAAATTGCCCACTAAACATGCCCACAGGCCAATCCACTGAGGGCAATTTCTTAATCAAGGTTTCTTCTTTCCAGTATGTCAGGTTGAAAACTAATGCTAACAATTAGCTATGAGAGGACATCAACATATGGTTCAAGTCTTTAGAAGTCAGTCTGATTTCCCATTAGGAGCTAATGCAGCCAACAATTCTAAGTAGAGGCCAGGGTTAATTTACCATTAGAAAAATCCTTTAGATCCCAAAGAACTCTATACAACTTAATAAAGCCAGAAAAATATCATCTGTTTATAGTATGTTTTAATGAATATTTTGAGGTCACTGTTGAAATATACTTGTAAGAAAAACAAAGATAACCTTTCAAAATTGTATTGGTAATTCCCAAGTCAACTGGTCACCTAAGAGCTCCAAGAAGGTGTGTTAACATGGTCTTTGTGACTGCAACCATAACATTCATCTACAGCGCTTGGATCAAATACTATAGAACACAGATGATAACACTAAAATTTCAATGGATAATGATTCTCTGGTGGATCTAACAAAACAAATGTGTACATCTCCTGGAGAAGATCTATTCTTTTTAGATACTATTATAAACATCAGTGACTCAAGGAAAGGGGACAAAATTAAAGTAGATTAAATGGTCTTCTATAAGAAGGACTTTCAGAGAAGTTGATTCCAACCTTCATGGATAACTGTGGGATTCAGTAATTTAGTGTATGAAGTAACTACAGCTTTGGAGGAAAAAGAGCTAGAATTATAGATGGGTCCTAAAGATGTGATTGAATTGTTACAATCTCATGGTAAACAGGTAAAAGCTGTTTCTTACGAGGTGAGAAAAATAAGCAGTTTCTATTCCTGGTACATACTCTGTGAACATGGTGGAAATGACAACAATGGATTTACAGTACTTTACAAACGTAGTGGAGAAGGCAGTGGCAGGGCTTGAAAAGATTCAATTTTAAAAGGACTTCTGTTGGTAAAGTGCTGTCAAACAGCATGACAAACTATAGAGAAATCTTTCAAAGAGGATGAATCAATTGATGTAGGAAACTTCACTATGGTCTTATTTTAAGAAATTGCCATATTTCACTCCAACTTACAGTAACTGCTACCATCAATCAGTAGCCATTAGCATCAAAGCAAGATCCTGTACCAGGAGAAGGCTATGACCTGCTGATGGTCCAGATAATTGTTGGTGTTTCATAACTAGAAATTATTTTTGATTAAGGTATTTAAGTTGTCATTTTAAAAATGCATTGCAATTCTGGACATTGTAGGAATAAAATTTATAAATATCAGGAGGAAAGTTACTCATTTTCTTTTGACAGTCACTTTGTTCTAGTCATGTGACACTTTACCCACAAGGCCTACAGGGTATGTCTGTATTTCAAGGGCAAAGATTATTGAGTTTTTTGTTTGTTTATTCCTAGTACCATGGTATGCACCAATTATTCTTGAATAATGAACAAAGAATTTTTTGCCATGAAATTATGGCTTTGTGTTGCTGGAGCTTCTTTCAAGCCTGGTCCTGCTGCTGCATTGCCCCAAATAAACACACAGATACTATATTAATTATAAAACTGTGGCTGATGACTAGGGCTTCTTATTGGCTAGCTCTGTCTTAGTTACTAACCCCTTTCTATTAATCTACTGATTTCCACATTGTCTTCTCTTACCAGAAAAGAGTCTGAACCTGTTACTCCTTCCTCTGCTAAATGGTGTCCTTCTTGGCTCTCTGCCTAACTTTCCCAAAATTTACCTCATCTCTTAATCCTGTCTATCTTCCTGCCTCTACAGGCTATTGACTAAACTGTGATTTATTCATCAACCAATAAAAGAAACACATATACAAAAGGACATCCTCCATCAGATTTTGTGAAATATCATCATCTCTGTTTAAGAAGGGAAGCCAAAAAATTATTCACATACCTTAAAATAACAACTATGTTAAAAAAAATATTGGGGAATCAAGTGATTCAGCACTCAAAAGTATCCTTTATATTCCCCTGAGAAAATACTTTAGATAGAAGAAATTTTCCAAAATAGATAAGTAGAGCAGCAGTTTAGAAAGAGTCTTTATTAAACTTAAACAGAACACATGAGAATAGGACAATCAGAGACCACACAGACTGGCTTCTAGGAAAGAGAGATGGTACACACAGAGACACACAGATACAATAGTCTTTGAAAAAGTAAACTATTGTTTTGGTCATGATTAGACTGGAGACATTATGGGTTTTGAGAAATGTTATTTTTTTCCTTTGGTGACTAAGAGATTTAAACAAACTTTAAAAAATTACAATAAATGGAATGATAAAAGAACAAAAAGAATAGAATTGCTCTATATTGTAAGAGTACCAAAGAGATGAAGAAGTAAACATTTCTGGAGCTTAAAGGAAAGGTTTTGCCATATATGGGGATCTCATCTCTCTTTACTAAGAAATGGAATACGGAGATAATGGAAGAATACGTTTATAGATCTTATAGGAAGTTATTGCCTTGTGGCTTTTTCTATTATTTACCAAAATAGTTATCAAGTTTATTCTGGATAAAGGAGAACTGAAATTTTAAGGAAGGAAATTAGATCATGAAGTTCTAGTAAGGTCACCATTAACTTTTAGCAACCACTTTTTATTTAATTCATTTTAAGCTGGGCTATTTGACTATATCCACTATACTTGAACTTCAATTTTCTGTACTACTTCATTTAACTTTTACAGCAGGAATCTAATGGGAATAGCTTAAACAGAACTTTTACAGTTTACCATGTTGCCAATTTTTCCCTATACTTTCTCATTTCTACATTCCAGCCAATTGAAGTTTTATAGTACTTTAAACTTTTCTTAAGTTGAATATAATTGGCCATATGTGAACTTTTGACCCTCTTCCACAAATACTTTCTCAACACTTCTGTTTCCTTCCCTTGGTCTTGCATACAGTTTTGTGTTCTATATGCACACTTATAATTCCTTATTTGTATAAATACAAATATTACAAGTTAGAATCCTCAAATGAGAGCAAACAATGGATTTTTGTCTTTCTGAGACTGAGCCACTTCACTTACTGTAATCTTTCCATGTTCCATCCATTTTCTTGCAAATTCTATATTTCCCAACATTTCACTGCAATTCTATTGTGTCTATCTGTTCCTCTGTTGGTGAGTATGCATGATGATTCTTTTGCTTTGCTATTATGAATAGAGCAATGTTAAACATGAATTCTCATATGTCTGTGGTAGAATACATTATCTTTGGGGCTCATGCCCAAGAGAGGTATAGCTGTAACCCAGTGTATCTGAACTAAATAATAAAAAATGTAATGAAAGAAGTATGCATTAATATGTTATATATGTTATGGTATATCCATATGGTGGAATATTATTTAATAATTGATAGGTATGCAAAATTTTAACAATATAGAGAATGTTCACAAAATAATAATAAATAAGGTAAAAGAATGACATACATACATATGTGTATATATAGGCATACACACACACATATATATATACATATATACATATTTATTATCTATAATGTGGTATATTCAGGAAAAGAAGCAACCTTAATGTTAAAAATGAGTTTAAATTATATCACTGAAGTAGTTGTCTAAAACAAAATGGATTCCATTATTTTGTATGTGTGGTAGCTTTTTGTTTTGTTTTCGTTGAGGAGGAAAAAATATTTTTGTCTCATTGGTTTTTATTTTCAGTTTGTCTGATTTGATTTTCATTGAGGGCAATTGTTTTTCCTTTTTCAAAGACAAGCAACATGAGATTGGGTGAATACAGAGCAGGAACCGGAAGGCAGGAGCTGATGCAGAGGTCACAGAAGGGTGCCTCTTACTGGCTTGCTCCCCATTGCTTGCTCAGGATGCTTTTTTATAGGAACTCCAGAACAACAGCCCAGAGTATCCCCACTCACAATAGTGGACAACTTATCAAGTGGGAGTTTGTTCCTGGAAAACAAAACTATCTCTCTAGCTCTTAGCAGTTGTTCACAACCTATTGCTTCTGAACTAAGAGTGTGACATTGTGTGTTTTCTGTCCATCCATGCTGGAATACTGACTGGTGTTCCACGACTTACAAGTAAATTGATTGGTGTTTTCATGATAAGAAATAAACTAGTGATTATTAAACTTAGTAGTCACATACTGGATTTTGACAGAGACTCACAAAGGTATTTCACTTCCATCCACACATTAGACAATCTGAATACCACTTAATTTGACCCACTCAAAGGCTATAATATTGTTGCAAAGATAGACATAACATTGTTCTCACACAGGTAATGATCTATTGGGATAATTACATACTAAATAATTAATCAACTATAATATTTAATTATAATTATGCCTTGCATAAAAAGAAGATACAGGAGATGCTTAGAGACCAAATCTAGTATATAATGGTTCAGCAAATCTTGTTTCAGAAGAGACAATTGGATTGAGCATTGAATAATGTAGTAGCTGAAACTCTGTTCAAATTCTAATAATGGTTTTGTTGCATGAATAAAAAAAAGTAGTTAGAATCCACAGGATGTCATAGACCTCAGCAAAAATATTCACATCTTTTATTGTCCTAGGAGAATTAGCCAACGAAAGTTTTATGCAAAGTAGTGATTATATCTCCATTTTGAAACATATTACTCTAGATCCTATACAGAGAATGAATTAGAAGCAGAAGCAAAGCAACTAAGACAGTATTCTCCATCTTTCCCCCCATGCAACCCCTCAGAGAGAATAAGACTTCCCATGTGGAGTCAACAAAGTGTGGCACATTACTTTGAAGCTGGACCAAGCCACTATATCCCCACTGTATCCCTCCAAAGAGAATAGGCTCCAAAAAGCCAGTTCAAGAACTAAGGATAAGTCCCTGGTCCCACTCACTGCCAGTGGTCCCATAGACTGCCCAAGCCACACAACTGTCTTCCACATTCAGAGGGCCTAGTTTAGTCCTATGTAGATTCCCCCACTGTCAGTCTGGAGTCAGTGAGTTCCCATTAGCTCAGGTCAGCTGTTTCTGTGTATATCCCCACCCCCTGCTGCCTGAACAGTCTTAACAGCTTTGCTCATATTATCACTCCCCAATCTCTTTGACTGGACTCTGGAAGCTTGGCCCAGTGCTTAGTTTTGAATCTCTGCTTCTGCTTCCATCAGCTACTGGATGAAAGTTCTATGAACTCTATGAAAATTCTTAACCTCTCTCTCTTGTCTGACTTCATTCAAATGAGTCATGCCACTACATCCTTGCCTTTTTGCTGCATAACCTATACAATGACTGTGTTTTCTTTTACACTGTGGATGTATGTCTTACATACATCATCGTTATTTGAATTTGGATTGTGTATATTCTTGAAGATCTAGTTTTGTGGCTTAATTCATACATGTTCCTCTGGACACTAAAGGAGACATGAACATCTAGGAATACTGTCAAAGTCTCCTACACATGAGTTTGAAATCAGAAGGGTATAATGATAAGTTCAAGCTCCCATCTTTATAAATGGTAAGATCTCACTCAATTTGAGCCATTGTAAGATTTGATAAATATTATTCAATTAACTGACTACAATTAATAGTCCTACCTACAAATAAAATATGAGTCAACATTTATTTTGCATTCTCAACCAACATTGATAAACAGTTGTCATCTGTATTGTAGCTTTAGCTGTGAGTTTATGCTTTATACATTTATTGACTTTTTAAATTTCTATTTTTAACTGACATATAAAACATAAAATGTAATTTGCAGGTTCAGATTCTTCAGTTCAGGGTCAAAAATGTGAAAGTTGATAATTTAAGGTGTAATAGGTCACATTTCAATACATATGTATATTGTATAATGTTTAAATCATGGTAAGTCTGTATATCTCCTCAAATATATGTCATTTCTGTGTAGTAAAAATGAAATAGCATCACTCATATCTTTTGTTTAATTTTCACTTGACTGCTTGAGTTTTAAAATGAGTTTAATAAAATATAAATTATAAATGGTTTTTATCAGCAAAAGCATCTTTAAAGTCAAGAAGTATTTCTTAAGGGTTCTGAAAGTCAAAAGTATTAACTGTCAAGTAGGATGAATGCTTATTCTAAGAAGACACTAAAGCCCAGGTGTTTGAGTCATTCTTAAAAAAAAACCCACAGGAAGTACTTTTTGTCCAAAGAAAGATAGAACAAGATAGTTTATGAAAATTGCCATCTTCAGTATCACTGTCTATTTATACTGTGTTTTGACAGTCATTAAGCAAAGAGGATCTGCAGGGATGGATGGATACACATGAACTACATCAGTGCCTGGCAAAGAGTTGAAGCACTTACAGAGTATACTCATGTTGAAGATTCCTTTTGTTATTCTCATCCCTTTGCCATGAATGGATAGGAAGGTACTTGTTTGGGAAATTGTTCCAGTAACAAAAGATTCTATATTTCTTACTTACAGTAAATGGCTAGCACCTGGAATCAGCCTGTTAGACAACACTAAAGCAAATGCAAGAAACTGAATGGCAATTCAGCCTCATCCCGGCCCTTTATCCTTCAAATGACTTAGGTATTTCTTACTTTTTAAAAAGTATGGATTTAAGATGGCTTATTTCTCTAGTTTTCTCTCCTAAGAACTCTGAAGGTCTAGAACAACATCAGTTCCAGGACTAAAAAGGAATGTCAAGTCTATTTACTGATTGAGTTAATGGTCTCAGCCAGTGGTACATTAACAAATACTTAACAAGCTGCTCTTCACAGAAAGGCTCCAGAAGTCTTGATTAGCAACGGTTGCAAATTCTTGTGATGTAAATACTATTACTATGGTTAATCTCAGTGTACCACTGCTATGTCATTAAATACAACATTTTTAAAAATGAATACAAACATCTGTTACTAGCCAGAACAAGCTGAATCCAGAACACTATTGCCTTCAACTCTACCTTCTAAGTCTAGCCAGTGTCTGTGGGTTCTCTAGGATTACATCTAGATTTGCTTTGAAACTGCTGTATATTCAGAATGGATGACATCCTGGGTACATGTTCTATGTGACAGCCAGTAATACCAAATGTCAGAGGTGACACTATTGCTATTCATCTTTTTCTAGAATTGTCTTCAAGAAATCACAATGTAACTCCCTTACTATTCAGAAGTAAAATGCCACCAAGAGATTATCTTAGGAAGTGGCTAAGAATAGTCAATTGTAAATGTAGATTCATGAGAATACAAGACTTAACTGGGTAGTGGTGCTGCATGCCTTTAACCCCAGCACTTGGAAGTCAGATGCTGGAGGATCTCTTTGAGTTTGAGGCCGGAACGATCTACAGAGTAAGTTCTAGGATATTCAAGACTACACAGAGAAACTGTTTCAAAAACCAAATGACTTGACAGATTTTGATGATCTCTCCTGGAAGGCATCACCCTCACTGTGTAGTGGGGGTGGGGATGGGATAGGAGAGGGGGTCAGGGGACATGGAAGGGAAGGAGGAAGGGAAGGAGGAAGGGGGGAGGGAGAGATGGAGGGAGGGAGAGGAAGCTGGGAACTGGGATCAATATGTAAAATAAGAAATAATAATAATAATAATAATAATAATAATAATAATAATAATAAAAGGAAAAAACATTTTATAATGCTCAATGTTCAAAAATATTAATGTTCAGGGAATTAGGAGGTATGCATTTTTTACTTTTGAGGCTGTTAGTATTATTTTTACTATTTGTTTGGAAAATGTACTTGAAATTTAAAAATAATTAAAAATCCACTATTTCAACATATTAAAAACAAACAAACAAACAAAATATAAGATTTACAAAAGAAAACTAAATCCTGGGCCACTAAGATGGATGAGCATGTAAAGGAGCCTGGCAACTTCAGTTTGATTCTAGGACCCATATGGTAAAAGGAAAGAACCGAACCCTAAAATTTGTCCTCCAAATTTCACACAAGTGCTCATAGGTGCACACATTCACACTCATGAAATAAAATGTAAACTAAGAAACCTGAGACTCCTTTGGCATGAGAAGGTACTTTACAGGGTACAGAAAGGGAAATCTGGACACTAACCAAGCCACAAAACCCTCTGCCTGTCCTGTCTGCAAGATGTGCTGGGGCAATGATGGCTCAGAATTTGTGGGAGTGACCAACTAATGTCTGGTTTAACTTGGGGCCCATGCCACAAGAGGAACCCCATGCTCCATACACCCTGGATGGTCAGGAACCTGAGATTGGATAACCCAGTCTCAACCTGGCACTGGCAATTCATACATACATATACGTACATACATACATACATACATACATACATACATACATACATACATTCCTAATGATGTTCTGCTATACTCATATATTGGTGCCTTGTTCAGTCATTATCAGAGATGATTACTCCAGCAACAGATGAGAGCAGATGCAGAGACTCACAGATAGACATTATGCAGAGGGAAAGTCTAAATTGAATTTCTCCATTAGGTCCTCCCCCTCAGAAACTAGGAAACCCCACAGAAGAGGGGGAGGAAAGACTGTAGAAACCACAGGGGTTGGAGGACACCAGGAGAACATGGACCACTGAATGAACTAAGCAGGACTCAGAGAGACTGAAATGGCAAGCACAGGGCCTGCATGGGTCTGCACCAGGTCTTCTGTGTATATGTTATGACTGTTAACTTGGTGATTTTGTCAGAACCCTTACAGGGAGTTGGGGAGTGTCTGGCTATTTTTCCTGCTCTTGAGATTCTTTTCCTCTATTGGGTTGCCCTGTCCAGCTTCACTATGAAGGCTTCTGTCATGTATTATTGTATCTTATTATGTCATGTTTCGCTAATATCTTTTGGACACCTGTCCTTTGTTAAAGAGGAAATGGAGGGGAAATCTAGAGAGAGGGGAGGTATGGGAGATGTAAGGGGAATGGAAGGAGGGGAAAACATTGCTGAGATGTATTTTATGAAAGAAGAATCTATTTTCAATTAAAAACACAAAAGTTATAGTAAACAAATTTTGATAACTAATTCAGAAATATATCATAACAGGAAATAATACGACAATGTGGTTAAAAATGAAATTTAAAAGTCAGTATTTTTCCGAAGGAATACAAAGAATGGTTAGTTCATAAGCATTTCTTTTCCCATGTCATCAGGAGATACCAATGTACTCTCCAGCTATGAATTTCCTTTTGACACAGTAGAAAAGGCACACATGTGTGAGTTTCTGCCCTCCGGGATCCACAGGTCACCTCTCTAAGCCATCTCATCAAACTGAAGCATAACACTGAGTTTGCAATGGGATCTCACACTGGCCAATAAGATTTGCTTTATAGTCATCATCTAAAAGCTTCACATAGAATATTTCCTCAAAAGCCTGTATTGATCCTCAGGGATGTATAGTGAAAGAAAAGTCCCGATATAGACTATCTACTACTCATGGAAACAAACGATAGTCTCCAACAATTGCTAGTGACTGGACATCATCTTCCTATACAAAACAACAACAAACTGACAACAACAAGCCACAACACTGAGCCTGGTGGCATAGGTTTGTAATCATAGCTTCTACTAGAGGGGCTAATGCAGGAGGATTCGATGTTTGAGGCTCCCTGGGTTACAGGAAGTTCAAAGTCAGTCTGAGCCACTTAGACTGACTCTCTTTCAAATTAAAATGGATGGAGTGGTCCACAGATTGGAGGACCATATGTGGTATTCTGAGTTCCATTTTTAGGACTGTGAATTAAGGGAGGTAATGAAAGTTAGTGATCCTAAGGGGAGAACTGTGTTAGTTATTTTTCCTTAGAAAAGAAAGGTAATCTCATTCTGGAAAACTTTCCTAGAATATGAACCAAAGCAGGAGCAAGCATTTTTCTTCCTGTTCACACCTTCTATCTGGATACATTCACAGTACCCTCTGCTGTTCTGTAGAAATATTACAGCAATACAAGGAGGGAAAATAAAGTCGATACACCTGCCATAAGAGACCCATCAAAGACACATACTCAATATTGCAATTAAAGAGCTGTAAATATTACAAGGCAGCCTGTCTATGTTTCCAAGACCCTATTCAAGGAGTGTCTTCCCAATGAGTTCTTTTTTTAAGGAACTGAGTTCCAAACAAGCAGAGGACAACTAGTGTAATCAAGATTTATTACATGAGATACTCTTCAAGGGTTACACAGGATACTCAAAATGGCATAGTTTCATTAATGGAATCTGTATAATGGCTGCTTCTGTGCCAGGGTATTTTAGTAAAATAAAGTAATGAAGATTGATAAATGTGATTCTTTATTTGAGATAAAACAAAACGAAACTGACCAAATCACCTCAATAACTTCATTCCTTGACAATATAAGGCAAAGCTACTGAACATTGGTTATAGTCCTCCTTGATACTGAGATACCTCATACATTCTCTCTCCCTTCTATATACTTCTCTCTCTTCTCTTGACTCTATATATTTTCTATATGGGGTATGAAGTATAAATTTATCTCTTGATTTGATAATGCCCATTTCAAAATAGTAACACAATCTTCAAATGTATATATAATCAAAATAAGCCATAATATCAAATCAGCAAGAATCTCTTGAAGAACTTATCATTTGACAAATTTTTATTAGGTTTACAAATTTGTATTAAACAAAGTCCAGGTGAAATACTACTAAGCATGGTCTAGTAGTCACACATGGGTACTAAACTGGCTAACAAAATACAATCAGTTAACTATTACAATTGTCCAAGTTGTATACCAAGTCTTTCCTCCACACCCTTGAAAATACTTCTTATTTCAAAGTTTTGTCTTTTTAACTAATTTGCAGCTACACAGATTCAAGAAATTCTGAAATGCTGTTATTGTACAGTTCAGTGATTATAGAGAATGGTAACATCCTGTATATTTCAGAAAGATGGAAGGATAAAGCTTTAAAAATGTTTTTACCATAAAAGGTGATTTTTTAAAAAAAACCAGAAGTCATTCATGATAAACACTAACAGTTCTAGCACTTGGGAGCCTCCAAAAAGAAAACCAGAAATTTGAAGCCTCAAGGGATTACATAGTCTGCCTGAGTTTGTTACAGGACCTTGTCTTAAATACAGGGCAGAGGTTACAGATGATAGTTGAATAAGTACATATGCTTAATCAACTTCAAATACTAAATAGTTTATATCTATCAAATACCACACAGTACCCCATTATTGTGTACGTTTTTGGGTTTGGGGACAGGAGATGAGACCTAAGATGTTGTGCTTGCTAAGTCAGCACTCTAGCACTGAGCTATAGCACAAGCATACATTTTAGTATTATTTATCAGTTGAAAATAAATTTAATTCGAAATAAGTATTTACTGTAATGGGCTTCCTCTCATACATATGTTTTTCAATCATTCTTGGCTCCCTAGTTCCTTTAGAACAAAGGTTAAAAGCATATGTCTTACAAAGTGCTTCACTCCGGCTTCGGTCTCACTTCCAATCAAATTCCCCGTTGTTTTCTGTGCTTCAGCTTCCCTCAGCTGCTTTGAGTCTTAAGGATGTTCCAAGTGTTGTCTACTTTCCAGAATATTACACATGCTCTTCCTCCACTCCTTATTGTTACTTCTTCAACTGCCTAACTTTTGTCATGTTTCAAGCATCATATAAGTTAACACTTCCTTTTGTGTGTTTCCTGATTTGCATTATTTCAAAGATCTCACATTTTAATATTTCTTTTGCACATCTCCTACATATTACTGGGTATACTTGTAAATAATATTCAATGTTTTGCTCTAGTTTATTTTTTATATATTCTATATTGTACCTAACAGTATCATATACATAAAAAATAATCAATAAAATCATGCTTATGAGTAACATTTGACTTCCAAAGGCTTTGTTTTACTTTGTGGGAAGGTATGTTGTTTTTATTTTGATTTTGATTGAAGCAGAGTTTTACCAAGTCACCCTCGTTAGCTGGTGTCAAACTCACTATGTAGCCTACACTTGACTTAAACATGCAGCAATCCTCCAACTTCAGCCTTTCCACTGCTAAGATTAGAAGCATGAACCACTATGCTGTGCCCAAATCTTCAATAATCTTTCCCAGATGGCAAAACATGGGTAATTGTTCCATATAGCCTATGCTAACTGATATTCTGTAACAAAATAGAATTTGATCATGATTCCTACCTCTGATAAGTACAGTGAATGTGCTTTCTTCTTTTTCCACACCATAAAGATTGATTTACCAATTTTCTGGACAGCATTGTAGCCTCTAGTTCCACGCTATTATGAGACACCCATTTAAACAAGGACCACACTTGATGTCAGTGTTATATTGCTAGGATTCATGTCAGATACTTCTAGGAAACAAATTACCGTATTCTGTATACAGTGTGACCTGCCAACATTAATGCCTCTACCATTTAGTTAGTCCCATAGATAATGATTTATATTGCATTCCCTTTTATACTATTCCCCACTTTTCTATGGCTTTTGATTTTAGTGTGGATCTTGATTCTTGATCATCTTGCCTTTCCTTTCTTTGCAGCTTATGTTATATATCTTTGAAAGTGTTTTGTTTGCATTTTTCTTTTTTCTCACTGGTGAATTTTTTATGGTTTTTTGAGACAAGGTTTCTCTGTGGCTTTGGAGGCTGTCCTAGATCTAGCTCTGTAGATCAGGCTGGCCTCGAACTCACAGAGGTCTGCCTGCCTCTGCCTCCCGAGAGCTGGGATTAAAGGTGTGCACCACCATCATCCAGCATCACTGCTGATTTTATTATGAGTTTATATACTGTATGTTTTAATAGTTAATTTAAATAAATTAGCAAATTTGTCCAGAATTATTGAATGTTTCCCTGTATGCATATTTTTACACATTTAAAGATGTTTACTGAGATATCAAATTAATTACTCAAAGATTAAAACCTATTCTTCAACAAACCCCGTGTTGAAGAAGTTCCATGACTCTTAACAAATAGTGTGACATGGGAGTCTAAGTTGTTCATTCATCCCCACATTAGATGTGAGGGTAATATTTTTCTTTCTTTTTATTTTGTTTAATATATATTTTCATATAATATGTCTTGATTGTGGTTTCTACTCCCTTTACTCCTCATTGTTCTCCCTACTTCCCCTCTCATCCAGATCCAGCCCCTTTCTGTCTCTCATTATAAAACAGGCTCCTATGGGATAACAATGAAATGCAATATAGTACAATAGAAAATTAAAGAAAACAAATTGAGATATAATTAGAATATGACAAAAAAACAGGATGTAAATAGTCCCTCCTCCCCCCCAAAAGCACAAGAAACACATATAGATGCAGAGACTCACTCATTATGACACAAGGAATCTCCAAAGATGTTGTTGGGGTTATTTTATGTGGGCTATATACTGCTTGGCTGCTTGACTGCTTGGAATGAGAGCTACCATTAAGAGTGGTTTGCTTCTCCATTGAGGTGTCCTTGAAGAAAACTAATTTTTCATTTGCAAGGAGCTATCAATTGGAGAGAGCATCTAGCTTATGGATTGGGACATGTTTCCATTTTTTTCCTTTTGCCCCTATTCCCCTTTAACTTAACATTCCCATCCCCTCCTCATTAAATCTCCCCAATTTTCCCTTTTCACATCAGGGGTGTTCAGCTATCTTTCTCCATTAAGTTTCCTTCATTCTCCCACAATGATTTCTACACTTTGAGAAACTTCTTTTGGTTCAAGCACTATCCTAGGAATCCTTTTAACTAAGCTTCAATTGTTGTTGAAAGTTGAGTACATCTTAATCCACAATTAACTGTAGAATTTCATATGAAGTGGTTCATAAAATAGAGGTACAAGAAATTTTATCAAAGAAAGATAAACACTAGAGGATAAACATTTTTGAAATATAGGGAAAGTCTAGTCAAGATACTGAAGGGAGACCCAAAGATGATCTAACACAAAGAAACCATGTAAAGGAATTCAGATAAATCAGACTAAGGAGAAAGGACACCAAGGACAAACATAATATCCCCCCATTTCCCCAGTTCTCGTAAAACGTTAATCTGCATTTCAATATCACATTTTACTGTTAATCTTTACCATTATCTCAGACTAGAAAACATGAACAATAAGTATGAAAATGTCCAATTATCTTCATGTACATAGTAGTTGCTGAGAGTAGTTTCTATGCCATATAGTACTACTATGAAACCCAAACAAGTGGTTCTATTGCTTCTTAGTCACATAAAATCTACAGCTCTTCTGTTTTCCAACAGCTATAGTAGAAAAACAAGAGAAGACCAAAGAAAATCTAGACTTTTGATAAAAGAAGACAATGATACCTGATGTTGTCAGAAACTTTCCCACAAGTAAAATTAAAAAATAAAGAATTAATGATACAGCTACAATTATCTGTGGGATAGCTATTGATTGACATTTATCATAATAGTACTAAAAGGACCATATAATGCCTAACTCTATGTATTCTAAAATCTAATGATCTCATAATTTCCATTAACAAAAAATGGCAGTTTCTAAAAGAGTTTCACACATCATGTACCTATTTAAAGTATTACTATTCCAGAAACCTGCCGTGACTCTCATGATTGGGAGATCTGTTAATAGTATCTCCATTCATCTGAACTTCAAGGTAGAAATTCAAAGACATCCCCAAAATCCTCTTCTTTATGGGACATATCCAATTCAATCATTAACATCTCTTATATCTATTTCCTTTTCTCTGAAGTCTGATGATCATTGCCTTGCTTCAGAGAGCCATAGTTTTCCATCTGGGTTCTTACCAAAGACATGAAAGTGGTTTGTCTTCCTCCATTTTATTAGCAGCTCCCACCCCTCCCCAGAAAAATTTCTTTTTGTGGTTATGGTGGGTAATACAGACTCACAACTGGTTAAAGTACAGAGAAAAAGTTACTACAGAGTATTCAGCGCTAGTTGGGAAACCTATATCATACACTCTTCAAAGAGGCCCAGAAATCATTGTGGAAGAAGGGACAGGAAGAATATAGAGGTTGTGGAGGACAGCTACAAAACAGTATTTTCTAAACATGATAGCACATGAAAGCTCACAGTTGTGCTTGCATTCACAAGATATAAAGATCAAGCAAGGAAATATTCAAGCATGGGTGGAATAAGGGCTCATGAGGTCCCACCCCAAGATGAGGAACTATCTTTATTTAATGGTTACTGAAGAAGGGTAGTTGGTTTTCTTCTAGAATATGACACTTGGTATATTACCCATGTGCAAATAAATGGCCCTATACCTAAACTGTACTTGAAGCTTTGCTTGAAATCAGTGGGTTAAAAAAAAATGACTACATAAAGTTGGCAGCAAGAAGTGGTGGGTGCTTCTCATAGGAGTTGAAAGAGTGTAGTTATGAGTCTGGTTTGACATTGGCAGGCGAAAGTGGTTGTTGCTTCTGGTTGGAGTTGGTGGGGGAGCAGTTATGAGGCTGGTTTCATCAAAATACAACCATGACTCTTTTTCCCTTCCATCCCCCCTTTCTCTGGCTTCTCACTAACTCTAACCACTTCATGAAACCCAAAGTCACCATATATGTGTTCAGAAGGTCCTTTCAGCACTTAGTATAGTCTACCCCTTCTGCGTCTCCACTGCCTCTCTTACTAATCCACTGCATATACCAAGTACTTTAAGTTTTTTACTGCTCTAAAAAAAAAACGGCCTGTTCTTAAGTCTACCACTGCTATATGTGCAGATTTCCTGTGCTCGGATCTCTTTCAACATTCTGGAAGGTGCTCCCCTTTTAAAGTAAGGAAACAGTAACTATCAGGAGCTGGCAAAACAACTCAATTAGTAAAATGTCTTCAGAACAAGCATGAGGACCCGAGTTTGGATCCCGAAGAGCCCTGGAAAAGATGAATGCCTCTAGGAACAGAGACAGAAGAACCTCTGGGGCTTATTGACCAGCCAGTCTAGCCAAGGTACCAAGCTCCAAGTTCAGTGTGAGACCCTGACTCAAAAATTAATGATCAAGAAGCAATTTAGGAAGACACTTGATGTTGATCTCTGCTTTCCTGAGGTGTGCATACATGCCTGTGCGCACGCGCGCGCACACACACACACACACACACACACACACACACACACACACACCAATATAAACTCTACACACACACTGTAACAATATAAACTGTATGCACACACACATACACACACACACACACACACACACACACACACACACACAGAGAGAGAGAGAGTACATAACAGCATAACAGGTGCATAACAGCATAACGGCAAGGTTGTACAAATAGGACCAAGCAGACAAGCCAGTCAGTTAGGAGGCAGACAACTCAGAGGCAGCTGTTTAGTCACCTGATTCCTCCTTCAGTAATTTTAAATAACAGTACCAAAAGTTGTGGCTCCCTGACTTCATCTACAGATTTTGATCCTTTGACCGGTATCTCAGTCCTAGTTCCGAACTTAATTACACCCTCGCTATTATCTGCATTACCTTATTGCAATCTCAAAGACAGTTTCTAACCATGAAACCTCTGAAATTGGCTTAGGGAAAACATGTTATTATTTTCATCCACTTCTCATAGAAATGTAGCTTCCATTATGAACTAGGCAACAAATCACAGATAATAGTATCTGTAGCTTTGTCACTAATAGAAATTAAATATAATTTTATATCCCATTAAAATGGTGGCAAATATCCCAAAACATTCTTTATGCTCATTCAATACTTTAAATTATGGTCATATTAGGCCATCTGTGAGATTTCATTATTTAACATGGCAACCAAAAAGCACAAAAAAGACTGTGTACAATATGTTTTGAAAATATTTTGATGACTGTATTTCAGTATGTTTGGGTTTCTTTATGTTCCTTTGTATTTTATTTTGTGCATTGATAAAAGACATCTGAGAAGAAATAGTTTTGAGTCTTCGCCAGACTGCTGAATGGGGCTTGGGAAGCATGTAAAGGTTAAGAAAGGTTATCTATAGCAATGCTTTTCAAATGTCAGCATGGAGAAAAATATCTGAGACTCCTGGGCACCAATCCCAGAGATACTAATTAGTTGGTTATTCAAACATCTTCATTTTTAACCCCCATTCTTGGATGATTTTTATATAGGAAGTTCTTATATATTATTTTGATAGACTGGCATAGGTACATTTGAAAAATATGTACCACTTGCACAATCAGAACTACTCTTTTTAATGTTATTCTTTGCACACATTACAGCCTGACAGCAATTTCTTCTCCTTCCACTTCTCCCAGTCCCCTCACCCTACTACCTGCCCTCTCCACAAAATCCACTACTCCTCTATTTCCCTTCTGAAAGGAGCAGACCTCCCAGTGATATCAAGAGAATATAGCATAGCAAATTACAATAAGGTTAGGCACAAACCCTCATATTGGTGTTGGACAAGTTGACCCAGTAGGAAGAAAAGGATCCCAAGCATAAGCTAAATCATCAGACATACTCCCTCATTCCCACTGTTAGGAGTCTCAGAACCATACAGGGACCCCTGATTGTCACTTTAGTCTCTGTGAACTCCTGTGAGCTCTCCTTAGTTGATTCTGTGGGCTATGTTCTTGTGGTGTTCTGACATCTCTGGTTCCTAGAATCCTTACTCCCCCTCTTCTGTGGGATTCCCCTAGGTTTGACTACTGTTTGGCTGCAGGTCTCTGTATCTGCTCCCATCCATTGCTGGATGATGCATCTCTGATAATTTGGGTAGGTACTGATCTATATCAGTATATCAAAATATCATTGTGATCATTTCATTTACTTTTGGTTTTTTTCAGTCATACTTATTTTTATATTTGGTCTCTGGAATTTTTAGCCGCTGGTTTCTGGCCACCCATGCAATATTAGGGATGGGCTACCACTTGTGGGTGTGGGCCTCAAGTTGGACCAGTCATTGGTTGGCCTCTACCACAAGTTCTGTGCTACCATTACACCAGCATATCTTGCAGGCAGGACATATTGTAATTTGAAAGCTTTGTGGCCAGATGGATGTCCCAGTCTCATTGCTGGAAGCCTTGTTTGTATCTCTTGTTACTAGGAGACTTCACTAGGGTCTCTCTTGTATATTCCAGGGAGTTTCCAGTACACTAGATTTCTACATGGTCTCCCAATTCCAGTCATCTCTCCCACTTCTCTCTACCTCCAATCCTCACACAGCCTGAATCCTCCTGCTTCCATTCCCACCCACCACTCAGTCCACCCACAAAATCTATCCTGTTTCACCTTCCCAGGGAGATCCATGCATCCCACCTTGAGCACTGCTTGTTAACTGGCCCCATCCAACCACAAAGATACTTGCTCAACTACGTTCATAGCAGCATTATTTGTAAAAGCCAGATCCTGGAAACAACCTAAATGTCTCTCAACTGAAGAATGGATAAAGAAAATGTGGTACATTTACACAGTTAAAAACAATGACATAATGAAACTTGTAGGCAAATGGATAGAACTATAAAAAAATAAAATATTCCTGAGTGAGGTAACCCAGATTCATAAAGATAAGTATGTAATCACTTGTAAGTGAACACTAGCTGTTAAGTAGAGCATACTCATGCTGCAATACACAGACCCAGACAGAACCACTCTTGAAATATTAAGAGATCTTTTCATTCTTTTATACCTGGCTTCCCTTTTGAGCCAAGGGTTCACAGCTCAGGCTGTCCAAAAACTCATGAAACCCATTTTGACTTTCCAAATACTAACATTACAGGTATGTATAACACCTTCCAATAAATCCTTTCATTATTAATGGTATAGAAATAATGTAACCCTGGACATTTCATAGAGGAGGTAGAAAGTGAAAAGAATTTTTCTTAAATCAAACAAAGTGACTTTCCCAAGTAAGCTAAAGAAAGCCATGACAGATTTCCCCCTTTTTTTCTGTCTCCCAACTAGGGTAAATCAAACACTAACATCATTGCCATCAATACAGCTATCACTTTGATTATAGTTATGAAAATGCATTTCCCACTCATTTAACTTAGCAATCTCAATATCTGTAACTGTAGCCAAGCAATAGTTCAAGGCAGAGCTGATGTATGTCTTTTTATTCCTCTTCTCTCCTCTGTATTTAATGTAAAGACATACACTTTAAGATCAATTAATGTGACTCCAGAAATAACTCTCAAGTTTGGCATTTCTTTTCATTCCCCAGAATTGTTGAGTTCAACACTCTCTCCCTAAGACTACTTCAGCAGACCAGAATTGCTACTCCTACAACTTGATATCTTTCCAATCCATTTCCTATCCAGTGTCTGGGGTATAACTTCCATGTGGGTTTGGTTGTGTCACTCTCTTCAATATCATCCAGTGGCTCCTTATTCTCCTCAAAACAAACACTACATACCACAACATAGATTCAAGGTCATGCATTATTTTGACCCATGCTATTACTCTCATTCTTCCTTACTCTATATTTCAACTGTGCTGTTTTTTTCTCCATAACCAATTAAATAAGGTCTTTGTTGTTTAAGGAACCTTGCACATTTTTCTTCTCATGTTCAATGCCTCAAAATATATATATATATATATATATATATATATATATATATATATATATATACCCCACTGTTTTGGGTTCCAACTTAAATAGCACCTCTTCAGAAAAGCTATCCTCAACACTCTGCTAAAGTTGTTCATGCTCTCCTCCTCCTTTTCTCCATTCTCCATCATATTGGCCTATTTATTATCTCAACTGTATCAGTTGTGCCTTTTAATAAATGCACTCACTTATTTACAAGCAATAGCTAGGGTAGGAATGCATCAGCCTGATTTGACTGTACAGTGTAAATTGACATAATAGTCAGCATTCAATAAATATTTGTTGATTGAATAGAAAATACCCTTTTGAGTGTTCTGTCTAAACATGACAACCAAATCATCATAGTACTTTCATAAGTAATTAATTAACAAATTAATACACACAAGTTCTATATGAGCATATAATCTTGTCTATTTTATTCATGGACATATTTCTATGGATTTAGGACATTATTTAAAATTAATATTTTCTACAAGTGTGTGGAAGGAATACAGGCAAGAAAACATAGGCAAGCTCTGATTTAGTGAATCCAAAAGATGGGACAAAAAAACAGTATGTTATAATGTTGAGGTATGGATAAATATAAGAAAAGAAATGCTGACAAAACACAGAGGACATAAGGAGGATAAGTGGTATACCAAATAGAATTTATTAACTGACACCCATTTGAGCTGCAATGTGAAAGACTAGTATAAAGACTGGAGAGAAGTCTCTGTGGTTAACATCACTTGCAGCCTTACAGAAGACTCAAATTATGTTCAGAGTCTCCACATGACAACTCAAAATTACCCATAACTCCATTTTCAGGGTGTTTAATGTCTTTTTGGCCTCCAAGGGCAATAGGAATGCATTTGGTGCACAGACATATGTGCAGGCAAAATAGTTATAAACATATAATAAATAAAACTTTTTCAAAAAGAAAGTACAGATTCATGAGAAATGTTTGAGCAATAATAATTCTACTGATACATTATCCAGGCAGGGAAAACTGATGCAAGAAAGGGAAAAGCAGCATGTTATCCTTAGAACACTTGAGTGCATTTGGTGTTCATGGAACATAAAATGGAGATGAGGAACAACAGCAAATAAAGGTGGGGAAGTTGAAGAAATAAAAGGTGGGAGAAGTTGAAAATTGCCATAGAAAAGGATTAAAGGGATGGAAATTTACATTTGTTTTTACAGCTAGGATGCTAGCATGGAGTTAAGGCTAAGCCCAGGAACAGGTACATCAAATAGAAGATTGTCATAATAAATCCTATAGTATTGTTTTTCAGAATCACTGATAAATTACAAATAATTGAAACTCAAATTTGTAGACTTATCAACACTAGTCAACTCTTTGTTAATAGACTACACACTCACACAAAGAAAATACTTTTGAAAATAAGTAAAATCACAGCCTACAAAAAGAAACACACAAAAATCTGGGCAGGCCAGATCTTCTTGGGAAGGGAAAATAGAAGAGATTGTGTGAATTGACTGCAAGATGGTGGGAATGGGAACATAAGATATCAGGTTTGGTGTTGGATAGTGAAGAGTACTGAAAGAGACTTCTAGAATGGGTGGGGAGGCATTTCAGGGTCAGGTAAAAACCTGGGGCAAGGGAATCTCCCAGGAATCTACAAGGATGACCTCAGCTATGACTCCTAGCAATAGTGGATACATAGACTGAACTGGCCATCTCCTGTGACCAGGCAAGACTGGATGGAGTGACCTTCTACCTACAGTCTTTCCTGAATTGGGGTGAGCTGGAGTAAGGATGGCCTAGAGATTGTTTTGGGTGTTTAGAGACTTCCTTGTTTTTTGTGAATCCCAAGATTGTCTTTTATAATTATGTGGAAAATGAC
Source organism: Cricetiscus sungorus (assembly GCA_030556225.1). Classification (NCBI taxonomy): domain Eukaryota; kingdom Metazoa; phylum Chordata; class Mammalia; order Rodentia; family Cricetidae; genus Cricetiscus; species Cricetiscus sungorus. The sequence continues at coordinate 39,349,423 of JANBXA010000726.1, forward strand.
ATTGATATTTTATGGAAATTTTTTCGACATTAAGATCATTTTGGATATCAAGATCTTAAGGATATTTTTAAAATAGCGTTTTGTTCCTAATCTACAAACATAGACTATCTTCTCACTATCTGTGTTCAAAATATATTGTACAACTGTAGTAATCAAAATAGCCAATGTTGGCATGAAAGCAGACACATAACAAAGAAACAAGAGAGAGTTTCCAGAAATAACTCTATTTATAAATAACCCATATAGAACCCCTCCAAAAACCCACAACAACTATTCTTAAATTACACTCTTTGTTCCTAGAAATATTTGTGAAAAATGAAATGATTATTTCTCCCAGCATTAGTGAACTATGTAGTCATGACCACTTATGGTACAAAATGGAACTGGCAACATTATCCACCTCTGGGATATAGCTTCATAAAGAGAGAGGAAAATTTAAGGGCCCTGTGGTTGCAAATCAAGAATCAGCTAGAATAAGTTTCCTGGGATAGATTTTTTGAAATGCCACATTTTTTTTTCACACCTGAGAACTTTTAACCCATCCTGGGGCTTTAGAGTACAATCTAAGGCAGGAAAACTTCTTACAATATTGGTAGGGAATGGTTATTCGTAGGATGTATTAGAAAGATGAAGGTGGGGTGACTGCTTATATTTGATTATTACTGTACCTCATAGAATCTGAAAGGTACGCAGGAATTTTCAAATCAATCAATGTTTTCAAGATCTAGAAATGAACTTTTCCAAAATTCCCTTAGCTGGCAATTGGTAAGAACTATACAAAAAGTCTAGGAAGAGAAAGACAGTTGAGAGATGCTTTCCAGATATGTGTTTATGTGTATCCATTAAATGTGTTTTTGTACTCCCAAACCAAACAAAAATAACATTTTTACTATGAATACTTTCTTTAGCCAGAATAATGCCTCAAATACTACACATTAGAAATTTAAAAACCGAACTGATATCTTCTAAGACATGAAAGGGTAGAAGATGTCAATGATGTTTCAGTTTACCAATGAACAAATAAAACATACAAATACCTCCAAATGTCTCCATACCTCCCTTAACATAATTTATACTTGAAAACATAACATCTCAATTTTATTCTTAGCTAATATCAGAACTTCAGGCCTTGAAAAAAAGAGAATTACTTGAGCTTGCAAGCAGCATAAATAAGATATAATCCTAGATTCTATTAAGTCATACATACAATCACATTTCAGATAAGGGAAACCATGCTTCATAATTTAAGTGCAACAATGCTTCTGTTTTGATATTATCATAAAGAAATTACTTTTGTTCACAGTGTTATCTGACCTTCATGCAGAAACTGATTAAAATGTTTCCCCTTACAACAAAGACAACTGTAAATGAAAGTTGAAATGAAATATATGGTCTAGCATCATCGTAGAAAGAGCTTTCCTATTCAAATAAAACACCACCTCAGAAAAAAATATCTAGGTAGGCTCATTTTTCCCCTACAATCAATATATTTGTCTCATACACAAAGGACATTTCATCATTCATGACAGCAAGCTGTCACTTTCAGGGACAGCTTCAGTAGCATGGCATGAGTATTTTATATAGTGTATTCACAAGTATTATGTGTATTGAAATGACTTGTGTCTTACAGCTGGGACGAACAAGAAAGCAATCTGATGGGCTTTTTTAGTGTCACATACACATGACATTAGAGCAAAGAGTCTCAGTATAGTAAACCTTCTGCTCTTGTTGCATCTCTAACTTACTGCTGGTGATGAGGATGAGGCAGGTGTAGATTGTCAAGTCCCTCCTCATGAATTTAATGTTAGCCCAATATTAGAATTATTTTCACTTATCCACAGGACAATCATAAAGTCAAAGGAAATGAAGCAGATCAAGTGGACTGCCTTAATTAATGCACTAAAGAAGGAATAAGGCAGTTTCTAGAATTCTAGAATGACTTAATGTTTGCTCATAGTCTGCAAAACATACTCACTTCCCTTGCCTGTGTATGCATACCTTCTCTGCATATGCATAGAACACCAAAAAGACCTGTATTCCTAGAAATCATATGTACTGGGTGAAATTTTCTGATTTAGAAAAATATCTTTCATCATAATGATCAAGGTACTCCAATACCTGTATGCAATTAAGTATATTTAGTGAGATTTCAGGAAAGGAATGCGAGCAAAGTGAGAGAACAGAATATTTTCTAGAACATAACTGAAAGTATCATGGGCTTTTAGAATTATAATGAACCCACGTAGTCATCTTGAAAACTCTACTTCTTTAAAAACAATGTCTGAAAATATAAGGCAAACAGATATTTTAGAGGCCATGTAAGTAGCCAGTTGCGAATCTCAATTTAGAACACAAATATCCTGACACACATCCCAGCACTCTCTTATCATCCTCAGTCATACTAAAATACAGACCATAGTTTGTATCTCTTGATATATACAGTTTTAAACAAAAGACTTCCACATACTGGCACACATATACTGAATATCACTGGTCTAAATTCACAGGAAATACAATATAATGTCCCTATCATATTTTTGACAATGTTTCATCTGGATTAAAAACAGCAGACATATCCATTACAGAAATGATAATTTCCAAAGGAGTATTATTAAATGCCTTGTGGTAAAATATGCAAAACAAGTCTCATAAATATGTCAGGAGTAAAAACCCAGACTCATTCTAATATGGGTAGTACAAAGGAAGTGTCTAGTATATTAATTAGAATTTGCTTTTCATTCTTTTGTCAATGCTAGCAATTTGTTTGAACCCAAACCTCCTGGCTTCATTAGTGTCAGTAAGCAAGTGATAACTTGTTAAAATTCCACTGGGTCTTTTATTTCACTCTAGGAAAAAAGGCTGAATCTGATAACAGGTCTCAAAGTAAAGAGTCTTGGCAAGACAAACAGGTGCCTCACTTTCTCAGCACAAATGAATCAAGCTGTTCATTCCTCCCAGCTTTTCCCTGTATTTCTTTTGTAATCATTTTAATTTAACAAAATCTTTTAAGTTATCGACCAGTTCTTGGTTAACATAATTTACAAAGGTCTGTGTTCCCTGATGATAGCCACCCACTTTGAGTCTTCCCGCATAACAAACAACTCTAGCTAATAAACAACAAGAGAGTACATGTTTAAAAAGTGAACAAAACTTCATGAAATCAAATAATATTAAGCAAAGAAGTTCTATGTATGTGGTGAAAAAAATATAGAATTAACCTCCAAATATCTGAATACCACTAAAAGTCAGACTAGAAATCGCTGTTATAAATGAGAAGAAACTGATCATTCCTCTGTATTTATATCCTCAGGCTGAAGAGATGGCTCAGCAGTTAAGAACACTCACTGTTATTGCATGTTCAACTCCATGTTCAAATCCCATTAACCACATATCCAGCAACTATCGGTATATACAGTTTTGTGGGATCCAAGACCCTCTTCTGGCCTCTGTGGCTATCATGCATGCACATGGCATGCACATACATAAATGTAAGCAAACACTTATGAGTATAAAATAAAATCAGAAAGACTTAAGAAATCATATTATCTATAACCTTTTAAACCTTTTGTCTTTAAGATCCATATTGCATATCTACTTTAAGAACTATGGTTTTCCCAAAGTAAACATTCCATTATTGAGACAATACTATTTGCTGTTTTTCAGAAATTTCAATTGGATATAAATACAAGAATATGTATAAACAAATACAGGTTGAGTATACCTTTTGTTATAAAATGCACTGGGCCAGATATATTTCAGATTTATTTATCTTTCAGATTTTAGAATACCAGTTAACAGTGAATGTTCTTTATCAATGAATTCCAAAGGTTTTTGAGTGCTAAACTTGCAACTTAATTTCTTCTGTCCATAAAGCTGTCCACTATTAACACCATTCAGTTAACTAGCCATTGCCTAGTATATAATGTCATAGTAAGAGTTAATTCTCCAAGACTGAATCTTTTCCTTGTGGAACTTAAAACATCTTAGAGACCAAAATTTATCTGAATCTAAGAAAATTTATGTTTCTAGATTCCACAAGTAGGTTTAAGACAACAGATTATGTCCCAATAATAGTCATGTTGCTATTATACCAATGGACATATTTTGCCAGGATTGTCATTGCAGCTTGTTGGGTACACATCTGGGTAGGAACACTCAATACTTTTCTCCCACAGCATCTTGCATAAAGCTTTCTATTTGTGAGCAAACTACCAGATAAGGTAAAACTTAGTTTCTCAATATCTTGCAACCCAAGTGAGTTATCTTTAGTAATAATGTTTTATAATTTTGTTAAAATAGACAACTAGGGTGATTTGAAAGAAAATGCCCCCCAAAGGGAATGGCACTATTAGGAGGTATAGCCTTGTTGGAATAGACGTGGTCTTGCTGAAGGAAGTGTGTCACTGTGGAGGCAGATTTGAGGGTCTCATATATGCCCAAGTCATGCCCAGTAAGACAGACCACTTCCTGTTGCCTGTAAGCCAAGATGTAGGACACTCAGCTACTTCTCCAGCATCATGTCTGCCTACACACCATCAAGGTACACCACTATGATAATGGACCAAATCTCTGAAAATATAAGCCAATTCAAGTAAAAATATAAGCCAATTCAAGTACATGTTTTCCATTATAAATAAGAGTTGCTCTAGTCATGGTGTGTCTTCACAGCAACCAATATAGCAACTGACAGCACCTTCAATACCTTGTAATGTTTTGGGATACTGTGGAACCTTCCTGACCAAAAGATTGCAGGGATGTATCCCATATCTGGTACTGAGATTTTCATTTAATAACTTTTGTTACTGGGAGGAACATTATCTATCCATTAAGTGTGTCTCCATTCAAAGCTTTTTGTTTAAAAAGTAAAGTATGTTTTTAATAGAATTACAAAATAGTAGCTTTTCATAGATTATCCTTTTCCCCCACCTCTTCTCCCCATCCTCCTCCCTAGCTCCATCCCAACTTAAATGTTTTCATCCTTGGTGTTCCGCCTCTATAGTCTCATATCACATGTGTTCTGCTGATTTAGACCTGAAACACAAAAGAGATCTCATAGCTGGCACTGGAAACTTTGTCAAGAACCCATGACTAAATAGATCATTGGCCCTAGGGAAGAATCTACTACTGCTGCTGTTTTGCTAAATAGTCACTCTGTCAAACTCCTGTCTCAGTTCTTACGTTTATACCCATGGATTAATTAAGCTTTCCATCTTCATCATAGAAGCTTCATTTTACAGTGTGTGATAGCTAAAAGATTCACATGTGGTCAAAACATGAACAAGTGTCTGTGGAGTACTTAAACCTAAATGGGATATCTATATCATCTCCCAAAGGCTCAAGGAACATCTCAGAAGATAGATAAAAAGAGCCAGAGGCTTGGGAGGAGTGCTATGAAACAGTGTCTTCCATACTAGACATGACCATTACAGTTTTGATCTAAATGCAACTGTGATAACCTACACAAGACCTTTTCAAGATTAGGCCAATCACCATTGCATCATACATGCCCCTCTGAGGATACATGGTAAGTTAATAGATAATGAAGGAATGACTATATTATCCTTAGTGCTGTAACCTTTAATAGACAAATTGCCCATGTTCCAATAAACAGCTCCCATTCATGCACATGCAAGCAAATGTAATTAAACTAAGTGGATTTTGTTTTGTGAAAACATAGCAGAATAGTTAGGAAATTGCTGAGAAGAATGGTTTCAATGGAAGACGGAAAGAAAGAGGATAATTGGGGGGGGTGAATATGCCTCCAACTAAGTATGCACATGTTTAAAACTTAAGACTTTAAAAAAGTTACTGATAAATTCCTGGTTATAAAAGCAATACAAATTTCTTCCTACAAAAAATATAGATTCCAGCTTTCTACTTTTGGTTTTTAAAATGTGGACTTTCAAGAAAGGCCTATTCTAATTCCTAATAAACATTAAATAATCCTAAATAGCTTGAACTGCAAAAAATAAAAAAAATCCACAAATTCCTTCCTTTTATGAAACTGTGAGAAAGATCAGGGGCAGCACCACTGACCTGCAAATAAATGAGACTCACAAACTAAAGAAGATGAAGAACTTAGCTGTATATATACACAACAATACATATAGGAGCCATATATTTAGCCATGTCGAAGTCAGTGTTGGAGAGTCACATACATTTTCAAAATGCTATTGAGACCTAGAAAATCACTGTGAAAGGAAAATTCCATTTCTGCAATAAGTGGAGAGCCAGGTGTTGCACAGCATGGGCTAAGGACAAATGAGGATTCAAAATTTCTCAAAGCACTCATTTTTCTTTTTTCAGGTATGACAGAATGAAAATGCATTTCAAAGCAATAAGACACAGCATTTTGCAACTAAAAAGAAAAAAAATCATCAGGTTCATTAAGCAGCAGTCATATAATGGATGTCTGGTATAATCTCAAAGTAATCCTACTTTCTTCCTGTTTCATTGCATGTATTTATTGGCTAGCCAACTCACTAATATGATTAGGGCACATTTTAAATGATACAGGGTCAAAGGATGATTTCCATTGTCAAAGGTTATCTTCCTACATGCTAAATTGGTTTTTCTTAATTCTGTGGTTAGAGACAAGTTGGCCATATCTCTAGCAGCCACTTTGCAATTACATGCCCTTGGGCAGGAGGCGTAAGATATATACTGGTGCTGATTCATTTCTGTGACTGAAAAATACTCTGTAGCTTGAGCCTTTTGTCCCACTGAAAGGGAGTCAGCAGCATTACTTGTGTGGTGCATCTGTTCCAATAGTTTTTTCAGTGGTATTACCAGATTGCCATGATAAATATACACAAATAGAAAATGAGTAGGGATAAAGAATATGATCCTTTTATAGAAGTGCTTTACAAAGGTTAATAATTAGATACCTATATAGAAAGTACTCAGAGTGATTTAAAGTTAAAATGCACATTCCTTCGCTACACCAGGCCTACTACTACTACTACTACTACTACTACTACTACTACTACTACTACTACTACTACCACCATTACTGTTACTACTACTACTACTGTTACTACTACTACCACTAATACTCCTGTTACTACTACTACTATTACTACTACTGTACAATATCACAGTGAGTTTTAGATCATCCTGTGCTTTATAAATTTCATCTCAAGCCAAGAAAGAGAAAGATACATAGATACAGACACAGAGACATACAGCCACAGAGACAGACAAATGCATCCAGAGAGAGGGGGAAAGAGGAACACACAGAGAGACTATGGAGAGCATTGTCTATTGAAATATTTTGTAACTTAAAGGTTGTTGTCAGAGTCCCCAAGGTGTTTTATTAAAATGTGCATGCCTGTGGCACAGCCTTAGGCCTGTGAAATCAACCAGTTCTCAGAGCATAAACCTGAGCTCCTGTGATGGCACTTGTGGAACACGGGTTAGGTGATGCTATCAAACCAAGAACTGTCCTAAATACTTTACTTGCATCATTCATCAGATCCCACAAAATTGTTTGAAGTTCAGTGCTATTACTGTCTTCATTGTGCATGTACAGTAACTGAAGCAAGTTCACAGAAGGTAAGTGACTTGCCCAGAGCCAGAAAGATAATTTATATGATACTGACTTGAGCATTTAACTCCAGACTTTTGTTTGGTTCTTTTCAGGTCCTTTTAGACATGAAAGGCAAGAAGACAAGAGCATACTCTTCTTACCTTCCCAGGTTGTGAAATGAGAAACTGTTTTCCAATGACTTAACAGGGTTTACACCACTGAAAAAGGAAATATGGTATACAAGGTCCTTAGTCAAATACTTTCAGAACTCCTCAAATGAAAGAAAAAATAAGGTGAGAAAATTACTTTTAGAATTAAGAAAGGAAAAAATCTGTAGTTCAGGCACTTCACAAACAAAAAATTGCTTTGGTCAAATTAAAGCATTAAAAATTAATACATGATAACTATTATGTTTGTCTTGAAGCCCAAAGAAAATCCTTGTGGGTGTTTCAGAGAAGTTTCTTGTGACCTGACAGCTGCCTATTGCAGGAAATGAAATTTTACAATCCAAAAGAACATTTAGTTTAGTAACTAAGATCTGGAATGAAGTTCATACAATGTGAAATTTTAGGAATGTAAACAGCATATCTCAACACACTAACTTGAGAAATTTTTACTGAATCCGTGGGTGTGACTGGGCATATTTGAATGACAGGACTGGGCATATTTGAATGAATGAGATGCTTAGGAGATGGAGTCAAAGGAAGAAGAGAAGAAAAGCCTGCAGATTACCATCAACTGTACCCACATTTCTCAAATTACTATTCAATCACTGCTGCTTGTGGCTCTGTCCTTATCAGAATTTCCCCTACACACACATATACTTTCTGATGTACCTCACTTCCAATTAATCTCCAAAATGACCTTGTTCTACTCTGCTGCTACAGATCCAATTATATCCTATGATACTCTGAGCCACAAAACAATAGAAAATCAAAATGAAATATATTTTATCACCTCTAACCAAATTCAGAATTGATGCATTGATTAATTCTCACTATGACCTCCAAAGTGAAAGGTTACCCTGCCTCTTGTCCTCAGCTCTTTCTGGCATTGCAGTTTGAATGTCCTCTCTTCCATCTTTGTCCTACTGTGTAACCACAGATATGTCCTATCATAGCTTTTACGTCTGAACAACTATTCATTTTATGAGCATTGCAAGTGAAAATATATACTCCTAGGAATATTACAGTTGTGCTTTGGGCCTGCATACTTTATGATGTCAACAAGAGAGATCCATTAATTTATAGTTCTGTGCTCAGTAGGGGAGCCATATAATATTCTACATATATTTAGTTCTTCAGAATGTAGCTTAATCAATATTTTACCTCAGGCAACCTAAAATACTGAAGACAACATAAAAGAAAGATTGTCAGACCTAGAAATTTTATTTCCACTGATGGGAATTTAATGCTTTAGAAGCTGCAGAAGTTATATGTACCGAGATTATAGTAAAGCCAATGATGGGAAAGGGTCAATTGATGTGGATACAAGGTACTGAGGGAAAGAAAAGACCTTGCTTAGAGCCCTGTGCTGGTTAGGTTTTATTGGGAAACCCTGAGTCACTTGGGAAGAACAAACCTCACCTGAAGAATTGCTTCAATCAGATTGGCCTATGGCCATGTCTGTAAGAGAATGTCTTGATTGATGATTGATGTGGGGGAGCTCAGCCCATTATGAGTGACACCATCCATAGAGAAGTGGGCCTGGGATAGGCGAGAAAGCTATACGAACATGAGTCCTTGAGCAAACCAGTGAAGGTTACCCCAAAGTCCCTGCTTGCACTTCCTGCCTTCAGTTCCTGTTCTGATTTCCATCAATGGTAAACTGTGACCTGGAAGTACAAGATATAGTAAACCTTTTCCTCCCAAGTTGCTTCTAGTCAGTGTTTACCTACAGCAAAAGAAAGCAGACTAGAACTGACCCCAAAACAGATGTTTCCAGGTTCTAATCCTTGTTTCTATTCCTTGAGCACTGCTAGTTGTTTTGATAATACTTTCTAACTCACAGTTTCATTTGTTAATTTTTAAGTAAACATCGCCTTGAACTAATAATTGACCTTCTCTGTCTCAGATTCTGGACCTGTCAAGTGGAGTGCAACAGTTAAACTACTTGCCTCATAGTCCCATGACTTTAAAAGCCATGCTTTGTTTATCTTAAAGAGCTGTTTTGGGAGACCAAAGAAATATTCAAAACGCAAACACCATGAAAGTTTTGAAGTGCTATACAATACAGTAGCATTTTAATTATGAACCTCCAAATAAAATAAACAACTTGTACATGCTCTCCCAAATAATGCAAATGGCCAAGCTTCGATTTTCAATTAGTCTCAAGACTTATGATTGCATTTCCTTGCAATTTTCAGAAACAAAAATAATCAGAGGCTCAGATTAGAGTGTTTATTAAGAAGATACCAAGCCATTTAGAAATGCTGGTCATATTTTGTCCCAGCCACTTTTTTCACTGCTGTGTGGATCTCCTAAATAGCTTTTTGTTGTTGTTGTTGTTCCATGAAGACTAATAAAAATGACAGGTTTGAAACCAAACAGAATCCAATTAAATTTCAATCTATATTCCGTAAGAGGTGCTGTTTCCATGTGTATGCATAATTTCCTATATGCTGCTGATCTCTTTACACAGTTTGCAGAATAGCCACTAGTTAGTAGTTTTGGACATGTGATTCATACTAAGGCATTAAAATCTTCATGTGGTGCATATATGTAAGTACGTATAATTTATGTATGTATGTATGTAGCTAGGGAGTACATATACTCAAATTATGTAAAGACAAAATAATTTTACTTGAATAACAGCCCTTTCTAGTTTCCCAGGAGAAACATTGTAGAGGAATTTAACATCAATCAAGAGCCATTAAATTCTGTTCAGTATACTCAAATCACAGACACGAGAAAAACATGCTTCTTTCCTAAAAGTTCATACATTCTGAAAGGCAGTGCCAGTTCTCGAAATACTGAGACCTGCATTCCAGCACAAAGACGTCATGGTCAGGTAACACCTACCTGTAAAAGACAGGAAATTTAAAGCATATGCTTAATTTTTTTTTATCTACTCGAAAGTACAATACACTCAGCCTAAATAATTCTGTGTTGAGTGCATTCTATTGTGAAATATCTCTTCAATGCAAGCAATCTCTTCTGTTATTTTCTCAGCTACAAAATCTAGTAAAGCCAAGTGCAACCACATCAATTCCTGTGTTTTGATAATGCATGGAAATCATTGGATTTAATTAAAGCAAATGCAACAAACGTTGACATGCTATTAACCAACTAATTCCTTAGGAGCACTGACTCCTAAGTTGCCCTGGACTTGGAACATAGTTTTTTTTAATGAATGTATTTAAAAAACTGATAAAACTAGCAACAGTTTAGGTTTCCATTTATATTCTGGTGCTAAGTATTGAACACAGGGACTTGTGCATGCTAGACAAGTACTCTGCCACTAGGCCACATCCTCAGCCATGCTTCCACTTACAATATAATAAATATATATAATATATTATAATATATAATATTTATATATTTTGTATGTTTTAATATTAGGCTTTCTTCCAATTGCAAGGTATAATATACTTTGTAAATCATGAGTTCATCCACTGACAGATTATAATTCAGTAAATTTTAGAACATTCAGAATTTGCAGATATCACAACCATTTTATGACATTTTGTTAGCCCCAAATAAACACAATATTGTCAATTTTACCCTATTTACCAAACTTCATGAATCAAACCTAGCCACAGGCAACTAATTTTATACCCCCATTGATTTGATTACTCTGAACATTGCATATGAAGACAATAGTATAGTGAATGATTTCATATATAGTTACCTTTGCTTTAATGTTTTCTAATCCCATCTATACTGTAGCAGTGTTTAATTCATTTTATGCTGACAATTGTATGTGTGTTCATGTGTGTGTGTGTGTGTGTGTGTGTGTGTGCGTGCATGCATGCATGTGCATATGCATGCATGTGCGCATGGCACATATATAACAATTTTCCTATTTACTCACAAATTGTCAGATATTTTAGGTTGTTTTACTGTTTTGTGGTTATTTATAATCAAAATTTCTTTTTTAGATTTTAAAATTATTTTGTGTGTGTGTGTGTGTGTGTGTGTGTGTGTGTGTGTGTGTGTACAAGTGTTTAGCCTGCACCTATGTGTGTGTGCCATGTGTGTACCTGATACTTTTGGAGACCAGAGGAAAGCTACAGATACCCTGAGACTGAAGTAACAGATGGTTGTGAACCATCATATGGGTACTGGGAACTGAAGCTGAATCCTCTGAAAGACCAAGAAGTTCTCTTAACAGCTAAGCCAAGTATCAAGTCTCATAATCAGTTCCTCTATCAATTTCTAATTAACATGAACATCACTATGCATGGATCCAGATATTTAATACCATTATTTACATTTTTATTGCATGTGTTCCTTTACATGTATTTGTGTGAATGTGGGTAGGTTTGCATGTGCCACAGTGCATGTGTGGAGGTCAGGACAACTTGTACAAATAGGTTCTCTCCTACCTTTGGGTCTTGAGGATCAAACTAAGGTCATCAGACTTGGAAGCAAGCATCTTTATACACTGAGTCATCTCACTAGTCCAAAATAGTAGCATTACTCTCTATTAGATGATAATTCCCTAGTTTCTTTCTGAGACATGAAAATCAATAAAGTATATATGGAGAAACTAGTATGCAATGGGCAGAAAATGGAGAGTTAATAAGTATTTGCTCACTCCAGGATTACTGAATGAAAGAAATCATTCCTTCTACCCAACTTCTTTTAAGCACATCCCTACCAAAGCTACCTGGATGGCATGTAATTGAATATTTGAACTAGGAAAGACTATAGAGTTGAAAGTTTCTCAAAAATGTGTTTCAAGAACTACTTGTATCAGAACTACCAGGGGAGCTTGTTAAAAATTCCTATTTCTGTCCTCCCCCTCCCAGATAATAGGATTCAATAAATCAGACTTGGAGGCCACAGGAAGCTGCCTCTGTAATAAGCACCCCAGATAATTCAAATGCATACTAAACTGAAAATCATTGATTTCATACAGTCTTCCCACTGTATAGACAAGGAACTTTGAGTCCATTTGGCAAAGTGTCATGCTAAAGGTTACAGAGTTTGGTGTAGGGACAGTGACAGGGAATTGAGGTTAGGAATCCCAAAACAGCACTTTCAGTTACTTTGGCTATTCTCTCTTATCACATCTTCCTGCCCCTGCAAATAAGAGCCTCGTGGACTTCTTCACAACTATCAGTGATTGACACCATACATTCTCAGTAAAATAGTTATTTCTTTTAGCTTGCTCCTTTGTGAACTAAATGACTAAAGGGTCTCCTTTAGGGCAGTATTTGCTAAAAGTATAAAGTAACAAATACAATGCCCATGAAAAAAGCACTAGACCCAGGAGGGAGATCTCTATGGTTCCTGACCCAAATGTTGAAAAAGCTCCTAAGTAGAAAACAATCTTTAACCATGGGCTTTGGTTAAAGTAGCCCTGTAGTGACATTTCCTGCCCAAGGTCCTGAAACAACTATGCATACCTACTGTGATCTATTTACAGGAGCCAGCTGTTTTTTTTTTTTTAGAATGCACTTTCTGCCAAGTTTTCTATTAGAAGGAAATTATAAATTACATGAGCTACCACCATGACTAAAAGGCAGTAGGAAATATTTTAATGAAAGTTGCTATGCCAATCAGAAAGATTCAGTACAAACCCATTACCATATGTTAGTTTAAAAAGAAAGATGGAGTAGCTATTAACTTTTTTCCTTTATTTTTGAATTTTTCAAACTATAAAATAGTATCTTACTATAATTAAACAGAAGAAGAAAGCCATCACCTCTTTACCCCTTCTCACCTTCTTGCCATAATGCATCAATGTAGAAACAATCCAATTTTTCTATCCATTTGAAACTATATATTACTTTACATACACAAAAGGTAAGTAGCTCTCTCTCTCTCTCTCTCTCTCTCTCTCTCTCTCTCTCTCTCTGTGTGTGTGTGTGTGTGTGTGTGTGTGTGTGTGTGTGTGTGTGTGTATGTGTGTGTATAAAAGTCCCTTCTTATTTTACTTGTCAATTATTCAACTTTACCTAGATAGACTAATGCTCTGATGAGAATCCCTTGTTTGTCTAAACTCTGGCCCTCCACAGCTACAAATTCTTAGATGCTGTGCTCATATGCACTTAGGTCACTGCTAGCATGCCTCACTACCTAGTCTTATGTTGACATCACACAGACTCTAACTACCCTATTCTTTCTTCCTACTCACAATGTTTCCTCTTCCTGTATAGTTTTTATTCCTGGCTCATTGCTTCTCACATCTTATACTATCTTCAGCTCTTTATTCCATTGCCTGAATCCTCTGACCAGAATGGATCTACACATCTGTCCACGATATCCATTATCACACTGAACACAGCCTGAAGAAGCCATAGATATGAATTGATGACTTCTGTCTTCATTTAAGCACTCAGTACCACCCACTCTTCTGTTTTTACTAGTGGCCTCTTTCCTCCAAACCCCAAAGTACTACGTTAATAATTCAAATGTCCTTACCAACTCCCTCACAATTTACCCTCAACAAATAACAGTTCCTGGTACTTAACAGAGAGAAGGAAGTCCAACAAAAGCTCATTTCACCTCCTCCACTAAATCTACAGAAAATTTACATGAGCATTCTCTTCCTCTCCCTCACTTAAATGGGAGAGGAATCCTTCTTTGTGTCTGACTTTAACATATCCATGAAGAAAATTAAAGAAATGAAATTCCTAAGTATAAGATCCTGTAGAATTACTTCCCTTGAACAAAACACTATAAAAATTGGGTGAATAATGAAAGAGCATGTGGGAGTGGAAAGTCAAGTCTAACCATGAAGTAAAATGTAAGAGTATATTTTTTTGAATTAGAAAATATGTGGTCAATATTTGGAAAAGCTATCATGGAAACAAATGTTTCAGAAGAGTAAATGGGTTCATATCAAATCAACTTAGCAACACCGTGGGACCCAGATGCAGCCATAAACCAAGTACTGGGCTAAGAACAGGTAGGTCCTAGCATAGATATTTTCACTGGCAGGTTCAACTGTACAAAGAAAGTAGTTATAGGCTTGACCCAAGAATGGGGAATTATCTATAGGTTTGCTGACCAGATAATGAATCCAGAGCATGATGACCTTATCACCAAGAGTGGAAGACTATGAAATTTAGGCTAGATAAGAAAGGATGCAATATTAAAAAGAAGTAATAAGCCTCAGCTCTGAAGTATTGTACATTTTATCTTTCAAAGTACAACTTTTGAATGTATTATGCAATTACTCCATTATTTACAAAATGCATTAATTTTATGGGAACAGAATTCAATTACTACCTGCAAATAATAACTGTTTTTTTATTAACATGTACCATGGCTCTAATATTTTAGGATACATTTTTAAGAAAAGAAAAATTAAAGAATTATGTCTGATTTAATTTAAAACTTTAATTGAATTTTGATAGCATTATGCTATGATAAAGAAGTCATACATCCCAATTATAGAAAATTTGAAAATCTGTTAACACTCTTTACATATATATGTATATATATATATAGTTATGTGCCATATTTAAATTCATGGTTCCCAAAGCTAGTCTGCCTTGATTTCACCACATGCAGCTATTTGAACAGTACCTTGACTAAGGCATTATTTTTCTTTTCTTTTGAGATTATAATGTAATTATATTTTTCCTTTCCCTTCCCTTTCCTTGTTCAAACTCTCCAATATACCCCTCTTTTCTCTCTTTCAAACTTATGGCCTCTTTTTTAATCAGTTGCTTTTATATGACTTCACAAATTGTACCAAACTTTGTGTTTAAATTTTGTCTTCTGAAAAATAGTGATGAAGTTACTAACAGGTGAGGTATATGGCTCAGAAGTAGAATGCTTTCTCACTATGCTCAAGGCCATGGTATTAGAACCTTATAATTCAAGAAGCACACTCCTCACTTGCCTTTCACTAAAGTAAATGAATTAATACATTCAAGCTAATTCAAACAGTACTCACAAATCAAAACCATTCACTAAAAGGTATGTTAAAAGAACTGAGAAGTGACGTGAAGTAGAATTTTCCACTTCCAAGGAAATTTAAACATCGGCAAGTTACAAAAATATTTGAGCACAGTACAGAATATTTAAAATTTGTCTACAACATAGTTTATACAAGTTGCACTTGAGAGCAATTGTGGACTTACATCTGTCATACATATTTGTTTCAGTTTATCCTTATTTCTTGTATGTTTCAGACATGCATTTTCAGTGTTTATGTAAAATTAGCTATAGAGACTTTAATATTTATCTATTTTTATTTAAAAAATGATTCTCCCAAATTACTTTACTTTAGTTATTATTTTTTATTAATAATATAATTTAAAATTTTTACATATTGATGCCAGTTTCTTCTCCCTCCCTCCCTCTTACTCTCTTTCCCCCCTCACATGCACCCTGACCACCCTCACCTCCCATCCCCCCACCCCAATTCCACATGTAGTTATTATTTTTCAATTAACCCTTAAATTCTTCAAAAGTTGGCATCTAATTTCAGCTAGTTTATCTTTCAACTTATATAATATTCAATGCCACATGGATTGGACATCTGAGAATTTTATACTGAGATAAGCTATTGCTACTAGAAACAAACCTCTTATTTACATATTTCAAGAATTTCCAGATGGGGTCTAGGCAGGCAGGGTCCTCAAGGCCCCTACTGGCAGGAAGACAGTGTTAAGGGGCTCACCTGGTATGTCGGCCTTATTACAGTAAGGAAATAGGTGTTGGAGAAATGGGAGAGATAGAGAAAAAGAATGGCTCATGCACTGTGGAAAGACACAAAAAGGAAGAAATTAAGACGATGAGAAATGGGCAGATTTTGGAGGCCTGCCTGCCACTTGAGGTCATGGTGAAGGCAATGAAGAGTAGACTGGGAAGACAAGTCTGCCATAGCGATGCCTGAGCTCGGCTGCTGCCAAGGGCCATGTCCCTGGTCCCACAGTAATCAGTGTATGTGTTAATGTCCTTGACTCCTGCTGCTGTTGAGTGCCATGCTGATTCCAGTGGGCTGGGCCACCTCCTGGGTCTGTGTTCGGGTCTACGATCCATGGTGCTTCTGGGGCCATACTGATCTGGGCATCCTTTGCCACCACCTGGGACAACCTGGTCTAAGCTGCTGCCAAGGACTGTACATGTTCCTATTGCAGTCGAGGTCTATGTTGATGCTTATGTCCCATGGTGCCACCAAAGGCCACTGGAAGCCTTGAGTCTGGGCTGCAACTTGTAGCCTTGTTAGTGTCCAGGGGCCAGGCTGCTACCAGAACCATCCTGATCTGAGTGGCCAGGGCTACCACTTGGAGCCAGGATGTCAACCATACAAAGCTGCTGCCTGAGACCATAGTCCATGGCCCAGCTGCGGTTAGGGTCTGCATTGAAGTCTGTGGCTCAGGTTGCCACTGGGTCAATACAGAGGCCCATGATCTGGGATGGAGCTTGTGGCTTGGTTGGAGTCTAGGAGCCATGCCACAGCAGGGGCCACACACAGAGATATGGGTAACCTGTGCTGCCACCCAAGACCAGGGTTTCATCTAGGCCCAGGCTGCTGCTGAGGGCTATGTCTGGGTCTAAGGTCCTATAACAGCCAGAGTCCAGATTGACACATGTGGCTTCTGATGCCAATGAGTGCCATAAGGATGCCCAGGTTCATATCAGCCACTGGAGTCCAGGTTGGTGGCTGAGGACCAGGATACATCCCAACCTGAAGACCTGTGCTGTTACAACTAGGCCAGAGCTGCAGCTGAGGGCTATATCAGGGTCCTTGGCCCTACTGTAGTTAGGGTCTGTGCTGATGTCTGATGCACTTGTTATCACCAAAGGCTATACAGACACCTGAGATTGAGGGCCATGTTTGTGTCTCAGGACTATACTGCTGCTGGGGCAGTGGTGACAGCCAGACCTAGCCACCGTTGAGGACCACGGTACTACCAACAGTGGAGTCTGTGCTGAACTCCAGGTCCTGCATTACCACCAAAGGCCACCCACACAGAGGTCTAGGGTTAAGGCCACAACCTGAGGACTTGGTGGTGTCTAGTGGCCATATGGCTGCTAGAACCATTCCTACCTGAGTGGCCAGTCCCTCCATCCAGAGCCAGGATGTCATCTAGGCCTAAGTTGTTGCCAATGGCCATGTTTAAGTTTGTGGTCGGGCTACATCTGGGGTCTGTGTGGATGTCTGTAGTCTGTATCACCTCAGGAGGCCTTAGGAACCATGAAAGATGAAATCAGAGGGCCATGCTGAGCTAGCCACATATTTTAGTAGCCCTGGGAAAGCTGGCCTTGCTTCTCACTGGACACTACAGCAAGAGAGCTGGCCCCTGGATGCTGGATAGATGGTCCCCACCCCTCACCAGAGGCCAGGGTGAACCAACCCTGAAGGCATGTATGTAGAGGAGCTGACTCCACCACCACACCCTTGGCAGGATCAATGAAGAGGTTTGGAAAAGCAGGAAAGAAGCAAAGAGATTTTTCTGTTGTGGTTTTTGTTTTGGTTTGGTTTTGGGTTTTGGGTTTTTTGTTTTCTTTTTTGCTTGTTTTTGCTTTTGTTTACTTGCTTACTTTGATTTGTTTCCTTTATGGGGGGAGCACAGCAGGGATAAGGGGAGGATATTTGGTGCATGATGTGAAACTCCCAAATAGCCAAACATAAAAAAAAATAGTTTTAAAAATCTCCATTTATCTTCTTAGAATAAATACTCAGTGAACCTATGAGGTCAAAGATGTTTCTTATTTTTTTTTGTAGAGACATCAACTCAACCTCTAGAGGTGGATCCATTTGAAGCATTGGATCAGTCATATTCTCTCCAAATTATATTTATATTCTACCCAATGATCTATGTCACAGATTTTGACATTTCTAAAGGTTAAAGGTGTTAGTATTTTCCAATGAGTTTTCAAGAAATTATCGGGAACCCCCTTAATCAATATGTTATAAAATACTAATAAAAAATATTTTAAAATATATTATACATTTGGTGCCTTTGTTTCATTATTCTACATTTAGATATTTGACTCAGTGGTAAATAAAAAGGTTTTAAACAATGAACATGGGTATGTCTTCATTTAATTTCTCTTCTACTTCTAAATTTGTTGCCATAAACATTTTTATTAACCCTGCATTTTCTTTCTGTACAAATTTGGGATGTCTCTTTTACTATTTCTTAAAAACCCAGAGAATACCTGAGTTTATTCTTTAGACTCTGTGTTGTTACATTTATTTGCCCATTCCTACATAAACACCTCAGCCTTTTATATCATTTGTCCAGTGTAATTTGGAATTTACAGTGTTTAGAGTGACATAAATATCCAAATTTCTGTCAAAGGAAATCAAAATTATTCCTATAATATCACAGACTCGCTTGTTTTCCGAGAAGGACATTGTGAACTTTGAACAGTTGCATAAGCTAGTGAATATACACACCTTTGTGTACATATTATGGCAGAAATAAATCCCATGTAACTCTTTATGGTGATTTCAGTATGCTGCAGCTCCACATTCCAATAAGATAATCACTAGCTGTATGTGAAACTGAGCACTCAAAATGTGGCTAATGAACTGATAAAGGGAAATTTATTTTACTTAAATACAATCAACTTAAATTTACAGGTCTCAAATTTATTGCCCATCTAGAGCATAGCAATTTTTAAAAGACTGTACCATAATAGTTCATAGAACTATTGACAGACAATAGACTTGACAATTTCCCATTTAATTTGAAACTATGTAATATATACAGACCTTCAGTCAAATACTAAAAGCTAACTGGTTGTATGTTCTTAAAGCCAGCCCCACTACAAAAATATGCAATGAATGTTCTTTGTACAATTGGCTCTATGCAAATAAAACAGGTAGCACAGTCTTAATAATGTACAAAATTCACTGGAGGAGATAAGTGATACACAAATAACAGTAATAGTTGCATAAGGGCCAAGGTCATAGAACAGAAAATAACAAAGTGCAGGAGAAATTCCAGGAAGAGAAATTATTTTCCGCTATGGGTATATGAAAGAAACAACAGAGGGCTACACAAGGGAAGTGATAATTAAACTGCCTCAAGAATATGGGTCGTATTCGACCAGGAAAAAAGTAATCAGAGAGGAAAAAGAATAATGAAAGAATGTCATAGAGAAAGCACAGAGGATGAGTAACAGAGGTCATGTGGGATGATAGGTGGTCTGGTCTAGATAATCACATATGCAGGAAAACAGAAATAATGCTTATGAAGCAGAGTGAGACTGAATTCAAAAGACTTCAGATATCTGGCCAAAGAATTCAAACACAGCTTTGTAGCTAATAAAGAGAGAATAACATTTTGTCATGTTGCTGTCACCTGAGATTATAACCCCAGAACAATAACAGTTTTGCAACTTAGAAACATTACCCATATCACAAGATTAGTATAAGCACTAAGCAAGGTACAGAAAGGAGGAAGGTCATTAATAGAGCACAAAGTACAGCATAAATGTTAAAAATCCATTAAAAAGTATAATGATCTAGATGTTTTCTGTATTGACACATATCCAAGTAAGCCATCATAACAAAGAAACGAACTCAAGAACAGTATTTAGTACAAAAGGAAGACAATATTGCTGTCACTATGATTATAAAAAAAATAACTGGGACATAGCTCAGTGGTTAATAATACTGACTGGTCTTGTGAAGTTCTTGGGTTTAATTCCAAGCACCCACATGATGACTCACAATAGCCTAACACTGCAGTTTCCGGATATCCAATTATCTCTTTCTGGCACTGCATGTATGTTTTGCACAGACATACATGAAGGAACAATGTATGTATATATGTATTATGTATGTATTTATGTATATACACACAATAAATAAAGTCTCGCGCTAATAAAACATAATTTCTGACTATAATTTGAAAAGAGAGAATACATTATGTAGATTACCAGATACGGGAAGGATTGTACAATTTTTCTAAATTAGTAACAAAATGTCACCTAACACAATGTTTCAAATCTAAAACTTGAGCCCCCAATAAATGATTGGTCATGCTACCACATAGGTACAATGGTAGATAAATTTCTATGAGTAAAGTGTCATCTATATAATGTACCTAGAAACTTGAATTGTTAGAAATTATTCAAACTTGATAACAATCTGTACTGCTTAGAATACATTCATTACTCAATACATTTACCTAGCTAAAATAATTTAATTATAAAAGACTTGTGCAGTTACTAAAATTGAGAAGGCTCAAGTTTCTAGCCTCAAGAATTCTTACTTAATTCTAAAATATTTACATGGAGACTATATAAAATAGGAATGAATAAACTTTTGTAATTATTTTACGAGCTTTAAGTATTTCAATGATTGTAATAGTTTGAAAACAAAACAGCCTCCATAAGCTCTCAGGTAGAGGTACTATTATTATGAGGTATGGCCTTGCTGGAGTTGGTATGGCAGTGTTGGAGGAAGTGTGTCAAATAAAGTCTCAAATGCTCATGTTAGGTCCAGTGGCTCTTTCTCTCTCTTCCTGCTGCTTTCAGATCCTGATGTAGGACTGACTCTCAGCTACTACTCCAGCAGCTATCTGCCTGCATGTCTCCATGATGATGATGAACTGAACTTCTGAACTGTAAGCCAGACCCAGTTAAATGTTTTTCTTTATAAGGGTTGCTGTACTGATCGTGTTTCTTCGTGGCAATAGAAACCCTAACTAAAACAACAATTCAGTGTACAAAGCAGAATATTAGTAAAAACATGTAATGGAGAGTGAACCAAAGATGGCAAGTATAAACTTCTATAAAAGGTTCTGTCAAGAATCCAGAAGAAATGAGTGGTAGCAGTAATGCTGAAAAGCATAGAACACATTCCAGATACAAAACTCAAAGTATTTAATTAAAGAAAGGATTACAGAAACAGGAGTGGATGAAGAATAGGGGAAGAGTCACAGATGAATAGGATCACAAGTCCTGAGGGGAAGGAATAGAAGAGTCATTAAAGGAAGCAAACAAAAACAAAGACTTTCTGGAGAGAAAACATTAAATTACTGTTTGAGCTCAGTTTGCCTTCCATATCTATGGGTTGTACATTTGTCATGGATTCATTATTTGCAGATAAAAAAACTCAGAAAGATATCTGTAAATGAACAACTATAGACTTTACTATTGCCTTTATTCCCTAAAACAATCCAGCATAATAAATATGTATATAGCACTGACAGTATATTAGATATAAATAAACTGGAGATGATTTAAAGTATATGGAAGAATATATACAAGTTATAGGTAAATATGTCAGTTTATATAAGAGCTATAAACACCTATGGATTTTGGTATACTTGGTATCTTAGAATGTATCTACTATATATGTCAAGAAATGACTTTATATTTCATATGCTTATAGGATACCCAAATAATAAAACAAATCAGGTAAAACATGAAAATCAGGCAAGAAGCCAAGGTGCAGCAACTTGAAGATGGGAGAATTAAGGGAAATAGAAGTCGAGAAGGTGGCCAAAGCCAGGTTCATTGGAACAGTAAATGTATGTATTAACAATGATAGATAAAATCTTGACTAGAGAAGTCCCATTAGCATACACTTAAAGGTTAAGTGCAGATTTTTCTTACTTTCACATTTTATGGCTAAAGGCCTCAAACTGAAGTATTTAATAATACTTCTACTTTATTATATCACCTTTTTACTAAGAAGCATATGGCACTTCTCAAATGAAGAAGGCAATGTGTACATTCTTCTAACTGACTCTCATATGATATTTCCTACACAGCTACATAGGTACTCAGCTATAAGGAACAGAATGCATTTTCCCCTTAAAAGCCTCATGCTGCTACAACTGTCATGGAATCTATTCATATCACCACACCACGTTTCTTTTAAGGAACAGATGTGAACACACAATTCCATTTTTACTGAAGTGTATGATCATTTTAACCACATTTTGACTCATTTTTTCTTTCCCAGATTTCCCCATATTTTTCCAAATAGCAAATGGTTTGTACTGAGCCACTTCCCTAAATTACACAACCCAACATTTTAAATAAAGGAATGGTTATTGCCTTAAACAGGCTAGAATTGTCGTTTTATAATTCACTGTTTCAGATCGCCAGGTCCTTCATAGCATGTCTTCTTAAAGCTAAATAAAGCATCACTTGGTTTTGTACCTGTGGATACATATTCCAGGTGAATTACTCGGGCTGTTTCCCAAGTAGCCAGAGGATTAGATGACACTTTAAATCGATGAATGTGTGTACAGGCTTTATTTCATGTTGCTAGCTAACAAGAAGCTTGCATCCCTTTGAGTAGCCACAGCTTAGGTCACTATTTGGTAAACCAAGACACCTGCCAAAGCCAGTGTCCAGACACCTCACTTCTCCCAAACTCCACCCTCAGGATTGTTTTAGTTTCTGTATACAACATCCGTAAGAGCCCTCAGTAACTGATAATATCTCAGTGTTCAACCTGAGGGCAGTTACCTCACAAATTTGTTTAAATTCCTGCCCTACTGCTCTAATGCCTGACCTCAGTCTGGAGCAAAAGCATAGCCAGCCAGCCAAGGCTGAGTGTCACAAAGACAACTCTAGCTGCCTCGTGCCTTCCCTTTCTGCCAGCTGGGGTTAGAGTGGGTGAGCCAGGGGGAGCCTTTGATGCCACAGCGTTTTACCCAAATTTAAATGCTTTCTATTCAAATCATTGGCTTTCAGCCTGCTCATTTTGGGCTATTTAGCCCAGGGCAGTCCTGAAGATAAGAAAGTTTATAAGGCTAGCCAGCAGCTCAGAGCTGTAGCCACTGTTTCAGGTCCAGCCACTGAGCAATGTGACAGCAGTGTGCCCAGATAGCAGAGTTGCTGGAGGAAGCAGAGAAGATTGCATAGAGTAATGGCAGGCAATGTCGTCTGAAGCCTAGACTTTGAGACACCTGGGAATTTCCAGCTCCCTAGGTCCCAAACTAATTGCCTGATTTCCATCAGGGGAGGAACGTGTTTGGAGCCACATGACAAGAAGGAAAGCAGAAAGCAAAGTGTCTGTGACCTGGTGGGCAGAGCCCAGCCGCACAGCATTATTACCGTAAAAGCAATAAGCCCTGAAATGGTCAGAGTCAGCCTATGCCCACCACAACTGAGTGGGGATATAGGAGTGTTCGTGATTTAAACAGCTCCCAATCTCCCACACCTGTCTGTACACTTAATCCCCATCCTTTCCACTGACTGGGTACTGTGCTCTTCCTGACCTGTACAATGTATAAGAAACTTGTAAATTTTCAAGAACCCCTTTCCTCTTGCTCTCTTCTTGGGGTCTGTCTTATTTGTAACACGTTTCCCCTGGCCAGCAAAGAAGTAGTATTATTCCTTAAAAGTCTATACAATCTATGGTTAAATATGTTGGTGAGGGGCAGGTGCTGCTTCCTATTCACCAGTACCTTAGTCTTAACCCCCCCCCCCTTTCCAATACTGCCTCCCCTTTTGTAAGTTCCAGGGTAGCTTTTAGCCCAGATGTACTTTTCCCGTGCTTTACAGCAATGACAACTTCTGGAAGGAAGAATGTGTCTTAAGCATTTGTTTACTAATATCTACTCCTAAGTCCTTAGGTTGCACCTGGCTGGGGGTAACCACAGGGACTAGAAAAAACCACTGGAGCAGAGAACACCTCGGCATTCCAGATCTCTCTGCCAAATCGTTTCCTTCCTTCCTTCCTTCCTTCCTCCCTCCCTCCCTCCTTCCCTCCCTCCCTCCTCGATCTCTCTCTTGTGTGACAGTACCATCAAGCTGTGTGTTCCACTTCAGAGGTTCAAATCAAGATGAGCCACTTGGAGGTTATTCTTTCTAAACTCCCTTTCTGAGATCCCCTCACAAGGAATCTGCAGGGCAACTTGATAAGGGGCCATCTTCACAATGAGAAAAAGGTTCCAGCAACCTGGAAATTTCCTGCTCAAAGGGGCAGGGTGCTTTTTTACAAGATGAAAAAAAAGAACATCTCAAGGTGTACAGGACCACTCCTTTAAGTTGTAAGGCAGAAGACAGATGGTTCTGGGTCACAAGCAGTCTTGTGCTCTACTGAAGTGCCTAGATGCAGGAGCCAATATTGGGATCACCCTGCTGCACCCAGCAACCACCTGAACCTCAATCTCCGTTGGTTGCTCTCCTGGCCATAGGCAAAAAAAAAAAAAAAAACCGTCGGAAGCTCCCAGTGGGAAACTGCCTTTCATGCTGCAATCGCGAATAGTCCACCGACCACAAAGATCTTGCTGAGAAAAAACAAACAAACCAAAAACAAACAAACAAACAAACAAAAACCCCACAAAGCTCAGGCTCTCACCTACCTCATCAAGAAGGTTCCTACAGGCTAGGAGCCCCTAGCCCTTAACTTTCAATGAGGGCTTAAAGAGAAACAAGAAAGTGGCGAGTTTCCAACTGGAGAAACTCGAAACTCGAGCGGGACAGCTAGAGCTTCTGTGGCCTTAGCCTCCCAGATGCCCCTGAGAGCGCCCATCCATAAGAGCCGAGTCTCTGTCCAGTGCATGTGAGTCGAGTCTGCCTTACCTGAGTCTTGCAAAACAAGCAGAAAAGGTCCAGCAGGTCTCAGGCATGTAGTTCCATGTCCAGCGCGAGATGCAGAACGGAGTTCTGAAGAGCAGAGGTTTCCAGGGTGGTCAGTAAAGCTGCCCAAAATTGAGTGGGATGAAGGAGGCGTTTGGAAGACAGTGTCTCTCAAGTCGCGGGCACAGTCTCCCACCAGGTTCCCTCCACTCCCAGTCCTTAGCCAACGAGGGTGCCAGGGAAGTTTGGACGATTCCTGGAGTTCTGTGATGGTTCCCTAGACTTTGGGAGGAACCCGAGAGGGGACAGCTTACAGGAAGGCTCCTAAATCATTAGGCCCTTTAGTTAGAATGGCAGGTATCACCTCTCAGCTCGGTGACTGGATTCTTGAAGGTGCCCGCCTCCAAGATTCTTGGGGTGACTTTGCTTTGGTGCAGCCTTGTTCCAGCTGCACCTCGTCCAAGCCAAACGGTGAGTGCCACACTGGGACGCTGGGACACCGGGTGCCTCAGCTTGCGGAGCGACCACAGTGCATGGGGCAAGCAAGCGAGCTCCAGAAGGCAGCAGCGGAGCCACGGGCTCAGCCGGCTGCCGAGCAGGCAGCCCGCGTGAACCCCGTTTGCCCGCCTCCCTTCCGCGCCTCTTCAGCTCTTCTGGAAATCTTCAGGTCGGTGCGCAGAAGCCACTCGCCCCAGCCCTCAAGGAGCTGAGTGCAGGGATTAAGCCCCGCGCTCCTCTCACATCCTGTCACCGTCGCTAACGCCTCCAAAATGCCTGGAGTGGGGAAGTGGGAGGGTAGTGGAAGTCACTCAGAGCCTGGGCTTCGTTGCTAACAGTTTGGTGCCTCCTGACTGACTGACTGCAATCGGGAGGTGCGAATTAGAGAAGGACCGCTCTGGCGCGTCACAGAAAAGGGACGCTTCTGCTCCTCCTCCTCTTTCACACCCACTTTGGATTTGGGAGCGTTAGGAGGGAAGACCGAATGAGCAGAGTCGGGGAGAGAAGCTGCCAACCACAAGTCCCCCATCCCCTGGTTTAAAAACGCGCTTCTCTTACCTATCCCGGGAGAAGGGAAGCGTGTCGCTACAGCGCCGTCTAGCGTCGTTCCCAAACTAGGCCGCCATAAAGGGTTGAGGCAAGCAATGGGCTCCGTGCAGGTGTGGAAAGTCAGGAAAGCAAAGTTTTCCAGTTTTTCTCGTCCCCAGTTCCAGCCACTGAACAAAATAGCTAATCCGGCCGGCTATGCACCTGCTTGGTTCCACGCAGGCCATAACTTAGTGTTTTTAAAGACGAAACCCACCAGATTACCTAATTTTAATTATAATTACGCTTCCCAGTACCTAAGATAAGTGTTAAAGATCCTGAACTGCCAGGGTTCTCCAGTCCTCCGGGCTTTAGGAGAGGCAGGTGATATTCTGGGAAGTGGGATGGTCTCACAGCCAGACCCAGAACTGTGATCCCTCTTCTTTAAACCTGAGGCTCATCGGCCATGCTTCTGAACACCTGCTTTCCAATGTCAGACAGCCCCCAAACCGCTCTTTTAAGCACTAAAAGCAGAGAAAGGCTATCCGAGAACCTGCAGGATCTAGACCGCAGCGGTGCAGAGTGCAGTTTCGACTGGAAGTATCTTCCCCAGCATTCCCACGGGTTTTTGAAACCGTGCTGATTAACGTACTTAACTGGATTGCTCATTTAACGGGTCAGCTGAGCTCTGTGCGCTAGAATTTGCTGCTACACTGAGCTCCTATTAATTTATTTTTCTGGGCACTTTCTCCAGCTGTTCTCCCGAGGCTGATCCAGTGCTCTGTATTAGCCGCAGAAAGCCAGATAGCGTGGGAGACAGAAACAAGGACCAGGATGGAGTAAGCTCTTGGTGTGCCTTTGCACCCTGCAGATCCCTGCCTTTCTAGTTGGCTTTCTTTGCCTGACCCCCAATCAGAGGGCACTCGACTTTTAAGATTAAAGCCTGTGTGGGTGCTTAAAGTTACTCTTTCCCTTTCACCAAGTTCACTGGCTTGCACTTCTTTTCCCCTTATGGATTATTCGTATCATATTTCACAAAACCTCATGGTGTATTCTTTCTGCAACTGGAGTTAAATCTGGAAATCTTGAGAAGTCATTGGGAAAGGGAAAGTCCTTCTAGGTAGACAGCAATTGGCAGTGCCAACCATTTCCCCTGCTTTTTTATTGTTTATATGCAAGCTTAGAAGGAGTTGTTTTTGAAACAGGAAATGTCCTACAATGTCTGCTTTTGTTGGTTAACAATTCCTTGTTTTCACATAAAACACATTCCCTAGCCAGTTGGTTCTCGTTTGTCCTTTGTTACAGTGCTTCTGAAAACTTCCCTGCATGGTTGCCCAGCAGCAACCTTCATCTAACATTTCCAGCCAGTCCGTGCTCAGCCTACATCACCATTACTGCCACTTATGCCACTTGTTTACATCCAGCTGGCAGACCATCAGTAATACATACAGGGTGTGATCCACAGTAGAAGAACCCTTTTCCCTTGGTTAGGTCACAGGTGTATACACACCAACTTTCAAAATAGTGCCAGTCCTCAAGCTCTGGAATTAGATGATCAACTGAGATGTCCTGGATGAAGACATATGGCTAAGCCATTAGACATTAGAAGCCATTAGACAGGGTTAATGGAACTCATTCATGATACTGGTCACTGTTATTCCCTCAGCAAATCAAGTAGAAAGTCTACAATGTAACACAGAACATAGATCTATGCATGGTAGGCACCATGCCTGCAATCCTAGCTATGAGAGTCTCAGGCAATAATAGAATTGCTTGAGTTTCATGTCGACCTGGACTACATACTAAAAGTCTTGTCTCAAAAATAAATAAATCTCTTAAAGTGCAGTCACGTCGTTGATCAACTTTTCACCAACTTTTTACACCCTGTTTTACACAACTTCACTCTAACAACCAGTACCTGTTTATGCACTGTACACTGGACCTTCAGTACAGAACTAAGTATAGTCTTTTATGTGACTGCCATTCTTTCAGTACTTTCTCTGTTGACCAGTCTGGTATTTAAGTCTCATCAATGTTGAAATTTTGCTAAATATCTTACGTAACATCACCCTTCACCAGAGACTTGAAAAGTGCGAGGTTTTGTTGGTGGTGGTGGTGGTTTTTTTGTTTGTTTGGTTGGTTGGTTTTTTTTTGTTTTTTTTTTTTTTGTTAGTTTGTTTCTGATTGGGAATTTAAAGCAGATCAGTGGATTTTCTCTGCATGGGAGAGATGTTGTTGATTCCCATCAAAAACAGCTGCTTGCTTAGCTAATCCTTGTAGTCTGATTAATGGTTAAACTATGTGAAGTCAGGGTTATGGGGCCAAACAATACAGAAAAGAAAATGCTCAGAAAATGAGAACAGCTTCAACTTGTGATATGCTATGCTTTAGTCCTTTGTTAAAGCCCACTCTAATCTAATATAATGCACTGCTGGTACATGACCCATGAGCTTGTTACAAATAAGACTGTCCGACTCTAAGTCTAGGTCTAATGAATCAGGATTTGTGAGTAACTGATAGATTACCAGTTAATTTCATATACACATTAACATTTGGGAAAACATTTTTTTTCAACACAAATCTTTCCACTCACCAAGCCCAAAAGAGAAAAGGAACAATAAGTTCAATTTTCCAGACCTACTAACAAGCTCTCTCTCATCAAGAAGCATCTAAAAACAAGGCCACTTTCATATCTGTTTAGGCTAATTGGGGTGAGTCTATTTCAAAGCCAAGGATCATCTTGAAATTATGGTATCTGCCCTTCCTATAGAAAGCCTTGCTGCAGAATGAGTACTCTTAGTTACACAATAGAACTAGGGAGAATGTGGGCATGGCTTAATACAACTAAATTGTTACTGCTAAACTAACAAACCAATCCCTCTCTCTCAATAGAATAACTTCATAATCTTCCTAATTAAAAAAAATAGACCTTATAATGTTCTCCAAATCTCAGCTACTCACAAATTGGTACTAAGAAGAGCTGGCTGCCATCTAGTGAGGTAAACACCTTTAAAATGTTAATTGACCCCATGTGCCATAGCACACATGTATCCATGCATGGGCACACACATATATAAACAACAACAACAACAGCAGCAACAACAACAGCAACAATAATAATATAACATTTAAAAAGGAAAATAGGCAAAGGACATAAAGAAACAGTACAAAAAAAATAGGACCAAGTGGGGACATATAGATTTAACAAGAATT
Source organism: Cricetiscus sungorus (assembly GCA_030556225.1). Taxonomy (NCBI): domain Eukaryota; kingdom Metazoa; phylum Chordata; class Mammalia; order Rodentia; family Cricetidae; genus Cricetiscus; species Cricetiscus sungorus. The sequence continues at coordinate 39,378,817 of JANBXA010000726.1, forward strand.
GCTACTTAAACTATAATGATAAAAGAATGAACACTGTATGAAAGCACAAGGAAAAATACATTGTCTCATTAAGGTAGCTGGAGTAAAAATTAAGGGCAATCACATTGGATAGCAATGTGCCAATGTCTACTGAAATTGCAGATACATGCATAGTCATACTCAAAGACCTTTCCAGGTGAACACATAAGAACAGGCTATTCTGGCTGGTTTTTGAAAAAGAAGGTAACAGATAATGTGCAATGAGAGGCAGATTTATGATCCATTGCATATTTTGATACACTGGATTATTTTTCATATGCTCATTACATAAGTTCATATTTATACTTTTATTTTGCAATTCTGAGTAACTCCCACTCCACAGGGTCTACCATGGGAGTTGGTTTAACTAAAGAAATATGAGAAGACATAATCTTGTGTTTTTACCATCCAACTGGGTAACTCTTGCTCCAAGTGGAGTGTATGGTGCAGTAGTAACTAATTAAAGCAATTGACTTTATATTTAGGAGTGTTGACTATAAGCATACATTTTTCATTTAACTAATGTTTCCTTTGAAACCACATAACTATTTATCACTAAGCATTTCATTACATAAACGTTGGGACATCCATATGATGGAATGCCATGAAGCTTTTAAATGAAAGGGGAAAACTGTATATTTATATGGAAGTATTTGAAAAACACAGTGTAAGGCAGTATAAATTGCAGAACACCATGCATATGGTGCTTCCATTTGGGTTAGAAAGATTGAGCAGAATGAGAATAATGTATATCTGTATTGCTTGAAGAATACACATACAACTAATTGTATCTTTACCTTTGAGAAGTTTTCAGCACTGGACAAAGACAGGAGGGGGATATTTCTGAAAACATTTTATATTGTTCTTGTCCTTTTACTGCTTGAACTCATGCAATGTGGTAACCCTTCTAAAGTAACTTAAATTAATTTTCAATGCAATTTTTATGGTTAAATAAGCTCAAGTAATAAATTAATACACAAGAAACTGGAAACAAGCAACTCCTAGTAACACATGCCTGCAATTTGAAACTGAAAAATCTGTCTGGACTACAAAGTAAGAGAATATATGTTCATACTAGATTGCATACATGTACAAAATTCTAAAAAAAAATTTTCTTTAATGAGATAGCCTAGACAATTTAGAAAGACCCAGTCTGAAAATGAAAGTAAAACTGGAGACTTAGAGATATAGCTCAGTGGTGAAGTGCTTGACTAGCATATGAAAGACTCTATGATCAATTCCTAGAACTGAAGAAGAGAATGGTAGAGGGTTCCATGGAAGAAAAATTAGAATGATGAAGGTGTATGCAATCAAATTACATTATGTTTGAGAATACATATGAGTTCAAGAATAAATAGTAATTTAAAAATATAATTCCTGGAATTAAATCTTATATGAGAACAGAAAACTTTACAAAGATTTGAATTCTCAAAGACAAAGTAAATAGAGGAAAGGTATAGTTTGAAAGATATGGCAAGTACATAGAAGGGACAAAGTACAGAGGAACTACTTATCAGTTAAGAAGTACTGTGGTCTAAGCTAAGAAACAAGGTGGACCCTAAGAGAGACATACATGATCCCCCTAAGAAAAGGAGAGGGACAAGATCTCCTGAGCAAATTGGGAGCATGGGGGGAGGGGAGACGGAGTTAGGAGAAAGAGAAGGTAAGGAGGGCAGAAGAGGATATGAACAAGAAGATTGAGTCAGAAGAATAGAGCAAGAAAAGAGATGCCATAAAAGAGGGAGCTATTATAGGTTTCAAGAGAATTCTGGCACTAGGGAAATGTTCAGGGATCCACAAAGACGACCCCAACTAACAATCTGAGGTAGTGGAGAAGCTACCTTAAGTGTCCTTCCCAGATAATGTGATTGATGCCTACTTTATATGCCATTCTAGTGCCTTCATCCAGTAGCTGATGGAAGCAGAAGCAGAAACTCACAGCTAAACACTGAGCCTAACTCCTAGAACCAAGTTGTAGAGAGGGAAGAGTGATGAGCAAAGGGTTCAGACCAGGCTGGAGAAATCCAAAGAATCAGCTGATCTGAACAAGGGGGGAGCTCGTGGACTCCATTCTTGTAGCTGGGAAACCAGCATAGGACTGACCCAGATGCCCTGAATGTGGGTGTTAGTTGGGGGGACTGGGCAGTCTATAGGGCCTCTGGTAGTGGATCACTATTTATCCCTAGTATACAAATGGACTTTGGGAGCCCATTCTACATAGAACAATACTCTCTCAGCTTAGACACATGGGGAGGGCCTAGGCCCTGCTCCAAGTGATATGATAGACTTTGAAGATCCCCCATGGAAGGCCTCACTCTCCCTGGGGAGCAGAAAGGAAATGGGACTGGGAGTTTGGCAGGGGTACAAGGGAGGAGGGGAAGGTGAGGGATTGGGACTGACATGTAAAATAAGTTTGTTTCAAATTTAATAAAAAAAAAGAAGTACTGTGGTCTAAATACTCATGTACTCCTGTGAACATTAGAATTTCTAACCTGACAGATCTAGAATCACTTGGGACACAAACCTCTAGGGATGTTCATAAACAGGTTTGTAAATTATGTTAACTGAGGTAAGAAGATCTTCACCAAATATGGGTAGCATTATTTTATGGACTTGGTCCAAGGCTGGATAAAAAGAAAGCATAATGATGAGGGATGCCTTTCTGTATGCTGGGAATATATGCTTCTCTTATTGGGTGATGAATAAAGCTGTTTCAGCCAATAGACAGGCAGGATTTAGCCAAGTGGGAAATCCAAACAGGGAGAAGGAATGGTTAGGTGGAGTTGGGGAGACGCCATGTAGCTGCTGAAGAAGCAAAAGACCTGGCCATCACTGCTAAGTCAAAAGCACATGGAGATACACTAATTAATAGAAATGGGTTAATAATGAAGAGAGAGGTATCCAATAAGAAGCCTGAGCCATAGGTCAAGCAGTTTATAATTAATATAAGCCTCTGTGAGTTTATTTAGGACTGAACAGCTGCAGGACAGGGTAGGACAGAAACTTCAGCAGCAGGAGGAAATGAAGATTAGAAGGAAAAAAGGAAGGAAGGAAGGAAGGAAGGAAGGAAGGAAGGAAGGAAGGAAGGGAGGGAGGGAGGGAGGGAGGGAGGGAGGGAGGAAGGAAGAAAGGAAGGAAAGATAATAAAAAGAAAACAGGCAGGATTTGTTTTGGTAAACGGGACTGGAATGTTAGCCATAAGATACTGAGAAACATACCTTTTATTAAATAATTGTGGAACAAAACAATCAACCAAGTTTGGGGGTGAGTACTTTAATTTTAGCTATAACATTGCTGCATAAACTGATACCTTTTTAATGATTGAGGAAACTATAGAATTTGGAATGATGATGCACTTAATCTTTGTAATCTGGCTTATTTACAGCCCATAGTTACACTACTGTACACACACACACACACACACACACACACACACACACACACACACATTTAAAAGCCGAGACAAACTTCAGCAATTAAAATTATGTGCAGAAAATTCAGACCTCTTATTGTTTTTTATTGAGTATTAGTAGATCTTTCTTGATTATGGATGTTTTTTAGTAATTTTAAAATTACATAGTTTCATCTTCCCTTTCCCAACAAAGCTTTCCATTTAGCTCATTTGCTTTCTTTCAAATTCATGACATTTCTCCTTTAATTATTATTACATATATATGTGTGTACCTGTATGTATTTTTAAATACATAAATACAATTTTCTCAATGCTGACCATTCCATATTGGATAACCAATTGGTGTACTCTTCCCTTGGGAAGACTCTTTCTCCTGCTCTCAGCATTCCTTAGTTGCCTAGTGTTGAGTATGCATTTCCTTGTTTGCCTATATACCCTAAAGACAATACCCAGTTTTATGTTTTCCTTTATTATGTATGCTTGTTTCACTTGGTTCTGTGGAACTCTTAATATTGCTCCCCAACAAATATTTACCAGGAGGAATAATATTCACAGATTAATACAGAACAGACAAGGATTCAGAAAATTCTCTACAAACAGGAGGTTTTGTTGTGAGTCACAGTAAAAACAAACAGTTTTAGGAAGAACCGAAAAGGCTTCATTAAAGAGGTAGCATCTAATGATGACTTCAAATACAGGTTAATATAAAGAGGGAGAATTTCAAGCAGAGGCAGTAATATCAATTCATTCACTTTTCAGTAATTGAGTTCAATATGTAGCACACACTGTTTTTTATGCATTGAATGTTTAGCAATAAAATATACAAACAGCAATCTCTGCTCAAATGGAATTGAAATTCTAGTGTGGTGATGGTAGTGGAGGACAAAAAGAAATCTATAAGCACCATGTATAATAGAGCTTAAAATGATGTTATAGAAAACATAAAGCAGGATAGGTGATATGAGCAAGGACAAGAAAAATGTAACTTGAAATAAGGTGTCCAAAGAAAGCATAAGAGGAAGTATATAACTTGAGAAGAATCTTAAAGAGAAAGTTTATCCTTTATATAGGGAAAAATGTTGCAGTCGGGATTAATAGGAAGTGCAAAGGTTTTGAAGCAGGATCATGCCTAACAAAGAACAGCAAATTGACCAGTGTAACAGTGACTTAATGAAAGTGGTAGGGTTTAAGATAAAAGAAATAATGAGGAGTTCAGAAAGTGTAAGATTCAGCAAGTTGATATGACAGATAATTGGTACACTTTATGAGAACGGAAGACATGCCCAATGTGGTGAACGAATAAAAGGCCTGGGAAAAATAGTTTAGGGAAAATTATGAATAGCTTCAAATGTGAGAATAAAGACCTCACAGTAGGATAGGGAATCTTTTTAGACATTAACCTTTAGAAGCCTGAATCATAAAGATGGATTATAGAATATTTGCTCTCCTCTCTGCATTCTTTCATTTTCCTACCTGCACTTGGAATGGGCAAGCAGTGGGGTCAAGAATCAGAACAGCAGTAAAAATTGTGCAAGCTTCGCCCTCTATCATCTCAATCTTTGATTTATCTTTTGACAGGTAGGAGACCTATGCCTGAAATGCCATTGTTTTATTTTTAAAAAATTGTTCATGTTCTACTATATTATCAGGCAGGAAAATTTTTCCTTAAATCTCAGCCAAATCCTTTTATCTTTGGTTTACTACTTACTGAGGCAAGAAATTCTTCATCATCCTGGATTTCTGAAGAGAGTAATAGAAAAATAAGTCTCAGCCTGAAAACCCTATGTCTCTCACAAAGAAAGGAAGTCAATATTTATTTATTTTTATAATCACCAGGAAACCCCTTGCCAAAGGAAAGTCAGATATCAGTAAGCATCAGCACATTTGCCAGAATAGGTGAAGTCAATTATAAATAGCTTTCTAAATCAATTGATTAGCACTTGGGCATTTTATCATTGAAAGAAGAAAGTCCTCTGCATTACAATTAAAGAAAATCTCAATCAAAGAGCAAAAAGCAGAAATATGAGGCAAAAAATGCAACTGACACAAATTGTTTTGCTGTATTAGGAGCTAATAGTCTCCACAGAGTAATGCTTTAAATTGGAACTAGAACTCAAACAGCAATGCTGCAGGTCGGGTTGCAGCATAAGTAATTTTAAAAGACTAAGAAGTTGAGGATAATCTCAAAGAAAGAGAACTCCATAAGGCAATTAATTAATGCTGTGTGTTGTTAGAGCAATGTGCACACAGAATTCTAGCAGTTTAGAGCATCAGCTGTCACTTCAGCTCATTTGTGGCACAAGGAAAGCTGCTCTTTTTAAAGATGCTCTGATTGCATGTCCCAGCATCTTTAACTGTGGGTCATAGCACAAGAAGGAAGCACATAACTGAATGGATGAGCCTTGAAAATGTTGGCAATAGTGAAAGGTTTCTTCTAGATGAACAACAACTAAAATGAAACTCAAAATCAAATGTATATTGGAGGTGCTTCTGGCATCTCTCAACTGCACTGTATCGCATGGCTTTGCTGCAGCCTTGGCTCTGAAAACATAACATGAGTACTTCACACTATTTATGTTGCTGACTTGAATTTTCTATAAAAGTTGTTAAATTAACTTAGGCTTAGGATTAGTACAGAATTTCCAACAATTTTTGAATTGGCCCTAAATATACTTTGCCATTTTGTACTACATATTTATGCAAACTGACATTTTCAATAGATGGTTATAAAATTAAAATATCAAATCTGAAAAATATTGAAGATGCTCTATATCCTTCACTATCAGCTATTAGGAAAATTTTCATTCCTTTTTAAAGGATTTATTTTATTATTTTAAATTATGTATAATGTAGGGGGTAGTAGTCCTCTGGCTATTACAGTCCCTGAGCATCAGGTATGGGATTGTTGTGTTGTATATGTATCAACCAGGGTTGGGCAACCCACAATCACTTGCTTTACGCACTTGAACCAGTTGTAGCTTTCTGTATTTGTCTCCATCTGCTGCAAAGAGAAGTTTCCTTGATGAGAGGTGAGAGATAAACTAATCTGTTGGTATAAAGACAAATATTTAGAATGCAGTCTAGAATTAAACTAGTTTAGGTGATTAACTGTAGTAGGTTCTACTCTAGTAGCCTCTAATACTGTGGTTCTCAATATAGGGGACATAACCCTGTTGGGAATTGAATGACCATTGGAAAACAGATGTTCACATTGTAATTCATCACAGTAGCAAAATTACAGTTATGAATTAGCAATGAAAATATTTTATTGTTGGGGAGGTCATCACAACAACAGGAACTGTATTAAAGGTTTTCAGCATTAGAAAGGTTGAAAACCACTGCTCAAATATAACCTTACTAACCATGGGTGGTTGGCTAGGTCTCATAGTATGAGGCACGATTTCCTTACTATTGAATGGGCCTTCAGTTCAATAATACATTTGTCAGTTTGCCAGTGTTGCACTTTTATGGATATCTACCTATGCTGGTTCATAGCTAAGTTCATAGGCATCACAACTGGCTAATACTATTGATTTCTTTCCTCCTTAGGCAGCTTGCATAGCTCCTTTTGATACTAAGAAATATAGTTCTCAGGGAGGGAGCAGTTGAGTCAGAAGTGTGTGGTGATTTTAGCAATGGAAACTTAGCTTCAACTTCTGGGTGGCAACCAAGGGCAACAGTGACAGCCTATATTATGTTAGAAATCTCTTTAACTGCCCTGACCAGCAACTAGAAAGGAGGTTTCCCATGCTTGGTAGTGGAGTTTTTGTTATATAGTCTGTGTTCAGCCTCTATAATTTACTTCTTCATGTAAACATAAATAAGCACATTCATCTCCTTATTATGGAAATTTGACTTCATTTTTAATAAGTGGTAAAATTGTAAAGCGGTCAAATAACCACTTTAAATTTTTTGCTATTATTTATTATCAGCAAATGTCTGATAAAAAAATAAACCTATTTTTGTACCTATATATGCAGGCTCACATAAAAGTTCCTCAGGCAAAAAGGGGTCACAAGTTGAAAATGTAAATGAACCTTTGATACTCTACATTATTAAAAACCATTTTAAGTATCCTCAAAATTCAATTTACCTTCAAGTATATAATGATGTTGTGAGTGTTTGACAAAAAGCCTTATGCATGTCAATTTTTATTAAGATCTTAAAAACCTTGATTACTCAGAACATTATTTTCTTTAGGTGTTATTTTAATATAGTGAGAATCACGGTTTCCTAAGAAGTATTCTTACAGAACAAGAACAAACCCCAGTGGTGGCTTTATCACTTCATGTCATAAACAGATGGCCTTATAATCTGCTTGAAATGTAAAGAGGAAGATCTTTTTAAAGAGGACTTAGAAGTCCCTCATCCATTTCTACAAGTGCCTATTTTGTGCAGTGTAACTTTAAAAACATCAAGAGCCTTTTGAAGCTGCTGAGAAAAACTGCCCTCAACACCCAGCTCTATACCTACCTCAGATATGAATATTCACATTGTAGAATATGAGACAAGATCTCAGGGATCGGAGTAAGTTTTATTTACTTCCTGTGAAGGTACCAAAGACAGCTAACACTTGTCAAAAATATCACTAATTAACTTTAACACTGAGTTTTCACTTTGTTGGGCTTTCGTTGCATACTGGGTGTTTTAGATTACACACACCGATGTGAAGCAAGAAGACTTCGTGCACAACATACCAGAGTAGGGATCAGAAAGTCTGAGCCATTTTTCTGTTGTTGTTTTTAAAACCTTACTTCTGTTATTCATCTGTTCCTCTTTTGGTATCAGTATTTTTTTCTTGTAATTGTGATGAATATTGTTACCTGACAAGAATATGGTACAGAAAAAAAGTTCCTGCAAAGCACTAAATGCCTTTGCGATAAATATGAACTAGTTACTATTATAGTACCAATAATAAGCTAAAAATAATAATGAGACATACTTTGTGAAATGCTGGGTTAACATAAAATACGTGATCACAGAAGTATGGATTTAAACATTGACATTCTGCTTTCATTTTTTCTTTTCTCCTTTTAGGATAAGCAAAGATTTATTTACTTCTCTTTCATATTAATAATACTATATATTTTTTCTTATTTTACATATAGATCCCAGTTCCCTCTGCCTCCCTCCCATGCCCCACCTGACCTCCCTTCCCATTCCATTCCCCACCCACTCCACAGGGAGGGTGAGGCCTTCCAGGTGGGATCATCAAAATCTGTCAAGTCATTTGTAGTAGGGTCTAGGCTCTCCCTCCTGCCTTTAGGCTGAGTATCCCTTCATGGGAAATGTACTCCTAAAGTCCTTTTGGGGATACATCCTGGTTCCACTGTCAGAGGTCCCTTAGACTGCCCAGGCCTTCTAACTGAGACCCATGTTCAGGGGTCTGAGTCAGTCCAATGCTGGTTTCCCAGCTATCAGTCTGGGGGTCCATGAGCTCCCCCTTGTTCAGGTCAGTTGTCTCTGTAGGTTTCTGTAGCCTGGTCTTGACCCCTTTTCTTATCCCTTCTCCCTCTCTGCAACTGGATTCCAAGAGTTTAGCTCAGTGTTTAGCTGTGGGTGTCTACTTTCTATCAGATACTAGATGAGGGCTCTATGATGGCAGATAAGTTACACATTAATCTCATTATCAGGGAAGGGCATTTAAGGTAGCCTTTCCTCCACTGTTGCTCAGATTGTCAGTTGGGGTCATCCTTGTAGGTCTCTAGGTCTCTGGACATTTCTCTAAGAGTCAGTTTTTTCTTCAAACCTATAATGGCTCCCTCTATTGTGGTATCTTTCTTTCTGTCTTTTTTTTTTTTTTTTTGCTTTTATCTATTTGTCCCCCAACTCAATCAAGTGGGGGGAGACATTCTGCTTTCTGCTCCTAGCATTGCCACTCTGTGGTGAGTTGCTGTGAATACTCACTCATTCTCATATCCTCTGGGTCTGTCACCTCATGTCATCTCTAGGGGTCAAATCTGTTTCTCTCACTTTTTGTCATGTTCACAATTTTCAGAAACATTGGGATCAAATAAATTAAGTCTCGGTCAACAATATCAGCATCAACTTTGAATCTTCTCTAAATTATTCAATAAGAATGTATCAATAAACATAACTTAATCACAGGCCAAAACTTTATGTAAAACTACTAATCCTAATATTTTTAGCATTTAGAACCTTTGCCACTTTATATCATCTTTCACTACTTTTGTCAGGATTATGGCATAAAATGTGATGCTGTAAATTATGAGCAGTTTTCCAGCCAGCCTGTTCCCATAGCCATGCTAGCATCAAACAACACATAGAGACACTATATTACATATAAAACTTTTGGCCTATTACTAGCATTTCTTATTGGCTAGCTCTGTCTTAAATATTAACCCATTTCTATTATTCTGAGTAATTCCACGTGGTCTTAGCTTACTGGAGAAAGGATCTGGACCTCTGTTCTCTTGGTCCTACATTTTTAATCTCCTCCTATCTCTCCCTGAATCCTCCTTGTCTCCTGGTCCCGCCTATCTTGCTTTCTTATTTGCCAACAGTGCTTTATTCCTTAGCCAATATGAGAAACATATTTACAGAATGGCATCCCCCATCACAGAAACATTAGGAATCAAATAAATTAAGTCTAGGTCTACAATATCACTATCAACTTTGAATCTTCTCTAAATTATTCAATAAGAATGTGTCAATAAACACATAACTTTATCATAGGCCAAAACTTTATCCATAAAGTTTTACAAAATTATTAATTCTTATTTTTTTAGCATTTAGAACCTTTGCCACTTTACATCATCTTCACTATTCTTGTCAGGATTATGGCATAAAATGTGATGTTTTAAAATATTTATCATATCATGTCTTTTAGCAGAATTAAGAGTCTAACCGCAGTGGCATAAGATAACCCAGGGACTTTGATATATAAAATAAGGTGAAATTATATATAATGATACCTTTGATTTATATTTTAATTTTAATGGATTAAACATTTTAACTTTAATAATAAATCAATGCTATATTAATTATTACATTATAAAGCAAGAATATATAAATTATTCATAAATATCTACTGCAAATTGAATTTTTAAAGCTAGCTTTATTTCCCATATTCTGGTCTCATATTAGCCACTAGTGGAAAATAATTTATTTCACAGCCACTGCTAATATGACACAGATGGCAGTCTTTATTCAAGATAGGCTTAGGACTGAATGAAAAGAGAAATGTCGATGTTGTAGACTATAGATCAAATGAGGATTCACCTTTAGTAAAACTGAACATTAATACAATGACAGAATAAGAAATGATTTCTCAATATCATAGCATTTGTTTAAAATAATTTAAGCATCCAAATCATTTACGATATAATTTTTGTATTTTAATGATTTGAAAGGGTAATATTAGGGAATGAGGAAGGTAGGTAATGGACATGAGTTATAAAAGAGAATATCAGGCTAATTGTTCTATTTCTAACTCTGTGGTAGCTTCTGGGGGTTTTGATGATGGATAAGTGCATAAGAAAATATTCAACAGTGAAAGTGTGGAATCCAATGCAAAGCCTCACAGTTCAGAATGGCTATTCTAAATGCGCAGAAGCTCATTGAGACATATAGACATTGGGGCTGGGAAATTTCTGTGCCTGGTGTTTTTTACTTGTTTGTTTGTTTGTTTGTTTGTTTGTTTGTTTGGGGGGTTGCAAGAATTTTTAAATAGAGTTTAAAATAAGCAAAAAATGGCAATTGTTAGAAGAATTTAAACATTCAAGTTTAATATATATATATATATATATATATATATATATACATTTTAACGGTTTTGTGGCTATATAGAATTTAACTCACTATAAGATTACCTTCACAACTCCCTTTTTATTTGCTCCAGTTCTGTCACGCATCTTATTCCTGTCCTAAGGACCTTGGTGAGCACAGCATTCACACTTCACATCTAGTTGGGTGTAAAAAAAAAAAAAAAAAAAAGAGGCAAGGATAAGAATCAGTGAATCTGCTGAATCAGTGGTCTGATCGGAGCTGTGTATTCAGCTCCTTAATAGGGTTTTTTTTCTCCCTGATCTTGTAGACTGGTGCAGGAATACAGAGTGAAGGGCTATGGCTCATTTTGCCCTTCTCTATATTACCAGCTGTCACATCACAGAGGTTCTACAGGTGAGGAAACCATCGTCAAAATGGCCAATTGCATTCTACTCCTATTTCTTTTTGGTACCCTGCCTCCATGAACCTAGATTATCCCCTGACTAACAAATGCCACCCAGGGAGTCAGCTCATCTGGGCTCTTTTGTTTCCCTACAGACAACTACACTTTTAAACATTGCCTGGTTCCAAACTTTCACATGTGACTTTCCCTTTGTTACAACCCTTGGATCTTGGGTTTTTGTTTGGAAATTATAAAGTTGCTGCAGTAATGGAATGCTTTTCAAAACTATGTACATTAGCATCACAGTTGATAGCAAAGGTTCTTGCCATATTCCTCAAGGACAACCCAGTAATGGTCTGCTCTGTGGCAATCGGGGATATTGTTTGGATACAGGCATCATAACCACTTTCCTCATAGATTAACCAAAACTACACAAGACTCCTCTTGTAAAACCAAAAAATGTACTATTCTTCACCTAATCTCCTATGAAAAGGAACACATTTTGAAAGATCCGTTAATATTTGGCAATAGGACACACAAAGGGAAATAAGAATATAAAAGAAAAGGATTTTTTAAAAAACTTTCAATTCCTTTTTCCCTTTTATTCTTCTCACATCTGCTATACCCTAGAACAATTTCCCCTCACTCTATTCTGTCCAATTCTCACCACCAGAACCCCTTTCCCCCAGATTCTCTCCCACTCCATTTTTTCTTCAGAAAATAGCATGTATCCTAAGGATAGCAACCAAACATGGCCTAACAATTTCCAATAAGATCAGGCACAAATCTTCATATTATGGCTAGATGAGAACTTTCTAAATCATGCCCATATTTATGAATCCTCCCACACTAATTAAATTGAAATGTGTCATTAGGTGGCCCAGAGGTATGGGAACAAGTTCACTAGTTTTGTTTAATGTACAGGTATAATTGAGGATCTCTTTCTACATCTGTATATGTCAGTCTTCCATCTCTATACTTCTTTTAGTTTAAATTCTGCATTCTACAGTTTATCTAAGGAGAAACTTGAAAATATCTTATTCTAGCCATATGTATTACTGCACAGCTATAATTCTACCACTGGGGAGACACAGGCAGAAAGATTGCCACAATTCCAATGCCAGTGTCATCTGTACAGCAAGTTACATGCCAGCCAGAGTGACATAATAAAATACTGCCTCACAATAATGAAAAAGTAAATAGCTTATTCAAAGAACTTGTAATCTTAATAATACTAAGAAGCTATGTTGTATCAAGGTTAACATATTGGAACAATTATCCCAAGTATAGGAAAAAGGAAATAGATAGACAGATAGATAGATACATACATACATACACACACATAAATATATATATATACATACATACACATAGATATATGGATGCCAGATTCATTTATCATGTGTGTGCACACATGTATGTATGTATGCATGTTTTCCTCTATATAGGTACATGTGTGTGGGTGCATGAAATTAATGTCTTAAATCATCCTCTATCACCCTTCTCTCCTACCTTATTCATAGAGGCAAAGTATTTCTATCACACCCAGAGCTGTACAATATGACTAGTACTTATTACTTGTATGGTCTAGAATTTATCTATTCATTCCAAGGATAAAATATCAGACAGGTCTCCAGGCCCACTCAGAACTTGTGTGAGTTCTAGGGATCTGAATTCTGGTCTTTATACTTACAAGACAAGTATTCTAACGACTAGACAATCAACCTGGTCTAATGGATATATGTATGTAAAAACGAATAAAGAGGCCATGAATTTGAAACAAAACAAAGAGAGATGTAATGGAAGGCTTTAGAGGGGGGAATGGGAAGGGGAAAATAATGTAATTATATTATAATCTCAAAAAAGAAAAAAATTTTTAAAAAGAAAGAGCAGTAGATAGCAGTAAATAGACTAAAGTACATTATATTTATGCATTATTCATGGAAATGCTACATAGCTATTTGGGCAATTAATGTGTGCTAATGTTTGAAATATTTTTAAATTAAAAAGAAATGTAACAATAAAAATTACTAAAAGTTTTTTCTTGTGTATTATCATCGTGTCCTGTTGTTTATAAGCAATGCTAATGATAAAAATCTTTTCACAAGGACAATTGCTTCTACTGATCTTGCTGCTTAATATGCACCAGCTACCACACAACCACTTTCAGATCTAAGTGGGGGAAGTGCAATTGCTATCTACTTGTTACACCTCTGATTCTGCAATAGTGAGAATAAGAAAGACATCTCTGCAAAAAGTATTTGCCTGAGTTGTTAAGGCAATTTAATGGAGAGAAAGCACTTTTTATACTAAATCTGCATAACAAGTTCCCCATTTCCCAAAAGAGATATTTCAATAACAACACATCATACATTTGATAGTATATGCAGTGAACTGACATTATCCACAACTTATAGTGTATTATGGATATGAGGATACAAAGACTTAAGGATTCCGGTTGAAAAATTAGAAAAATTTAAACATGCAAGTAGCAATATCATCTTGCTACTTTGACCGTTGTTAAATATCAAAAACAGTATTTGGAAACATTAGATCTTTTTGTAGTAACATCCCAGCTTCCAATCAAGATCATGACATCTGAGACAATAGATATGCTCTTCAATCAACCTTACATTGCTGGTTATATACTACTCTCTGGGTTACTCACTACCTTTCTTAATAAAGCAGAGTTATCATTGCCCTATAATGAACCAGGTGGACAATGTTATTGGAATACAAGCCTCTAGACTATTCCTCTAGGCAACATTTTTATGTGGCCATAATTTCCTGTAGTAAACTCTTTCTAATTAAAGATAAATGAAGTGATTGTGATGTGTTGTTTGGTAACTCCAACCCTTCAAAAATATCATAGTGAGCATGACAAAAGTCTCTGCTTTGCATGGACTTTGCAATTTGGTGGCATAATAGGAACAAGAAAAATAAGCATGCCTTAGTCACAGGTGATGGTGTATGACTTTAATCTCAGCACTCAGGAGGCACAGGCAGGTATATCTCTGTGAGTTTGAGGCTAACTAGTTTACAGAGTGAGTCTCAGGACAGCAAGGACTGTTACACAGAGAAACCCTGTCTCAAAACACTAACCAAATAAATAAATAAAATAAAAATACTTTATAAAAGCAAATGATACCCACTCCTAGAATACTATACCATAATACTATCATGGTAAAAATAGGAAGAATAAGAAGCTCTAGGATCTGGAGAAAAACAATATTTTAAATAAAGTAGCCACAGGAATCTCCACAAAGAGTTCACCATTTGAAGATTTCAAATAAAAGTAAGAGGTTGCATTGTTTGCTTTTCTTTACTTAGATCATGGCATATTTTAACTTATTATTGCATGTTTAAATTTCTAGAAAAAAATAGCCAAAGGAGAATGATGTTTATGATGTCCTGGAAAGGGAAAAAAAGCCAGTAAAAAAAGAGATGTTGAACAAGAGCATCAAGTTTCCATTAGAGAGGGAGAATAAGTTTCAGAAACCCACAGCAAACAATTGTAATCATTACTAATATGTGTTTAAAATGTACTACAAGCCAGGTATGGTGGTGCATGTCTTTAATCCAGCACTCTGGAGAAAGAGGCAGGGATATCTCTGTGAGTTCAAGGCCTATAGAACGAGTGGTCTATAGAACGAGTTCTTGGACAGCCAGGGCTACACAGAGAAACACTGTCTCATCTCAAAAAAGTTCTAACTACAGAAAACAATGTACTAGTTTATATGCCTGTCAGCTTCATATAATCACTCCAAAATGTGTACATAGATCAGAACACAACATTATAAACATATGCAATTTAAATTACATTTTAAAATGGGACATTTGGCAAAACAGAAGTGATCAGCATCTGTGCTAAATGATCATGTGTACATTCAAATTGTTTGGTTCCTGTGATGTACTAATTGGAAATTTTAATATTACATGTAGAAATTTTAAAAATAGAAAATTCACAGGAACGTGAAGGCTTTGGATCTCCAAAGTTCAGGAAATTAATTTTACAAGCCCAAACCACTTCCTATAACTGGACAAAAGTCATCTCGCCATTGCTGAAATATTCCGTATGACTACCACCCCATAAAGTCAGATGCAGGGGAGGGGATGGGGCATGCAAATATATTCCAAGATAATTTTCTTAAAGACTTTATTATGAGTTATTTTTTTGATTTTATGAGTGTTTGGCCTTCATGTTTTTATGTGGATCACATGTAGGGGTGCTACCCAACGACAACAGGAGAGAAACCAGATTAACTAGAAGTAGAATTACAGAAGGTGGTAAGCTGTCATTTTTGGTTAGAGGGACCAAATCTAGATCCCCTACAAAGTCAGCAAGTGTGGAATCGGGCAGTTTGGGATCCTTAAAGAAAAAAAATCACACAACACTCTAGAAACTCAGATTGTTTGTTATACACAGTTGAACAGAGAGGCAGTTTACATACAGCTGAACAAGAAGTCAGAGCTCTTACATATCACCAATCCTCTTTGAGTTTCTTTTAATTTGTAGCCCCATAAATTTCAGAAACACAAGGATGGTTAAATTGTAAAAAAAAATCTAAGAATAAAAAAAAAAACACAATATCAATAGAATTTATAGAGATGAGTCCACCTAAAACAATTTCTGGATTCAGTGTACTATCTCAGTCAGTTGAAGGTGATTAGCAACTCCAATGATGATATAAGTGCTGGAAAATTATTATATATAAAATTTAAACCTTAGAAAATGGCACCTAAAGATTTGCAGTGAAGCAAAATTAAAATAGTTTTCACAAAAAGTGAAGCTCAGCTCTGAGTCATTTTTGTACCTCAGACTACCTGAATACAGCTCTGGTAATAAGTAAAAAGAAGCATGCAGAGAAAAGTTGGATAATAGAAAGAATAATTCTGTTTCTGAAATACACCAAAGCTGAAAAGCATGCAACTCCAAAATCCACATATTCACATATGATCTCTAATGTGATAGATATTATTGAGAGATTACAGCCTTTAGCAGGGAAGTACCTGCATTAGTCTATTTTCTGATATTATGACACACATGAAATTGAATAATTTACAAAGAACAGAAATTACTTCTCGTAGTTCTGAAGGCAGAAATATCCTACATCATCTAATCAGCATCTTCTATCTAGTAAGGTTCTCTCCCTGTGCATTATATGATGGAAGGTAGTATTTAAACTGTATGTTATATTTCACGAAGGAAAAGGTAGACAAATGGCTCCTCATATTGCAGAGGAGTAAAAAAAGGCAAGCCCACTGCCACAAGCATTTTTATACATGGCATTAATCAATTTACTAGGATACTTTCCCTAATACCCAAACACTCTAATAAGCCCCCACCCATTAGTATTGTTGAACTGGGGATTAAGTTTCAAGATGGATTTTTAAGAGACAAAAAATATTCAAATATGCATAGAACAAACACTACAAAACAATGAAAATTGAGCTTTGTATAAAGCTTACAATTATAACAATGAGTAAACTAAGTAAAATAACACATATCCCATCTACTAATTACTAATCCATTGTAAATGATATACACTTATACCTAAGCACCATTCAAAAATATGTTGATTTACTTGTGTGATTACAGATGCGTGCTTAAATGGTAAAAGTGCAAACAAATGGATGGAGATTCTCACCATAAGAATAGGATAATAATTATGTGACAGTGTGAAGGAAAGGGAATGAAGAAAGGACAGACAAACATAGAAAAGGTGGAATCGGGCAGTTTGGGATCCTTAAAAAAAAAAAATCACACAACACTCTAGAAACTCAGATTGTTTGTTATACACAGTTGAACAGAGAGGCAGTTTACGTACAGCTGAACAAGAAGTCAGAGTTCTTACATACACATAAACAAGAAGGCAGGATTATTGTATACAGATAAACAAGGAGACAGATAATAAGCTAATCTTGGTAGGGGCAGTCTCTGTAGGGAGGCAGTCTTCAGGCCTTGAATATCCGGGTAGAGAAAGCTACAATGTACATTTGAGTCCATACTCTCAACATTAGCACTGAGACCCAAGGAAATTTGACCATCCCTCTGAGTCTCAATCAGAGAAGGCTTGGCTGCTCCCTCAGGGCTGAATCATTGGTTACTCAGGGCTTCACTTGCTACATGTAAGAGGCAATACTCTATTTTGTAATCTACAATATTTTTTAAAAGTTCACTTTATAATAGCTCACCAGACTGTACATATATGCTTTATGATCTTTCGAGACATGTGTTATATTTCACATGCACAAAGAAATTTTGAAATAAAGCATCACATATAATGGCTGACTTTGTAGTTTTGAGATCGAAGTTGGGAAGTCACAACAGAAACAGGATCCCTTATTTAAAAAAGAATAAAGGTATTTAAGAACAGCAGACATTAAGGGCAATCAATATTTAACCTCCAAAGACAAAGGTAAAAATTCCTACTGGAACCAGCAGTGCTAGAATTCTAGGTTTAAAACTTTGTATTATTTTTCTTGCAATATGTATTTATCATATTTTCTTCTTCTTCACTTCCTCCCATGATCCTCCCAACCTCTGTAACTATCTAACTTCATACTCTCTCTCTCTCTTTTTATCTCTTTCATAAAAAAGAAAATCAAATAAGAATGTTATTTAGAGTGAAAGTAACATTCAAAATAATTAAGTAGTAGGGAAATATTGTAAGGCCCTTGAGTTAAAAAAAAAAATTAAAACTCCAGTCGTGTTATATCCTCAGCACAGTTCCCAACACTAAGTCACTTCACAGATCAAGAGCTCATAACAATAGATACTGCAATGCCACAACGGATATATTTAGCATCTCTTCCAATTTTTTGAGAAACCACCATACTGATTTCCAAAGTGGCTGTATAATTTTGTACTCCCACCAGCAGTGTAGGAGTATTCTCCTTACTCTACATCCTCTCCAGCATAAGCTGTCATTAGTGTTTTTTATTTTAGATATTCTGACAGGTTATCTCATAGTCATTTTGATTTGCATTTCCCTGTTGATTAAGGATGTTGACCAATTCCTTAAATGTCTTCCAACCACTTGAAATTCTTCTGTTGAAAATTCTCTGTTTAGCTCTGTAACCTGTTTTTAAATTGGATCATTTCATATTTTGGTGTCTAGTTTCTTGAGTTCTTTATATATTTTGGAGACCAGTCCTCTATCATATATAGTGTTGGTGAATAGCTTCTCCCATTCTATAGGCTGTTACTTTGCTGTATTGGCCTTTGGCGAATAAAAGCTTTTCAATTTCAGGAGGTCCCATTAATTGGTTTTTGCTCTCAATGTCTGTGCTACTGGTGTTATATTTAGGAAGTGATCTCCTGTGCCAAGGCATTCAGGGCTACTTCCAACTTTCTGTTCTATGAGGCTCAATGTAACTGGATTTATGTTGAGGTCTTTAATTGATTTGGACTTGACTTTTGTGTGTGGTGATAGATATGGATCTATTTGCAAACTTCTATGTGTTGTAATACTTCCAACTTGGGCATTTACCCAAAGGATGTTCAATCAAACAACAAGGACATATGCTCAACAATATTCATAGCAGCTTATTCATAATAGCCAGAACCTGGAAACAACCTAGACACCCCTCAACCAAAGAATGGATAAAGAAAATGTGGTACATTTACACAATGGAGTATTACTCATGACATTGTAAAACACGATGTCATGAAATTTGCTGGCAAATGGATGGAACTAGAAAAAGCATCCTATGTGGGGTAACCCAGATTCAGAAAGACAAACACACTATGTACTTACTCATAAGTGAATACTAAATGTAAAGCAAAGGTTAACTAGACTACAATCTACAACCCCAAGGAAGCTAGGTAACAAGGATGACCCTAAGATGGATACATGGATAGCCCTTTGAAGGGAAATTAGATGAGATCTCCTGGGTAAACTGGTGGAAAGGGGTGGTGGTAAAGGGGAGTGGATGGTGGATGAGAACATGAGGGAGTGAGATGGTTGAGTTGGGGGAGGGATGGAGTGGGAGAGCAAAGAAAAAGATATCTTGCTAGAGAGAGTCATTATAGGGTTATGGGGAAACCTGATGCTAGGGAAATTCCCAGGAATCCACAAGGATGACCCCAGCTAAGACTCCTAGTAGTAATAGAGAAAAATGCTCAAACTAGTCTTACCCTATAATCAGATTGGTGACTACCCAAATTGTCAACAGAGAACCTTCACTCAGTAATTGATGGAACAGGTCCAGAGATCCACAACCAAGCACCAAGCTGAGCTTGGGGGAATCAAGTTGAACAGAGGAAAGAGGGAAGATATGATCGAGGGAGATCAAGACCCCAAAGGGGAGATCTACAGAGACAGCTGAACCAAACTTGTGAGAACTCATGAACTTTAGACCAACAGCTGCCACAGGACAAAGCTAGGCCCTCTGCATGTAGGAGACAGCTGTGTAGCTTGATCTATCTGAAGGTCCCCATGCAGTAGACCAAAATCTATCCCTGGTGCATGAGCTACCATTTTGGAGCTCATTCCCTACAGTGGGATGCCTTGCACAACTTTAATGCAGGGGAGAGGGGCTTGGACTTGCCTCAACTTAATGTGCCAGACTTTGTTGACTCCCCATGGGAGGCCTTACCATTTGGGAGGAGTGGATGGGGGTAAACTGGGGAAGAGAGACAAAGGGGCAAGAGGAGGAGTGAGACTGGGAGCTGTGGTTGGGTTGTAAAATGAATTTTTTAAAAGAATAAAGGGTAAACAAAAAAATAATGTGACAGATTGGAATGGTGAGATGACAAGATGGAATCATGGTCATCTCTCTGTTGGGTTGGTGCAGTGGTCTATGAATCAATCTTATAGTAATTTCCTCAGTTCCAAACTTTTCATGTTGCAATAATTGCTTTGCAAATGAAACATGCTTTTTACTGGGCTCCTAACCTTTAAAAAAAAAACAAAACAAACAAAAAAGGACTATCATGAACAGAAGTGCAGTGACAGCTTGTAGAATTTCCCTGGCTACCAAAACAGCAAACCAAAAATAATGCAATAGACTCATGAAAAGCATAGAATAATGATACCATCAAAGATGTGGGAAGATTTTTATTCCTTTCATGTCTAATTTAAATGCCATATCTTGCTTTCATTCAAGAGTCGGGTCTTTGAAACTGAAAGTCAATTTTCTTCAATCAGTTTGATATTCCACTTTGCAGCTGCTCTTGTAGATATAGTCCTTTAAAGAGCCTAGAGAAACTCAACATAGTATCTAGCACCTGGTATATAGTTAACATTCTGACCAATACTTCTTTTCTTCTATGTACCATTAACTAGAAAAGACCCAAAGCAATTTTCATTAACCTAACAAGAATATCTCTACATTTCAAGAATTCTCTCTACATTTTCACAATTTCATTTAAAGGACATATTGATTACCTACTATAATGTAGTAAGGATACTGGGTCTTTTGTTATCTCATAGAACATCACTAAACAGCCTATGTATGTTATTCATAATATCGTGTTCACAATGCATTAGGAGCAGGAACTTTATAAATGTTGATAGCCTTGAGATAAAATTTCTGAAAATCAGAGGCCTACCATTTCCCAGATGTTTCTGGAGGACTCTGGCCTCAGATATGCTGACATGTATTTTTCAACTAGAAAGATAACTTTCTATATCTCAGACTCCCTACCAATGATAAACAAGCAAAATATTTGGGGAGGTCTTTTTATTTTATTATTTATTTAGTTTGTATGTGTGCATGTGAGTGCAAATGCCAAAAGAAGCCAAAAGAGGGTGTTGGATTACTTGGAACTGCTTGTTATAAGCCAATGGACATGGGTGCTGGGAACCAACTCAAGTCCTCTCCCAGAGCAGTATGTAGTCTTAACCATTGAGGCATCTCTATAGCACCTATTTAAAGACTTCTTTGAGTTTTGATTTAACTTGTACTGAATGATGTTGTTGGCCAATTTACTAGTAACTCAATATTCTGTCAACTTAGATCAGACTCATTATATTAGAAGGTCCTCAACTATATTCAGGCTGCATAGAAATCAGCTCAGTCACTTAGTCTTTTTCTTTTTCTTTTTTTCTTATTGTACATATCAATCCCAGTTCCCTCCCCTTCTCATCCTCCCTCCCTGCCATGTCCCCTGACAACTCTCCCATCCCAGTCCCTTCCTACTCCACCGGGAAGGTGATGCTTTACAGGAGGAAACAACAAAATGTGTCAAGTCATTTGGAGTAGGGACTAGGCCCTCCCTCTTGCCGCTAGGTTAAGGGAGTATCCCTCCATGGGGAATATGATCCCACAGTCCTTTTGTGCACCAGGGATACATCCTGGTCACACTGTCAAAGGTCCCTTAGACTGTCCAGTCCTTTTAACTAAGACCCATGTTCAGGGGGTCTGAGTAGGCCTAAAGCTTGTTTCCCAGCTATCAGTCTGGGGATCCATGAGCTACCTCTTGTTCAGGTCAGCTGTCTTGACCCCATTTTCTTATCACTCCTCCTTCTCTGCATCTGGATTCCAGGAATTCAACTCAGTGTTTGTGGGTATCTGCTTTTGTTTCTATCAGCTAATGGATGAGGATAGCCACTTAGTCTTGTAAATCAAAAGACTCAGTGGAAAATTAAAAATACCCAGAAGCAATGTAATAGAAATATAATATAGCAAAACTTCTTGAATGTAATAAAAGCAATAGTCTGAGGAGAAAATACAGCCTTAAGCAGCCATAATAAGTACTAATAGGCCAAAAAACTTATGATGTTATCATAGAGGTTGTATAAAAAAATGTCACCCACCTGCCTGATCTTTGAACCCCATCGCTGGGGCCTGCCAAGTGCCGGGGCCTCTGCCAGAGACAAGCCCATTCGTGTAGGGCCACCCAGAGTCCCTGCCTGCCTGCCTGATCTTTGACCCCCCATCGCCAGGCCCCTGCGTGAGGAGAGACCTCCTAGAGAGCTTGACCACCCAGATCTACAGACATCAACTGTGGCGACTGACCCACCTAAGCCCACCGGGAGAGTACCGTAGAGAGAGAGACAGACCCCACAAGAAGCGATGGGAAGACAGCAATACAAGAAAACATCTAACAACAGAAAGGCAAGCATGACACCACAAGAGTCTAGTGACTCTACACCAACTAGAGGTAAACACAACAAAGCAGATGAAACAGAAGAGTATGACTTAAAAAGTATCTTGATAAAAACGATAGAGGCCCTCAATGATGGTATGAGAAAAATCCCTTAAAGAAATGGAAGAAAAAGCAAATAAAAAATTGGAAGAAATTGAGGAAAAGACCACGCAAAAAAATAAAATTAATGAACAAATTTCTTTTAAAAAGTAAAGAAAGCCAAGAAAAAATAATAAACAGTTGAAGGAAAAATCTCAAATATTTCAAGACTTGAAAACTGAAATAGAGACAATAAAGAAAACACTAACTGAGGGAATGCTGGCAATAGAAAAACTGGGCAAACCATTGGGAACTACAGATGCAAGCATAACCAACAGAATACAAGAGATGGAAGAGAGAATCTCAGGCACTGAAGATAAACTAGAGGAAATATATTCATTAACTGAAGAAAATCTTAAATCCAACAAATCCTTAGCACAAAACATCCAGGAACTTGGAGACATTGTAAAAAAGCCAAATCTAAGAATAATAGGCAGAGAACTCAAAGAAGCCCGGCTCAAAGGTGCAGAAAATATATTCAACAAAATCATTGAAGAAAACTTTCCCAATCTGAAGGACATGCCCATGAAAGCACAAGAAGCATATTGAACACCAAATAGACTGGACCAAAGAAAAAAGACCCCTTGCCACATAATAATCAAAATACCTAACAGAAAGAATAAAGAAAGAATATTAAGAGCAGCAAAGGAAAAAGGCCAGACCTATCAAAATTACACCTGACTTCTCCATGGAAATTCTCAAAGCCAGAAGGTCCTGGATAGATGTTCTACAAGTACTAAGTGTCCACAAATGCCAGCCCAGGCTACTATACACAGCAAAACTTTCAATCACTATATAGATGGAGAAAACAAGATATTTAATGACAAAACAATATTTTCACAATATATATCTACAAATCCAGCTCTACAGAAAATTCTGGTAGGAAAACGCCAACTCACTGAAGTTAACAATGATCACAAAGTCATAGGCAATAGATAATCCCACTTCACCAGAATCCAAGGGTAAAACAGGGCAAAGATATTCACAATACCACCACCACCAACAAATCAAAAACAAACAAGCATCAACAATCAATGGTCTTTACTCTCCCTTAACATATAGGTCATAACTCGCCTATAAAAAAGACACAGAATAACAGAATAAATGAAAAGATAAAATTCATCCTTCTGCTGCATACAAGTAACACATCTAAAATTCAAAGACAGACATTATCTCAGGGTAAATGGTTGGGAAAAGATCATCCAATCAAGTGGACCCAAAAAGCAAGCAGATGTGGCTATCCTAATATCTAACAAGTTAGACTTCAAACCAAAATCAATCAAAAGAGATGAAGATGGTCATTTCTTGTTCATACAGGAGAAATCTATGAGCACAAAAAGTCTCAATTCTGAATATCTATGCTCCAATTATTCAAAGCTCACATAAAACCTCACACACTCATGGTGGGAGACTTTAACACCACACTCTCACCGATAGGCAGGACCACCAGACAGAAATTCAACAAAGAAACCTAAGTACTAACAGAAGTTATGTCTCAATTGGGTTTAACAGACATCTATAGAATATTGCATCCAAACACAAAAGAATATACCTTCTTCTCTGCTCCACATGGAACCTTCTCTAAAATTGACCAAATACTAGGTGGCATAACAAACCTCAACAGATACAAAAAAAGTTGAAATAGTCCCATGTATTTTATCAGACTATCATGCTTTAAAGTTGGAATTCAACAATAACACGAATTGCAGAAACCCTACAAACTCATGGAAACTGAACAATTCTCAATTGAACTATACCTGGGTCAAAGAAGAAATAAAGAAAGAAATTAAGCACTCCCTAGAATTCAATGAGAAAAAGGACACAACATACCCAAACTTATGGGACACCTTGAAAACAGTGCTACGAGGGAAGTTCATTGCACTGAGTGCCCATATGAAGAAAACGGAGGATAGTCACATTAGAGAATTAACAGCACAACTGAAAGCCTTAGGACAAAAGAAGCAAACTCACTCCGGAGGAGTAGATTCCAGGAAAAAAATCAATTTGAGGGCTGAAATCAATAAAGTAGAAACCAGGAAAACAATACAAAAAAATCAATTCAACAAAGAGTTGGTTTTTCAAGAAAATCAACAAGATAGACAAACCTTTATCCAAACTAACCAAAAAGCAGAGAGAGAACATGAAAATTAACAAAATCAGAAACAAAAGGGGACATAACAACAGACACTGAGGAAATTCTGACAATTTTCAGCTCATACTTTGAAAACCTATACTCTACAAAATTTGAAAATTCAAAGGAAATGACAAATTTCTGGATAACTATCACTTACCAAGATTAAATCAAGAACAGATAAGCAACTTATATAGACCTATAACCCCTAATGAAATAGAAACAGTCAGCAAACCCTCCCAACAAACCCCCCCAAAAAAGCTCAGAGTCAGATGGCTTCAGTGGACAATTCTACCAGAAATTATTCAATGGAGAGCTAATATCAATACTCCTCAAATTATTCCACACAATGGAAGCAAAAGGCTCATTACCAAAATCTTTTTAATAGGCCAAAATTTCATTAGTACCCAAGCCACACAAAGACACAACTAAGAAAGAAAACTACAAACCAATATCCCTCATGAACTTTGATGCAAACATACTCAATAAAATACTGGCAAACTGAATCCAAGAATCAGAGAAATCATCCACCATAATCAAGGAGGCTTCATCCCTGAGTTACAGGGATGGTTCAACATACTATAATATATCAACATGATCCACTATATAAACAAACTTGAAAAGAAAAACCACATGATCATCTCCTTAAATGCTGAAAAATCCTTTGACAAAATTCAACACCCTTTCATGATAAGGGTCTTGTAGAGATCAGGGATATCAGGAACATACCTCAACATAATAAAAGCAATATACAGTAAACCAAGAGACAACATCAAACTGAATAGAGAGCAGCTTAAGATGATTCCTCTAAAATCTGGAACAAGACAAGGCTGCCCTCTCTCACCATATCTCTTCAATATTGTACTTGAAGTTTTAGCTAAAGCAATAAGACAACAAAAGGAGATCAAGGTGATACAAATTGGAAAGGAAGAAGTCAAATTTTTTCTATTTGTAGATGATATGATAGTTTACATAAGCGACCCCAAAAAAAATTCTACTAGGGAACTCCTTCAGCTGATAAACACCTTCAGCACTAGCAGGATACCAAATAAAATCAAAAAAATCAGTAGCCCTACTATATACAGATGACAATGGGGCTTAGAAAGAAATCATAGAAACATCTTCCTTTACAATAGCCACAAACAACATAAAGTATCTTGGGGTAATGCTTAACAAAGAAGTGAAAGACCCATATAGCAAGAACTTTGTGTCTTTAAAGAAATAATTTAAAGAAGATACCAGAAAATGGAAAGCTCTCCCATGCTCTTAGGTAGGATAAACATAGTAAAAATGGCAATCTTGCCTAAAGCAATCTATAGATTCAATGCAATCCCCATTAAAATCCCAGCACAATTCTTCACTGACCTTGAAAGGATAATAATCAACTTTATATGAAAAAACAAAAGACCCAGGATAGCCAAAACAACCCTGTACAATAAAGGAACTTCAGGAGGCATCACTATCCCTGACTTCAAGCTCTTCTATAGAACTATAGGCCTGAAAACAGCCTGGTATTGGCACAAAAATAGACAGGTAGACGAATGGACTTTAATCTAAAATTCTGATATTAACCCACATACCTACGAACACCTGATTTTTTTTTACAAAACAGCTGGAAATATGCAATGGGAGGATGAAAGCATCTTCAACAAATGGTGCTAGTACAACTGGATGATGGTATGAAGGTTATACCCATGTCTATCACCATGCACAAAACTGAAGTCCAAATAGATCAAAGACCTTAACATAAATCCAACCACACTCAACCTCTTAGAAGAGAATGTGGTAGGTACCCTTGAACAAATTGGCATAGGAGACCACTTCCTGAACATAACTCCAGTAGCACAGACACTGAGATCAACAATTAATAAATGGGACCTCCTCAAACTTAGAAGCTTCTGTAAGGCAAAGGACACTGTTGACAAGATCAAGTGGCAGCCCTTTGAAAAGATCTTCACCAATCCTACATCTGACAGAGGGTTGATCTCCAAAATATACAAACAACTCAAGAAACTAGACAACAAAACACCAAATAATCCTATTAAAAATGGGGTACAGAACTGAATAGATAACTCTGAATAGAGGAAATCAAAAAGGTTGAAAGACACTTAAGAAAGTGCTCAACATCCTTAGCTATCAGGGAAATGCAAATCAAAATAACTCTTGAGATCCCCTTTTACTCCTGCCAGAATGGCTAAAATTTAAAATGCCAATGACAATTTATGCTGGAGATTATGTGGAGAAAGGGGAACACTCTTCCACTGTTGGACTGCTGGTGGGAGTGCAAATTTTTTACAGCCATTTAGGAGATCTGTATGGCAGTTCCTCAGGAAAATGGGAATCAGTCTACCACAGGACCCAGCAATCCCCCTCTTAGGCATATACCCAAATGATCCACATTCATGCAACAAAGACATGTGTTCAACTATATTCATATCAGCATTATTTATAATAGCAAGAACCTGGAAGCAACGCATATGCCCCTCAACTAAAGAATTAATAAAGAAGATGTGGCAGATTTACACAATGGAATACTACTCTGCGGGGGAAAAAAACAATGGAATCTTGAAATTCGCAGGCAAATGGATGAAAGTTGAAGAATCCATCCTGCATGAGGTAATCCAGTCACAAAAAGAGGAACATGGTATGTACTCAGTCATATATGGATTTTAAACATAAAGCAAAGGATCATCAGCCTATAATTCACACTGCCAGAGAAACTAGGATACAAGGAGTATTCTAAGGGATTCATAAAGGTCCCTCACAGAAAGGGACAACATCTCCTGGGCATATTGGGAGTGGGGGGGCAGTGAGTAGAGAGGGAGCTAGGAGAAAAAGAAGGGGACTCTAGAGAAATTTACAGAGACATATAAGACTAACCCCAACTAACAACCTGAGCAACAGTATGCCCTTCCCTGATAATGAGATTGGTAATTAACTTGTATGCCATCATAGAGTCCTCATTGAGTAGCTGATTGAAACAGAAGCAGACATCCACAGCTAAACACTGAGCTGAACTGGAATCCAGATGCAGAGAGAGAGGACAAGCCCAGGCTACAAAAACCCACAGAGACAGCGGACCTAAACAAGGAGGAGCTAATGGGCCCCAAGACTGATAGCTGGAAAACCATCATTGGACTGACTCAGACCCCCTGAACATGGGTCTCATTTGGAAGACCTGGGCAGTCTAAGGGACCAGGATCTATCTCTGGTGCACAAGGGTCTTTGGGAGGACATTTGATGGAAGATGGTATTAAGTAAATATGTTTCTCATACTGGTTAATGAATAAAGCACTGTTGGGCCAATGGGAAAGCAAGATAGACAGGGCTAGGAGAGAAGGAGGAAAGAGGAATAGTTAGGAGGAGTCAGCATTTAGAGCATGGAGGAAGCAAGATGCCGGCCCGCTGCTCTCTGATAAAATGACCACGTGGAAATACTTAGATAAGTAGAAATGGGTTAAACATTAGGAAAGAGCTAGCTGATAAGGAATTAGGAACTGGCCAACAGATTTATATCAAATACAGAGTCTCAGCATGTTATTGGGGCTTGCGTTGCAGCGGGACCTGGCAGCCAGCGGGGAGGAACAAAGACTGGGACCAGACCTGCAGGGAAAAACATGCTCATAACACACATTACCCATGGAGGGATACTCTCTTAACCTAGAAGCAGGAGGAAGGGCCTAGTCCCTACTCCAAATGACTTGACAGATTTAGATGACCCCTCCTGGAAGGCATTACCCTACATGTGAAGTGGGAGAAAATAGGTGGGGAGGGTGGTCAGGGGCATGGGAGGTTGGGACAGAGGGAGGGAAGGAGGGAGGGAAGGAGGCAGAGGGAACTGGAATTGATATGTAAAATAAGAAAAATAAATTAAAAATTAATAAAAGAAAATTCTAAGCTTTGTCAACTTAAATCATGACTGGAATTTGTAACATGATAAATAAAAACCCAGAGACTGATACTGGGGTTCAAGCTTCAATCTGAAGATCAGAAAAGCAAAGCAACCAGTCACTAGCTGTTACCTCTATGTCAGCCTGAAAGGGCTGTCCTGTCCTCAGTGTGGCTGAAGAATAAGTCTTCCAAGGCTGACTTTGTTTCTTTTTTTTATACCTCTCAAACCCTGGGATTAATGGCATGTATTCCTTAGTGCTGAAATCACCTTTGTTTGAGCTGTTTCTCTTTAGGACTGGATAAATTTTGTGTATCTTATTATGGCCTTGAACTAACAGAGATTCAGCTGCTTTTCCTTTGAGTCCTGGGATTAAAGGTGTGTGCCACCACTGCCTGGCTCCATATCTTGTGGCTAGCTTTGCTTCCTGTACCCTTGGACAAGCTTTAATAAATCATAAATAATATATCACCATGGAAATTATTATTTGTAATATTAAGTTGGTATTCCTATTCAAGTAAAAATATATTTACTATTTATATTTTCTCAGAATTAAAAATGTTTCACTTACTGTACTACTTTCTTATTCAGGAGAGACTGTCAAAATCACAAATTCCCTTTGATAATATTCTATAGAAATAATAAATGACACAATTTAAACCTGTATATGAAAGGATGGAAAAGTATAGCCTAACTCTCCAATGACCCCAGGAAGCTATGTTTAAAATACTATCTAAAAAGCCCTAAAACCCTCAAATTCCAGACCCTGTCCTCTGCCAGTAAATAGGCAAGGTCACACTCCTTGCTGTTTATGACAGACAGACCCTTGAGTACATAAACTTGGCCTAGTAAGATAACAGAAAATGAACTAACTAACTGCTTAACTGAATTCATAAACTGCTTGTGAAACCCCCACCCCAGTGACCTATGTGTGGGCTTTGTTGTAAATCCTATAAAAATTGTCTCCATTCTGCCCACGAGGTCCTCAGTACTATGACTGTGGACCCCAGTGCACTTGGAATAAAAATTCCTCATGCTATTTGCATTGAGACCGCTTCTCATGAGTGATTTGGAAGTGTGAAGGTCCACACTCTGCGGGTCTTTCAGAGACAGTCATTTGTTCCCATAGTGTTATGTTAGGGAATTCTGAGTTTCTTTATTAATTCTTAGTTCCCCAGTTGACCTGATGAGAACCTGTAGCTTGTTGCCATTTTGCCATTTTTAATAGATTGATTTAAATATTTATCACTGAAGAGAGATGGCTTACCATTTAAGAGTACATACTGTTCATATACATATATGAACACAGTACTAATATACACACACTATATATATATACACATATATACAAATATATATATATATATAATTGTTCATGCACACACACAAGAACAATTAAAGGAAAAAAATGAGGTAATGAAATTGAGATAGACAACTTACCTGAAAGAAGTAGTCTGAGCAAAAGGAAAGGAAAAGTGACATACTATATACTGTTATCTGTAAGTACATTCTTGTAGCAAACCAAACATTGTCTTGTATATAGCAAAAAGTATCTGTAAGTTTATATCTATAAAAATATATAATTGCATCATTTTCCAATTTCCTTTTCCTCCCTCCCATTCCTGTCATGTATACCTACCCCCTCTTGCTCTCACAAACTCATGACCTCATACCTCTTTTATTTAATTGTAGTTATGTATATTTTTGGCCATGAGACATTTTGCAACCAGGTTTTTAGAATATATATATATATATATATATATATATATATATATATATATATACACACACATATATATATATATATTGTGTGTGTAGTGTGTGTGTGTGTGTGTGTGTGTGTGTGTGTGTGTGTGTACATTAACACATTAGGATCCACATATGATAAAGAAAATATGTGACATTTGTCTTTCTAGGCCTGGGTGATGTCACTTAGTATGTATTTCAGTTTGATTTCCCTAAAAATTCGATTTCACTTTTCTATACTTCTGAATAAATCCCATTGTCTATATCATTTTTCATTATTCACTCATCTGTTGATGGAAATCTAGGAAGTTTTCATTTGCTGTCCATCATGAATAAAGTAACAATAAGCATTGATGGTTCAGTATTTCTATGGTAGGATATAGAGTTCTTTGGGTATATGCCAAGTAGTGGTATAGCACATTGATAGTGCCTTTTTAATTTTTGAAGAAACCTCCATATTGATTTTGATAATGGGTATGTTAATTTTCACTCCCGTTCATAGTGAATGAGGGTTCCTCTTTCCCCACATCATCTCCAACATTTGTTGTCAGCTTTCTTGATGATAGCCAATCTGAATGGAGTGTGGTGCTACCTCAAAGTAGTTACAATTTGCAATTCCTTGATGACTGGAGATGATGAACACATCTTTACATTGTTACTGATCATTTGTGTTTCTTCTTTTGAGAACTATCTGTTCATTTTGTTAGCGCATTTGTTGATTGACAGTTTTATTTCCTTGGTGTTTAATTCTGAATTACTTTGTAAATTCTGGTATTAGTCCCTTGTCTAAAGAACAGCAGGCAAAACTTTTCTCCCATTCTTGGGCTGTCTGTTCTTTTGATGGTTTCTTTTGCTGTACAAAAACATTTTAATTTCATGTAGTCCCATCTGGTGATTCTTGGAATTCTGACCAAATACTTCTTGCCTAAAACTATGTTGAAGTACATTTTCTAATTTCCTCTAGCATTTTCAGCATTTTGGGTTTTGAATTAAAGTCTTTGATACAATTTGAGGTGATTTTTATTGCAGGTGAAATATATGAATTACATTTTCTTCTATAGCAAGTGGATATTGAGTTTTTTCAGCACCATTTGTTGAATAGGTTGCCTTTTATCCACTGCATATATATTACACTTTTTCTTTTAAAAAATTAGGTGGCCATAGATTTATTATATTTCCTTAGTACTTTATTCTCTTCCATTGGGTCTGTCTCTTTTTATGCCAGAATCAGCTGTCTATTTTTACACTAGTATGTCTTTGTAACTCTGTCATATAAGTTGAGGCCAGGTATTACAATAATTTTAGCTATATTTTTTTCTTAGAATTGCTTTCCTATTTTTGGTTTCTTATAGTTCCATATTAATCTTAAATTGACTTTCATTCAATTTTGGGGAGTTTGTTTATTTTATACTTTTATGCATGTATGGCATGCATACTAACCATTCCCGTTCTCCACCTATGAATTTTTTCCACTTCTATAAAAAATGACATAGAAGTTTGATAGAACATTCATTGTGTCTGAAATCACCCACTCCTTAAAATTTTGCTATAATGCCGTAGTGAATTCATATGGTCCTTGGCTTTCCTTCATGAGGAGACATTGCATTTGAACATTTGAAAATTGAATTCTTTTTAAGCAAAATATAATGACACCACTTCCCTTCTTCCCTATCCTCCTATTAAACCCTCCCCTTCCTTTCCCTCTATATTCTCCCATGTCCCTCCTCTCACTCCCTCTCAAATTAATGAAATCATCATCATCATCATCATCATCATCATCATCATCATTATCAGATAGGTATAATAAATGAATCAAACCTAAATACAACATTTTTAGTCTTTTTAGTGTGGTTTTTGTGTATATGATTTCAAGGCTGAGAGCTTTGTTTGGGGGAAGCCATTAGGGGACTCATCCCTGGAAGAGGCTAATTCTCCCTCTTTGAGCAATTATTTCCCTCTAGTTCTTTGTATAGTGGTGGGACCTCATTAAATCCTTCCCCTTCTTGTGTTAGAATGTCTCCTGATATTGTAATTGCTCAATTCTTGTTTGGGCAGCCAGATTATTGAAATTTTATGGTGAAAATTCCACATCACGGGAGCCTTCTGGCTCTCTGGTTCTTACAATCTTTCTACCCAAGCTTCTGTGATGTTACCTGAGCTTTAGGTGCAGAAATTATGCTGTATCAATTAGGGCTTGGGCCCCCATGATCTGTTGATCTCTGCATTATGACCAGTGTGGTTTTTCTGTAATGGTCTCCATTTGCTACAGAGAGAAGCTTCTTTGTTGAGAGGTGAGAGATTCTGTCCATGAGTACAAGGATTTTAGAAAGCAGTTAGGAATGGTGGTCTAGTAAAGTAACCTAAGTAGATTCTCTTCTAAGATGCATGATCCAGCTAGTCCTAGGTAGTTGGCTAGCTATCCAGTAATGAGCATGATTTCTCTCCTATTACATGGGAGACCTGTGTTGAGATGCCCCACTATTGGTATGTCAGAGCCTGCGGGTCTTCTTAGAACTTTCAGTGTTTGTTTCATGAAATTGAGGGTTCCAGTATTCAGTGCATAAATGTTTATAATTGTCACAACTTATTGATAGTTTGTCATCTTTATTCACATGGAGTACCCCTCTTTATCTCTTCTGAGTGGCTTTCATTTGAAGTTTATTATATGTAATAGCCACAGTGGTCTGCTTAGTTTCTCTTTTCTTGATAGTTTGACTTCTATTCCTTCAACACTCAGTTTTTGGACATCTTTGCTATCTGACATCTCTACAGCTACAAAAACATGATTCCTGGTTTTGTTTTGCTGTTGCTGCTGTTTGTTTTTTGTTTTGTTTTGTTTTTAATCTGGTTGGATGGTCTACATCTTTTCTATTGGTGAACTGAGGCTATTTGTGCTTCAAGTTAATACCAAAAGAGGTTTGCTACTTTTTAAAAGAATTTATTAGGCAATGTTCTAGTTAGCTGGATTATTGATATTAATTTTCCTTCTTATTCTTTTATCTTATTCATTTTGGGATTTGGCTGCTGTATTGGGCATGGATGATGCTTTCTCATCTTTTTGTTGTTGTTGTTGTTGTTGTTGTTGTTGTTGTTGTTCATGTGTTCCTTTTATGGATTATATACTTGCATGTATTCTCATGGAGGAGGCTATCTTTCTTCTTCATTTTTTATATAGTATTCCTTTAATAATTCTGCAGTGTCTGTCTTGGTTGTCATTAATTGCCTTAATTTGTCTTTGCCTTGAAATATCCTCATTTCTCCACCAATTGTATATGATAACTGCTTGGTATATCATCCTTTGTTTATAGTTATTTAATTTCAATGATGGAAATAATTGTTTCATGTGTTTCTGGCTTTTATAGTTGCTCATGAAACATCTGGAGTTACTGTAATATTCCTGATACTGCATGGTAATTGACATTTCCAGCTTTTCTGGTGTTTCTTCACTTAATATTTTGGCAATACTGACTATGATGCAACGTGGAGAATTTCTTCTCTGCTTGTATATATTTGGGTTTCTAAATGTCTCTTGTATTTGGATGTCTACTCTGTTCTCTAGGTTTGAGAATTTTTCTGCTATAATTTTATTAAGTAAGCTCTGTTGGTTTTGCTTTATATGTCTGTTCTTTCTTCTACCAGACAAATTCTATGGTTTGGTCTTTAATGCTTTCAAGATTTGTTGAAAATATCATTCATCATTCATATTTTCTTTTCTTTCTATATATCTGATTATATTATTGCCCTCCATCTCCAAAATTCATTCCTCTGCATGAGATTTTAAATTGTTTATAAGATGATTTTATTAGTTCTTTGAGAATTTCATACCTGTTTTCATTATATTTAACTCCCCCATCTCCTTTATCTATATCCCTTCCCTATCCATTCAGATTTGTGTCTTCCTTTCTTAGTATAGTCACTGACTAACCATTTCTTTCATTTCTAGTATTTCTGTTTTTATTAGTTTTCAATGGCCTTGTTGAATTTTTTCTCTATAAGTTTCTCTTTCTGCTCCAATGTACTACTTGCCTTAGTCACTTTGACACTCTCTTGTGATGGTCTTAGATTTCCTTAGTTTGTGCATGTGTTTGGGTGATATATCTGGTCATTATTTTAAAAGTTAAAATTCTGAAGTCTTATACATTTCAACTCTCTCTGTTATTTTCCATTCTATTATAGGAGAGGTGGGAGGTTGGTAATGTGTCCTCATGGGTTATTGTGCCATGCATAATCTTTGTATTTCTTTGTTGATTTGGGGTATCTGTTGGAATGTATTTGTAGTCTAGTTTTAACTTTTCTGTGGCCAGTTTAAGTGCATTAATAATAAATTTTGAGTCATCAATGTCAGAATGTGGTGGTGCACGTCATTAAGCCCAGCACTCGGCAGACAGAGGCAAGCAGATCTCTGTGATTTCAAAGTAAACCTGGTATGAAGTGAATTCCAGGACAGATAAAAGTTACACAGAGAAACCCTGTCTCAAAATATGTAAAAATAGAAATAGAATAAATAGAGTAATAAAAAAGCCATGTAAAGATGGAAAACACAGAGAGATTTTGGATACTATACGCGATTCTGTTGTCTTTAAATTATTTGATTGCTGAGAAAATAACAACTGTTGATAAAAGAAATGCTGCTGGATTAAGTCAATTTATATATTTTAAAAATGCTTTGACTCCAAAATTTAAGCCTATGGACAAGTTACTGGGGAAAAGGATTTCTATTTTTGTTTCCACAGAAAATGAAAAGGTATGGATTTCTTCCAGACTTATGTGGTTTGATCAAGCCAGACCCCCTGAAACAATGCCCCAGATGATCCAACATTCAAAGCAGTTGAGACAAAGCCTTGCAGACTACAGCCAAGATTTCTGCATCTTCTTTGGACCCCCATGACAGCGCCCTCTACCAGCAGGAAGTAGTTTGGAAAGAATGACGCCCAAATCCCCAAATATTGTTTATAATGTTTGTTTTCATTTAAATGGGCTTGGTAAAAACTGGTTAATAACCACAAGCAATCTTTTTAAAGGTAAAAAGGGAATTATGGTATAGATATGAATACTTTGCTTTGGAATGGATTTTCTTTTATTGATACAATTTAAGGTCAATTTTGTGATATGTATATTTCTCCTCTTGTTTAGGTATTGTGTTTATATAGCTCATTGGAAAATGTAATGTATAAATTAATACAGATTATAGAGAGTTACCTATGATGGTCAAAGCTTGGAGTTAAGTTAGTTAGGATTTCTAGATATGCAGAGATGTATTTGAGATGGATAGGCATTCTTCAAACCTTTCAAAGACCTACAGAATATGGCATTTAAAACAGTTTAGGGTTTTCTTGACAATGAGGCACAACTGCTCCTGGTAACATCACCTACAGAAGAAAGGAAGATGGACATCGAAGAAACACATTATGGAGTTTGTTTCTAATATGGCAAGACTAGCCATTTGGGCAAGGTACTTCTCTTGTCTAGACTGTTTGACTTTATGTTGTAGAAACTGGACATGCAGGACCCACAAAAAGGTGACTGGTGATGCAAGATGGACATTGCTACAGGATTCCTGCTTCATGGAAGAGGCTGCCAGACAGCCAGACAGTCTACAGGACACAGAGAAAAGTTTCCTGCCTTGTTGAGGAGTCTGGACACACACTATGGCCTATGGGCTGAAGATGGAACATTACAGAAGAACTTCGGGTGACTGACCAGGCAATGAGTTGTCTCTGTCATTTCTAGAATTTATATATTATCCTTCTATGGTCTTTGAAGGAGTTGAAGACAGATAGTTATAGTTATAGTTTTCCTTAGTAAGGATTAAAGATAAGTTACATATAGGACTTTAGACTGACAAAGATAGGATATACGATATTTTCTTTAAGTCTTACAAAATGTTAATGGACTAAATATTGTTTACTGTGATTCTTATTTGATAACTGTTGTATGGTATATTTTGCTTTAGACAGAAAAGAGGAGATGATGGGAGATGTGATTCTGTATATATGTTTCTCATACTGGTTAATAAAGCACTGTGGCCAATGAGATAACAAGATAGGCGGGGCTAGGAGACCAGGAGGAGGAGAGAGGAAGTAGGAGGGGTCGAGATGTAGCCTGGGAGGAAGGAGGACGCCAACCGCGGCTCCCTGATAAGACGACCAAGTGGAAATACTTAGATAAGTAGAAATGGGTTAATAATTAAGACAGAGCTAGCCTATAAACAATAATGGTAATTGGCCAACAGGATTGTATCAAATACAGAGTCTCTGAGTGTTATTTGGGGCTGGCGCGGCTGTGGGCCCACGTGGCTGCAGGACCCGGAGGCCGGCGGGGAGACCTGCTGTAACAATTGTCAGTGACACAGTAAGGAAAAAATTCAAACCACTTCCCTTGATGTCATTTAACCAATACCAAGCCTGCATTTGAATTCTCTACTTTGTTTTCCTTGTGACCTCCATCCCCGTGTGTCTATGGTATGAGTCTGAATCTGTGCTTTCCTGAGGACTGTCTTGTGAATTTGTCTTTGTGTCTTCTTCTATCTGTTTCTAAATGTCTGCCCCAGCAAAGGGATTTACTCTGTATTTTATTGAACGTTACAGAAAGTGTTATACAGGGAAGGGATCAGGGATACTTTATAGAAATACGTAAGATTTTCACAAGGTATTAAGTCACTGACCCCAAATGACCCCAATGGACTCAGATAATAAACATTATTATAAGTATCATTGCTTATCAAAAAATTATCTGTTTGTTCAGTTCAACATTTATAGATATTAATTTAAAATGTTGCTTTAAACCTGTATTTTCTGCTTTCCAAATTGTATTGTCAAAACACACATACAAACACACATGCACACACCACACACAGAGAGAGGTAGAGAGGTGTGTGTGTGCCTCTTTAATCCCAGCACTAGGGAGGTGGAGATAGGAGTGAAATGGCTAGGCAGAGAGAGATACAAAAGGAAGAAGCAATGGGTCTCATGTGGAGATTTAGTTTCCAGACAGGGAGAGCAATTGTCTCTGAGGATTCATCAGACCCAGAGCTAGCCAGATCACTCTTTTAGTCTGAGTTAGAGGTAACATATAGGGCTGGATGCTTTGCTTATTTGACCATCAGTACAAACCCCAATATCAGTCTCTGGGTTTTTATTATTCGTGTTACAGTTTGTTATATTGTTCTCAAGAAGGCAGGTTAAACAAACAGTCTGAGTATACAATAGGCTAGCAGTCTTAAGTCTTAAGTGACCTCAAAATGTATTATTAACTTTAGCTGTGTGTTCCAGCAAACGTTCCAGTCCCTTAGAACGTAAGAGATATTTTGATAATTCATTGACACACTTCCCCTTCTTCTTATTCTGTTTAGTTATTTTGTTTTCTAGGAGTCTTCTAAAAGGATGTCTGCATGAAGTCCATTTGTAGAAACTGGTATAACAAGGAATCCTTTGTGGGGTTACTGACACAATACAGTTTATCTAGCAAAGCCATAAATGGGGATGCATAACAATTATCCGGGTAGCCAAAAGGGCTCTAACACTGGTCTTACAAGGAACTCTATGAACTGGTTCGGGGCCGGACTCAAAAGAGTCCTTTTATGACCTCTTCCCTCACTGGGGTCAGAACTTTGATCTGGTGGTGAACTCTGGGAACACTATTGTAACACATCCTTCTCAACGTTTGTGATCTAAGTTTTATTTTTGTTTTATTGAGACTTGATCTCACTGTGTAGTCCAGGCTCATATGGAAATTTCTTTGTAACTAAGGCTGGTCTGGAGCTCACAATCTTACTATAATGCACAAAAATAAATAAATAAATAAATAAATAAATAAGTAAATAAGTAAATAAATAAATAAATAAAACAAAAACCAGCTCTTTTCTGCTCTCTCTTCCTATTATTCCAGGAAAGACTGAAAAACAAAGTTGTTAAGTGTAGTGGTTGTTGTGTAACAGTTTCCTCTAAGACAAAAACATTCCATGTAGTGGGGAGATCCTTAAGCAGGGAGGCAAACAATCAAAAATATTTAAATAAATAAGGTAAATAAGATAGCTTCAGGAAGTCCCTGGAACTGATCAAACTGGTCAGATTCACTAGGCCCTTCCCTGCCAGAACACAACCCAGCAACAAAGAAGATTGGAGAGGAAGGAGGCTGTTAAGAAGAGTCTGAACCAAGCTCCTGCAAGAGGTTTAAACCAACTAAGGCACCAGAAAAGACACCCTGCAACCAACTGAGCTAAGCACAGGTTGTCACCCATACTGGGGTGGGCTTTAGTGATGCAGCTGTCTTTGATTCATTTCTGCTTCTGTAAGTAACCCCTCACCCATATTCCTTTAAGTTGCCTAAATGAAACTCATTTGTTCACCAAACTGGACTTAGTGATGGTGTCTGTATTTTTGTCTATAAGGAGAATCTACTGAGTTACATCTTCCCATTTTATTACAAACAAGTGGTACACACTTATAATCGTAACACTTGAGGGGCAAAGGCAGGAAGATCTCAACTTATAGGACAACCTGAACTATACAATGAGGTTCTGTTTTAAAAATAATTAAGAATCTGGTGGTTGTAATTAAGTATTTTTAAGTTATTGATAGCTTTTAAGTGTCAATTCATAAGGTGCAGCTGAACAAAATCATAAAATGGATACTCATCATGCAGGGATAGATTTGGTGACTGGATCTTGCATTTGGGTAGAATATAGCCATAGATTCTTTCCTCAGAAACAGGTGTGTTATGTTAGCATGGTATCCCTGCTATTTGTTGTTTAGAAGTTTAAAGTTGGAAAGAAATATGTTCAATGCTTAGTTGCAATGGAGGCAGTAAATCTAGTGAAGTCAACACTCATTCTCATCCCCTTCGAGCTTGCTTTCCTTCACTGCCAAACCTGAGAAAATTAAATTTCCCTTTCTGAGTCTCCTTTACAGTTGTTTCTCGATGCAAATTAGTTTCTACCAATTAGATGTACTTTCATGAGATTTAAAAAGTAGGCATGATTTAAGGGTAATTTTTCTACAAATGCTTTGATTGTTGTTGCCAGAAAGCAGTCTTAAAGACTATGCATTTTTCTGCATCAGCATTCCAATGTTCTTTCTCTTAACTGGTATTCAGAAGCAATTGTGTTTGCAATGGAGGGGATGCACTCAGTCATGGATGTCCTGCCACCTGAGTCATGGGTTGAAAGGTAGTTGCAATAATGGTGGTTTCCCAAGTCTTCAGGAGCCAGCCATCCCTTTGAGTACTTGAACTTAACAGTTCCAGTGGGAAGGTTCTGATGCCTTCATTTCCTGAGGTGAGCAGAGGTAGCATGTGCTCTGGCAGACTAGTTCTCCAGTGTTATTCTGATTTTCAGTTCTGGACGCTTTGTTTAGAACACATTGCCCTAAGGCTTGCCAACATATATATGGAAAAAAAAACACTTTGCTAACTTTAAATATCTAGAAAAGGAGAGTTGGTAGGTTTTGCTCCTGAGTGAATATTTTGTTTATATTTTATTATCACATATTGTACAGAATGACACTCATGCCATTTAAATATATGTGTACAAGATACATTTAATATGTGAAAATAGCATATCACCCTACTACCTTCCCTTACTGTCCACTCCCACGCTAAAACATTCCACTCATCTAATAGTTTTTCTTCTACATTCTTTATTAGTGCATAGAAATTACATAAAATCAGCTTTATTGTGATATCTTGACATATGCATATCACATATTTTGATCAAATTTACCTAAATTAACTTCTCTTGGCCCATCTCCTCTTCATCTCCTTCCTTTCCACTAATACCCCACTTCTGTTTTCATTTACTCTAGATTCTATATGTAAATGAAGACATGCAGTGTTTAGCATTCTTACCTGACTTACTTTGCTTAAAATGAAGAGCTTGAGTTCCATCCAGTTAACTACCAATGTGGTTTTGCTCTTGTTTTGAGAAATAAATTTCATAAGAAATCCTTTTATGCTTGATGAAAAGCATGACATAAAAATATAGTCTAATTTTTATTGAATTTCATGGGATGTTTGGTTTATAAAATGTTAAATTTAAACTTCTCTAATGCCCAGCTTAACTATAAAGCTTTTAATTATGCATGCAAACACATTTCCATAAAATAAATAATTAAGTGCATGGCAGAGAAAAATCCTGCTCCAAATATTTATGGATTTGTAAATTATGCCTGTCATTTAAACTAAGCTGTTAAACTGCAGGCATTGTCACTAAAATAAATCAAATTAAACTTATTCTAATATCAACTTATATTTATTATGACCCAGCATCTTGATTTCAGTTTTTGCTCCTGCCCATAGATATTTGACCTTAGAATAGAGTCTCAAAGACAGACTGTTCCCCAAAGATAAACTAATGTGAAGGTATGGAGAGTGGAAGGATTGGTTGGCTTAGGGTATCTTTTGAGATGGGAGTTTTACTATGTAGCCCAAGATAGTCTCAAACTCATAATCCTTTTGCTTCAGCCCCACTGAGTACCTGGAATTATAACCTTATTGTACTATAAGGTACTGCCATGTGATATTAGTGATATATAAGATATATGCTAGTGAACATGAAGCTTGAGAAGGTGCCATCTGCTATGAATTTTGGTTCATTCCTTGACAGAAGTAAATTACTGCCCCAAACTATAATTACTGCCCCTAACTACAATATTACAGAAAAAGTAAACTCAGTTGTCAATAACTTCCTGTTTGTATATCAACTATGGTAGATGAAAAAACATCCAAGCAGAACGGACTTTAGTAACAACCCATGATTTTAAACACAAATATGGAAGAACAATTTAGCTGGTATTTCATTAAGCCAGTTGTTTTTCTACTGAAGCTTATGATTTCCCTGGTCACAGGATTTTAGGTTCTCAGTACTAAATGTGAATTTCCCCCTGTGAAGTAGGCCTTAAGTCCAATCAAAAAGTTGATTCTATCCCTAACCCTGAAGCCACTATTGCACAAACTGGTACATCTTGCCTGTCACTTCCATCATGAAGCATGCTGGATCCACAGTTAAGTAGGACTTTTAGGCATAATTCTCCCCAGTATCTTTAATAGAAACTTCTGGCACTACAGGAGCTGCTAGTTCACAGGAAGGGAACACTTTGAGTTCAGTCTTTGCTTTGTTTCTCTAAGTCTGGAATCCAAAGCATGCAACTGGTTCAGCAATAGGATCTTACCATTCATTGAGTTCTGGAAGGCAACCAATAAATGTCTTGATAGCCTTCATTGTTTTAAGGGTCTCTAGGGCCTCTGTAGCCAACAGCTTCTAGGAATGTAATCTACTCCTTGAACTGAGATTCCCATTTAAAAACCTTATAGCTTCTAAGAGCATCTGTTTTTACCTTTTGGGTACTCTTCAGCATTTACAGGCCTAGAGTTGCAAGTTTTCCTTGGTCACCTTGGTGGTTATCCCTTGACTCTTACCCAAGCATAAAGCTTCCAAGAATTCCAGAGCAGTACCTCACTTTCGTGCCCATTGTGAACTATTTCCCTGTGCTTCTTTTGGGGCCAATCTCATGTCTCTCAAATGAGCCTCCAAATTTGCAAAACATTCAAAGTTTAGCATTGTGCTAGCAATTTTTAACAAAACCTTTATACACAAGATGGACAGAACAATGCTGCAAAGTCCTGAACCAGCATCTCAATAGGAAGGCTGTGGAGATAGCCTTGTTAAAGCATTTTGAATGACTATTGTCTTTGTTCTCACTGTTGGGTGATCATAGAAAATCACAGCTAATTGTTTCCTTGGGAATTCTGGCTTCACACAAAACATGTCACATTTGCCTTTAAGGAACTTCTTTTTTTTGCTTCTTTCACTTACCTGTAGGTTGTTCTGCCACTTTGCAGATACATTTTCGCCTGAGTCTAAGTTTCTTAGAACTGCCAATGTCTTTTCCACTTTGTAAACCCTTCACTGCCAAAGGACTCAGCAAATCTGCTAAAGCTGCATGACAGAGTCCAGGCCCTTGCTAAATCCAATTCTTCCTTAAGTCTCTGAGGAACACTGTCCTCTCAGGCTCTGTGAACTGCCAATCCAACAATACTTTCCCCCTAGCTACTCTCAGTAGTGCCCGTCCTTCCTTTCTTACCCTGTATCCCCTGATATCCATGCACTGATGATGACTAATGGGTCAAATGAGCCAGTCCCATCAGGGACTGATACCTCTTGTACTGCCTCAGTTTGTGTCTCAAGGGAGGATGTGTGGTTATATCGCCTGGTTTGTCTGCTTCTGCAGCATTCCGACTAATCCCATCTCCCCCCTTATTCAACATCCTCATCCCCCACAGTCAGGCTGTGGGAGATTCTTTTCTTGTTTATTTAAAATGATTGCCTAATTTCTGAAATTCCTGAGTTAAATCTTCTTTGATTATCATTAAGGCCCTGTCTGCATGCAGGTTCAAGTGTTTTCCCTTTCTCCCCTATCAAAGGTCAGACCTTGAGTATCTTTTGTTGTTTCTAAGTTATTCCTTTCTTCATCACTACTCGACTTCCCAGGTGGGTTCCAGGTTTGAGTCACAGGATAGGCTCTGTATTACTGATCTAACTAGGACTCTCTTCCCATTTTTACCCCTAGCCACAAAAAAAAAACTGGCAGGAAAACGACTTCAGTTTTTCTTCTCTTCTACCCAGTTTACCTGCAATTTTTGAAGCCAACACTGAAGATGCCAGCCTCAATTCCTCTTTTCACCATAATTCCCCTCTTACACCTGTAACATTCTCTGGCCTGCCCACTTTGGTAGTTCTCAAAGTACCCCATACTCTAGGGTGGAGCCCCTCATCAAGCAAAAATGCCACCCCATATCACCTAGAAGAATATTGCTATTCTGGGA
This sequence comes from Cricetiscus sungorus, assembly GCA_030556225.1. Lineage (NCBI taxonomy): Eukaryota > Metazoa > Chordata > Mammalia > Rodentia > Cricetidae > Cricetiscus > Cricetiscus sungorus. The sequence continues at coordinate 39,422,157 of JANBXA010000726.1, forward strand.
TTTCCCCCACCAATAACACATGCTCTGTAGCCTCACTTTAGTTACTTCTTTCCATTCTCTGCACTGTCCATGCCCCAGCTACTATCTTCTCAAGTCCTATAGGGGCAAATCGCTGTGTCAAAATTTCCTCTGTAAACACATCTCTTCAAACAACTTCACTTCATTTGTTTGTCTCATTTCCCATTTCAACGACAACATTATTGCTCTTCCCAAACGTATACTCGTTGTTTTTGTACCCTGCAGACTACATTAAGTGATGCTAAAATTCGTTCCCAAGGGGAGACTTAGCAATAGATACCTCTTTCTCCTACAGTCCAGTAGATAAACTGAGGCATTATTCCACAAAGCTCTCCCTGAAGAACTTCCATACAGAGCCCAGGTGAGTGGTTACTTAAAAAGATTTAGGCTCTCCTTCCCTAATGGATCACACCTAAAAAATCTTATGCAACTGGAAATGGCTCCCAATGTCTGCTTAGATGTGGTTCCTGTTCTAATCTTCCCTGACCTTTACACACTGTAGCCCTTCCCGAGGCCACACACAGATTTGCTAAGTGGTAGAGAGCATCTTGATACTTAGGTGAGGCTCTCATCTCCTGCTTTACTCTGTTCTCTGTTGGGTGGGTATAAACCATCAACAATCCCAGATGGGATGGTCTTTTGCAAAAGAGAAGGGTTCGGTTGAATTCCTAAACATGGAAATTGTTTGGCTTGGAGGATAGTCACTAATGACAACATGCTAACATGAAAAGAACAAAGCTCAAGAGTACTTGTTGGGAAATATAAGTAGTTGTCCCTTACAGCTTTCTTCCTCCCCACCCAGCTGTAGAACCTCCATGCAAACAAGGGTGAGCAAACAAGGTTGTTTTCAGAACAACCTTGTGCACAGTGCCGGTACTTTGACCCCAGGTGTGGGTGGTGCATAATTTCCTATGCTTAGCCCATCCCATGGCTTGGGTATATAAGCGCATTACTCTCTGTAATAAATGGCAGCAGCTTCTTCACTCCTCCAGGTGGTCTGTTAAGTGTTTCAATACCGACACCCTCTGCCAAGCTCAGTAATGTAACCACACGGGTGTGGCAGGGCCTCAGTATTAGACAAAAGTACAGGTCCAATACCAAGTGTTCATCCTTCAGTCCATATATACAGGTAACATTAAATGGACTGAACAAGTTGTATTTATACATTTAGGAATACATATACACACACCAACACAACAACAACAAAAAGGTTTGAAATGGCCAATAATTTGAGAGAGAGGGGGCAGAGGGGGGGAGAGAGAGGGAGAGAGAGAGAGAGAGAGAGAGAGAGAGAGAGAGAGAGAGAGAGAGAGAGGATGCAGGGGAAGTGTTAGAGGGAGGAAAGAGAAGAAGAAAGTTACATCATTATATTAAAATTTTAAAAATAAAAAGTAATATTACATACCTTCCATCTCCTTTTCAAGCTGTAGCCCAGTGAGTCTCCCTAACTTCCCCAACCATGCCTTCTCCCAAACATACTAGCTCTAGCTTAAGTCATACATCTAGCTACACCTGCCTACTCCAAAACTAACTTGTAGTCTTTTGCCAGGACCCACCATACCTACCACCATCCACAGGTCCCTTCTGTTCAACCTCTCCACCCAGCCAGACCTCCCACTTGTTTTCGATAGTTTTTGTTTGTTTGTTTGTGTGTTTGTTTGAATTGGCTTCAGTCTTCACTTACACTGTGCTGTTATTGCTTCCAAGGTTATCTTACATTGATGGTTAAATTAAAAAGTACTTCTTTTATTACTGAAATTCTTTAATGCCTTCTGTGTGTACTTAAGACACAACAACAACAACAAAAACAGATCTCACATATTTAACATAAGCCTCATAAACCTCCTTCCACCATGGCACTCAGCAATCAAATTCAGGTTGTCACGTTTGTGCAGCAAGCAGTTTTACCCACCGGGACATCTCACTGGAGCATCTTAATGCTCTATCATTATTCTGACACTACTTTGCTATCTTAGTGTCACCACTCCAGACTTGCAATTCATTTGTTGAACAGACAGGTCCATTGTCATCACAGTGCCAGCCACCTCAGCTGCTGTTTCTTGTGTTTGAAACACTCTCCACCTTCACATTATTGACCGCTCATCTTTTAAGGCCTGAAATGTCACTTCTAGGGAAGGCCTTCATTCTTTCTCAAAGTGTTCTGTGCTTTTCCTTCATAACCCATATTGCAATTTCATTTATATGCATCCTTGAATTTAGTTTCAGTCTGTGACATCAACAATGTTGGTAGTCTCAGAATGGTAAGAATGGAAGAATTTGGCTCCCTCACATGTTCATATTTATGGAGCAGAATGAGGAACTAATGTTCTATCTCCTGTCCTGAGAAATCAGGCAGATTTCTCTACCTTGTGACATTGGTAAGCTGAGTAGGAAGCAGGTTGTCCATAATTTAACAAAAGGAAGCATGTGGTGCTCTTATTCTCCAGCCAGTTTACTATTATCAGGGTCTAGTGGGCAGATTAACTATCACTCACTCCCTTTCCCCAATCCTAGCAAATTTCTCATGTGACAACAATAACAAGAAAATAAAAAACAGAATGAGCTGGCTTTATATTTACATCTCCCCTTACGGAATCTAGCAGTAACAGACACTCAACACTTACTAGGTATTAATGAGACTGAATGTTGCAGAGTTAGGCTGAGCTAGTTAGCATTCTCCTCCCCCTTCCTCCTCTGTTGGTGCCATTAGGGCCACATGGAGCTAATGTTCTGCCCCCCAGTGCTTCAGCAACAAAGAAGTATGAGTCAGCTTACCATCCCCAGCACTAAGAAGCACAGGAGCCCAACAGGGAAATGACCTAATACCCCAACCTGCCAGCAATGTGTGTTCCACTTTGACTGCAAAATGTCAGCAAGGCCAAGGTTAGCTGATCTTCCACCCCAGCTCTGTAGTGAGGGAACATGATTTAATATTGTGTGCTTGCTGGGTTGATTAGCAGAGTAAAGTAGGAAACTTAAAATATATATACCTATACATACTTAACACATCACTTTTCATGGCAAACTCAAAAGAAAGTATGGTATGGATGAGAAGATCGTGCAAACAGATGTCAATGTCAAGAAAATCAGCTATTATAAATAAATAAATAAATAAATAAAATGAATTCATTTCTTAATTGGTTTATTTGTTAAGTTACTTTTTTGGCAGGCTTTGATGTAGCTCAGTCAGACCTCTAACTAACTATGAAGCCAAGTATGGCATGAGTTCCTTTATTCCTATTTCTACATCCTGAGTGCTAGGATTACAGCTGAGTGCCACCTCACATAACTTTTTTAAAAAATACTTTCAAAGCTACCATTATAAAAGTGATTCAACAATAAATGACAAATTGTCTGAAACAAGTAAAATGGTACAAAATACCGACAAATACATGGAAGGAATAACAAGGAACCAAATGAAAATTATAGAAATCAAAAGTGCAGTATCTGAAACTAAAATGTCATTGCTAAGCTCCAGGGTAGATTAGAGATGAGATGATAGAGTCATTGAATAGAGCATAGAGCAATAACATTTCTCCAAGTTAATCAACAAAGGGAATATAGACCATCAAGAAAAAGAAATCCTCTGGAAGATATGTGGAATGAATCTAAAAGAACCAATGCCTCTGTCATCAGGAATGTGAATGGAAGAGACCGAGAAAACATTTCTAAAACAACATATGAAACTAGAGAGATTATTCTGTGGTGAAGAGTACTTACTACTTGGCTTCCCAGAGTCCATCTCATACCATACACAAGCATCTGTAACTCCTGTTCCAGGAGATCTGACACCCTTTTTTTTCCTGGATCATATGTTAGTTTAGGTTTTCTTTAAATTTTCTTATTCTTATTATTATTTTTATGTTCCAACCCCAGTTCCCCCTCCCTCCACTTCTCCCACCTCCTCACTTTCTTCCATCCCACCCCAACCACTCCTCAATGGGGATAAGGCATCCTTTGGGGAGTCACAAAAGTCTGGGATACCAAGTTCAGGCAGGATCAAGGCCCTCCCCACTGAGTTGGGCTACACAAGGTATCCCACCATAGGTAAGAAGCTCCAAAATGTCAGTTCCTCTACCCAGGATAAGTCTTGGTCCCACTGCCAGCTCCTGACCCAAGAGATCAAGCCACATCACCATCACCCACATTCAATAGGTCCTAGTTCGGTCCCATGCAAGTTCCCTAGCTGTCAGTCCATAGTCCAAGATCTCCTATTAGCTCTGGTTGGCTGGCTGTGTGGTTTTCCCCATCATGATCTTGAAACCCCTTGCTTTCCTCTCTCTCTCCAACTGAACTCCAGGAGCTAAGCCCAATGCTTGGCTGTTTATAATTTCATCTTCTGCCATCAGTTACTGGATGTTGATTATATGAAGAGAGTTAGGATGGTCACCAATCTGATTACAGGGGAAGGCTATTTCAGTCACCCTCTCCACTATACTAGGAGTCTTAGCTGGGGTCATCCTTGTGGATTCCTAGGAGTTTCCCTAGCACTGGGTTTCTCCCTAACCACATAATGGTCCTGACATAATGGTCTTCAGGGCTGTGTGGGAACTATACTCATGTGCACAAACTCACACCCAAGTAATCAAAACCAAAAAGAAAAAAAATGTAAAGGGCAAAAGTTAAACTAATAAATTAAAGCTTCTGAAATCTGGCAAAAATGCATGTACAAAGTAATAAAATGAAGTGAATTCTAGATAGGATTGGCCCAAAGAAATTGATGCAAAAGTATTCATAAATTACTTCTGTTTATGAATGACAAGAAATTTTATAGGCAGTCAGAAAAGAAAACTATCAGGAGGAAACATAACACAAGTGACATTAGAATTATCATCAGAAATCAAAGATACTAGAAACAAGTTATACCATATTTTTACATACTGAAAGAATTTCCATTTGCAAATGTAAAGTAAAGCAAAAACATCTTTTGGGTTTAAAGGAAATATTAACAATGAAACAAAGGAAAACTAAGTGGCCTAACGATGAGTAAAGCTACTCCAAGCAACAGAAAAATGAAGTTCTTTTTAATAGATTACAAGTGTAAACACAAGCAGAGGCAATGTTTTGTAATTCATTCTCCACTGAAACCACATAAAACATTACAATAAATGAAAAAATTAACAGACCACTATGTCTCATAAATAGATACACAGGAGTGTCCATCAAAATACTATTAAATCATATACCGTAATTCAATATGTCAATTATATGCCATGACCAAAGATTTACTTACTTCAGGCATTATTTACTTCAGGCATATAATGCTGATTCCTCGTGAAACAGATCAATTTAGTCAATCATAGAAAAAATCTAAAGAGAAATAAATTGTTTAATCATATGAATACAAGAAGAAAATTATTTGACAAAATATAAACGCCATTCATAAGAGGGGGGAAGGGTAAAAAAGGGAGAGATAAGCAAGCTAATAACACCAAAACAGCTCAACTTGATAAAAATCATCTGTGGTAAACAGCAAACATTAACCATTAATACAAACATGGTATGTATTCACTCATAAGTTGATTAGATATAAATCAAAGGATAACCAAACTAAAGTTCACAGTTCCAGAGAAGCTAGGTAATAAGGAAGATCCTAAGAAGGAAACATGGATCACCCTGGGAAGAGAAACTAGATAATATCTACAGGGAAAACTGGGTGTGGGAGTCGTAAGGGGGAAGGGAGGGGAGATAAGAACAGGAGGGAATGAGATAGCCTAGGTGGGGAGGGATGCAGTGGAAAAGCAACAAAAAAGATAACTTAATAGAAAGAGCCACTATGACTTAGAGAGAAACCTGGTACTAGGGTAACTCCCAAGAATCCACAAGGATAACCAATTAAGACTCCTAGCAACAGTAGAGAGTATGCCTGAACTGGCCTACCCCTGTTATTAGATTGATGAATACCCCAACTATCATTATAGAGCCCTCACCAAGTGATTGATGGAACGAGGCACAGAGATCTACAACCAGTAATTGATGGAACCAGGCACAAAGATCTACAACCAAGAATCAGTTCAAGCTTTAGGAATCCAGACAAGGAGAAGGAGTAGGGAACATATGAGCAAGGGAGGTCAAGGCCATAATGAAGAAATCTACAGAGATAGCAGAACCAAGCTTGTGGAAACTCATGAACTCTAGGCCTACAACATATGAGCAAGGGAGGTCAAGGCTATAATGAAGAAATCTACAGAGATAGCAGAACCAAGCTTGTGGAAACTCATGAACTCTAGGCCTACAACTGTGGAGACTCCAGGGGACTGAACTAGGCCTTCTGTATTTGAGAGACAGTTATGAAGCTTGGATTTTCTGAGGGTCCCCTGGCAGTAGGACCATGATACAAACCTGGTGCATGAGTTATCTTGTTAGAGCCCATAATCTATGGTGGGGTGTCATGGTAGGTCTTAATGCATGGGAGAGGGGCCAGGCCCTGCCCCAACCTATTGTACAAGACTATGTTGACTCCTAATGGGAGATCTTACCCATGAGGAGCAGAGGACTGGGGGTGGGCTGGGGGGAAAGGTGAGGAAGGAAGGAAGGAGGTAAGGGGGTGGGAGGAGAGGTGGGAATGAGAACTGTGGTTGGAATATAAAATGAAATTTAAAAAATTAAAAATGGAAAAAAAACGTATACCTACACCCACACCCCCCCACACACACAGATTAAAACGGGAGGCTTTTCTCCAAAGACAAAGGATTTTAAAAAGTTAGATAATGAGTTAAAATATTAGTAAACTCTATGTATGTCAAAGGCCTGATATATAAAAGATGAGAAAGAATTACAAAAACATGTACCTAAAAATAGATATTATGAATAATGCCAGAAAACTAGCTTAGCAGCCAGTGGGTACAACTGAGGGCTGTGTATAGAGACAGTGGCCTGTTAAGAAAAGTGGCAGGATCAATGTGACTTCTGGAGGGGACAAGGACTGAGAATAACATGGACAATCTCTCATCGTGGTAAGGCCCCTGAGAAACCCTGACCCATTTGCAAAGCCCATGGACTGTTTGCTGCATAATCTGGACATGACCCCCAGAATGTATGTGCTTTGTGCTCTCCTTACCTTTGATATACAAGCCATATTGCTGGTTTGCCTTTAGTTTCACTTTCTCATAGTTATAGATAAAATAGCTATTACAAAAGGAAAAGTTTCCCCTCATGACTGTCTTCTGGGTGAACCAGAGGGGATGTTGTTAAAAATGTAAAATGGACCTGATTCAGCCCCTAAGGCCTTTGATGTTTCAAGTGTGAACATGAATTCAGGCTTTTTAAGAACAGGATGTTTCCTTTCCAATGCAACCTGTAACTAGCCTGAAAGAGTCACAGTAGCTCAAAGTTTAGTATCACATATTTGCATAACTGTTCTGGAGAGAATGATTTTAACCACAAGAAACTAGGAGAAATGCTAATAAATAGATGATATCAAGAGTTAATGGGAACAGTCTACGAACAGGGAATGAAGCAGAATCATAGGAACCCACAGTGCCCTCATTTGTAATAGCTGTACCAATACTGTAAGAAGTTGAGGGGAGAAGAAAATGAGAACAAGGGATAAACAGTGGCAACTATTAAGAGTAAGTTTCTAACTTATGGTGTTTATATAATAAAAGGAAAAAAAAAACAAAACAAATCTGAGTGTAAAACTGTCCATGAAAACCATTGAAACCATGAAAACAGCCCAGGCTATCCAGGGCTACTTGTTTCAAACAGGTGGTCACAGTTTCTTCGTTGTGCTGACTTCACACATCCACCCAGGTTGTTGGACCCATTTGGAGCTAGGCTCCCTGCAGAAAAATCTCCAAAAGTAAGGCACTAGGAAAACATCATTCAGCAGCTGCTTAGATGACAGTATAGAGAGTAGTTTATTTTTTTTTAATTTTGTACTAAGAGCTAGAACAAAACTGGAATTTTCTTCATTAGAATTCCAGGAGAGCAGTGAGAACAATAACCATAAATTTGGCTGGGGCTAAAAGTGAAGGGGAAATTATAAGGGGAAAAATTATCATGTGACATCTGAGAGTGAGTCAACCAACATAATTAAGTTCAAGAAACATCAGATGTGTTTGTGTAATGGAATCAATGTTCCTTAAATGTCCAGCTGACAGGTAGAGTATATATGAAACCCTCAAATATTCAGTCCAGCCAACTTATCTGGTCCGTGTTTGAAAGGAAGAGTGTGGACTAAGGAAAGAAATAGAAGAGTCAGGAAGGCATCCAGTAAATACTGTGATCAGCCCCAAGTCTTTACTCATAGTTCTTATATAGCCATATCAAAAGTGGGGATGCAAAAGACTTCCTTAGCATGATACAAAGAACTAACATATGTAATTACCTCCTTAATCCCAAAACATCAAATAAATACATCATAAACTAAATATCTCGTTGTTTAGGTAAGACATCCATTAGCCATACCTTAGGCCAAATATCCTGTTGTTTAGGCAAGACACACAGCAGCTATACCTTAGGCCAAACATCCTGCTGTTTAACCTTGAAGGAGCAATAATAGGTTCAAACTCTCTGACCTTAAGTCAAGATGGAGTTGAACCACTTCTATGGGCCTCCACAATTAAATTTCCTTGTTAACATATTTTCACTTACTCTACTCCTGATTTGTGCTTATATAAAGATCCTATCAAGTTGATTTTTCATAAACTTGATGAGAACTACAGAGTAAAAAATGTAATAGATAAACAAAAAATAATAAGGAATTACACCACAATAATTGAGTAAACGATTTAATTACAGGGACTACTATATCAGAAGGAAAAAGAAAGCAAAGAACTATAATTTAAAAATGGGAAAAGAATATAAAATGGTTATAATAAAACTTTACCATATCAGTGATTACCATATTTGTAAATGGATGAAGTTCTTCAACTAAATATCGCAGAAAGAATGAGGGTATTTTTTAATTTCGCCTACTATAAACCTTAGCCTCTATGGATATGCACAGAGCAGACAGAAATTAAGATCTTTCACACAAACTGAAGCCAAAAGGAAGCAAAATCAGCACTGCTATATTAATTTCAGAGTAAATAACCTCCTGATACAGAGTGCTAAAAACAAAAAAGAAAGGTCATCATATAATAATGAAATCTCGAAATTGCAAGAAGAAATAGCAGGTTTATAAATATATGTAAACCTAATTGAAGGGCACACAAGCCAGTCAAAGATGGTGCTGAGGGGAAGTCAGGAGGGTGAGTTCTGAGATGTTTACAAAACAAGGATGATTGGTTGCCAAGATCAAACCAGATGAGGTCACTCATGTTCTCTAGGTAAAGTATAGGGTGTCTAGGTGCATGATAGGTTGACCTTTAAAACCACTGACAGTTTTCCCGACCTGCAGTTTTTTTGCTTAAAAAGATGCTTACTATGGGGCAATAAATGAGTTCCTGCTTGACTAGACTCCCTGCTGCATCTGATTGTCTCCTGGATTCTGGGATGCTGGGGAACAGGCAAGCAGTGCATGTACCCTTCCTTAACACAGCTCAGCCTTCAGTGGTTGAGCTAAGATCCTGAACTAACTATATAAAGGAAAAAAGGAACAACTCCAACATATGATAATAGCTGGGTATTTTATCACCATGGCTTTCTGAAGTGTACATAGCATTCAGATTGAAAATCAACCAAATTACATTGTCCTCTAGAGCAAATGCACTTTCAGGCATCGATGCAACAACTAACCAACACATAAAAGATATACATTCTTCCCACCAACACAAGAAACATTCTTCAGGGTAGATCAAATGATATGCCACAAAACAATTGCCATTTTAATTGAAATTGTTTCAGTTATATTTTCCATACACAATGCAATAACACAACAATGACCAGCATGGTATAATGTCCCCAAGGGTGCAATTGTGACACTTAATAACTTAATATCTTGGAAGTAACTAACATCTATTTAATTGAAGTTAAGGTTTGCTCAATAGGAGGGAATTTATGTCTAGTACTATATAAACATAGCCATCTATAGTCAAGGACCCTAGAGAAGAACTTACTACTGTCACTTTCCTAAAACCTGTAAAGTTTAAAGCTACATTCTAAATACTTGTCCTTATACCTAAAGAAAACTGTATCTCTCCTCTTAAAGAAACTTATTTTTGGACCAAGATACAAAAAAAAATCTGGTCAAATTGCAGAAAGCAACTGACTATGAGGTGCCCTAACCAGGCTGATATATCTATAACATAAGCCCTACACTTAAGGATCAAGGATCATTATTGAAGAGGTGGCAGAAAGATTTAAAGGCTAGAAAACTAAGTGGTCTAGTGTGAGATAGCATCTGCTATATATGACAGGGAAGCTACTACATCTGTATAATAACAACAAAATTGTTACCTAACCAAGGCCAGCAAAACAACAGCAGAAGTGTTCATGCCACATTTGTGTGCACTGAATAATGGCTAGCATGATAAATTTTATAATATGTTCTATATATTCACCACAACAAAAGATGCAACACAATGAGATTCTGAGCTTCTTTCCAGATTTGAATCAGTACCTATGAGTTCATTATGTATTTATGTATTTATTTACATTTTTAAAGCAATCTTATTTTATATACGGATCCCAGTTCTGTCCTCTTCCCTTCCTCCCACTCCCCCACCATCTCCCAATCCTACACCCCATCCACTCCCCAGAAAAAGTGAAGCCTCCCATGGGAGATCATCAAAATGTGTTACATTGCTTGGGGAAGGGCCTAGATGCTCCCCCATGTATCTAGGCAGAGAGAGTAGCCCTCCATAGGGAATGGGATACAAAAAGCCAGTTCATGCACTAGGGATAAATACTGGGTCCACTGCCAGTGGCTCCATAGACTGCCCAAGTCCCCCAACTGACACCCACATTCAGGTTCTTATGCAGGCTCCCCAGCTGTCAGACTAGGGTCCATGAGCTCCCACTTGCTCAAGTCAGCTGTTTCTGTGGGTTTGCCCAGCATGGTCTTGACCCTTTTGCTCATCACTACTTCCTCTTTACAACTGGATTTCAGGAGTTTGGCCCAGTGCTTAGCTGTGGATCTCTGCCTCTGTTTCCATCTGTTACTGGATGAAGGCTCTGAGATGGCAATTTAAGGAGTATAGGAGAAGGGCATTTAAGGTGCCCTCTCCATATTGCTTAGAGTCTTAGCTGGAGTCTTCCTTGTGGATTCTTGGGAATTTCCCTAACACCAGGTTTCTTGCTAACCCCATAATGGCTCCTTCTATCAAGGTATCTCTTTCCTTGCTCTCCCTCTCTGTTCTTCCCCCAACTCGACTTTGCTAATCCCTCAAGAGTTCCTTATTTAAGTCATTTATAAAATCTACTTTTTGTTGTGGAAAGAATCAAACCAAGGGTCCTGTCCACACTTGGAAAGTACTAGAACACTAAGCCACATTTCCAGGCTTAAGCATGTTTAAAATGCTAACTCTGTATATTTTCTAGTATTTGTATCTCACAAATCTGTAAGAAAGAGTTGCCAAGCTAGAACAAGGAAGTTGTTAGTTGTAAAAGCAAATTTTATGTCTAGAGCAGAACAAGTCTTCAATATGCCAAAGGTCAGCTCACATAAGGTACACATTTAATCTCTTTGTAACCCACACAATAGATTCATGGATCTGAACATGTGGGTTGTGACCCTGTGATTTTTGACCCTGTGGGTTGAACAACCCTTTCACAGGGTTCCAATATCAGATATCCTGAATATAAGATATTTAAATTATAACTCATAACAGTAGAGAAAATAAAGTTATGAACTAGTGATTAAATACTTTTGTGATTTGGGGATCACCACTAGTGATTAAATAATTTTGTGATTTGGGGATCACCACAATATGAAGGTCCCAGCAATAGGAATTTTCAGAACCACTGCTCTTGATGACTTGGATGCAAGTAGTTCATAGGCATCTCAGGCACATTTCTAAAACACTATTTTGCCCTCCCTTCAAGACTAATCCTGTCACAATCCTCCAATGAACTGTTTACCTCAAACTAGAAACCTCAGTTGACTTACATTTATATGTCCTACATTGAAGTAGATACAAAGTTCAGCAATGACTTCTGATAAGATGTGTCTTAGTTACTTTTCTATTGCTACGAAGACACCATGATTAGGACAACTTATTTGGTGCTTACAGTTTCAGTGGTTGAGTCCATGACCATCTTGGTGGAGAGTATGGCAGTAGGTAGGTATAGAGAGCTGCAAAATGCTACGCCTTAAAGATGGCGCTGGCTTCCGCCTTCCACCTCCCCAAGGGTGAGTGCTCTCTGGCGTAAACAAGCCCTTATTTGGTTAAGTCTGTTCAGCCTGTCTGCTTGCCTATCTGCAGGGTCCAGGTAGCTCACTGGGGTTGGTTAGCGCAAGGGTATTTAAGCCTGTGCAGGGGTCCCCCGGGCCTCTTGCTGGTCAGAAGAACATGTTTCAAGGATCCTGATTAAAACTGCAAGAAGAAGATCTTCCCAGAGTCACGTCTTCCTTGCTGGCAGGGGTAGGCGCGTACAGGTAGGCAGACATGGTGGTGGAGCAGAAGCTTAGAGCTTACATCATGATCCATAAGCAGGAGGCAGATAGAGAGGTAACAGGATTGTCACAAACATGAGGCAGAGAGACCTAACAAATTGTATGGGCTTTTGAAACCTCAAATCCAGTCTTCAGTGGCACACCTTCTCCAACAAGGTCATACCTCCTAATTCTCCAACAAGCACATACTGCCCAATCTTTCCCAAACATTTACACTTACTGGAGATCAAGTATTCAACTGCATGAGCCTGTGGAAGTCGTTGCCCATCACCCTCCCTTCCCCACCCAATTCCCCCATCATAATGCAAAATGCACTTATTCCAATTTCAAAAGTCCCCATAGTTTTTCACAGTCTCAACAGAGTTTAAAAGTACAAAGTCTTTTATGCAACTCAAGTTTTTTCTCTTAAAATTAAACGATTGCAAAATAAAAAAGCAAATTACATACTTCCAACAAACAGAAGTGCAGAATTATACATTACATTCCAAAAGGCAGGAACAGGGACAAAATTACTGAACCAAACCAAGTCCAAAATCCAGTAGGGCAAATTCCAAATCCTATAGCTCTATGTCCTATTCCAAAGAGAGCCTCAGATTCTCTCTTTACCCACAGACGAAGATTCCACAACCCCTTTTCCTCATGCATTCTTTATGAGTCTAGAGCCAGAACCACCTGGCTGATGCTGCCAAATTTGGCTGTCCACTGGGAAGGAACCTGGCTCCCTCCTTGAGTTACATTTGATTATTACATGTTGAATTGTTCTTACTTTTTTAGGAATGGAAAATCTATTAAGCCTTTTCCTTTCACAAATTTCAAGATTAGCTAGATGAGGTCTTATTCTGAAGACATCTCTCCCTTTATTCCACTTCAAATCAGGTCCCTTTTTCAACATTCAGTATTGCCTCCAATATTAAAATTCCTGGTTTTCTTTTTCTCCTCAAACTGTATATTTTGTATTTATTTCTGTCATTTGTTCTTTTTCACTGTAGGCCTGCAAAAGAGTGATTACTAATAAAGCCAACCCACAGTGATATACCTCCTCCAACAAGGCCACACTTCCTAATCCTTCCTAAATCCTTCCACCACCTAGGGTGCAGATGTTCAAATATATTAGCCTATGAGGTCCATTCTCATTCAACAACTACAAGATATGAATCTCATTCATTATATCTACCTTCCAATGCATTCATTTCTTGTATTCAAGTTTATTCATTTCTATACCTTAAATAACACTTTTCCTATTCACAAGTGAACTAAAAGATGGTAGTACATTAGCAACTAGGAAAAATCTAAAATTTATGTTAAAGTATAAAAGAAACTGAATCACTAAAGCCATTTTTGGAAAAGGAAGAAAACAAACCAAATCAGGAACTCTTACAATACCAGTCTTCACATAACACTGCAAAGCTGTAGTAATCAATGAAGCATAGCATTGGCATAACTATAAACATATTGATCAATAGGACAAAATTTAAAAACCTAGAAATAAACCTATACACCTACAGCCAATTGGTTTTTACAAAGTCACTAAGTACAGACATTAGAAAATTGTGGAGTTTTTCAATGGTTAGAAGGAAATTTTGATAGTCACATAGACATGAATGAAACTAGGCTCCTATCTGTGCTGGATAGTTTCATGTGAACTTGATACAAATGAAAGTTATCTGAGAGGAGGGAACCTCAATTAAGAAAATGCCTCCATAAGATCAAGTTGTAAGCAAACCTGTAAGATATTTTCATAATTAGCAATTGATGTAGAGACACAATCTATTGTGAGTAAGGTCACCCGTGGGCTAATAGCTCTGGGTTCTATAAGAAAGCACGCTGAGCAAGCCATGAGGAGCAAGTACTTCTCAATGGCCTCTGCATCAGCTCCTGCCTCCACGTTTCTGCCTTGCTTGAGTTCCTGTTCCTGCTTCCTTCAACGATGAACTACAGTGTGGAAGTGGAAGCCAAATAACTATTTCCTCTCCAAGTACCTTCAATCATGGTGTTTTATCACAGCAATAGTCACCTTAACTAACACACTATCCCTCGCCAGTTATAATAATCAACTCAAAATGGACTAAAGACTAGAAACTACTAGAAGAAAACATAGGATAAATATTTTGGGATACTAGAATAGGAAGTTGACCAGAAAACAAAAGCCAAGTGACAACTCTGATCAAAACACTTTGCACAGAAAAAGAATCAACTAAGTGAAGAAATAAATTTAAAAATGTTAATTATAGGTATAAATTATGCACTCAATAAGAGACTGATATCCAGATATCAGATATTTATATTTAATCTATATTTATATTAAATATAGATGTTTAAAGAATTCTAAAGCTTAATAGTTAATAGTAACAATAATGAACTGATTAAAATTAGCAATGACTTTATACAAAATAGAAATTGTACATAAGAAGACTGCAATTATGATTAGTTTTCATGTCAAATTACCACAAGTCGGAATCACCTGAAGAACTGTCCTGATTGCTTTGATCGATGGGAGAAGTCCCACCCTGATTGTGGGCAGTGCCTTTAGGTAGTAGCTAGACAAAAACATAATATTTCAGGAGGAAAATTATCATAGCATTTACTTGCTTAGCCTTTCATCTGGCCTTCGAACTCTGTCACCAGGTTGATTTGTGCCATTGCTGCTACAGCTGCTGATTGCTTCCCTGATAGTACAATGGACATTTCCAGCATTTCTGCAATAGGAGCAAGTGGCTCTTCATGAACTTTACAGGTTTCTGGCATCAGATTTGGACTACTGATGCACTCTGCCTGTGGACTGAGTAATCCCAAGTCATCAACCCCCAATGACAGACAGCGCTCATGGTACTACTTCAAGTTGAGGCATTCAGCCTTGGGGACCAAGTGACATTTTAATTTCTAGAAAGGACATATAGAAAAAAAAAGAAAACACTAAATATGAATATAAACTCAGCCATTACAGAAAACAGCTCAAAGGTTTATCTAAAAATTAAAATGAGTATATATCATAATCCCTCTACTGGTTTATACACCAAAGGAAATGAAATCAATATATCGTATAGACAGTCATATTCCCATGCATGCTGCAGCACTACTATTCGTAATAGCCAAGAAAGGAAAACAACTAGGATGTCCTGGAGTTGATGAATGGATTATAATATGGTATAACTTGATTGAATATTGCACATCCATAAAATTGTGACAACATGTATGAATCTGGAGATCATTATATTAAAATAAATATGCCACATACAGAAAAATAAGTATCATATAATCTCACTTATCAGTTGAACCCCAAAAGGTTACTCTTATAGAAACTGGTGGCTACAAGAGGGCAAGAAAAACAGTAAGAAACAAGGAAACGTTGACTAAAACAGTAGTAAGTTATTACTAGATAAGAGGAAGTTCTGGTGTTCTCTTGCATATTAATGAAACTAGACATGCTGAATTTTTTGCAACATAGAAATAATAAGCCAGGTGGGGAGACACATGCCTGCAATATCACCATTAGAATGTTTTAGGCAAGAGGATTTCAAGCACGCACCCAGCTTGAACTCCATAGGGATACCACAACTCAAGAAAACAGGGACTGAGAATGTGGCACAGTGGTACATTATGAGCTAGAAATTGCATAGACCTGGCTTTCATCTCAAGTAATATGGTAATGAATAAATGAGAGGGAGAGAGAGAACATGATAAATGTTTGAAGAAACAGATACATTTAACTTGGCATAAACATTCTACATTGCAGAATGTACAACATATACATTTATCAAAATATCATGTTATTCCATTGCCCTTATTAGCTTTACCTATCAACTTGACCTCGCCTAGAGTCACCTGAGAGGAAAGTCTGAGCTGATGAATTACCTAAATCATATTTGTTTGTGGCATGCCTATGGGGAATTATGTTAACTATCGATTGTTGCAGGAGGGCTCAGCTTACTATGGGCAGCACTATCCCTATAAAGGTGGTCCTGGACCATACAAGAAAGCAAGATAGCTGTGATCTCAAGAGAGCCATCTAATGAGTAGCAACACCCATGATTCCGGATGTATTTCCTCAATTGTGAGTAAGTTACCTGGCTAGAGATAATACTTCACTGAAAAGCAAGCAGTCCTCCCTTCAGGTTCATATATATATATATATATATGTGTGTGTGTGTGTGTGTGTGTGTGTGTGTGTGTGTGTGTGTGTTTATTTAAATGTGAAACAAGCTTGTTTTACATGTCAACCCCAGTTACCTCTCCCTTCCCTCCTCCCTTTCCACCCACCAACCACCATCATATCCCCTTTCTGTTCCCCTGCTCCCCAAGGAGAGTGAGGCCTTCCATGGGGGATCTTCAAAGTCTGTCACATCATTTGGAGCAGGGCTTAGGCCATCCCCATGTGTCTAGGCTGAAGGAGTATCCCTCTATGTGGGATGGGCTCCCAAAGTTCATTCCTATACTAGGGATAAATACTGATCCACTACCAGAGGCCCAATAGACTGCCCAGTCCTCCCAACTAACACCCACGTTCAGGGGGCCTGAGTCAGTCCTATGCTGGTTTCTCAGCTATCAGACTATTTCTGTGGATTTCTCCAACCTGGTCTTGACCCCTTTGCTCATCACTCCTCCCTCTCTGCAACTGGATTCCACCTCCTTCAGACTTTTGCCTTCAGTTCCTGTCCTGGCTTCCCTCAATGATAGACCATGATCTGGAAGAGTAAGATAAAATAAATATGTTCCTTTTCATGTTGCTTTTTGCCAGTGTTTTATCATAATATACCAAATTCACATGCAGAATAATAAGACTTTTTGTTTCATGACACATAAATAAATTTGATTAGTAAAGACATGTACAGTTCTCAAAATCGATAATAAAGCTACTTATAAAAAGGTTACCATTTTGAAGATAGCCTTTCCTATAATATGTGCCTGCCTATTGTTGACACATTGGGTTACTTTCTAATGACTTAGATGCCTGAAAACAGGAAATGCCTGAATTTAATCATGTCTTCTGGTTGGGCAGAAACCATTCTTGAAAAATATTCTCAATGTCAGCTTCTGTTCCCCTTCACACTCTGCTTTTGAAAGTACCCACTCTGAAATCCAGAATCCATAACTGCCCATAAGATCTTTAACCGTACACAGATACAGCTCTGGGACTACTTTTAGAATCATGTTCTTAGCTGTTTTCTGTTGTAATTTTAAAAAGCAGCTCCCAAGAGAAAGAAGGCAAGTGACGGAGCTTTGGTGGAGGGATTTTTGTCTTAATTTTTTAATTAAATTAAAAATATTTTATTTTATATATCAATCCCAGTTCCCTCTCCCGTCCATTCTACCATGCCCCCCACCGACCCCTATCCTATTCCTCTTCTGCTCCATAGAAAGGCTGAGGCCTTCTATGAGTGATCTTCAAAATCTGTCTTATCATTTAGGGCAGGGCCCAAGCCCTTCCCCGTGTGTCTAGGCTGAGAGAATATCCCTCTCTGGGGAGTGAGCTCCCAATGTCCATCCATATACTAGGTATAAATGCTGTTCCACTACCAGGGGCCCCATAGACTGCCCAGGCCTCCTAACTGTCACCCACATGCAGGTGGCCTGGTTCTGTCCTATGCTGGTTTCCAAGCTATCAGTATGGGGTCCATGAGCTCGCCATTGTTCAGGTCAGCTATTTCTGTGGGTTTCCCCAGCATGGTCTTACCCATTTTTTCATCACTCCTCCCTCTCTACAACTGAATTCCAGGAATTTAGTTCAGTGCTTAGCTGTGGGCCTCTGTTTCTGTTTCCATCAGCTATTGGATGAAGGCTCTATGATGGCTATAAGGTAGTCATCCATCTCATAGGAGAAGGACATTTGAGATAGCCTCTCCCCATTGCTTAGATTCTTAGTTGGGGGTCATCCTAGTATGTCTCTGGATATTTCCATAGGGCTAGATTTCTCTCTAAACCTATAATGACTCCCACTATTAAGATATCTCTTTTCTTGCTCTCCTATAGTCTTCCCCCAACTCAATCTTCCAGCTCCTTCATGTCTTCATCCCCCCTCCTCTTTCCCTTCTCTTTCTCCTAAGCCCCCCCCCCAACGGCAGTGCTCCCAATTTGCTCAGGAGATCTTGTGGGTGAAGTGATTTTTATTGAGCGAAAGTGAAATGGGAAAGGGGGAAGGAGGGAGAGGGGAGACTGTCCTCTGGGGATAGGAGCAGCAGAAGAGAAGTGAGAGGAAGAGCAAGGCAGAGAAAGAGAGAGAGAGAGAGAGAGAGAGAGAGAGAGAGAGAGAGAGAGAGAGAGAGAGAGAGAGAGAGAGAGAGAGAAAGAGAGAGAGAGACAGACAGACAGACAGACAGACAGACAGACAGACAGACAGACATAGACAAGCAGAGAAGCAGAGAGAGAGAGTGGGGAAGATGGGCATTGGGCAGGCCCCTTTAAAAGGGAAAGTAGTGAATGTGCGCAGGTGGTGCTCTTAGTGGCTGCAACTGAGGATGTATCCTGTCAGAACTCTAAGGGCAGGGCAGTAAAAATGCCTGAATACTAACAATGTCCACTTTCAGCTTGTAGACCTCCTAAGCAATTTTTATTAATGAACATCCACTTACCTCTTAGAAAAATGGAAACATGTCTCCAAATCTATGATCCAAACATTTGTCTCTGGTCCTTCCAACCTCTGACCTCCCTAGGCAGTTCCCAATATTTCCCACTGTTCCTGCTATCAGACTTAAAGCCCTTTCTTGCCCAAAATCTCAGGCAGACCCATGTAAAGGAAAAAAGAAGACCAACTTCTGTTACACTGTTAAGTGTTACTAGGGGAGTGCATGGAGAGAATGGATTGATACATGTAATATTTTCTGGTACTGGATATATACATGTAATATTTTCTGGTACTGGATATAAACTTGGGACTTTGCACATGCTAGGCAGGTGCTCTACCACTAACTCATATCTCCAGTCCCACACTGGCAACTTCTGGGTCAATACCAGAACCAGAATCAATGTGAGGTTAGAACACACAGAGTGTGTACATTAGTAATAATAAGAATTAGTGAACAGTTTACTATGTGACTGGAATTTTTGCAAATCCAGGTATAAATCAATTAATACCAACAGAACCATCTTATATAGAATATACATGAAGCACAAAGACAGTAATTGGCCCTAGGATTCCATTATAAAATACTAACTTGTAAACAACCTCAGTTTATATGGCTCCATTGTTCTTCATGGAGCTATACAAAAGAGCTCTGCCAGGTTTTGAATCTTAAATATTCCTCAAAGTCTCATGTGCTAAGTTTTTTTGTTGCCAGATGATTGATTTGATCACTAATGTTTATAAATTAATCAGTGGACTAATCCAGTGGTGCATTCATCATTGGATGAAATATTGGGAGTTGGTAGGGCCTGTTGAAAGTGGGGCCTTACTCGAGGTCACTGGAGGTATGCCTTTGAAAATTGTATATTGTCACTAGCCATTTTACCGTCTTCTCTTTTTTTATCTTGAGTTCATAAGCTCTGCTCCATTATGCTTTCTCCACCATGATCCTCTGCTGTACCTCAAGCTCATAGAGATAGTGTCAATAACTGTTACAAAACCTTCTGAAATCATTAGCCAAAATAAACCTTTCCTGCTATAAATTGTGTCTCTCAAGTATTTTGCTACAGAAAGCAAAGGCTATTTAACATATTATCTTAAAAAGTAGATTAGCAATGGGTATGTTTTCTGTCATTCTACTATATCACATTTTGAAGGGACAGACTTGCTTCACTGTTTTCCCAATATATTTTTAAAACCAGACCTGGGATATGCTATGGACTAAATTATGCACCTGTTACCAAAACTCTTAGGTTTATACTAAAATTCTCAAGATTTTTTTAGGTTTGTTTAAGGTCATGAAAGTGAGGACCTCATGATGAGTTAGTGCTTTTATGCCAAAAGACAGCAGAGAGTTGCTCTCCTGGCCTCTTCTCCACTCCTCTTTCATCTTTCCTCTCCATTCTCTATTACACGAAGACACAGTGGGAAAGGGATGTCTTATATAAATCAGGAAAACAGCACTCAACAGAAACTGTCCCTGCCCATACCTTGATCTTGGACTTGAAGTCCTCAAAAGTAAGAGAAAACAAGTGTCTTGTATTTGAGAAATGTGTTTTTTAATATTTTAATGGCAATCTTAACAGACAGACTAAAACTAGAGTGCAAAAGACTGCCTCATTATTTTGTCCCCTTGAAAGACTGGCTCTAGGTAGAAAGAATGCTCATAAGGAAAGCCAAAAGGCTATTTTCATGAAAAAACCCAGCTCCTAGGTGGCTATTTAACAAGTTATTTGGAAATTCATTTTAATGGGGTATAAGAGATGCATAGCAGAGTGAAGTGATTCTACTCTGATATCAAATTTCAGAGCTTTTTAAAAAGGTAACTAGATGCCAAGTTGGCTAAAGTTCAGAACAATACAATGACCTAAAGGGCAAATAGAAAAACAATAAAAAATTTAAAAACAGGCTAGATGTCTAAGGATGAGCAGAAAGAAATAATAGGACACATGAAGGATAACATAAAAGCATTTCCTTGCTGACCTGACCAACGGGGAGCTCATGGACCCCAGTCTGATAGTTGGAAAATCATCATAGGACAGACCCAGATTCCCTGAATGTGATTGGGAGGACTGGGCAGTCTATGGGGCCTCTAGTAATGGATCAGTATTTATCCCTAGTATACTAATGGACTTTGGGGTCCCATTCCACATAGAGGGATACTCCGTCAGCCTAGACACATGGGGGAGGGCCTGGGCCCTGCTTCAAATGATATGAAAGATTTTGAAGACTATCCATGGAAGGCTTCACCCTCTCTGGGGAGCATAAAGTGATGGGATGGGGTTGGTGGGGGGATCAGGAGAGGACAGGAGGGTGCAGGAACTGGGACTGATATGTAAAATAAGCTTGTTTCTAACTTAAAAGAAAAAAATTATATAAAAAATTTTCCTTATCACAGTAGATAAGAAATAAGACTTTTAAAAAAGCAGAACATGATGGCACTCAAATAAATGGGGAAAGAAGGTGGGAGTAGGTGACTGAGCAAGTCTTTCCCAGTCTTGCAGGAAACGGAAATGTTCAAAAAGCCATTTTAGATGACTGACAAGTGTGAAGCCTTAGAGGTCTGTTTTTATGAGTATCAAGTCTAAAATAAGCAATGCAGCATCCTTCCAAATTTCCAAAGTTTGCCTTAATTTACTCATGGGTTGTCAAGTAATTGCAATATTAGAGTTATATCCTTTCTTGCACTCTTTCAAGTCTTTTCTAATACTTATAACAAAGTGGGATATGTGCTCAGCACTTGATAAAAACATTTGCACTATTGCTTAGAAATGGGCCAGATTCTAGACAGCAGCCAACATGCTTTTGTGTAGAACTCGTAGGAAATAAGAGCAGTCACTTTGTTGTATGTCTTATACAAAATATGGGTAAATACAGATAAAATGTCTCTAAAGGTAATTAAGAAATTTTATGTTGCAGTAATTGACACTCTAATGAAACAGAAACAATGGACGTATGCCAAG
Organism: Cricetiscus sungorus; assembly: GCA_030556225.1. Taxonomy (NCBI): domain Eukaryota; kingdom Metazoa; phylum Chordata; class Mammalia; order Rodentia; family Cricetidae; genus Cricetiscus; species Cricetiscus sungorus. The sequence continues at coordinate 39,444,193 of JANBXA010000726.1, forward strand.
AACCACAGCTTATGAAAGAGTAAAAATGATGATTTACTAATTGTACTGATCTTGGCTCCAAATCTTGTAGACAATGTAAATAAAGTAGCAATTCAAATGCATCAATAGCATCACAAAAATATTGTCCTAACTACTGGGTACAGACAGAGTCTTCATGTGTGTCTATTTCTTGAAGTAATTTTAAACCTTACAAGTAAATGGCTAGGCTGACAATCAAAAACCAAGCATTCAACTCCAAATAGGGTTTTTAATCTTTAAAATCTGATTTTTGATCCATTCTGAAGGCTTTGAAGATCTTCCCCAATGCCCTCTAGCAATCAATCTACCCAGATAATACCACAGGAAATTGTGAACATTTCAGTGATTAGATATCAAATGTTACTGTTTATTGGATACACGGATAAGAAACTCCTAGATATCTATCTGCAGCACAGCATAGTACCTGTGGTTGATAGTATCCAATTGTATGTTGAGTACTTTTCTAAGAGATTGGATCCTATATTAAATAGCCTCATTACAAAAATAATATAAAAGAGGACAGGAAAACCTGCTTGATAATAACACGTAGGTTTATAGCAGAGATTGTGGTAAAGACTTCACATTTGTGTACTCCTTTGCAAACTCATCCTGTATTTGTTAATCATGTAAATTATTTTAATTATAAAATCTTTAAACACTAAACGCAAGAGTTATGTGTGTTCTCTGCTGAGCACAATTCAATACAGTGAAGATAAAGACGGGAATGAAATAGACGAGGACTCTGCCTTCCATGGGATTATATTCTAGTAAGTGAAAAGCTGTAACAAAAAATCAAATAAAAATAAAAAGATTTGTGTCTTGCTGAGTATAATAAAATTGATACTATAAAGAGAGAAGTTAATAGATGATCAAGAAAGGCAATATCACAGGCATGAACCATTTTCTCACAGAAGAGTATCCCAAGGAAAAATATAGATAAGCTGAGGTAAAAGGTGTGATTATCTTTAGGAAGCACACTGGGGGAATTCTTTGTCTACTCTTTGACTTTCTCCACTATAGCCATACTGAACATTTCACTTCTATTGTGTACCTTTGAACATGTGCATTTTCTTTACCTTTCTCTCTGGTTCTTCTGGACTCTAAGGATCCATTCTATAGGAAGGACTCTTCCCATTCCCTCAAGTAAGATTAACACCACCATGTCAGACAATCTTTTTAAGGCTCATCACTCATGCAACTCAGTTAATGTCCCTATGTTCTGCTTTCTTTTAAATATCCTGTGAATGGAAGCATGTACTAATGTCCAATTTATTGTTGTCACAAATTATTCTTATCACCATAATCATTATCATTGTCATCATCACTGGTCCTGTGATGATTTAGTTATCCACTTGCTAAGGTTAGGAATCTTATTAATGCCCTCTCAATGGCTCTGTGAATATTCAATAAGCAAATAAAGATGTTTCTTACATGCCTTAAAGTTTAAACATACATCTTTCCACTCATACATTTCATGCATTTTCATCTATGTTTACTATTTTAGTCCTTCCATAAAACAAATTCACTGATATGGATTTTCCAATATTTTGAAAACATCCACAATAATCCAGGCTATTCTAATTAGGAGTATACCAGAAAGACTTGAGATGCTGATCAAAAACATATCACAATAATTTGCTACCATTCCTTGAACACTTTTCATTGTCCATTGTTTCCCAGTGTTAATGCTAGCAAAAAGTAAAAAGATACTTCTACCCTCTGATTTAAAAGAGCTTTTTTAGCTCTGATAATTGTTTAGCTACCAACATTGTCAATCACATAAGATAATGATATTTTTCATATGAACCAAACAATGGATACACAGTAAGAGTGAAATTCCTTCTAAGCCACTTGAGATTTCTCCAAGCCTCTGGTGCAAGGTACAATTTTAATATAACAAAATCGGCTTGAAGTTCTGCAGAAAGTTCTGGGTACAGTTCAAGTTTAAATGTGTTGTCTAATTTAAAATGTCAATAATTGAAAGGTGAAAAATAATGAGCTCTATTACATTGCTAATAGATTAATGAGAGATTTGGGGTTTGTTTCTGCACTTGATGTTATTTTTCTTGACTGCTATCCTGTCAGACATCACTTTTAAGCAATATTACAGAACAGATTAGAAAATGAGAAGGCAATTCACATTCACATAAAAATACTACACTTACTCTGTGTACTTTTTCACCTCATATATCATGTCTAGCTCTGGAGCCTGAGCATATAGACTATGGCTCTAATGATGAAATCTGAAGTTGGCACTAAATAGTATCTAAGCCTTGAAGATGTTCATGAATTATATGTATCTTCCCATTATGGAAAGTAGTGATTTATACAGGATAGATTTTATTTTCAGTGAGAACATTTTTGCAGGAGGACACACCCCCACTATTATTGAAGGTAAGACAACTTACAAAATGCCCACTTGGTGCTCATCATTATCCTAAGGGTGGAATAACTGTGGAAAGCAACAGCAGGAAAGGAACAACATACAGCTGTGAGACAAACATGCTGAAGCTGTAGAGAAAATTCTTCCAAGATTATCTAAGTAAGGCACTTTTGTGATACGTTCTGTAGCTAGAAAAATGAAAACTCTGTTTTTAGTTAACACAGGTGCACATTATCTTTTAATGGACTATGTTGTCTTTGTGTCTTTTCTAAATATTCCAGCATTCATAACTCTTCTTATTTTGGTGTATTTTAGCATCTTCTCCCATGCCTCTCCTAGTTCTGTCATGTAGTCTCCTAAGGAGAGTTCCTTATAGGAATCACAATGGAGGAGAACTAGTGAGCCTGAGCCTATGAAAGCCTGGACCTGACTAAGGGATATAAAAGAATAAAAAGGGAGCAAATTGTGATCATAATAACTATGTTTCTATAATATCCCATTTTAAAAGCAGTAACTTACCAGTTTTTTACAAAGTCCTGCGAGCTATAGGCTAATCTCTACTTTATATCACAATCGAAGAAACTGAAATTCAGGAAGATGATTTTTCTCAGGACCCAAAAGTAATAACTTAGCAATGCCAGAATTTGAACCAAAAAGTTCTGACATTATACTTTCTACTCTCTACCATTAACCCTGACTATATTTTACAACATAAACCAAATAATAATTCAGGAGCATGTAGTTTCTTCCTAAATTTGGCTTTTCTATAAGACAATTCTCAAGAAGTACATATTTGTTTCTGGTGCCATTGACCTCTTCTTCAACTGTACATTAGAGAGAGTAGAATTACAAAATAGCAGTAGAAAAGAAGGTAATTTTTATTATGAAGTCAATCTTTTGGACAGTGTATGTGTTTGTGTATGTGCATACCTATGTGCTAAAAATCATATTTGCATACTTAGTAGAGTTTGTACAACATGTCATGTGAGTGTCCTAAAATATGATAAAGTGTTTCATGGGTCCAATATGATTGCCCATCTCCCAAGTGAACCCCAGTGAATCTGGTTTCATACCCAGTATACATACCTATTATTACACTGTACAAAAGTAAGTCTATGTGAAAAAAAGAATACACGAAAATAGTGGCACTCGTATCTTGGTGGTAACCAACAACTTTCTAATTGGACTTAAAGCCAACTCAACAGGAAGGGAACCATGCCTGGTCCTAGAAACCTAGCCACCTATCCCTGGCTACTGAGGTCATGGATTTTAGAAGAGATATTACTATTGCACAACTTTACTAGACTAATTCCCTACTATATTTTAAAGTACTATACTTATGCACAGCAGTGATATATTATTTATGACTTACTTAAACTTGACTGAAGATTCAGAAAGCAAAGTAAGCCACAAACTATAGAGGTCAGGCCATGGTGATACACACCTTTCATCCCAGGAATCAGGATTGAGGTAGATGGATCTATTAGTTCAAGACCACGCTGACTATACAAAATTGATCCTGCCCTAAAAGAAACAGCTTACACAAAGGTGATCTCAGCACCTAGGATCACACAGCTTTAATCCCAGTACTAAAAGGGTTTAAAAGATAGGAACAGGGTCTTCAGTAGTCTGTATCAGGCATTCATTCTCCAGCCACACTGAGAACAGGAAGGATTGAGATTCTCCAGCCACAGTAAGGAGAGGCAGCAGTCTGAGGCTTGGTAAGAGTACATGGAGACATGACCCACCCTTTCTGCCTGAGGCAAAAATAAGAGCTAGTGGCTGGCTGCTTTACTTTTCTTATCTTCAGCTTGAAGCTTGAACCCCAATATCTGTCTCTGGATCTTTTGTTTTTCATGTTACAATACACAGATAAGTGTAGCTCTCATACCTCAACAAAACTTCCTTTTGCGGTAGATGGAGACCATTATAGAAATTCACAACTGGTCAAAACACAGATAATAAGTGGTCATGGGGTTCCAAGTTCCAATTGATTCATTTATCACTAAGGGAACACTGTAAAAGAGTGGGTGAAAATGTTGTAAGAGGCAGAGGACCAGGAAAAACAAGGTGAAATACAGCCTGCTCTAAATGACAAGAAAGTTACACTCATGAAATCTCAACAATGTAGCTGACTAAACAAAACATGAACAATGACACTGGCTGCATGCGGGAATCCCACAGAGTCTCAGCTCTATATATAGGAAATTAATGACTACAGAGAGAGGGAAAATTAGTCTTCCCAGGGAAGTTTATACAATACCATGTAGGCCAGCCCTAAAACATATATGTACAAGTAATTTTAAATTGACTCAGAAATAATTAAAGGTGGTGCCATGAATTTGAGAGGGAACAGGACAAACGTGGAAGAGGTTGGAGGGAGGAAAGGAAGTCATAAATGATGTGATTATATTTTATTAAACTAAAGCAAAATTGATTTAAAAAATATTCTTATAGAAATAATACAGGGTAGGTAGTGATGGTGCAAGTCTTTAATTCCATCTGGAGGCAGAGGCAGGTGGATCTCTGTGAATTCGAGGCCTGCCTGGTCTACAGAGTGAGTTCTAGGACAGACTCTAAAACTACACAAATAAACTTTCTCTTGAAAAACCAAAAATAAATATACAGGAGTAAGGATAGTTCTTATGTAGGTTATAAAAGACATTTGGGATCACTCTTTCCCTGCTCCACCCCACCCCACCCCTCTCTCTTCCTCCCATCCAGCTGCCATGACTTTATCATCTCTGTGTAAAAGCATAAAGGTCTAAGTGTTTAAGAACTTCTAACATCCATAATCTAAAAGTAATCCCTGTAGCCAAATTAGGGCTTTTGATCTTTCAGTCATGCTTGACTGAAATTTTATGAGACTTGCAGAAGCTGAAAACCACAACAGAGGTGGTTTTGGAATCCTAACTCTTACATATATGAGATAATAGATGGTTTTTATCCCCCTGATCCTCAGGATGCTGATTTTTTTCACTTTATTTCAATTTTCACACATTACATTTTGATAATAATCTTCCCCTCCAACTCATCCCAGATCATCCCTCTCTCTCAAAATAAAGCAAAATCCCCATCAAAACAAAAGCAATTAAAAACTAGTAAGAAAAACAAACAAACAAAAACAAAGCCCCAACCTACACACAAAAAAGTCATTGAGTCTGTTTTGAGTTGGCCAACTACTCCTGAGTGTAGGGCCTCCTTTGTAGTACAGTTAATATGCCTACAGACACTCCATTGGAGAAAATTCATTTTTCTCTTTCCTATCATTTATCAATTGCAAATAGCATCTTGGTTAGAATTGAGACTTTGTGTCTAGTTCCGTTTCCCTGTGTTGGGACTTTGTAAGGTTTGAACATATGCAATTTTTGCTCATACTTCCATAGAGTCTACATGTTCCTCATCAAAAAACCCTGTTTGTCTCTGGAAGATGCTATTTCCAGGGAGTCGTTCACCACCTCTGGCTCTTACAATCTTTGCACCGCCACTTTCACATAGATTCCTGAGCCTTGTGGGCAGGGATTTAATAAAGCATCCCATTTTGAACTGAATGTTCCAAAGTATCTCACTCTGCATATTGCCCAATTGTGGATTTCTGTGTATGTTTCTTTAAGTAGCTAAATTGTGGGGAAATTTGTAGTGCAACAGTAGATAACTAATGCAGCTTCCAACCAGAGTAGCTTCTACCTACTTCAGAAGTTCTCCCTATAACCCCTAAAATTTTCAAAGTCAATGCTTAAATGTTTCATAAGTCTTATTTGGGTAAGACTTGAATCTTGGGCCTTATTTGCCTGCAATACATTTATATAAATTAAATTGCATAAAATATGTATACTTTAAAATTTGTACAAGAAAAGCCCACCCAGAAACCCCAGACTGTACTTGTCCCAGGCAACCTTACAGGAGGCCAAGCTGGTCCTAGTAACCACCATCATCAAGACACCTTTAAACCATGCCCAACATCCCCAGACTGCACACATATCCACTCTCCAACCCCTCATCCATGGCTCCATACCCTGATCTACAATATCAGAAGAAAATGTCTGCTTTACCGGAGGCCCAGGCCATATCTTGAGACCCCAGGTCTATAACTTCAGAAGCAGCTTTCAGCTTTACTAGAGCACAGACAAGACCTAGGAACTTTAGTGTCAGCAGCTGTACTGGAAGAAAGGCTGGTCCTAGGGACTCCAGTCTGCACCTCATCTCCTGGGCTCCATATGCTGGTCTACAACTTTGGAAGAGGACTTCAGCCTTACCAGAGGCCAGTATGGATCTAGGGACACATAGCCAACAGAATCCAAACTCAAAGAGGACATTCTACTGAACTTGAAGGCACACTAGTCACCAGAACCCTTGGCCATTTAGGCAAGAATACCAAAGAGAAAAAGAAAAACTAAGCAAAACACAGCAAAGACACAAACATCTAACACAGACAAACACAGAAATGAACACCTAAACCTAAAATCATCCCAAATCCAGATGCATAAACACCAGTGTAAGAATACAACCAATAACAAAAAAGGCAATATGGGATCACCAGAACTCAATTATCCTACAACAGCAAGACCTGAATAACCCAACGGAACTGAAGCACAAGAAAACCACCTCAAAATTACTTTGTAAAGGTGATAAAAGTCCTTAAATAGAATGTAAACAAATCACTTAAAGAAAATGAGGAAACACAAGCAAAACACTGGAATAAATTAATAAGGCCCTAAAAGAAAACCAAGAAAAAACAAGCAGATAAAGGAAACTGTTCAAGACCTGAAAATGTAAATAGAAGCAATAATGAAAACACAAGTAGAATTCTGGAAATGGAAAATCTGAGTAAGTGAACAGGAAATACAGATACAAGCATCAGCAACAGAATAAAAGAGATGGAACAGAGAATCTCAGGCATTGAAGATACAATAGAGGAAATAGATTCATCAGTCAAGGAAAAGTTTTAGTCTAAAAAATTCCTAACACAAAACATCCAGGCAATTGGAACATTATGAAAGACCAAACTTGAGAATGATAGGAATAGAAGATGAAACCAGAGAATATATTTTTAAAAATCATAGAATAAAATTTTCCAAACCTAACTATATACATGCTTATAAAGGTACAAGAAGCTTACAGAACACCACCTAGATTGGGTCAGAAAAGAAAATCCCCTTGCCACATAATAATCAAAACTCAAAAACATACAGTACAAAAGGAATATTAAAAGTGGAACGTGTAATAGGCAAAGTAACATATAAAGGTAGACCTTAAGGAGAAGTTCAACATCCTTAGCCATTGGGGAAATGCAAATGAAATGACTTTGACATTCCATTTGACATCTGCAAGAATGACTAAGATAAAAACTGCAAATGACAGCCTATGCTGGAGAGGCTGTGGGGCAAGGGGAGAATTCCTCCACTGCTGGTAGAAGTGCAAACTTATGGGGCCACTTTGGAAATCAATATGGTGGTTTATCAGAAGATGGAAATCAATATACTTCAAGCCCCAGCTATACTATTCTTGGATATATACTCGAAGGACACTTGTTCAACTATGTTCCTAGCAGTATTATTCATAATAGCCTGAACCTGTAAACAACCTAGGTGTCCGTCAACTGAGGAATGGATAAAGAAAAGAAAATGTGGTACATTTACAAAATGGGCTATTACTCAGCTGTTTAAAAAAAAAAAGACACCAGGAAATTTGAAGGCAAATGGATGGAACTAGAAAAAATATCATCCTGAGTGAGGTAACACAGACCAAGAAAGATAAACATGATATTTACCCACTCATAAGTGACTATTAGGTGTAAATGAAGGATAACTACACTACAATTCACAGCCCCGGAGAGACTAGGTAACAAGGAGGGTTCATGGGGGGGGAACACCCAGATCTCCCTGGTAAGGGGAAATAGAAGAGATTTTTATGAGTGAGCTAGGGGTTGGTGGGGATGGGAACATTAGTAAACAGGTTGCAGGGTGGGGTAGTGGAGGAAAGTTCTGAGTGGAACTACTGGGGGCAGCATTTCCAAGCCAGGAAAAAAAAAACTGGCACAAAAGAATCTTCCAGGACTGTGCAGGGAGGACTCCAGCTTGGACTCCTAGCAATAGTGAGAGGATAAGTAGCCTGAACTGGCCATGTCTTGTGACTACATCGGTGCCTGGTTCAATTGTCATCAGAGAGATGTAATCCAGAAACTGATGGAGACAGATGCACAGACCCACAGTCAAACATTGGGCAGAGTTTGGGGATCCTGCAGAAGAAGAAGAGGAGAAAGAATTGTAAGAGCCGAAAGGGTCAAGGAAACCACAAGAAATCTCACACAACCAACTAACCTGAACTCATAGGGGCTCACAGAGACTAAACTGACAAAGAGCCTACATTGTATTGATGTAGGCACTCTGCATATGTTACAGTTGTGTAGCTTGATCCTCTTACAGGACTTTTAACAGTGGGAACAGGATCTGTCTCCAACTCTATTACTAGCTTTCAGGATCCTAGTTCTCATACTGGGTCACCCTGCCCATCCTTAATACATCAGGAGTTGCTTTGTCTTATGGAAACTTGATATGCCATGCTTTATTGAAACTCATAGGAGACCTGCTCTTTCCTATATGAAGATGGAAAAGAAGATGATTGGGAGGGTAGGGGTTGTGGTGGATTAAAGGAGGAACTGGAAGGGGAGCAAGGAGGGGAATGATGTAGCCAAAATGTAAAATATATAGATGAAGAAAAAATAAAACCGTTAAAACTCCTACAAATAAGACATAAGGACATTGTTATCTTGTTTTGTTTTCCTAATACTGAACTCTTCCTTTTTTAAAGTTTCAGTACATTAATTGTGGAAGTGATATTTCTCCCTTGTAAAAAAAAATTAGAAAATATAATGCCAATCCAGAAGTAACTAGTACCAATAAAGACTGACAAGAGTCAAAGAGTAGATAAATCCAGCAGCTGCTGAATTCAAATGGAAAACTACAACTAAATTTTCTGAGTTAATAATTTTGTTTATGAGCTTTGCAACACACCAAATTAACACCCTTTTCCAACAAAATTTATAATGCTTACTTTGACATTACAACATTAAATTCATAGATATTATAACTCCTTCATACGCCTAAATTGAAAATATATCAATAATTGATTTACACAAGAGAGATATAGTACATAAAATATCATAAGTGTTATTTCATTGTGTAAATACTTTGACAAGACTACACTAGAAAACAAAATTAAGATATTGGCATCTACTGAGAATATATTAGCTACAAATGCAGGTGGATTAGGGAGTGTTGTATTCATATTTTAAATACTGTAAGTGCTATGTTATTGAGAAAATAATGAAGTGATATTGAAATACTGAAATAAAAAATACCCTAGCAACCAATAATTCTACATTCACTTAAAACATCTTTCAGAAACGAAAGATAAAGGCATGTTCAGACAAAGCTAAGAGAAATTATTGCTAGCACGAGTACAAAAGATGTTAAATAAGTTATTCATGAAAAAAAAAAGAATATGATACCAGGCAGCTACTGGAATATATGCAAAAATTTGTAAAACAATAGAGGAAAACAATCTGAGAAACACTGAAAGGGATAGCATGATCTTTAAAAAAATTGTGATTGAAACTTACGGTAGAAACTATTTATGCAGCCTTTCACATTGAGATGAGCTTTGCTATGGCTCTGCCCAGTGAACTAAGAGCAGCAGTGATGTATCAGGGTGATGAGGAAGGTTAAAGTATTCTGCTTTGTGTTTTCACGTTTCTAAAGACATATTACAAACAATGTATACTTAAAAGCACATCTGTAGTAACTATTTAGCTTTAAATTAGAATATGATTAGGCAAAAGTATGATTGTTATTTAACTTCATATCCTTTCCTTCTACACAAATTTTGAATGAGAAAGAAGCCTTTGATGACTGCATTCTTATTTGAGAGATGAGGAAGTTGAGCTACAAACAGTGTAAGGATCAAACTGGCTTTCCTCTGCATAGAAATCAGTCTCACTTATACTGTAAGATAAATAAGCCTTTTATGAAAACAAAGATTATGTCTCAAACCTCTAAATTACGTTTTTTGCATAAAACTCTAAGAGGCAAAGAACAAAGGGTCTCTGTTCTGACACAGGTTCTAGGAAAGTGGTTTTGTTCATTTGGAGGCATTTTTTTTTCTACACTCCATCTTTTAACAGGAAATTCAGCTCCATGGCTTAGTAAATTGTGGTTTGTCCATCACAGGCCTGATTGTTCATTATTAAAGAGTCAAAGCATGGGCTAAGGAGATGAATTAGCCATTAATAACACTCAGTGCTCTTTTAGAAGCCCCCATTTCAGATCCCAATACATACATCAGGTGGCTCACAGCCATCTACAGCTCCAGAGAGTCAGACCCCCTCTTCTGACTTCCATAGGTGTACATACACACACACACACACACACACACACACACACACACACACACACACACAAAGAAATTGAAATAAATCTTTAACATGAGTTAATACAACAAATGATAAAATAAATTCTACGAGCATATTATAGAATGTGAGAGATCAATGCAGTTACTACAGGTCCTATCATTCAATATCTATATTTTACATGTGAAGAACTGATGGGAGATGTTATTCTGTAAATATGTTTCTCATACTGGTTAATTAATAAAGCACTGTGGCCAATAGGAAACAAGATAGGCGGGGCTAGAAGACCAGGAGGAGGAAAGAGGAAGTAGTAGGGAGGAGTCAAGATGTAGACCCGGGAGGAAGGAAGATGCCAGCCCCGGCTCCCAGATAAGATGAGCCACGTGGACATAATTAGATAAGTAGAAATGGGTTAATAATTAAGACAGAGCTAGTCCATAAACAATAATGGTAACTGGCCAACAAGATTGTATCAAATACAGAGTCTCTGAGTGTTATTTGGGGCTCACGTGGCGGCGGGACCTTGGCGGCAAGACCAGGAGGCCATCGGGGAGGAAAAACCTGCCATAACAAAGAACTGTCTAAAATAAGTTCTGCTCAAGTTCTGGCCCCAAAATGATGAGACCAGGTATGAGTAGAACATGGACAATGACCCACGTCCACATTCTCCTAAATAATAATCACTTTTTAATGATCTTTTCACTAATTTCCATTTGCTCTGACATAAGTGACCTATATAAACATAACTTGGATTGTTTTATATGTGAATATAGATTGAAAAAATTGAATAGCACAACATAGTGAGAGGAGTTAAAGGTCAACATATACTGAAATATAAGAAAATCTGAGTAAGAGTATATAAATGTATCCAGAACAAGAATATTACTACTTCAAATCCCTATGCAGAACCTCCAGGAATTACCCACCATCTCATTTGTGACTAAAACACATTTGAATCTGTTTATTTCCAGAATTGGGTACACAAAAGTACCCACTTATGCTCAGGAACTTCTGAACTGACTGGCTGGCGATGAGACTATAGCATAGAGCTAGGATCGGAACATGGTCATTAATGCACTGTGCAGGCTTCAACAAGTTGGTAAAAGGAGCCCTCCCAATTCATATCTTGTTTTCCTTACTCTTGGGTCTGACCCCAAGATCAACCCAACTTGATCCTTTGTTCTCCAATGCGTCTTCTTCTCAAGCATCTTATCTGTAAGAAAATCCCAAATTTGCACTTTCCAGTCCTCTGTCAGACTTTAGGATAGTAGATCTCTGCAAGTGAAGGCCATACAAACACAGATGCCCCATGAAAATCTGGTAAACCCCACTTGCCAGGTGTTACACACTAAGGGACAAGGGCACAGTGTGCAATGCTCAGGGCATCCTGTTTATTAAAAAGTACATTTTGAGGGTATATTCTGTTGACATTGATGTCATGCACATCTAAAAATAGAAAGATTTCCTTCATGGGCAGGAGGAAGGAATGGTGGTAGGGTAGAAGGGATCGAATGAACACACTTGCATTATGAAGACTGCTGACAAGGCAAAACATGGTGCATACCCAAATGAGGTTTTATCTGGGGGGGGAGGGTCTAGTTGTCAGTGTCCTCCTGAAATCATTAGTGAATTCCCTCAAGATCCCAAAATGCATATCATGCAGACTTGCTGATTGGTATATATTTCATGTTTGTTCCCATGCCTTCATTTTCATCAATAGCTATTGCTTACAATTATATTCTTGCCTAGTGTTTCTGTTCTTTTCCTGCTGTTTACAAATGATGGCTTTAATTGCATATATAGATGTATATATCTAAATGCATATATAAATATATAAGCAATTGGTGTTCAAATTGTGTGTGCATATTGTATAGGTATAATACTTATAGTTATTTTTAGGAGAATTGCTATTTAAGTCTGATCTTCCTCAGGCACAGATACTCTAAATAAGACTTTAACAATTAAATAATTATTTCTACATTGTGATGCCCCTATTTTCCTGCTTAAATCAACCACCACTTTCCTGCTCCAGCTGCCTCTGGGCTTAGAGAGGATGTAGTTTGGGGCTAGAAAATGCTTTCAGGCAGTAGTTCTTAAATTTCACCATACATCAAAATCCCTAGGGAGCTTGTTAAAACAGAATGCTGAACCAACAAGAAGTTGTGATTCAGTAGGTCTACTGGATGCAGGGTGTTGTGTATTTGCATATTTGACAAACTCCCAGGTGATGTTGATGCTACTGGGCTAGATACCATAGTTTGAGAAGCACTGTTGATTCAAACATGTCTACCTGTCTCTGACTTTGATGCCATAGTTTAAAACTAGCTCTCAGTTCACAGAGAAAGAGGGTAAAGAAAACACCTGTTTGCATGTAACAATCTATGGAAGGGAAGCATATATACAGCTTCATCCTCTCCCACTTCAAAGGTAAATTTGCAGAGAATAAGGTAGTCCACACTTGTAGTAAGAGATAAAGAAAGAGGAATTTAAAACAGTATGTGCTGGTTCACATGTTTATGTTTTCTGGACACTGATATTCAGACTGATCCTTCCTGCTCCAACACACACAAACAAATTCACTGGTTTCCCTCTGTGCCAGACAAACTTAATATTCCTGTCCTCAAAGTTTAATAAGAAAAATTCAGATTTGAATTGTGTTATCTTCACCAGATATGAATCTTAGAACAATAGCTCACAGTGACAGAGAACCTTGAGTAGAGATGGTGGGAATATCATACTGCAAGAAGTATTCTACCTAAACAAGGTGGAGCTCATGGACCCCAATCTGATAGCTGGGAAACCAGCATAGGACTGACCCAGATCCCCTGAACTTGAGTGTCAGTTAGGAGGACTGGAAAACCTATTGGGCCTCTAGTAATAGTTCAGTATTTATCCCTAATAAAGGAATGGTCTTTGTGAGCCCATTCCACATAGAGGGATACTCTCTCAGCCTATAATGGAGAGGGCCTAGGCCCTGCTCCAAATGGTATGACAGACTTTTAAGATCCCCCATGGAAGGTCTCACCCTCCCTGGGGAGTACAAAGGCAATGGGATGGGGGGCTTGGTTGCGGGCAGGGGAGGAGGGGAGGGAAAGGGAACTGGGATTGACATGTAAAACAAGCTTGATTCTAATTTAATTTAAAAAAAAAAGAAGTACAATTCTAACATCGAAAAGGTGAAATACAAGAGGAAAGAAACCAAAGTATCAATTTCAGTAAACTCTAGAAGCAAACATCCAGTCACATATTTCTGATAACATACTCAGGGTTAGAAGTCTGACTTGCTATAATTAGAATGGTATTTGGTCTTGCAATTGCCATCTAAGAATTTTTAAAAGGATATCTAGTAAACAGTTTACTAAGGAGACTAACTTCAGTTCCTGATAGATCACCTTTTCTTTAAAACACTTGTTTTTAACTACCTGATTCTTCAACATTACCTCTGTGAAACTTCCTGCCCCCTGTCAAACAAATGTTTTTCACTCCAAGTGCGAAAGTGAAATGATTGAACTAAGAACTAACAACATAAATTGTGCCTTCAAACTCTGTACAGAGATCAAATCATTGTGTTGAGTTGAAGGCACAGATAGTTGAAAGTACAATTCAGAGTCCTCCAGGTTGGCTTTTTTTGGGGTGTTCTGCCATGGTTTGGTACCAAAAGTTCATGATGCCATTTAACAAGATATAGAATTAACAATCAGATTGCCTCTCTAATTGAGGTGTATTTTGCCTTTGTGGCTATTATTCAAAATTCACCAGGACTATAGTCAGAAAAATGGGGTGACAGAGAAGAGGGCAGAGAGACCATTCAAGTCTGTCACTTTGGCATTGTACCTGTTTGTAGAACATAATAGAAATGTCTGCATTTCCACAAGACTTTCTAAAGCACTTCAGGAAAATTAGTATAATCGGGCATTCCTTCACCATCTGCAAACTTCATTTACTTGAAGCAGCTGTCTCTGTTAGACACCCTTGTGTGTCTGCTGTGATCTCATCTGTCTACATAAGGAGTAACTTTTATTAAATGAAATATTGGGCAAGAGGCATAGACATGTCTTATTTTTGTCAGAATGTATTACTCTCTAAGAACCACAGCAGAAAGCTACTCTCAAAAGCAGCAAGAACTAGAGAGGCTGGGGACATTAGCCAGAAGAGATTTACTTAAACATCAGGTGTCAGCTATAGACTATAAGTCTTGCAATTTCTCCTACACTTATGATCCCATCACAAGTTGTGTATTTCATGCCCATCTGCCCTACTACTTGCTAAACCTCAGTAGACATGAAAAGAATTCCCATTATCCCATGCCTTATCTAACTACTAGGAGAAGACAAACATTTTATAATGAGTTTTAATCAGTGTGATATATTCTCATTCCAACTTGTCAGAATACTTGCTCAGTAGCATTTGGCTGGGGAAGCAGGGCTATAGATAAGTAGTACTGTGAGAGGACAGCCCACTGTTAGCACAGCTCACAAGGCAACCCATTGTAAAAAAACACTGCAGTCGCCTTATTACTTTCTACATTCCATAGCTGGCTTTTGTCCAAGGTTAGAATGGAATACCTTAGGCACTTGACCTTTCACCCCTATGTTTTCCCACTCTCATACCTATGCACACATACCTTTGCTGCAGAGAGCAGTGGATATGTTTCCACAATCCACAAGACCCAGAAACAATTTTAATGAAAATAAGTATGCTGAGTACAAGTAAAAGGGAAAAAGTACAGACACTACTCTTGCCTATTATAAAATAGTTGTCGGTAGCAAGGACAGAATCAAGTCAGTGCATAAGTAACAAATTTTGATTGGTGCTCAATCTTTAAAATAATTCTTCCTCAGGCCTCACCTGTCGTGTCTGCCTCGGCCAGCAAGGAAACACGACAAAGACTCTTCTTCAAGCAGTTTATTCAGGAACATTGTACATCAGCTTCTGCTTCCCCCAGCCCCAGCAAGCCCTTAAATGTGCTCTCACAGCCCAATCAGCTCATGCCACCTAGCGATCCCGGATAGGCCACAGAAGGAGGAAGCACACCAGATCCATCAAGCACTTCCAAATAAGGCATGTTTACAGCTAAGCTTGAACTACCTGGCATCCAGCCAGGTGCCATCTTAGGGCTGCGGCTTCCTACACTCACCCTCCCTGGGGAGTGGATGAGGGATGGGATGGGGGTGTCATTGGGGGCATGGGAGGATAGAAGGGAGAGGGAACTGGGATTGATGTGTAAAATGATTGTTTTAATTTAAATAAAAATGTATCTAAAATTTAAAAAATAAGGAAAAAAGACAATTCTTCCTCCTTCTTTCAGTATACACAGGTAACACAACAAATGGTACCAATATGATTTTTTCTCCTTTGGTGACCTGCCCCACAACCTCTTCCAGACCAAAGAATTATTTGCACAACATCAAATACTCCTTCTTCTGGAATTCTCTCATATGCTGCCATGGAATAGCTATGTATAACTATCCTACCTGGACTTCATGTGGTCAACAGCCTCCAGTTTGCTTTGATTTTGAGCAAAACTCACAGTTGTTTTCTCTAATTGCTGTGGAACCAGGATGCATGGTATTATTGTGGGGAAAGCATGCAACTGTCTTCCACAGCAGTTCAGTTGAATTCTCAAATTTTTGAGCTACTCTACATTGCCTATTCTGCCTTCCTTTCTACTTAGACTTTTCTCTTTCTACCTCCTGGCAGATAAAATAAATATCTGGAAGAAAAATATTCAGACTTGCTCTTTCCCTGCTTTTCTGCTTTCTCCGGACTACCAAGTAGTATTGGCCAACTGGGGTTTGCATACCTCCTCTATTTCTCCTGGGAGAAATGAATTTGGATCCATATGCCAAGATTAAATCTTTAGACAATGGTCCAGATGCATTAAGAGATCATTTGTTTAACTGGTATACCAGGGTTACAAAGAAGAAAATATATTGTTAGTGCTATAATTTAAGTAAAGCAATGCATGGGAGAGAAAAAAGTGCCATGAAACAGGGTTCAAGAAAAGAGGATATTTTATTAAGGAAAGGGATCATAAATAGAAGGAAGAAGATAGGGGAGCCTGGCCTCTGGAGACAGGAGCTAGAGGAGAGAGGAAAGAGGAACAGAAAGAGGAAAGTGGAAGGGAGAGTGGGAAGGAGAGTAGAACAGAGAGAGGGAGAGAAAGAGATGAGGGAGTAATGCGAGGTGGGCAGGGCTCTTTTAAAAGGGAACATAGTGAATATTCACAGGTGGTACTCTTAATGGCTGCAGCTAAGGGTGTATCCTGTCAGAACCCCAAAGACAGGCCAGTACAGATACCTGAATGCTAACAGTTACCATATATTGATTGTATATTCACTCTAATTTCATTTTAAATGCTACCATTATCTGTATTGTATATTTTTGGAGACTGAAGCATTAAGGAGTTATATAACTATTCAATCATATAACCAGCAATTAGTGATATGCAGACTTAAAACCAGATATGTACAGCCTCACATTTTATGTTTTAATCATTAAATTTAACTGCCTCTCATAGTCACATCAACCCTGACAATAGGTTAAACAATCATCAAAAAATTTATATTTTTTTAACCTTCTTGAGTATTTAGCATATACCTTAGTTTGCCTTAAGCAGTAGAGAGATAATCTGTAACAAAGAGATTAGCAGTGTGATAGAAGGCATGGACAAAGAACAAGACAATATTTGTTTTTAACATATAAAAAAAGATATAGTAGGGCAATAACTCTACACGGTATGCTATTATCTAGAGATGGTGTCAATAGTGGAACTGTTTGAGAAAATGTATTGCTTCCTAAATGTCACTGTACTTCTTGTTAAGGTTGGCAGACACATACAAATTATATGTAATTTTATGTAGAATATGTATATACATTTGCTATATCTCAATAGTATGCACGTAGCATTTGTAAAGTTAAAATTAATCATATATGTAAAATTCTTGGGTTGAGGAAGTGGACAAAAAGTTTGTTGGGCAAGCATCAAGAAGTATGTTTGGATATTTACTAACCACTTGAAAGTCAGAGTAGTGACACACACCTATAACTCAAGCACTAGGTGCAGGACAGCGACAGATGGATCCTGCAGTCTAGCCCAAACCATAAGCTGTAGGATCAGAGAGAGACCATATAGAGAGTGATAAAGATATATTTGGGCTGGTTGATAGTGATGAACACCTTTAATCCCAGCACTAGAGAGGCAGAGGCAGGCAGATCTCTGTGAATTCAAGGCCAGCCTGGGCTATAGAGCAAGTTCCAGGACAGCATCCAAAGCTACAGAGAGAAACCCTGTTTCAAACAATGAAGAAAAGAGGAGAAAGAAGGATACATTCACACATGCAGGCATGGGTGAGTGCACACAGATCAGATGTGCATACTCACACACACACACACACACACACACACACACACACACACATACACACACACACACACACACACACACACACACACACACACAGGGGGAGATTAAAAACTAAAACAAATTATTTAACCCACGTAAGTAAATTAAGGACTAAGTTTGAAGGAACAATCTCATGAAATGACTTAGAAAAGTTATCTATTTCCCTATGAAAGTTAAACCAACTATATGACACAGGCAAATATAGTCTTAGGGAAGTAAAGAAGAATTCCACTTTTCCAGCCTTGTGAAACTGTAGAATAAGGAAGAGAAAGGGGGAAGTAGGAAAGAAAGTTAAGTTTGCATGGAAAATGAATGAAAGTAAGACCATTTTCCAGTTAAACACATAAAGTGCAAACTAGATTTCTCCATAATTCCACTACAGGGTCAGCTACACCTCAGGTTCTGCTTTCCCTATCTGCTTTTAATTTCCATGAGAAATGTAAATTGTCCACGAAAGCCACTGAGTTTGTTATGAGAGGCACATCACCAAATAAAGGAGTCTGCTTCAGATACCAGCCTAGTCATACCTTAAAAAACCAGAGTCCTGACCCCTTTGTTCATCACTCCTCCCTCTTTGCAACTGGACTCCAGGATTTTAGCTCAGGATTTAGCTTTGGGTGTCTGCTTCTGTTTCCATCAGCTGGATGAAGGCTCTAGGATAGCATATAAGGTAGTCGTCAATCTCATTATCAGGGTAGGGCATTTAAGGTAGCCTCTCCACTATTTCTCAGTTAGTAGGCATCATCCTTGTATGTCTCTGGACACTTCCCTAGTGCCAGACTTCTCAAAGAACTCAAGAAGCTAGTCACCAAACCACAAATAATCCAATTAAAAAGTGGGGTACGGAACTGAATAGAGAATTCACAATAGAGGAATCCAAAATGGCTGAAAGTCAGGGAAATGCAAATCAACGCAACTCTGAGATACCTTCTTGTTCCTGTCAGAATGGCTAAAATAGGAAATACCAATGACAGTTTGTGCTGGAGAGGATGTGGAGAGAGGGGAATAATCCTCCATTGCTGGTGGAAGTGCAAATTTATACAGCCAGTTTGGAGATTAGTGTGGTGGTTCCTCAGGAAAATTGGAATCAGTCTACCACAGGATCTGGCAATTCCACTCTTTGGTATATACCCAAAAGATGTACATCCTTGCAACAAAGACAAACTGTTCAACTATATTCATAGCAGCATTATTTGTAATAGCTAGAAACTGGAAACAACCTAGATGCTCCTCAACTAAAGAATGGATAAAAAAAATTGTGAGTGCTACTCAGCAGAAAAATAACACACACACACAATGGAACTTTGAAATTCGCAGGCAAATGGATAGAACTAGAAGAAAGCATCCTGAGTAAGGTAACTGAGTCACAAAAAGACGAATATGGTATGTACTCATATATGGATTTTAGACATACAGCAAATGATCACCAGCTACAATTCACACCGCCAGAGAAGTGAGGAAACAAGGAGGACCCTAAGAGAAACATACATTGTTCCCTACAGAAGGGGAAAGGGACAAGATCTCCTGAGCATATTGGAAGGGGGACCAGTGAGTAGAGAGGGAATTAGGAGAAAGAAAGGGGGAGAAGAGAAGGGGAGAGGAGAACATGAGGGAGCCGGAAGATTGAGTCGGGAGAAATAGAGGAGAGCAACAAACTACTACTTTCTTATATGCTTTCTGTATTGCTTTTTTGCTATGTGGCACCAATACACATAAAATATATTTTCTAAAAAGTACTTGTTACCTGCATTTTTGGACTATTCTAGAAATGAGCAGTTAAGGTAAATCATTGGTAAGAGTACATGGTGTCTAGAATTAAAATGACACTGGTTCAGGTCTACTTCTATTACTCTCTAGTTAAACACTATTTAACTTCTCTGTGGCCTAATTTTATCAAGGTTAAGATGGATATTCTAAAGGCTAAATGAGGTAATACTTGTAAAATACCTAACACAGAAGCAGAAATATGGCTAGCATGACATGAATCACTCAGGAAAAGACTGTTAATGCAGGTGGCAGAGTCACTTTGGAAAAGGATATAAAACCAAGTCTCAAGGATTTTTCGTAATTAAATGCACAACTCCAATATGACTATGTACATAGACTTCTAGACATTTGTCTTAGAGAAATAGGTTCATGTAAAGAAAAAGAAAAAGAAACTGGCAATGTACCTTAATCTATAAAGTGCTTACCTTTCCAACATGAGGTTATAAGTCTTAGAATCCACACTTTTAAAAAAGTTGGGCATAATAGTACCTACTTGCAATCTCAACAGTTGGGAGACAGAGCCAGTGGTTCCACGGGGCTCCATGGCTAACAACTGCAGCCTACTTGGTAAGCTCCAGGCCAGTGATAGAACCTATTTCAATAAGAGAGAATGGATGGAGGATGGATGGATGGATGGATGGATGGATGGATGGATGGATGGATGATTTGTTGGACAAAACATGAGGAATGACACCCAATTTTGTCTTCTGAAATCTGTATACATAAACTCATAATGAACATGTACATGCCCCATACTTACATATGCACTACAAAAAATCCCATACATTAATATTTACAATAGTTTTGTTTGTTATAAAAACATACAATTGAGGGCTGGGGAGATGGATCAGAGATTTGTATTACTAGCTGCTTCTCCAAAGCACCAACATCTACATGGTGGTTCACAACCATCTGTAACCCCAATTACAGGAGTTCTGAAATTCTCTTTTGGTCTCCATGGGCACCAGGTATGCATATGGTACCCAGACATGCATGCAGGTAAGGTACATATACACATAAAATATATTTTCTAAAAGAGAGAGAGAGAGAGAGAACAGAAATAAAAGAAAACAACCCAGATTTTCATAAATGCATGAATGATAAAGCCTACCATGGTATGTCCATATTATGAAATTCTACTCAATATAACCTATTCATAAATGATAAATTAGTTCAATCTCCAGGAAAATTTTATGAGTAAAATAGTCAATATCAAAATGTCCTATAGTATATGATGTAATTAATTAATTAATTTTTGTTTTTATTTATTTTTCAAGACAGGGTTTCTCTCTGTAACAGCCCTGATTGTCCTGGAACTCACTTTGTAGACCAGGCTGACCTCAAACTCACAGATATCTGCCTGCCTCTGCCTCCCAACTGCTGGGATTAAAGGTTTACACCACCACTGCTGGCATATGATTTAATTTAAATGCCACTCTTGAAATGAAATCATGGAGAGAGAGAGAGTGAGTGTGAGAGAGAGAGAGAGAGAGAGAGAGAGAGAGAGAGAGAGAGAGAGAGAGAGAGAGAGAGAGAGAGAGAAGATCATAGTGTTTGCCAAGAGGTAATAAATACAGAGCACAAGACTATGTGATAATTATAACTTGTCGGCAATAAAGACACCTGTGGTGATACAACTCTGTAACTTGATTGTGCTGATGGTCATAGGAGTATGTGTGGAAAATATGCAGAATTAAATACATACACAGAAAGAGATACAGAGACAGAGAAATGAGTACACATTAAGACCAGCAAAATCCAAACAGAAATGATGAATTATATAAATGTCCATTTCCTGCTTAGATGCTCAACTAAACTATGTATGTAGTGCTATTGTACTATAGTTTTACAAGTGTTTAAAGAAAATTCAACAAAAGTTGCATGTTGTATTCTTCTTTACAACTGCATAGGAATCTATAATTTAAAAAAGCAGCCTTTAATGATGGGCATTAGTGACCCATGCACTTTGGAGGTAGAAACAGGCCAATCTCTGTGAGTTCCAAGCTACCCTGGTCTACAAAGCAGATTCCAGGACAGCTAGAACTGTTACACAGAGAAACCCTGTATAGAAAAATCAGAAAAAAAATCTTTAAAGAAACTAGTCATTTAATTCTTTTCAAATAAGTATAGCTTTATATAAACTGTCCTTAGCAAGGTTCCTTCTGCACATGGGTAACATCATTTTAACAATAAAGAAATAAAATTGTACAAACTATGTTCTTGATATAGTGGATCTAAGTCATTACCATTATTTGTATCAACTTGAGGAACAGGAAAAAAATTTTTAACCACCACCATTACAAAAGTCTGTACTTAAAAGCCTTTTAATAATGAAATAATTCTCATATCAGCAGAAGTGGGAGGTGTTAGGTCATTTAGACCTGTGTATGAGCTCTTGCTCTGAAAACTTACTTGTCACCGTTTTATGATAATCAAGTCTTTATACCTGAGTTTTTATGAGGCTAAAATGAAAAGGTGTTGGTGAAAAAGCATGCAGCATATTAGATTTCTAGGTAACAAATGTTTTTCTTTTTCAGTCCCTTACACACACACTAGAGGGGAAGGGAAAGAAAGGGAGGGGAAAGAAGGGAGGGAGGGAGAGAGAGAGAGACAACTCAAACCAGCCAGCCCTGAAACAGTTCCCATTCCTGTGACTATATTTAATAATAGAAACATTCAAAACATCTTTTAGAGCCTAGTCTTTTTGATGGAGGTATTTGTTTTAGTAAAAATATAAATGCTTTAAGATTCATCATTGTTACACTTTACTACCACTATAAATGATATGACCATTGAGAGATATACAGGACATACAGGATATACAGGAAAAGGATATACAGGACTTCTCTAGCATTTTTGTAAATTTTATGAACCTGTAATTGTTTCTAAATGAAATTTCTTGAAAATGGAAAAGAGTGAGATGGTCCTGAGATTCTTGGCATTAGTAGTAATAGTAGTAGTAGTAGTGGTAGTAGTAGTAGTAGTTAGTTAGTAGTAGTAGTAGTAGTAGTAGTAGTAGTAGTAGTAGTAGTAGAATTGGTTCTAGGGGTGAAGTTCAAGGCCTTGTCCAGGTTAAGCAGGTGATTTGGCACTGACTTTTATCCTCAAACCTTGGTTTATATGGTACAACATATCATTATGTAGTGCAGGCTGGCCTCAAATTGATAATCTTCCTTCCTGTTCCTCTCAAGTTTTGCAATTTCAGATGAGTGTCACTGCACTTGGCTCTGACATTGCATAAACAATGAAAACTGTAAAAATTCTATTCCTTCTCTCCAAACCAATGCCCCGAATTATTTTCTTAAAAAATCAGAACTGAATGAAACCTCAGAAGTTAGTGACACTTGCTGTGACACTATTGACAATAGTCAGATTATGGATGTGCCTATGAGCAGATGAATAGATAAAAAAAATTGTAGTGTATATATCCAGAAGACTTTTATTCAACCTGTCATAAAGAATAAAATTTGACATTTGGAGGAAATGGATAAAACTGCCCCCGCCACCTCGAGTGTAGAGTGAAATAAACCAATTTCACAAAATCATAGAATGCATATTTTCACTCTTATGTATGATCTACAGACAGAGTCAAGGGATAAGAAAGTAGCATGGAAATATTATGAGTGTGTCAAGGGAAGTGGGAAGGACAGGCGCAATCAAAGGAGGGTAAGAACAGAACACATGGTGAATCATGAAGCCAATTTAATCTGTGCAATGAATTTATACTAATAAAATGAAGTAATTCTAGATAATATATAAATCCTTTGTATAGCATTGTTAGTAAATTACTATTCTGTTTGGATAACACCTTATTAACAGGAATTCATTACTGACCAAAGCAGCCCTATCTATGTAGGGCAGATCTAATACTTTAAAATGCTTTCTTAATGCTGTTCTGAAATCGTCCTCCTTATAATTTCACCTGTGGTTCATATTTTTCACTACCCATCCTTACCAATGAAGCAAGAAAGCATCTTAGGGTCCTCTTTATAATATTCAAATATTTTATTATTCTTCCATGTGGACTAGGAAATGCAGTAGGCAGCTGATAACCCCTCTTTCATCCCAAGAGCTGATAATAGCTATAATTTTCTGCAGAGACATCAGACCAATAATCAGCATGATTTCACAAATTCAACAGCATATAGTGATAATAACATAACTGTACTTCAGATTTATGTAACACCTTATCTCTGAAAGCAGCTAATAACAAGGCTGGTGTTGGTACCTCTTCTGTCACATAGAAGCAAGGAAGTTCTTGTAAACACCATGTCTTCATTTTAACTTATGTCATTTGGATAGGAAATTTCCAAATTTGTGATTTTTCATATCCACTGCATTACAAAAAGCTGAGGGTAATAATGTATGGCACAGAGCAGCATCCAGGTGGAAGGGAATAATGGTTCTTTGGATTTTCAAGGAATTTGCATGTAAAATCCTCATTAATGCTAATGTGAATTCTGGACCTGTGTAAATCTTTTCTATCAATGAAAAATGTGCAATTTAGAGGGTTTCAATTGGCATATTCTATTAACTCTCCGAGGTTCCTAATTGATTTCCTTTTTATTCGCTGCCTTGCCCTCCTTCAACATCCTACTGCCTTGATAAAGGGAAAATATATTTTTCATTATGAAAGTCCATGCAATTCTTTCTCCTTGACCAAGCTCAGAATGAGAACTGTCAGTATGACCCGACCTTTTAAAACCTTCTTTCTCAGCCAAATTCTCTGCTCTTTCTGGCTCCCATGTGACAGCAAGGGCTTCTGGCCCCTGGGGCACTAAACACTAATAAAAACCCCTTCTTAGTAATTATTGTTATTATTTCCCATTTGGTAAGTGGCAATATTGTTCATCTAGGCTAAGAGGCTATATCGTGTGTCAGCCTCTCAACAACTTATGGAATCATGCTGACACTGCTTCAAAATAAAAACCTCTGTCCTTGGCGGTTAGTATGTGATCAGTGAGGGAGTTCTAGATTGTCACTTTTTAGGAATATATGTCAGTGTGTGGAGAATGCAAGAGAAAAAGATGAAATACAATTGTGACAGAGAAGAGTCAAAAGAGGAGCAAGGTGGTATTAGGGAAGGACCCGGAGGGCCTGAGAGCCAACATGACATCTGATGTAAGCATCCAACAACTGGAGTGAAAACAGGGAGCCAGAAGCCAAAGACCGGTCCAAGAAAAAAGTGAGAACCAGCTAAGCAGGCCAGATTCAGGGCACAAAGGCAGCCAAGAGTGCCAATATTTACATAGTCAGAAATCTAGTAACTCAATGTGGAAATTCAAGCAACTCAGTAAATTCCAAGAGAAATACTGGAAGAGAAAGGGGCAAGGAAAAGCGACAACAATGAAAAGGACCTAGATAACAGACTCACTTTGACTTGCCCTAGGCAAAGGATTTGTGGATTCTTGTGAAGACAAAACTCAGCGCTTGTAAAAGCCAATCTAAGCTAAGCACATAACTGAATACATCTGAGACAAACACTACCTTGTCACAGAAATATCTTGATTATGAACAGATTCCCTCAGGGAAGATCCAATCACACTACAGTTGTGTAAAAAACACATGCCATATCTCCATTATCTTCGATTCTGCTAAGCAAGAACATTGATGTATCTTTTAGCTTGACAATTCCAGCTTGTTTGTCACACTTCTAGGGAAGTAATTAAGCTACATTGTTTTAAGTTATAATGAGCAATCAATGTGTGGGGTGAGAGGTGTCACTAGAATTTTCAGGGGTGATAAAAATTGCCAAGCCCCAGTCCAGTTGATCTTTGTGGGTAGGGAGTATACATGCATTTCTGTTTATATATTTAACTTTCAGATACAAATAGTTAGATTAATCATATCTTGATTCATAACACATAATTACAGTTAGTTACTAGCTTTATCAATTATTTAGTTCATTAAGTATTATCCTATTTCCAACCTTTTCCCCTGCAGGCAACAATTTTAACATTTTTGTATTTAAAATATGTTTTGACATGTAAATGCTAAGTAACCCTTCCTAATTTTATTATGGTATACTTAGATACCAAAAATGTACAGATTTTAAACTGTCCCTTCTGGTGGATAACCATGTTCTCCATTTGAGTCCAGATATTAATATGGACTAGAGAAGCTGGGGAGTTATTTTTTAGAGTGGATAAGCTCCCAATCCTCTGGGAGCTCAGGAATTTGAGGCTCAGGAAACTTATTATATAGCCCCTTACAAAAAACCATAATGCCCTTCCCCAGGGCATAAAAAAAAGAAAAGAAAAAAGAAAAGAAAAAAAAAAGCAGTAAGCAATTGCCAGGGGTGAAGGAACTCTCTCCATGACAGCTTCCTGAAAGGTATGCAGAAAGCTCCAGAGATGTAGCTTTTGTTGCTTATGCCTGTGATTGTCTTTCTGATGATAAAGATGTCTTTGGGTCACTCATGTCCCTGCAAGTAACCCCAATAAACACACTTGTTCACTAAGGTAAATAGGAGAGATCACTTCTTTGGTCTGTCATTGATGTTTGTGTACATCTCCCTGGGAAAAATAATTAAAAGAAATCCAAAGTTCTTTTTGAAGAATTCAGAATTCTGATAATTCAGAATTCAACACACACACACACACACACACACACACACACACACACACACACACACACACACACTACAATGTAATGGATAAAAAATAATACATCTCTCAGGATTATTTCCTATTTGCTGATCTTCAATCATTCCATCAAATATATATTTAGTGAGTACTGTATTCCAGACATTGTGAATTTAATGGAGAAAAGGGATATACCCTCTATCCATATGTTCCTTAAGGCAGAATAAGCAGAACAAATATTAATTAGAGCACTCAAATAAATATACCACTTTATAATGCAAGAGGAGTACAGAAAAACAATAGTATAGAGCAGAGACAACTGATTCATCTGAAGGCTCAGATAAGGCTTCCTAAAGCATCTATCTCTGAAATAGGAGTTCAACATGCAATGCCTGCAGGGGTGATGGAAAGGGAAAGCATTTAGATAGGAGTATCAGTACATGCAAAGAACCTCAAACCGGACAAAAGGAGATATGACAAAATCCAGTGTGAGAAGGCAGTCAGTGCAGGCAGACAAATGAAGGAGAGGAGCAAAATGATACTTTGGGTGGAGCCCTTCCTTCTCTGGTAACTCCACTGAACCTTGTTTGGTTCGACTTTTCTCCCTGTCATACACTCTAGCCTTCATCTTATACTTTGTTCTCCTCTCCAGAAATGACATAGTGGAGTTACCTTTAGGACCACCTGGCTTTAGCTTATGTATTTTGCCTTTTTTGGCTTTGTTTGTTGTCACCCTCTTTACAACAGATTGTTGAATTTATCAAAGCAGAGATTTTTATCTGTTTTGCTCACCTTGCATGCTAGTCTTTATATACATAGAGCTCAGATAGCAAATGGTTTCGAAGAAATAGTTAACAGTTTTATTTTCAGTTTATGTGTAATGAGAAGCCACATAAGAATCTTGTATAAGGCAATAAAATTTCATTTAAAACTTTAACATCTTTGTGAGTGAACATTTTCTGACCATAAAAATGGACTTTGAGAAACCACTTAAGTACCCCTTGGGATAATGCAAGTGACAGCCTAGAACAGGGTGGTGGTGATGGTGGTGGTGGTAGAAAAGGAGAAAAAAAGTAACTAAGGGAAACTTTGTGAAGTATCCTCAAGCTGTATGTCATAAAGGATGGATTCAGCTGAGGGAGGGTGTTGCCAGTACCCTAAGCAATGATCTCATCAGGAGCTATCCAGTTTTTTGGTCTATGTAGGCACAATTTGGGAAATTCTGAAGTCCATTTGGAATATTACTAGACCTGAGATTTTCACTAAGGCACAAAGCATTATATTGCATATATTGGGAACCAAGTTGTCAAAGCATCATAGGAACTTAAAAATAATGTGACTTTTAAGTGGAAACCTGGGCCTTTAAAAATAAACTAACACAACTCAGGACTGATTAATCTTAATTATAATGTACTGTCTATACTTTGTAGCCCTCAAGAAAATACTCTATGATTCTATTAGTAGATAATAAGCTTCAAAAAAAAAGTAGTTTGACATGTAGACAAGCTCTAGCTCAGTAGCAAGCAATAGTATGTCAATGTTTCTCAAATGGAATTAAAGATTGAAGAAATTATTTGAGTCCTTCTTTTGTTGTGCTAAGTATTTAGAAATGTTTTGCCCAGGAGCATCCTCAATACATAATCCATAATGGAAAAGTGACATTTTACCTCACATATTATGTTAGGCAGGTTCAAAGGAATTTTAGGAGACAAATCAAAGACTTTAAGTTCCTATTCTTCAAAGATTAAGTTATTTTGGTAATAGCATCGAGAACTTCTAGTCTTCTGTACTTTTTGCAATATGAGTGCTATGCCATTCTATTTTAAAGGTCTTTAGAGTAATCAGACAGTGCCCCTGAACAAGCTTATGGGCTAAGTAGTAACTTCATAAGATTCCCACGCAATGTTTAAGTTAGGTTGAGACCTATTTACTTCTGGAGCTATTTCTTAGATTTTGAGTTCTGTGAGGATCTGTGGGATAAAATGCTACATTGAAAAATTAATACTAAAATACCAACCCCATAATAAGAGGCTCATGAGGAGCCTGGAAGGGATGGAGGACTAGACTCACATGTGGAATGATCAGAGAATATCATTAAAGCCAAAATAGTGGTTTCAAGTAAATTCATGCCAACTCACGCTGGGGATTTACTTGACCAAGGTGAAATGAAGAGAATGTAGAAATGTGTACTGTTCACAGCCCTAAAATAGTTCAATATTTTATTGTGAGCAGATGGTTCATTTCCCTCTTTAAAAATATAGATCCTTTCATAAAATGAGAATATAAGGCAATGATAAGTATGTTCTATTTTTTGTGCATTTACTTGACAAGATAACATGTTGGTAATACTGTGCCAATCTAAATGATAAGATATGCAAATATTTTTAATCAGCAAAATCTAACTTTGGTAACCAATGACTTAGGTAACCAATGGCATGGGGATGGGGTCTTTTGGGGTCTAGATTGGTCTCATACTAGCTATACTGCCAAGGACACCCTTTAACTTTTAATTGTTCTGTCTCTACCAGCTGGGTGCAGGGATTAGAGGTATATACCACCATTCCCAGATTTATGCAGTGCCATGGGCTTTCTGTATGCTAAGGATATACTCTACTAACTAAACTACATTTCCATCTCAGACTTACCTGTTTTAAGATTCACACATTATTCAATGATCTAGGACCAAGCAAATACTACTTTCCTGCCACCAATCTTTCACTGCATATTACCTTGACAAGTACAATGACACCCATAACTTTGGCCCTCCTCTTTTCCTTCATTCCTGTGAAGTGAAAGGAGGAATGAGCACATCTTTCCCCAATGTGGATATACAAATGATCTTGCCTGCAGATTGGTCATGCAAGCAACACATCAACCTACCACAAAAGCGACACTTCTGCATTTATTGAGAGCAAAATAAAAGCAGCTGCCTTTGAGCCCAGCCAAACCACATTATATGGCCATTGACTTAACTGTCACATAGGCCAGGTGCTTAGAAATGGCTTTTTATGCTGGATTCTGATCGTCTGTCATTTCCACATAATAGTTTCTGCAATGGAAGTTAAGGCTGATTCTCTGTGTCAAAAGACAGTTAATATGTCTACTTTTGGCAAAGTGATTTCTTTGTATCTGTCATCCTTGCTTCTCATACACAGTTAATTTTTTGTAACAGGGTTTCAGATACCTCAGGCTAGCCTCTAACTCACTACATAACTGAAGTATGAAACCCTAAACATCTGATTCTCCTGTCTCTACCTCCCACTTTCTGGGCATATAGATGTGAGCCATTAGGCTCAGGACACAATTTTATGCTTCTATAAATTCTAAAATTACTTTTCAGGGGCTTCTCTTCATGGCCAAATCTTAAATCAAATAGAGTATAGCCATTTCCTATTCATCCAATATTTTCATGATCCATGATCATAGTTTTGTGAACTTATTAGGTACATTAAAGTCATCATATACAAACACTGAATCCTTATAACACTTCATTCAATCTTTTTTTTAAAAAATAAGACAAGGACTCAAGTAACCCATATATATATATATATATATATATATATATATATATATATATGTGTGTGTGTGTGTGTGTGTGTGTGTGTGTGTGTGTGTGTGTGTGTGTGTGTGTATTGATCTAACTGCCTCACTTCTCCACTTCCACGGTGCTTGAATTACTAACAGGTAGCATCAGACACAGTTCTCTGTGACACTAATAGAACTCAGAACATATGCAGTATTCTACCAACTAAACTTTATCCCCAGTCTTACTGATTATTTTAGGAAATCCTTTTTGTTCCTGGTGTACTGCATTCTGGACAAAAGAAGTATGTGAATAATGAGAACATATATCTTGCATATCTTGTCTTCAGTCTTAATAATTCAGAAACTAGAAACATCCAACAACATAATAAAATAGGTAGCCCTTATATAAAACACAGTCAGACAAGTATAGGTGGCTTCACATAGTCTGGCTTTTTGATCCTTATAATCCTATTAGTAGATTGCAATTATTATTATCTCTACTTTTGAGATCAAGAAACTGAGACAAGAGTAGGTTAAATAAACTCCCAGATCACACCACTAATACAAGACAGAGTTGGTGCTATCTCCTGAGAGTCTGAGTTCAAAGTTTGACTTATCAACCACTGAGCCAGAATAGAGAATACAAGTGTATATAAAACACATCATTAAAGTTAGCACTCTATTTAGATGCCTGGAGACACACACACAAAAGAAGATAATGTTCTGGGGTATGTTGGGTTGTGAGTGTAAGTGGGGCTGTAGGTGTATTTAGAGAGGTGGTTGGTCTCTGAAGCCTTTTTAGAATAAATAGTCTTATGCCAGTTCTTAAATGAAAAGAAAAATAATAGATTGTCAGATTTCCTATTCTTAACCTCATCAAACTTAATAATGAAAAGACTTTAGGATTTAAAACAATTATCCTATGATAAGGTTGCCTGGTTCCTGGCCTCATATATAAATTTGAAGCAGTGCTGGCATGTGCATTCTGCAGGGGCACATAATTAAAAGGAAGTAAGTACTTATTTACAAGACTTTATGAAATGGACCATAAACTTCATAATTTGGCCACAGCAATTGGAGAAGCAGTTAATCTTATAGGAGTAAAGAACAAGCTAGCTAGTGAGAAGAACTCACTGATAGAGAAATCAATGCATCTTAGATAAGCTCCAGATCTAAGAATGGTGGAAAAGTGAGAGAGCAGCATAAAATCAATCCCTTGCATTATAAAACACACCAGGCATTGATCACCACCAAATGTTATTTGAAAATAGCAATGAAAATTACTACTACTTTTTTGCTCTCTAGTCAATCACTTTAACCATTCATCCACAAGTACACTTTTTTTTTTGCCCTCTCAGAGAAGGTCTATTCACTCAAACTTGACAAAGTCTATTCGGCTTTAGTATCATTTTGACGGCTTACACTCCAACCTGTATTTTAATCATCAAATGACATCATTACTCTTGATTTCTGTCTTCTATTTATAGACTCTACTATCTTGTATGGGGACTTTATAGGAAAAACAAAATGGGAATAATCATTATCTTGAAACACAGTTATATATGCTTTCAGAACCATCATTCTTTTGCAAATTCTTTGAATAAAAATCAAATGGAGCTTTTTACTTCCATTCTACCAGCCAAGGCTAAAATTATCTATGAAAACTAAAGTCATAATCATTTTATGAAACTATTCAGGGTATGTTCGTTCACCTATTATTAGCACATGAAAAAATAACTGATTCAGCAAAGAAATACTTTTTAAAAAGTAAGCCATTAGGTTTTAGTCTCTTTGGGGCTAATTTATACAGTGAATATACTTAAGAGAGATAAAAATACAGCACCTAGCGCAACATGGCTATGCTTCTGCAACAACAAACATTTCAATAAAAGTAAAAATTTGCAGTTGGAGATTTCTGCTGTATATTCTTTGGCAAAATATCTTTGGTAAGATTTTAATATTGTTTAATGCATTGTGTATATGTTTGTGGACATGCTTCTATCACAGTGAGCTTGTGGAAGTCTGAGAACAACTTCTAGAAATTGGTTCTCTTTTATCCATTTTTCAGGCATCCAAATGAGGTCAGACTCCAGAGCAAGTGCCCCATCTGTTTAGGCATCTCACTGACCCCTAAAACTTTTACTGTCACTTGAGGTTCCCCTTTATTGTACACTTGGCACTAGAATCTGTGGCAAGTGGTCCTTCTGCCATCATTACACACATGCCTATAGCCTAACTTGTAACGAAACAACTGTATCTCCATGTCCATCACCAGTAAAGTATAAAGTTAAACTCCATGAATATTGATAATGAAAGCATGAATATATCAAGGTGTCCTTCATGGTTCTTAGGAAGTATAAAAAAAATGACAAGGCAAAGTTTTACATTTCCATGGGTTTATAAACAGAATTGTCTATTGGGATATTTACTTTAGGCATGTCTCTATCTGGAACTAAGCCAGAAACAGCAACTAGGAGTTGCAAAATTGAGTAAGGTTTCCATTAATTATCAGGTTTCAAAAAGTACCATGGAACTTCCAAAGAATCAACATTTATTGAGTGTATATTGTAAACTAAGTCCCATGCGAGGTACTAAAGATGGGAAAATTAAATTAAGGTTTATTTTACTTTCTCAACGTGTTTACAATCAGTGAAGATAATAGAAAATTAAGTAAGTGACCAGCCACCATTTTTAGTAAAGCTGGCCATAGGGAAGCTGTATTGCAGAATGTGAGGTCAGGATTCAACCATAGTCTTTGTATACTTTGACTCTACTTATCTGTGTTCTCACCTGATGAATTCTCCCCAGAAAGAGAGAAAAAATCCCACAAAGGTACAAAGGTTCTGATAAAGTCATTTCCACAACAGTAAGCCTTATATATATCATTCCATTTCTGCTGCATGTAATTAAGATACAATTGTGTAAATTGCATGAGACACAGCATAGTTACTAAAGTTGATAGATGCAATCACTAGAAATCCTTCTGCACTGGCATTCTGTTCAACAGATGTCATTTTCCAAGTGTATATTTCAGTTAGAATTTAACAATTTTTCAGGAAAGATGACCTCAAGCATCTCTGACTTCTGAAAGAAACTGACCTCTATCAGCATCTGGCCTAGACTTGCTAGGTATTCTTAACTAGTGAGCTTAAGGAAATTGCTGCCTCCATCTACTGATTAGAATAAAAAACAAATCTGCCATCCTATACCTCTCTACAAATAATACTAGCTAGCAAATACAATCCTCGAAGGCTTCCTGTCTCCTACTTCCTGTATCTCATATTCCTATTTTGATCTTTTTATTTGTTTTTTCTTTTTTATCATTTATTTATTTTTCTTATTTTACATATCGATCCCAGTACCCACTCCCTCCCTTCCTCTCTCCCTCCCTCCCATGTCCCCAACCAACCCTCCCAACCCATTCCCACACACACACACTCCACAGAGAGGGTGATGCCTTCCAGGAGGGATCAACAGATGCCATAAAAGAGGGAGCCAGTATAGGTTTGAAGAGAAAACTGACTCTAGAGAATTGTT
Organism: Cricetiscus sungorus; assembly: GCA_030556225.1. Lineage (NCBI taxonomy): Eukaryota > Metazoa > Chordata > Mammalia > Rodentia > Cricetidae > Cricetiscus > Cricetiscus sungorus. Next base: position 39,477,819 of record JANBXA010000726.1, read on the forward strand.
CAGAGACCTACAAGGATGACCTCACCTAACAATCTGAGCAACGGTGGAAAGGCTACCTTAAATGCTCTTAGCTGATAATGATATTGATGACTAACATATCTGCCATCATGGAGCCCTCATCTAGTAACTGATGGAAACAGAAGCAGACACCCACAGCTAAACACTGAGCCAAACTGGAATCCAGATGAAGAGAGGGAAGAGTGATAAGAAAATGGGGACAAGACCAGGCTACAGACACCCACAGAGACAGCTGACATGAACAAGTGGGAGCTAATGGGCCCCCAGACTGATAGCTGGGAAGCCAGCATTGGACCAACTCAGACCCCCTGAACATAGACCTCAGTTAAAAATCCTGGGCAGTCTAAGGGACCTCTGACAGTGGAACCAGGAACCTGGCTTACAAAAGGACTTTCGGGGCACATTCCCCATGGAGGGATACTCCCTTAACCTAGAGGCAGGAGGATGGGCCTAGTGCCTACTCCAAATGAATTGACATATCTTTTATTTATTGTGTCACCATTGCTTCTTGGATGATTTCTTTTCTTTCTGTTAGTAAAAACAGTATTGTTTAGCTTGGTGTTAGATTAAGTCCAGGAAAAAAAAAACACCTGGCAGGTGGTGCCACATGCCTTTAATCCTGGCATTCAGAAGACAGAGGTAAAAGGATCTCTGAGTTCGAGGACAGCCTTGTCTACAGAATGAGTTCCAGGACAGCTGGGAGTACACAGAGAGACACTGTCTCATAGATAGATAGATAGATAGATAGATAGATAGATAGATAGATAGATAGATAGATAGATAGATAGCACACCTAAGATTTGCTCGCACTGTTATACTGGGAAAGAGTGAGCAGAAGTTTAAAGCAGAGACTTGCTACTTATTCATGTCTGACACTTCATCATTTATTCAACAACCATAAGCAGCAGATCCTTAGTATATGTCTAGCATTGTGCTATGTGAAAGTCGAACACTGGTGAATTTACCAAAATATCCACCATCATACTTCCATCGATCCTAGCAAAAGAGAGGGGCAATCAGTCAGGAAACATATATAAGTTCACTTCAGATATTTAGTAGTATTGCCCTTGAGAGGAAAGAAGGTCAGATCAAGAAACATGGACTGATGAGTGATCTCATATTAAGCTTCTAAGAAAGATCTGAATAGGTGGCAAGTCATTACCAAGGTCAGTCTTTAGAGATTCAGACCAGTATTAACTCTGACCTTTTAAGACTGTTGTGTGTAAGAAAAATAAGACATCAAGAGCATCAATACATTCCCTATCATTAGAAGCACATTTTCTGCAATCATTAGTAAAGTTATTTTGTTGTTAGGAAACTATTATGAAAGTAGTGAGTAACAAAAGTTCCAATGAGTCAAAGAATGCTGTTGTTCCTCTAGTGAATAGTGAGCCTCCTAAAACTGTTTTAAGACTACTGTTTGGATACAAGAGTTTTCTGTAAGACAAAACAATTTCAATGAAGCACATTTCTCTAATTCCATTGTGCCTCTCACTGATCCTGGATGACTATAATTCTTTGCCACAGCCGTGAAATGCCATGTCTGTTTGCTCCACTGGAAAATCTCTGCATCAAGGAAAGCTATCACACTGTGTGTGCTGCCTTTGAATGGGAGCTCCTGTGAGTGTTTGTAGCCGTATGTGGTGCGTGTATCATTCTTTCACAGTCTCATGCATGATGCACTCTGATTTTTATCTCTATTCCTTCTCTCTTCAAAGGATGCTATTCTTCTAGGCAAAGACAAACCGCTAAGGTCAACAAGAAAAGGGCCAGGTCACTCTCAAAGCTGCCTTTCCTTTTTGTTCTTCTAACCTTGACTTGACAGTCTACTTTCCAGTTTGCAGGGTCCCGTTGGTGTGTGCAGAGGTCAGCCTCCTGTCTCCTTCCTCTGGCCTAAACTTCCTTTTAACTTAAAGCTTGTACTGGTCTACCTCCACTGCCACATCATATTTGATACACCTCAACCCTGAGTCAGAAATTGAATAGAAACTGGTTTTGAATGAAAAAGTACTATCCAAAGCATTTATTTCCTATCTTCTCACAGCTCAGGCATGTGAGTGGGACATAGATATTTAGTTACTTTTAGAAGTAGAAATGGAGGCTTGAAAGTTAAAAGTATGATAAAGGTCACACAGTAAGTCAACACTGGAACTGAAAACTATCACTACTTCTAAAGTGACTGAAGAACTTCTAAGCCCAAGTGAATTTCTGCACATTTGAAATGAACCGTTAGTCAAACGCCCTTATATAGAAAACTGTTCTTACTTTGGTCATTGACAGTAGTGAGGAAGTAATGTTTCTAGGGGTTAAATGTGGTGATATATTATTTATGATTTATTAAAGCTTGCCTGAGGGTACAGAAAGCAAAGTCAGCCATATAGTTAGCTATATAAACTAAGGGGTGGTGGTAAACACCTTTAACCCCACCATTTGGGGAGTAGAGGTAGACAGATCTCTATTAGTTCAAGGCCACACTGAGCTACACAAGTTGATTGAGTTCTTAAAGAAACAGCTCACAACAAAGATAATCTCAGCACTTGGGATCACACACCTTTAGGTCCAGCACTAGGGAGGTATGAAAAGCAAAGAGTTTCATGTGGAGATTGATTCTCTAGCCACACTAAGGACAGGCAACAGTCTGAGGCTTGGTGAGAGCTCATGGAGGCATGATCAACCCTTTCAGCCTGAGGAAGTGGTAAAAGCTAGTGGCTGATTGTTTTGCTTTCCTGATCTTTAACTTGATGCTTTAACCCCAATATCTGTCTCTGGGTTTTTATTTTTCATGTTACAGTTTAGAGTTTTAATGGCAAACTCGGATTCCCAAGATGAAAATCAGACTGTCATTTTCTTGGTGGTATAAATTTGGCAAATAACTTCATCTATGCATGGGTGTTTTAACCAGTAAACTCATGAAAACAATAGTAGTTTATTGTATTATAGTAATGATTACATGAGTAATTCCCATTTGTTTATACAAACTTTTGGTACATAGTACTCAATAAATAGTATCTATTACTAGTAGCAATAATAATAATATTCAGTATCTTAATATTTCACTGTTGAATCATTATGTACTGATTTCATATTAAATCAGCCAGGTCCTTCACATATTGTGGCAGGGCTCAACTGACTGGGTCCCCTGATCTTCCCCTCTACATCTCCCTCATGCTCCAGTTCTAAGTCCAGTTATGTATGCTGAGACTCAGCCTGGTACATGCACACAATGGCATACCATTAAGCTGTAAAGAAAAATGAAATTGTGACATTTGCAAGTAAATGGGTAGGGTGAGCTAGAAAATATATGAATGATGTAACCCAGACCCAAAAATACAAATGCCACATGTTCTTTCTCATCTGTGGTTCCTAGCTCCAAATCTTTAGATGTGCCTGTATGACCTGTTATAACTGCAAAAACCAGGAAACTAATAGGGAAATCAAGGCATGGGTGGGGACATGGAAGAATAGAAGATAGAGAAAAATATGTAATTTGAAAATAAGTTTGGATAAAATGGGAAGGGGTTTTAATTGGATTTGTGGAAAGAAAATATAGAAAGATTATGGGGAAAGAATTGTAAAATAACATTAATTATGGAAAACCCGTAAGGAATAATATTATTATTTATTTACCTAAAATTACATCTAATACATTAAGTCCATGTGTATCTGTATGCATATATAGGTCAAATAAAATTATCCTGCTTGGGTTGACAATAGTCCACAAAAGGAGCCAGAGACTAACAGCCAAAAAACACTATCAAGTATGAGTAATTTCTTTTAGAGTTGTTGATCAGAGGAGTCCATGAGATACCCCAAACAATATACACTATTGTTGTTGCTTTTGGCTACCCCTCAGAAATTGAAAGTAAGCTCCTATTGCTGAAGACACCATGCACTTCAGATCTAAGAGCTGGAGAATCTGAGTTGGCTCTTACTTGAACATATCCTCTCTGAGGACTATCTTTCATAGTACGAGAAGGAGTTATGCAAACATCCAAGGAAGGTAGGCAACCATTGTTCCTACCCAAATGGAAATATCTATGAAAAGAAACTGGCCAGATGGCATGACCCTATGGTTGCAATAGTTGTACTCATATGTTACAGTTTTCTAATTGAACTTAAGGACCACTCAACAGGAGGGACAATCACTCACGGCTATAAAGGTCATGTATCATAGAAGATAACCTAGTACTACCACTTTATTAAGCCAGCACAATTCTTAACTGCATTCTAAATACCTAGCCTTATACCCACAGGTAAGTGTAGCTCTCACCATTCATCAAAGAAACTTCTCTTTGCAACAGAAGGACACACACACACACACACACACACACACACACACACACACACACACACACACACGATGAGAGATGTTATTCTGTAAATATGTTTCTCATACTGGTTAATGAATAAAGCCCTGTTGGCCAATGGGAAAGCAAGACAGTCGGGGCTAGGAGACAAGGAGGAAAGAGGAAGTAAGAAGAAGGAGTCAACATGGAGAGCATGGAGAGGTAGGACAACAGCCATTGCTCCCCGGTAAGATGAGCCATGTGGGAATACTTAGATTAATAGAAATGGGTTAATCGTTAAGAAAGAGCTAGCCAAGAAGAAGCTAGTACCTGGCAAACTGCATTATATAAAATACAGAGTCTCTGCGTGTTACGGTGGGGAGGAACAAAGAGTGGGACCCGGGGGAGAAAACGTACTCGTAACACACACACACACCAAATAAAACCCACAATTGGTCAAAATATAGGGAACAAGTGCTTATAGGGTGTTCAGCCCTAGTTGATGCATCTAAAACACAGCTCCTCCACTTCAGGGTCAGTGAACATTATAGAAGATCAGGCATAAAGACTATAAGAGCCAGAAGAAAAGTAAGTCTGTTGGCAGATTGCATCTCCTAGAAACATCAGGTAAGTTACACCCATGACGTCTCAAGAACATGACTGACTAATTAATACTGGAACAAGAATAACAACAATAGACATGTTAATGAGAAATGAGAAATATCAGGGCCCCCTACCTTACAGAAACAACTATAGACAGCTAAGGAATGCTGAGAACAGGAAACTTAACCTTCCCCAGGAAAGAGCTCCCAACTAGTTATCCAGTAAAATTGGTCTGTCCCGACTCATATACGTACAACTAACTAACACTAAACAGAATGAGCACGTTGTACTTCTACATTCATATATATGTCATATATAATGTGACATATATATAAAACAACTAAAAAAAGAGGCTGTGATTTTGAGAGAAATCAAGGAAGAATACATAATACATGAAAGAATTTAGAGGAAGGCAAGGGAAGAGGGAAATTATGTAATTATATTTTAATTTGAAAATGAAAAAGGAAATCATTTGTGTTATTTGGTGCAGTTCAGCCTAGCTCACCAGGGGTTAGCTATATTTGATGGTTCTTGTTTACTCATGAACACTCCAGTAGTTGTTATGGCAATGTCAATCATTCTATATGAAAGCTTTAGCAGTCTACAGTGACATCAGCTATGAACGATGCAGCAAAGCACAATAAAGGTTGCTGCTAACCTAGTAATAATTCTCTACTGAGTGTGGATTAGGGGACAGCTCTGAACTGCTGAATACTATGATACTTCACAGAAAAGCTCTTTCCAGCAATGATGAACAAGTGGCAACCTAGCTATGAGAAGGAAAAATCACCTGACAGTTCCTGGACATAATTCCATTGTCTTAGATACTATGTTTGCCCAATAACTTAACTTTTGAGTACTCACAAACATTTGATTTCAAGATACCACAGGCCATCAAGAATCCCAAAACAGTGCCTTCACTTCCAACTTTTACGAGACACACTACAAAAATATGGACCCTACCTCCACCCGCAATCCCAGTGTGAACTGAAATCCCAGATTTCCAAAGAAATTCCTGTGCTTCAGGCTGCTTCACACTCTCCTTTACAGAATGAATGAATACTCTACATTCATTTCAGGAGAAAAGGATTTGCAATGAATTACTAGGATGGGAACGTGTCTCAGTGGTACATTTATGTCGGGTGAACTTCCAAAGGGAATTGCAGCTGTAATATCTCCAGAGAAACATCTGCAAGAAATGTTCTATGTGGGAGGGGGAAAACCCATATTCATGGCATTCTCCCTATAGGGAAATTCCTGTAACCTTTTTTCTGACAGGCAAGTAATAAGTATTCACACAGGAGCATATTGCTCATATTCCCCTGACAGGCAAGAACTATTTTTTTACTCTGGCAAAAATATGGAGGATAAACTGCAGGGATATTTCTTGTCCTGATCCAGGTGCAGGATTTCATTGCTGAGTGAAGCCAAAGGCAAAGAGTCAATAAAGTACTCAAAGACTGTAATATGAGCAAAAAGTACATCTTAAGGTGAAGACAAAAGACAGGTCTTCAGGGAGCCTACCTGTCTAAGCTTTTTTCAGTCTTCAGAACGCAGACAAGCCATTAGATGCCTCTTTGCTTCTCTCAAAAGAGAGATGAGTTATTAAGAGTGATAGTCTCCCTTCTAGGAGTGTGATAGGAAATGGTACTTCCTCTCTTTGTACAGTCACTCCCTTCCCCTTCTTACATTGTATTGTGAGGTACTTACATAATACTGATAAGTGATCGTTAGATAAGTTAGACATGAAAAGGAAACACCAAACAAGCTCTGTCATAGAACTATCTATAATAATTGTTTATAATAGTCAAAATTTCTGTATGTTATGAAACAGCATTTGAGCTGAAAACAAGTACTGCAGGTCTCCTACAGATCATATCGAATATCCAACAATGAATAGCATTATCTTGGGAGCCTCTTTTTGTAGGATCATATTTTTATTTAAAATAACCTATATTAATAATTAATATTTTGCTATTGTTGAGGTATACCAATAGTAATAATATTAATAATATATTTTAGTGCTTGAATTGATCCTAGGGATTCATGCATGCCTAAGCAAGCATTCTGCTACTGAACTACATTTTCAGTCCAATAATATTAATAATCAGCTTTAAGAATGAAATAGTTTTTTTATTTCCAGAAGAGGTAAACATTATTGCTGCCAACTCTTTCTAACAATGATAGCCGTGAGGAAGCAGAAGGAGGTTTTGAAAAAAATTGTCAGCAGAAATTTCACAGTAATTTATAGCCATTAGTCAGAAAATACACTTTTATCTTCAACTACAAATGACTGTAGGTATAGTCTTAAATAATTGTTAATGTTATGCTTGGATATACCTGAATCTAGGCACTGCCAAGTTTCCTTGATCTATGGAGATAGCTTTAGTGACAGCCAGATGGTCCAGGCTGGCTTCAGCAAATTTACCATAGATACTAAGGAGCAAGGCAGTGAGTAGCATTAAATACTTGTATGCTGCATTCCTAAGGCTGTGAGGACTTGATGTTAATGAGCAGCAATGTGTCTTCAGTGTCCCATCGGCATGGGGCATGGCTTGGTTGCCTATTCTGTTAGTGCTCTACAGTGAGTTTCTGCAGAGATGTAGTTGCACCTGTTGATATCCGTTTTCACATCTTATTTCTGGCTTTCCATCCTAAGTTTCTCTTTCCTTCTCCATTCTCTTTTTTTTCTGTGCAGGTTAAATTCCATACCTTGTTTTAATTCTTGGCTTTCTACTATTTCTGCTTCTGTGTAGTACATTTCCCTTCTAAAGGTTCTTGAGGCAATGTCCCAGACTCGTTTTGTTCCAGTGGTCAGAGGTTTCATTTGGACCCAGAGATTCTAATGCATCTGTTCTCCTCTATCAGCAGCAGATGATACCGTGTTTGCTCAAATTTTGCCAGCCTGGGTGTCATGTTATCAATGCTTTATTTGTTTGTCTATTTATTCTAGTGTGTAAGTGTTTGCCTGCATATATGTCTATGGACCATATGCATTCCTGCTGCCCTAGAGGGCAGAAGAAGGTATCAGATCCCTTGGGACTGGTGATTGTGGGTACTGGAAACTGAACCCAAGTCTTCTTCCTGACTCTAGTCTTCTGCAAGAGCAACAAGAGCATTTAAATACCAAGCCACCTCTCCAGATGAGAGTCGATGCTTTATTTTTTGTGCAATGCTAGGAGGCTAATCCGTACCTATGGTTAATGGGCTTCTTTAGCTCTGGGATTTACTTTGTTTATTATTACAGGAAACCTCAATGGAAACAATGCCACAGTCCTCAAAGTGTTTACTTTAATAATGGAATTACTTGGCATTCTTTCAGGACAGGATGAGGTCCTCATGGTCAGGTGCGAACTTGGGAGCGGGGAGAATGGCTTTTGCAGCCCGTCTTTAACAGAATCTAATAGTAGGACAGGTCAGATAACAAAGCTTCTGCAGCTTAGAAGTCAGCAGGATTCTGCTGCATGATCCTTGAAAAGCAGATGGCAGATTGTGAGAACATTCTGCCAGGCAAGATGATTAGGAAATGCACAAGGCCAGGTCACACCTGGCCCACTGCATGAAGGTTACACTTCTACACTATAAAATGATAAATAAATATTAATGACAAATTTTGTAGAAAAATAATACCTCTGAGACTCCTACTACAAAGAACATTTTTTTAAAACAGCTAATTATGAAAATTCAAATGGCAAGACTTTCACAAGTTTCCAAGTCAGTTGCTGATGTCTTTTCAGCTCTCTGCTCCCTTCTATTGAGGAAAAGGGGAGCATCGTTATGCCAAGGCTGTTTCTAACCAAGTGCTTGAAGATGCACTTCAGTTTAATTGCAGCCAGACAACCTACTTGCCAGGAGTTGGTAGACAGGTGTTGATCTGGAGAAAGGCGGGATGTGGCAGGAGGTGAATTAACTCCTTCCTAGTGCATGTTAATGTGCTTTCAGCTACTCTTACCTTATCCAATAAGGCTTAAATGGTGCTGAAGTAACTGAACTCCCCTACTTCAGTGAAATGTTTGTTTTCACATCCCTTATTTGTTGGCAAGGGTGTTAAAGAATAAAGGAATGTCTGTCTAGGGTCCCTGATTATTAAGCAAGGAATGTCTATCTAGGGTCCCTGATTATTAAACATCACATACAAATTTATAAAACATATCTTGGAAATATTGGTATGTTCATTATAACAGTGAAACTTTATGTAAGTTCAGTGGAAATACATTAGGTCAGGGAGGTGGAGAATGAAAAAAATCTGAACAATGGCAATGATCACAGCAGAAATACTCTGTCTCCATCATTCTGGTTCCCTTCACATTAAGACAAACTGGAAGCTCTGAAATAATACCTCTGTCATCTCAATATCTTTAAATGCAAGTCTCGAATAAAAACAAAAAAGCCAATATTGATGTTCTTGTGAGTGAGAAAAGTCAGTCATCCAGGCTGTCATACTGCTTGATCTTCTGTCATGTTTGCTATACTGATGCAAAATTCACTCTGAGCACCAACGTCTAGCCAGTAATCAGAAGAAACAATGGAAAGTCACATGGAATGATTGCATATAAATGTAGACATAAAAGTGACACATTTTTTCTATGTATATTTCATTCCAAGACTCATGTGGCCATTATTCACTTTTTGGCTGCTCAAACACATAGTATATGTGCCTATGAGGGAAAAAAATAATTTGTGGTACTGGGCTCAATGGAGAAGTATGTTTGATGCCCAAGGATGAAGACCTGAGTTTGAACACCCAGAGGCTACCTGAAAAGCTAGGTATGGTCATATGTGCCCATGACCCCAGTAACAGAGTGGTAGAAGAAGACAGAGCAGCACATGAGGATCACTAAGTCTTGCTAGCCAGCCAGCTTAGATAAGGGAGAGGAGCAGCATGGTCCAGGTTCAGTGGAGACCGTGCCATAGGACTGAGAATGCTCTAGTTCCTCCTTTGGCTGCTACACAGTACACAGTTATACATACACAAGTCACACAAAAAAATTAACAAATTAAGGAAACAGATACCTACAATGTAAGTATTATCCCTACCTCTAAGAGTCCTCTCAGAACCTCTTCCCCAAATTCTTACTACTTTAAGCCTCCAACCAGACCTACCTTAGTCCTTGTGTGTCTTCCATTTTCAAAGATGTTCCTAGCTTCTTGCTTCTTGACATATGGCTCCAGTGGCAAAAGTACTCCATAAGCTTAATAAAATGCACATTCCTAGATACCACTGTCAAGCTACAGAATGAGGCTCTTTGCAGGTTGGGAATGTATATGTTTATCTCAAGTGATTATGAAGTACACTGTGAATGTAATTGCTGACCTAGAAGGCTTGCAGTTTGTGCCTTTGATTAGGCAAGACCTACAACTATTCTCTAACTTGTGTACATCTTGAAATACTTTCTAACAAAATCTTAGTATCATTGTTTGTACTGGCGGTGTTTCTTCCAGTCTATGTCCCCAATAAGTGTCTAATACCACATTGGGTACATGAAAGACCCTCAAGGCCCATTGCTGGTTGGTTCATAGATTTTTCAATTTGGAAAGATACAATCAGAAAAGACATGGTGAGAGCAAAAAATTCATGAATGAAAGAATTATAGTAAAGTAGAATGTGGTCATTTCTTCCTGGCAACACTAGAATTTGCCTTCTTATTTCAATAACAACAAAACACTTTTAAAGGAAAAACAAAAGACGTCTTTATATTATTAGAAATATCAATATGTAAAATAAGAAAAAATAAATAAATAATATTTAAAAAAGAAACACGCTTAAAGTTATGGCTCCCCTAAGAAGAAAGAATTGTAGATATAATACTCAGATAGGAACTGAGAAGTTGGAGACACACTCAGCCTCTGAAGAGTTGTGATGTCATCAAAATGACAACAACATGACAAAATGCCATGCTTCCCTACAACTATACTCAAGTTCTCATTTTGAAAATAGAATCTTGGGATTCCATAAAATACCATCTAGTTTTACAGCGACAGAGCTATGGCAAGATGGAACAAATGCTGTGCCACAAACTATCTTGGACTATGAGGGTACAGGCCACACTCCCAGATCCACTTCAGAGTAATGAAGAGAAAGCCCAGAGTAGTGAGGAAGAATCTTATCTGAGGGTTTCTATCTGACTTTTCTATCTGAGGAGAACAATAACAAGCACACACTTTCTGCTGATAATCTAAGAAAAAAAAATGAACAAGCACACACTTTCCTAATGGTAACCTTCTCTTTTACTTCATTCTTTTACAGTCTTTCTTGACAATCTCTCTTTATATATAAACATGTCTCTCCTGCCTAGTGTGCATTTTTATACTCATTTACAGTTACAAATCTCCACACAGCCATAGTTATACACCTCATTTACATATCCTCTCCTCATACAGCACTTTACACAATTCCTAGGCACAGTTTCTCTATGTAGCAGCAGCTCCTTCACACAGCTCCCTCTCACACGCACTCACAAATACATACTTCTTCTACATTACTCATTGATTCTTTACTCACTCACTCTCATTCATTCTCTCACACTTACTTCTCCCATCACAGCCTTCTCTTGCATATCTCTGCCTTCTGCCTCTGTTGCCCCTTCATCACTGCTCCTTCACTCTCTGCCTCACCCACTTATCTCTCTCTCTCTCTCTCTCTCTCTCTCTCTCTCTCTCTCTCTCTCTCTCTCTCTCTCTCTCTCTCTCTCTCTCTCTCTCCCTATCTCCTCTGCTCTCCCTCTCTGCCTTCTCCCTCTCCTTCACTGTCTTCTGCCTCTTTCTACACTGTCACTTTTCTCACAGCAAACTGGACAATTATAGGTTGTTTTACAGGGTCCTAACAAAACTCAAAATATAAGTTAAGTCACGTAGTTTCTCTCATGCTAGGAATGTCACACATGCATGTATCTCCGAGTTGGAGAGGGTTCCAAGACAGAAAATTACATTGGAAATAAGACTTAACCGTTAGCTGGATGTTGAGTCTGAGACTGGGACTGCATGTAGACTAAAGGTACTTCATTTTCTGGGAAAATGACCTCCGGTATGGGTCTCTAGGGAAAACCAGATATTGTCTCTAGGGGCAACCACCCTGCTTTGAATTGGCTCTAAAGTCTAAAGTGAGATTGTCTGTTTGAATGGCTGTCTTTGTGACTGAGAATTATTTTTGTTCATCAGTATTACACAGTTTAAGCAGAAAATCATCTTCTGGCCATCCACAACTGTATGTGTGACCAACAAGAATAAAACACACCACCAAGGAGCTATAGAAAGAACCAAGCAGCTGTTCTTATTAGGGAGACATTGCAGTGGTACCTGACAAATTATGGACAGAAAACAACCAGTCACTCACAGTCAATAACCACATGGCTTTGCAAAGTAGGGGTCCCTAATAATGTCTGGTGAGTAGGCTTTGCCAAGTAGGACTCTCCAACAATGCCTAGTGGTTCAATATTTTGTCACTGCTGTACATGGCCCTCTGCACCAAATCATATGTAATTATATCAAGTCACTAATGGTGGCCCTATGTGTTCAAAAATTTATAGAAACAAGCCTCAGGTGCTCTGTCTTTGTTTCCAGTATTAATCTTGACCTAGTATTGCCTCTGTTCGTACTGTTTTTCTCCTATTCGCCTTCTGTGAACCAATCCTGCCTGGCCTCTGAAACTTTTGCTTATCTGTTTCTCTTCCATGTTCATTGTTTGCACTCAAACTAAAAGTCTTGGGTTATTTGGTTTAGAATTTGAGGACATTGGTCAGTAAATACTCTCATTTGCTATCACTTTGGAAACAAAAGCTTTTAAGTCTGCAGACTCCAGTCCTCTACTTCAGCTTTAGAAGAGCTTTGAAGAAGAGGGAAGAGAATGCTTAACTCTTCAACATGATAAATATCTCTTTAATCTCTTGGTCACCTTCTTAGGGACCAATATGAGCAGGCATTTCACAAGTACCACCTGAAGTAATGCACTCTTTTATTTTGTGCCAGATGCCATGCTACTTTATCTAGCTGTCCATAATGTAATTTTATACACACAATGACTCCTGTTTACTAACTCCGTTGCTTCCCAAAGATGACAAAGGAATCAGATAACATGGCCAAAGCCATGGGGTTAGGTTAAAAGGAATTTGAACAAAGAACTTATTGACTCCAGAACATAAACAATACTATACCACAACTGCTAAAAGACTGTCACTGAAATCACTAGAGGAGTTTTCAATAGTCTGTTTAGCCATAGTGCTGTCCTAAAGGCAGGAACCACATGTAATTTGAACATAGGAGTCAAAAAAATCATATCACAAAGTTCCTTCTGGTGCAAGACAATAGGAAAAGTTTTCTGTCTAGAAAAAAGCATGCGGTTTCAAATGCTGGTTGAAGAGTAGAGTTTGTGCAAAGAGGAAAGGTCATGAATACATATCCAGAAGAAGTTTAGCCTAGAGATTCAGACAATATAGATCTGGAAGAGCATGAAAAACAGAGAACTATAGAATGAAATTTTTCATAGCATAGACTTTTAGTATATGAAAAGCAGTGTGTAATAAAGAATGGAATTGCCAAGGCACGAATGCTTTCAAATGGGAAAGTCTCAAACTCATATTATCAAGATGGAACAATAGCTTCATATTCATCCTTACAACAGTGAATCAAGCTCTGAAAATTTTCACCAGCTCCACAATAAGAGTGTTAGTGTATTTATTCCTCAAATGTATCTACTATTGCTTCATGAACTTGCTTTAATACTAAAGTGACTTAATAATAGTTATCACTGTGTTTGCAAATTATGACATTGGTACAGGATGGAAAAAGTTCTTAGCTCCCATCAGGGATAGTTTACAGGAAAGATCCAGTTCCTGGGTACTGAAATAAAACACTATTTAAATGAAATTAACTGTTTGAAAATAAAGTTATAAAGACAGCTTGTGAATGTGTTTTATTTTTTATTAAAGTTCTTAGAAACCTAATAAATGAGTACAGAAGCAAATCGGTAACAAAGATGCTTATTGATTTCCCATTACTTTCCATGCAAGACTGAGCAGATGTTTATGTAAAAATTCTGTATACTAATTGTCAGTTTACATTTTTCCAACATCCTTGATCCCAACTCATCATTTGAAAATTAGATTTATAGATTTATAAAAGTACTTAGTCTGCTTTCCTCTCACCACTAAGCTTTAAAAAAAACACTTAAGCCTCCAACTCCTTATTAGAACAGATTAACAAATTAATGAGTGAACATTCAAACAACCACTCTCCTGGCAGACAATATCAAAACCATGGTCATAGCAATCCTCAGCAGGGAGGTCAATTGAAGTTAAAGAGAAACTGTGCAAAATAAAGTGTCTCACTAGCTTTATTTTTTCAGTTTCAATCACCATCACTATTGTGTGTGTGTGTGTTTATGTGAGTGTGTGTGTGTTTATGTGAGTGTGTGTGTGTATGTGTGTGTGTTTATGTGAGTGTGTGTGTGTGTTTATGTGAGTGTGTGTGTTTATGTGAGTGTGTGTGTTTATGTGAGTGTGTGTGTGTGTGTGTGTGTGTGTGTGATGTGATGTGAGAGACAAAGTCAGAGAGAGAGGGCCAAATAGCACAACAGCAAAAGAGACAGAAAGATAGCACTTTCAACGTCATCAAATGTGTTTGCTTTGTCATAATGACAATTAGAGTTTAGATATGACATTGACATGACCCTAAAAATCAACCAAATAATAAAAGGGCTTACATATTTTCTACACCAGTTTTCCATAAAGCCTTACACAAAATCAGAACATCAAAGAAGGACAAGCCTCTAACCCATTATTGAAAAGTTATATATCAAATTTACATTAGAGACCAAGTGCAAGACTAACAGTTCATCAATCCTGTTTCCTTTTCAACCAAGTTGCATGGCTGGTGTGGATTTCTAAAAACAAAGAAAAAGTCAAGCAGGAAGTTATTGCCCATCCTACATATCCCACAACTTCAGCCAGCATAGAATGAACAAATAAGCTTCTACTTCTGATATATATTGGGAATTAAGTGTGTGATTGTAATAAAGACATTGGAAATTCAAGTTAGTATGACTTGAAACACAGTACCACCTACAGACCTGTGTACAGATTGCAACATATTTAAGATTTGGTAGCCTGGAGTACAGTCCGTCTGCTCTGGGAAACATGGAGGAGATCTCAATTGTTTGATAGAACTGTTTATCTTTCATGTACATAAGTCTAAATTGGATGCTCCTGATTGTCTAGAGGCTCTACTCCAGTGACTAATGTTACTTAGGTCATTTGTGTCTGTCAACTTCAACATGTCCCAAAGTTGTAATCAAAGTAACCAGAAGAAGAAAAAAGGAGATAGAGAATCATGTATTGGAGTTTTCATGAGTTAGAACAGGAAGTGTGGTTTGTGTTCACAGTCCCAAACTACAACTAATACCAAGGGAGATTTATAAATACACTATAGTGAGCAATTTAACCAGGACACTTCCTTATTTGGCTTTCATGTAGATTATCAATCCATTATTGAAAAAGGAGGTTTGAAAAATACTTGCTGATAGTGTATTGAAGCATCTTTCTCCTTTTAGTTCTTCTAATATTTGGTATGGATTTTAGACATAGAGCAAAGGATTAGCAGCCTATAATTTGCACAGCCACAGAAATTAGGATACAAGAGGGAATCTAAGAGATTTATACAAGTTCCCTCACAGAAGGGGAAAGGAACAAGATCTCCTGAGCATATTGGGAGTGGGGGGGGCTGTGAATAGAGAGGGAGCTAGGAGAAAGAAAGGGGGAGGAGAGAAAAGCACGTGGGACTAGGAAGATTGAGTCAGGGGAGGAATAGAGGAGGAAAGGGAGGAGAGAAGAGAGAGGTAGAGGAGAGGGAGAGAGAGAGAGAGAGAGAGAGAGAGAGAGAGAGAGAGAGAGAGAGAGAGAGAGAGCATAAAAGAGAGCCATTATAGCTTTGAAGAGAAAACTGACTCTAGAGAATTGTCCAGAGACCTACAAGACTGACCCCAACTAAAATCTGAGCAACAGGGTAAAGGCTACCATAAATGCCCTTCCCTGATAATGAGATTGATGACTAACTTATCCACCATCATAGAGCCCTCATCTAGTAGCTGATGAAAACAGAAGCAGACACCCACAGCTAAACACTGAGCCAAACTGGAATCCAGATGCAGAGAGGGAGGATAAGACCAGGCTACAGAAACCCACAGAGACAGCTGACCTGAAGAAGGAGGAGCTAATGGGTCCCCAGACTGATAACTGGGAATCCAGCATTGGACTGACTCAGACCCCCTGAACGTGGGTCTCAGTTAGAAGGCCTGAACAGTCTAAGGGACCTCTGACAGTGGAACCAGAATGTATTCCTGGTGTACAAAAGGACTTTGGAAGCACATTTCTCATGGAGGGATACTCCCTTAACCTAGAGACAGGAGGGAGGGCCTAGTCCCTACTCCAAATGACAGATTTAGATGACCCCTCCGGGAAGGTATCACCCTACATGTGGAATGTGGGGGTGATGGGATGGGAGGACATTAGAGGGTGGAAAGGAGGGAGGGAGGGAAGGAGAGGAAACTGGGATCAATCGACATGTAAAAAAGAGTAATGATTGCTCTTCCATCAGGCCCAGGTTAGGTCTCAGCAATCACATGGTTGCTCATAACAATCTGTAACTCTAGTTCCAGGGAATCCAACACCCTCTTCTGGCTCTCAGAGGAACCAAATATAAATATAGTGCCCAGACATATATGAATGGCAAAACATTTATATTCATGATGGTGGCTTAAATGTGAATGGTCTCCAAAGGCTCATATACTTGATTGTTTGGTCCCCAGTTGTTGGAACTGTTTGGGAAGGATTACAACATGTGGTCTGGTCAGAAGAATTGTTAAAGTCACTGGGGAGGGCTTTAGGGTTTTTAAACATCCCTAGTTAGCTTTCTGCCACCTGCTTGTGCTTCAAGATAATGAGCTCTCAGCTACTACTCAAGTACCATGCCTGCCTGCCTGCCTGCCGACTGTCATGATCCTTACTTTTATGGCCATGGACTATAGCCCTCTGAAACCATGAGCTCTAAATTAAATTTTGTTGTTGTTATTGTTGTTTTGCTTGTTTGTTTACAAATTATCTTTGTCATGGTGTTTTATCACAGAAATAGAAAAAGTAACTAACTCATTCATAAAGTAAAAATAAAGAAAAAAAAACCCTAAATGATTGTGCTAAAATGTCTGGCTTCAGAATACAATACAGAACCTTTACTGAGAAGATTGTGGGGAGATCTGAAAGGACTAACAATGGCTAGGTCTATTGTTCCATGCCTCCTCTCTCTTCTCCCTCTCCTTCCTTTCCCTCCACACCCTTCTCCAATAACCCTGGAATGGAGTTGTGACAGACTTTCCAAAAATACAATTTCATTTCCCAGCACTGAGCCAGGAAATACTCAGCTTCACAGAGCAATCACACTGAGGACAGCAGCTGACTGGGCCCCTCAAGGCACTGCTTTGTGTGAAAAGACACAGCAGGCCTGATTCCTCTGCTAACCATTCACAGAGCCATTACTGCAGCTCCCTGACATCTCCAAGCTGGTTCAGGGGAGCTGTGAAACTCCACAGCCTTTTCAAAGAGCTGGGGGTTTTTGTTTTTTGTTGCTGTTTTTTATAACTGTCTTCATCTAAATCTGCCCTAACTGGAGTTCCCTAGAGAGCAGGAACTGGTAGCTGAGAAGACACTTTCTCAGCGAGATGACACTCTACCATCTTAACTAGAATTTTTCTTGAAAATAAAACATTGCAGTAGATGTCTTAAGAAGCTGACTGAAGGGTATATTTTTGTGTCAGTTAGACCTTCTTACCCATCCCAAGACCCAAGCCAGTGTGTTGCTTTCTCCCTAGGTTTTAACCTAGGGAAAACACAATTTGGATATAGTCAGGAAAGGATTTATTTAAAAGGTTTATTATGGGAGGAAAACTATTTTTAAATAATCAATAATTGTTTCAGTATTGTTGAATTCATATACACACACCTCACATTCTGATCAATACATGAAAATGCTCAGATTCTGGAAATTCTTACTATTATAAGTAACTTATTGAATGTGGTCACTGTTTTCCCTGAAGCACTAATAAGAGTGGCTGATTTTTTCCCTTACATCTCAACAATCTCGGAGACAGAAAGTTTGCTATTTGTTATCTCTAATTCACATCGCTATTTCTAATCATTTACTCTTATAAACATCCATTTTTATGTCATTTGACAACTCCAGCCTCTCTCCTGTTTTCTAGATCTAACAATCATTCTTTCATTTATCAGACTTTGGCCTCTTCCTCCCTCACTGTCATAGTTAGGATTTCTGTCGCTATGAAGAGACACCATGACCACAGCAACTCTTATAAAAGAAAACACTTAATTGGGTCTGGCTTAGTTTAAGAGGTTTAGTCCATTATCATCATGGAATGAATCATAGTGGCATGCAGGCAGGCAGGATTCTGGAGAAGAAGCTGAGAATTCTACATTATGACCTGCAAACAACAGGAAATGTCTACACTGTGCATAGCTTGAGCATAGGAGACCTCAAAGCCTACCCCCATAGTGACACACTTCCTCCAACAAAGCTATACCTCTTAATAGTGCTTCTCTTTGGGGGTCATTTTCTTTCAAACCACCACACTTACTCAACCCAGTCATTCTTGGTGACCTCCATATACATACAGATAGATTTTCTAAATTCATAGCCTCTTAGTTCATTGACCTTATTCATCTTCCTTGATTTGCCCTTACTCCTGATCTTAATCATCTGTCCATGCTTCCTGAATCTACTTCACCTTCTATATTACTCACTACTAAAATGTTCTCTGTCCATAATTGCTTCTATTTCTACTTTGCATTTTCAAGTTACCCACTGCAACCACAATTTTTATTTCATTAAAATTCCCAGTCCACTGACATCTGCACTTCCTCTTAACCTAGCAGATATGTTTTCTTTGTCCTGTTTTACATTCTTCTACCATTTCAATGATTCTTGTCAACCCCTTAAACACTCTTTTCCCCTGTGTCACTTGGTTCAATAAATTTGAAAAAAATCTTTATGAATGCTATTGTCTGCTTTTATCATTCCTATATCAGAGGATTCAATGTCTGAGAGAAACTTATACAGGAGAAAGACTAGAACAGTATCTTTTTTATGATTGTCGTTTTCATGCATGTTCTTAACTCTACCTTCAATTCTGATGACTGCCTTTAAACAATTCAATTTCTCTCTGTTTATAGATTATTTCAACATCTTCCCATTATTTGCAAGCCTCTTAACTCCTCTAACTTTCTACACTGATAACAGAACACATTTTAAATATTAAGCATATATGTTCAGTTCTTCATGATTATAAACTTAAAAGCCAGTGAGGCAGAATGTCACACACTAATAATCTCAGTATTTAGGAGACGAAGGTAGGAGAACCTTGGGTTCATGTTAGCCTGGGCTCCATGGTATCTTATGTTTTTTAAAAAAAAGCCATTTATACTTTAGTATGTCCTGTTAGTTATTAGCCTATTCTACCATTTATTGTCTGTGAAAACTATGTCAAACCATATAGCTTTTTACTTGTAATTTTTTTGGATAAGCTGTACTTAATTAAAATAGAGTCATAGAATGCAACACATTACCATAATTAAGAGCTTACAGTAATATTTGATACATACAAGCCTACTCAAATGTATGCTGTGTCAGGGTTTTTTTATTACTCTTGTCTACTGTTACAATGAAAGCTGACATTCTTTTAAGTGAAAGGAAATATGTCATACATTTTCTAGTATCCCATCTTTTATCATTTTTACTAACAAACACTAAAAATGTTTTCACAATGTATCAAACAGTTCCATAGACATTAAGTATATATGCAAATATTAATTTATGTCATATTCAACTTAAAATAAGTGCATCAAGACTAAGTAAGCATGTGAAAAGCACCCATCAAAGAGACAATAAAAGTATTTGATTTCATAACACAAGGCATTACAGAGTAAATGTTTGACAAATGCTCACTGGCTGCCATTTTGTTTCAAGATTATGAATAAATAATAAATTAAACTTTACTTATGTCTTTGTAGCTGATATTCATTAGCCATCAAAATCAATAACCTTTTTCAGAAAGTAATATGGAATGTCAGGGTCAACCTTAAGGTTCAATTGGATTACAAATATCCTTCAATTATTAAAAATGATTACATCAAGATCCCATATAAGCTCTTATCAAACAAATCCATCACCATCTGTCTCTATTAAATATGTATTACACTTAGGCCTCTAAGTGGTCCACTCTTCATCATCTTTAATGTTAAACCATCTTTGCTTTAGAACTTTCTGTTTGGTCTCACATAATGTAGCATCATGTACAAACATTTAAATGATAGCGGCCTGGGTGCTGCCATTCCCATTTTAAACCACCTCAGGACCTGTGTGACCTCAAGTTAGTTACTTCGTTAAGCCTTCAGTATTTTATCTGTAAACTCAGGACAATATTAAAGCCTACTTTACAGGTTCTTCTGAATACAAAATGAAATATAACACATAGGGATTAATTATACAATAATTGATCTTATAATGACTTGTGTCAAACATTAAATTCCAGATGTTCTGGGCCTCCTCCCCACGTAAAACATTATCACTTCTATGTATTTTCTTCTTAACTTATTAATAATTTACTTATCCTTCTTATTGTTATAGGAACTCTTCAAAGCTAATGTTTCTATCTAAAATCTGACAACCAAAATAATATTATATTTACTTTCAACCATGAAAAACAATGAGCAAAGATCAGAATGAACACATTTAAACTCTTACTTGAGTCCATCTTTACCCTACTGATTTTCATAAGTGATTATCACATTTTGAAGTACATTATTAAACTAAAATAGTTTCCTGGCAACAACACAGAGAAAGTCTGAGATGAGCTATGCCCTGGCCATAGAAAATACCTTGTAAATATGATCAATATTTTTTTTTCTGGAGAATGGAACAGGGTAAGGTGAGTAAATGAAGTGTTAGGGCCACAAGAGATCAGATATGGCAGAGCTCTTAAGGATCAGCTTTGGTTTTAGTTAATCACACTAAGAAAGTAGAACTCATCTCCCGGTTACCTAACTGGTTGAAATCAGAATTCAGAACTTCTACTTCCCTTGGTTTCCTACTGTTTCCCCTAGAAAGTAGACTTTATAACTTGCTGCCATTCTGAGGGCATTTAAAGTGGGCATATACCCACTTTAAAGACTTTGAACCACCAGAGTTAAATTATAAGGTCAAAACTATTTCAGTAAGGGACTAGGCAGTTTCCTAGTACAAATAGTTTAGGCTTTTATACATCATTCTTATTATACCTGCTCTGTGATTGGTCCCTCTATGAGGCTCAAGCTGTGAGCAGACATCAGAAGGACTATGGCACACTTCTCTGTAGAGGTGAAACAGACGGCCTGAAGGTTCCATGGCTGGGCTTGAGTGTTCTTTCATTGCTACTTTCCCTTGGATGTCACCACACCACTCAACTGGCAGGCTTGAGAACTTGAAGCCCTTGCTTATTTGTCATTAGCTCTAGCAGATGGAGTCAAGGAGCCCAGATGGAGAGAAAAAACAGTGGGAAGAAAACAGCATTTGGACATTACTTTAAAGTAGATATGCTTTGAAAGTCTCAGGAGAAGTTGCAACCAGGTATATAAGTGAGATGTTGTTGGCTGACCTCTCCTTAAAGTAAGAAATGAAGGGTAAAATAGAAACTATGTATGGATAGGTGATGGCACTGTAGTCTTTCATCAGGAAATAGATAAGCCCCAGTAGAGAAGTTCTATTGCATTCTAGAAACTAGTACCTTTTAACAAAGGCCAGATCACTGGACAGGCCTCTCATGGAGATACTTGAATGGATCAGCTGTGTAAAATCCTGCATTGGGTGATCAGGGGATTGGTGATGATGGGCAACATTTCTCTTGCTGACAACACATTTAGCCAGTTTTTATGCCTAGAAAAGATATGCCCATTTTCACAAGATTGTATTTTCTTATTTTGGAATGATCAGCATTATACTTTTGTTCAAAATTATATGAGTTTCAGACAAATTTGAAAAGCTATGTTTTTATTAAATGACTTTTTCAATACACTTTTGGTATTCCAGGTGGGAAAGTTTGACAATTTACAGAATCCAGTGCTAATATGTGCTAAGGGGTGCCTATCAGTTTTTCCAGTCATCCATTACTAATGCAGCAGGTGATATCTGCAGATTAAGACCAGGAAGGTATCTACAATGAACTAGTACATCCTGGAAATCTGCTGTGGCTGAAGTACCTAATATTCATGGTCCTTGACCAGTAAAAGTCACTATATGGACTAAGTGAGACATTGCTTTCATATACAGTATTTAAAAATGGTATCTCCCACAGATTCTGCAAAGTCAACTCTTAAGACACCCAAGTGTATAGGAAATATGCAAATAATAAAGAATCATTTATACCTGTTTCCAAGTCTTCAATCTATAACAGGGTAAGTGACAATGCAGCTCTCCAAACAGATGCTCACCAGCCAACACAAGCCTTCTACCACAAACCCTTTCCCCAAAGGGATCATCATCCTAGCCTTCCCTCTACCATTTGAAAAAACAGTGAATGATGTGACCCATTTCAAGGATGTTCTTTTCATTCCAGGAATCCAGCTGCAAAGAGGAAGGAGTGATGAGCAAAGAGGTTAAGACCAGGCTGGAGAAATCCCATAGAAACTGCTATCCTGTACAAGGGGGAGCTCACGGACCCCAGACTGACAGCTGGGAAACCAGTGAAGGACTGACCCACACCCCCTGAACAGGTTAGGAGACCTGGGCAGTCTATGGGGCCTCTGGTAATGGATCAGTATTTATCCCTACTATATGAAGGGACTTTGGGAGCCCATTCCACATAGAGGGATCTCCCTCAGCCTAGACATGGGGGAGGGCCTGGGCCCACCTCCAACAGATATGGCAGACTTTGAAGACTCCCCATAGAAGTCTGCTCCCTGGGGATCAGAAAGGGGATGGAATGGGGGGAACAGGGGAGGACAGGAGGGTGCGGGAACTGAGATTGACAAGTAAAACAAGCTTGTTTCAAATTTAAATTTTAAAAAATCACAAAAAGGCTAAAACTTGTATTATACACACAACTTGGCAGAAACTAAGTAATTTAGTACCATATAGGTGAAATTAATTCATATTATATAGTGGACAACCTGAGAGAATAATTGACATTAAATGACTTTGTAAAAGTTATCAAGATGACATGTTGCAGAGCCAGGAATAAAATCCAGAATACCTGGTTCAAGAATACTAAGTTACTTATTTTATCAGAGTTGTCCAGTACATTTATGAGAAGATGTGATTTATTTCATGCCAAGTAGATGTCCATGCCACTAATATTTGTGGGGAAATGAGACAAAGACAGATGTAAACCTATCCTATATTCCAAAATTTTAGTGAACAGATAAATAAAATGTGTTTTATCCTCTTAAATTGGTAATAAAAAAAGTATTCTCAGAAGAAGCTGCAAATCCAGCTTTGCAGGATTCCTGGACGACTCAGAGCACTTCACAAAGATAGAATGATGTGAAATAAGCTTCAATACCTCCTTTTTTCCTCCTAATCTGGTTTTATCTTACACCATTACTTTTTCCATTATGTTTTTATTATGTGTATGTGCAGACACTCTAAGTGTGAAAGATCCATCCACACATCCTACAGTAGCTACCTTTGATCTCAGGAATGTACTTATTACTGAGCATTTGCCTTTAAAAAAACAGACCGCAGAATGAGGATTGAGAAAGCTCTGCAAGTAGGTTGTAAGCCATTTGAAAGAGAAAGAGAGCTCTCCCATAGGAAGTACTATATAAATCTGAGCTATGATTACTCATCTCGTGAAAATATAGGCAATAATATGACCATATGTGCAAATGAGACAGACGCCCATCCCTTAAAGTGACAAGACAGCTCTGATTGCCCATGCACAGAATTCCAATATATTTTGGCAAGATTAGGCTTCAGAGGTGTGGAAACACAATCTTCTAGTCCAGATCTCATCAGTTTTCATGTGTGAATTCAAACACATAGAGAAATAAATGTGCAACATCAAGTCATAAGCAAACCCTTTAAATCTTGGTGAATAGTATTAAGCAAAGAAAACTTAAGTCCAAGTGAGTCAAAGACCTCAACATAAATCCAGCCACACTGAACCTCTTAGAAGAGAAAGAGGGAAGTACCCTTGAATTAATTGGTACAGGAGACAGCTTCCTGAACATAACACCAGTAGCACAAACACTAAGATCAACAATTAATAAGTGGGAACTCCAGAAACTGAGAAGCTTCTGTAAAGCAAACGACACAGTCAACAAGACAAAATTGCAGCCCACAGAATGGGAAAAGATCTTCACATCTGACAGAGGGCTGTTTTCCAAAATATACAAAGAACTCAAGAAGCTAGGCAACAAAACACAAAATAATCCAATTAAAAAGTGGGGTACAGAACTAAATAGAGAATTCTCAATAGAAGAATCTAAAATGGCTGAAAGACACTTAAGAAAGTGCTCAACATCCTTAGCTATCAAGGAAATGCAAATTAAAACAATGCTGAGATACAATCTTACTCCTGTCAGAATGGCTAAAATCAAAAACAGTTTATGCTGGAGAGAATATAGAGAAAGGGGAACACTCCTCCACTCCTGGTGGGAGTACAAACTCATAGTCTCTTTAGAAATCAGTATGGCAATTCCTCGTGAAAATGGGAATCAGTCTACACATGAAATCCATCAGTTCCACTCTTAGGCATATACCCAAAAGATGCACATTCATACAACAAAGACATCTGTTCAACTATGTTTGCAGCAGCATTATTTGTAGTCGCCAGAACCTGGAAGCAACCTAAATGCCCCTCATCTGAAGAAAGGATGGAGAAAATGTGTTACATTTACACCATGGAATACTACTCAGTGAGGATAGGGGGACAATGAAATCTTGAAATTTGCAGGCAAATTGATGGAACTAGAAGAAACCCTCCCAAGTGAGGTAACCCAGTCACAAAAAGACAAACATGGTATGTACTCACTCATATATGGATTTTAGACATAGAGCAAAGGATCACCATCTTACAATCCACACAGCAAGAAGAGCTAGTAAACAAGGAAGACTCTAAGAGAGACAAACATGGTCCCCTGGAGAAGGAGAAAGAAACAAGACCTTCAGAGCAAATTGAAAACATGGGGGGAGGGGGAGGAGTTAGGAGAAAAAATGGAGAAGAGGAGGGGAGAGGTTGGCATGAGGGAATAGGAAGATTGAGCCAGGGAAAGAAAAGAGCAAGAAAGGAGATACCATAATAGAGTGAGGCACTTATAGGTCTGAAGAGAAATCTGGCACTGGGGAAATGTCCAGAGATCTACAACGATGACCCCGACTAAGAATCTAAGCCATCATGGAG
This sequence comes from Cricetiscus sungorus, assembly GCA_030556225.1. Lineage (NCBI taxonomy): Eukaryota > Metazoa > Chordata > Mammalia > Rodentia > Cricetidae > Cricetiscus > Cricetiscus sungorus. The sequence continues at coordinate 39,503,157 of JANBXA010000726.1, forward strand.
AGGGCTGCCTTAAATGCCCTTCCCCGATAATGAGATTGATGACTACCTTACATGCCACCCTAGAGCCTGCATCCAATAGCTGATGAAAGCAGAAGCAGACACCCACAGCTAAACACTGAGCCAAACTCTTGGAATCCAGTTGCTAAGAGGGAAGAGTGATGAGCAAAGGGGTCAAGACCAGGCTGGAGAAACCCATAGAAACTACTGCCTGAATAAGGAGGAGCTCATGAACACCAGGCTGATAGCTGGCAAACCAGCATAGGATTGACCCAGAACCCCTGAACATGGGTGTTAGGAAGACTGGGCTTTCTATGGGGCCTCTGGTAGTGGATCAGTATTTATCCCTAGTATACGAATGGACTTTGGGAGCCCATTTCACATAGAGGGATACCTTTTCAGCCTAGACACATGGGGGAGGACCTAGACATTGCTCCAAATGATAAGACAGACTTTGAAGATCCCCCATGGAAAGCCTCACCCTCCCTGGGGAGCAGAAAGGGCATGGGATGGGATGAGCGTTGATGGGGGGTGCACATGGGAGGATAGGAGGGTGAGGGAACTGGGACTGACATGTAAAACAAGCTTGTTTCAAATTTAAATAAAAATTATCATAAAAAAGAAAATGAAGTGAGATGATGTCACAAGCATATTCTCATGAAATAGACACAACTATGGGGGTATTAGTTTTTCTTCCATCATTTATAGAATTAAGTGGAAATGAAGGTATATAATCTGTAAAAATCAAATGCAGTTCAGGGCTTCTTAAATAGTATAGAAAAAGAATATAGAAGTATGTGCTACTCATTATTACTTTCCCCAGTACCAGAAATTTCTCCAACTAGAATACCTTTCTTTGAATTTTGGGTTTATATGTTCTGTGAGCAATACTTTGAAATATAATTGTGGGTTGGAACACTATGTAATTAGCTCATTTTCATTCAATAGTAAATTATCAGTAATAAACTAATAACCAGACAACCAAGGGCTGGAAAACATAATTTAAAGGCATGAGTCTTCCCTGGATTGCAGAAAAGTAGCCTCCCTGTACTTTAGGGGTCAGAGTCAGAAAGCCAGAACAGGTCAGAATTTCTGTAATTCAGCAATTGTGTCATTAAAAGTAAAAAACAAATGTCCATACATAAATCATTTTTATTTTTATTTATTTTTGTTTTTTTTTTTGAGACAGAATTGTCTGTGGCTTTGGGGGCTGTCCTGGAACTAGCTTTTGTAGACCAGGCTGGCCTCGAACTCACAGAGATCCTCACACCTCTGCCTCCCAAGTACTGAGATCAAAGGCATGCACTACCACCACACTGCCATATATCTGTTTTAAATAGGAAAATGATTTTAATCAAGATTTTTATAAGGAAGATGTATATATAGTCAATAATCACAAGAATAGATGACTAACATCATTGGATAACTAGGGATAAGAAATCAAAATCACAATAAAATGCCACCAAAAAATTCCATTAGGGAAGCTAATAATAAAACAAACAAGCATAGTGATTTAATAAGAAATCAACTATATAGAATTACCAGGTGATCCAATCATTCTACTTCTTATTTGTTTACGTAAATCTTTGAAAATGGATACTCAGATATAGAAGCATTATTCACAATAGTTACGTACTGAACTAACCAATGTCCTTCAATAGATAAATGGACATACAAAGCAAAATATGACATACATACATAATAGAGATTATTCCATTTTATATGGAGGAACTTTTGGATGAATCTTGAATAATCATGCTAAATGAAAGAAGTCATTTGTAAAAGGAATATAGAGTCCAACTACATTTATATGCAATATTTAAAGTGTGGTAGAGATATAAAGGTAATTATCAAAAGAGAAAACTTAAATGGCTGAGAAAAACATAAGGAAATAGTCAACATCCTTAGTCACCAAGGAAATGCAAACCAAAACTACTTTGAGATTTTACCTTACACCACTCATAATGGCCAATTAAAAGTTCATGTGGGCAAAGATGCAGGGTAAGAGGAACACTGATCTTTTGTTTGTGGGAGTGCAAACTTGTACAGCCACCAGCTGTACACTGATGGGAGTCACTGTGGTGGTTCCTTGGGTATAAGTTAATTGATCTGGCTCAAGATCCAGCTGCATTTCTTATGGCAGTTTGAATAGTTATGACCCCCATAGACTCATGTTTTTGAATGCTTAGCTCACAGGGAGTGGCAATATTAGGAGGTGTGGCCCTTTGGAGTAGGTATGGCTTTGTTGGAGTAGGTGTGACCTTGTTGGAGGAAGTGTATAACTATGAGGGCAGGCCTGGAGGTCTCATTTGCTCAAACTATACCCAGTGTGTTACAGTCTCCTTCTGTTGCCTGCAGATCAAGATGTGAAACTCTTAGCTCCTTCTCCAGAACCATGTCTGCCTGCATGCTCCTGTGATAATGAACTATACCCCTGAAACTGTAAGCCAACCCCAATTAAATGTTTTTCTTTGTAAGAGTTGGCATAGACATGTTGTCTCTTCATAGCAAAAGAAACCCTAATTAAGGCACACTCTTGGACATATACCCAAAGAACACTCCATGCTACTACAACTACAATTATACATCCATGTTCATTGCAACTTTATTCATAACAGCCAGAAACTAGAAACAACCTAAACACCCCTCAACAGAAGACTTCATAAAGAAAATGTGGTTCATTTACTCAATGTAGTATTACCAAGCTGTTAAAAAATGGCATCATGAAATTTTCAGGAAAAAGGATGGAGTTAGAAAAAGAAAAAATATCCTGAGTGTTGTAACACAGATCTAGAAAGAAAAATGAGGTATATATTCATTTATATATGGATGTCAGCTCTTAAGTCTTCAATAAGCAAGTTGTGATCCATATAAATGAAAAGATAAGGTACCACAGAGGAAGGATATATTTCCATAGAAATATAGGGAGAATTGGGATGGGAGACTCAAACAAGGTCTGGAGAAAAAAAGGAGTGAGAGGGGGAATATGGGAACAACTAAAACCAAGGACCAATTCAATAAAAGTTTCCTATAATATATGTACGTATGAAGGCAATCTAAACAAAATCTCCAAATAATGGGAAGACAGAACCCCAACTAGGCATCCATCATGACAAAATGAAGCTTCCAATACCAGAAGTGGATAACATCTAATGGAGTTTGGGGTTGAAAGGGGCCCTATAGGAACCCACAAACCACCCAGGCTATTGTCAAGGCTTTTAGTTGTTTTTCATAAACTGACAGTAAAGCCCTATTGCTGAAGACAACACCTACACAAGTCACTGAACACAGAGAAATTGAGCCTTCAACCCTACTAATTAGTGTTCATGGTACTGGAAGGTACTCTGTATGCTACCAGAAGAGAACAGTAAACCCCAACCCAACTACAAGCCCTTCGATTTAGAATGATGACCTGCCTGCAGTATTAATTAGTGAAATAGTGGCACAGACTTGTGGGCCTAACTAACCAATATTTGATTGGATATAAGACCCACTCCACGAGATATACCTTAACCCCAACACTGCTTGGGTGGCCAGGAATATGAGACCAGATAGGCCAGAGACCTAGGGGATAGTCAAATACTACTGTTCTACTAATGAAACACCAATTAAGTGATGCCTAACAGCATTCTGCTATACTCATAGATCAGTGCCTTGCTCAGCGGTCATCAGAAAATCTTCCTCCAGCCACTGACAGGAACAAATATAGAGACCCACAGTCAGGCAATGTGCAGAGGGTGGGAAACCTTGGAATGCTCAATCATAAATGGGGTGTCTCCATCAAATCCCTCCCCTCGGGGCTTAAGGAACTTCAAAAAAGAGGAGGTGAAAAGTGTGGAAGAACCAGAGCAAGTGAAGGACATCAAGGAAACAAGACCTTCTTAATACAGCAGGGCCAATGTACATTTGAAATACAGAGATTGTGCCAGTTGGAGACCCAGTACTGGGAAGAGAAATGAACACATGCACCTATCCTTAACCCAGAAGCTGTCTCCAACTGATAACAACTTGCAAATGAAGAATTATTCTTCTCCAACAGAGTCTCACTGGTGATACAAACTTTAAGAGTTAGTTCCATTCCAAACAGTAGATGGCCAACACAAAATGAACTCAATGGCATATCTGGAGATTCTTTGTTCTATAATTTTCTATAATCTTTTACAAACTTGCAGGTCCTTTGTGTTACAGGTCCTTCTGGTTTTGTGTTTTTATGAGATTCATGTGTGTACAAACATGCGTTGTTGGGAGCATAACATGAAGATCCTTGTGCTAACAAATCTCCAGAGAACCCAGGAATGTTAAGCACACATGACTGTATTTCCAATGGAAAAGATGATAAACCTGTCCTTCCATACATATATCTGAGAACTGGAAATGATTAACTGCCTGGTGATCTGTTAGGCCAGGTCATATCATATTCCTACAACCAAGACTGGAGGCAGCTAGTAATCAAAAGAGTTTATAGTAGAAATGTAAGTGTAGGAGTAAATGTACATGCATATGTGTGTGTGTGAAATTTTTGTTAAAATTAGATCATTATAAATTGCATGCCTAAGTTTTTACCTTTATAGCTGCAAAATCCATGATGAAAAATTGCAAGAGGATGCATTGCATTGCACAACTTAGTAGGGACAATTTAGCAGGATTAGGGATGCTAGAACTGGAGGCCTAACTGCAAGTAAAGGACTCAAGAAGAAAGAACAGCAATAAGTGCAAAAAAATAGTAAGAAGTGAAAAACCAATGGAGTACACAGAAAGGACTTCATGTAGCAATACGGTACCACTGTGAACCTGTAGTTACTGGCTGATAAGCAAGTCTAATTTACTGGCTCTTGCCTGAGGTAGAGTAGTGACTAAATTGAAATACAGTGTCCCTACTCCCAAACAGTCATACTGAATTCAGAGTCAAGATAGCTACTTGGTATTTGGGCAATACATATAATTATGCAAAGCCCACTGCTCTTTATTTTTCTAAATCATGTGCTACAAACAAAGGATTTTAAGGAGTGAATGGGTGTAATGTATACTTGGAAACATCTAAGTGAAAAGTTCTCTATGCCCATTTCAACGAGTTTGTTGTTCCTCAGCTTAACAAAAGAGTAATGTAGAATGAACACACTTTCAACTACTTCATAATGAAAGTGAGTGCAGAATGGTACTGATTAAGAGTGCAACATGCTTGATCCTATCCAATATTTTCAATTATCTCTATTAAATTAAGATGCGTTGATTAGCACTACATTAACTCATTAATTTTGAGAGTCTAACCACCTTATGCTCTCTAAGAATGGCATCTGAATGCCCTCATTTATACGCATTTGATTCACTCACAGAAGCTTTCCAGAGAGAAAAATAAAACACACAATAAGAAAAATGTGCTAGGAAGACAATACCATAATTCTCAGGAACAATATCACAATTATGCCTTCAAATTCTGACAGCATAAATCCAAACCTAGTTTAGGCAGGAACTTGTAAAAACAAAAAACAAAACAGGCAGATGGTATGTGGAAATTCATGCCTCATTTAAAAAAGCAGTAATATAGTCCTCTGTGTTGGACGAGCTTCTTCCATGAAAGGAACTCAGGTCTCAATACTTAAGCTCTGTCCTTTTAGTGCAGTGTGTTGTTTGAAGTACCCATAAGTATAGGAGTAGGTACTCATGGGATAGGAGGCCTGCCAGAGTCATGTGACTTACCCCTTGCTATATTGTGTAAAACAAATGGGCCTTCAGAGACTACTGGTACCTCCTGCACTGCTTCAGACACTGAGACACTGTGGTGGCCTCAGACGTGAAGCTGAACCTCATCATCAATCCATGTATTGATTCATTAAATCAGTGTTAACAATACAGATGTTTATTTACTTAGTGAAGAGTTTTTACTAAAGCTTTGACCTCATTTTCAACACTTCTGACTTCTCAAGTACATCTAATAATAATAATAACAACAATAATAGATTTTAAGTATGAAACTACAAGTCTTCTTGATAACAGATTAAGATAAAATTCGTGGCATACAATGCAATCACAGAAAGCATGAAATTCAATGTTATTTCATAACTCACTACAATTAATTTAAAGCCTTTTCATCATTCCCCAAATAAATATAGACCCAAGATAATTCAGAATCTGACTCATATATTCTTGAGCAACTCACCTAACCTCTGTTAATATGCTGAAAATCCATTGTGTGAAGTTCTTAATAATTAATAAAACATATTTTAAAAAGAAACTCTGATGCCCTGCACTTAAACTTTTGTATGGGATGGGGAGTGGTAAAAACTTCTTTCTATTGGTATTTATAAAGAAATGTGCCTTATGGATACTTCATATAAATGGGATCTTAATTGGTATTTTGTGTCTAGTTTTTCTCATTTCCTATAGTGTTTCTATAATGTTGCAGCATCGGTCAGTACTTCATTCGATTTTATAGCCAAACAAAACTGTCTGGTATGCTTACGTGAAGATACTTTTATTCACCAGTTGATGGGTATTTGCACCATTTGCACCTTTGACCATTATAAATAATACTAAGATGAATGTCTGTACAAGTTTTCATGTGGATATATATGTTCAACTTTCTTGGCTATACATCTAGGAATGAAATTGTGCCAGATCAAATGGCAATTTAATGCTTAAGTCTCGAAGGTCTTCCATGCTCTTTTCCAAAGTAGCTGCACCAGTTTATAGCCCTGTTAGTAATACATGAAGACTTCAATTTCTCTACATCCTCACTCAAACTAGTTATTATCTGACTTTTAAAAATAGTCACTCTTTTAGGTATTGATGTGATATTTTAGTTTTGTTCTGATTAATATTTCTTTTATGAATTATACTGTTGAACATCTTTTCATGTGATTATTGGCCATCTGTGTATATCACTGGCAGCTTATCTTTCAGTTCCTTTGTCTACTTTTAATTTGACTCTCCTTTAATTATTGAATTATCAATGTTCTTTATATATTGTGAATATGTGTCATTTATCAGACATATAATTTGAAAAAAAATCCTATTTTTGTGAGTATTCTTTTCCTTATTTTTATACAGAGTCTTACTATGTAGCCTTGCTTGGTCTGGAACTTTCTATTTATGTAAGGCTGGCCTTAAACTCAGCGATTCACCTGCCACTAGCACTGCTCCTGCCTCCGCTTCCTAAGTGGTTGGATTGAAGTCATGTACCATTACACCCACTATTTTCTGATTATGTTAATGTTTCATGTGAGTCCCAAAAGTTTGCATTACTGAATTCTAATTTATTTATTTTTTTGTTGATGCTGCTCATATTTTTAGTGTCATAGCAAAAGATCCATTACCAATGTCAGGGTTTGTAGGTTTTCTAGTTTGAACTTGAACATCTAGGTCATTGATGCATTTTTAATCAAAGTCTGTATATTGTGTGAAGGTCCAACATTTTCTTTTCCATATGGTTCTTCAGCTGTCTGAGCACCATTTATTGAACAAAATACATTGCATCATCATTTAAAAATTTAAAAAATTGTTTATCAAAAACTGCCTGGTTGGACATGGTGACATGTGACAGTAATCTCAGCATTTGGAAGGTAGAGGCAGAAGGAACAGGAGTTCAAGGTCATTTTCAACTACATACTGAATTCAAAGCCAAGCAAGACTACATGAAACCTTTTCTCAAAAAGATTAAGAAACTGTTCTGTGGTTAAGAGCACTTGTTGCTCTTACAGAGGATCCAGGTTCCAAACACCAATGTGGCAGCTAACAATGGTCTCTATCTCCAGTTACATGTTACCTCATGTCCCTTCATAGCCTTTGTGGGCACAAGGAACACGTACAGTGTATAGATACATGCAGGCAACCATTCACACACATAAAATTAAACAAATATTAAAATGTGTTTAAAACAAAAATAAATTAATTAAATAAACCAACTACAGATCCATGCACATTTCTTTCTGAATTCAGCTCTATTCCATAGAACTATGCTTATAACACATTGTTCTTATTATTTTAACTTTGTAGTAAGTCCTACAATTTGAAAGTATGGGTCTTCTACTTTGATCTTACTTTTCAAGATCATCTTCATTATTCAGAGCAATTCAACCCTTGCAATTCCCTGTAAATTTTATAATCAACATTTTCAATTCTACAAAGAAGCTTGCTCAAATTGTAACAGTATAGAGTCACCCACTTATGTAGTCATGGTAAAAAAAGCTCAATGAACATTTTACCAGTTAGTGGTGATACACCACAAAATACAATATAGTATACAGTTTTGGATAACATATTGTTTTTTAGTCACTAGGCATATTTATTAGAAGAGAGCCAAGTAATATATAAAATGTATAAGAGTCATCAGGAGAAAAAAGAATGAAAACTATAATATGAATACTAGACATGTTATATATAGAAGGACCACCACTCTCAGCAGAACAAAAGATCCTGGTTAGTATTTACCTCATATAATGTATACAAAATTTACATACACATATAAATATTTAATCCTTGAGACTTGTGCACTCTATTAAGTACAACAGAACATAACTAGAAGAAAAAGCAGAAAGAAAAAGAACAAAATAAAGAAAATACATTCTGAGATACTAGTATGCACCAGACACTGTGCTGCTTGTATCCATATGCCTTGGCTTAGTTTCATAAAATATAAGAAGAGCTTCCTGTTCCTGGAGCACCACCTGTATTCTAGTTAGAGAGAAAAATGTGGAATACCATGGTAAAACATGTGCCCTCTGTGACAGTTAATGTTGTCAACTTTATAGGCTTTAGGTTCACTAAAGAAACAATGTGTAAGTGTGTCTTTTATGGATTATTCACATTAAGTTAATTGAGTTAGAAAGAGCCACCCATAAGTATGAGAGCTAGGTACCACCCTGAGGGATAGGGTACATAAACATTCATCATCTGCTTTTCGACCCTCAACACAGTGTGACCAGCTGCCTCCACTTCGTGCTGCTGTGCGTCGCTCCACCTCCAGCACACATGATGGATTGTACTCTTGGACTGTAGGCCAAGATATGAGTCCTTCCTTTTTATAATATGTAAGTAATATTTTTTTCATTTAGTTTACATACTGACTACAGTTTCCCCTCCCTTTTCTCATCCCGGTGGGTTCCCCTCTGCTGTCCTTCCTTCCACTCCTCCTCAGTCTCTATTCAAAAAGGGACAGGCCTCCCATGGGCTTGAACAAAGCATGGCACATCAAGTTGAGGTAGGACCAAGCTTCTCTTCTTGCATCAAGGCTGGACAAGGTATTCCAGCATGGAGAACAGGTTCCCAGAGCCAGCTAAGTGTCAAGGAGGGGTTCTGATCTCACTGTTAGGGGCCTTACAAACAGACCAAGCTACACAAACTGCTGCACACACATATGCAGAGGGCCTAGGTCGGTTTTCCTTAAGTTGATTTTGTCACAGCAATGAGACAATTAATACATCACTGCATTAATCAAGGTTATAAACAATGTTGGGACTACTAAAGACGATGTGGACATTTGAAGTCATAGTAAATGCATTTTGCATCAAGAGATAGCTATATTTGTGGAGTTTGAGGAATCTTTATAAGGTGGTTCCTTGCTGGAGAGAGTATATCAGTAAAGGCACACTTTGAGGTTTAAGATCCCGGCCCCCACCTCCTGTCCTCTGTTTCCTAACTTTTAGCACAGTGTGAATGGCCAGCTTCATGCTCTGGCTATCTTGGCTTCATGCTCTGGCTATCTTGACTACTTTGCCATGTTGGACTAAATCCTTCTAGAACTGCAAGCCAAAATATACCCTTTCCCACCACTTAAGGTATTTTTGTCAGGTTATTTTACCACAGCAAGAAGGAAGTAACTAAGATAACTATCCTTTTTACAAGCCATATGAAATTGTCTAGCCTAGATTTTTAAGTGTGAATACTTGAAGAAGAAAGAAGTCAATCACCTCAGGAGTGGAAAAAGGACTCCGGAGCAGTGACTGCAGTTATGTGACTTCACATTCACTAATATACAAAACTGTGGTGGCAGATGAATAGGGCTCCTATACAGACAGCAGAGAATCAGCCATAAGCGTGACCTCTGACTGGTACCATTAAATAAGAGTGATCTCATACTAAAACATCTCTCCCAAGCTAGACTTTGTTAGAAACAAAGGTTCTGTTTTGTACTCCATCTGCTTTATAGTCGATTGCTTCATGGCTTGGTTAGGACACTGTGAAAGTAATAAAATATTACAACTTTCTCTTTGAAATCCACATGTGAATCCACAGAAAGAATGCTAAGGAAGGCAGTCCGTGTTCCCAAGCTGCACTAATATCTGGCATTGCTAGGAAATTTGAATAATCAAATGTCCAGAAAATCTACTTTAATTTATGTTTTGGAAGGCAAACCTAGTAAAGGGATTTAAGAGCACAAAATCTGAAGTCACAATTCCTGAGTCCTATCTCATTATTAGCTGTATGACCTTGAGCACATTATTTTACTCCTTGTTGACTCTGTTAGCTCTCCTATAAAATTTAGTAAGATGGCATGAGAGATAAATGTACCAATGAATATAAATTGTTCAATATAGCGTCTGGCATGTTGCAAATAGTGTGTCAGTTTTAGCATTATTATTGGACAGATTCTGCATGGGAATCTACCAAATAAGAGATGAGATGTGTTGCATAAAGTGACAACCATTCATTCTTGTAGAAATTCAGAAGATTTTCTTGCTCACTGACAGTATTAATTGTTGCAGTGAAAGAAGGTGAGGTTAGGTCAGATAAGTAATTAGTACTCGTTATAGAAATATATTCCAGTCTCTAATGAATGAGTGGGTTTATTATTCTATTAGCTCACATATTAAGTAGATCTAGGCGGTCCATTCTTTACTTAGATAGAATCTAGAAACTTGAACCAACCTTCAGATAGTGCTGATTTGGCTCTTGAGTCAGGGACTATTTTACATTAAATTGGTAATCTGTTGTCTATCAGAGTGATATCACCTTTGTTACTAAAACATAAACAGCTGACCTAGGCAAGGGGGAGCTCATGGACCCCAGGCTGATAAGTGGGAAACCAACATAGGACCAACCCAGACCCCCTGAACATGGGTCTCAGTTAGGAGGACTGGGAAGTCTATGGGGCCTCTGGTAGTGGATCAGTATGGACTTTGGGAGCCCATTCCATGTGGAGGGATACTCTCTCACCATAGACACATGGGGAAGGGCCTAGGCCCTGCTCCAAATGATGTCACAGACTTTGATGATCCCACATGGAAGGCCTCACCCTCCGTGGGGAATAAATGGGGGGTGGGCTGGGGGGGGGCAGTGAGGAGCAGGTGAGGAGAGGAGAGAGGGGGAACTGGGATTGACATGTAAAACAAGCTTGTTTCTAATTTAAATTTTAAAAAGACAATGAAGAAAAGAAAGAAAAACAGGGTCAATAAAATAAATTGGCTGATACTATATGGGAAAACAGAATATAATTCATAGTTCAGCTAACAGAAATAATTTATTTTGTACATTCTTAGTACTCGTATTTCATTGGTCATTTTTTCCTCTTCCTCTGGTAACTTTGCATGTCATAGTAACACTTAGCAAAGGGGTCAAGACAAGGCTGGAGGAACCCACAGAAACAGCTGACCTGAACAAGAGGGAGCTCATGAACCACAGACGGATAGCAGCATAAGATCAACCCAGAAGTCCTGAACATGAGTCTCAGTTAGGAGGCCTGGAAAGTCTATGGTACCTCTGACAATGAAATCTAGTGCAGGAATGGACTTCAGGAGCCCATTCCCCATGGAGTGATACTCCCTTAGCCTAGAGACACGTGAGAGTACTTAGGCCCTACCCCAAATTATTTGCCTGACTTTGATGATCCCTCATTGAAAGCCTCACCTTCCCTGGGGAGTGGATGGGGAATGGGATGGAGGGTTATGGGGGGCATGGGAGGTAGAGGGAACTGGGATCAATATGTAAAATAAGAAAAGTATTAAATATATAAAAGGGAAATCAAAATATAAAGCTTTTTATTAAATGAATTTCTGTGTGTGCCTGTATGATTTCTTTGAAAACTTTGTGAAATGGGACCCATATAGCCTTAATGCACTCCTGCTGTTGGTTTTTTAAAAAAGAAAAAAAAGTTTTGTGATTAAGATGTTTGAAAGATACTTAGATGTTAGGTTTCTAAACAGAAGTAATATTAGTAATAGCCAAAATATTGTGAGTGCCTACTCTTATGTCTGGCTCAGAACTGCATGCATATTTCATTTGATTCTCAGAATAACCCCATGAGATACATATTATGATCTCCAGTTGGCATATGTGGAAACTGAAGCATAAAGAAGTTAAGCAAATTTGCCAAGGTCACAGAGCTAAAAAGTGATAGAGTTGCGATTGAAGCCTAGCATCTCCCTATGCTACATTCTATTAACAGTATTTGGCTGGATCCTGGCTAGGTATATTCCTCCTCATTACTAGGAATATGGGGAAAATGTGATAGAGACAGTATTTACTAGGCACTCAGGGTCAATATTAACCTAATTCATATGCCTCTTAACAAAGAAGAGAAATATAGCTACTCTTTATCTACTGAATTTTTCTTCTTCAGACAGCTATTTATCAAGAACCTGAAATATTCACTGTGCTAAGTACCCCATTTAAAATGTCCTCCTTTCTGCCAAACTCTCTCTCTCTCTTTTGTCTTTCACAGTTCAAGACCCCTCTCCTGATAAGGGATTCTGAGCCTAATTCAACTCACACACCACTAACCACTGTCTGTTGCACATGCCCTCAATACCCCCTTATTACTTAGTATCCCACTAAAGCAGCATAGAAGAACATATATACAGTCAGATTATAGCAAATGCATATGAATATTTACATCCTAAGTTTTTAAAAAGTGAGGAAGAATTCATTGTCAATTCTAGGCAGAAGGCACAGAGCACAAATAGAAGAGAGAATCACCACTAGGGTGGGGTTGTAGTTAGGTTCATGTAAGTTTGCTTTGCTCCTCGTTATCTGTGTAAGTTAGGACGAATGACTTGATTTCTTTTAATCACATTTCTCATATGGGAAATAGAGCTTCAAAATTTCCACAATGCTTGCATAACAGTTCATTGAATTAGATATAAATTAGTTGGCACAGAATTTGACATATATAAACACTCAGTGAGAGGCACTCTTTTCCTTGAAATCATATAATGAAGTGTTCATGAATCCTACTCAGGAGAATAATTTGCCTTGGGGAGGGCATAGCATAAAAGAACAATGGATGGAGTACAGATACCTTCCACTGGTCAGCACCAGACCAAAAAGAAATAAATGTTCCAGAACTCTACAGTTTGCTCTTTACCAATATAGCTAGAAAAGGACCTCGGGCTGTGCACAGGTACAGCTTGTAAATTCCCTCTACGTCCAAAAGACAGAAAAAGTTGACAAACCTTAGGATACCTCCTTCCAATAGTAAAAAGCCAGTTCCTCTAAGTGAGCTGCTATCCCAACACCTTTGCCCTATGACTATCACTGAATAGACATGCAAAACTCCAAACATCTCTGAGTATCTTCATGATTGTTCTGACCCATGACCCCCTCTCTACTTCAGACACTTCCTTGTTCTGCATTCAGTGTTTATCTTAAAGGAAAAGGATAGTGCCTTTGACTAGATCTAATCCCTAATACTCTGAACCCCATCATTTGAAGACCATGATTAACACTCCACCTTTTTTATTTAAAAAAAATATTTTTCATTTTGCATACCAACCCCAGTTACCCTCCCTCCCCTTCTCCCATCCTCAGCCTCTCCACTTCTATCCCCCACCCAACTACTTCTCATATGGGGTAAGGCACCCCCATGGGGAGTCAATGAATCCTGGCTGAGGAATACCAAGCTGAGGCAGAACCAAGTTCCTCCTCCCTGATTCGAGGCTGAGCAAGGTATCCCACCATAGGGAATGGCTCCAAAAAGCCAGTTCATGCTCCTGGGATACGTCCAGAACACTCCACTATTTATTATTAATTTTCTCTGTGAGGGTAATTGATATTTTGTGTGGTAAATCTGTGAAGCACAAAACATATTTAATGTCAAACATTTAAACCAAATCAGAGGAAATTTAAAGTACAAAAATCTGGTGGTCTCTGATAAAACAGGACCCCATCCAAAGTCTTGGCATTGCTAATTCTGTCTGCAGGAGCTTGTCCTACTTCAAGTACATTTGAAATGACAATTGTTTCACCATGAGCAGCTGCTGTATGCCTTTTGCACCACACGTTCAAATAATAAGAAAACCACTCACCTGTATCTGTGCTGTAAAGGCTGACTTGTCTGAACACTCTGAATGGCAGAAGCCTCAGGGACCCTGGAGAGAAGCTGTTGTTTGCTGATTGGCATTTCATCTAAGTACTAAGGACATCCACTGAAGAAAAGATGCTAGATTTCACTTTGACTGGCAATTAAGCAAAGGTCTATCAAGGTTGAAGCTTTTCCATAGCTGTCTGCTGTCCTCTTGCCTTCTGCCCTTTAGCCTGTGACTCACCAAAGTTGGCCTTTGGAGGAAACAACCCTAACCATTCTGCTTCAAAGACTAACTTCCTCCAGACACACCTACTATTTTCAGCTCAGAGAGAAGAAAGTTGTCTCATTGACAAAGTAGTTGTAACTTGAAACTGAGTTCCCACGACATCATCTCCATTCCATTCTGCCTCCCTACAACTGCATCATCCCTTAACAGAAGGATAAACCAAGATAAATTTGTTTCTGCTCTTGTCAGCTCATTTAGACCCTAAACACAAGGCCCAGTTTGGCTCTTCAGCAACTCTCTCCCTCTCTCTCCCTCTCTCTCTCCCTCTCTCCCTCTCTCTCTCTCTCTCTCTCTCTCTCTCTCTCTTTCTCTCTCTCTCTCTCTCTCTCTCTCTCTCTCTCTCTCTCTCTCACACACACACACACACACACTCTGAGCTGAACTTGTTGTAGACAGCAACACTCTCTTTATCATCTATTTTGTAAGTTCTTGAAGCCTGGATTATCTTCCCTTAAAACAGTTATCATCCCTTCTTCTCAACAACCCACAACTACCTTTTATTGGATTCTGTTGATGTGATAAGAACAAATAAGACAGTATTATAGTGATAAACTGAGAAAAACAAACTAATAACTCAAATAGTATTGAGTATACCCGGAACTAAACAGAGTCCTCCAATATCTTTAGGAACATAATATAAAGCTTAATACATTTAGCATTAGGGCATATGCTATGATAACTGTCCTAGAGTCATTTCTGCTGCTGTGATAAAATGCCCTGACAAAAAGCAACATAGGGGGGAAAGGGTTCACTTTGGTTCACTATTCCAGGTTGTTGTTCACCATTGTGTTGATGTCAAGACAGGAACTTGAAGCAGTAAATCACATACAGTCAAGAGCAGAGAGAAATGAGTGTATACATGCTTAATACTCAGCTATATCTCCCTACAATTTTATAATTCAGAGCCCAAACACAAGGAATGGTGCAACCCATTTTCAGGCTGGGTATCCCCACATCAATTAAGGCAATAAAAATAATCCCTCTCAGACATGCCCACAGGACAAACTAATCTGTACAACCCCTCATTGAGACCCTCTTTCCAGGTGATTCTTAGTTGTGTCAAATGACAATTAAAATCAACCATCACAGTAGCTGATAAATACTCCATTTTAACTTGAAGGAAATAAAAATAAAATTTTAAGTGCCTTTAATCCCAGCACACAGGAGGCAGAGGCAGGGGGATCTCTGTGAGTTCGAGACCAGCCTGGTATACAAGAGCTAGTTCCAGGACAGCCTCCAAAGCCACAGAGAACCCTGTCTTTTAAAAAAGTAAATAAATACATAAAATAAATAAATAAATAAATTTTTAGATATCCTGAGCATATTGGGAGTGGGGGGGCAGTGAGTGGAGATGGAGCTAGAAGGAAGAGAAGGGGAGAAGAGGAAAACATGTGGAACTATGAATATTGAGGCAGGGGAGGAATAGATGAAAGAAAAGACAGAGAGAGGGGGGAGGGAGGGAGGGAGAGAGGGAGAAAGAGAAAGAGAGGGGGTGCCATAAAAGAGAGAAACATTATAGGTTTGAAGAGGAAACTGACACTAGAGAAATGTCCAGAGACCTACAAGACTGACCCCAACTAACAATCTGAGCAACAGTGAAAAGGCTAACATAAATAGCCTTCCCTGATGAGATTGATGATTACCTTATATTATAGAGCCTTCATCTAGTAGCTGATAGAAACAGAAGCGGACACCTACAACTAAACACTAAGCCTAACTGGAATCCAGATGCAGAGAGGGAGGAGTGATAAGAAAATGGAGACAAAACCAGACTACAGAAACCCACAGAGACAGCTGACCTGATAGCTGGGAAACAGCACTGGACAGACTCAGAACCCCTGAACATGGGTCTAAGCTAGAAGGCCTGGGCAGTCTAAGGGATCCCAGACAGTGGAACCCCTGGTGTACAAAAGGACTTTGGGAGCACATTCCCCATGGAGAGATACTCCCTTAACCTAGAGGCAGGAGGGAGGGCCTAGTTCCTACTCCAAATGACAGATTTTGTTGATCCCTCCTGGAAGGCATCCTTGTGGAGTGGTGGAGAGAATGAGATGAGAGGGTGGTCAGGGGGCATGGGAGAGAGAGAGGGAGGGAGAGAGGGAGAGGGAACTGGGATCGATATGGAAAATAAGAAAAATAAATAAAAAGGATAATAACTTTCAAAAAAGTGTCTCTACGTGTAACCAAAGCTAAATATATTTTAATCACTTCAAATCAAATACATTTAAAATAAAGATTGAATAAAATATCTTTTTCTTTCCATTACAAAAAAAACAAAAAAAGTAAAATTAAATAAATTTTTTAATTTTTGTAGTGATCAGCATCCACATGTGCCTCATAGCTACTGAACTAGAGAGCACAGATTATAATGTTTTCATAACAGATATAGACAGTTATCAACCTGTGGTTCATGGCCCCTGTGGTGATCGAATGACCCTTTCACAGGGGTTGCCTAAGATCACCAGAAAACACAGATATTTACATTATGATTCCTAATAGAAGCAAAAATATAGTTATGAAGTGGAAAAATTAGGTTTTGGTCACCACAACATTATAAACTGAATTAAAGGGTCACAGAAGTTGGAAGTTGAGAACCACTACTTCAGAGGATGACTTTAACGCTGGATTTTCAGGCCTTCCTTGTGATGGGATAGTAAAAGTACAAGACAAATGTATAGAGTAAACAGAACATTATGAATCCCTTTTTGCAATGTCTTCTGCTTGTACAGAGTTTTCTCTGCCATTACTACCCAAAGAGACATAAGGTTTGCCAAAAGAAATCATTTTACAATACTCTATGATTCAGGTTATGTGTAACATTTAGAAATAGTGGAGACAGCCTTCAACTGAGGTCATCCTATAATTATATAAAAAATTGTAAAGCCATTAATAACAAGGTTCTACTTGTAGTTTACAAAAACTACGAAAAGTATTCTAGGCATAAGAATAGAAATCTTGAGAACTCTGTTGACATCAGGAGGCTACCCTGTCACTGCAGTCAGACTACCTAGGCTCAAAATGACATTTGTCTTGAAGGTTTGTCTCTATTGGAAGACTTGGGTACAACCCTAAACCTTGCTTACTAAGCAGTGGACCTTGCTTACTAAGCAGTGGAGTGACTCTGAACATTGAAGAAAAATTTCCAAACAAAAGGAATGAAAACAATAAGGTGTTCTAGTAAATCCTTGGGCTGTTCAGTGAAATACCTCATATAGGACAATCCAGGATCATCACAGTGTCTCCAAATGGTTAGCATCATCTCAAGTTTCAACCATTTCTGTAACTGACTTAGGAGCTTCTTATCTATTTCTACACTAATATTATTTCCATTATCTCTTATAAGAGTGCACACCATATCAATCAAAACTGCAAAAATGTAAGCTTACTATGTTACAAATGCTATGCTAGGTATATAAACATACATATTAATATACAATATATCTAGCATATATTAATTGATAACTCCTCATTAAATGATGAATCAGTAGATAATTCTGCTAATTATATGTATCCTGTTTAATCCTCAAAGGAATATTAGTGCTATTACTATAACACTATTTCCATTCCCACATTTTAAAATCAGGGAAACTGAGACACAAAGATACTTGAAGAAGATCACAGAGCTAGAAAGTAATATAGACAGCATTTAAGCCTAAATCAATTTCTACTGTTGAATAAATAAATGAATAAATTAGGGTAGAATATATACTTTGTCTGTCATAGAGTATCATTTGTTTTGTCAAGCATAAGCTGCCTCTGATTTCTTGTGAATCTCATCTCAAGGTATCTGAGAGCTTCTGTAGAAAGGATCTACACATCTACACATGATTTTTTTCCTCCCACAAGTTCATTTCTCAGTGTTGAGTACAGATTTACTATTCAATAAACACTTGTTAATTGATTCAGTATCCTGCTGAGGAAGTGTTTTCCAGTCCAAGCCTGCTAGTTCGTTTCTGCCTTGACTTCTCACCTTATATAGTATCCCTTGCTCCATCTGAAGGTGGGGTAAGTAGAAGGCTGAATATTGACACTGGCTAGACAACTTTGAAGAGCCATGCTTCCAGGGAAAGAATGATGATACTTTTTCACTCACATGGGGATAATTACTTTATTTATATTGCTTAGAATTGTTGATAAATCACAGCAAAAAAGGGGGGGAATGCATTGCAATCATCTGAGGAGCTCTGATAAAATATCAATAAACAAACATGACCCAAGATTACCTGAGTCAAAACTAAGAAACAGAGGACAACTTGTCAATGTTGGTTCTCTTCTACCACAGGGGTCACAGATGGACTAAAGGTAGGCAATTGTTTTCACTAAGTCATCTCCCTATCCTCTCTAGTACATCTCTAACCTAATAACAGCAAGGGCAAGAAGTTCAAAGGCATAAGGAAAGGTGCTGGGGGATAGTTTCCCTAAAGAATCCTTGACAGGCATTTAGAACTGAGGCAAATGTTGCAGTCATCTTCCCGTACATCACAACTGACAGGGCTGCTCTGTTGAAATTAAGTCCAAAGATGCTCAATGTGCTGTCATATTAGAAAGCATTCCCAAGGCTTAACATCACTAACTAATGCAGAGATGCATCAAAAGACCTTTGTTTAGTGGTTAATGTAGCGATTACATGTCAATGAAAACTGGCATCTCAAAATTTAATGCTGTTCCACAAATGGGTGAGAGTTCATCAGTGTTCTGTTTCCTTTTACATTCCACAGATGATTGCCTCAGAAGAAGGTGCCAGCAGAACATCCTGTCTCCAAGAAAGAACTATTAACAATTAATAGAATATTGATGTCAAAGAACAATTCAATGCATAGGATTCAAGTTTGGTAAATCATGGAAGGGAAAAATGAAGCACAGAGGAGTTAACTAAAAAAAATACAAATTTATTGATAGATAGGACTAAAGCCCAGACCTGCTAATACTAAGGCAAATGACCTTTTGGGATCATAAATATAGATAGATAGACAGACAGATGGACAGATGATAGATAGCTAGATAGATAGATAGATAGACAGACAGACAGACAGACAGACAATAGGCTGACAGAGTTATAGGAAAAATACTTTGGGGTATTTTGTTGTTGTTGTTGTTGTTGTTGTTGTTGTTGCTCACATAAATTATGTTGTCTACTGTAACTTCCATACAGAGCACTGACAGATTCAGAGATGAATTCTGTTTTTTGTTTGTTTTTGTTTTTTGTTTTTTCAAATGTCACATTTAATGTTTTCACCACTGTACTTCAAATCTACATTGTACAAAGTGACCAGAAAGAGTGCTACAGTAACTGACAAACCTCTGAGGTTGTACCTTTCATACCAGTATCTTCTCAGGCTCTTTTGATACTAAACATGTTTCTCATTCAAGTGAAGTGAAATGCTTCAGTTGGGTTGATTCTTAGGAGCCTTATAAAAAAACAAAAACAAAGATATTGCACCAACTTTATTTTAGTAATTCAATGTTTCTTTCACAGCAAATAATGCTTTCATTGACGTTAAAACTTCCAAACATAACTTAATAGTCATCAGAAGAATATACATGTTTTCAATGAGCAATTCATATAAATTTACTGTGCAGAGATTATTTGGGTATCTTGAATTTTGAGTATCAGCTTTTTCCCATGGAGTATGTTGAGACTTTTTTTGCAGTTTGCAGATCCATAGTTCACAAAAGATTGTGGCTAAACTTAGAGCTAGAAAATTCTCTTCTTGGCCAGAAATTCCACTCAATAATAGTAACACATTCACCTGAGGGGCTGTGACAAAATATCAATGAACAAGCATGACCCGCGATTACCTGAGTTAAAACTAAGAAACAGGACCTATGATCAGGATTTCTTTTGGTTTTTTATTTTACATATTGATCCCAGTTGCCTCTTCCTCCCCCTCCCCCATTCCCCCTCCCCCCTCTTCTCCACAGGGAGGGTGATGCCTTCCAGGAGGGGTCAACAAAATCTGTCAAGTCATTTAGAGTAGGGACTAGGCCCTCCCTCCTGCTTTCCCTGATAATGAGATCTATGACTAACTTATCCACCATCATAGAGCCCTCATCTAGTAGCTGATGGAAACAGAAACAGACACCCACAGATAAACCCTGAGCTGAACTTGAATCCAGATGCAGAGATGGAGGAAAAGACCAGGCTACAGATATTCACAGAGACAGCTGACCTGAGCAAGGGGGAGCTAATGGGCCCCAGAATGATAGCTGGGAAAGCAGCATTGGACTGACTCAGACCCCCTGAACATGGGTCTCAGTTATAAGGCCTGGGCAGTCTAAGGGACCTCTGACAGTGGAACAAGGATATATCCCTGGTGCACAAAAGGACTTTGAGATCAGGATTTCTTGAAGTCTCTTGAGGTGATTCTGATGTGAAACACCAGCCAAAAACAGCTGCTCTAGAGTAAAGGTTGGCAAACTTCAACTCTCGGGTGAAATCCAACTTGCCATTTGTTTTCATACACCCTATAATATAATAATGCCTTTTAACACTCTGAAATGTTTGAAGAAAGATCAAAAGAAGAGCAAATCATAACACATGAAAAATGTAAAATTAAAATTCAAATACACATGTCCATAAATAAAGTTTATTGAAACATAGCCATGCCTATTCATTTGCATATTGTCTCTGGCTGTGTTCATACTATGAAGGCAGAGCTGAATGATTGCAACATAGAACATATGGGATGAAAAGCCTAAAATACTTACTGGATTATCCTTAACAGACAAAAATTGCTAATCCATGGTCTAGGTTATCTCCTTCCTAAGAGATTCATTTACACGGTATCTCTATTCTTTTTTAATTAATTTATTTAATTATTTAATAACCTGGCCAGTTTTTCTTCCCTCCTCTCCTCCCAGTTCCTCCTCTTTACTCACTCCTGTCACCACTCCCAACCTACTCCACCTCCATTTCTTTTCAGGAAATGGCAGGCCTCCTGTGGACATCAAAAAACATGGCATATCAAGTTTCAGTAAGACTAAGCACCTCCCCATGTATTAAGGCTGGGAAGACAACCCAGTATGAGGAGTAGGATTCAAAAACCAGCAACAGTCAGCAACATCTCTTAATCCCACTGTTAAGAATCACACAAGAAGACCAAGCTATACAACTGTAACGTATATGCAGGGTGCCTAGGTCAGTCCCATACAGGCTCCAGTATCAGAGTCAGTGATATTCCTGCTCTACTCTTGACAAGATATTGACTGACTCTGATATTCCAAACTGGGGTCACAGCCTTGGTTGGAATCACTGTGTAAATACCACTATGAACTAAATTTTGAATGGGTCTACATTTTTTTCCTGAAGAAAGGTCCCTGGTGGGGTAATATCTTTACAAATATCTCCAAATAATTACGAAGTCTTATTGCATAAGTAGACAACAAATTGAACGATGATTAATATAAAATAAAAATGACATCCCATCAAATTCTAGTTGAATTCCAGAAGAACTAAAATTCCAAAAGACATGCAATCTTTTCATTGATAACAGAAATACCTCAAAGCCTCGGTACCAGCTTTGCTGTTGCTAAAAATACTTATCTAGGAAAAGGTAATGATCAATTTATTATGGACCAGTTAGGGCTATAGATGAGGAACTTCTAAGTTAATGAATAAAAAATTGGTATTTCTTATTTAAAACTTAATTTCTCTTAACTATAAAAGAAAAGTATATTGCATTAAGATAACAAACAAAAATAAAAAAGGAGAGGAGAAAGTTTAAGAAGTAATACATTTAGACTGCTGTATTATGAACATAGATCAGCTTTTTCTAAAAATTTATAAATTCTCTATGAAATATACAGGCACAATTTATCCAAAGACAACACATTTCTGCAATTTTTAAAACATGGTACTCAAGTCTTTATGATTGTTTTGAAGATGTAAATGCCGTTATTAAGGTCTTATTAAGCTTTGAAAACACCTTCTCTCTAACCTCCACACACATACACCAACAGGCAAGCAAGGGCATAAACAAGTAGGTGATTCTCCATCTAAGGGAAAATGGCATGCTGCTGACAGGCAAATAAAATAATAATCTGGTTGGCATATCCAATTTCATTTCAAAGTTTCTGTTTTATTTAGATTTCTTTTCATGTAAACAGCTTATGAAGGAAAGCTTTTGTGGCTGTGAATTCGAAGATGCTTCCAAAATATAAATATTGTCATGTACACATGATCATCTTGCATTATTAACCCCATCTTCTGGAACTGTGAACGCCCCCAGAGAATCTAAGGGTCATAGCAAGCCCAGCTCAATGGGAAGAGCATGTGAGCCAGGTTAGTGTGCACATGTATGACTATGGACTGATTACATGAATACTTCAAACTCCTCACCTCACATTGTGAGCCCCACATGTAGTTTGACACTCATATTTTCTAACAGTTAAACTATCTTTTCCCAAAGTAGTTTACTCGTGATCATAAATAAAGTCCTAATGAAAAGCTTCCACAAGTAAAAATTTAAAGGCCCACTCATTACATTCTTGGAAGATTTATGGTATGCATATGCTAAACTTTGTTGCTGCTGAACACAAGCAAAGTCGGCACATGGCTCATTAAGAAAAACCAAATGCTATATATTGTTAGCATTTTTAATTGTAGATGGGATCGCAGACTTCACAGAATTGTCTATGTACAGAAGTTGTACACAATACAAGGTGAATTTATGCAGAAGCCCTGTTAATTAAATCTCCTAGGTCTTGGTCCACACCTGGGAAGGGGAATAATTACAAGTGGAAGGTATAGTTCACAAGCTGATTTGGAACTTAAACTTATTGCTTTATACTCATAGTGTGCATACCCAGTCATTGAGGAGCCATCTATAAGCAAGGAGCACTTCTGAAAAGCCCATACCATTTTCTATTCTGATAGACAGCAAATGTTCTCTCTCTCCCGAAGGCACAGGAAGGACACATGGAGTGCAACTTGGCTACAACATATGGTGCTGAAACAGCAAGCTGATAAGTCTTTAGCAGTACTTGACAGTGGTAAGAGATCAACTATTGTCACATAAATATTAAAAAGCTCCTCCAGTCCTCTGTTGGAATGAGATTGTGTTTAACCATGTAAATTCTTTCATGTTAGGAACAACTAAACTTGCCTAGCAACAGTGTATTACTTACTCCATCAGGTCAGGTTCAATTAAATGCTTGCTGCTGTTGTTGCTGCTTCCATTTAGAGAAAGCATGGTATTTCTTATATCTCATGGGGACCTCTATTCATCCTGTAGATGACAGGATTTGTTAGACATTACCAATATGAGTTATGCCTAGAAAACTCTAACCTGTGGAAGTCCTATAAAAAAGAAGATGAAGATGAGGAAGCAAAAAGACAAAAAACAAACAAACAAACAAACAAACAAAAACCACTGAATCCAGACCTAGACTCAGAAGTGCAATGTCATTTATTCTAAAAGTTCTTCTGTAGCATATTTTTAGCAATTCATCCACCAGTAGCCGTTGACTGAATACCAGCATGATAATAACTCTCTCCCCAAGGCTCTGTTTTCCCTAGGCTCCATCACTGGAAGAGTTTTAGAAAGTGGTAATATCTAGGAGGTTGAAAACTCCAAGATCCTTATACTTTTGTAATATTTTTATATCCTATATGTGGTCTGGAGAACTTGGGTGTAGAATTTATAGGTCAGATTATGGGTAACAGCTTGCTAAAATGGCAACATAGTCCCTGAAATGAGTGTGTATCTCCCCTGTGTGTGTTGGATTGTAACTCCTGAGTCCCAAGAATAACAACACTCATAGCTTAATATATCAAGTAATTTTTTTAAAGTATGCCCACTTGTCCAATATGTAACCAGAGTTTTTAGTGCAAAAGCTCCTATAGTCCTGGATGCTCTAACAGGATAAATTTGGCCATTCTTCCTGGCAAGTGATTGGGGGAAAGAAAGAAGATATTTATTCAATAGGTCCACAATGGGAAGAAAGTAACCTTAAATCCATACTGATATGGAAATTATATATAAATAGGAAAATAATTGGGGCCAGGGGCAAGAGATAATTGAGACTAACCTGGTCAAGATTTGGTCTACCCATAACAGTCTCAATTATGCTTCCCCAAGATGGTCTCAAAAAGTTATTACTTGAAGGACAATGTAGTTTCCAAGATACGATTCCTTCTATACCAGAGTATGACCTCACTTATGTATCATTACCCTCATGTGGGAGGTATTCAGTCCTTTGAAATTTTGCTCTGCCTGGAATCCTAGGGGACTGCAAGGTTAGGACAATGATATATCTGTGCCTTCATTCTTGAAGATGGAGAGTTCTTAGAAAGATACACTTTGGGTGATTAAAATACCAACCTGCACAGGTAAACTGGTGAACTGACCTTTAGAAACAAGATGAAGGTAGAATTCTAGGCTGTAAGCAGGTGTCCTCTTTAAACTGCTCTGGTTGTTTATCAAAGTCAGCTTCATAATATGACAGGAACCAATCTTAGTGAAAAATAAATATAATTACTCATCTGTGTAAGGAAGAGATTTTGTAAGCTACAAGGATCTTTGGATGCAAGGTCAAGAGAAAAAAACAACTTTGTCTATGAACCAACCAGAAATACCAAAGCGGTATGTTTCATGGTTATGAGGAGCTGCCCTGGAGCCAGCCTGTCTAGGTTCAAATTCAGAATCTGTCACTTATTTGAGCATATCACCTGGCCTTTTTGTGCCTTTGTTTCGCCATACAAAACTGGGAATAACAATAGTACACACAAAGTCACTTATAAAATTATTGGGGAAAATAATTGGATTATTTTTAATTTTAGTTCAATTTAATGTTTTTCAACTTTAGAATCTGTATTTATTACATTTTTTTCTTAGCCATAGAAAAACTTTCACTACCATGTAGACTCTCTATCCTTTTTTAATTGCTCTAAACAGACGTGTTCAAAGAGTGATGAAGGGAGATTTAGTGTTTGCCCAACTACCTAGTACTTAAAGGAAGGCTGAATATGAGTCCTTTGTAACAGCAAACCTTCATACTAGAGAGGTGGCTACAAATAAGGACCCAGCATTTTCAAAGGACCCACCTATTATTTTGTTCTGGGAGTTTCACAGGGAGCTCTCCCAAAGAACAGGTTCCCCCTGGGCTGGCATAATTTGGGAGTCACTAGTAGTGCTTTGACACCTGCCTCTGGTGTCTGACACTCCTCTGGGAAATAACTTACTTGCTAGGGCCAGACTGTTACCTATGACAAAATGCTTAGAAATAATGTCTGAGTAAAACCACCCTTGACACTTTTCAAGACAGCCTCAGGGAGGGGGGGACTGAAAACGAGTTTCTCTCCTTATTCCCACTACCTCACTCTTTTCCATAATGGGAAAAATGAAACCTGTCTTTCTTCAGATTCTCATCCCAGATGGTGTTTATTTCTTCTCCTTTTTTCTTCTCTCTCACCTCACTGAAGGGAAAATGGAAAAAAAAAGACACGGTTTCTACACAATTAAATAATGTTTAGTTCTGTGGTAAGGTCAAGAATTTGGGTAGAAGCAAGTAGTAGAGAAAGAGGAGTCGGTGAGGCCACCAGGACTGAGTAATGACTGCTGGACTGAATGTGACCTCCCTGGCCTTTCCACCCACATATGGTCACTTGTGGTCCCATATTTCATTCTTTATGAGTACAAGCCCTCAGAGGTCATGGTTGTAACTTTTAGTATAACTAGCTCCTAGCACAATCATGACAGTGATAACTCCTATTTGCTGAGTGTTCATAATAGGGCAGGTTTAAACCTGGTGTCTGCCTAACTTAACTCCTTCTATGATCACTGCCATCTTCTAGGGTATATAATCTGCTCGGGATCACATTTGAACAGATGCATACACTGAAACTCCGAGAAGCGAAGTGAACTGCATGCAGTAACGAGTAGAGGGATGTTCCAAAGCACACAGAGACAATCAAGTCTCACACTTGCTTGTTCAGCTATCATTAGGTCACATTTGAGTTCAAGTGCAAGCCCTCAGAAGTCAAAACCAGAGTCACACTTTTATTAATCACTAGCTCGTTATAAGTATCAAAACAAAGTCACAAAAACTATTTTGTTATCATACCTGGGAACATCAACACTGTTCTTTAGGGTTTCTTTCGTGGGTTAGAAATGGGGAGGAAGGATTGTAGGAGCCAGAGGCTTACAGGACACTATGAGAACACAGCCCACAGAATCAATTAAGCAGGCCTCATAGGAACTCACAGAGACTAATGACACAGACACAAACCATGTATGGGTCTGAGCTAGGTCCTCCCATATACCTTATGGTTGTACAGCTTGGTGTTCTTGTAGGACTCCCAACAGTGCAAGCGAGGGCTGTTTCTGACTCTTTTGCTTGATTTCGAGACCCTTTTACTCCTACTGCATTGCCTAGTCCAGCCTTGATATGTGGATTTGTGTCTAGTCTTATTGTAACTTGTTATGCTATGTTCAGTAGATGTCTCTAGAAGATCTGCCTCTTTTTTAAAGGGAAATGGTGAAGGAATGGATCTGGGGAGAAGGCAGAGGGTAAGGACTGGGAAGAGTGGAGGGAGTGCAGTTGGGGTATAATGCATGAGAGAAATAAAAATAGAAAGAGTACGTTAATTCTGGGTATTTTATGCTCTTGCTATGTACCTAACAACAGAGGTAAGTTCTGAGGTAAAGAACAGCCCTTCTCTGAGAATATTCTTAACTTTCTTCAACTAAAACTACAGAGAAACATAATAGAGAAGACTCGCAAAGCTTTTTTTTTTAATGGGAAGAATAAATTTAGTGCTCAGGAGAGTGAGGGGGAACTCAGCAGAATGATCTGGAGCAGACCACTGAGTTTCACAACTCAGCCTCTGCCAATCTCCTCCGTAAATACCCAGGCTATTCCAAGCTTGCTTCCTCTCTGGAGCAGATGCCACCAGTCTCAGAACATCATGAGAGTAGACGTGTAATGGGCAAAAGAGGCAGAAGACCATGTGGTAATTCCGTTGCACATTCAGCTAGCACTTTATAGTGTTCAAAGTACTATCACGTACATGATCTCATTTGCCCTACTTACATTGAGAGCCAAATTACGTCAGGAGTGGTCATCAGTAGTAACTCCATTTTTCATATCAGGGTCTTGGGACGCTACAAAATGAATGGATATGCTCTGCCTGATCCCACGGCTACAAAAGAATCAGGATTTGAATAAAGTCAGCTGACCAATGGCAATGTTTAAGAACAATGTATTCAAGTTTTTTTTTCTGCATACTAGAAGACATTTCATTTCCAATGAAGATGTTAAAGACTTATGTCTTATAATCTTCCTGAGAAGGCAAATACTCTACTATGTATAATAAGCACCTTTATGGGAGAGATATTAACCAGGTGAGTGAGTGCCCTTTAATCTCTAGCTCTGGTTCCTCTTCTTTCTCAAACTCCTATAAAACATAATTATAGAAGTTTCCCAGATGGTGTGGTTTTGCAAATTGCTGAACTTTTTAATAGTCACACTGTGTCTTACCTGGTTTGATGGTGTTCCACATATGAGTACTATTTTGTCAAATAAATTAAATTTTTATGTATTTTGACACTGTACCCAGCACTCTGATAGCTATACAAATCGCTGATGTCCTACTTTGTTTTCTGATGGGAGATGTGATTCTGTATATATGTTTCTCATACTGGTTAATAAAGCACTGTGGCCAATGAGATAACAAGATAGGCGGGGCTAGGAGACCAGGAGGAGGAGAGACATGCCACAACAGTTTTCTGCTGCTATGACAAAATACTGACCAAACCAATTTGGGGAAGGGAATGCTTTATTTAATCTATACTTCACATCACAGTCCACGAATGGAGCTCTGAGCAGTAACTGAAGCAAAAACCAAAGAGGAATGTTTCATACTGGCTTTTTCTCCATGGCGTTCTCACCTTAATTTTTTATACAACCAAGGACCACCTATCAAGTGGTGATATCACCCATAGTGGTCTGGGAACTCCAACACAAATCATTAATCAAGAAAATGGCCCACAGACATGCTCACAAGCCAATCTAATGGAGGTAATTCCTCAAACAAAGTTCTATCTCCCTCAAATGATTCCAATTTGTGGCAAATTGACAAAATCTAACTGATATTGTGTTTTCTGTAGTTGATATACATACATATGCTTAACAGGGAAGTTAGAGACTCTCAAATTATTAATAGTTGCTGAGTATACTATGTTCCAGACATTTAGCAAAAAGATTTATGTTCTCCATTTTGGTTAACCCTAATAATTTGATAAGCTTGGTACTGCAATTGTTCCTAAACAGAACAAAGCAAAACCTAAAGCATTTCTATTCAAATTTTAAAGAAAATATCAAAAACGCCCTATATTTATAAAAACCATGAAGGTTCCTAAGGAGCTTTTGTTTGGGTGCTACATGTGTGTTTCAATATTTAGCATATTAAAATTTAAAACAAAACTTTTAAAACCCATGAAGATATAAGCACGTATTCTATTAGTGATTGGTTTGATGATATTGTCACTCATCTTAGAGTCTAGGGAATAATTCCCTATACATTCATGAGAGACTGGAAGTGACGCTGGCAAATATCATTTTATTACTATTATGAAAAATGTATGTTCCTCATGGAATTCGTTGAGTCCACAGATCACAGTTCAAAAACTTACTGGTCACAGCTGAGAAAACAGATCAAATGCCTTGCAATCATAAGGGCCTGAGTTGAATCCCTGAGAACTCATGATTAAACAGGAAGCATTGTGGTGTAGTCTTGTAATCCCAGAACTATGTAGGCAGAGATAGGTGGATTGCTGAGGCTTGCCAACCCATACAGCTGTTGTGTGAAAGGCTTCTTGGGAAGACACGAAACTAATGTCTACTCACCCTACAAAGGGAGTCCACACAGCAAATGAAAGTGTGAATACCACTGAAGTCCAATTAGGTAAACCAATGTGTTTTATTGGGGTTACTTTCAGAAGCAGAAATGACTCAAACAGCTCTTATCATCAAAGTCTATCATTGGTGACAGTTCAGACAATATAGAAACATTGAGTGCACTGCACAACCTCCAGACACTCAACTGATTGGTGTAGTGAGATATTCACCTTGTCCGCACCTGTGGCATAGACCACGCCCATTGGGGGTGGAGATGGGTCGGATGTGACCTGGGGGAACTAAGGCTGAGGAGGGGGCTCTGAGAGCTCTCTTGCTTGCAGCACAGGGACAGGGGTATATCCGGAGGCATTCTTGGGACCAGGAACCTGCTGGTGTTCATCTGTCTATGTTGTAAGTTATTTCTCCCTGAATAAACATCTATTCAGCCTATTTGTTTCTCCTGATCCTTATTAAACATGAATAGATTGGAAATTGTCCTTTCCAGGTGGCTCAGTTGGTCTGAACATCTTCCGGGTAGCTCCACTTGCCTTTGCATCTTCTAGGAGGTATTCTGGTCTCTGGTACTTTCAGGCTGCTTGGCTGCTCCATACTTCTCCAAGGTTGCTTGGCTTGTATGAGAGTGCCTCTGTACTCTTGAGGAGGGAGGTACCTACTAAGTTTGTAAGTTTCAGGAAATCCCTGAAGTCCCTAAAACTGTTTTGAGTTGTTTACTTCCTGTCTTAATTGAGCCTCCCTGGAAGATGGAGTATTTTACCTCCTCCAAGAACATGCTGTGTTATCCTCAAAGATCCAGTTGTTTCTCTTTTCCTTTAAATCTTGTGTCTTAAGATACCTCCCTCTAAGAGGGGGAAGTTTTAAACTCAGAAGAAACTGCTACACAACATCACCATAGCCTAGTGGACAAGCTCCAAGCTAGTGAAAGGTCCTGTCTCAAAAACCAAGGTGGATAGCTCCAGAGAAACAACCACCTAGGTTGTCTTCTGGTCCCACAAGCACGTGCATATCTATATGCTTGCTCCTGTACAAACATGCACTCATATTATACACAAACACACACCCACACATAGACATGTGCAGACAAAAACATATCTATCTAGAGAGCTGAATGAATATTATTGTCACCCAAATGTGATCATATTTGAAGTACAGCATCAGTCTGAACCAGAAGCCCTGCTTTTTAACTGATACAGAAAAATATGACAGTTGAATATATTAAATTGGTGCCTGTAGATTAGTGCATGACTCAGTCTTCCTCCGAGAACCTTCTTTTTGCCATAGATGGTGATTGACACAGAAACCTATAATTTGTCAAGATTCAGAGAATAAGAGACTACAGAATTCTCATCTGTGAATGGAACGTCTATCATTACACCCCCTCTTCCCAAGATTAATAAATCATCCTGGAGGAGGGGTGGAAAGATTATAACAAGTAGAGGTCATGCATGACTAAAACAAAACTGTTTTCCAGACACAACAAGGCAGTTTCACATGTGAACTCACACAGATTGTGACAGCATGCACAAACACATATAAGCTCAAATCAGACAGAATGGCCATGTAGCGGGAAGTGGGCACCAAGTTCCACCCCTAGATGTGCTTTGGATAACTGATCACTGATGGGAAAGGGAAAGTCAGTTTTCTTTAAGGATATGTTTCTTGGTAGTCGATCACACTACAGTTATGGCCACAATCCCAAGAATGTACTAACATAGAAATTTGACCTCAATGGTTTTTTTTTAAGGCATAAAGTTCGTGGGTAGGCACAGAAGGCCTGACACTTTCTGAACATAAACAGGGGAAGAGTAGGTGAGGGGGTTGGGAGGAGAAACTGTAGTTGGGATGTAACATATATTAATTTAATTTACAAAAAAAATAAAATATTTGGTGGGTAGGAAAACATGTGTATCTTTAAGGAGTTGGTGGAGGGGAAATCAAAATAAATTTTATGTAACTCTTAATGCATTAACAAAATATTTTAAAGAGGTACCATCTCTCACACACATACACATACCCATACATATACTGGATTATTGCTTTTGTTCCTCTAGACTCCGAAAGAAAATAGAAGCTATGTTCTGTTGTGATTAATTCTCACAGTGAAGAATTAGGGTTAAAGGAGCCTGGTGGCATGTCAAATTCTTTGCCCACAAACAGTGACTGATTATCTAGGATATGTAGACTTCTGTTCTCAGTCTGCCCTGAGGATACAGCAAGAACAATGTCTGGTGTCTTACTAAATTTCTGTTCTGTATGGCCTTTACTTCCTTTCCCATGCAGTGCCAAAAAGCAGAAATTCTAGTGTTGACTGGATTTGTGACCTTGAACGAGAAACATCATGTGTCAGAGTATCAATTTCCTCACCTGTACAAAAGAGATAAGAATACAAATACCTAGCTGACAGATCTTGAGCCTTGGGAGGAGGGGATATCATAATAGATGTCCCATTTAGGGCTGGGCATTCCACAGTTTAGTGTGACTAGAAACATTTAATAATTCCATGTATGTATAATTGTTATCAAAGAAAAAAGTGTATATTTAATTAATTATGAAAGAGAATACAAGGGGAACAAATCCTACCATAAATACTAATAAATTGTTGATATTTACTAAATAGACATGGTGTGCCAATATTTTACATGTAATGCTTCATTTTATCTTCCAAACACTCTTTGAGGTTAGAATCATTTTTCCAATGACAAACCTGAAGCACAGAGACTGGGTAGAATATCAAAGATACCAGAGCTCATGAATGATAGCACAAGCTGGTTCACTCCAGAATCAGAGCTTTGAACCACAGAGCCCCCCCCCATTTAAAAAAGTTAAAAATTCTTCATCCAGAGGATGCAGAAAAAAAACTGTCTCTATTCAACTAAATTTAATGTGAGCATAAGAAAACAAAAGAGAGCCTTTATCATTCACAGTGCACCACGAGTCAAGTGGAGAAGAATTTCCTAGATCGGATAACCACCACAGTTGTCAGTAGGTGCCTGCATTCTAAGGCACAATATCTTCCGAAACATTGCTTATTTCTTTCAAAGCCTCATAACCTCACTCCCAGTCTCTGAACTAAATAAATGAGAATGCCTCACTTCTTTCCGTTCTTCTTCATTAACTAACATAATGGCCAATATGCTGAACCTTGCCACCACCTCACTGCCTCGGAGGCAACCTTGAGCAACC
Source organism: Cricetiscus sungorus (assembly GCA_030556225.1). Lineage (NCBI taxonomy): Eukaryota > Metazoa > Chordata > Mammalia > Rodentia > Cricetidae > Cricetiscus > Cricetiscus sungorus. The sequence continues at coordinate 39,535,715 of JANBXA010000726.1, forward strand.
CAGAGCCCCTTGTTGGTGATTTGCCAAGTAATTAGTGGCTGATGGGCCACTCATTTTCTTGTCACTTGGAAGTGTAATGCACAAGACACATATCGTTTTACCACTTTGCTACCTAAGCAGTCTGGGCGTTTGCTGGATTATTGCTTTGTGCCCAAGTTTATTCCTCTTCTAGAAACATTAGTGACATTTGCAAGGAAAGAACTGAGAAGGCCCAAAGGATCCCTTTATTGGCTGCCTCGGAGACATCAAATTGAGGAATAGAGTACAATAGAGAACATGGAAGGGAAGCAGTGGCCACTTGAAAGGAGTGTGAATCAAAACACAGGGCTACAAGTCTGCCTTTGGTGTCAGACAGCATAATTTGTATAGAAGCAGCTGCATGCAATTGCTCAGTCTGATCTGAAGCAAGGGAGTTAATAAAGCAATAGCTCACACTGATTGAATGTAACAGTTATGCCATGCATGGACTTTGCGTGTATTAATTGATTTAGCCCTCAAAACAGGACTATGACTATTTTCTTCTTTTTGTCTGTGAGGAAACTGAGGCAGAGCTATTAAGTGATTTTACTAGATCTTACTAGGGTTAAATAGAAATTGAATTGCAAAGGTGGGGTCTGGAATCAAGTATTAGTCCTCCACAGCAGTATTCAAGAGCCGTCTTTCTTGGCAGAAGAAATGATATAAGATATTATATTCTGTCATATGCTGGATCTCATCTGATATGTCATTTATTCAAGAAGTCATTATTAAGTACATAACCTGTGTCAGGAATTATATTGACATGACAAATCTTACAGGTAAGGCAAAAAGTCCCTGCCCTTGTGCAACTTCCAATCTAATGTGGGAGACAGACATTAATCCAATAAATAAATAAATAAATAAATAAATAAATAAATAAATAAATAAATAAATAAATAAGGTCACCAGTAAAAGTAAAACACTGCTGAGAAAGGTATCACTAGGAACTTCTTACTTATCTGAAAACAAATAATATGGGACTGTGACCTTGAAAGGCTGGAGCAGATGTCTTTGAAAGTCTTTCAATTGAATTGCAATCTCAAGAGGTGGGGGTGGGGGAGAGCATCACAGACAGAAGGAACAGCACATGAAAACTATTTTTTTCTCCCTTTCCTCCAAGTCTCTCTGACAGCTGCACTGGGCTTGTTCTCTAGCATCCGTTTGAGTTAGATGGTTCACTTTATCGTGGTGAGGCAAACATGACAAACCTAAAAATAATGGCTTCCTTTTTTAAAAGCATACTGATTGCATAAAAAGATTTAAAGCTCAGGGCTCACCATTTTATCTCGTTTTCTCTTAATGCCCAAAGATGAGCGGAGGCTGTTAACAAAGACTAATTGTTCGAATTGCAATTAAATTTCTCCCCTCTTATGAACTGGTTCTGAAAGTTCTTCTTGACAAAAGGAGAAGGGAGTCAGAGCTTTGAGTAGGCGAGGTGCTGAGAGAAGATGCAGAGGAAAGGAGGAAGCTCACAGAGGAGATGCTCAATGCTGGACTGTATCAAATCCCCTACCCCACCCCCATGCCTTGAACCACTCCCTGTAACCACTGTTAGTTACTCAAACCCTTCTTATTACTCCCACCTACCTGACCCATAAGCCCAAAAGACTGAGAAGTAGGCAGGGATATCTTATTAAGACTCAAAGTTTGGGCTGTTAGCCCCATGGAGGCTTTGATTCATACTGGCCTGTCATCCAAGAGAGATTAACACAGTATAGTGACAGAAAGACATATATCTCTTCATTATCCAACCACAGAACCCCAGAAGGATCCAGAACATTGGTTCTTTCACTAACCAAGAAGTCATGTACTGGCTTATTCATTTATTTATTTTAGCAACCAATAAAGACTTAATTTTCACTATGTTTATGTGTTGGTTTAAATGAAAATGGCCCTCATAGGCCCATAGGGAGTGGCACTATTAAGAGGTGTGGTCTTTCTGCAGTAGGTATGGTTTTATTGAAGGAAATTTGTCACTGGGGGTGGGCTCTGAGGTTTCAGAAGCTCAAGCTAGGCCAGTGTTTCAGTCACTTACCACTGCTTGTGGATTCAAATGTAGAACTCTCAGATCTTTCTCCAGTACAGTGTCTGCTCCACCATGCTTCCTACCATGATGACAATGGACATGTAAGCCAACCCCAATTAAATGCTTTCTTTATAAATATTGCCATGATCATTGTCTCTTCACGGCAACAGAAACCCTAAATAAGACAGCCTGCAATTCAGATATGAAGGAGTAAGACAGATAAATTTTAATAGAGTGTCAAGAACAGCAGCCCTATTCCAATATGGTGATTCTGAACACATATTCAGACCATTGCAGATGTTAATTATTTGGATGTGGTGATATATTACTTAAGATTTAATAAAGATTGCCTGCACCATCAAAAGGCAAAGCAGCCACACTAGTTAGCCATAGAAGCTGGGCAATGGTGTCACATTCCTTTAATACCAGGACTCAAGAAACAGAGGTATATGGATCTCTGTGTGAGTCCAAGGCCACCCAAATCTACACAAAACTGTATCAGAGAATTAGAGTTCACAGCCTTAATGTCAGTTCTAGAGAGGTATACAAAATACAGGAGCCTGTTGTCTCAGGCTGCATTCTGAGATTTAGTCTCCAGCCATGTTGACAAGAGGCAGCAGACTGGAATTTGCTTCTGAGGCTTGTTGGAGCCAGAATGGCCATTTTAGTCTAAAGCAGAAGTAAGAACTAGTGACTTGGCTGCTTTGTTTCTCTGATCTTCAGCTCAAAGCTTGAACCCCAGTATCAGTCTCTGGGTCTTTTATTTTTCATGTTACATTTGGAAACCTGGATAATTCTTTAATAAAGTCTTTTGAAAAATACCAATATCCATGTAAAGCATAAGCCATATGGGGCTTCAATAAAGATGTTAAGAAGGTATCAAATATCCTTTAAGGGTAACATTTAATTATTATTTTATTATTCTCTATAAATATATTTGTTTTTTAAAATTGTATTTCTAGTGCTGGAATTTGAGCTCAGAGCCTTGTGTATGATAGGCAGTTACACTTCTAATGAACCTACTCATTTGAATTAATTCAGTGAAAACCATACAAACAAAAATGCATGAAATAATAACTTTATAGTACTCAACAATCTTGATAATTTCTTCCATAAATAGTCTATTCTGGTATTTGTTTCATTTTTGAACTTGAGTTCCACAAAAGGTTTTGTCCTTTCTTCATGGTGAGCCTCTTAACCACATCTCAAACCACCTTTTTGCAAATCAATATATACAAAATATATAGATTTCTAATAAAACCATGTATGTACCAGTGGTTAAAATATCCCAACTCTGAAGGGACATTTATTCATCACTTCATAGGTGTCATGTTGCATGCATATATTTAAATTCAAAGGTTGTTATTATTCTTATTTTCTCTAGATGTCCAAAGATCAGTGAAAAAAATCTGTGAAGGTTCATTTTTTCTCTTTTACCTCCTGAATCAACAGTAGCACTGATTTATGAGTTAATAGTGATTCCACAGAGTACTTAATAACATAGATTACACCCTAATGAATGTGTTTCCTGTACATTAAAGTGACTACCATGCTGACTTTTTAGACTGTGATAATAACATAGGAACTTCCTTCTTGGTTACTGAGAAAATTTCTAAGGATTTGGTACCTTCTAAAATGGAAGAATTAAATAAATGTAGAATCTACTAATTGAGTCTACAAATTAATTCTAAACTGAGCAATATAAATTTATAACTTGATATGCTCAACATATGTTCACTATATTTATTTTAAAGAGAAAGCCCTTTTATTTAGTTATCTTTAACTATCTTTAAAATATTCAGGATCATTACAAAAATGAAGATGCTTGATTCTCTTCAAACATAGTTACTAATGTCAAGATTCCCATTTGGGTCTATGTATCTGAATAGGGAATTCTCAAGGAAAGAAACGAAAGTGTTCATCATCCTTAGCAATTAGGGAAACACAAATCAAAACAACACTGAGATTTTACCATATCTTAGTCAGAAAGGCAGAAATAAACAAAACAATCTACTACAAATGCTGGAGAGGATTTAGAGAAAGGAGACCCTCACCATTGCTGGGATTGCAACCTGTTATTGCCCCTATGGAAATCAGTATTAAGTATCTCCTAAAAGCTAAAAATTAATCTCCCACATCTCCCAGCTATGCCACTCCATGTCTTATACACAAAGGATTCAGCATCATATTCCACAGGTATTTTCTCAGCCATGTTCATTGTAGTTTTATTCAAAATTACTTAGGTAATAGAAACATCCTAAACGTCCTTAAGTCAATGGATGAGTAATGAAAATATGGCACATATGCACACAATGGAACACTACTCGGATGTGAAGAGAAGTGAAATCATGAAATTTGCAGGAAAATAGATGAAAGAATATAATATTATGCTGAATGATTTAATCCACCCAGACAGAGAAAGACAAATGTGACATGTTCTTTCTTATCTGTTAATCCTAGTTCTGAGTCTTTAGATGTGGTATATGACCTGCAGTAACAACAGGAACTAGGAAAATGAAAATGGAGAGTGGATTGGGGGAGAATGAGCTCTGGAAAAGGCCACAATAGGACACAGGTGCTATGAATGGTGAAATTGAAAAATTGGAAGAAAGAGTTTCTGATGGGAGATGTGATTCTGTATATATGTTTCTCATACTGTTAATAAAGCCCTGTGGCCAATAGAAAACTAGATAGGTGGGGCTAGGAGACTAGGAGGAGGAAGAGGAAGTAGTAGGTGGAGTCGACATGGAGCCCTGGAAGAAGCAGGAAGCCTGCCGCGCGGCTCCCGGATAAGACGACCACGTGGAAATACTTAGATAAGTAGAAATGGGTTAATAATTAAGGCAGAGCTAGCCCATTAACAATAATGGTAACTGGCCAACAGGATTGTATCAAATACAGAGTCTCTGAGTGTTATTTGGGGCTGGCGTGGCTGTGGGCCCAGACTGGCGAGCACCTACCGTAACAAGTTTCACCTGAGAAGAGAGGGAAAGGCCAGTATTTATTGAAAGGGAATAAAAATAATTGAAAAGATAAAATCAAGCATTAGTTTTGTTTACTTAAAATAAATATATGTTATATGAGCATATTGTATACATATGTAATTAATTTAAATAAAATTATACCAGATGCAGAGAGGGAGGATAAGACCAGGCTACAGAAAACCACAGAGACAGCTGACCTAAACAAGGAGGAGCTAATGCCCCCAGACTGATTGCTTGGAATCCAGCATGGGACTCACTCAGACCTCCTGAACATGGGTCTCAGCTAGAAGGCCTTGGCAGTCTAGGTGACCTCTGACAGTGGAACCAGGATGTATTCCTGGTGCACAAAAGGACTTTGGGAGCACATCCCCGTGGAGGGATACTCCCTAGCCTAGAGACAGGAGGTAGAGCCTAGTCTCTACTCCAAATGACTTGACAGATTTAGATGAACCCTCCTGGAAGGCACCACCCTCCCTGTGGAATAGGGGAAGGGATGGGATGGGAGGGTGGTCAGGGGGCATGGGAGGGAGGGAGAAAGGGACGGAGGGACGGAGAGGGAACTAGGATCAATATGTAATAATATTTTAGTAAAAAACAAACTTAAAATAAAAAAGAAATCATACCACTTGGGGTAATAATGCTCTCACCAAGAAACTACCAAAATCCCCAGTATCAAGCATGGGAAATCTCTCTTAGAGTCATTTGTTAAGGGAGTCCATAAGACTCCAAAAGTGACATAAGCTATTTTCCTTGTTCTTGGTTGCCTCCTAGAACCTGTGTGTGTCTCTCTCATATATGTATGTATGTATTATGTGTGTATGTATATGTATATATATGTATATATATATGTGTGTGTCTGTATATATGACATAATATATATACATACTTTTAATTGCAGCATATGGAGACCATTACAGAAAATCACAACTGGAAAAAATACAGGGACAAACTAACTATGATATGCCCAGCACCAATATGATCCCTACACCTAAGACTCAGAGAACATCATGAAAAAGGGAGCAGAAAGATTGTAAGAGTTTAAGGACAAGAACATCTGCTACAAAATAGTGTCTTCTATATACGGTGTTACACCCATGAACACTTAATATGATTGCCTAAACAAGAACTGGACAATAACCACAGTAGATAAGTTGGCAGTAAGGATGGAAGAAATATCACAAGCTCCTAGAAAAGAGAAGTAAAAAAAAAATTCAGTTCTCTAGGGATGAGCTCTAAATCCCAAGTGATCAACCCTAAACACACACACACACACACACACACACACACACACACACACACACACACACACACGAAAAACTAAATGGACTAAAAATATTATGTTTATATATTAACATATTTAAAATAAAAATTGAAGAAGAAACTATGAAGTTGATAAATACTTGGGGGAAGAAACATGGGAGGAGTTAGAGGGGGAGAGTGTGAGTGGAAATGATGTAAAACAGTACTCATGTTATGAAATTTTCAAAAAAAATAAATGTTTAAAAAAGATTCCCATTTTGCATTTTATTTTCTTGCTCCTGAAACTGGGTCAAATCTGTATGCATCTCACATCCCTACATATGTTTTATCCCTTTTTTGAAAACAAGCCCTGGGCCCTGTTGTGTGTTGATAGGTAAAAGAAAAATCTTAACATACAGATGCTTGTACTTAGCATCTGCCAGTTACCCCATGATTAATGAGTCCAATGTTGCCTAGCAATGTCCAAACATCATACAGCTTGGCTAATGTTTTGATCAGACCTCAACAGCATGTTTAAGAGACTCTCTTTTGGACAGCTAGAGGGTAGGAAATAATCACATCGAACGTAGAGTCCAAGTTCTTGCAACTTGTAGTTTAAAAAAAGTCTTTCTGAATATTGATTCCCTTTGCTAATAAGCTCAGAAGTTCAAAGTAAGGACCGGAGGCTATGGCTCCCCTTTACCTCCTTCAGACAAACTGCACTCCTCCTCCTTCTAAATGGACAAGATTATGAAACAGAATTTTTTAAAGCTATGTTACCCCCTTGACCTCTTTTCAAGAGGCTCTGCTCTGTTATTAACTTTAACTTAAATTCCCTCTGCCAGAACCAAGTCTTCAGATAAATTAAACTCAGATCATCCTTACCACTTCAACCTAGAAGTATTTTTAAATGATACAATAAAGATAATTTTGCCTCCTAGGGCAATGCTTTTCTAATTTATACCCAGGTAAGTGTACATCACTCCCAAAGAGTAGCAGACAACTGTAAAAATGAATTTCTGAGTCTGCAGAGGCTCAGGTACTGATAAAAATAAAGAACTGAAGTGTTCCCCTATCTTTTGGTCATTATTGGAAAAAAATCTGCACCAAATGCCAGAGAGTTGGAGGATGCAACCTTGTCACATAGTGCATATACAAAACTGTATGTCATATGATCAGTGAAAGAATGACTGCCTGTTTTATGTTTAATCACACAGAAACACAACCTACATTTCCTCCCTATCTTCACCACCCAAATGCCCTGCAAGCTTCTTCTCATGGTGAGTATTCTTCAGAAAAAAAGACTGGGCCTTTTGTCTCTAGCTCATGAATGAGGATAACAATGCATCTAGAAACCCTTGATTAAACTAAATGTTTTAAAAGATGCTGTAAGGTTGAAAATGAAGGAGGATATTGGGGAGTTATAAAAAGGGAAGTTCCAATAGCGGCAAAGAAAGAAGCAAAGCATCAGTGGCAGGAAATGTAGGCTACTCTTTCAGCCAAGGAAAGTATGGAAAGACAGGAGGGTAGGTTCAGGGGGAGAGCTGTGTCTAGTTCATTTGTACTAGTTTATTATTGGGACTCCTTTAAAACCAAGTCTGAAAACTGATCAAAGAAAAAGAAAACAAGGAAGCAGAGAAAAGAAAATCTGAAATTAAGAAAATGCCCCAAAGAATACTTGTAGCTTATTCTTGTCTGCAAAGTTAAAAATGAAGCTGGACTTCTATTTGAAAGGATACACAGTGAGGGAAAATAAGTTTCAACATATAAACATGTGGAGAAAGGGTGTGTGTAGGGGTAGAGATGCATTAAAAATACAAAGAAGGGACTCCAAAGGGAGACAAATGTTATGCTATAACTTTACCACTATGTTGAAACATTTCTGGCCTACCTGAAGGCCATGTGTTTGTCAAGATAGTTATGAATGCAGCCTAAGATATTTGTAGATGACAATATCATACTGAAATGTCAAAAGGTTAGCTATCATTGGTAGATGGCAAGGTTGCATATTTGCTTCAAACAATATCCATTACCGATGTACCCAAACTATCAACTATTGGAGTCACTCATATGAGTAATGGTTATGTTTTACAGACATGTAGAAATGATATACATCATACAACAATTCTAGGCTAGGCGATAACATCCAGAAAACACTGGAAGTGATCTCTAAATCACAACATCTTATTGTCACCTACTGAGCACGGGGTCTTGAGGAAATGAAACATATATTTGGGAGGTCGCAGGATACAGAGTACTGCTATCATTTAGTAGTACAACATGAGAAATCCAGGTCTCTGACTCTGTGAGAAGTCCTTATTTTAAAGAAAGTTCTTTAGGAAGAAGCCCTCCAGAATCCAGTCCAATGATCTTCTAATTTTGTCAGGATCCAATTTGAGGCTCTTTTGAAGATTATTTTTATGAGAGGACATGAAAAAGAATGTCTTGCTATCCCTAACACATTCCAAGTTGCTGTGTTAACATAATCAAAGCAACACTGATCACTTCCATAATGAAAAAGCCATTGATTAAAAATTCTTAATCCAAAAACTACCTCAATGAAAGTACATGCTAAAAAATTATTTAGGAGTCCAGAGGAGGTCTCTGATTAAGATATTTCATGTTAATATAAGATGGATATGTGTTAGGGTGCAAATATTCCTGGAATGGAAAATGAACTTTCCTAAACCTATATTTTGATTTTAATGACTGAGGACAAAGCCTACTATTAGGGGAGCAAGATTTTCTTCCTACAAAATGAAAACATTTTCCTTGTTTTTGTAATTATAGAAATAGCACGTATTCTTTGTAAACACTGAAAGGATATAAATTTATAGAAAATAAACATTACAGGTACCTTATAATAATGTTGCAATGTAGATAAAATGTTGTGTATATCCTTACTATATTGTACTATGCTGTACTATAATACACTTTATTATATTGCAGCTTACATCACCATTTCATTCACAGAAGTTTGCACTTTTTTCCATTCAGTGATATTCTCTGACAGCTAATAAGTACATTTCTAATCAATAAACAATAAATTCATGCAATTAGTTCAACATATTTAAAGGACAATATGTAATCTAAAGTGATCTATATTACTAGAATTATCCAGGATACTGGCACAAGCAAATGCCAAAGTTTTCAAGTATTCTAAACGTGTGTGTGTGTGTGTGTGTGTGTGTGTGTGTGTGTGTGTGTGTGGTAACTGCATCAGTTACTTTTCTGTTGCTGTGATAAAACACCTTAAACAAAATAATTTATAGAAGAGAGATTGTATTTGGAGGGACAAAAGTCAGTCATGCCTGAAAAGTGGCAGGCATGGCATCTGCAGCAGCAAGCAGAGAGTGCACATCTTGAACCACAGGCAGGGAGCAGATGAAGCAAACTAGAATGGATATGAATCTCCAAACTCTTAAATCCAGCCTCCAGTGACATAACTCCTCCAGCAAGGTTACACCTGTTAAGCCTATTCAAACAGGCCCAACAGCTGGGATCAAGTTTTCAAATGCCTAAGATTTGGGGTACTTTTATCATCATACAAACCACCACAGAAACCATGTCACCAATTCCTCTACTAGTTATATAGCTAGACAAACTCTTATATATGCAATGGAGAAAATAAGTTAAAATGTCTAAAGTGCCTGTGCCCTGCTTGGAGCATCCTGAGGACTAAGGACTGTTTGCAGGGGAGTCCACCCTAGCAGAAGTCCCACCTGGAGGCTGCCAGCGTCCTGGTCCCAACTTCAACCACAGGAGGGGGCAAGGATGAGCCTGTTTCTTGCCTGCCTTCCAGTGCCCAGCTCAGAGCATCCTGAGAACTCAGGACTGCAGCAGAGGATCCTGCCCTAGTGGACATGCACAGCTGGAAGCTGCCAGCATCATGGTTCCACCTCCAAACACAAGAGAAGTTCCACCAACACCCACTGGAGTAGGAATACCATCGGAGTGTTAGAACTTCTTGCACCCACCAGAAGAGAACCTTGATCCAGTATCCACCAGAAAAGGGAGAGACCCTACCAGTATGCACTGGAAGAAGAGATGAGTAGATGACAGTATCAGATTCTAGGGACTCCACACCAACAAGACTTGAACATCTCAACACAGATGAAGCAGAAGAGATCAACCCTGAAAACAACTTTATGACAATGATAGATGAAGTCAAAGAGGTAATGAAATGACCCCTTAGAAGAATGGAAGAAAACATTCAAGAAATGGAGGAAAAGACAAACCAAAAATTACAAGAAACATTTCAAACAATGCAAGGTGTGAACGCTGAAATAGATACAATTTTAAAAAAGAGGTCTGAAGGAATGCTGGAAATAGAAAAGTTAGGCAAATAATCAGGAACTACAAATGCAAGATAACCAACCAAATACAAGAGATGGGCAAGATAATGTCAGGTATTGAAGATACACTAGCAGAAATAGATTCATCAACCAAAGAAAATCTTAAGCCCAACAAATCCCTAACACAAAATATCCAGGAAATATGGGACACCATGAAAAGGCCAAAGCTAAGAATAATAGGTAAAAAAGAAGGTGAAGAAACCAAACTCAAAGGTGCAGAAAATATATTCAACAAATCATAGAAGAAAACTTTCCCAACCTAAAGAAAAACATGCCAATGAAAGTACAAAAAGCTTACAGAACACCAAATAGAGTAGAGCACAAAACAAAGTCTCCTCACCACATAATTATCAAAACAACAAACATACATAATAAAGAAAGAATATTAAGAGCAGCAAAGGAAAAAGGCCAAGTATCATATAAAGGTAAACCTATTAGAATTACACCTGACTTCTCCATGAAAACTCTGAAGACGAGAAGATCCTGGATACATAACACTAAGAGATCACGGATGCCACCCCAGACTACTATAACTAGCAAAGCTTTCAATCACTATTGATGGAGAAACAAAGATATTCCATGACAAAGCCAGATTTAAACAATAAACATTAACTAATCCAGCCCTAAAAAAAGTTATGGAAGGAAAACTCCAACCCAAGGCAATAGATAATCCCACTTTACCAACAGCCAAAAGAAAAATGGTGAGAAATCCACACACAACCAACAACAAAAACAAATCTAAAACAAAGAAGAATTAACAATCAATGGTCATTAATATCCCTCAGTATTAATGGTCTTAAATCACCTATAAAAAAACACAGGCTAAAAGAATGGATATGAAGAATATGTCTTTCTGCTACATACAAAAAACACACCTCAACTTCAAAGACAGACTTCACGTCAGAGTTAAGGATTAGGAAAAGACTTTCCAATCAAATGGACGCAAGAAACAAGTGGGTGTAGCAATACTTATACCTAACAAATTAGACTTTAAACTAAAGTCAATCAAAAGAGATGTAAAACGTAATTTGTTATTCATCACAGGAGAAATCCATCAAGATGAAGTCTCAATTCAGAACAGCTATACCCCAAAAACAAAGGCACCCACATTTGTAAAAGAAACATTACAAAAACTCAAATCTCAAATAAAACCTCTCAAACTTAGAGTGGGAGATTTCAACACCCACTCTCAACACTACACAGGTCCACCAGACAGAAGCTTAACAAAGAAACAAAGGAGCTAACAGAAGTTATGACCCAATTGGGTTTAAAAGAGATTTATAAAACATTCCATCCAAAAACAAAAGAATATACCTTCTTCTCAGCACCACATGAAACATACTCTAAAATCGACCACATACTCTGCAATATAGTAAACCTCAATAGGTACAAAAAATTGGAATAACCCCCTGTATCTTTTTTCTTTTATTATTTAAATTTGAAATAAGGTTGTTTTATGTCTTAATCCAAGTTCGCTCATCCTTCCATTCTCCCCTATGACCACTACCAATCTTATCAGACATGCTTTAAAGTTAGAATTGAACAACACAAATTGCAGAAATCCTACAAACTCAAGGAAATTGAACAACGCACAATTGCACCATTCTTGTATCAAGGGAGAAATAAAGAAAGAAATTTAAAACTTTCTAGAATACAATGAGAATGAAGACACAACATACCCAAACTTATGGAACACTTTGAAAGCAGTGCTAAGAGAAAAGTTCATAGCCCTAAGTGCCCACATGAAGAAACTGGAGAATAGTCATACTAGAGAATTAACAGCACAATGAAAGCCCTGGAACAAAAAGAAGCAAACTCACAATGGAGGAGTTTACGCCAAGAAATAATCAATTTGAAGTCTGAAATCAACAACGTAGAAACTAGAAAAACAATACAAAGAATCAATGTAACAAAGGATTGGTTCTTCCAGAAAATCAACAAGATAGACAAACCTTTATCTAAACTAACCAAAAGACAGAGAAAAAACATGCAAATTTTAAAAAGTCAGAAAGGAAACAGACACAGAGGAAATGCAGAGAATCTTCAGGTCATACTTTGAAAACCTGTACTCCACAAAATTCAAAAATTTAATGGAAATGTACATTTTTTGTATAGATATCTCTTACCAAAATTAAATCAAGACCAAATAAGCAATTTAAATAGACACAATTAAGAAAGAAAACTACATAAACATTGATGCAAAAATACTCAATAAAATACTGGCAAATCAAATTTAAATAGACCTATAACCCCTAATAAAATTAAAGCAGTAATCAAAAGTCTCCCAACCAAAAAAAAAAAAAAGCCCAGAGCCAGATAGTTTCAGTGCAGAATTCTACCAGAAATTCAAAGAACAGCTAATTCCAATGTTCTTCAAAGTGTTCTATATAAGAGAAGCATAAGGGTCATTGCCTAACTCTGTTTTTCAAGGCTAAAATTAGACTGGTACCTAAGCCACACAAAGACACAATTAAGAAAGAAAACTACATAAACATTGATGCAAAAATACTCAATAAAATACTGGCAAATCAAATTCAAGAACACATCAGAGAAATCATCCACCATAACCAAGTAGGCTTCATCCAAGGCATGCAGGGATGGTTCAACATATGAAATTCCATCAATGCAATCCACCGTATAAACAAACTGAAAAAGGAAAACCAAATGATCATCTCACTAGATGATAAAAAAATCCTTTGACAAAATCCAACAACTCTTTATGATAACGGAGAAATCAGTGATAGCAGGAACATACCTAAATATAATAAAAGTAATATACAGTAAACCAACAGCCAACATCAAACTAAATAGAAGAGACTCAATGTGATTCGTCTAAAATCAGGCACAAGACAAGGCTGCCCTTTCTCTCCATATCTCTTCTTGAAGTACTAGCTAGAGCAATTAGACAACAAAATGAGATCAAGGAGATACAAATTGGAAAGGAAGAAGTCAAACTTTCACTATTTGCAGATGATATGATAGTTTACAAAAGTGACCTGAAAAACTCTACTAGGGAACTCCTACATCTGAAAAACATCTTCAGCAAAGTGGCAGGATACAAGACGGACTCAAAAAAATCAATAGCCCTACTATATACAGACAATAAAGGGACTGAGAAAGATATCAGGAGGATGGGAGGGTGAGGGAACTGGGATTGACATGTAAAACAACCTTGTTTCAAATTTAAGTAAAAAAAAAAAAAAAAAAAAAAGGAAAAAAAAAACAGTTGAATGTGATAAGCCCAGGGCCAGTAATACAGAGACCTGAAGTTCTGTTAGGATGGAAAAATTCAGCCTAATTCCCCAGAAAACCCAGGAAGCTGGGAGTCTTAAATCCCAAGCTGATGGTCACCTACTTTAATGTTTACGGTAGTGAATGAACACCCAGAAGCCTGTGCGAAAACAGACTTCCTGGGCTAAGGGCAGGGTTGGATACTTTAAAGTAATTGGTCCTCACTGGATGCTACAAGGTGATTGGTTCACAATGCGCGGGCTTTGCTGTAACCCTATAAAAGCTGTCTCAATTCTGTGCTAGAGGTCGTCCTCAGCCCTCTACCCTGCATGGTGTATGGCTGATGGCCCCAGTATACTGGAATATAAAGAAACTTATGCATTTGCATCAAGACCGCTTCTCGTGAGTGATTTGGGGGGCCGCCTTTCCTGAGTGGGAGCGAGGGACCACGCTCTCGTGGGTCTTACAGCTCACTGCCAGTAATCTACTTGGTAAGTTACAGACCAGTGAGAAGCCCTTTCTCACAAGAGGCAGAAGGCACCTGAAGAATGACCCCTGAGATTATCTTGTGGCCTCTACATATATGTATATAGGCATGCACATACACAAACACACACAAGTATAGCCACATGCAAAATGTGGAATGGGGTGGTGGGGTGAGAGAGGAGGGTGGTCAGGGTGCATGTGAGCGGGGAGTGAGGGTAAGACAGGGAGGGAGAGAGGGAGTTAACTGGGATTGATATATAAAATGAGATTGTTTCTAATTTAAATTTTAAAAAGAATACGTGATTAGAGGAAATTAAAGATTGAAAATAATTCATCTGAATTTCAGTTGCTGTCTGGAGGTAGGAAAAAGAGGCACTCACAGGCTAACAAAGCTATCTGAAGTGCTCAATTTCCCTAAGTCGGGACTGAAGTAATCACTGTATTTTACTTTCTATTCTTTATTGTACATGAATGTTACATGTGTACCTATCATGAACTATATAGCCAAAGAACAAAACAGAGTTCTTAAAGAAGCAGTGAATTGTTTATTACTCAAAAAAGTAGCCTTAATGCTATGTATTATGAAAATTTGGATTATTTGCTATAAATGGTATCACATGATTAGAATCCCAATATTGAGGAAACAGAAAAGGAGAATCCCTACAACTTCCAGGACATCCTGGATTACATATAGAACTCCAGGCCAGCCAGGATTACATAGCAAGACCCAGCCTCCAAAGGCAAAAAAAAAAAAAAACCTTATTTTCCTACTTTAGGTTGGCATAGAGATCTATGTATACCTGGGCTGCTGTGGGATACTAATGCCACCTTCAAATGTTGACTGGCATGAATTAAATATTATTTGTCCAACCTTATATTAGAATTTATACCAAGATACGAATCTACAATAACCTTTTGTAAGTTTATCTGAATGTGTATGTGTGTTTTTTAAACAAGTGAATCTATTAAAACTTATTTTAAGTATACATATGTGTTGTGAGTGTGTATGAGGGAGGGAAGGTGAGAGAAAAACTCTGTGTGTGTGTGTGTGTGTGTGTGTGTGTGTGTGTGTGTGTGTGTGTGTGTGTTTAGGTGTCCATTGAACCCATCAGTACTGGATCCTTCTGAAGCTGGAGTTATGGCAATTGTGAACACCAGACATGTGTTCTGGGAACTGAACTTGGGACCTCTGAAGGAACAGAAAACATTCTTAAATGCTAAGCCTCTCTTTAGCCCCAAAGTGAAACTTTTCACTGATTTGTTTAATTGTTGTTCTTTTCTGGATTTTCTTTCTTTTTTGTTGTTTCCTTGCTTTGGTGACAGAATATTTCTGACCTCAAATTTATGATCCTTCTGCCTCTGCCTCAGCCTCCCAAGTCCTAGAATTATAGGCAAATGTTATATTGTTTTCTTTATAAACATGCATCAGGAACATTTTTGAAAGCATGAAAATGTAAGTAGAATAGTATAATGAACCCCATACAAAGCTATTTCTTAAGATGCATAACAAAATATCACATTTGATTCACTTATCCCTTTTTTCTTTATTTTTACAGTACTTTAAAAACCAATCCATATATATCAGTAAACCCCTCCATGCTATGGACCTATAAATCATGTAGACATTTTTATTATACATCTCCAATGACACCATGCAAAATAACATGGACAAATCACTGCTGTCACCTAAAATCCAGTGCATATCCACATATCCAAGATTTATTCAAAATGTAATAATTATTTTTTTGTTTTAAAGTAAAATGTAACTACATACTTCTCTCTCCCCTTTTTTCACTCTAGCCCCTCCTATCCACCATCTCCAAAACTCATGATGTCTTTCTCCTTAATTGATCATATTACAGACATACAAATGCATAAACATATAAATACAACCTACTGAGTACATTTAGTCTTGCTTATAGATACATACTTTCAGGGTTGAGCACCTTTTAGGGGAACTTTATTTTCCATGAAATTGTCATTTTGGTTTCATTGGTGTTTCTATTGCTGTTGTGGTGGTTGTAACTGCTTTGCTTTGATTGTTGTGCTGGAAATTCCATGCATGCTACAGCTGCATTAAACCACAGGGCAGCACTGAGGGTTAGCATGACATTTATTTTTAAATTATCATTTTATGTTCATTGGTCTGGACCATTCCACTGACACCAGCACTAGTCTTTTCCCTGTCTAAATGTAGAGAGATTTGTTCCTAAACCTACTAAGTCCTTCACTTAATGTCTGTCAAGATAAACACCTGTTTGCCAGTTGCCTCTCTGAAGCACAAGCCAGAGCAATCCACTCCCCCAGAAAAGGCCCACGACAAGATGCCTTGGCTAGCATACTTATCTTACTTGCTACTAGCCTGGTTGCTATGTTGCTTTATCACCCCCAAAAGCCGCTCTATAGTTGGTTGGAAAAGCTGTACCATGAGCAGGAAAATGGCTGTTTTAAAATCTACAGGTCACAGCTATGAACACCAGGAAATGACATGTAGATAAGTTTCATTGTCTCATCAATGGCAAGAATTTTTTACAGTAATCGTTGTTGATGCAAGCAACATTATGTTAGGAAGAGACACTGACTTGCTTCATATGTGGTAGAAAGGTCTACATGATCCAGGTGGAAAATCATTACCAATCTCTTAAGTTCAAAGCCTATGACCTAGCAATTCCACTTAATATTGGCTTTAGAGAAGCACTCATATGTCTCCTCAAGGAATGTGTGCAAGGAGTTTTCATTGCTCTATGACTCATAACAATCCAACTAAAATTAGAAGTAAATTATTCATCAATAGAAGTGCAGGGTGTCCAAGCTATACAGCACAAGGAATCAGTGTAAAAGAATTAAACAAATTAGAAATTTAAACTTACTAAGATCTCCAATGTATGTGTGCTGTTAAATCCCCCAAAAAAGTTGCAGAATAGTAGCCATTATTCTCATTTGTGGGAACACACATAGATCTAAAAATCTTTCTTAACCATTTAGAGAAATCTGTCTGGGATTATAACTAGGAAATTGTAAATTGAAAATATGTCTCAAAAGAAGACTTAGATGAGGGCAGAGGTCAATACTATTTGCATCACTTAAAATTTTATAAGAACAACATGATCATATGCCATGTATGCAATTTATAGTAAAGAAAACTTAGAAAACAAAATTTTATTTGTATTTCCACTGCTCAAGGTGAAGTTGCAAGTACACTAAGACAAGCTTTTCTATATTTTTTTTTGTGAGTAGATTCTGTGGCAGATACCATGAGCAATGGGCCCTGTCCTCTAAGAACCTCTCTTCCAGTTGAGGCAGAGTATGGATCTATGAACATATTCTGTAAAAGTAGATAAGCTTCTACAGTTGTTGAGAGGGTAAGGTTGGTTGTACTATACACTGGTGAGAACAACAAAGGTGTCAGGGTACAGGTAGTTGCTGAGTAAGACTGTAGAGGCAAGACAACTGGGTGAGAGAGAGCGTCTTGTTGAGACACAGAAGCAGGATATCCCAAGCACTTCTCATATTCCCTACATGTTCCACGGGCAGCTCTGATCACTGATAGACTCTTCTTTCTGGGCTCATTACCAATGAAAACCTACCCATGCTACAGCTCATCTAAAACTGTGAAGGATCCAAGAATTATTTCAATTTGGCTTTGAAATGTGTTGTATAATTTTTTTTCTTTTTTCCCCCTCTAGCAGATTTAAGTTCCCTAATTATCTTCTGCTCATCAGATGCTAAAATGAGTTTCCCATTTCTAGGCCCACGTTGTCAAAACTGTCTCTGTCTGATTCCTCTCATCATTTTTCATTCTGTACCTTCTCTTACAATCACCCTTACCCATCTCAGATCTCAGTTGGATCAGGGTGCCAAAGACTCCCATTCTCTGAGGTAGGTGAGTAAATTGGAAGTAATGAGTGAGTCTCTAAACAGACCTTAATGATACTTTATATTTATTCAAAGACTACATTTTTAGGCTATGATGAACATAGCCCCTTAAAGCTCCCTGATAATTAATAGTGAGAGTTTCAGCCAATGGCTCCAAGATTGGAGCAGAAGCTATGCGGAGTCCTTGATTCATCCTACCAGTGTAGGTCTCTATGCTGCACCAGCTCTGCCTGGGCAAAAACAACTTCCAGGGAACAGATTAGGTAAGATTCTCTGGGCCCTGGGTTCCTACCATGTCACTTCCCTTGAATCCTGGAACACTCCAGAGGAATCTAAAAACCTGGACTCTCAGCAGGTTTCTGGGCCATTTGGCTTCATATTTAATAAATTTTTGGCCTTGTTTGTAAGCAAGGTTTGTCCCATAATTACCTTCAGCACTATGTGAGGTGCCTTTATCATCCCAGCTAACCCAGTACCCAGAATAGTTTCTGTCAAGAATCCAACAGAGACTCTTAGGTTTCGTCCTTCTCTCTGCCAATTTAATGAAATACCAATAGTTCTAATGGAAAATAATGAAGAACATACTTTGTGATCCCTTCTAGAGGAGTCCCTGCAATTTTCAGATGAATCAGGTTCTTCTTTCTCAAACTGAGGACTCTGAGGCATAGCTTCATCACAACCAAGCAGAGGTTATGCTATACTATTTCTACTGCTTCTAGCCAAGTTCTTTGGGTAATAAATAAATGGATGTTTGTATGCATAAGCAGTCAAATTTAATGGACCTCTTCATCAAAAGAAAGGGAGGAGAGATAAGACAAATCCAAATGGACTTTACATGTGGTAGAGGAAGTTTTCAATGAAAGATTCAATGTTTGTAGAGTACTTAGTAAGTATAACAGCAGTTTTCTCAACAGCCCCATAAGTCAGGTACCATGATGGTTATGACATATGTTAAGTGTAAAAGTTTAAAATTGTTCAATAATGTGGTGATATATTGTTTATGATCTAATAAATCTTGCCTGGAGATCAGAATGCAAAGCTAGCCACAGCCATAGAAGCTAGGCAGTGGTGGCACACAACTTTAATCCCAGGATTCAGGAGACAGAGGCAGATGGATCTCTGTGAGTTCAAGGCCACCATGGGCTTCATAATAGTGAATCAGTCTAAAAGAGAAACAGAACTCACACTTTTGATTCCAGCAGTAGAGAGAATATAAGGAGCTCAGTGCAGTCTCAGGCAGAAGTCTGAAATTTGGTGAGGAGCAGTGCAGTCTGGAGACCCCCACTTTGGTCTGAGCAATGGTAGAACTGAGAACTCTCTGGTGGATTGGCGGCCTTGCATCTCTGATCTTCAGTCAAGCTTTATTAGATCACAAACAATATATCAACACACAGTAACCTGCCATGGTTCACACAGCAACTTTGTGGAAAATTCAAATCTAGAGAAGCTGGCACTAGTCCCAGTAGCCTTAGCTCCTTTGCTGTGCTGCTGTGCCAGGAAAATTCTAGGCCAGCAGGGGAATCTGCAGGATGTTTTGGTATAGGAACAGCTGAGTTATAAGGATTTTTCCATCAGGTGAGACCTGCATTCCCCAGGGTATGGGAGAGCAGCAGGTAGGGCAATGTGTAGAAGCAGTAAGAAGAATGCTGAGAATACAATGCCCTTGGGATCCCGATGGCCTCCAGTGTCTAGAAGGACAGAAAAGCACAGACAAGGGTACAACTCCATCAAGCTGGGCATTACACGTGGTAGAATTCCATCAGAAAGCTAACCACAAGGGCAAATTATTGCTGAGCTCCATGTTGTGAGTCAAAGATTCCCAATATTTCCCCTTCCTGCATAAACACATAGGATAGCACTCGACCTATATGTATATGCAGATCATAGTATATGCTGTGAGGCCAGGAATCTAAGTAGAAAGAATGTCTTCTTTCAGAGAAATTGTATATAAAGCATTAACATTATAAAGATATTAATCTTTTGGTAGAAGACACTGAGAAGAAAAACTAAAATTTCTTAGACTTTAAATTTTTCTTTATTATATCATGTCTGAATCTCTCTCTCTCTCTCTATCTCACTCTCTCCCTCCCTCCCCCTCCCTCTTCTCCCTCTCTCTCTGAAACAACATCCACTATGTTTCTCAGGCCAATCTTGAGTTCTTGATACTTTAGCCTCACCCAACTAAGAGCTTTGGGTCACAGGCATGTGCTATCATGACTGAGATAGAATCTATCTTAAGACAAAGCTTACCATGGTTCTTCTTTTATTAAAATTGAAACTATGTCTTTGTGTGGAGAATGCCCCTTCTATTCACAGATAGTAGTGGATGCAAGCTGCTGAAGGGTATCCCCTCAAAATGTTCCTTAGCATTTTAAAATTTGGCACATGATATGCAATCTTTTTTTTCTGTTTTACTTTGGACCATGAAGTAGAAAAAATGTCACTACCCACTATGTGAGAGGCAGGGAAAATAATCAATTGCCTAAATACCCAGAAAATGGTACAGAGACAATTCTACTTATTTTGAATGACTTCTAGTCCACCTTTTGAGTTATCCTCCCACCCAGGTGTAACTCCTATGGTCATACCAAGACCATAGACCCAGTTCTGTGAAAATAGTACTGTAATATATTCAGGCACACTGAGGGTATAATGGAGATAACATTTAGATTGTAATAACTATAATTGTGATCTGGGTATGATTATTTTGAATAAGAGGTTCTTGACTGTAATTGACAGTGGAGATCACCCTTAAATAAATCTTGCAAAATATAAAGGTTATTTTATAAATGTAAGAAGTTGAGCAGAAATTTTGGTACAGCACTTAGAGAGCTTACTGTTCTTGCAGAGGACCTGGGTTCACTTCATAGTACCTTCCTCACTACTGTTTATAACTCCAATTCCAGAGAATCTGATACTCCCTGGTCTCCTGAATGAATGTGGTGCACATAAAGTCATGCAGGAACAAATACATACATAAATAAATAAATGCACTAAATTTGTATAAACACAGGAAATTGAGAGTATCCCTATCGAAATGCAAATCAAAACAACTCTGGGATACCAGCCTACACCTGTCAGAATGGCTAAGATCAAAAACACGAATGAAAGCTTATGTTGCAGAGGATGTGGAGTAAGAGGATCACTACTCTATTGCTCATGGGGTTGCAAACTCATCCAGCCACTTTGGAAATAAGTTTGGTGGTTTCTCAAAAATATGGGAATTGATCTAGCTCAAGACCCAGCAATACCAGTCTTAGTCATACATCCAAAGGATGCACACTCATACCACCAGGACAACTGTTCAACTATGTCCATAGCAGCATTATTGTAACAGCCAGAACCTGGAAGCCAATCAACCAAAGAACGGATGGAGAAAATGTGAAACATATACACAATAGAGTACTACACTTTGGGGGAAAAAAGAAAGGCAAGACATCTTGAAATAAACAGGCAGTTTGATGGAACTAGAACAAAGCATCCTGAGTGAAGTAACCCAGACACAGAAAGACAAACATAGTATGTACTCACTCATAAGTGAATATTAGACATAAAGCAGAGGATAACCAACCTATTATCTACAACCTTGGAGAAGCTAGGAAACATTGACACACAGCCTAAAAACAGGAAATAGACAAGATCTCCTAAGTGAATTGAGAGCATAGATGAGGTGGAGGTAGGAGAGAGAGTAGGGGAGACTGGGAGAGGGAAGGAAGACATGAGGGATCAGGAAGGTTGAGTTGGGGGAAGGACACACAGGAAGAGCAAGGAAAGAAATACCTTAACAGAGGGAGCCATTATAAGTTTAAAGAGAAATCTGTCACTAAGGAAATGTCCATGAGTCCACAAGGATGACCTCACCTAAGAATCTAAGCAATAGTGGAAAAGCAACCTTTAATGCCCTCTCCCAATAATGAGATTGATGACTACCTTAAACACCATCATAGAGCCTTATCTAGTAAATGTTGATAGCAGAAACAGAGATCCACGCCTAAACACTGAGCTGAACTCCTGGAATCCAGTTGTAGAGAGAGAGGAGTGATAAGCAAAGGGGTCAAGACCATGTTTGGGAAACCCACAGAAACAGCTGACCTGAGCAAGGGGGAGCTCAAGGACTCCAGACTGACAGTTGGGGAACCTGCCTAAGACCAAACTTGGCCCCCTGAGCATGGGTATCATTTGGGGACTTGGGCAGTGTATAGGGCCTCTGGCAGTGGAACCAGTAATTATCCCTAATGCATGAACTAGCTTTTTGGAGCCCATTCTCTATGGAAGAATACCTTGCTCAGCCTATATACAGGAGAAAAGCCTTAGTCCTGCCCCAAATGATGTGACAGACTTTGATGATTCCCCTTGGGAGGCCTCATCCTCTCTGAGGAGTGGATGAGGGAGTAGAAATGGAAGATGGTGGTGAAAGTGGGAAAATAGGAGGAAGAGGGAACTGGGATTGGTATATAAAATAAGATTGTTTAAAAATAATAAGGAATATCCCATCAATGCTTTTAGTGAACTGGTGTTTTGAGCAGTATATTGTGTGCTATGGTACTTCTGAAAGCCACTCTTCAGGGCTAAACTCTGCACTTGCTGAAAATACCAACATCCTGATAGCTTTAAGCTGCACTCTCCCCAAGAATTGTATGACACTAAAAGTAACTGCACCCTCTTCCTGGTCTTCATAAATAGCCCTATGTATGCCATAGGAAATTTACTTTGTCATTAGAAAATTTTCATGCAAACAAAATTCAATCCAAGGACATCACTATGAATCCTACCATTTAAGGAGGAAGCAGCACTGATTTTATCCAAAGCCTTGTAGAAAATTAAAAAGTCAGGAATATTACTCATCTTATTCTAAGAATTCAGCATTTTTTTCTGATACCAAAATCATACACATATATCCAAAGATCCAAATCAATGATAAGTGCTCCTGAATATAGACACAAAACTCTAAAAAAAATTTTAGCAAATAGAATTCATTAATGTAAAAAAATAGATACATCATGATCAAATGGGGGTACATACAAGAATTAAAAGATTTATTTACTATTATAAATTTAATGTACTGTATCAAATTGAAAACTATGTTTAAAGGATTGTAACATCAATAGAGACATAAAGGATACTTGATAAAATGCATCTAATTCTCATTTTTGAACATTCATTATAGTAGTTTATAATGAGGAACATATATGAGGGGGAAATCTCCATTTAACATCATAATTAAAGTTGAAAAGTAAATGCTTTTTTACCTAAAATTAGAATCAAGGAATTTCTTTATTTCTATTTAACAATGTACTGAAAATTTATTTCATATAATGAAGCAATAAGATATAAAAGACAGTCTAACTAACCAGAAGGAAATAAGTAAAAGTGTTTCTACTTGAGGACTGCATGAATTTCTACATAGAAAAATCCTACATGGTCTATATAAGAACTGTTATAATTAATGAATAAATTTGACAACATTGAGATATGCAATATTAATATGTAGTAACCAACAATTAAAATTGAAATTTCAAAAATCAACACCATGCACAAAAAACATCAAAACATTGAATATTTGTGAAAAATATGACAAAGTACCTGAGGATGTATAAGATACAAATTATAAGTTATGACAGAAATTGATACTTGAATAAGTAGGGGAAATAAACTGTTAATAAGTCAGAAAACTGAGGAATATTAAAATGTAAGTTGTCTTCAATTTAATCAGCAGATTTAAAACTATCATAAGCAAAATAAACCTGATGTAAAAAGTCAAGTAGAAGTACAACCTAAAGCGGACCAAAAACGTTCAAAAACCAATAGTGCTGAAGGACTGTCATTATTGCAGTTTAAGACAGTTAAATGCAACCTAAAACACTTTGGAATTTTCATAAAGATAAAAAACAAACCATCAAAACAGAAAGGAACATTTAGAAATAAATTCACATATTGTAGCAATAGATTTTTGTTGGATAATATTATTTATTATTAATTATTATAATGATTATACATATTTGGGGCACTGTTTTAGCATATATTTTCAGTATGTACTGATCAAAATGAAGTAATTAAAATTTCTTTGTACTTTGTACTTATTATTTATCTTGAACCACTGACTCAATTTTGCCTTTTAAGAAAATATGTTTTTTTACTATCATAGGCTGTATACACCCCACTCTTATCTTATGTGTATATATGTTTTAATATTCATTACCCATTATCACTCTATAATCTCATCCTTTGCACTTCTTAGTCTCTAGTCATCATTATTTTTACTATTTCTTTTATTTTTGATATTGTAACACAATTATGTCACTTTCACCTTCTATTTCTCACTCTCTAAGCCCTATCCAATATACTTCCTTGTTCCTTTTTTCAAATTCATGGCCTCTTGTTTCATGTGGGTGTGGGTGTGTCTATTTGGTATAGAAAAACCAATTGGTATCCTTAGCCATCAGGGAAATGCAAATCTAAACAATTCTAAGATACCATCTTGCACCTGTCAGGAAGGCTAAAATCAAACACACCAATGACAGTTTATACTGAAGAGGATGTAGAGAAAGGGGCACACTTCTCCACTGCTGGTGGGAGTACAAACTCGTACAGCCACTTTGGAAATCAGTATGGCAGTTCTTCAGAAAAATGAGAAGCAATCTACCTCAAGATCCAGCAATTCCATTCTTAGGCATATACCCAAAGGATGCTCATTCATACAACAAGGACATCTGTTCAACTATGTTCATAGCAGCATTATTTGTAATACAAAGAACCTGGAAGCTACCTAGTTGCCCCTCAACTGAAGAATGGATAAAGAAAATTTAATACATTTACACAGTGGAATTTTACTCTATGGAGGGGGGGATGGCATCTTGATATTCACAGGCAAATGGATGAAACCAGAAGAAACCATCCTGAGTGAGGTAACCCACTCACAAAAAGATGAACATGGTATTATTTGCTCATATATGTATATTAGACATAGAGCAAAGGATCAGCAGCCTATAATTCACACTGCCAGAGAAAGTAGGATGCAAGAAGGAATCTAAGAGATTCATACATGGTCCCTCACAGAAGGGGAAAGGAACAAGATCTCCTGAGCATATTGGGAGGGGGACAGTGAGTGGAGAGGGAGCTAGGAGAAAGAGAAGGAGAGGAGAAGAAAGTATGTAGGACTAGGAAGATTGAGTCAGGGGAGGAATAGAAGAGAGAAAAAGGGAGAGAGAGAAAGAGATACCATAAAAGAGGTTTGAATATTCTAAATTTGAATAGAAAACTGACTCTAGAGAAATGTCCAGAGACCTACAAGACTGACCCCAACTAACAATTTGAGCAACAGTGGAAAGGCTACCATAAATGCCCTTCCATGATAATGAGATTGATGACTAACTTATTCACCATCATAAAGCCCTCATCTAGTAGCTGATGGAAACAGGAGCAGACACCCACAGCTAAACACTGAGCCAAACTGGAATCCAGATGCAGAGAGGGAAGACAAGACCAGGCTACAGAAATCCACAGAGACAGCTGATCTGAACAAGGAGGAGTTAATAGGCCCCCAGACTGATAGCTTGGAAACAAGCATTGGACTGACTCAGAATGGATATTGAACATGGGGTACATCTACACAATGGAGGAGGGTTGGTTACTCAGCAGGACAAAATAAAGGAATCTTGAAATTCGCAGGCAAATGGAAGGAACTGGAAGAAACCATCCCCAGTGAGGTAACCCAGCAGCCACAGAAAGCAAGCATGGTATGTACTCACTCATATAAGGATATTAGACATAAAGCAAAGGATTACCAGTCTACAATCCACTCCTCCAAAGAATCTAGGAAACAAAGAAGACTCTGAGATAGACATGCATGATCCCCCATAGAAGGGAAAAGGTACAAGATCTCCTGAGAAGTGGGGGAGGGGAAAGGGAGTTAGGAGAAAGAAAAGGGGAGGAGGGGGAAGGAAGACATGAGGAAGCAGGAAGATTGAGTCAGGAAAAGAATAGAGGAAATCAAGAAAAGAGATCCCTTAACAGAGGGAGCCATTATAGGTTCAGATTGAAATCTGACACTAGGGATATACTAGGATGATCCCAACTAAGAATCTAAGCAATAGGGGAGAGGTTATCTCAAATGCCCTTCCCCGATAATGAGGTTGATACCTTATAGGCCATCCTAGAGCCTTCATCCCATAGCTGATGGAAACAGAAGCACACAAGCATTGAGCCAAACTCCTGGAATCCTATTGTAGACTGGAAGGAGTTATGTGCAAAGGGGTTAAGACCATGATGGGGAAACTCACAGAAACATCTGACCTGAGCAAAGGGGAGCTCATGAACTCCAAACTGAAAGCTTGGAAACCATCATAGGACGGAACCTATGGGTGCTTAATGCTCATAAATTCATAGTGATTTGTCAGACAGCAATAGAAAGTCTATATATCCAATAAAACCATAGAAATATAACAAAAAGTATATAAATAAATGTGAAAAATCAATAGTATAAAAATAAGTCAATTAAAAATAGGCAAAGTATCTGAACAAATACTTCACCAAAATAGGAGGCCAACATCTTATTCATTAGGGGACTGGGACTCTCACTTCACCAAAATAGATGTTTATATGGCTTTGAAGCACAATAACAGATATTCAAAATTATATATTGCTAAGAAACAGCCTAAAACCATAAGGTCATATAATTCCTCACATATTAAAATACTGAAATTTTAATGACTATAACAATTGGTAGTAATAATGTATAGCAAGTGGGATTCTCACTAATCACCGTCAGGAATTTAAAATGTACAAACGTTTACAATCAGTTTGATAGTTAATTAAAATACTATTTGTACAAGTTAAATAAAAGATTCATATTTTTGTTGGGGGTGGTGTTGAGACATGATTTCTCTGTGAAACAGTCCTGGCTGTCCCTTTACTCTCTCTTACACCAAGCTGGCCTCAATCCAGGATGCTGGGATTAAAGGTGTGTGCCACCATGAGTAGCCTCACCAGCTAAGTGAAAATAAACAATCTTTTGTTCACAAACATTCACACATTTAATTGACTTGAAATTTTAAATCCCAGTGTCTAACAAATAATAATGAATGAATTTAAAACATTAGTTCATTTTGTTGAATGGGTGTTACACATTTATTTATATATAGTTTGAGAACATGCAAATTAACCTGTAGTTGTAGCAAACATGAATTGCCTACATACAGGGCAGTGAGTTTACAGAAGATAAAGAAGGGTGCTTATAAAGGAAAATTGGGAAACTTTTTAATGTGATAGATATATTCCTTGGTGCTGATGATTGTTTGCATAAATTAATACATCAAATTAAGTAAGTTAACCAATCCTTATCCATGTATGTATAGAAAATATTGCAGTCAAGGAATATTTGTAGTTATAAATATGCTGATAATAGATGATGAGTAGTGGATACAAGCATTGCTGTTCCCAGATATTTGCTTTTGCAGTAATGATTCCAATGCCTTCATTCAAATGAATAGCTAAAACTCGCATTGTGGTACAGTATAGAAAGATGTTCAAGTTAGAAGAACTGGTAAGTGATCTGCTTATCAGCTAAGCTGTACCACTTCCCAGATTCTGTTCCCCAGGATCCATCCCTTCACCCTCCCCTTCCCACCTCAACACCAGCACCTCCGCTCACTCTGTCCTGAACTCCAGTAGAATGTTACTTCTTATGTGCAAACTGAGGAGCAGAGTTCAGGTATAGACCACACCAGGAGTGAACTTCAGCTATAGACACACTACACAGGTATGGACCCCACAAAGAAGAGACCAGCTATAGATACACCTTGCTCAGGTTTAGACCACACCAGTTGGAAGAACAGGTACAGACCACAGAAGAAAAAAATACAGGTCACACTAGGCAGAAGAACAGAGACACACCCTTCTGCTGCACCAAAGGCCAAGCTTCCCCCGGAAGCAGTTCCCAACACGGACAGAGAATCCCTACTAGATCAGAGGTCATGCTGGCCACTAGAAACCAGGACCACAAAAACCAGAAGACCAAAAAGAAGACAGAAACCTCAAAGGATAAAACACCCATCCAACAAAGACAAATTCAAAAATCAGGACCTAGACTTATAATCATCCCCAATTGTGTAAGACAATCAACATAACTAGAGCAATATAGCACCATCAGACACCAGCTATCCTACAACAGCAAGACCTGAATAATACAAGGCAGCGGAAATACAAGAAAATGACCCTAAAATCAACTTGATGAAGATGATAGAGGTCCTTAAAGAATAAATTAAAAAACTCCTTTCAAGAAATTGAGGAAAGCCAGGCAGTGGGAGGCACTTGGGAGGCAGAAACAGGCAGATGTATAGGCCAGCCTTGTCTACAGACTGAGTCCCACGACATCCAGGACTGCTACACAGAGAAACCCTGTCTCAGAAAAACAAATAAATAAAAAGTTGAGTAAAGAAGAACCAAAAATGGGAGGTAATCAATAAATTCCTTAAAGAATGCCAAGAACAAACAAACAGGTGAAAGAAACTATTGAAATGGAAACAATAAAGAAAACACAAACTGAGGGAATTCTGGAAATGGGAAATCAGAGTAAAGAAACAAGAATTACAAATACAGATAACAAGAGATGAAAGAGGAACCTCGAGCATTGAGGATATGATAGGAAAAATAGAATCATTGGTCAAAGAAAATGTAAATCTAAAAAACTCCTAAATCAAAATATTCAGGATATCTGGGACACTATGGAAAGAATAGCAGGATAAGAAGGAGAAGAATCCCACCTCAAAACCCAGAGAATATATTTAACAAACCATAGAAAAAAATAGTCCTAACCTAAAGAAGAACGTGCCTATAAAGGTACAAGAAACTTACAGAATACTGAACAGATGGGATCAGAAAAAAAACATTCCTGAACCACATAATAAGCAAAACACTAAACATACCGAACAAATATATATTAAAAGCTGCAAGCGCCAAGTAACATTTATAGGCAGACATATTAGAATCATACCCAACATCTCAACAAGAACCTCCAAAGCCAGAAGGGCCTGAACTGATGTCTTACAGATTCTAAGAGACCATGGATGCCAGCCCAGACCATCAAGATTTTCAATCTCCATAGACAGAGCAAACAAAGTATTTCATGACAAAATCAAAATCAAATTTAAACAGCATCTGTCCACAAATCCAGCCCTACAGATGGTACTAAAAGGAAAATCCAAACCCAAGGAAGTTAACCATACCCATGAAAACACAGGCAATAAATAATCTCACACCAGCAAAACACAAAGACAAAAAACACACACATATACTATCACCACCACCAACATTTAAAAATAACAGGAAATCCTGGCTGTGTTGGTCTGCAAGGCTGCATTTTCCCATTGATGTTGCTTCAGGGGGTCTTGCTCGATCAAACCACATTAGTCTGGAAGGAATCTACAGCTTTTCATTTTCTGTGGAAACAAAATTAGAAATCCTTTTCCCCAGTAACTTGTCCTTAGGCTTAAATTTTGAAGTCAAAGCATTTTAAATATATATATATATATATATATATATATACACATATGTATATATATATTTATTGAATTAATCCCATAGCATTTTTCCTTCTTTTTTTATTAATAATATAATTTAAAAATTTTTCATGTGGATCCCAGTTTCCTCTCCCTTCCTCCCTCCAAACATCCCTCCCTTTCTCCCTCTCTCCCTTACTCCCTCCCTCTTACCCTCTTTCCCCTGTGACATGCACCCTGGCCACCCTCCCTTCCCATCCCCCCAACCCCATTCCACTTATAGGGCTATGCTATCCAGGTTGGGTCATATAAATCTGTCAAGTCATTTGAAGTAGGTACTAGGACTTCTCTCCTGTCTCTAGGTTAAGGGGGCATCCCTCCATGGGGGATGTGTCTGCAAGGTCCTGTTGTGCACGAGGAATAGATCCTGTCTGAGGTCCCCCAGACTGCTCAGTCCTTCTAGCTGAGACCCATATTCAGGTGGTCTAAGTCAGTTCCATGCTGGGTTCCTAGCCATCAGTCTGGGGGGACCCAAGCTCCTCCTTATTCAGGTCAGCTTTCTTTGTGAGTTTCTGCAACCTGGTCTTGTCCCCTCTCTCTGCATCTGGATTCTAGTTTGACTCAGTGTTTGGTTATGGGTGTTTGCTTCTGTTTCCTACAGGTACTAGATGAAGACTCCATGATGGTGGATAATTTAGTTGATGATCTCACTATCAGGGAAGGGCATTTATGGTAGCCTTTCCATGGTTGCTCGAATTATTAGTTGGAGTCAGTCTTGTAGTTCTCTAGACCTTTATTTAGGTTCAGTTTTCTCTTCAAACCAATAATGGCTCCCTCTTTTATGTCCCCCCCTCACCCTGACTCAATCTGGAAGCAGTTTGGAAAGAACAACACCCAAATTCCCAAATATTGTTTATAAATATTTGTTTTCATTTTTAAAAAAAGACATGCATAATTATGTCCAGCATAAAATAAATAAATGTTTTTTTTAAAAAGAAATATTGATCAAGCAACTTTGACAGGAAGATCTTCAGTGTTTAGATAGCTGTAATCACTAAGGAACGTTTCTATATTTGATCTGGTCTTAGATGCACTTGGACAATCAAAAGGAGAATTTTAGTTCCCATTACTGCTTTTTAAATAAACCATGTCAGGAAGAAGAGAGAGGGGGGGGAGAACATTTCATACTCATCTAAGAAAAACTCCATAAAGATAGCATCTCAGTTCTAAACATCTACCTATGCCCCAAAGGCAAGGGCACTCACATATGTAAAAGAAATATTACTAAAGCTTAAATCACACATCAAGCCCATTAAACCCCACACATTAATAATGAGAGACTTTAACAGCTCACTCTCACCAATGGACAGAACATCCAGACAGAAACTAAACAGAGAAATAATGGAACTAACAGACTAGCAGACTCAAATGACCCTAACAGATAACTACACAACTTTTCAGACAAACACAAAAAAAATAATTGACCTTCTCAGCACCTCATGTAACCTTCTCCAAAACTGACCTTATATGTGTCCACAAAGCAAGTCTCAACAGATACAAAAAGTAATGAAACAACCCTCTGTATCCTACCAAACCACCGTGTATTAAAGCTGGAGTTCAACAACCAAAACTACAGAAAGTATATAAACTTATGAAAAATGAAAAACTCTCTACAAACTTACCACTGGCTCAAGGAAGAAAGAAATTAAATATTTTCTATATCCAACATATGCAAACTTATGGGACACAATAAAAGCAGTGTTATGAGGAAAGTTCATAGCACTACATGCTTTCATATAGAATTTATAGAGCTCTCACTAGTGATTTAACAACATACCTGAAAGGTCTAGAACAAAAAGAAGCAAACACACCCAAGAGAAGTCAAACACAAGAAATAACCAAACTGAGGCCTGAAATCAATAAAATAGAAACAAAGAGCAGCTACTGGGTGTGATTCCCAACTCTGTCCACTAACTAGAGGTATGTCTCTGGGTATGTTACTTAGTTTGTCTGTGTGTACTTTCCTCCTTTGAAAAGAAACAAAATGAATGACATCATACATAAGATACACATGCGTGCACACACACACACACACACACATATATATATATATACTATATATACACTATTATTCAAACCTTATTTCTTGAACATCTACTATGTGCCTAATCATGTGGAGAAAAAAGAAAAGACATGACATGACAGAAATAATATTAGAATGTTAGAGGAGTCCACCAATTTTACCAGTAACACTAAGTAAGGGTTCGCATGCTTTCTCCAGACTATTCTGAACTATAATGAATATTTCCTAGAGAATTTAATACTCTGCTGTCAAATACACAGTTTTTAATAATCCATATATCCAAATGCCTATACATATATGGTTAACTCCTGTGTCCAGTTGTTACCACCATTTGCTGACTTCCCATTGAATAAAATTATCATTTTATGACCCTTTCCTAAGAAGAAAGTTTTGTAATTAAATATAAGTCTGTCAGATTAAGTACCCATAGAGTTTTTCAACAGATTCAGTAATCATTTAGTATGCCTTTGATGAAGTGTTGGATATAGCAAGCTTAGGGATAAAGATATGGTTGTGGCCCAAACCAATTCATAGACTTGTGAGAAAGATACACAGTCCCTCAAATCAATCTATCTAAGCAACATCTGCTGGCCCAGATCTCATGGAGAGTGAGAGTCTGGGAAACCAAGTATGCACAGGATGCCACACAAAGTCCCATAAAAAGAATTAGGGACACAATCTGGTAGCATACCAAGAGAACTGTAACTGGTTGTTTACTTACATGTATTTATGTCTTTTCAGGGTTGAGATTGAACCCAGGCCCTTGCTAGTGTTGAATCACTGAACTATACCCACAACAGAAAAGTGTTGGGGGATTTTTCTTTTCTTTTTTTTTTTTTTTTTTTTTTTTTTTTTTGCAAGTATCACTGTATAGTCCGGTGGTCTATTCCAGAGCTTACTTTGTAGTCCAGGCTGGCCCCAATCATGATCATCCAGCCTCCACTCCTAAGAGCTGTAATAAGGGCATGAGCCACCACATCAAGTTTACAGAAGTAGTTTTTGCTGTATTTCTCATACAGAATTTCTTGACTGTGAAAACCCCTTCAAGTTGCACAATTCCATGCTTCAGAGTGGGCATGCCTGAGTCGCTGTTTCTTGGATACATCTGGCCTGTCTCCTGCCCCTTTTCTCCTGAGCTGCATTTGTTACAGCTGTTCTTTGCAGCGTGAAGTACTCTTTTGCTAGAAATTGTCTTAGCTTGCAGTTGCCTCGGCATTATCTGTGCTACCAGTCTGTAATTAGACACTCTGTGAAGATTATTGGGAACCAACACAAGTGATACCATCGCAGAGTCAATACTCCTGAGGGAGTGGGAAAACATTGCTTCCAAATACAACAGAGGAAGCCAAGCCCAAATCCAATTTTCCTCAAGCACACTTGTGAACCCCCTCAAATCTTGCACATGTGCACACACACACACACACACACACACACACACACACACACACACACACACACACACACACTTCACCGAGAAGTAAATCTCTATGGGAAAGGCGCTTTTGTTCCAGACTACACAGGATCCATTACTACTCACCTTGCTATTTATACCATACGCTCACAAATGTTGCATACATTGTGCAAAGTGCACAGAGACATGGTCTCCCTTCAGTGAGACAGAAGAAGTACAGATAACCTGGGATTCCACCTCAACTTCACCCATAGCATCTAACGCCAAAGTTGGAACTACAACTCTGGCTGTGTGCTAAGTGACATCCCAGTCATAAGCTCTGCTAGTGTACTAAGTAAGTGTAGAGAAAAGAAAAGTAACTTACCTGAGTCCTGCAGTACCAGGATAATTAGGTTAAACTGAAAGTCGAATGGAAGACATAGCAGTCATATAATTGAGGGAGAAAAAAAAATGATAGAATGTCTTCAGTAAGTGAAGCACCAAAGATCTTGGAAACAGTGAAAGGTCCACCTTGGTGGAAAGATTGCATGTATGAGGAGTTGTGGCAAGAACCAGCGCTGATGTGTTTCATGGAAAAGAAGCACAGCACTGTGTTCAAGAGCATGAAATCAGACTGCCTCTGGGTGGATCTTAGCTCCTCATCACTTGTGACATAACCCCGCCAGCTCGAAACCTGTGCCCCATTCTCCTGACCTTAAAAGTGGGAACAGAATAGGGTCATCATGAGGGTGTTTTTTTAAGGATCATACACGTAACTGGGGACAGTGGCTGGCACATAGACATACTTGCATGGTGTTCCCTGCTGTCAGTTTTGAGAAGTGCTGTACATTGGATTGGAAATTTTTCCCAAAGGCCAGTACATTAAAAGCATAGGTCCCATCTTGGTGCTATTGAGAGGTGGTGCAAAACTGGGGCCCAGTGGGAGGCCTTCCAGTCACTGAGGAAGAGATAAATGACCCACCCCTATCAGTCTCCACTCTATTCCTCTCCTTTATCCTTAGCCCTGAGGCAAATGACAGCTTAGCCTTCTGCTCTCTGCCACAGTGTTTGCCAGGGGTCCAAAAGTAAGAAAACCAATTGACTCTGGAGTGAAACTTTCAAAACCATAATCCAAAACATGTATTTTCTCTTTATATATCAAATATTTCTAACTTGGAGTTATACTAAATTGTAAAGGGATTTGAAAGCCACTAGAGAATAATGAGGCATCAAATCCTGTAGTGTCTTCAGTCTCTCTGCCATCCTTCTCTATGACTTTATCTACATGAAGGCATCATTCTTCCTCAACTGCAGACTCAGATCTGCCTCAAGTTGTATTATTCATCCTACAAGTATGCTAGAAATCGGTCTCAGTTCACCTTTGCCACTGGCTTCGCCCTGACCTGAGGACCTAATTTTTTTTCTCACTTCTAACTTTGTTCTTTATTTCACATGATTTAATAAACAATAATGTACAGTTACTGCTCTCTGGGGGTTCAGCCTCCATCAGCACAGGGCTTTGAGAGGAATCTATGGAGTCGGTGTAAACTAGACTTTCTATGTGAGGGGGTTTTAGGAAAATAAGCACTCACACACTCTCTTGGGAACTTCCTTCTTTTATTCTCTGTTCTCTCGCGTTCTTTCTGTGTTCTTTCTTTTTGATGAATACTTTTTTTCTACAACTTATATAGCCCACTGAAGTTTTTCAGGCAATATAGGAATTACAATGTGGTTACATTCTGATTTTTCAAGTGAATAATTATAATGAATACAAATAAAAACGTGTTTTTCATCTTCCTTACATGATTAAGCATTTTACATATTACAGGTGAAAAAAAATTATCCTAAGAACCTACATACATTCATACCCAAGCAACTTGTTAGAGATTAACCATGAGGTCAAACAAGCTGTTCTTCTCAGGCATTTTACTAGCTAGCTGCATTTTGAAGTTACAAAGAAAGGATGAACTACTTTTTTACTTATCTTGAAACATAATCTTATAAAGAATCTTAAAGGAATCACAAACCTAAACTTTTATATATGAAAAAGAATTAATCAGCTCTACTTTAAATCTTTAGGGTACATGCCCATATATATGTATGTATGTATGAATTTTGGGAGATTGATGGAAAAAGAAAAAAAGGGGTATAAGGAATTAATCATCACCTATGGTCATTAACCAGACCTCACAAGGGGAGCTAGCAACAATCAGGCAATTTTGTATTTTGGACCCTAGCATAATGAGTCAGACAGCTCAGCTATGTGTCCTTGTGAACTTTAGCTTGTTTTCTGAGGTTATCTACCTTAAAAACTACCAGCAAGGCGCCTGATCTAACCTGGAGTTATTTTGAAGCTTTCATTTAGGTTATGGTACATGAGTGCCTCTTTTCAGCATTAAGAGAATTTGAGCCAGCCTGGCTCCTGGAATCACGTGCTTTCCTTTTAATCATTAACCTGAACAGCTCCTAAGGTGGAACTCATAGGCCTTATCTGTGAAACATATCCTTGTATTTGTTTTTATTCCTCAAAAATCTGTATAGTCTTTCATTATTATTATTATTATTATTATTATTATTATTATTATTATTATTATTATTGAATTATACAGCACAGATTAGGGAGGGGTAATCTTCTTGACAATGCACGGGTAAAAATGCCCAGTAGAACAGGATGTTCCCAAGAGATCAACATAATATATTACAGGAAGTGGAGATCTCCCCACATCCATTCATAACTTGCTAGATACAAGAGAAAGAGAGCTGCAGCAATCATGTAAAGGCACAGCAGAAGCAAAAACTCTTCTGGGGTCTGCAGTCCCATGACTTTGCCAAAACAAGACTGGCCCGTCAGATGATTCCGTTCTGGTGGGCTGACACCTGGAACTTCGATTGCCACTAACTCCTCCTCTGGCATGGCCAATGGCATTGAGTGGTTAATTTTTTTTTTACTTTTTGTGTGTATGCATGCTATTTGTGCTTGTTTCTGTATATGCATGTGCACATGTGAGGTGAGATGTATGTGAATGCATGGGTGCAACTGCCTGTAGAGTTTTGTGGAAGACAATTTTGAATGTCGTTCCTCAGGTACCAGCACCCTTTTGCTTACTTGGTCTGGTTCTGGTTTTGGGGTTTTTTTTTCTTTCTTTCTTTCTTTCGTTTTTATTTATTTATTTATTTATTTATTTATTTATTTATTTATTTATTTATTTATTTTGGGTTTGGTTTTGCTTTGGTTTCGTTTCTTGTGGTTTTTGTTGATTTTGTTTTTTGTTTGTTTTGTTTTTGAGTCATGTTCTCCCACTAGCCTGCAACTCATCAAATAAGCTCAGCTATCTGGGA
Source organism: Cricetiscus sungorus (assembly GCA_030556225.1). Classification (NCBI taxonomy): domain Eukaryota; kingdom Metazoa; phylum Chordata; class Mammalia; order Rodentia; family Cricetidae; genus Cricetiscus; species Cricetiscus sungorus. The sequence continues at coordinate 39,572,237 of JANBXA010000726.1, forward strand.
AATCAGCTTCAGGACTCTTCATACCTGTACCTCTAAAGCATCAGGATTACAAGTATGTGCCACTCTGCCTGGTTCCTCTTTTTTTTTTTAACAAAGATTCTGCAGATTGAACTCAGGTCCTGCATGGCACCTACGTTATCCACTTCACTATCTCCACAGTTTTTCTTTCTTATGTTTATTTTCATTGTACAAATGAAAACGTTATTAAAGCATATCATTTACTTTACTTAGATTCACTCCCATTGTCCATTCCCAGTTCACTCCTCACTGATCTTCTTCTTCCCAAATGACCTCCTTCTAATTTTCTAACTTGCATGTCATACATATAAATAAAATATAGATTCCACTCATGAGAAAGAACATGCAATATTTGTATTTCCAGTTGTGATTTATATCACTTATATGATGATATCCAGTTCTCTCCATTTTCTTCCATCTATGTTCTGCAAATGAGATTCTGGGACAAGGGTAACCCAGTGACCCACATACTCCAGTGACCATTTCTTACTTATTGCTATAACCTTTTCCCCTTCCTCTAAACCTGGTGCTAGTAATTCTTATAACCCCAGAATCCACCAAGAACTATATCACTGTCTTATTCTCATCAGTCCTCTATTCCAGTTTAACAATGAGTTCTTACTACAACCTGTCAGATTTCCATTAGGTTGGTCAAATTCTAGCCTGGTTGTACATTTACAACATGTTTCCTGATTCCTATATGGTATTTCACTCACCTGTCAAGATAAATGTACTCCTAGTGGTTAAAACCTGACACAGATATGTCAGGATTACCACTTGCCAAGCCCTATTGTGCTGTGTTCTGCCTGTTATTTTATAATTAGTGCCATCACACACACTGTATGATTTCTAGGGTTTGCTGTTGACCTGGGTGAGAAAGAAGGTGGGAGCACATCATGCAGGGCCTACATTACTATGCTAAGTAAATTGTCTCTGGAGCTTTTGGTATCTCATTTTAGTGAATTCAAATAATTGGAACATGTATCTTTAATTTACCTGCACATTTATTAATGTGCATCTATATGTTTTATAGAGACATGACTATAGTAACATTATGAACATGAGAGCACAAACAAGTATATTAAACATTAAATAAAAAGTCAGCAATCTGCATCTATGAGTTCTCGGTCTTCAGACCCAAGTAAGCAAGAATTGAAAATATTGGGGCTATGGGTTTGTACTAAATATGCACAAATATTTGTCTTGTTATTATTCCCCCCAAATAATATAGTATGGAAACACTCACCCCCAGATCCAGATAGTACCTGTTCCAGTGGCTGGAAGGCTCAGGTGAGACCTTGCATCATCAGCCTTGGTGACCAAGGGACTGTGTCTACCAGCAATCCAACAATTTGAGCAACTCATCCCCAAGTCTAGAAAGTCCATGCCAATAGACCCAGCCCACTGAGGTAGATGTAGTTTTGGTATTTATTAACATTAAATGTGCTGTAGACTTGGGTACACATACTGTGACACTGCAAGGCCCTTTTTTGTAACATTCAAGCATAATCTAGAGCATTATTGACCCAGGTGATGAAGAGTCTGCTTTCATCACAGTGGGCCCACTCTGAACAGACAAACATGGTACAAAACCACTTTCTCTACTGTAGAACAAATAGCAAGCCTAAGACTTTCCTCAAGAGCTTTGTGGTAGACTGGTAAAGTATAACAATGGGAAAATCCTAATAACCTCCATTTCCAACCCTTCCTGTGGGTAGAGCTTCCAGAACAGATCCAGTGACACAGAGAAAGAAATGCCCCCCTAGAATTCTATTGTACCATCATCACATGTACCTGGCCTTGAACCATGAATCCATTTCAGGAATAGGAAACGTATAGCATCTTGGGCCTGGGTCCTACTCCAGTAGCATGCTGGTCTCTGGATGTGATGGCTCACAGTGTGACACAGCCTGCCTGTGTTAGTGGTCTGTTCACTCACAGTGATCTTGGCAGAATACCACCATGCCTGACCGTAGATCTGTGGACATAGATGAGATACCTGGCCCTGCTGTTCCCTATAGGAAATGTCAATGTGTACTGGTTGCTTTTTTAGATACTGTTCTGATTTATTCTGAGCATCACACCCACTATGGGTTTGGAACAAATCTGGATGTGTCTCGCCCTCTAGTGGTAAAACACAGGGAAAACAAACACAAAGCGACTTCTGGCCAACCAGTACCTTGTCGCCTCCTAATGTTAACATAGTGGAAGTGACTACAGGCTCAAGGAAACGCTGCTTATGGAATAGACAAGCACAGATAAAGCCTGGTGAAGCAACAAGTCTTTCAGTGCACAGACAGCATCATGCACCATAAGTACCAAGAACTTACAGAGAACCATGACCATACTTAGTCAACATAAAGTGGCAGATGCTGAACACACAGTACAGGAGATCTCTCAAGTAAAGAATTTCAAACAGCTTCCTAAGAAAACTCAATAAGCTAGAAGAAAACAAAGAAATTATTCAATATCTTAAGAGAGAAACTTCATAAAGTTATGGAAGTTATTAGCAAAATGAAACAGAATTTTTTAGTTGAGAAATACACTCAGTGAAATTTAAAATGAGAAAGAAGGTATGAATAGCAGAATAGATCAAAAACAAGAAAAATGAATAAGCTGTAAGACAGGCTACTAAAAATGTAGAATCTGAAGATAAAAAGAAAAGGGAATGAGGGTAAATGAAGAGCAATTACAGGAATTTGGAGAGAATATGTAGTGGGGGAAGTAATTAGTGTGGTGCTTTATCTTCATTTTCAACTTTACTGTTTGAAATCATGCAGGAGATACAGGGTGTGTCTCTGAGGGGATTTATAGACAGGTTTACCTAAGGAGGGAAGATCCATTCTGAGTGTAAGTGGCATCATCCCATAAACTAAGGTCCAGGAAAAAATACAAAGGAGAAAGGGGGAGGCAAAAGAGCACTAGCATTCATCTCTCCCTGCTTCCTAACTGCAGACACAATATGATCAGATGTCTCACACTGACATTGCCATGGCAAGGCTTCCCATTGTGGTGGACAATGTTTCTTTTTAAAGCCCCTTTTCCTTTTGTTGTTTCTATCCAATATTTTGTTGCAGCAATGAGAAGAGTAACTAATGCAATTTGGGTATGGAGTTTCCAAAAGGATTTGAAAATGCCAAAGATGTAAAAAGCATCCTTAAAGAAATAATAACAGAATACTTCCAAGCATACAGGACAAAAAGGTACAAAAGGTACAAAAAGGTCAATATGATCAACAGCCATATTTTATTCAACCAAGTCTGCCATAAAATATCTTATAATGAATGATGAAACATTAAAAACATGATTCTCACGGCTACACAAGAAAAGAAACAAATGGCACATATGAGTGTCTCTGTCTTTCTCGGTGTAACAGAATAGATCAAGAGAGAGTGGGATGAGGTTTTCACAGCACTGAGATAAAAAGAACAGAAGCCAAGAATACTATCCAGCAAAGCTGTCCTTGTAAATGCAGATGGGATAAGGACATTCCCAGACAAACAAAAGCTTACATAATGGATCCACACCAGATTTGTCCTACAAGAAATCCTTAAGGAATTTCTTCACACTGAAAATAAAAGATATTAATGAGTAAGAAGAAAATGTGGGGCGGGATAAAACTGAGTGGCCACAGCATTTAAATGGTCTTAATATGCTATGATAAAAACATGTGTAAACCATACATGCATGCAGTGTAGAGATAAGGACAATTAAAAAGACTAAGAGCTGTTTTGAAATATTAAGAGGTAGTAAATAGGGAAGATATGAAATGGCACATGACAGTCCAAATTGGGGAAGAGGATAAGTGTCCATTAGGACATGTACCCTCTTTTTTCTGACCCTGTCTTTATGCTCACATGAGTTAGCTTGCTACCATTTCAAATTAGCTTTCTATAATAAAAAAATCTTTTATAAGTCTCATGGCAACCACAAAGCAAAGCTTTGTCACAGAAAAACAAAACATAAGAAGCAAAGAAGCAACATACACACCATTAGACCAAATAGTTAAACCACCAAAGTAGAGTATAAAAGACTGAGAAGGAAAAAAAAGAAGAAATTATCTACAACAAAACATCTAAACAAGAGAAAATAGGTGTGATAATTCACTTGAATGCAGATGGATTAAATTCTCCAATTAAAAGATATAGAATGATTTACTGGCATTAAAAAAAATCTGTGACCCACTTTACAAAAAACCACTTCGCTTCTGAAGATGAAGAGTGAAAGCGAAAGTATGGAATGAGATATTCCATGTAAACTGAACTGGAGAGATGGTTCAGCAGTTAAGAGCACTTGGTGCTCTATAGAGGACTAGAATTCAGTTCCCAGGTCACATCTGGTAGTTGGAAACTTCCTGTAACCCCTGTTCCAGGAAATCTAACACATTCTTCTGGCCTTCTTGGGAGAACACACACACATACACACACAATATGCATGTGTGTATATATACATATATGTATGTATATATGATCAGACTTGAAATCATTTACTTACAATCAACACTACATAGGCTCAGCAGTTTGTATTTATACATTTGCACAAATACACATACACACATACGTACATATGTATATACAAACACATAACAATAATAATGAAAGCAAAATTGGAAACCAGACCATGAATTTATAAGAGGCAGTAAGAGGCAATCCTTGGGAAGGATTGAAGGAAAAGGACACAGAAGGGGTTGGAAGGAGGTAAGGGAAAAGGAAAAATGATGTGATTATATTTCAATTACAATTAAAAAAATAAAATATTTTTGTGAGCCTAGTACTTAATAGCTGAAGCATCCCTCTAGCCCTAGACAAATACTTTAAGAAAACATTAAATTTAAAATGTAAAAAATGATGCAGTATAACAATTATTTATATGGCATTTACCTTTGATTATGTATTATAATTAATCTATAGATTATGAGATGATTATACATATTTGATGGAAAAATTTCCATTTAATATAAGGAACTTGATCATCCACAGATTTTATATCTGTGAGAGGCCCTGGAACCAATTGTCCACAGATACTCAAGGATAGCTATTAATAGGTATTCAAGCATATTTTCCCACAGGAATTGTACATCTTAGAGATGCCTCAGTGGAAGGTATAAGGTAGAACATGGCTTGGAAAAGGCAAACATGGAGACTTACGGAAACAGTTCTGTTCTTATTTAATTAATAAGTGATGGTGGCCTAATCTCAGGCATGTGGGAAAAGCAATGAAAATGGAGACACAGAACAAAATATGAATAAACCTCACAAGCAGTTCATACTCTGCTGTGGAAGACAAATTGGCACTGTCACATGACCTGGGATAAAGTGCTGACCAGCTCTATTGTTGGCTCTGGACAAGAGGGAAACCAGCAGTGCCCATCCTTTCGAAGATGTGTATCCCTAAGCCATATATATAATGTTATTTGTGAAGAAGCTTGTAGTGGCCTCTATTGCTCTAAATCTGGAGTTCACTGTTGTCAGAGCTTGTTCTATAACCCCAAACATCCACCCCACAGCAACTGCTATAGAGGCAATGACTTGTGTGTATGTGTGCGTGTGTGTGTGTGTGTATACATATATATTTATTATTTTACGTATCGATCCCAGTTCCTTCTCCCTCCTGCCCATGCCTCCGAACCCCCGCCTGTCATCCACCCCCAACTCCACAGGGAGGGTGATGCCCTCCAGGAGGGTCATCAAAATCTGTTAAGTCATTTAGAGCAGAGTCTAGGCCCTCCCTCTTGCCTCTAGGCTAAGGGAGTAGTATCCCTCCATGGGGAATCCCAAAGTCCTTTTGTGCACCAGGGATACATCCTGATCCCACTGTCAGAGGTCCCTTAGACTGTCCAAGCCTTCTAACTGATACCCACATGTAGGGGGTCTGAGTCAGTCCAATGCTGGTTTCCCAGCTATCAGTCTAGGTGTCCATGAGCTCCCCCTTGTTCAGGTCAGCTGTCTCTGTGGGTTTCTGTAGCCTAGTTTTGACCCCTTTTCTTATCACTCCTCCCTCTATGTAACTGAATTACAGGAGTTCAGCTCAGTGTTCAGCTGTGGGTGTCTGCCCCTATCTCCATCATCTACAGATGTCTCCTCATCCATAGATGAGGGCTCTATGATGGCATATAAGTTAGTTCAACTATGTTCAAAGCAGCATTATTTGTAATACAAAGAACCTGGAAGCAACCTAGATGCCCCTCAATTGAAGAATGGATAAAGAAGATGTGGCACATTTATACAATGGAATACTACCCAGCGGGGGAGGGGCAATGAATCTTGAAATACGCAGGCAAATGGATAGAACTTGAAGAAAGCATCCTGAGTGAGGTAACCTAGTCACAAAAAAGAGGAACACGAGGAACATGTTATGTACTCACTCATATATAGATTTTAGACATAGAGCAAAGGATCACCAGCCTATAATTCACACTGCCAGAGAAATGAGGATACAAGGAGGAACCTAAGAGATTCATACAAGTTCCCTCACGGAAGGGGAAAGGAACAAGATCTCCTGAGCATACTGGGAGTGTGGAGACAGTGAGTGGAGAGGGAGTTAGGAGAAAGAGAAGGGGAGGAGAGGAGAACATGTGGGACCAGGGAGATTGAGTTGGGGAACAAATAGACAAGAGCAAATAAAGAGATACCATAATAGAGGGAGCAATTATAGGTTTGAAGAGAAAACTGCCTCTAGAGAAATGTCCAGATATCTACAAGGATGGCCCCAACTAACAGTCTGAGCAAGAGTGGAAAGGCTACCTTAAATGTCCTTCCCTGATAATGAGATTGACTACTTTTGTATTTCTCAGTTTTTGTCATAACAGGAGAAAACCAAGCCAGAATGTTGTTCAGGTTTGGGATTTGCACCATTATCAATTTTTAAGACTGAAATACCTTAGCATAAAGGGAGGATTTGGACAATGATGATGTACTGAAAAGGGAAATGGCAAATTAATTGTCAAATTAGTTGTCCACATGAATGTATCTACATATGGAATGTATCTCCATATGGAATGTATTTACATATAGAAGTATTATTTCTAACACATGCAACTCATTAATTTTCTTTATCCCTTTGTTCCTCAATTCATGGTTCTGAAAGTCTTCATGCGCAGTCATGGCAATGACTGCACATATCATCTTGGGATACTTTTGCATCATTAAACAATATTCATTACTAGTACCTTAGACATACAAGTCTAGATATCACATGCATCAGACAAGATATCCAGTCTTCATATTGGCAATAGATTATTATTAAATATTTAGACATACGGGATGTGGTCTCCATTTGCACTCTTGTCCTGATCTCAGTACATGTAGAACAGACTTCTCCTGCCAAGACAGATGCTACAATAAAAATGTGCTTTGCCTTGCCTAAAGTCCCATTTTATTAAAAGAAAAATTCAGGTTTACAAAGATTATGTAACTTGGGTCTGAAGGGTTGGCTCAGCAGGTAAGAGAACTTGTTGCTTTTGCAGAGGACACAGATTTTATTTCAAGTATCCACATGGCAGCTCAAAATCTTCTCTAATTTTAGTTCTAGGGAATATGGCATAGTCTTCTGGTCTCTACAGATACTGCACAGATGTGCTTCATATACATATATTTGGGCAAGACACTCATACACATAAAATAATAAAATTAGTGAATCTTCAAAAATTTAAAAGAAAATAATGCAACTTTCCCACAGTCACTCTGTTAGGAAACAACAGTACAACTTGAATTCTAGAATACTTTCCCATAAAAGCATTAAGAGCATGCATTATGTTCTTGACCATTATGTTTCCTAAAAACAGAGATAAAAATCAAGAACCCATATATTGAAGAAATCATTGCTATTTCTGAATGTCAGAAAAATGTTCCCTTCTCTCTTGTTTAAGGCAAGGTACACAAAATCAACTCTAAAATTTGAAAATGGGTTACTAGGTCTAATATAATGCCACTGATTTAAAATTCTATCCCAGGTTTCAAAATTGAAATTAAAGTAATATACGGGGCATGGTCAATTCCCATGTTCCCTTTCTGCTGAGCTGACATCAAATCAAGCCAATAAGCCCAGTCACTATGAAGAAAGGGAAGTCAACACATGTACTTTAACCAGTGTTTTTCATTCCATGGATACACAAAGCACTTTAAAGGATTGCTGGCTTATGGAAGAATCTAGCATACACAACTGTCTCTACCAGGTGATAGTCACACTTCAAATTCAGCCTCAAGGCTATAGACTGTATTCTGATTTAAACTCATGAATGTTTGCCTCACTGTTACTGACAGTTTAGGGCAGATGCTCGGCACCTTTTACACTTCATCTGTTAAGATATCTGAGGAAGCTCGTTGTGTGTGCCTCTGAATACATTCTATTTTTGTGCTCATTTCAAAAGAATCACCTCTACCCTCATCTATATATTTCTATATCTAGTCATAGTTGCTGCGAGCTATGTCACTCTCCCATCTGCTGTTCCCTTGTGGCAGTCCTCGAATGATTCTGCACCTAGCAGGATACTCAATAGAGATGAGTCTCTGTTAAGCAAGACATAATATACTCACATACTCACGCTACCCTTTCACCTTCTTCAGTCAACATTTCTATGCTTTGTTTTCCAGGTGAGTCACTGGGGAAGTTGGTTATGTTGCCCAGTCATGAAAGCCTTTCCTTCATTCATGAAGGATTCATAAACTGTGGGTCCCAGGACAACAAGCTGATGAATGTGCTTTCGAATGCTGTGTAACTGCCCTTGTGCCTCTTCTCTTCCATGACAACCAGTGAGCTGCCTGATGGGCTTCCAGGAAGGAAGGATACTGGAAGCAGCTTCAATTTGTAATGGATTCAATGAATATATTAACTCAGTGCACCCCATTTGCTAAAACTGTGTGAGTGCAGGAGAGCAAAGGAAGTGCTCCTGTATATTCAAGGCAGGCAACCCAACTTCAGAATTTGCCTACCTTTTTAAAAGTGAACTTGATGCTATGGGAAAATGAGGTACAAGAAGGGCAAAGGCAGGGGAAAGGGTTCTATTAGAGCAAATGCCTTTGATATTTACTGGGGTTGATCAGCACCAACTCTTTAAGTCTACTTAGGACTTATCCATGGATACAATCCAAAACTATGACTATGGACTTTAGTTTTCAAAAATCCAAACCACAAACTGAGCTTAAGGGCCATTCACCCCCTCACCCAGCACTGCCACACCCTTCTTGATACAAATGTTAGAGGAGGGATCACATTAAAGTTATAGAAAATGCCCCAATATGTTACCATGTTTTTCAGCCAAGAACTGAGACTGTATGAGTAAGCTTGAATTAGTTACAACCAACCAAAAATTAAGACTCAGAAATGAATCCAGTAGGTATTCGGCAAGGGACCAGCAATAGGGTTTGGGGCTAAATGAAAGGAGAGGGTTTTCTTCATCAGTTTGCCAACTTCCTCTGAGATAGAAGAGCATGAACCTCTTGCAGTTTTCTTAAAAACTGTCTGTTTTTATTTTCTTTCAGAAGCTTAGTTATACACTTATAGAAAAGCATATTCACTTAACAATAAGAGGTAAAACATTAAGCAATTGTGGTCAAACAATTCAGCATGAGTTTGAATTAGATGAAGACCATGAAGTTTCCCTGAAAGAGACACAGGCAATCCAATACATTGCCTACCATGAACAAAACTTTTTTCTAATTTCCTAAATATGCACATCTTTACATTAAGCCCAGAGGAAAAAAAACAATAACCAGAAGGAAATAATTACTCATCAGCCTGAGTCCTGTAACTTTAAAGCAGCTTATAGTGAAAATGATATGATATTTGCAGCAAACAGTAGACTTGTTGGGTACACAGGCTCAGCAAAGATGAGATACAACAATGTAAAGAATATACACACTAAGGTAGTACAAAAAAAAACATGGAGTTGGAAGTCCCATGGTTTGAGCTTCTTAGCATAAGCTAAAAGGCCCATCGTACATAGCCAAGTCAGAAGATTAAAAATGGAATCAAGATTACATATGAAGGTAAGTCTGGAATCTGGGAAAGTCATAACCCACCTGGAGCAAAGAAAGGAGGAGGTAGTGATAGAAATCTAAAATTTACGGTACATTAAACAGGCAGATAGAGGATGGCATGGCAGGGCAAAGGTACATCAGTGCTAGTCATATCAGAATAACAAAGGCAGTCAAAGGTGGATGTCAAAGTGACCACCATTGTACGCATGTAATGAAAATGTCATAATGATCATTATTTTGTACAACTAATACATGATAATTTTTAGACATGATTGTCAAAAGTCACAAAAGGGACTAAAGAACAATTCTGGCTGCTTAGCTGATTTGTCCGGTTTACTCCATCCTCTATTTCACAGAGAAGCTGTGAGATAGGAGTTTCCAACATTGGCTGGCCTTTAGAAGTAGCTCTTCCTGCAAGCCCAAGCCATACCACATACCAACTTAGTCAGGATTTGTAGAATGAAGTCTTGAAGGCAACATTTTTAGAAGTTGCCCTGGTAGTTGTAATGATGAGTAAGGGTTAAGAACCACTGCAGTAAGGCAGTAAGCAGCTGTAAGTTATTACTGCATAAAAGCTTCTGGGTGTGTGAAGATGTTATCAGAGACTTAAGGAATAAGCAGTCTTTAGGCTGCAGGTGGAAGACATTTGGAAATAGGGGATATCATGGATATTATAGATCTTACCATGCAGAAATTCGCCTGCAGTAGAATGAGAGTCACTGTGCATCTATAGAAGTTGGGCAAGTCAAAGAAACAGAATATGCTGAAGGCCTTGAAATCTGAACCAGTAAAATTGATCCGCACAGTGCCTTGAGTAGTTCAAATGAAGAATCTCTATTTATTTTGTATTTTTATTTAAATTTGAAACAAACCTGTTTCATGTCAATCCCAGTCCCCGAATGTTCCCTTCCTTCCCTGTTCCCCCACCAATCCCCATCAAATCCCCTTTCTGCTCCCCAGGGAGGGTGAGGGTGAGGTCTTCCATGGAGAGTCTTAAAAGCCTGTCATGTCATTTAGAGCAGGGCCTAGGCCCTTTCCCACGTGTCTAGGCTGAGGAAGTATCCCTCTATGTGGAATGTGCTCCCAAAGTCAATTTGTATACTAGCGATAAATACTGATCCATTACCAGAGGCCCCATAGACTTCCCAGTCCTCTTAACTAACGCCCATGTTCAGGGGGGTCTGGGTTGGTCCTATGCTGGTTTCCTAGATATCAGACTGGGGCCCATGAGCTCCCTCTTGTTCAGCTCAGCTGTTTCTGTGGGTTTCTCCAACATATCTTGACCCCTTTACTCATCACTCCGCCCTCTCTGTAACCGGATTCCAGGAGTTCCGCTAGTGTTTAGCTTGGGTGTCTGCTTCTGCTTACATCAGCTACTAGATGAAGGCTCTAGGATGGCATATAAAGTAGTCTTCAATCTCACTATGGGAAGAGCACTTAAGGTAGCCTCTCCACTATTGCTTAGATTGTTAGTTGGGGTCATCCTTGTAGATATCTGGACATTGCCCTAGTGCCAGCTTTCTCTTCAAACCTATAATGGCTCCCTCTATTATGGTATCTCTTTTCTTGCTCTCCTTTATTCTTTCCCTGACTCAGTCTTCCTGCTCTGTCATGCCCACATCTACCCTTCTCTTCCTCCTAACTCCCTCTCCCCTCCACCCATGCTCCCAAATTGCTCGGGAGATCTTGTCTCTTTCCAGTTCTTCAGGAGACCATGTACGCCTCTCTTAGGGTCCTCCTTGTATCTTAACTTTCTGGCAGTGTGGATTGTAAGCTGGTGATCCTTTGCTCTATGTCTAAAAGACATATACGAGTGAGTACATACTGTGTTTGTCTTTTTGTGACTGGGTTACCCCACACAGGATGGTTTCTTCAAGTTCCATCCATTTGCCTGAGAATTTTAAGATTTCATTGTTCTTTTCCACCAAGTAGTACTCCATTGTGTAAATGTACCATATTTCCCCCATCCATTCTTCATTTGAGGGGCATTTAGGTGGCTCCCAAGTTCTTGCTATTATAAATAATGCTGCTATGAACATAGTTGAACAGATGTCCTTGTTGTATGAATGTGCATATTTTGGGTATATGCCTAAGAGTGGAATTACTGGATCTTGAGGTAGACTCCCATTTTCCTGAGGAACCACCATACTGAGTTCCAAATTGTACAAGTTTGCACTCTCACCAGCAGTGAAAGAGTGTACCGCTTTCTCTACATACTCTCCAGGATAAACTGTCTTTGGTGTTTCTGATTTTAGCCATTCTGACAGGAGTAAGATGGTATCTCAGAGCAGTTTTTATTTGTATTTCCCTGATGGCTACGGATGTTGAACACTTTAAGTGTCTTTCAGCCATTTTAGACATTTTAGAATCTTCTATTGAGAATTTTCTATTTATTTCTCTACCCCACTTTTTAATTGGATTATTTGGTGTTTTGGTGAAGAGCTTCTTGGGTTCTCTCTATATTTTGGAGAGCAGCCCTCTGTCAGATGTGGGGTTGGTGAATATCTTTTCCCATTCTGTGGGATGCCACTTTGTCTTGTTAACTGTGTCCTTTGCTTTACAGAATCTTTTCATTTTCAGGAGGTCCCACTTCTTGATTGTTGATCTCAGTGTCTGTGCTACTGGCGTTATGTTCAGGAAGTACTGTCCTATACCAATTCATTCAAGGGTACCTCCCATTTTCTCTTCTAAGAGGTTCAGTGTGGCTGGATTTATGTTGAGGTCTTTGATCCACTTGGACTTAGGTTTCGTGCATGGTGATAGATAGGGATCTATCTACTGTCTTCTACAAGTCATCATCCAGTTATGCCAACCCCGTTTTTTGAAGATGCTTTCTTTTTTCCATTGTATAATCTTAGCCTCTTTGTCAAAAATCAGGTGTTCATGGGTATGTGGGTTAACATCAAGGTTTTCAATTTGAAGAATCTCTAGTTTTGATAATCTCAAAATCTTGGTATTTTGTTCATTTCCATGTGCTCCCTGTCTCTGTTACTGATGTCCTGAAAATTCCTTTGGAGGAAGTCAAAAGGGGTTTCTGATTAAGCAAGGTAAGCATTATATTCCTCCGTTTGGAGAAGATAGACAGGTAATGCTGTTATTATGTTCTCAACGTTCATAGAACCTGTGTTCTTCAGAGATTAGAAAAGTACAGGTCTGTTGGTCAACACTGACCAGATAGATGGTCTCTTCCCTGAGCTAGACCATAAATTTGCTGAGGGTCTCTTCTTCAGCTTCTTGGAAAACACTGATGTTCCTAAACTGATGTTTGAAGGACTGTGGTTCAAAGAAGCCCCAAAATTTCTCTCTCAATACATTTCTCAATAGATGCTTTATTTCCTTGCCCCCAAAGAATAAAAACTACAGGTGTGAATTCTCTCAATTCCTTAGATCCATTGTCGCATACTTTTCTATAATTATACCTCTTACATGTTACAGAAGAGGAAGGGCACTTATAACTCAAGACAAGCCTTAATGTAGGAGTGCAATGTTTACTGTTTCCTTAAAAATCCTCCTCTCATTCCACTGATGAGCCTTTACTGCGTGCATCTTCTTGGCTTATTCTCCTCTACACATAAAAATATCTGCAAATCTTTCATATTAAGCAAATAAGCAAAGTTTTCTCAGATAAATGGTCTATGCATAATAACTCCACTTCTTCACCACCAACTCTTTCTTTAACCTATGGCCTGACTTTGATTCCTACTGTCCTGAGGAAATTGTTCTCCTGAAGTCACCAAAATCCTCTTGCTTCCAAACAGACAAACCCTTCTCCATTCTTAACCTATCTACATGTGATTCTAGACAATTCCCTGAATTGTCCTTTGGCTTCTGTGATATAGCCTCCTGGTGATTCTTCCATGTTTCTAACTGCACTTTAATTTCTTTCCTCAGTTTACCCGTACCTACACATTGGTGTCACTCAACAATCTATCTTTTCAACATTTCTTCTTGTATTATTCTCCTGTGGGGATCACATCACTTCAGAAAACATTTACTAACAACTACATATTCAGGATTCCCATATCTCTTTAGGACTTTCCTATAAGCTTCAGATTCCAGAGTATAAATACTTGCTAGATTTTTTTTTACCTGATATACTATATATTGAAAGATAACGGAGTGTAATTTCTCACTCAAATTCTCTCTTCCATCAAACACTAAGGACCAACAACATCCTTTAATTATTAGCTTTCTCACCTATAAAACATGGACAATAATGGCAGCTTACCTATGAAAATTAGATGAGATATTGAGCATAGCATACTGTGATGGCTACTCTTTGCTGCCAACTTGATTTCCCCTGGAATTAACATAAAAACAAAAATGAAGAGCACACCTGTGAGGGATATTTGTTTATGTTGAAATGAGAAGATCTACTTCTAATCTGGATCTTTGGGATAGGAAGACACACCTTTCATCTGGATATTTGAAGCTGGGAAAGTCCATCTCTAATATGGATGATATTTGCTATTGGAAACCTATACAAAGACATGGAGGAAGGAGGCTTTTGTTCTTTGCCTGCTTGCTTTTGCCTCATTATCAATCTATTCTTTCACTGGTATTAGAATCTACTTCTACAGATTCCAGCATATGCTTAAAACCAGCTAAGACATCCAGACTTGTGGAACGAGCAACTACTAGATTCTTGGACTTTCCATTCATAGCCAGCCAATGAAGAATTAGCTGGACGACAGCCTGTAAGTCCTTCTAATAAATCAACTTTATATAGAGAGAAATTCATTATGTACGTTCTGTTACTCTTGAGAACCCTAATGCATATGCTTGTCACAGAGCTAATCACATAGTCAGCACTCAATAACTTAATTATGGCTAGTATATATAATAACTTTTGCTACAGAACATAATCCAAACAAAAATATGATTCCCAACCCATCTAAGCTTGTCTCTCCCCCTGTATACATTCAGTGTATGAGTTAGTGCTTTATCCTCCTTTTCAAATCTAGAAATTCAAGATCATCCCAGCCTCTTCTCACCCCTACTCACCTCTCCTCCTCTTTCTGCTTCCTTTGGTGCTATTGATGGAACTGCTGAGATAAAGAATTTTAGTTTCTTTCATCACTGAAATCTGTCTCTTGCTGACATATTCCAACTACTCTCCCTGCCACTCCCCCAAGTTCATACAAATTCCTTACCTTCCTCACAAAACTCATCAGCCCCTCCCCTAATGAACTATTTGTCTACATACATCTATATGCTCTGAACCAAGAGGGAGCACATTCTAGATACTCCACCCACTTTTATTCAATGTTTAATTAATGTGACTAATTAAAGTCATATATACTCTGTTGGTTTTGTTTTACTATAGAACTTAACCAATACACATGTACAGAATAATGGAGACATCCCACTAAATATTGTGTTCAAAAAAAGGCCTCTATGAGTTTCTGAGTAAAGAAGTCAAATTAAAGAGTAAATGAATGAGCATGCTGTAAGGGAATGACAGATATTATGATTGTTATTATCAGAACTTAGCAACAAAAGGAAGCAATGAGATAAGATAGTAGCTGTGAATAATGGAGGTATTTTTATTTCACTTTAGAGAACTCATGACTAGAAAATAATGAAGAAAGAGAGACTGATGGTATTAGTAAATGAGCTGAAAATGATGGAGTATATAGCCCCATCTCAGTAAGGAATAGAAAAATTAACAACCCAAAAGGAATACCTGAATTTTAAAAAAATATGTCTTTGGCAGAAATGAGAAAGAAATGATAATAAACTAAAATTACACAGAAATTCTGTCTAGGTGAGGAGAATATAAGAAAAAATATAAAATATATAGGAAACAAGAAGTATCCGATGTTTTCTGATGAATAGATTTTATCTTCTCATAAGGTACCAAGCATATAGGATTTGGGGTTCCAGTGTTTGTACACAGAAATATCTGAAGCATCCATTGTAGTGAATGTGACATGGTGTCAACAAGGATGAATGTAATAATTGCCGACTGAAGCAGAGATGGCAGGAAATAGATTATGAATTTCCACGCCTTCCTTTTGGAATTATCATCACACAAATGCTAGGATTATAAGGTGGAGATTGCCCTGTTGAACAGAGAACAAAGTCATAGAGCACATGGCTCAAGAACATTGGAACAACAATTAGTGGAATGACTGGACACAAGGCCTCTAGTAGGCAGGAAAACAAGGACAGATTAAAATGCCATTATGAATGAAGGCAAGAAAAAGGAGCTAGAGAACTGACATGAGGCAAAAAGGGCAAAATCATTGTGAGTAAAAGTAAGAAATTTGAAAGACAACAAGCTTTGTAGAGAAGTGTACCTCTGAACTTCAGATCAAGAAGATGAGACCATTCAAATATTAGTTGTGCCCAACATAAACTTATAGTTGGTTCATGGGAATAGGAAGGAACTGTCATGGGTAAGGGATGTTTTCCTGGCCACTTGTGTGAATGACCAACACTGTTTAAGGTACTGTGATGATAAATCTTGATTGTTAACTTGAATGGATCTGATATCAAAAGAAGGCATGCCACTGGATATGCCTCTAAGAGATTTCCTTGATCAGGAATTTGAATCACCCGTGTTAAAATGTATGCAGCATCTCACCCAAAAGATCAAATAAAGGTTTGCTTTTACTTATCTGTTTTTACTCTCACTGTAAGTTCATTGACTGTTCCTGCTACAGCCAAATGCTGCATTCCTTTGCTGATATCAAAACTCAGATTCCCCAAGCTTAATGCTTGCTGAAGACCAGTGGCTCTCAAGGAGTCCTCTAGGCATTTAGCAACAGATTGGGACTCCTGGAGCACCCAGTCTTATGCACCAAACAACTATCATGTTCTCAGCATATCTAATATGTAATAGTCATTGTTGCACTGCCCACACAATATAATGCAAGCCAATCTGATAAATACCCTTTTAATATGAATTCTTTCTATTAGTTCTATTTCTCAAGAGAATCTGAACTATTATAGGTACATAAAGGGAAAGAAGATGGATGACAGATCTGTGAGGCATGAACAGAAGTCAAATAATATATGTAAAAATGTCATGCATGGATTACTGTATCATAGTAACCATTAACATCATGAGAAAGCACAAGTTTACTAGAATTTATTATACTTCTTTAAAGCATTAAATATGCTTATATATCCATACATTCCATATTTTATCTAGTGCTTTCTGTAAATACAGGTGTCACCAACATAAAGAAATGGTAATATTTAATTGACAGCAGCAGGGGAAAATAAAGACAATTTTATAAGTGATAATGAGATCTGTGAAAGAAACATCCTTTCCAAATTTCCAGTGCCTAAGGCTAACACAAACCCAGCCTTAAAAAACATTTCTGTTTGGTAAAAATACTATAGGAAGAAGTTGCTAAATGCCATCCAAGTATTTTCTGAGTTAGTTTTAAGTATTAATTGACTTGCAATAATTGCATACATTTATGTGGTGGTATGCATTTCAATACATTCATACATGTGAAAATATATTGTAATCATCAGATCTGGCATATTGGCATATTCATGCCCTCAAATATTGATAATCTCTCTTTATGATTTTTGTGATGTTCATGCTAGTTCCACCAAAGAGGTATATCCTCTGCTCTTAGCATTTATTTGATTTTAAGTAACTCAAAGTCCACTCTACTGGCTATTTTGAAATGTCCTATTAATCTTTGTCAAGCATAATTACACTTCTTTGTTTATTCCCACTAACCATTTTGTTTTTCCTATCTCCATATATTTATTTCTTAAAGCCAGTCTATCAATTATCCATTTCTAAGACTAGCACCTTCTGCACATGATTAATGATTGACATTTTTAGAGCAGGCATCACACTTAGTAATCTTACCCTCTTTGTTTCTCTTTTTTTCCTTATCTTTAAAATTGATTCCCTACAGAAATGACTTAAGTGAGATTTAGTTCCCAGCCTCCATATCAGTACCCTAATCTATAAGGTATATTTTATATATGAACTATAAACTTAAGCTCCTATCTCGTTTTTCTTTCTGTCTTTCTTTTTTCCTTCCTTTTTTTTCTCTTCTCCTTTTTAATTTAAATCAGAAACAATATTTTTTTACATATCAATCCCAGTTCCCTTTCCCTCCCCTCTTTCCCTGCCCTCCTACCCCTCATCCCATCCCTTTTCTGCTCCCCAGGGAGGGTGAGGCCTTCCACTCCACAGGAGGGCTTAGGCCCTCCTGTTCTGGCAGGTTTCCCTGCCGGCTGCAGCTGGTTCTGCCGCCATGGTCCCAGAACCACGTGTGCCCCAAATAACACTCAGGAGACTCTATATTTGATACAATCCTGTTGGCCAATTACCATTATTGTTAATGGGCTAGCTCTGCCTTAATCATTAACCCATTTCTACTTATCTAAGTATTTCCACGTGGTCCTCTTATCGGGGAGCCGTGGCCGGCGTCCTGCGTCTTCCCTGGGCTACATCTTGATTCCAACCACCTCCTCTCTCCTCCTCCTGGTCTCCTAGCCCCGCCTATCTTGTTTCCTATTGGCCACAGAGCTTTATTAACCAGTATGAGAAACATATATACAGAATAACATCTCCCATCATCCTCCCCCATGTGTCTAGGCTGAGAGAGTGTCTCTTTATATGGAATGGGCTCCCAAAGTCCATTCGTATACTAGGGATAAATACTGACCTGCTACCAGAGGCCTCATAGACTGCCCAGGCCTCCTAACTGACACCCACATTCAGGGCGTCTGGTTCAGTCCTATGCTGATTTCCCAGCCATCAGTCTGGGGTTCATGAGCTTCCCCTTGTTCAGGTCAGCTGTTTATATGGGTTCTTAAGAAACAACAAATCTGACTATGAAAAGGCACATCTCCAGTCACAAAGGAGTTGGATAATGGGTGATTTTTTAATGTCTTTTTTTTCCAGATTCTTTCTTAACTACCTCAAAGTTCAAGGAGCTTTGATTGATTGATTGATTGATTGATTGATTGATTGATTGATTGATTGATTGATTGACTGTGGCTGCATTGGTTTTACTTAATTAAAATATAATTACATCATTTCTTTTCTCCTCCCTCATACTCCTCCCATGTCTGTCTGCACCCCTCCTTCCCAAATTTGTGGATTCCTTTTTAACTGTTGTTATTATATACATATAAATGAATAAAGTAAAATATAACCCACTGAGTCTGTTGTGTTTGCCTACATATATGTGTTTCTAGGGCTAACCACTTGGTACTTGGTTAATTTGGGCTGACTGGCTGGTGTGCTACATAAAAATAAAAGATTATTGACTACTTCCTTATATTAAAAACAGATGATGATGGTGGTGGAAGTGATAATGATACTGCTGATGGTGATGATAACATGTTAATGATAGTTAAGAGGTATTGTGTATGTACTATGTGTCAGGCACTACTAACATAAGCATTTTACTTAAATATATTCATCTTCCTACCTAATACTATTACTCATATGTCTCTTAGGTACTTAGACATTTCTATGTCCAAAGTAAGACAAAAGACAGAAAAGTTTACAGAGAGTGTATTTTCTAATAGAGAGTGGGACAATAAGAAAGGAAACAAATAAAATTCAATGTTAGGCAGTAAAGAAAAAAACTGTGGGGTTTTAGCAGTGTGCTGGTTAGTTTTTTATCGAATTGACACAAGGGAGAGTCATCCAGAAAAGGAGAACCTCAACTGGGAAAAATATATCTTCATCAAATTGGCAAGTCTGTAGAGCATTTTCTAGATTAATTATTAATGTAAGAGATCCCAGTCACTGTGGACTGTACCACCCTCAGACAGGTGGGCCTTAGGTATTTAAGAAAGGAGGCTGTGAAAACCAAGGGAAAGCAAAGCTGTAATCAGCATTCTTCCATGGTCTCTGCTTCAGTTCCTGCCTCCACATTCCTGCGTTGAGCTCTTGCCATGATTTTCCTTCATAATGGTCTGTGCACAATGTAGTATCATAGCAATTGAATGAAAACTAGGGCAAATAATGAGGTATGTATGGACAGGTATAGCTATATTAGATGGAATGGCTAGGCAATACTTAGGATTAGTGGTGACCTTTCAACCTGAGAGAAAAAAACATAATCAATATGATTGTTAAAGAAATAGCTATGAGGAAAAACTAGAGGAAAGCACTCGGGACATAAGGAATAAAAGCCTAAATTTTCTGTCACAGGTAAAGCTTAATGTGCAAAATAAATGGGTAGAAGCAACAAGGATGGAGTTAATAAGAGAAGTCATGGGCATGAAAACATAATGTAAGTTTAGATAAGAGAGGTGGCAGTCATCAAATTATGCAGGAACTGGTAGGCCATGATTTTATTTGACATAAAATTGAAATTTATTAGATGATTATTGCTGTAATGAGAGAGAGGGGGAAGGAAGGGAGGGAGGGAGGGAGGGAGGGAGGGAGGGAGGATTTGATTTCTACTCCCATTATGGTAAATCTAGGTCTAGAAAGGGATCTTGGAGGCTAAACTCCAAGCTTCTTCAATAGTCCACACTATAAAAACATAATTTACAAGATGGTGTCAATTCTCGAAGTCATAAGAAGTTACCAGAATTTGGATAGATTCTTAAGCAAAAATTGGCAGAACTTGGTGAATTTCCAAATACAATAGGAACAATAGAGAAATGAATAAAAATGATTCCCCATTATAGCTTAAGAAATTAACTAAATCTATCTACGATGGGGAAAGCTTTGATAAAGACTGGTTTTAGACATGATGTAGAGACAATCACCAATTTCATCTGGATCATAACATATTTGTAGAACTATTCACATATCCATGTGGAATTATAATATAGATTCTTTTAAAAATCTATTAACAAAAATCAGTCAAGAGGGACGTTAGAGATGGCTACATTGGTAAAGTGCAAGCATGTAGATCTGTGTTCAGATCTTTAGCACATCTATAAAACACTCTTTGTGTCTATGAGCATCTGTACGTACAGTACATGAAGGTGGAGAGAGATGTATCCCCAGACCACAATGGCCAGCCATTCTAGCTGAAACAACAAGCTCTAATTGAGGAATTAGATGTCAATCTATGAGCTGTACATACAAATGGATATGTACTCCTTCATATACACATATATACACACGAATACATACATCTACATCACATAAACATACACAAAAAATCATAGGAAAGGTATTATATGTAAATACAGTAGTGACAGTCACATTTCCCTAAGCAATACACAAATAACTTGTTTGTCAGCCTGCTAAAATGTAAGCTCTATGAGAACATTAATCCTGCCTGTCATATTCTTCCCAATTCCCGTGCTCATAACAATGTCTGGAAAATGGAAGGTCCCCAATAAATATGCCTAGGAAGAAGTGGGAAAGTAAGGAAAGATGAAATTTGTTCTGTATATCAGGTTGGATTTTAAATGAAATCACACAGAAGATTAACTTTGTTTTCTTAATTAGAATAGACAACTACTAGTCTGGAAGGGGAAATTTTGAGATGAACCATATTTTCTAGAGGTAGACTCATTATGATCTCTCCTACTTCCTCTCACATACCAGGAATGATAAGGGCCAGAATGATTTCTCTTAGGGGAAAGCCCGATAGGCTCCTTTCCATGAACTAACCTTCCCAGATAGAGAATAACTGTTCTCCAGTCAAGCAAACACAAGTACTTCCCCTCGTCTGCCAGAATCTCCAATTTGCATGCATTATTTCAGGGATCAGTAAACTATGGCCCTTGGGCCAAATTCATCCCTGCCTGTTTTTGTTATGTTCAAAGAAATAAGAATGGTTTTTACATTTAAAATAATTTTTAAAAATCAAAAGAAGAATGGTATTCCATGAAACATTAGCTATATGAAATTTAAATTTAAGTATCCATAAATAAAGTTGTAACAGAATAAAGTCACATTTTTTCATTTACATATTACTTATGGGTGCTTGAATGCTACTATACTAGAGCTGAATATTTGTGAGAGAGGCTATATGGCCCACAATACTGTAAACATTTCCTCCCTGCCCCTTTACATAAAAAAGTATGTAGACCTCTTCATGGTTGCATTCATGGTCACCAAAAATATGTGTGTGTGTGTGTGTGTGTGTGTGTGTGTGTGTGTGTGTGTGTGTGTGTGTGTGCCTGTCAGTCTGTCTGTGTGTGTGTCTGTGTGTGACTGTGTGTCTGTGTGTGTGTGTGTGTGTGTGTCTATGTGTCTGTGTGTGTGTAGTTCTTGGATGATATTTTTTTTTATCCCCAATGTTGATAAAGGTAACAGAAACTAGATTCAAATTCAAACAATGCAATGTCAATAATATATATAATATGTAATGTCAACATTCAATAAATGAGTTTTCACCATGGGTTCAAACCAATACCAAGCAAATTTAGTGCATTTGATCTTTCACTAGTATAATCTTTTCTACAACCCAATATGAGAGATATCAGTATCATTCATTTTATAGCTGAGGAAGCAGAGAGTTGGAAAAACTGAGTGATTTTTCTAATACATTTTTTACAAGAATTGGGGTTTACTGCTGACTCTGAAAGAGCTGAATCTTGGAGTCTATCTACTTACAAAGTAGGAGAATATGAGGGATCAGGAAGTTCTAGTTGGGGGAAGGACAGAGAAGGAGAGCAAGGAAAGAGACACCATGATAGAGGGAGCCTTTGTGTGGTTAACAAGAAACCCAGCACTAGGGAAATTCCCAGGAATCCACAAGGAAAGGCAACCTTAAATACCCCTCCCCTATAATGAGATTGATTATGACCTTAAATGCCATCATAGAGACTTCATCCAGTAGCTGATGGAAGCAGAAACATAGAATCACGGCTAAGCACTGAACCGAACTCCTGGATTCCAATTGGAGAGAGAGAGAAGTGATGAGTAAAAGGGTCAAGACCATGCTGGAGAAACCCAAAGAAATAACTGACCTGAACAAGGGGTAGCTCATGGACTCCAGACTGATAGCTGGGGAACCAGCATAAGAACAAACCAGCCCCTCTGAATGTGGGAGTCAGTTGGGGGTGGGGGGGCGGGGGATTTATGGTGCTGCTGGCAGTGGAACCAGTAACTATCCCTAGTACATGGAAGGATACTCTCTCAGCCTAGATATGGGAGAAGGCCTAAGTCCGGCCCCAAATGACGTGACTAACTTTGATGATCCCCCATGGGAGGTCTATGAGGAGTGAATGGGGGATGGGATGGGGGTTTGGGAGGATGGAAGGACAGGCAGGAAAGGGAACTGGAATTGGTATGTAGAATAAATGGTTTTAATTGAAATTTCAAAAATCCTCAAAACAAAAGGAAGAAAGAAAGAAAGAAAGAAAAGAAAGAAAGAAAGAAAGAAAGAAAGAAAGAAAGAAAGGAGAAAAGAAAGGCAAAGCACTGACTAGATCAGTTTTTCAAAACACTGAAGACTCTTTTTGTTCTTTCTCATACAGCCAAGCTGGCATTCATTCAACTCTGAGTATGTCTGGTGTCTATCTGCGTGCACTTGGTGGCAATTGACATGTAGAGTTCATATATAATGAGGAAAATGAAAATAGGATAGAGTGAAAAGAAGGACAAATTCTCTAGAACATGATGATCCACAAAGAAACCACCACAATGGCTTCAAAGTTATGTAAAAAGAGAATATCGCCCTTCTAATTTGGCAACATAAAGCTCATCAATAACCTTAATGAGTACTGGTTTAGTGCAGTGTTGGAAATGAAAACAGACTTCACTGGGCTGAAAAATAAGAGAGAGACATGAGGGAAGCAAAAGAAAATGTTGAAAATTCTTCCAAGAAACATGGTTACATGCAGGAGATAGATATAGAAAGTGGGTCTCCAGCAGGGGACTTTGGGTGGGAAGGAATAATTGGAAAATGCTGTGAACAACATTTATATGAAGAAAGATTTTAAGGTCTTAGAAAAAAAGAAAATATCATCTTTATAAGATTTTTCTACTTTGAAGAACTAAAATTTCTAAGTATAAATTATGGAACCACTAAGAACTTAGCAAGCTTCATGAATTTAAGAAATGTGGGGTCTGGGAGGATGATTTAATGGGTAAGAGCACTCTCTTACTCTCCAAGTGTGAGGACCTAAGTTTGAGTTCTCAGTATCCATGTTTTTCAAAAGCCAATCTGAGCAACAGTGAAAAACTACCTTAAATGCCCTTCCCTGATAATGAGATTAATGACTAACTTATCTACCATCATTGAGCCCTCATCTAGTAGCTGATGGAAACAGAAGCAGACACCCACAGCTAAACACTGATCCAAACTGGAATACAGATGTAGAGAGGGAGGAGTGATAAGAAAATGGGGACAAGACCAGGCTACAGAAACCCACAGAGACAGCTGACCTAAACAAGGGGGAGCTCATGGACCCCCAGACTGATAGCTGGGAAAGCAGCATTGGACCGACTCAGACCCTCTCCCTGAACATGGGTCTCAGTTAGAAGGCCTGGGCAGTCTAAGGGACCTCTAACAGTGGAACCATGATGTATCCCTGGTGTAAGAAAGGACTTTGGAGCACATTCCCCATGGAGGGATACTCACTTAACCTAGAGGCAAAAGGGAGGGCCTAGACCCTACTCCATATGACTTGACAGGTTTTGTTGATTCCTCCTTGGAGGCATCACCCTCCCTGTGGAGTGGGGGGATGGGATGTGAGGGTGGTCAGGGGGCATGAGAGGGAGAGGGGGAGGGACGGAGAGAGGGAGAGGGAACTGGGATCAATATGTAAAATAAGAAAAAAATAGATAATAAAAAGCCAAGCATTGCTGTGCATGTCTGTAACCTCATTATTGAGGAGAGTGGCCCAGGTGGGTTCCAGGAGCTCTCCAGCCAGCTGGCCTAGCCAAAACTGTAGCCTTGGGTCCTTGTACTCTTTTCCATTCACTGCAAGGGAAGGTTTCTCTGACCAAGGCTGAGAGGAACCTTTATTTGTGGGTATAAGCACGGGTAATTTGGATATGTTTTGATGTTGTATCAATTCAATAAAGCAATAGCAGTAGATTTTTGCAAAGGCCTAAGACCTCAGTTTCAACCACAGGTTTTTCTTGAGAAATATAATTATTAGGCCTCAGCTCACTCATAGAAATCTAAGAAGCAACTTATCAAATTCTATAGAAAATCCTATTGAGAACTGAATGGAACTATGTTAATTTTAAGGTGTATGTGGGGGTAATTTAGTGTTCTCTGGTAACAAGTCTTATACCCATGATATGCCTATTCTCAGTGTTCCTCATAGAGGACTTGAAACCTTTCCTTTTCCATTCATGGCTTCCTTGTATTTTTAGTTGCTACCAAATATTTTACTCTTTATTTCTGTGCATATTTTTAGGCTTGTGGAAGATGGGGAGCATGGGTATGATGCATACATGTATCTAACTGAGGGTGCATGCACTAATTTGTACACATACAGAGGACTGAAGTCAATGTCAATATCTTTATTATTCTTTGCCTTGTTGCCTTAAGAAAGCATCTCTCACTGTACTGGGAGCACACCATTTTGGCCAAGCGGGTTGGTCAGTGAATTCCTGGGATCCACCCATGTACATTACCCAATAATGAGGGTACAGACATGCACAGTTATGTCTGGCTTTTGTATATGAGTGCTGGGGACTAGAACTCAGGTCCTCAATTTGTAGGTTAAGTGCTCTTCTCATTAAACCATCCCCATACCCACTTTTTTAAATCCATGAATTATGATAATTTCTAATCAGTTTTATAATGTATTCTTAAACTTTAGTTCTCTGAAGTAGACAAATCTTACTAAAATGATATTTTCTTTCTTTTTAATATGTATTTTCTTTTTCTTGTTTTCATGCTACAATGAAAACCCCAAGAACAATACCAAATAAACAGAGATAATGAAAGTGGCATTCTTCTCTTATTTCTTAACTTAAAGAAAATATAGTCAATATTTCCCCATCAAGATTATCTCTATTTAGGATTTTTAGAGATCTCCCATATCAGATTACATCACTTTACTTTTATTTCTAGTTGACAAAGCCAGTGAATCATTAGAACACTGGATTTTACCTGTTCTTGTTTTACATCAATTAAGATCATCATACACTCCTTCTGTCAGCACAGTAAATAAACTAATTTTTTTCCTAATACTAGGTCAATCTTACACCTTTAGGCTGCTTTTGTTTCATTCTGAAGAATTAGCTTATATTTTGTTGCATTTGGTTTTTATGGTGTGTTAATGATTTTCAAATTCATATTCATGAACAATGTTGTCCTGTAGTTCTTCTTTCTTTAATTATCCATATCTGATTTTGTTATCAAGATTTTATTGGTTCCATAGAAACAGTTGAAGTATAATCTTTCTCCTAGGCGGGTGTTACTATGTAAGTCTGGCTCTCCTGAAACTTCCTTTGCAGATAAGGCTGGCTCCACACTTATTTATTTATTTATTTATTTACTTACTTACTTACTTACTTACTTACTTACTTACTCACTTACTTACTTACTTACTTTGAAGGCGAGATTTCCCCATGCCATCCAAGCTGGCCTCAAACTCACCATCCTCTTGCTTCAGCTTCACAAACAACTGAAATGGCAAAAGGCCACCTAACCATTCGCTTGCACTTCACCTAGAATACAATGGTCTGTTGAGTGTTTAAACTTAGCTTTCAACAGTCTAGACCTAGTTTTCTCACTACAGAAAGGCTTTCATCTACTTATTTGACTTCATTCACTCACAGTACTAGTAATCTTTCATAGTATCTTTGAGTTAGCAACCTTTGAGAATCCTTCAAAGATTTCCAAAAAAAAAGAAAGAAAGAAAGAAAGAAAGAAAGAAAGAAAGAAAGAAAGAAAGAAACGGCTATCGTGGCTCTAGGCTTCAACTCCTAGTCCTCACTCCAAATAGAGTTATTAAGAGGGAAGCAGAGCTCAAGGTCTCCAGTTGAGAGAAGTGCTCTAAGGAAGAACACATGTGATAGCTAAGTTACCTGGGGAGATTTTTCCCATTTTCAGCACTATTTTGGCCACTGTAGAAACCTTCCTTTTATGCCAGTTCAGCAGTTGGCCATAAGTTCAAAGTAAAAGCTTCTTTCAGCTTCTTAGAGACAGGAAAAAAACTATGAAATCACAAAGTGAGGCTTACAAGAGAATGTTTCCTAAATTTATTTGACCACAAAAGCCTTTTCTCTCAGCCAACCTTAAGGAAAAATGTTCCATAGATCATAACTTGAGAAATTTTGTGATCAATGATCTGTAAATACTCTTCCACCTCCAGCTTGCAATAATTCTACCCTCTTGTAACTTCAGAGAAAAACCATAGGCTTACAAGAGACTCCAACAATTCAGTTATTCACTTGGAGTCAGTTCGGTAGTGCCACCCAGCCATCTTGAAAAATGTAAGCGACTAGGGCAGCAAAACATGACAAAGATTTTAAGGCAATTAGAACACATAACAGGCCCATTGGCACCACCATTTTCTTTTGCAAAGTTATTTTTTATCACCAGTTATAGATTTGTGGCAAAACACAGATAACTAAGCATTTGAATTTATCTCTGCTTTCTCTTGAGTTTTCACTACAATGGCAAGAAATCTACAAAGCAAAACTCATGTTATGGCTGTGTCTAGTGAGATGGCTATGTAATGAAAATGCTTGTTGTGCAAACCTGAGTTCAGACCCCATTACTCACATAAAAGCTGAGTGCAGCTGCGTGCACCTGTTTTAATGCTGTAAAGACAGGAGGATACTGAGAGTTTCTCCAGCCCATCAGTCTAGCCAAATTGGAGAGCTCCAAGTTTGTTGAAAGACTCAAAAAATCAAAAAATAAAGTAGAGGACCAGCTACACTTCCATCGTGACAGTCAAGATAGATATGCTCATAGATGCAAGAGTGATACAACTGTAGTGGGAGGTAACCAACCACATTCTGATTGGATTTAAGGATTGCTCCAGAGAAGGTATCTCAAACCTGATATTATAACTCATAGAAATGAGAGTGAGAGAGAGCTAGATAGAGATTGGGGGAGGGGGAGGGAGGGAGGGAGAAACAGAGGGAGGGAGAGGGAGAAGAAGGGAGAGAACCCATGGTTAGAAGGAGAACCTGCTATGATTATTTTGCTAAAGGACCACGTTATTAAACTGCCTTCTAAATAGTTATCTTTATACCCGTAGATTGATTCATTCTCACTTTTATTAAGAGAGTTTACTTTTGTATCAGATACATGTTAATGTGGAGACTCAAAACAGATCAAAATGCTAAGCAATCACGAGTATTCAACCCTAAATGGGACAAAGTTTTCATCCTGCTAGAAACCCACACAGACACACACCAAAGCTGGGGAAATATTATAGAAGGGGCAAAGAATGTGAGAGCCAGATGACGGGAGTCAGGGAGTTCTGTAAAATGCTGTCCTTTGACATGACTGCCCTGTAGTTAACTGAATGAGACCTGCACAAGAGATCAAGCTGCTTTCTAGTCCAAGCCTTTAGCTGTTTTAAGATCGAACAGGAATTTCTTTGAGCACTGAAGGTTATGTTGCAAAGAAAATACAGCATTTGGTTTTGCAGCTTTTCTTCCAAGCTTTACTTTCACTTCAACATCCAGCCCTATTCACAGGCCTGAACTTCACCTTTGAATACATTCCTACTATTAGAGGAAATAGGCAGATTTAATATCCAACCAGGAGGAGAGTTAGTTGACGTGAATTCTTTTGTAACAGGTGAAGGTAATGTAGGAACATGAGAAGCTTTCAGAATAAAGAGCAAGACCAGAAAGTCTCACTGGGGCCAGTGCTCCCTTTGTTGAAGATGATGGCACAGATGAAAAACAAACAACAACAAAAAGAAAACAAAACAGAACCTGGGATTCTTAAAGCCTTTGAAATCCCTGGGAAGCCAAAGCTCTTGAAATCTGTCACTGCAGCCATCAAAAGGAGGTCCTTTGCCAGGCTGGGCTAAGCAGGTACCTGCGAGCTGAAATGTGTTCACTTCTTTCTCAGCAAAGGCTATTAAATGCTGGATTAATTTTTCCTGTTTATTTTTCCAAAGTGGTTGAATAATAAAACTAATTATGAAAACGCTGGCACTTTGAAGGAAGGAGAAAAATACCTGCTGACAAGCATGAAAACATACAAGTTCACAGATTTTCAATCATTCTCATTACCTCCTGTAAATCACAAAGCATATTTAATTTCTTATGTCTTGACACGAATGTTTGCCTCTGTATTTCTTTAGCATGTTAGCTATTGCTCTGACCTCTGTCATGCAGGAACACAAATAGAGTATTTAGTATACATGTTCCATTGCTAAGCAATACACATATCTTCCTCTCTGCTGCTTTACTTAGCACTCCATACCTATGAGATTTTAAGAATGTATTTTTACATAAAATGAGAGAGGTAAAATATTCTTATGAAGGCAGGGTGATAGTTCTGGCTAGAGCTCACATGAACAACTGCTTCTCAATATTGGTTTTGATAATATACCACAGTAGCTCCTATTATTCCAAAGTAGCCTTGGAAGATCTTGAGAAAATCTATCCTACATTTTGAAAGTCTTGTAGTACCTTGAGGAACCTAGGTACATGCTTATAACTTCAGCAAAACTAATTTTAAGAAAACCAGCAGCCATCACTACAAAAACACTTATTTCCTTATTTGGTACACATATGTTAAGCACCTGCTCTGTAGTAAGTCCACAGATGAGTGCAGAAACATAAAATACAGTAGTTGCTTTCTAGAACATCAAAACCCAATAGAAGGAGCTAGGGTATACAAACAGATGAATTCAGTGTAGTGACAGAAAGCCACACAGAGGATAGTGGCAAACAAAAGATGTGAGTAAAGACTGAAATGGTATTAGCCAACTAAGCAGTGGTGGGCTGGAAAGATGTTGGTGTTAAGGGTATTTTTTTACAGCTCTATTTGAATTCATTCTAATAATAATTTTGTACAAGTATACAATGGACTCTAATTACTTCTGGCCACCTTCCTTCTCTCCATACAACCCCTGTCAATCACCTACTCACTCTTTCCTACATGCATATCCTTTTGCTTTTCTGAGTTTAACTAGGACTATCTGTGTGGCCATGGGTTGGGAACTATCCATGGGAGACTTGTAGGTTCACCAGAGGCTATTATTGAAACCAGTGCCTGCCTCTATCACAGAAACCATCAATAGTCAAAATTTTACATGTAGAAGAATGAAATTAGAACCTTATCTCCAACTCTGCATAAAACAACTCCAAATGAATCAATGACATCAGTGTGAAACCTGCAACACCAAACTTCTAGGAGAAAAATTAAGGAGTACACATTCAAGACATAGGCATAGACAAGGACTTTCTAAATTTGGACTCCGGTCCCTAAGGAAATAAGGCCAACAGTTGACAACTAAGACCTCCTTAAACTCGAAGTCTTCTGTACAGTGAAGAAAACAATCACTCAAATGATTAGTTAGCCTACAGAATGGGAGAAAAATCTTTGCTAGCTATATGCAAAACAGAAGATGAATATCTAGAATACACAATTAACTAAAAACAAAACCATCCAGAAAACAAACCCATTCAAAGAGATAGATACATCTCTGAACAAAGCATTCTCAAAAGAAGAAATAAAAATGACAATAAACATTTTAAAAACTAGTTCAAATTAAAACTATTTTGCTATTCTATCTTGCCCCTGTAGAAATGGCTATCATCAAGCAATAAAATGACAAAAAATGCTGATCAGGATGGTGAGAAAGAGAAACCTTTATTTACTGTTGATGGGAATACAAAATTATTAACACTCTATGGAAATCAGGGTGGCAATTCCTCAAAAAGCTACAGATGGAACTACCCTGCATATGACCCAACTGTATCACGAGGACTCTACATCTTACTGCAGAGATGCTCATCCATGTTTATCACTGCTCTATTCACAATAGCTGTAAAATGGAAACAGCCTAGCTGATGAATTGGTAATAAAAACATGGTACAGATGTGCAATGAAATTCTACTTAGCTGTAAAGAAAAATAAGAGTGTATTTCAAATGGGGAATATCACAAGACAAAGCAAAGAAACATGAAACAGTTTGACATGTCCTGGGAAAATGAGACAATTACATATGGCTAAAGGCTTTAAAAGCAAATGAAACATGGAATAGGTAAATGTGGAAGATTGTTTTGGGAATAGCTCCAGCTTGCCCAAAGATCCTTATACATGCATCTTTTTATGACCTTGCTACTTCCACATTTAAAAGAAGTATTATATTTTTATACTCGGAATCTGGGCTTGGCCATTTGACGTCTTCTAAAAAATGTGACCACAGCAATTGCAAGGCATGAAGAAAATGCTCATGCAGTGAGATTTATCCTCTTCTGATTAACAAGGAAAGACATAAATATGTACAAATAGTCTTAGTTGAACCAGAACAATGCAACTTACAAAACTAATTGTGTTACTGTTATGGACAGTTGAAGATGGCTCTTACTGTACATAGACACACTATATTTCATTGGAATGAACTGCTAAGTACCATTTATCTCAGGAACATCACAAGCCCATGCAAAAATAGCCAAGGAGTTTCCCAATTAAAGCGGCAGGCTCTAGAATCTGATAATCCTTCATTCCAATCCTATTTTACTTTATATCTTTAAATAACTGAAGCAGCATTTACTATAAGCAAAAGATTCAAACACAAGTATTCCTTCTCATATATATGATATTCCTTTAAATAATATCACTAAAGAAGTCTAGTGCCCTACACTATACACATTTTAAGTAGATAAAACCCAGTGCCAATAGGAAGTCACTAATAAAACTAGGTCAAGGACCTAGGGGTGCCTGACACTGTTTCTTCTCTATCATCATGTTGTTCCCCTAAAGTGAAAGAAGAACTGCTATTCAATTGCTCCAAGACATTGAGCTGCCTAAAGGAATACTTTGTTTAAGTGCATACCCTCGACTTAAAAATTCCCAGCAGTATTTACTAGTGTCATATCCAACTTCCACTGACAGCAAACTAAATCCTCAGGCTGTACTCTGACATTAACTTCCATAAAAGCTCTGCTCCTTTTTCTGCTCTCCATTACTAATGTCTTGCCAAACTGGCTTTGCTACCATGCAGAGTTCCTCCCGTGCTCTTCTTCATAACTGTTTTCTACTAATAAAACTCTGAAAAACTTCCTGCATCAAAGCAGTTCACTGGTGAGATGGCTCTAAAACATCAAGCTACTTCATCATCGTTCAGCCAAAAAGTTGTCATCAAACTGCCGTATAAAATTACAGAGATGCCATATCACAGTTTAGTAATAGTACTTATTAATCAGTCAAGAAGACTGGCAGGTCTGCGTAATCGTATAAAAATGGTTAGTGTATCTGTAACAACCCTTACAGAAATCTGAAAGTGGATCTGGAGACGTGGTCCAGTGCTTAAGAGCACTTGCTGCTTGCTCTTCAGATCCAGAGTTCAGTTCCTGGCATTCATATGGTGGCTCAAAACCATTTATAACTCCAGTTCCAGGAGATCCAACGCACTCTTCTGAACTCTATAGGCATCAGGCACACACTTGATTCATTTCTATGCATGTAGGCAAAACATCCACAAACACGGAATAATTTTTAAAAAGGAACCCAAAATCCAAGCTAATTTTATCCTAACTAAGATGAAGGGCAGCAGGACACATTCCATAAAGAATAACATTCATTGCTTAGAGATCAGCCTTTCTACAGTCACCACCCTAACAGCCTCTCACTGTAACTGGAAGAGCTACAGAACCCCACCTGCCTGTTTCTCTATCACCTGTATCAGAATCATTTGTAGGCAAATTTCTGAGATACTCCTGTCATTGGTTGTAATAGTCCCTCCACCAGTTATATTTTTCCAATACTGAAGCTTAATTGGTTCCAATATTCCTTCTCACTTATACCAAACCTCAGAGGAGCCATCGTGAAGAACTTCATTAAGTTAATTGGCAAAAAGGAAAGAGCTATATTGGCTGCAGACAAGTTCTCAAGGACAAGTGTTCAACAGTGTCCCAGTTCCCGCTCACCACCAGGCAGAAGCTGACCAAGCAAGCAATTCTCATTGGAAAGCCAAGTGGACACACCGAGTAGTTCCAAGAATGGGAAAGATAGCCTATCTTTTGTTTCTAGAAGAGGCACAGGTATGATTACTATATGAAAGCTTTTTCCCACATGGATACTCATTGGAAAGTACAGTCAGTCCTAAAGCCAAACTCTCAGTTCAGAGATCATAAAAAACAAAAATCCTTCTCTTTATAAAAAGCAGAGTTTCTTAGTTTAGTGACAGTGAGACAGGAAGCTTAATACAAACATTACATTTTTCCATCTGATGGGAATATTAAATAGAACAATCAGGATTCTTGTATAAGTCACCAAAACAAGGCTTTATCTGTTGTCACTTAAGGGCAGAGTTTATTAAAGGAGGCTCATGTCTTGATCTGAGATCACTGGGTGACACTGCCCTTTTCCTGCCCAGTGCATGCACATGTGAGTGCGCTCACACACACACACACACACACACACACACACACACACAAATTATAAAACACAGACAGCAATAAAAACAGGAGAGTTTGATGAGTATCAACCCTATCCTTACTTCTGTTAGTCTGCTCCCTCTGTGACTTCTTGGGATCTCCATCGTGATTGCCCAGTTGGCTCCACTGTACCTGCTATTGCTTAATAATATCATGTTCAGGTACCCAAATGGAACAGGAACTCAGGCACAACAGAGTTTGAACACAAATTCTTTTTTTTATATACAAATTCTTATCTTTATGTAAATACAGTGAAACTCACTGTGATCACTACTTCATCCATTGAGCCAAACTATTACTATAAAATTCAACAATGAGATTAATCGTGTTTCCCCAAACACACTCAAATCCATTCAGTAATGAAATTCTATTCTTTGAAGTAACCATCAGTACTGCCTTATCATTTTGCTTATTTACTTCAGACTAAGTTTTTCCACTCCCAGATTTGCTCTCCCTGGACTTCATATTTCCCCAATTAAGGAAACTCTTAGTATCTCCAATTTTTTAATGGGATGACATGATATAATACTGAAAGCTAAATTTTTCCTCTCTGAACAGTAAAACTGTTCCAACTGTAACCACTCATATAGCTAAGTGCATATGTGTTCCTGAATATGTGTGTGCTTGACACTGTGTAGGTGTGTCTGGGAATGATAACAACCAAATTAGGGCATCTCATCACTTGGAGTTTTCCTAGCAACATTTTGTGCTTTAAAATTAGGTCTCCACTTAAAACCCCAGTACATCTCTGGTTGTTTGAGTTGTGAAGTCTCTCCTCATTAGTCAAGTGTTGACTGTTTCTATTTTCTCCGAAAACTCCAGGTTCTTTTGTAACAGTAATAAAACTTGAACTAGGTATCTTTGACAAGATAAAAGTCCAAAGTGACCTGGGACAATGTGTGTAATTGTAAACACCTGAGAAACATAATAGGATAAATGTCAGAAAGGCCTTACCAATCATTTTGAGCTATTTTCTCTCCAGTGTCTGCAGTTGTCAATTGCTTACTCAGGCCAGATGGTAAACCAATTGTCCTCAGTATGAAGACACAGGATCCACACACAATCTGTTAGTACAAGTAGACAAAAAAAGAATAAGAGACATTTAAAGTTGTTTCTGAACACATTTAATAATCAAGCATTTATTAATAATAAAATCAAATAATATTTTAAAAATAAAGTCACTTTTACTGTAATTCACTCATAAAACACCATATCTCTTCAATAATGTAGCCACACAAACAAACATTTATCCAGCCCCAAACTCTATACATCTCAGTGGACTTCTACACAGTTAGACTCTCCATTCTGGAGCAGTGGGGCTTCTCTTACATTTTTACAATGTCACTACATATTATATCCACTTACCCACCACAGAAAAAAATTAAAAATCTATGGTGGAATTAAAACTAGAAAAACAAGTTAGCTTTATATCCTATTTTATGACTCCTTTGTCTCCATTCCATCTTACTCATCTCTAATATTACCCCATCTTGGTTTCCTTTCTAAATGTTATAACTATACTTACACCTCTGTCTGTGTGTGTGTGTGTGTGTGTGTGTATGTGTGTACGTACATATGTATGTATGTATGTATGTATGTATCTAAATACAACCTGATGAGTTCATTTTTTTGTTTTTCATTTTGAGTTTAGGTCACTTCAAGTAATATCAAATTTTCTTGAAAAAAAATCTATGAGATCATTTTTCTTTACAGCTGAATAATATTCCATTTTATATATTATACATCTATCTGTTGATGGACACTGACATTAGGTCTATTTCCTCACTATTATAAATATAGCATCAATAAACACAAGTATGCAGATCTCTCTGGTAGGATATGGAATGCAGTGGTTGTTTTTTGTCGGTTTGACACAAACCTAGGCATATCTGGAAAGAAGGGATCTTAACTTACAAAATGCCTATGTAAAATTATTCAACTTAATTATGTCAACAAAGATGGGGAAATACAGAAGTGCCTAACTAGCCCTACTGGCTAGTGTTCATAGCATAGGAGGGAGAAAAATGATCACCAATATCAGCCATCTATTAACCCTGCAACCTAACAAACTTCCTGAAGAATATATGGTGCAATAGGAGCACAAATGTTATGGGAATGACCAACAACATTTTTATTGGATTTAAGATCCACTCCATGAGATGGAACCCATACATGATACTGGTAAGTGGCCAGAACCTGAGGGTCATGGGCCCTTGGGGAAAACTTACTACTATTATTCTGCTAACGGAACATAGCAATAAAGTGACTCCTAGCAACATATTGCTAAACCTATAAATCAATGGCTCCCTCAACCCTCATCAAAGAAGCTTCTTCTTTTAGTATAAGGTAACTAACACAGAGACCCACAGCTAGACAATGTGTGGAGAATGAAAGACTCTGGAACACTCAGTAGTCCTAAACGAGATGTCCTTATCAAACCCCTCCCCTCAAAGCTCAAGTATCTATCTTGAAGGGGAGGTAGAAGGATTTGAGAGGCACAAGTGGTAGATGATGCCAAGAAAATAATGTCTCCCAGACACAACAGGACTAATACACATACGAACTCACAGACCTGCGATACCTTGCATAAGACCTACACAGTTCAAACCAAAAAAAAAAAATCTCAATATGGAACAGGGGAAATGGAAACAAAACCAACCCTTAACAAAAAAATCTACTATTTATGCCTATAGGAAAAGGAAAAATCAGTTTTCTCCAGCACAATGATCCTGGGTATATTAACCACACTCCAGGGCACACCCATTAGTAGTTGGCCAACACAAAAGGGGTTCCATAGTTTTGGAGAGGGTATTTTTGTACATTTTTTATTGGTTTGCTTTTTTTGTCTTTTAATTTCGTTTAGATTTTTGTTTTTTGTTTTGTTTTCTTTGAGGGGTGTTTTGATAGATAGGAAGTGGGAAGGACCTGGGAGGAGTTGGGAAAGAGGAAAGAATAAGATTAAAAAAAAATTGTATCAAAAATTATTTTTAAAAGTTTCCTTACACAATTCTGTAGGGCATTTTCTTGATTTTTGATTGATATAGGAGGGCCCAACCCACTGTGGGTGGTGCCATTGCCATCCCTGGTCCTGCGTGCCTGAGCTTTATAACAAAGCAGGCTGAGCTAGCCATGGAAAGTGAGCCAGAAAGAAGCACCCCTCCATGACCTCTGCATCAGATCCTGCCTTGTTTTGAGTTCCTATGTTGACTTCCCTGGATGATGGAGTAAGACCCAAAAGCTGTAAGATGGAATTAACCTTTTCCTCCCCAAATTGCTTTTGGTCATGTTGTTTTATCACAGCATTGCAAACCCTGAGACAAGGAGTTCTTTGGTTATTTTCTCAGGAATGGAATAAATAAGCCACATGGTAGTTATAGTTTTACCACATTTAGGAACCTCCAAGCCAATGTGCACAATGACTGTATTAATTTTCACTGTTACCAACATTTATCATCAGATTTCTTGGTGATAGCCATTATGAT
Organism: Cricetiscus sungorus; assembly: GCA_030556225.1. Taxonomy (NCBI): domain Eukaryota; kingdom Metazoa; phylum Chordata; class Mammalia; order Rodentia; family Cricetidae; genus Cricetiscus; species Cricetiscus sungorus. The sequence continues at coordinate 39,609,169 of JANBXA010000726.1, forward strand.
TGAGGCAAGGTGGGGTGGTATCTCAAAACAGTTTCAATTTTTATTTTCCTAATGACTAGAAATGTTGAACGCTTCAAAAAATAGTTATTGGCCATTTGTGGGTTTTTTCTTTCGAAAAGTATCTTAATGAAAAAGCAGAAAGAAAGAGAGAGGGAGGGAGGGGGAGGAGGGAGGGAGGGAAAAAGGAAGGAAGGAAGAAAGGAAGGAAGGAAGGAAGGAAGGAAGGAAGGAAGAAAGAAAGAAAGAAAGAAAGAAAGAAAGAAAGAAAGAAAGAAAGAAAGAAAGAAAGAAACAATCTTCATTAGTCTATTTGATGGGTGCAAGTTTTGTTACCTTGGTGTGAAGTATAGCTGGCAAGTATTTTCTCATTGTGTGTACTGTCTCTATTCTCTGCTGTTAGTGTCTTTGGCTGCATGGGAACTTTTAAATTTTATGTAGTCCCATGTCTTGATACTTGTATGTAGTTCCTGTGATATTGAATTCTGTTCAAAAAGTTCTTGCCTACTCTTGAGTCCTGGAAAGAATTCTCTTGTTTTTCTTCAGTAGTTTCAGTACTTCAGGTTTTAAATTGCAGTATTTGATCCATTTCAAATTGATTTTTGTATGAAGTGAAAGATAGGAATCTAATTTTGATTTTTCTGCACATGGTTATCCAGTTTTCTTGTTAAATACTCTATCTTCTTTTTCCTGTTTGCTTTTCCCACCTTTGTCAAAAATGAGATGGCAATAGCTTTGCTATTTTGTTCCTGGACCCTCTATTCTATTCCACTGTTCTGTGTGGTACCTATAACTGTGAAAAATAAATATTATAAAGGTCAAGTCCTTTCTCTAGAATTGTATCATAATTCCAATAAAAGCTATAGTTGGGGCTGAAGAGATGATTTAGTGGTTAAGAGTATTTGTTGCTCTTACAGAGGACCTGGGCTCAATTAACAAAACCTTCATGGTGGTCCACAGCCATCTGTAATTCCACTTCCAGGGGATCTGATATCTTCTTCTGACCTCCTCAGACACCAGGCACACACAAGGTACATATATAATACAGGTAAGCAAACCACTTGCACACATAAAGTAAAATAAAAAAATCTAAAGTAAAACTTCATTGTAGTTTCTTTATGACTACAGAAAGTATACAAAATAAAGCTAAAGGTTAAATGGAATAACAAACAGAAAAGACTAGCAAAATGTCAAGATTATTAAAGAAGTGCACATGCAGGTATTACATATATAATAAATCTATAATCATTGTAAATGATTTCTGTTTCAGTACCAACTCAGAATAAGAGGAGTCCAGAAAGAGACATGGATTTACATGAGCATTTGATATACAGTAAACCTGGCATTTGAATACTGAAGGAAGTTAGAAAATTATTCAATAAACACTGAAGTAATGGACACACTATTTAAATTTTTCGGTCTTTTTCTCACAGTATGTGTCAGATAAATTCTATATAAACCAAAAAAAAATAACTTTGAATAAAAGGTTTTATAAAAGAAAAACATGAATATCTAATGTATCTAATAATAGAGAACCTTTATCCAAAGAAAAGTTTTTAAAAAAGAAACTTTAATGACAAAGTCTTATAAAATGCTATCCCCAAAGCACAACAGCCATTATTACCATTTTCATCAGAGCAGCTGTGACTACTTGCAAGGGACCCTCAAGATAAGGCCTGTTACTGCTCTCTTATAGAAGAAGAGGGTCATTAGAACCTTGCCTGAGATTCCAGCCACTCCTTCCTATACCTCCCTTCCAACTGTATGTAACTCTTGCTAGCTACACATGGGAAACTCACAAAATAGACACAAATGACTAGTAGAATGTTGAAAAGGTGGTAAAATTCACCAGTGAGTAAATAAACTAGAACAAATGACGTACGAGTTTCACCTATGAAATGTGCAGAACTGTAGAAAATGAGCAGTACTCTTTTGACATTTATAATAAGTAGATGTAAAAGTGAAATATTTCTAGCAGACCACTTAGCCAAGTCCATTAATTTGAGGAAATATGCACTCACTTGTGAGAATTCATACAATGGAAGATAATCAGTATAGTATACATATATTTGTGTAGATGGATGAATTTTATAGCATTATGTATAATAACAAGACAAGTGAAGAAAATAACTGTCTATTAATAGAAAAAAACAACTAATGTGTACATAAGTTTAATGGCATACTATGGTGGTTTCAATGAGAATGGCCTCCATAGGCTCGTTTATTTGCATGTTTAGTCTTCAGTTAGTGAAGTGGAAAGATTGGAAGGTGTAGCTTTGTTGGAGGAGGTGTGTTATTAGGGATGGGCTTTAAGGTTTCAAAAGCCCAAACCATCTCCAATTAGGTGTGTGTGTGTGTGTGTGTGTGTGTGTGTGTGTGTGTGTGTGTGCGTGCGCGCATGCGTGCTCACACGTGAGCATGCTTATAGATCAAAATGTAGCTCTCGGCTACTGTTCCAATGTTATGCCTGCTGCCATGATCCCCACCATGATGATAATGGCCTATTACCCCTCTGAAACTATAAGCAAGTCCCAAAATTAAATAATTATTTTTGTAAGAGTTGCCTTGGTCATAGTGTCTCTTCACAGCAACAGAAAAATAACTGAGATGCATAGGTTATTAAAAGTAGCTTTAAAGGAATGCTTGATAATGTGGATACCTAAATATACAATCATAAGTGAAAAGGAAGATTACAAAGCAATATATTTAATAATATCACATTATATAAAATGTATACATGTGTGAGTCAGAATGCATGTGTGTACATATGTGTATGTTATGTATGTATGCAGAAAAAGGACTGGTAGGAAAGCCCCAAAATACTAAACAACATTGTGTCTGAGTATCGGAATCATTAGTGATTCTGATTTTCTCCTTTGTGATTTTCTGTACTCTCCACATTTTAAAAATTAACATGTGTTCATTTGTATCAGGAAAAAAGGTGCAATAAATGTTATTTTAAAAGTTGAGCTCTTTGGATTAGGCTTTTTTTTCTGTCATGATATTTAAAAGTCTTCACATACCCATACTCAGAGAGAAAAGCCTCAGGGCATGTAAGGCAGCTTTCAAAATAAAGTATTGTTCATCTCATATTTCATTTCTGCCCTCAGAGAAAACACATATTCTTCCCTAAATTCTACTACTCCACCACAGTCTATCTGACAATACCTCTTCCCCAAGAAACAACTCCCCACAGCATTGTGGACTGGCCTTCCACAAGCCAGCTGCACCTCTTTCTCAGTCTCTCCCAAAACCTCTTGTCCCAACCATAACAGCACAGTAGCACTGATCTTCTGAGTTATGCAGTGTTTCATCTTATTGCCTTGACTTTGTGCTCTTACCCAGTCCCTTTCCAAGACTTGGAATACCGTCTCCTTTAGGAACTGTACCTCACATACTAAGGCTGTGTTAGTTGTTTCTACAGAGCTCCAGATCAATCTATAGACATCATTAACACTTCTTTCTTGTTATATTTTCTACTTTTGTAATTTATAAAGACATAATAAACATGATAGATTTCTTTTAACCCTCCCAAATCCATCCCCTCTTCCACACTCATCTACATTTATGCTCCTTTATGCTAACTATACTCTTGAATGAATGGCTAAGGCCACACCCTCTTCTAGCAGCTATCAGCTGCCATTAGCTCCTTAGTTAGGGCTAGGACCCAAATTTCTTCTCCAAACTGGAGTATTATTTGGCTTAACCATGTGCATATCTTACATGTTCTATTGCAACTGCTGAGAATTCAAATGTGCAACTGCCCTGTTGTGTCCAGAAAACACACTTCCCTATTAGTCATCAACCTATGGTTATTTCAGTCTTTCTGCTCCTTCTTTTGAAATGATGATCTATAAGCCTTAGGAGGAAGACGGTATGATTCAGATGGCCTGCTCAGTGCAGAACATTCCTGCAGTTTGACCAGTTGTGAGCCTCGCACTATATACACAAGTCTGGTGAGACAATACATTGTACAAAGTCTTTTATATACTTCTGTATTATTAGAACATAAAGGAGTACTCAGCATTTAATGGATCCTAAAAGCCTGTTAGTGGTAAAGTTGTGAAGTGTGCACCACTCAGAAAGGGAATGCACCTTTGAACACAAACCCCATGACATCCGTCTCAGGTAATTAGGTAGATATTTGCTTCTCTGTAAATCTCTTCTAAAATAATGTCCTTATAAATGTAGTATTAGTCAAGGCCAATTAGACCATTCTAACCAGAGAACTTCTGATACTTCCAAGTGGCCCCTGAAATGAACAAAAATGTCTTTTTTTTTTTACATGCCTCAATGAAAATTAGAAAATAGTAAAGGATTTGGATTTTTTTAAGTATTCAATCTATTGGTCAGTCTCTGTTCTTTCTAAGAAAATGAAACAACACCAAGGGGAGAGTACAATGTTCCTCTCATGCAAACATGAAGCTTTGCCATTGGAAGATATCCTGGATGGATTTTATCATTAAGTGCCTCTGCAACTTCAGCCTATCATGTCTGTATACAATCCTTCAGCATCCAAAAACAAATGTTCAATGGGAAAGGACAGAAGTTCAGAAATGAACTGGAATTAAAAGAAGAAACTGGAAAACAATATGATGAGTAAAGCAATTCCTTATAATTATTATAATAAACACTTGTAAAATATACTTAAAGACTTTCCTCATTGCAAAGAAAACAGCATGAAGTTAGCACCTGGGTCTCATTAATATGCATGACAACCTGTTTCCAAGATAAACAACAGCATTCATGTAAACCATTTAATATAAAAGCCATCACACAGAGACATAAGCCATCTGATTCCTGCCGTGTTTTTAATTTAAATTTCATCCATAATTGGACTCTTTAAGCTGAACATCAAAAAAATTAAACATTTCAGCTTACATTAATTTTAGATGGAACTGTAAGTAACATTCAGTTTGTAAGAAGTAGAAAGTAGCCAATGATTCTGATTAAAGAAAAGCTTATGTCCATAGCTGACATTTAATAAACTTCTTTAGAAGCACAATGTGCTGAACCACAGGGGTTAAAATGGCCAGCCAATCCTTTGCAAGTCAGGAAAACTATGATTAATCAAAATGGAGTTAAATATGACAAAATCTGTCTCCGATTCACCACTTAATACATTTTTCCTTCTGTAACAAGCTGCCTCTAGCCATCTAGCTCAGCATTGTATTAGTGAGACTAATCATAGCAAATAATAGATGTTGATTAAACAGCATGCTATTTCTCATCCTTCTCCAGCTCAGCTCCATATCAAACAGAGAAGGACTTTACCTCTGAAAATTGTCTTCCCCAAATTCTCAAGTGATGTGGATTCCGGCCAGGTCCAGGGAATGTAAGACAGTAGAAGAGAGATGGAATATTCCACAAAGAGAGAAACAAGGGCATTTCTCTCACTTGCTTGCTACCTCCAGTGGTGTCTCCTATAGAAGCTAAATATTCCCTGTCAGTTCAGTTCCTTACAATAGGTCTACAAAGGTGCCAGCTTCCCACATTGTTTTAAGACCTTTTCTGAACTCTGATAATGAGTCCTTGCCATCCTTGCCATTGTTCCTCCAATTCCTGCATTTCTGAATTTGTTAATCTACACATTATCTTCCCTTTCCCTGTTATATTTCTCAATTCCATTATCACCTCTTTTACTAAATATTTTGTGTGAAATTCTCACTTTTTTTGAGCTAGAAATCCTGTCACACACTTGTATCTCAAGACACAGGAAGCTGAAGCAGGAGGATTGTGAATTTAAGGCCAACTTGGGCTGCAGAATGAAACTGTCTCAAAACAAAACAAAACAAAACAAAACAAAGCAATCCCTGCAGGGCTGGGAATTTAACTCAGATAGAACACTTACCTAGTGTATTCAATCCCCAATGCCACAAAAATCTTTCAGTGCCCAACTTTTGAAGTGATTTATATTTGTAGACTTTGACTAGTGTAAGTTTTCTGTGTGTTGAACACTGTACTAGATATTTACATGTATCATCTCATAAAATCCCCACCATTTACCTTATAGTTCACTATTATTATCCCCATTTCATAGATGAGAAAATAAGCATGGAAAAATTGAATAATAAGCCCAAATTCATGGCAAATACAGAGTATTGACTGTGAACCCATTTCTTTGTGACTATAGTTACATGTTGTACCTCCAAGCAATGGGATATTGAACTAGATCATTTCAAAGGTTTTTACAGCTTAGATGATTTTTTAAATCATTCATTTGTACATTTATTTATTTATTTATTTATTCAGCAAATAACTACTGAGCACCTACTGTATACTACTCCCTGGATCTTGGCTCTGTCGAAACATAAGTAAAGAAATCCCCAAACTCCTCCCCTCCTTGACCTCTGATTTGAGTGTATAGAGACAAATGACAGTAAGCCACTAAATAAGTTATTTAGTATGTTAGATGGTGTCAAGTGCTGCAGAGAAAATAAAAGTGCTATGGAAGGATTGGAAGTGCCTATGAGCAGATATTTTATATTATAATTTTAATTTTAATAAAACTGGTCACCCTATCTGCATTTCCCCTTTCATAGACACTGTAGATAAAATTCTAATAAAAATGGATGTTTAAAAGTCATTCTATAGATCATTAAACTTCTTAAATATTAGGGTGGAGAGATGACTCTGTGCTTAAGAACACTAGATGGTCTTCCAGAGGTGCTAAGTTCAATTCCCAGCAACACAGGGTGGCTCACAACCATCTGCAGTGGGATCTGGAGCCCTCTTCTGACCTGTAGGAATACATGCAGGCAAAACAATGTGTACATAATAAATAAATAAATAAATAAATAAATAAATAAATAAATAAATCCTTAACATCTTCTTAAATACTGACTAGACCTTCTGTAGTAAATATTCTCTTAACCAGTTTTCCATAAGCAACTCATCAGATTAACAAAGCTTTACACTTTATGTAGAAAATCTAACGACTAATTCATGAGGCTCACTGAGCCATTTTTTAGTGCTGATCCCCTTTTCCCAAGTTTTATAACTCCCATCCATAGTACTTTCAGCTTACCAAAGATCAGTTCAGTGTGCTCAAAGACACCTTTTGATGAAACAAAACAAAAACAAATAGGAGCTGGAGAGATGACTTGGTGGTTAAAAGTACTTGCTGCTCTTGCAGAAGACCTGCGTTCAGTCTTCATCAATCACAAATATAGGTAACTACAGTTCTTTTTTGAAAAATAATTTTTATAAATTTTATTTAAATTAGAAACAATTTATTTTACATATCAGTCCCTGTTCCCTCTCCCTCCCACCATCCCATGCCTCCTATGGACCCCCCCATCCACTCCCCAGGGAGGGTGAGACCTTCCATGAGGGATCATCAAAGTATGTCAAGTCATTTGGGGCAGGGCCTAGTAACTACAGTTTTATGGGATCTAACACCCTCTTCTGGCTTCTACAGGAACAAGGAACACATATGGGACACATAAATAAACAGATACAAAATATCCATACACATAAATAAGAATAAATTAATCACTTTAAAATACAATAAGTCAGAAGTACAACCCATTTCAGCCTATTTCATTTGCTATTTCTCTGTGTAGTTTAATAAAATTTTATGGAAATAGATTATGTATATGAAAAGAGTTACTGCTAAAATTTGGTAAGTCTAGTTAAAGTAGAATCATATTTTTAAAAATGATGTCCAATTAATTTGAGATAAGACAACTGTAAAAATTAAGAAGAAAATTATTACTTGTTACCTTGCAATTATCTTTAGGACGTCACTGGATTTTAAAGATAGTGCTATGGGAATCAGAGACAATGCATTACAGATGTGACTTCTACAAAAAAAAAGAAAGAGGCTATGGAACACTAGTCAAAAGAAAGGTCATGGTAAGTCCTAAATCACAGGATTAATGAGTAACTGAACATTTATGTATTCAGAAAATATGTTTTTTAAGTAATACTTTTAGATTTCTTTCATTTACGTTTCTATGAATGTGTGTATATGTACCTTTGTAGATGTAGAGAACAGAAGAGAATATTGAATCCTGTCACATGAAAGGAATTACAGGTATTCATACATAGTATCTTAGTCACTATTCTATTGCTGTGAAGAGACACTATGACCAAGACAACTCTTATAATGAAAAAATTTTAAATGGGGTGACTTATAGTTTTAGGGGTTAGTCCATTATCATCATGGCAGAGAGGATGGCCATAGGCATGGCAGGCAGGAGGCTGAGAGATTTAGATCCTGATTAGCAAGCATCAGGCAGAGACAAGCATGGACTTTTAAAACTTCAAAGCCCACCCCCAGTTACATACCTCCCCCAACAAGGACACACCTCCTAATCCATTTCAAACAGTTCCAACAACTGGGGACTATGCCAGTAAATATATGAACCTATAGGGTCCACTCTCATTCAAACCACCACACATGAATGCTGGGAGCCAAACCTCAGGCCTCGTTATTATGCAACAAGCACTCTTAAGTAATAAACTGTCTCTCCAGATGTCTTAGCTAGGATTTCTATTGCTATAGCAACACACCATGACCAAAGAGCAAAAATGCATCGAGGAGAAAAAAGGTTTATTTGAGTTACATTTCCAGATTGCAGTCCATCATTAGAGGAAGTCAGGACAGGATCTCAAACAGGGCAGAAGCCTGGAGGCAGGAGATGATGCAGAGGACATGGAGAGGTGTAAAAGCAGGGCTGCTGCTTACTGGCCTGTTTGACATGGCTTGCTCAGCCTGCTTTCTCATAGAACCCAAGACAAGCAGCCCAGAGATGGCACCACCCACAATAAGCTGGACCCTCCGATCACTGGTCACTAATTAAGAAAATGATTTGTAGCTGTATCTTACAAAGGTATTTCTTAATTGAGGATCCTTACATTCTGATGACTCTAGAATGTGTCAAGTTGCAATAAAACCAACCAGGACACCAACCTAATAAAACGTATTTTTAAAATGCATATGAGTCATTTATTATTTAGCTTAACCTGAATTTTTCTAATTAACTAAGTAGAAATAACCATGTTATGATTTTACATACGTACCTTCCAAACACTCTCAGGAGTTATGAATAATAATATGAATAGTAATATGACAAGGAATGTTTTGTATCTGAAAACAACTAAACACGGATGTAATAATCAACATGTCCAACAGTCTTGGATTAGTATGATTACTTGATAGTTTATATCAATTGTCCTTCTGTCATTTTACTAGCACATGCTTTCATTTTTTATTGTAATTTTAAATTTTTTCAAAGGGTACATTTATGTTATATTCTTTTCCTTCCCACAATTCCTCTAAAATGCCCCCAACCTATCGAGGTTTAATAAGTATCAGGAGAAACAAATAGGCCGAATAGATGCTTATTCAGGGAGAAATAACTTACAACATAGACAGATGAACACACACCAGCAGGTTCCTAGTCCAAAGGATGCCCCCGGCTGCTCTCCTGTCCCCGTGCTGCAAGCAAGAGCGCTCCAGGGGGCCCTCTCCTCAGACTTAGTTCCCCCAGGTAACTTCTGCCCCTGTCCCCACCCCAATGGGCTTGGTCATTGCCACAGGTGCAGACAAAGTGAATATCTCACTACACCACCCTACTCATACAACTTCATATTCTTTCTCCCTCTCCCCCCAAAAAATACAAAACCCAAAATAAGCACACAAAAAAAATAGGGGAAAATACATTTTGCATTGGCAATAATTACATAAAGGGAGAAAAATTATGTCCCAACTAAACATCAAATGCTACCAAATAAAATCTCCAAACCAGGAATGGGCTAAAACTCTTTTTGAGGTGGCCAAAAGGGTCCCATAGACCCATCCCTAAACATTGCTGTCTATTATCAACGCTATTGGTTACCCTCTACAACTTAGCAGTAAGACCCTATTACTGAATACAACACAAACTTATACAATCCAACATAGGAAAACTGAGCCAGTACTCAATTAGAAGTCTCATCATCTACTGACTAACATTCATAGCACTGGAAGGTACAATACACACTACTGAAGGAGAAAAGCAATCATCGGTCTCACTCATCTACAAACCCTGTGAACCACAATAGTGACTTGCCTGCAAGATACATAGTACTAAAGTGATACAAATGATACAGGAATAACCAATCACCTTTGTATTGGATTTGCAACCACATGCCATGAGATAAAAGCCATACCTGGGGCTGTTAATGACATCAAGAACCTGAGACTGATAGGTCATAGGCACTATGAGAAAACCCAATCTTTGTCACGAGTGTTTCTGCTTGAATGATAAATGACATAGCCAGCCTTCTACAACAAAACTCAAAACATGTGCTTAGCAGACAAAGTCCTAGCACTGAGAATGGGAAATGAACACAAAATACTACTCTTAACCAAGAAGCTGTTTGCAATTGATGCCTGCAGGGAAAGGGAAAGTCGGTTTTCTCCAATAGGCATATCAGTTGATATACTTCAGGGCAGGCTGCATGACCAGGCATAGTTGCCCAGCACAAAACAAACTCCTTGAGTTTGTGAGACCTGGTTTTTTTTTTTTCATTTTAGCTTGGTTTGGTATTGTTGTCTTATTTAGCTTTTGTTTGTTTGATTGATTGATTGATTGATTGATTGATTGATTGATTGATTTTCTTAAAAGAAAGAGAAAGAACATGAAGTTGGATGTGTGTATAGGATCTGGGAGGAATTGAAAAGGAATGAAATGTAATCAAAATATAATGCATGAAAACCTTAATTTAAAAAAAAAGTATGAAACAATGGAATCTTAAAATTTGCTGGCAAATGGAAGGAACTAGAAGAAACCATCCTGAGTGAGGTAACCAGTCACAAAAAGACAAACTTTTTGTATGTATTCATTCATATATGGATTTTAGACACAGAGCAAAGGATTACCAGCTTACAATCCACATCACCAGAAAAGCTAGGAAACAAGGAGGACCCTCAGGGAGACATACATGGTTCCCTGGAGAAGGGGAAAGAAACAAGATCTCCCAAGCAAATTGGGAACATGGGGATGGAGTTAGGGAGAAGAGGAGGGCAGAGGTTGGCATGAGGGAGCAGGAAGATTGAATCAGGGAAAGAATAGAGGAGAGCAAGAAAAAGAGATACCATAATAGAGGAAGCCATTAGAAGTTTAAAGAGCAATCCGGCACTAGGGAAATGTCCAGAGATCTACAAGGATGAATCCAACTAACAATCTAAGCAATAGTGGAGAGGCTACCTTAAATGCCTTTCTCATAGTGAGATTGATGACTACTTTATATATCACCCTAGAGCCTTCATCTAGTATCTCATGGAAGCAGAAGCAAACACCCACAGCTAAACACTGAGCCAAACTCTTAGAATCCAGTTGCAGACAGGGAGGAGTGATGAGCATAGGGGTCAAGACCAGGCTGGAGAAACTCATAGAAACTGCTGACCTGAACAAGGGGGAGCTCATGGACTCCAGTGTGATAGCTGGGAAACCAGCATAAAATTGACCCAGATTCCCTGAATGTGGTGTTAGCTGAGAGGACTGGGCAGTCTATGGGGCCTCTGGTAGGGGATCAGTATTTATCCCCAGTGTACAAATGGACTTTGGGAGCCCATTCCACATATAGGGATACTCCCTCAGCCTAGACACATGGGGGAGGGCCTGGGCCCTGCTCCAAATGATATGACAGACTTTGAAGACTCCCCATGGAAGGCCTCACCCTCCCTGGGGAGCAGAAAGGGAATGGGATAGGGGTTGGTGAGGGGGAAAAGGGGAGGATGGGAGGGTGCAGGGACTGGGATTGATATGTAAAACAAGCTTGTTTGTAATTGAAATAAAAATTATATAATAAAAAATAAAATATTTTTTTTTTTAAAAAAAAAAGGTATTGGCAGATTCTAGGAAGAGTCAAGTTCTATCCATTTCATGCTCCAGGTTAATCTGAAAAGACTGTGTGAAGTAGTGTCTAATAAATGAACCCTTTTTAAATTTAAAAAACAGGTGTTTAGCAGGTTCTAGGAAGAGTGAAGTCGTAACCATTTCATGGTCCAGGTTAATCTGAAAAGACTGTGTGAAGTAGTGTCTGGGGAAAAACACTGAAAGAGAAGTATGATTTCACAGATGGAATCGTTGTGAGCAGCTAGTCAAGAGAAGCAGATGGGGAAATACTTCCAATGGTCAGTGTGGAATGAGGACAACTAAGCAAAAGACTGAAAGTAATTGTTCAGAGAGTATGAATGCAGCTCATCTAGGGCACAGCTGAACAACTTGGGCACAAACTTGCAGACTAGATAGTGGTCATAACATGAAAAATCACCAAGACACAGAGTCAGTACTTAGTTCTACAGGCAGTAAGGAAACAGGAAAGCTTTTTGAGGGGGGTTGTAATGTCCTTTTTGGTATAGTTTAAAAGTATATAGATGTCATGTCCTTCATTCCTATCTTGTTACAGGCAAAGTTGGTACTGACATTACACAGGTTGTATCTGACCACGAAAGCATATTTTATAATTTTACTGTTTTATCTACTCCTTCGTTACCATATCCCCTACATGAAGTCCCTCTTTTTTTAAGTTTGGTACTTACTTCTGCTAGTCAGGCACTTTTGAAACAGTTGAGGTAGTAATCGGATGTTCAGTTCCACACGTATGACTGCCAGAACTCAATTCTTTATCTATACCAATTCCTACATCATCTTAGCCTAGATATTTAACAGTATTCTATACATATAACTCTGAAATAGCATAATACAGTAATGGGGGTTATTGTATAGTTAAATAAATCCATCAGTCTCAGGGCTACTGATATGGCTTAGTGAATAAATATACTTACCAACCAGTGATTCAAGATGAAAAAACTGAGTTCTGTACCCACATTCTACACAAAGATAGGAGAGAACCAATACTACAAAGCTGTTCTCTGACCTCCACACATGATCCATGACATGCATGCACAAACACACACCATACATAATACAATAATAATAATGATGATGGTAATACTAATAATGGTTTCTTCATCTTAAGTCGGTAGTTGGGGCTAAGAGGCCTTAAAAACCATTTTGGGGGGTAATCATAGATATTTCTGGAGCTCAGTAGGAAGAGCCACAACAGCCTCAGCAAAGAAACAACCTCTCTGAGCCTACTTATTTATCCATAAAGTGATACCAACAAAAACACTCAAAACATAAGGTGTTTTAGGTATCACATGACAATATTCTTAGAACATAGTAAGTTCTTAATAAAAAGTTGTTCTTGCTATACGTGTACTTGTAGATATAGGCGTCCTTTTCCAGACTAACAATAAACTAAAAATAACCTGATTCTAATACTGTTTCTATGAGTAAATATTTTTCAGAATTTGTAGAACAGAGAAAGTCTTTTGAAACAATTTTCTAGACACCTGTCAATCATTTATTCACTCAAGGTTGAAGAATGAACAAAAATTTCCTTCTATCCTGACATGCTTCAGGCACCACAAAGAATATATTTTGCTTGTGTATCTTTGGCAAGCTCACTGTGTCTGTGATTCATTAGTGTCACAGGAGTGACTGAAATATTTTGGTTTCTATCTCAGTTGAAAGAAATATTGTCATCTTTCTGGTGCAAAACATTAAATGCATTCTTATAGTTCTTTACAAAAACTCTGTTCTGACTAGAATTAGCATCTCCATTAGTAACCATCAGAGGTACTCTACTTGGCTAAAACAAATGTATTTTATAAACTACATAATTTTGTGCTGGAGCCTTAATGCAACTTCATCTTCAAAACCTAGTCCAGAACTGCAACATACACATGTCTGGGCTGCTGAGGACTCAGCAGGACTATTTGTTCGCTGCTACAGATCTTTCCTTCTCACCAAGTACTCTATAATACTGCCAGAGGCATATAAAGATGGAGGTGGAGTAAGACACTCCAGTGACTGTCTCTACATAAATACTACATCCAACAGTGTCCTCATAACCTAATTCTAGTAAAATAATGAGAAACGATGCATTGAAGAAGTAAGGAAGAACAGATTACCCACATCTCTCATGCCTAGGAAAAGGAAAGACAAAGGTAGACCTCAGCACCAGGCCCACCATGATTAGATGAAACATTGGGGAAAGCCCCCCAGGCTCTGGTATGAGGCCAACATTGAAAGATGGCGCTTCTGGACCCACCCGAGGACCAGAAAGACAGGAAACCTCAGGCAGACAGACTCTGTAGGCTTATCTTCTGTAACCTACAATCTAAACTACAAGATGAGAGTCAGTTTTGACTCCAGGGAATTAGCTCCACCAACTCTCCTACAACTTGAACAGTTCAGTGCAGAGATAACTTCCATCCATAACATTCATAATGAAAAAAAAGGCTAGAGTGGGAAATTAGCAATAAGAGATTACATTAGAACTCAGCCCAGCTCCATAATACAGAGATTATACACAAAGAAGAACCCAATGGTCCCTGTCATCCAGTCACTTCCTGTAGATAGAGCCTCTGAAGAAAACCCAGTACCAGACAGAAACCCACAACCACAGTAGGACAAACAAGTACATAGAGTTCAATCAGCCCTAGCCCCTACAACTTCTCCAGACCACAAATAAACCAAGTAGATCATAGCTGCAGATAAACCATAGCAATATAGGTCTTGGCCATGCCCTTGAGCTTCATTATTTGAGTGGACTATGGACCATGTGCCCATGATTGACTGTTAAAAAAACTGAAGTAGCTATGTAACTGCCAACTCCACCATTCTCACAAGTCTAGAGAGTACAACATGGGGAAAGCTGTCTGTCTGAGGAAGGAAGGAAGGGAAAGGCAGCAAATCCTTTTCTTTAGAGTCATATGTATACTCTTTACAGTAAGATCAAGTTTTAGGCAGACCCCATGCTGTCCAAATAGTAGATTATTCAGAATGGATCAGACATCTAGGCCACACTAATGTCAGGTAAAGGCTCTTGAACCTACTTTTTAGGCATCCTGAACAACACATTGACAGATTTTTAGCAAATTTGATTATGAGGCATCCTCTAGTGATGAAACAGACATAACTTATCAACAAAGGACTATAGTACTCCAGACTTAGGTCATCATCTAGTGGCAAAATAGCAGTATTGACAACATTCTTAGACAATAAACAACCAGGTTAGAATGTCTAGAATGACAGGCACAAAACTTAGTTTACAAAGACTGAAAGAAATGGTTAGTTAGTTCTTCAGTTTCCAATTGTCATCAAATACCAACAAACATCAGAAACTTTCAGGAAATCATGACCTCATCTAAAGAACAAAATAGGGTAGCCAGAGACTGGAAATCTTGTGTTGATCATTGTGTTGGACTGACCCATGATGATATATGTCAATTACAATTATTGTGGGGATTCAAAACAGGGTTTCTCTATGTAGTACCGAGTATTCTAGAATTCACTCTATAGACAAGGCTGACCTGTTGCTGCCTCTCAAGCTCTGGGGTCAAAGGTATGTACCATCACCACAAGAAATATTTTTAGCTTGCTTTTGGGAACCTGTTTCCCATGCTAGATTACCTTGCCCAGCCTTGACACCGGGTGGAGTTCAGTCCTACCTCAATCGGTTGTGTCATGCTTTGTTCAAGCCCATGGGAGGCCTGCCCCTTTCTGAGTGGAGAGCAAGAAAGAGTGAATGGGGAGGGGGTAGATGGGAAAGGGAGGGGATAGGAGGAAAAGAGGGAGAAGAACTGTGGTAGTGTGTAAAACAAATTTTTTAAATGTTAATTAAATAAATTTTTAAAAATTAAAAATAAATAACTAGAGAGATATCTTAGTCAATTAAGTGAACTGTCCCACAAGCATGAAGGCCCTAGTTCAGTCCACAAAACAAAGTATAAAAATGTTTAGTCAGATGGCATATACTTCTAATTACAGGGCCTAGGGCTGATCTCTAAAGCTCAGATTGGTCAGCCAATCTGGCTACTCAGCAAGCTCCAGGCCAAAGAGAAACCCTGTCTTTAAAAAAAAATAAACAAGGTTGGGGGCTGGAAAAATTTATTAGCAGTTAGGTTAGTTGTTGTCACAAATCTCATGAGAGAAGCTTCCTTTTGCAATAGATGGTGGTTTGCATAGATACCCATAACTGTTCGAGGTGCAGAGAATAGGAGGCTACAGAATGTCCACCTCCAAATGGAACATTTTTACTGAAGCTCCTCCTCCCAAGGCTCAGAGATCATTTAAGAAGAAGGGAGTGGAAATATGGCAAGAGACAGAAGCAGTAAATGACTATAAGGAAACATTGTCCTCTGGACACAGCAGGGCAGCTGCACATATGAGGTCACAGTGGTAGTGACAACATGCACAAGACCTGTGCAAGCTCAAGCCAGACCATATTCTAACATGAAGAGGGAACATACTCATAGCTGAGTAGCTATGAGTAATTGATAGCTTCCCAGAGAAGAAGTATCAGTTTTCTTTAAGGGTATGGTTTTTAGTAGGTCTGACCTGCTCCAATGAATGAATGTGCACATACCTAAGAATACAAATACATAACTAATGGAATTTAATGGGATTTTTAAAAACTAAGACCCACAGTTGGTCGAGTATAAAATGGGGGGGGTGTCTTGGAGAAGATGGGGGAGGGGTGAAATGTGCAAAATACACATGAAATTCTCAAAAATTAATAAAAATACTTTAAAAATAAATTGTCCTATACTTACAGCAGATATGAATTCAGATCCCATAACCCATGCAGGGTGACTCAGGGATGACTCTAAGTCCAGTTCCATGGGATCTGATGCCCTCTTCTGGACTCCATGGGCAACTGCAATCAACTATAAACATTCCCACATAGGGACACAATATGCAAATAATTAAAAATGAATTTTCAGGGGCTGAAAAAAATAGCTCCGCTGCTGAGAGCAATGAATTCTTTTCCATTGGGCCCAGAGTTGAATCCCAGCACCCACATAGCAGTTCATAACTGTCTTTAAACCCATTTCCAAGGGACCAAGCAATATCTTTTATCCTCTGTAAGCACCAGGCATGCATGTGGTATGCAGATATGCATGCAGATAAAACACCCATACACCTAAAATGAAATAAATTAAAACTATTTTGATCTCTTTTTCTCATCTGTGTATGTGTGTGTGTTCCTAAACATATAGATAGAACTCACTTAGTCCATATAATGTTCCTGCATGTATATGATAAAATTAACTTTGAAGTAAAAATAATATGAAACCATTAAGCCTAGATATTGTTCTAGTAAGATAGTCATCCAGGCCTCTCAGACTGTAAAGTCTTGGTATTTATAACTTTTCAAATATTCCTGGCACTTTTGTGGGTACAGAATTTTGACCTGGTTTTCCCATATATATATCTTGCCTTTCATGATTCCAGCAAGACAAGTTCATTTCTCTCTACCAGGAATATGGGTATAAATATGCAAGATAAAGGAAAAGTTGTTCAGTGAATAGAAAATGCATATTCTTATGAGTTTCAGATACTTGTTTCTGAATGACAACTCCATTATTTGCTTGCCATATGTTGTATAAAAACACCACCTCTGGAGGGCTTAAATTTTTTCACCTGAGAAATAGGATAATAGCAGTGCTTACCTCAATGGCTTGTTGTAAAGATTGATCTTTTAAAAAGCATGAAATGAGTGCATAACACATAATACAAAGAAAGTGCTGCATAAACATTAGTGTCTAATTTAATTATTGATAATTTAAGTCATTATCCATGACTTAAAATATCATGTGAAACAAAAATCTTTATCAAACCACTCTTTCTGTGAAGTCACTGTAATATTAGGCACCATACAAGGGATTGTTTTACTGCTTGCATAAAAAGTATCTATGTATTTGTATGGTTTTTCATTCTTAAAACAAAAAAAAATAATGTTGACATTAAAAAGATGAGGATGGGGCTGGAAAGATGTCCCAGCAGTTAAGAGCACATACTGCACTTGTAGAGGAATCAAGTTCAGCTCCACGCACCCATGTAGTACATCTCACAACTACCTGTAAAGTCCACTCCAGAGGATTCAAAGCCCTCTTTTTTAATTCTCCAGCATTTGTGTGCACGTGCACTCACACAAACATACAGAGATACACAATTTAAAATTAAAGATTTTTTTTAAGATGGGGATGAATTATAGCTTGCCAGTAAAATTTTTTTTCAATCCTCCTCCACTCTTATATAACCTGTCATTCTCTTAGGCCATTTTAAAGTCAAAACAACAGGAAGCACATATGGATTGCCCATTTTGTGATTAAAGGACCCTCTCCTACTTGAAAAACGTCCTTTCCTTCTCAGAGAATAAAAACTAAATGTATATGACATGTATAAAACTGATTTGTGGCTGGATTTTTTTCCTTTTTATTGGCTTTCAATATTCCATCTTTTCCCAGTCTACGCTCACTCATGTCAACTTCACACAAAAGATCATCCTTTAAAGATAAACAGTAAGTGGATTGTATCCAAGCAATTCATTCTGGTTCTGTTGCCTACAGTAATAGTCACAAATCACCATTAACCAAATGTTTAGGCAAATGTTGCCCACTTAATATTCACTCAAATTGCCCAAATATTTATTGCCTACTTTTATACATTTGAACAATGTTTAACTAGACAACTGGAGAAGAATGTGTCAGGGAAATCATTAGGGATGACAAAATAAGCCCAAAGAGTCCAGTGATATTCAGCAAGGAAGCAGAAGGCCTCTTTCATGCTACTTTTCAGCAAAACACAGATAATTCATTTAATTATACATGTTGTGGGTGCTTTGAAGACAGAGTTATTTAAAGAAACCATTTCGTTGTTGGGCTGGAGACACAGTTCAGTAGTTAAGAGCATGTACTGTGCTTAAAGAAGACCTGAAATAAGTTTACAGAACCCACATCAGACAGCTTACAACTGCCTGTAACTATGGCTGCAGGAGATCTGACACTCTATTCTTGCATGCCCATACCTGCACACAGACATGTATACATAAGTATAATTAATCAATGAATAATTAATCTTAAAAAAGAATTATTATCTCTAATTTTCTACAATATGACACCATGAGGAGATCATTTCATAGGGTAAATCTAATACCTTCTTTCTAAAAAAATAAATGTTTTAAACTTAATTTATATTTTTCCATACCTAAATATAAAACTGCAAATCAGACTTGAGAAAAATAAGTATTTCAAGAACTTGATATAATCAGGTGTGGTAGTGAAAGCTTTAATGCCAGCACTCAGAATGCAGAGGCAGGCAGATTTCTGTGAATTTGACATCAACTTTATTAGCATAGAGTATAATCAGTTGCCACCAACCAGATTTGATATAGGTTCTAGGAAAACTATAACACGTAGTCCTTATTATATATTCCATACTCCCACATTTCCCAAGCAAAAGCTAGCAAATGAGATGACTTAGTCTTTCTGTATTTGATAGTATCTTTCCAATTAGTGGAACAGCTTCTAATATGCTGCATCATACATTTTGCAAAATTATGATACAATGTAGTGATGTCAATCATTCTTCATTGAAGTTTCCCAGTGCTTTGTAATTTTGGAAATGTTCTGGATTGTTGTTTTCTTCCTCACTTAACACAAGTATGACGTTCCCTTTTCAGTTATCAGCTTACCTTTTGGCAAGTACTTCTAATTTTCGCTTAGCCTTCATTCATTCACAAACATCCACTGAATGTCAATCATGTTTCAGACACCATGTTATGGAGTAGAGATACAACAATGAATTGCAATCTCTGACATCTTGGAGTTCAAAAGGCACTTGCAAAGACAAAGCAAAGAAGTGATTAAAACATAGTATTGTGTGTACTGTAATAAAAGTGAACAAGAGAAATTGTAGATGTATATAAGAGGAGCTACTTAATTCATATAAGTAACAGGCAAGTAGAAGACGTCAGGGAAATATCCCTGCATGATATTAATCAGCTTCATTTTGAAGGATATGAAGGAATTGCCCAAAATGTAAAGTTAAGAAGAATTTCATAAGCTCTATAGCAGCATTTACATATATAATAAACTATAAAAACAAGATGTAATGTGATCTTGAATGGTAATGGCAGCTTATATGGAGAAGAGGAGAGTAGTCAGAGAGGATGTGGGGGAAACACAACTTAGTGATTCTTTGAATGGTGGGCCATGGAAGGTAAAAATAAGAGAAATCAATCAACCTGTGACACAGAGTAAACAAAGAAATCACTGAACAAGAATAGACGTAAATAAGGAACAAATATAAAAGACAAGATGACAATTTTGTCTCTGAAAATCTTAACTTTATAGTGAATATTTTCAGCAGGAAATTGATAAAAGGAATCTGGTGCACAAATAAGAGAAAGGGCACACTTGTGATCTGTTTTAGTCTGAAAATCAGAGAAATTATTTAATCTATGCATAAAATAATGAAAATTGGTCCTGACATAAGCTATAATAAGATTCAATATGAATATGAGCTTTGATGTCTAATCAGCATCTCAAACATAACACTTACAAAATGTGCCTAACAGTTTCCACTCATACACCAATACAATTGTCTTTCAGTCTCCTACCTTGGTTAAGATGGTAAATGCCACCTACATAACTCATAAATTACTTTAAATCCCTCTTTCCCCTCATTTTGCTACCTAACATACTTCCAAATCTTACCATTTCTTCTACCAAAATACCCTATATTAATTTACTTCTTTCCATTTCTCCCTCCTTAGTCTGAAAACACCATCACAAACCTACAGCACTACAAGAACATCTGCCTTGCCTCACTATTTCTACCTCAACCAA
The DNA here is from genome assembly GCA_030556225.1 of Cricetiscus sungorus. NCBI lineage: Eukaryota > Metazoa > Chordata > Mammalia > Rodentia > Cricetidae > Cricetiscus > Cricetiscus sungorus. The sequence goes on from JANBXA010000726.1 coordinate 39,629,864, forward strand.
ACAAGCCAAACTTCATCCCCTCTAAGAATTCTCACACTTGGTAGTCCTTCTAATTGGAAGCTGGTGTTGTTTAAGACTCAACTCATATGTCAAATTCTGGGGAAGGCCTTCTCTGATTACCTAATCCATCTTGGCCTGGCTCATCACACATACTCACTAGTTAGTCTGCCATAAAATACTACCTTATTTGACTCATTTCATTTGTAAGTTTATGAAAATCATCCAACCTTTTATTTCTAAGAAATCAGCCAGCAGGTTGCATTATGAGATACACATTTCACATACATCCTTACCAAATAGACTAGAACTAAGCCAGAGATTTTTTTCTATTTTGCTTATCTTTATATTCATATCTTTAGCATCTAATATCTACTAAATAAATATGTGTTCTATATGGAATTATTTACTCATAGGCCTAAATCTTGATTCTCAATTGCCAACATTTTTCTTGTACTAAATTATTTTCTATGCATATATCATGAAATTACAAAGCAATAAAACTGACTTTTTATATGGATCATATGTTATTCTAGCTGGCATATCATACATTATTCTAGCTGGCATATATATATGGTGAATATACATATACTCATAAGAGTCACTTTGTAAAACTAGATTTTTCAGGAATTAATAATATGCTCTATGATGTACCAAGAATATTAATCTAGCTGAATAACGATTTAAAAGAAAACTTTGTACTTTCTTATAGTTTTCGCAATAAAGGTCCCTGACTTTGGGGCATCCTGGGCTATAACTATTTTAGTGATGATAGACATCCTCTTACAAATTTTATCCTTTGGCTACTACCATGCAAGTAAGCACAGGAATGGAATTCACAAGGACTCTGCTGTCTCTTGCCTCATATAAATAATCAACAGATCAAATGCCATACCTGCAAAAAATTACAATCAAACTTCCCTCAGTTACTTGCATCACCTTGCTGTTCCTGGAGATCTCTCCAGACACACAGGACTCCAGAAACTACTCTCAGATGCTGCCAGGGACCTAGGGCCTTGACAAATTATGCTTCTCAATCACCATTTTATTCAATCAGGAGACAACACATCTAAGAAATTCAAGTCTTCTTGTTGCTGTTTGTATCCATAGTTTTGTCAGTTTGGATGGGAAATTGGACTCTGGCCTATGAGGCATTAACGAAGTAAGAAGTTTAATTCTCACTTGAGTGACATACTAACACTGTGTTCATAGGCTTTCCTATTGATAAATCTATTCTCAGAGCAATTGTTACCCAATCCCACAAATCCTACAAAAGTCATCAGAGGTTTAACAATGAAAATCTTACCCAGGGAAGATAATATCAATTGTTACACTAAATGAGACAGTCTTTTCATATCAGGGCCAAAGAACAGCATTTAAAATAAATGACTCAGAGTGTGTGCATGGTGAAAAGGGTATGGTTCTTGAGCCCTTTTCTGAGTAAATAGATTTCATAGCATATTAACCTCATTGGGTGAAAACTTTTCCTACCAGAATTACATCCAAATAAACTCTATTCCCTACATAAGGAAAATCATCTCTGTGGTTAAAAATGCTCTGGAGTGAGATAAATTATACACATTGTTTGCTACAGATTCAATGGTAAGAAAAAAGAGGATGTGAGTACTTCTGCTTGCTCTCTTTGGGATCTCCTGACTAGGGGACTGCAGGCAGATCAACTCGCCTCCAAAGGACAAAGCAATCCAGAGTCTGCTGACATCGCTGAGCTAGACCCACCCTCACTCAGGGAAGAGGTGAGCAATGGCTCCTGCCTCAGGCCTGACATCCACTTGCCATCTGTGGGATCTCCTAGCCTGGGAACTGTGGGCAGATAGACTCATCCTGGGTAGATCAAACCATCCACAGCTTGCAGACATCACTGTGCTAGTCCTGCCACCCACCAGGAGAGGGAGTGTCTCAGACCTGCCTGCACCCATCCTGAGACCCATCTGAGTATTAGACCTGCTTGCACCCACCAGAAGAGAACCTTGGACTCATACCCACCAAGAGAGGAAGAGACCCCACCTGTATACACTGGAAGAAGAAATGGGAAGAAAATTAATTTAAGAACACATTCAACAACAGAAAGATCAATATGATGCCACCAGAGTCTAGGGACTCCACACCAGCAAGACCTGAACATCCCAACACAGATGAAGCAGAAGAGAATGGCCTTAAAAATGACTTCATGAAGATGATAGAGACCCTAAAAGAGGAAATGAGAAAATTCTTTAAAGAAATGTAAGAAGACACTGAGATCAACAATAAGTGGGACTTCCTCAAACTTAGAAGCTTCTGTAAGGCAAAGGACATAGTGGACAAGACCAAATGGCAGCCCACAGACTGGAAAAAAAAGTTCTACCAATCCTACATCTGACAAAGGGCTGATCTCCAAAATATACAAAGAACTCAAGAAACTAGTCAACAAAACACCAAATAACCCCATTAAAATGGGGTACAGAATTGAAGAAAGAATTCTCAATAGAGGAAATCAAAGAGGCTGAAAGACACTTAAGAAAGTGCTCAACATCCTTAGCTATCAGGGAAATGCAAATCAAAACAACTTTGAGATACCATCTTACTCCTGCCAGAATGGCTGAAATTAGAAACACCAATGACAGCTTATGCTGGAGAAGACGTGGAGAAAGGGGAACACTCCTCCACTGCTGGTGGGAGTGCAAACTTATACAGCCATTTTGGAGATCAATATGGCAGTTCCTCAGGAAAATGGGAATTAGTTTACCACAGGACCCAGTAATTCTGCTCTTAGGTATATACCCAAATGACCCACATCCATGCAACAAAGATATGTGATCCACTATGTTCATAGCAGCATTATTTGTAATAGCAAGAACCTGGAAGCAACCTAGATGCCCCTCAACTGAAAAATGGATAAAGAAGGTGTGGCACATCTACACAATGGAATACTACTCTGCAGGAAAAAAATAACGGAATCTTGAAATTCGCAGGCAAGTGGATGGAACTTGAGGAAACCATCCTGAATGAGGTAACCCAATCACAAAAAGAGGAACAGGGTATGTACTCGCTCATATATTGATTTTAGACCTAGAACAACGGATCACCAGACTATAATTCACACCACCAGAGGAACTAGGATACAAGGTGTATTCTAAGAGCTACATATAAGGTCCCTCACAAAAGGGGGAAGGGACAAGTCCCCCAGAGCACATGGGAAGTGGGTGGGGCAGTGAATGGAGAGAGAACTAGGAGAAAGAGAAGGGGAGGAGAGGAAAACATGTGTGAGTAGATAGATTGAGTCAGGGTAGGAATAGAAGGCAGAAAAGAGAGAGAGAGAGAGAGAGAGAGAGAGAGAGAGAGAGAGAGAGAGAGAGAGAGGACATAAAAGAGGGAGCCATTATTGGTTTGAAGAGAAAACTGAACCTAAAGAAAGGTCTAGAGACCTACAAGTCTGACTCCAACTAACAATTTGAGAAACCGTGGAAAGGCTACCATAAATGCCCTTCCCTGATAGTGATATCAACAACTAACTTATCCACCATCATGGAACCCTCATCTAGTACGTGTTGGAAACAGAAGCAAACACCGATAACTAAACACTGAGTCGAACTAGAATCCAGATGCAGAGAGAGAGAGAGGACAAGACTAGGTTGCAGAAACACAAAAAGACAGCTGACCCAAACAAGGAGGAGATAATGAGACCCCCAGACTGATAGATGGGAATCGAGCAGGAGACTGACTCAGACCCCCTGAATATGGGTCTCAGCTAGAAGGACTGAGCAGTCTGGGGGACCTTAGACAATAGAAACAGTATGTATTCTTGGTGCACAAAAGGACCTTGCAGACACTTCCCCCATGGAGGGATACCCCCTTAACCTAGAGACAGGAGAGAAGTCCTAGTCCCTACTTCAAATGACTTGACAGATTTATATGACCCAACCTGGAGAGCATAGCCCTACAAGTGGAATGGGGGTAGGGGGATGGGAGGGAAGGGTGGCCAGAGTGCATGTCACAGGGGAAAGAGAGTAAGAAGGAGGGAGGGAAGGAGGGACGGAGGGAGGGAGGGAGGGAGGGACGGAGGGACGGAGGGGAAACTGGGATCGACATGTAAAAATTTTAAATTATATTATTAATAAAAAAGGAAAAAAAAGAAACAGGATACAATGGTTTAAAAAAAATAAGAAGTGAGTAGCTGAGTGTGGTGGCACATGCCTGTAATTCCAGTACTGAGGAGACAGAGGCAAGCAGAGCTCTGTGATCTGGTATGCAGAGTGAATTCCAGGACAGATAAAAGTTACACAGAGAAACCCTGTCTCAAAATATGAAAAAATAGAAGTAGAAGAAATAGAGTAATATAAAAGCCACATAAAGATGGAAAGTACAGAGAAACTTTGGATACTAGACACTATTCTGTTGTCTTTAAATTGTTTGACTGCTGAGGAATTAATGACAACTGTTAAAAGAAGTGCTGCTGGATCAATTCAATTTATATATTTTAAAAATGCTTTGACTCCAAAATTTAAGTTCAAGAACAGGTTACTGAGGAAAAAGATTTCTATTTTTGTTTCCACAGAAAATGAAAAGCTGTGGATTCCTTCCAGACTAATGTGGATTGATCAAGCAAGACTCCCTGAAGATATACATTTTAATGCTTTCCCTAATTGTTGCATTTCCCTAATGCATACCTTAAAACTTGAAATTTTACTTTGATATTGATGTTTAAGTTTTCCACAAGAAATAATAACAATTCCTGACAGCGGTCTTTGAACTCTCCAGAAAGAAGATGGGGCCCCCATTCTACATTTTCACTTGACTCAACCTGATGTATCTGGACTACAACCTTCACCCTAAAAGCGGTTTGAGACTGTTTTGCTCGAGACAACTCATGGCTAGCTAGCTGTAATGGTGCACCTTCTTATTACACCCTGGCCAAAGTTTCAAATAGAACCTCCAGTCATGCATTTTCTGCCACATGGTGATTAGCTACATATGTCACAGCCAGTTCTGTTGAGAAGTTTTGTTGCTAAAATTTTTCTTCCTACAGGATCCCATGGAGCAATCACCGTCCCATTTCAGCAGGAAGTAATCTTAAGATAATGACACCCCCTTTCCCTACTCTTGGAATTTAGGAATAATATTCATCTTCTGAGGGTTGGTTTTAGTTACTTGGGGTTGGGTATGGAAGGTGATTCTTAGACTCGGGTGTCTCTTTTAGACAGGAATAAGGTATGGTTGGGAAAGGTATGGTTTAGAATGGATACAGGTAGATTAGCCTATCTTCTTTTGAATTATTTAGTAAGAGTGAGATACTAGTATTACAGCTTACATTGTTATATATTCTTACTTGTGGTAACCTATGTAAAATTAAGTTTATATTTTCTTCCTGGAAGAATTTATATTATATTTTGTCATATTGTGTGAAATCTTTCCATTTATGATGTTTTATGCACATTATTCTTGCCATATTCTATGTATGTATACTTTTGCTTGTGTTCAAGACATTTGTATATTGATACAATTTGGGATATTTATCATAACGCCCTTTATAGTTCTACCTCTTGTCTAGACATTTCTACTCTACCTCTATTTTAGAGATTTATATGTATATACATGTACATAGTTATATTGTTTAGGTATCTATCCCTGATTTACTCAAGAAAGTTTTAATTAGTTGTTTAGCTAAGTTCCTGAGTATAACAGATTATGTCCACCCATGTTTCCCTTACCTATGAGATTAGTCAGACATAGATGCTTAATCTTCAATCACTTCATAGACCTGCAGAACATGGCATTTAAATGTTTTAATATTAGTATTCCGTTGACATGAGACACTGTTGCTCCTGACAGCATTGTGCACTTTCCCGAAAATATGTTGGACACTGTTGTTGCTCCTTCTAGAGTTCATCCTCGCTTCTGCTAATGGCCTCTTGGGTAAAGAACTGCCCCCACCTTGACCACTGATTTGGACATGTGGTCCTACGTGCTTGCAGGAGACAAACATAGAAGACTGCTGAACCTTGCCAAGTCAGGGTAAGACAGACAGCCTTTCTACCTCCCTGCTTTTATTGTGGTCTGTCAAGTACTCTTGCCCTTAGCTAAAACTGGGTATACCAACATTGCTGTGAGACCTTGGGAGACTATCAAGGTAGCCTGCTGTTTCTGTCCTCACTGCACCTTTTGGAAGTTGCCCATCCACACTTCCTATCTACCCTATTATTTTCCTTCTCAGGTCTTGATGATGTTGAACATTAAACTATCACAACTATTATTCTCTCTTCCCAGTTAAATATATTAGGTACTTAAGTTTTCCAGCTTAGGACAACTCTATTGTAAATTCCGTTATGCCTTTACCCTAGGACTAGATATGTAGTTGGTTTTGTTTTCAATTTTCCTTTTCTTAGAGCACACTTGTTTTTCACTGTTTTGCATATAGTTTTATATCAAGCCTAAATCTTTTCTTTAGACTAAAAGAGGAATTGTAGTGAGATATTCACTTTGTCTGTGTCTGTGGCACTGACCACGGCCATTGGGGGATGGAGCCAGGGGCGGAAGTGACACATGGAACTAGGTCTGAGGAGTAACCAGGATGCTCTCTTACTGGCAGGATGCGGAGAGGAGAGCATCTGGTGGAACCTGCTGGTGTTCATCTGTCTAGGTTGTAAGTTATTTCTCCATGAATAAACATCTATTTGGCCTAAAAAAAAAAAAAAAAGAAAAAAAGAAAAGAAAAAGAAAAAGAAATGTAAGAAAAGACAAACCAAAAATTGCAAGAAACAATTCAAACAGTGCAAGGATTGAAAGCAGAAATAAAATAATAAAAAAAAGCCTGAGGGAATGATGGAATAAGAAAAGAAAAGCTGGGTAAATGACCAGGAACTATAGATACAAGCATAACCAACATAATACAAAAAATGAAAGAGAGAATCTCCAAAATTGAAGATACACTAGGATAAATAGATACACCAAATCTACTTCTTTAGTAAAACATATCTTAAGTCCAACAAATCCCTGACACAAAATATTCAGGAAATATGGGCCACCATGAGAAGGCCAAACCTAAGAACAATATAGGTACAGAAGAATGTGAAGAATCCCACCTCAAAGGTACAGAAAATATATTCAACGAAATCATAGAAGAAAACTTTCCCAACCTAAAGAAAGACATGCCAATGAAAATAAAAGAAGCTTACAGAACAGCAAATACAGTAGACCACAAAGAAGTTCCCCAGCTACATAATAATCAAAGCAACGGACCCCTCACCCTTGGTCCTACTGGGCCCATTGTTCAGGGTAAGCACTGAGCCAGAGTGTGGGTCCAAGACCCCCTCCACCTCCTTGACACTTCCTGAGTCTTCTCTGAGCATACATGACCCACCTATCCATGAGGGACTGTTGGGGACCAACACCCTTCTCACAATCTCAGGTCTCTAAATAGAAAATTACTGCCTCTTAAGAAATAAGGAGAATGTTCAGCAGAGCATTCTGAGATACAGGCTTGCAGTTTTACAGCCAGTTAAAGAATAGCTCAGGATATTCTTCCTGTTGTAGCTTTACACCCAGTTAAAGAATAGCTCAGGATATTCTTCCTGATGTAGCTTTACAGCCAGTTAAATAATAGCTTAGGATATTCTTCCTGTTGTAGCTTACCGCCAGTTAAAGAACAGCTCAGGATATTCCTCCTGCTGCAGTTTTACAGCCAGTTAAAGAATAGCTAAACAGCTCGGGGCTATCTCTCCTTCTACAGTTTTACAGCCAGTTAAAGATTAGTTCAGGACATTCTATCTACTGACCTCTTCACCCTGCCTATGTGCAACTGTCCTGCCTATGGTCCCATATAAGCCTCCCCTGAGAAAATAAAATTTGTCAGCTTGATCAGAATACTGTCTTTCTGTCCATCTTTGTATCCCTTGTTTCCCCATTCTCTTCTAGGTGTTTCCTTGTTCTTCATTGACTGACCTAAGGATCGTGACAAGAGACCACCTTGAGCCCCATCCCTGGCCCTCTGCTGTAGGTGAGTCTGGGACCAGTCCAAGCCAAATCCCCCCACATCCTTCCCTGGGAACTCCCTGGGTTAACTCCACATCTCACTGCCCCCTATAACCTGGGCCTGAGTGGTTCAGTCCTGGTACTCTGGTCCATACACCACCCAGAGTCTGCTTTTGCCTCACTCTTGGTCCTGCTGGACCCACTGCTCGGGGTGAGCACTGGGCCAGAGTGAGGGTACAACACCCTCTCTACTTACTTAGAACTTCTTGGGTCAGCTCTAAGCATACTGGACCCGTCTATCTACTAGGGACCACCTTGAGCTTGCATTCACCTGATCTTTGGGCCCCATTGCTTTCTGTCTGCCTGAGTGCTAAGTCCATCCCGAGCCTGCCTTCCCTGCATCATTGGCCCTGCTGTAGCCTCTACTTAAGAGACATCCAAGAAAGCTTGGATCATCCTGAGTTACAGACTTCTGACCTACCTACACCCACCATGAGAGTAAGAGAGAGAGAGAGAGAGAGAGAGAGAGAGAGAGAGAGAGAGAGAGAGAGAGACTCCACCTGCACCCACTGGTAGAAGCAAAGGGAAGACAACAATACAAGGAAATACCTAACAATAGAAAGACAAGCATGACACCACCAGAATCTAGGGACTCTACACCAACTAGACCTGAACACACCAAAGCAGATGAAGCAGAAGAGAATGACTTAAAAAAATAGCTTCATAAAAATGATAGATGCCCTCAAAGATGATATGAGAAAATCCCCTAAAGAAATGGAAGAAAAACAAAAAAAAATGGAAGAAATAGAGGAAAAGACCAAGCAAAAAATGCAAGAAATGAACAACTTAAAGAAAGTAAGGAAAGCCAAGAAAAAAAAAACCAATCAAACAAATAAAGGAAACAATTCAAACAGTTCAAGACCTGAAAACTGAAATAGAGACAATAAAGAAAACACAAACTGAGGGAATGCTGAAAATAGAAAAACTGGGTAAAATATCAGGAACTACAGATGCAAGCATAACCAACAGAATAAAGTTATAAAAGAGAGAATCTCAAGCTCTGAAGATAAACTAGAGGAATAGATTCATTGACCAAAGAAAATCTTATATCCAACAAATCCTAAACACAAAACATCCAGGAAATGTGGGACACCATAGAAAGGACTCAAGGCTGTGTTTTCCATCTGTTTCCACAAGGACTGTCAGCAGGGCAGCATTCACATTCCCCCTTTTTCTGATTTTTAAAGATTTAAATTAGAATCAAACTTGTTTTACATGTCAATCCCAGTTCCCTCTTCCTCCCCTTCTTGTCCCCCCCAAACCCCCATCCCATCCCCTTTCTGCTCCCCAGGAAAGGTGAGGGTGAGGCCTTCCATGGGAAATCTTCAAAGTCTGTCACATCATTTGGAGCAGGTCCTAGGCCCTCCCCATGTGTCTAGGATGAGGGAGTATCCCTCTATGTGGAATGGGCTCCCAACGTCCATTTGTATACTAGAGATAAAAACTGATCCATTACCAGAGGCCCCATAGCCTGCCCAGTCCACCTAACTATCACCCACATTCAGGGGGTCTGGGTTGGTCCTATGCTGGTTTCCCAGCTATCAGACTGGGGTTCATGAACTCCCCCTTATTCAGGCAAGCTGTTTCTGTTGGTTTCTCCAGCCTGGTCTTGACCCTTTTGCTCATCACTCCTCCCTCTGTGTAACTTGATTCCAGGAATTCGGCTGTTCTTAATATTCTATATTTATTCTCTATACTTGCTGCTTTGATTATATGTGTGTGTGTGTATTCCTTATTATTATTATTTTACATATTGATCCCAGTTCCCTCTCCCTCCCTTCCTCCCTTCCTCCCATGCTCCCCCGGACCCCTCCTCCCCTCCCATTCCCTATCCATTCCACAGGGAGGGTGATGATGCCTTCCAGGAGGTATCATCAAAATCTTTTGTTTCTTTCTTAAGTTTCTGACTGGTGGTCCTGATCCTTTAGTCACAGCCTCCCAAAAGCTTTACACTTTGAGACCAGTATTCAACTAAATCCTATCTTAATTGTGCACTATTCACACAAAAATCTGTAGTTTCACTGTTCTCCAGAAATACATAATCCTGTTGTATTCTTCTACCCAGAACTGTCCTTTTCTACCATTGCCACCTGTAAGTAATCATTTTCTACTTTACATTCCCCACCCTGTGTCCTCAAGCATCATGTCCTGTCATAAATGTATTTATCAATTCAAGAAGTATCCATAGATGACCTAATATGTCCCAGCTTTTGGTAATATGGTTAAACTATGCTCATTCTCAGACCTCAAAGGTCAGTGAAACAGAAATGAGTGTCTGCAGAGTGGCAGGAGGTGCCAGGAGGGAGGGATCTCAAAGATCACAGCCATGATCTCTGTGAGGTGACAGCTAGCTAATGTGCTAAAAGGCTTCCCTCACAGGTTAAAACTATGTATTTTAACAGCAACCTTCTAGAAAAAATGACTGAGTCTTGGCTGACAAGAGTGATGCTGGTGGCAGAAATTCAGCACTCTATTTCAAGCTGACAGTTAATATATTAAAATACAGATTATATAAAATGCCTTGAATTTACATCAGAAATGTCACTATTAATTCTATGTATACAAATGATGTCTCCTCACATTCCCCATGGAGGGATACTCCCTTAACCTAGAGGCAGGAGGGTGGGCCTAGTCCCTACTCCAAATGACTTGACAGATTTTGTTGATCCCCTCCTGGAAAATATCACCCTCCCTGTGGATTGGGGGGGGTGGAATGGGATGGGAGGGTGGTCGGGGGACATGGGAGAGATGGAGGAAGAAAAGAAGGAAGGGAGGAAGGAAAGGAGGGAGGGAACTGGAATAAGAGCAAAAAAATAAAATAAAAAATAAATAAAACAAACAAACAAAAACTAATAATGTCTCCTTAAAGGATGATCTGTATAAAGGAATTTATTTTAGGGGCAGGTAAACAGGATCAGTACCTGGATTCAAGGTTAGTTATGCTGTCCTCATGCACACTTATTTAAGGTGAACAAGTATGATCCAGAGATCCTAATCTATATAATGAGCAGCTAAAATATAACTTTTTTCTTTTTGACAGTTTAAATCTCACATTTATTTGATTTGCATTTTTCCATGATAGTTAAGTATGTTCAACATCTCTTTTTGCTTTTTATATTTTTTATTTAATATTTTTTATTTTACATATTGATCCCAGCTCCCTCTCCCTCCCATTCTCCTATACCCCCATCCCATCCCCCATCTACTCCCCAGGGAGGGTGAGGCCATCCATGAAGGATCATAAAAATTTGTCAAGTCATATGGAGTAGGGCCTAGGCCCTCCTCCATGTCTCTAGGCTAAGGAAGTATCCCTCCATGGGGAATGGGCTCCCAAAGTCTGTTTGTGCACTAGGGATACATCCAGGTTCCACTGCCAGAGGTCCCATAGACTGCCCAGGACCCCTAACTGAAACCCATGTTCAGGGAGTCTGGGTTGGTCCTTTGCTGGTTTCCCAGTTATCAAACTGAGGTCCATGATCTCCCCCTTATTCAGGTCAGCTATTTCTGTGGGTGTCTCCAGCCTGGTCTTGGCCCTTTTGCTCATCACTCCTCCCTGTCTGCAACTGGATTCCAGGAATTCAGTTCAGTGTTTAGCTGTGGATCTGTTTCTGCTTCCATCAGCTATGAGATGAAGGTTCTAGGATGGCATAAGGTAGTCATCAATCTCATTCTTGGGGAAGGGAATTTAAGGTAGCCTCTCCACTACTGCTTAAACTCTTAGTTGGGGTCATCCTTGTAGGTGTCTACCTAGTGCCAGTTTTCTCTTCAAACATATAATGTCTTTGCTTGCTCTCCTCTACGATTTCCTCGACTCATTAGATTACTACTGAGATCACAAGAAATTCTGGGAGAAAATAAATGTATTTAACCTGCCCAAAATTGGGAGCTTTGAGTAAATAGTGATGGCTATCCAATTTGGGAGTCATTAAACTATACAAAATTATATAGTTATGAAATAATATTTTTAAAATTCTTAGGTGTTTGCTCTTCTCCATCCTTCCTGTTACAGAGCCTCTAGTCTAGGAGGTCTAGGAGAATATTTGAAATAAACATACTTGGCTCTGAGACAAGAGAAACCATTTTGTTTGCAGAATTGTCTCTCAGCAAACACAAACAGCAGATGACCATTTGTCAACATAGTTATATTGCAAGTACAAATTAAGGATTCTAAAACTACTTGATTTGTATACTAAGATTGAAATTTGAGTAAATCTATTTATGGGTAACAAGAGCCAGAATTTTCATCATCCAAGAAGAAAACTATAATTAGAACAGAAAAAAAGTCTAAAAGAAGGACCATCATGCTGGTTTAGTCTTTTTGTATAGCAGTTTCTTCCATCTTGGAGCAAAGCTCGTTAACACAGGATATTTTAAATGGAAGTAAAACATACCTTTCTGCAGGGAAAATCCTTATTCTCAGGATACAAACAATTCAAAGGCTTCAGGAAGTCTCTTAAAATGATCGAATGCACCTGAGCCTGCCCTTCTAAAGCATGTATAAGCAGTAGTACTGCTGAAGATAATCTCAAACCAACAGCACTGCCTAGAAGAGAGAAAGACAAATCTAGTTGCCTGTAGGAGGATAAGACTGTCTGTGCTGATACCAAGAGACTCAGACCAACTGAGCTACCTGTCAGAGATACCCACCAGCCTGTTGAGCTTCCTGAAAGTTATATTGTGAGTACCAGGAATCCAGCTCTTATGAGCAATCATCCATGCTGAGGTGGGGTTTGGGTGATGTAAGTAACCCAATAACACACATTTGGTTCACCAAGCTGAATTTTAGTGGCATCTTTAATTTGGTTGGTTATCGGTTCCTTATCTGGGGTGAGTAGACATCTGTTTACAACTCCCTGGGAATATTGTCACAAAATAGTCTTAGTACTATAATATAAACTTGTGAGATTTTTATACTTCATGTAAACTTGATAGATTTAGAGTTCTGAATGTATCTCAATCCACATGTATATTTTCTTAAAAAATATCCACCAAGATGAGCACAGTTTCTGATATAATAATAAATACATTCAATAGAAGGTTCATGGTTTTCATATATAATTCACCAGTAAAAGAAGGACTGGTTGGTTCTAAGGATATAAAAATAAAATAGACAATGATCTAGGACATGCTAAAGAAAACATCTTTTTAAAAAGACAATATTGAGGGCTAGAGAGATGGTTTGGCAGTTAAGAGCACTGACTGCTCTTCTAAAGGACTAGTGTTTGGTTCCCAGAACTCACATGGTATCACAAAACTTTCTGTAACTCCTGTTTGCAGGGATCCAGTGCCCTGTTCTGGCCTCCACCAGCAATGCATGCACATGGTACAAAGACATAAATGGCAATCAAAACACTAATATATGTGAAATAAAAATAAATGTATCTTGAAAAAAGAAAGAAAAGATTGGAGCACATGTTGAAAAGATACAGGAGATAGCCTAAAGTAAGTTCCAATGGCAAAAGCTGGCAGTGAAAAGAAAGAGGCATGAAAATCACCTAAGTGCATAGCCAAAATATTTAATAATTACAGGGTAGAAATGAAAGACAAAATGTAAAGTCCAGTTAAGGAAGCCCTCCACTTGAAGGGCAGTCTGACCTGGAAAGCTAACCCAGGCCACTATCAGTTCCCTGGAGTTTGCTAACCACTGGCAACTTTCCCTCACAAGGCCCTAAGATAGCAGGATACCAAGAATTCACACTGCCCCTCCTGTCAGTGTGTCAGCAGGTGGTAAATAGGGTCCTTAAGAAACAAAGAGATAGCTGCAACTCTGGTTTGCCTAGACAAGATTAATTAGCACACCCTGTGGCCCTAAGGTCTGCTGACCCAAACAGTGAGACCATCCGGCCTCGAGGGGAGAACCCATGACTGGTCACATACTCAAAGGACAGGGGGGTCACAGCCCCACCCTAAGCTTGTGGGCTTTTTCCTTTAAAAGTGCCCGTGCCCAGAAAATGTTGCTTCTCTAGCCTGCATGCTGAGGGAGCCTGTTTGTGCAAACGTTTCTCGTTCATTAAAGCCTCTTGTGTGTTGCATCAACTGGACTGGACATTGAGTTCTTGGGGGTACCCACTGAAACGGAGAGACTCCCCATTCTGAGGGTCTTACAGAAATAGATTTACAGTAGCAACAGCACACTGACAAAGTTATCGAAGATAACATCACATAGAGCAATAAGCAATATCATGAATTCCATGATCAAATACACCATGGCACATCGTCACTGTATTATGCTTTCCAAATAATTCCTAATTTTAAACTGTGCATGAGAAATTATTAAAAATTCACAGTGGAGAAATACTTTACAAAATCTTACCAGAAATAGAAAAAAGAGTCAAGGTAACAAACTCAGTGAAAGACTGAAGAACTGTCACATATTGGAGAAGACTTGACACTTCATGCAGGTTGAGGCCCTGAATTAGATTTAGATGTGGGCTAAAACACATACCTTCTGTACTCGTTTTAATCCCCTTTCTTATGGGTACACAAAGTGACTGCTTAAATTAACCCTATAATTCCTTGTAATACCTTAAGTGATGGTGTTAGTGCTAGCTTAATCATTAGTACTTGGGGGAATTAATCTCTACTAAGGTTAAACAAACGGCCTAAGTCACACACTCAATGAATATTATAGATAGAACTTAGATCTAAACACTAAAGTTCCAATAGCTATAATCTCAATTTCTATGCTATGGTGGTGCCTCCTCTTAAGGTTAATGTCAGAGATCTCTCATTCTGAAATACCTAAAACTTGAGAAATATACGGAATATAGGGTTCTGTAATACTGATTTGCTATTTTGAAGTTTGTATACTACCAACATTATGCCTTCTGCTGAATCATATTATATACCCAGTTTGGAAATTTACAAAAATATCGCTTGTCTAACAGTTGACATGCTCCTAGTGTAGTCTCATTTTCTAAATATAAGCAGAGCCAGGGGCAGCCACTTAGCTTCCTTGCCACACCACCATTCTTGGGTTTAAATTTTTTCCTCTGTAAGTGTGAGATCAATCAACCAAGTGAACCCACGGTGTTCTCAGAAAGCCAATACCACCTCTAGATTTAACTATCTGGAACAATGTGGGTGTCTCCAAAACTGTAGGAAGAAACCATTTGGTGACTGATTATTTTCAAAAGTCACTGTGGAATGATTTAGAATGTGTCAGGAAACTATACTCAGATGCCATCAAGAGGGATAAAGTTCAGTCCTTTATCAGAAACACTCAAATCATTTCTCCTACAAAAAGTTCACTCTTGATGCTTGATCTGATCTTATTGCAGTCTCTACAATTTTGAAGCAGCATAAGCTTCAATTTTAGAAAGTAACTGCTGTATACTTGCATGAATATATAAAAGGTTTACTTATCAACTTTGGTGATGAACCAAAGCAAAAAGGATTAACTAATTCACTGGAGGGCAGAATACCAATTCAAAATATTTTCAATAGGCTAAAACCAACAAAAATTCAATTACACAAATACAAGATGAGGGAAGCCTGACTTGACAGTGGCAGTTCATGTGCAAAGAACTCAGGGGCTTTAGCTGACCACAAATGCACTTGAGTCAATAATGTGCCGAGTCTCTAAAGTGAATAATTTTAGAGAGTGTAATCTGTATTAACCAAAATAAGATCTAGACATTCTTTCTTTACACTTGCCTGTGGAATACTCTTGTTTAGCTCTCAGCTTCACATTTTGAAAGACAATGTCATTTTCGGAATTTCTATATAGAATACCTAGCTTACTGAGCTATTTGGGATAAGAATTCCATGATGTCTGTAATTTCCTTGGAGATACTTCAGAAAGGGAAAATGAATGAAGAAAGTGTGCAAAATGTTAATAACTATTCAATCTAAGTAGGAAAGTAATGAGAGTTCATTATCTGAAATCTATTTTCTGAGTGGCCTTGAATATTTCCATAATAAATAGATAGCAAATAAAGGGGGGCCCTCGTGGAACAATCTAGTCAGAAGGTGATATGACACTTGTCTAAAAACTGTGTTTAGATAGGCAAAACACATCTTTCACCTACCTCATCCATTTATTACAATTGGCTTTTGGGGGGATTCACAGAAATCTGGAGAGACTGTTATGTTTTTCACAAAGTATTGTCATTATTAAAATGACCTAAGAAATTCCTTACCTCATATTTCAAAAGACCCACCAAAAACGTAAAAAGAGGCCAGTGAATATCAAGCCCTCTTCATGTAAACCCATCTCCTGCAGCACACTATGCTGACCAGTTTTGTGTCAACTTGACACCAGCTGGAATCACTTTGAAAGAGGGAAACTCAATTAAGAAACTGACATCCACCAGATTTCCCTGTGAACAAGCCTGTGTTGTATTTTCTTGATGATAAATGATGGGGCGGGTGCATTTCACTATGGGTGGTACCACCCTAGACTAGTGGTCCTGTGTGCTGTAAGAAAGCAAGCCATGATGCTCAAGCCAGTAAACATCACTCCTCCAAGGCCTATGTTTTAGTCCCTGCCTCCAGGTTCCTGGTCTGAGTCCCAGCTCTGGCTTTCCTCAGTGTTGAATGCATAAGCTATGAGGTGAAATAAACCCTTTCCTCCCAAAGTTGCCTATGGTTATGGTATTTTATCACAACAATGGAAACCCTAAGACAATTAACCTCTGATCAGCTTTGCCAATACAAACAGGACAAGAAATCAACACAGAAAGAGTTTTCAACTAACTCTGATCATTCTATCTCATACTAAGAGCTCAAGAATGGGTTGGGATAATTTGCTTCCCTGCTTAACATAATTGCCCCAAATTCCCAGTTTTCCAGCCTGTATCGGTACCTTGAATTCCTTAAGTCTCCTTATGTTCTATAATCTGATTCAACAGGCTATCAGTGGGCCCCTCATTCTCTTCTCCTATATCCTCTGAAATTCAAGAATCTATCATCATACTCCTCTGTAACCTCAATATTTTGTTTGGATTCTCTCTTTCCTTTATTTTGCTGCATTGTCAGAGATTGAACCCTGGACCTTTTAAATGCTAGGCATTTGCTCCTCCACTGAACACCACCACAATTCTCATGCAGTTTCTTGTTCAAAGGGAATCCTACATGTTTTCCCTGAAGTAGCTTCTCTGCAGCGTCTTCATATCCTGTTTCTTTCCCACACAAATTTCACATCACCACCTCTCCTTTGTTGACTTAAAACCATTCTCCTCCCTCATCCATCATAAATCATGGCCTATATAAAGTTCACAACATCAGACTTTCCAATTGCCAATCTTTCATATGGCTGCTTTCCACCCTGACTCTAACTCCAAGTAACTCCAAGTCCCAATTTTCCTACCACCCTGCATAAATATGTATGTAGAAGAAATGCCTCTATACCTTCATCCCTCATTACAATTAATTCTAATTATGAATAATTCCACATAAATAGTATAATAGTCCTACTTTAAATATTAGAAAAGAAATCTCAAGATTGCTGGGCTGGCTAACTTTTGGACAACTCAATACAAGCTAGAATTATCTTGGAAGATGGAACCACAATTGAGAAACTGTCTCTAAAAACTGACCTGTACAAAAATTTGAGGCATTTTCTTAATTTGTGATTTGTACGAGAGAGGGTCCAGCCCAACGTGGGCAGTACCACCACTTGGGAGATGATCCTGGATGAGCAAGTCATGGGGAGCAAGTAGTTTCTTCACAGCATTTCTCCTTTTCATAACAAAACTTCCTCAAACATCCTCTACAGTGGCCTCTCAATTGCCTCACCTCAGTATTTCTTCAACCTACACAAAAGCCAACAAGTTCTAGTTCTCTCTCTCTCTCTCTCTCTCTCTCTCTCTCTCTCTCTCTCTCTCTCTCTCTCTCTCTCTCTCCCTCCCCCCCTCTCTCCCTCCCTCC
Organism: Cricetiscus sungorus; assembly: GCA_030556225.1. Classification (NCBI taxonomy): domain Eukaryota; kingdom Metazoa; phylum Chordata; class Mammalia; order Rodentia; family Cricetidae; genus Cricetiscus; species Cricetiscus sungorus. Next base: position 39,647,756 of record JANBXA010000726.1, read on the forward strand.
CTCGTTCCCTCTCCCTCTCCTCCTCTCCCCTCTCCCCCTCTTCCTCTCTCTCTCTCTCTCTCTCTCTCTCTCTCTCTCTCTCTCTCTCTCTCTCTCTCTCTCTCCCTCTCTTCCTGCTTCTCCTGTGGGGGACCTCAGAGCATGCAGGCAAAGCACTATAACAACTAATCTATATCCCCACCACCAAAAACAAGCATTTGGCCCCACATTATTGGCAGCACTGTTAACAAGAATGTCAGTGGTCTCATTCAAGCCAAATCCAAAGGCTAACTCTTACTTTCCATCTTATTAATCTTCTCCGCAATATTTGAATTCATTAATTACTCCTTGACTTGAAAAATATCTTGCCTTTTTGTTGCATAGTGTGCTGAGTTTATTCTCCCACCTTCCAATTACCATTTCTCAGTGTTCCCTACTAGATTTGTTGTACTTTTAGACCTCATAGTGAAGTGCTCCAGGACTCAGTTCTTGAATATTGTCTACTGAGAACCTTCAAATAGCAATATATGATCCTTTCTTGAACTCCATCCTTCATTCCATCTGTCTATATAGGTCTGATAAGCACCTTAAATTTAACATATACCCCAAACTGAACTCTTGACTTTGTCTTCCACTCTTTCACTCCTAGTCTTCCCCATTTCAGTAAAATACACAACCTCCCATACAAGTACTCAGGCTGGAAATTCAGGGTACCATCCTGAATTCCTCAATAGTCTTGACACGATGCTTTGATCCATCTGTAAATTCTGTCGACTCTGCCTTCTCTCTCAGTCTAACTTCTCACCACCTCCAAAGTACCATCACTTCGTGCCTGAATTATTTCAAGAGTTGCTTAACTGTTCTCCTCAATTCTATTCTTGTCCTCTATTCTCCACAAAACAGTAAGTGGTATTTTCAAAACATAATTCACAGCACTTCATCTTCCAATAGATTCTGATCACAATTGGAAAGAATTCAAAACTTGCACCTACTTTTCCCTTGGTCTGGCTGGCACCTTACTTATTGAGGTCTCACTTTCACTGAGAGACATTTACATGATTATCCGCCTTTGAAAGCATCCCTGTTTCCTTACACTGCTTCATAATTCTCTGCTTCCTTATATTGCTTCAATTACCATGGTAGGACCTATCACATCTGTTCATATTCTTTCTTAGTACTTCTTTTTTTCTGTCTGCTTCCTACATCAAGAATACAAAATCAGAAATACTGCTTTACATCAATGATACATGTACATACTCAATAAATATTTACCAAAGAGCGGCTATGCCCATCAAAAATTATCAATAGCTGGTATTGATAATAAAAAAGATGATCACAAAGAGAAGATCCACAATTGTTTTATCTAAAATTCAAATATTGAAGCTTTGCCCTATGCAGGAGAATAAGCACTAATTGTAAAGAAAAGAGTTAGAGAAGACCAGGAGAGAAACCTTTGAAAAACCCAGAGCCTAAATAAACTACCTCATGAGGCAGGGTATTATTAGGTCTTTTTTCAAAAATGAGACAATAGCTATTGAAATCCTGACATATGCCAGGTTTTGTGCACGTCTGTCACCATAGGTGAGATATACTGCCTAATTTTGTTTAATCTTCACAACTATATGAGGTACATTTGATTATCAGCCCATAGTATAGATTAGAAAATTCATCTTAGATGTCTAAGGTTGAGCCTTTCACTAGATCATATGGTCTGCAAATGCTTCATCAGGCCACCTCCTTTCTAAGAATGGCACAACAACTTCTAAAGTGTGGGTCATAGACCCTCAGAATTCTCTACATCTTGTTCAGGACAGTAAGGCATTGTTTATCATTTTTTACTTCTCCCGTGAACATATACAAGCGGGGTTTTCCAAAAGACACATACATGACAAGCTAGTGTTTTGAAAAATCACAAAAATGTAAGCGTACATATGCTTTTGTTATGATTTTCATTTAGAAACCATGAACAGATTTAAATTACAGAAACAAAATTATTTGAGGGGTTCTCAGCAACTTTTGAGAGCATTAAGAAGTCCTGAGATAATGTTTAAAAAGTGTCAACCATTCTTAAAGGCTATTATAGCATCTGAAATAATTCAAAAACCACTAAGGTTTCTTCCTATTCAAAATCTGAAAGATTTCACAATAGTCAAGTCTTGGAATCAGCCTATGTGTCCATCAGTGTATTAATAAAGAAAATATGAAATATATACACACTGAAATATTCAACCATGGAGAAGAAAGAAGTTATATTATTTGCAGGGAAGTTGGTATAACTGAAGATCACCAGGTTAAACTAAACAAGTTGCACTCAAAAAAGCCAAACATTACAATTTTCTATTGTGTACAGAATATAAAAAGAAAAGAGGACACCAGTGGTCATATGCCACTTCCACCGTGGCCATGGTGGACTAACATGACCATGAACCTGTCCCAGCTCTTGCCAAGAAAGCTTGTGGACAAATGTGTCAGATCAAGAATTCACAATGTGATAAAGAGTGATAAAGAATTTGGTTTGTACACTTCTAAGATTTGATGAATTTGTCAATACGGTATAGGAAGATGTCACAGAGTTTGAAATTACACCAGATAGAAGGCAGATTACAAGATTAGATCATATTTTACTAAATGCAAATAATATAACAGTGTTGGTTCCTAGAAGAGAAGGTTCCTGAAGTATAAGTAGATTTCCTTGACTTAACTAGATTCTAGCATTTTGAAAAACCTTTAATGTTTAGATTCTATAAAATGAATTTTCTGTTACAAGGAAATGCTGTGAAGACATATACCCATTTTCTAAGCTAATTGATATTTGGGGCAAAGAGGAATGTAATTTTCTTTATTTCACATGCCGATCCCAGTTTCCTCTCCATCCCTCCCTCTTACCTGTCCCGCGCTACCCTCTCGCCAGCAAGAACGACGCGGCACACTCAGGATCCTTCTGCAGTAAAGCTTTAATGCTCTTGAGAGGGAGAGCATAAGCTTACAGGACAGAGAGACCCCAAACACACAAAACCCATCCCTTATATAGGCTAGCAGCCTCTGCCTTGGACGTGTCACCCCCTGACTGGCTGCTGCTCATCGGCCCATATGACGCCACAGGAGAGGCAGGGACCCAGGGTTTGACAGTTACCCAGCGCATGCGCATCTCTCCTGTCTACCAACGGTACTTATAATGGCTCCCTACACTTACCCTCTCTCCCTCTTCACATGCACCCTGACCACACTCCCCTTTCATCCCCCACCCCATTCCACTTGTAGGGCTATGCTATCCAGGTGGTGTCATGTAAATCTGTCAAGTCAGTTGAAGTAGGGACTAGGACTTCTCTTCTGTCTCTAGGTTAAGAGAGTATCCCTCCATGGGGGATGTGTCCACAAGGTCCTTTTGTGCACCAGAAATACATCTTGGATCCACTCTCTGGGGTCCCTTAGACTGTTTAGTCCTTATAGCTGAGACCCATATTCAGGGGGTCTGAGTCAGTCCCATGCTGGATTCCCAACTATCAGTCTAGTGGTCTCATTATCTCCTCCTTGTTTGGGTCAGCTGTCTTTATGTGTTTCTGCAACCTAGTCTTATCCTCTCTCTTTCTCTCTGCATCTGGATTCTAGTTCGACTCAGTGTTTAGTTATCGGTGTTTGCTTCTGTTTCTAACACGTACTAGATGAGGGCTCCATGATGGTGGATAAGTTAGTTGTTGATCTCACTATCAGGGAAGGGCATTTATGGTAGCCTTTCCACGGTTGCTCAAATTGTTAGTTGGAGTCAGACTTGTAGGTCTCTAGACCTTTCTTTAGGTTCAGTTTTCTCTTCAAACCAATAATGGCTCCCTCTTTTATGTGCTCTCTCTCTCTCTCTCTCTCTCTCTCTCTCTCTCTCTCTCTCTCTCTCTCTCTCTCTCTCTCTTACCCTGACTCAATCTATCTACTCACACATGTTTTCCTCTTCTCCCCTTCTCTTTCTCCTAGTTCTCTCTCCATTCACTGCCCCCCACTTCCCATGTGCTCTGGAGGACTTTTCCCTTCCCCCTTTTGTGAGGGACCATATACGAATCTCTTAGACTACACCTTGTATCCTAGTTCCTCTGGTGGTGTGAATTATTGGCTGGTGATCCTTTGCTCTAGGTCTAAAATCCATAATAAAAAATGGTTTTTGTTAGCTGTGGTTTTATTTATTATGTTGAAATATCTAATGGAACAAATATAATTATTTGATACTTGGTTTCAAAAACAAAAAGGAAAGGCCTGAAGGAAGGGGACTAACACAGAACAAGAAAGGGATCAGTGAAAGTTTAGGAGAACAAGAATAAATGATGAGGAATAAAATGTGATCTAAGTAGCTTATTTATATATGACTGGATATACAACTGAGGTTATAGATATCCTCTTGACAAAAGTATGTAAGTAAACACAGCCTGCATACATGAACCAGACAATTCCAGTCAAGGTAACCCAAATCACCAACCTGTAGAATCATGAGCAAACAAATGTGTCAGAAACTAAGTTTTAAGGTTGTATATTATGCAGCAAATACTTATTAATAGCAGTACCTATTTCATAAAACTGGAGACTGGGCCAAATGAAGTTAAGTAAATATAGAAATAATTCTATAACCAATACATATCAGAGAATTTTTTTAAATTTAATATACATGTTACTTCATTTAACCTTCATATCTGCTCTCTGAAATAAAAACACTATCACTGTTCTCATTTCAAATATGAAGAAACAGGTTAACCAATTCACCTATGGTCACACCATCAATTAGTAGCAAAGCAAGGATTTATAAATAGCTGTGACTCATTTCAGAGACTGTGCTATTTTTATCCTTCAAGCTCGGTGTTTTAGTTTCTTGAAGGTTCCCAGTTCGCTGATTCTTCTCCTCTATAAGGGGAAATTACTGCTCCAACACCATAGTAGTAAGCAATGTGATTACATTTTAAAATGAACTTTATAATATACATAGAAAGTACAAAGAAGAAAGAACAGAGAAATGGAACAAGACTTGGGAATGAGAGTCATTTTTTTAAACCACACTACACTAGAAACTATATAACAAACCACTAGAAAAAAGTAGGTCTGGTTTTATAAATAGGAGATAAGAAAATCTCATTAAAGTAACCAAAGTACTCACAGAAACTTGAGACAAGATCTTGGGAAAAGGGGTATTTTAAACTGAAAGCAAAGCAGCTCTCAGGTACCCATATGAAGCAAGAATGAAAGTGTTCATTAACACTAAAAGCACTGCATTGCCTGCCCATCATAATCACAGTATGTCTTTCTGCTGACTTTCCATCATCTTCCTGCTGCACAGCATTTGGGTTATTTGGGTTGGAAAAGAGAACGGGGAGGGAGAGAACATTAGCACCTATTGAAGATGACATGGGAAGAGCATTGAACTGCAACTAACTAGTGAAGTGACCTTGGTCATGCTACTTAACCTCTACAGATCTGAATTTCATATCTCTAAGGTCCCTTTGCAGCTCTAAAGTTTCAGGGTTTCCAGATGATATTAATACAAAGGTAGTGATTAGCAATGATGCATTTCTGTTGAAGACCAAAATTAAAGCAAATGATAACAATGCCCTTCCAGTCACTCAACAGGCATTTATTGAACACCTACTATTCTTACCAGGCTTTATTAATGTTCCAGAAATAATAATGCCATGAGAAAACACATTCACAAAAATATCACAATTCAATATGATAGTCTTACCACAGGTAGATGAAGCACAGAATACATGTAATCTGACGAATGCTGAATGCATGAGCTCTCAGAACTGGATGCCTTTTGGTTCAGTAAGTTTATATATACTAGATGCATTCCTTAGGCATATCACTTGGACTCTCTCAGTTTCAATTACCTTTTATGTTCTCATACACTGAGTTAAGAAACTTCAGTGTGGCTACCTGTATGTTTGATTCACAAACTTTCAGAGGCAACATATAGTCAAACTTAAACAAATTGAATAATGTTTAATGGGAATATTATTAAGGAAGAAGAGATAAGGAAAAAAACGTGACAATTGGCTCTGAAGATGAATATGAAAATGCAGCAGTAGCTGGAAAAAGATTTACTGAGGTGAATAGAAAAAAATATCAGTGAAACAAACAAGTCAGGAATAAAGCTATAATGAAGAAGGGTCAACTATGTCAATGGTGACGTCACTAAGGATGGTGACCACAATTTAAATGGAAAGCATATCAAAGCCTGAATGGAAGACTCCCCCAAGAGAGTTCCTTGAACTGCTGATAGATAGGGGAGTCAGGGCACAGACCACAGACTCTCTAGAGATCTAACCCTCCCTCTGTGTTCTACAACCAGTTACAGAGTACCCAATTCACTATTTAGCTCGCCTGCTATTTTATGCTCCCCATATGTAGTTTGAATTTTCTTTGGGACACCACCTATCTCCCAAATAAAGACACAGAGATTTTCTAAAAGGTACAGTAAGAAATTAGAAGAAAGTTGTTTATGTCTAATTGGAGTGGGATTAGAGTGGTGTGAACTGAGAGCAATAGGCAAGGAAGCTGAGGAGGTGAAGTACAATGGAATTAGTTTGTTCATTGTTTGTTTGTTTTTTAAGACAGGATTTCACTGGGGAGTCCACCTGCCTGGAACTTTCAATCTACTTGTATTTTACATTTTCCACTTGATCTTTACTGACATATCTAAACCACTATACCCCACTCCAGACTTCTTTTTAACATTATTCATTTATTGAAAATAATTTTTTCTCATATGTCATATCTTGATTAGGGCTTTCCCTCATCTCTAATATTCCCAGCCCCTGCTTGTTCTGTTCTAGAAGCCTGATCTTTTTAAATGAGAGACAAAAAAGGAGTGGATCTTGAGGGAAGGGGAGGTGGGGAAGGACTTGTTATATTCTGGCCTCAGCTCTGCAAAGTTGGGATTCACAGGCATGCATTCCAATAACATGTAGAATTAGTCTTGAATGTCTCTTAGGGGAGGCTCTTCAGTTAACTTTAGAAATGAGATTAAATTTTTCATTTAATAATGGTCTTCCTTTCTAAAATAACAACATTTTTTATCTACATGAGACAATATGGGGTTCACTGATTTAGGAATCCTATAACAAGAGAGTCATAGTATATAAAGCAGCAGTTCCTGTAAGGTGTCACAGTGGGAGGGTGCCAGTGACCTGCCAAAGACAATTTCTCAGTATTCACTTTATGAATCTTCTGGTAGTAGAGGCAGCTGTGCCTTTGTTTTCACACTCAGTATGGTTTGAACAAGATTTTTTTCCATCATAGCAAAGTCATTGAAAATACTGGCATGCCAATGGAAAAAGAAAGCATCCTCAACAAATGGTGCTGGCATAACTGGATGCTGGACTGTAGAAGACTGAAGATAGATCCATATCTATCACCATGCACAAAATTTAAGTCCAAATGGATCAAAGACCTCAACATAAATCCAGCCACACTGAACCTCTTAGAAGAGAAAGTGGGAGGTACCCTTGAACAAATTGGCACAGGAGACCCCTTCCTGAACATAACACCAGTAGCACAGACACTGATATCAACAATTAATAATTGAGACCTCCTGAAAATGAAAAGAGTCTGTAAGGCAAGAACAGAGTCGACCAGACAAAACGGCAGCCCACGGAATGGGAAAAGATCTTCACCAACTCCACAACTTTGTATGTTTTTGATTTCCAAAATATACAAAGAACTCAAGAAGCTAGTTACTAAAACACCAAATAATCCAATTAAAAGGTAAGGTAGAGAACTAAATAGAGAATTCTCAATAGAGGAATCTAAAATGGCTGAAAGACAATCAAGAAAGTGCTCAACATCCTTAGCCATCAGGAAAAGGCAAATCAAAACAACTCTGAGATACCAACTTACTCCTGTCAGAAGGGCTAATATCAAAAACACCAAAGACAGTTTATACTGGAGAGGATGTGGATAAAGGGAAACATTCCTCCACTGCTGGTGGGAATGCAAACTTATACAGCTGTTGGGAGATATTATCCTGTAAATATGTTTCTCATACTGGTTAATTAATAAAGCACTGTGGCCAATAGGAAACAAGATAGGCGGGGCTAGGAGACCAGGAGGAGGAAAGAGGAAGTAGTTGGGAGGAGTCAAGATGTAGACCAGGGAGGAAGGAAGACACCAGCCGCGGCTCCCCGACAAGATGAGTCACATGGAAATACTTAGATAAGTAGAAATGGGTTAATAATTAAGACAGAGCTAGCCCATAAACAATAATGGTAGCTGGCCAACAGGATTGTATCAAATACAGAGTCTCAGAGTGTTATTTGGGGCTGGTGCGGCTGTGGGCCCAGACTGGCGGCAGGTGGGATAGTGCTGGCGGGAAAAGCCTGCCTTAACATACAGCCAGTTTGGAAATCAGTATGGCAGTTCCTCAAGAAAATGGAATAAGTCTACCACAAGATCCAGCAATTCAACCCAAAAGATGCACATTCATACAAAAAAGTCGTTTGTTCATAGCACCATTATTTGTAATATCTAGAACCTGGAAGCAACCTAAATGTTCCTCAACTGAATAATGGATGGAGAAAATGTGGTACATTTACACAATGAAGTACTACTCGTTGACAAAAAAAAAAAAAATGGAATCTTAAAATTTTCAGGCAAATAGATGGAACTAGAAGAAACCATCCTGAATGAGGTAATCCAGAAGTCACAGAAAGACGAACATGGTATGTGTACTCACACATGTATGGATTTTAGACACAGAGCAAAGGATCACCAGCCTACAATCCACACTGCCAGCAAAGCTAGGAAATAAGGAAGACCCTAAGAGAGACACACATAGTCCCCCTGAGAATGGGAAAGGGACAAGATCTCATGAGAAAATTGGGAGAATGAGGGGAGGGGAGAGGGAGTTAAGAGATTGGGAAGGGGAAAAGAGGAGGGGAGAGGAGGACATGAGGGAGCCGGAAGATTGATTCAAGGGAAGAATAGAGGAGAGAAAGAAAAGAGATACCATAATAGAGGGAGCCATTATAAGTTTAAAGGGAAACCTAGCACTAGGGAAATATCCAGAGATCTACAAGGATGACCCCAACTAACAATCTAAGCAATAGTGGAGAGGCTACTTTAAATGCCCTTCCCCAATAATGAGATTGATGACTACCTTCTATGCCACCCTAGAGCCTTCATCTCATAGCTGATGGAAGCCAAAGCAGACACCCATATCTAAACACTGAGCTGAACTCCTGGAATCCAGTTGCAGACAGTGAGGAGTGGTGAGCAAAGGGGTCAAGACCAGGCTGAAGAAACCCACTGAAACAGCTGGCCTGAACAAGTGGGAGCTCATGGTCCCTAGTATGATAGCTAGGAAACCAGCATAAGACCAACCCAGATCCCCTGAATGTAGGTGTTAGTTAGGAGGACTGGGTAGTCTATGGGGCCTCTGGTAGTGGATCAGTATTTATCCCTAGTACATGAATGGACTTTGGGAGCCCATTCTACATAGAGGGGTACTCTCTCAGCCTAGACACATGGGGGAGGGCCTAGGCCCTGCTCCAAATGATGTGACAGGCTTTGAAAAACCCATGGAAGGCCTTATCCTCCCTGGGGAGCAGAAAGAAGATGGGATTTGGGGTTGGGGAGAGGACAGGGGTGGAGGGGAGGGTGAAGGAACTGGGATTGACATGTAAAACAAACTTATTCCAAATTTAAATAAAAATATTATAAAGAATATTAGCTACTTGTTATATAAATTATTTCATGTTTCTTAAATATGTAAAAAAGAAAAAGAAAGCACTGGTATGCATTCTCTCTGAATTCTAGATCCCTCTCCTTCAGTGGGACAGCTTTATATGGACAGTGGTTAATGTTGATTATGTACAGTGAGAAAATAATAAAACAATTTGCTCTGTATAATCTTCAGGATCTTCTGTAGTGGGAAACTGTCAGAATTATGAAGCCCCATACTTTACTTTCTACCTTGATTAGTTGGCCATTGTCACAACTGTCAATTCATGCTACACTGGTTTAGAGCAGTCCAGTGGCTTTTTATTATTATATTTCTCTCATATATCACATCCCAAGCACAGTTTCCCCTCCCTCTTTTCCTCTCAGTCCCCCTCATCCACTCCTCCTAGCGTTCTATTCACAAAATAGCAGACATCCCAGGGATATCAACTAAACATAGCATATCAAGTTGCAGTAAGACTAGGTGAAAGAGGGACCCAGTGGGAGGAAAAGGGTCCCAAAGCAGGCAAAGTGTCAGAGACAGTCCTGCTTCAACTGTTAGAAATCCTGCAAGTAGACCAAGCTACACAATAGTACATATGTGCAGAGTGCCTAAGTCAATCCCATGAAGGCTCCCTGGTTAGTGGTTCAGTCTCTGGGAACCTATATGAGCATAGTTGATTTTATGGGTTTTCTTGTGGTGTCTTTGAACCCTCTGGCTCCTACAATCCTTCCTCCTCCTCTCCTACAGGATTGCCTAAGCTTGACCTAATGTTTGGTTGTGGGTCTGCATCTGTTTCCATCAGCTTCTGAATGAAGCCCCTCTGATGATGATTAAACTATGCTCCTACCTACCAGTACAGCAGAATATCATTAGGAATAATTTTATTGACTTTTTTGCTGGTCATGTTTGGTTCTATCCTAGGTGTCTGGGTTATCCAGCCTCTGGCTCCTGGCCCTCCAGGCAGTGTCAGACATAGGCTCCCTCTTATGGCATGGGTCTTAAGCTGGACCACAATTTAGTTGCCCACTCCCCCAATTTCTGAGCTACCTTTACCACAGCACATCTTGTAGGTAGGACCAATTGTAGGTCGATAGTTTTGAGGCTGTGTTGGTGTCCCAATCTCTCCACTGGAAGTCTTTTCTGGTTATAGAAGATGGCCAGTTCAGGTTCCATATCTGCTCTTATTAGGGGTCTTAGCTAGGATCATCCTCATGGATTCCTGAGAATTTCCATTGTAGTATGTTCTTATCTCGCCCCTGAAATGCCCCCCAATTCCAGGTGTCTCTTCCCAGTACTCTCCCTCCATTTCCCCCCCACAACCTAATCCCTCCTGTTCTCATCCACACCCACTTCCAGTCCACCTGAGATATCTATTCTATTTTTCTTTCCCAGGGAATACATGGTTCTTACTTCCCTAAAGTTCAATACAAAGCCACAGCATTGGTTCAGCTTAGGACTGGACATGTTCAGGGTGAGCATAGCAACATGTAGGTCTATCTTTCATCACTGACAGTTAACATTCACTCAATAAAAGCAGTCACTTATTCCTCAATCTGTATTCCCTCCTTTGCATTTACTGAACTGTTATATCCCAAGGCATCTGGTCATGTATTAGTAAAAGAAAGTACAAACTGAAACCTTAGCACTATTAGCACAACTAACAAATTCTCAGATGATAATTATGCCACTGGTCTGGGAACACAATTTGAGACCCAGTGTTCTGAACTGGTATTTTATCTTTATTTGTACCACTGGTTAAATAACTGAACTCCCTAGAAGATATTCAGATCATATTCTCAGATTTATTCATTGAAAGTAGGCGGGCACTAAATTGTCCTAGGAGAGATACATCCCCTAAACCTACTACTCTCTTCTCAGTCAGTCCATCTGTCAATGGCCCAACTGTCTTATAATCACCGGGCCTTGGAATCGCTCTCCCCTTCAGTTCTTGTCAAAATAGTCATCTAATCATGTCTAACACATACTTCATGCCTTTCCTTTCTTTTTTTGATTTCAACACTCTGGTTCCAAACTATGACTTCAATATCTCTCCCTCTAACCAATACAGTATAAAACTACTGAGGTAATCTGACCTCCATAGCTTTTCATAATTCAACATTCTGTGCTTCTTTAACATGCCAAATAATTGATAACCCTTTCCAAAATCTTGCTCCAATGGGTCTACATACAGTAATAATCACTGGTCTTTAAACACGTTTTCTCCTTCTCCAATAGCTAACTCCACCCACTTGCTAATGGATCTGAAGATTTGACCTCATGAACATCCACACTGGGTAACATATGAGCTACATGATAAGAAATCTATTCCAGAAGCCCTCTACATCCAAGAACAACACCTCAGAATCTGTACTGTTATCCATCTGGGCAATGTGAATCAGTGCAAACCAAAGCTGGAGAAGCACATCTACAAGCTAGTGCTTGAACAGATCTATTACCACCTCATATGTAATCTATCACTGGGTTGCAAATCACTTCCAAGTTTAGAATCTTAAAACAACATACTTTTTACAACACTGTAACCATGAGTCAGAAAGACAAGCTTAGATTAGGTGTATCCTTTGGCTCAGGATCCCCTAAATTGAGTTATTAGTCTAGCCTATAGTCCTGTCAAGGCACAAGTTCAAGATCTACTACAAACTTAATTCGCATGACCATTAGGAAGATTCAGTTCTTCATAGGCCGTTTAATTAAAGGCTTCTGATCACTACCCTCACTTCCACACCATGTGGGTCTCTCCACAGGTCTAATCACAATTTGGCAGCCTACTTCATGTTTCATTAGCAAGAACAAGCAAATAAAGTGAGCATGAAAAGAAACAGTAGGACAAGTCAGTCGCATTATTTTTTTCACTATGGTGCCTTTGTTACACAGCAGAAACTAGATCTAGCACATATGTAATTGCAGGAAAGGGATTTCACAAAGAAGTGACTACCATTGGGTAGGTATCATTGGAATGTGCTTCAGAAGAAGTCTGCCCTACCCATCTCTACATTAGCTGATATTATTGCTTATTTATCCAGCTACTACAGAATTATGAACAACAGTAATATGGCTGTTGACAAAGCAACTCGTAATTGTCCAATTACCCTATCCTGCCTCCTTACTTTACAAAAGTCTCTGGTTTTAGTAAAGGAGAAAGCAATTGATCTAGACCCAAAGTGGATATTTGGGACCTTCTGACAAACACATATTTATCAATTTAGTCAGCTTTCAACTCTGCTGCAGATTAGAATATCTAGGGAGCTTTTTTTGAAAAAAAAATACTAGTGCCCAGAGTCCCACTATAAACGATCTAAATCAGAATTTCTGATGCCAGGGCTATAGAATCAGCATGTTTTTGAAGATCTCTGGGTGATTCAAGCATACAGTGAGGATTGGAAACTCCTGGGCTGGCCCTTTTTTTCTCGCTCAGTTGCTTTTTTGAAAGTGGTTACATGGAAAGAGCTTCTGTATAAGATAGTCTGGAAGGTCTGTGTTCACATGATTTAGAATTTTTCTGTAAATGAGGGGGAAAAGGATACCAATTCTGAAAATCAGCAGGAGAAATATAACAAAGTGTCCTGAGACACAGCACCATGTATGAGATATGTGTAGGCCAGTACAAGAGCACAGGAAATCACTGTGTATTTGGTCACTGCCTGCAATAAACCTAGAAGTAGAACTGCAGGTAGAAGAAAGAAAGAAATGGTATGTCTCCTAAGACAGAGGTTGAAAACTGGCATGCCAAATACATTTCATAAATAAGTAGCATGTACATATATGTGTGTGTAGGCTGTGTATATTTCTCATTAAAATTGAAGTTTAAAAAGACTTATTCATAGACACAAATTATTTACACTTGAAAAAAGATGGTAGAATTTAATATGCAACTTTGCTACACTAAACTCTGAATATCTTCATTTTGTTTCAATAGTTGGATAATATTACTGAGAACTTAAACTATAATGTTTAAATTGTCTTGCAAACTTATTTGTTAACAATGAATTAGAGACAATAAGTGTCTTAATAACAATATGAGGCTTATAATTGACAACAAGACATGGAATTCATACAATTTTCATAAAAAGCACTCAGGGAATGTTCAATAAGTACATATATATATACATATATATATATAATTAACATTTTTACTAGTGACTCAGTGTTTCCGATCAATAAGTATTTTAAATCTGGCATAGCACTTTTCAAAAATTAGAATTTGTTGTCAATATTTAAAATAGGAAAGTTATATTTAAAGGTCCATATATGAAGTCTGTCTCTTAAAAACCAGTGCCCATGAAAAATACAGCTTATATTCCTCATGGTAACAACTATTAAAAAGTGAATAATGGCTATCTCTTCTTTCTCAGTGTCTCTCCAAAATAAAATAGTTCACTATTTGACATCCATTGACTTGTTCCACTGCCCCACCAGACACTTAGGCGTGAACACACTAGATGGGTAAAAAGTGTAGACTTTGGAAGGGGAGTGCTTTGTGTCTGAAGGCTACTTTTGCCTGTCAGCATTTAACAGTGTAACAGTTGTTATTTAATATCTACGTGTAACACTCCATTTTTCTGAAATTTAGGAGTAGTAATAAAATCTATGTTATTAGTTATTGGTATCTGAGTTGAGAACAGTATAACATGCCAGTTGAAAGCACAAGTACAGCTAGAAAAGTCAAAACCACTTTTTCTCACTTATATATGGAATCTAAAACAATCAAACGCATAGAAGGAGACGGGACCCGTGGTTATTGGTCAAGTGTTGCAAAGGTTCAGCAGGATAGGAGAAATAAATACTTGTTAGTACTAAAATATTTTTAGTACAAAGAAGAGGTACTTAAGGGCTGGGGAGAAGATGCTCAGTCAGTAAAGTGCTTGCCAGTCAAGCATGAGGACCTGTGTTCATCTTCCCAGCACCCACAAAAAAAATCAGTGCATGATGGGATGCATCAGCATCTAGCACAGGGAATGAGATGGATGGATTCCTGGAGCTCCCTGACCAGCTGACCAAACCAAATCCTGGTTTTGTGAGAGGCTGTCTCAAGAAATAAGGTGAGGAGCAATTATGGAAGCTAATCAACATTGACCTATGGTCTCTATAGGTGCATGTGCATGCATGGGTGGGCGCGCGCACGCGCGCGCGCGCACACACACACACACACACACACACACCTACACATTAACGCAACATGGCTTCCTAAACATGACCTGAAATTGAGCAAAGAAAACATCAATAAACATGCTAATGTGGAAAAAAGGCCTCAAGAATACTAGGAGAAGGAAAAACAGTCTTCCCCCAAGGAAGAAAATATCACTTGTTTACCCAATACCAAATAGCATAGGCGACATTAGATTTAGCAGGCTATATTTAGAAATTTGTATGTGTATGTGTGTGATGAATATAATAACAATTAATGGAAATAGGCCAGAAGTCTTAAAAAGAGCAAGGATATGTCAACTTGATGCAAATCGCTTGTCATCTGAGAAGAAACTTCAATTGATCAGGATAAAGGCAAACCTGTAGGGCAATTTTTTCCCTTTTTTATTAATTTATTTTTTACATTCCAATCCCAGTTCCCTCTCCCTCCTGTCTTTTCACTCCCTCCACTCCCCACTTCTCCTATCTGCCCCATGGAGAGGGTCAGGCCTCCTGTAGGAAGTCTACTAAATCTGTACCATCACCTAGTTGAAGCAGGACTAAGGCACCTCTCCACCCCCACACCCCTGTGTCTATGCTAGGCAAGGTATCTCTCCATAAAGAATGGGCTCCACTAAGTCAACTTGTACGTTAGGGTTAGGTCTTGGACCACCAGGGCAACTTCCTAATTAGTGATTGATGTGGGTACCACCCTTGGCTGTTAGCCTTGGGTCCATAAGAAATCAGGATGAGCAGCCATGAGGAACAAGCCAGTAAGTAGCATTCTTCCATGGCCTTTGCTTCAGTTCCTGACTCCAGGTTCCTACCCTGCTTCAGTTTCTTCCCTGACTGCCATCAATGATATGCTGTTACCTGGAAGTATAAGCAAAAAAACTCTTTTCTCCCCAAGCTGCTTTTGGTCATGGAGTTTCTTAACATCAACAGCAATACTAAGACATAGGTGTTTGGGGAAAAAAGCAAGAGGGCCATCCTGAGTTAGGTAACCCAGTCACAGAAAGACAAACATATAGTATGTGCTCACTCATATATGGCTATTAGTCATAGAGCAAAGGGCCACAAGCCTCCAATCCACACCTCCAGAGAAACGACGAACCAAGGAGGACCCTAAGAGAGACATACATGGACACCTGAAGAAGGGGACAGGGATAAGAACTCCTGAGCATATTGGGAGCATGGACAGACAGAGGAGGGAGGTAAGAAAAAGAGAAGCAGGGAAGAGGAGGGGGCAAGAGAAGGAAGGGGATCAGGAAAACTGGATCAGAGGAGGAATAGAGGAGAGCAAGAAAAGGGATATTTTAATGGAGGGAGCCAGTATAGGTTTAAAGAGAAATCTGGCACTAGGGAAATGTTCAGAGATCCACAAAGATGGCCCCAACTAAGAATCTAGTCCGTAGTGGTTAGGCTGACTTTGATGTCCTTCCCCTATAACAAGATGACTCCCTGAATTGCCATCCTAGAGCCTTCATCCAGTAGGTGACAGAAGCAGAAGCAGACACCCACAGCTAAGCTCTGAGCCATCCTCGTGGAATCCAGTTGTTGCAGAGGATGGGGGCAGGGGACATGAAGAAAGTCATCAAGACCTGGCCAGAGAATCGTACAGAAACATCTGCCTTGAGCAAGATAGTTAAGAGCACAGGGAAGCAAGCCAGTTGTAATGCTGGGGAAGCAAGCAGCCCTGGTCCGAGCCAAGCCCTTGGCAGGTGGGTGTCATGTAGGAGGCCTGGAGATTCTATGGGACCTGTAAGGGTGGGAGCAGAATCTCTCGCTAGTGCAGGGATGGATTTTGGGAGTCCATTCCCTCTGGATAGATACTCTTTAATCCCAGGGACACGGTGGGGGGGGGGGAACTGGGCCCTCCCCCAAGTGATAAGACCGACGTTGATGATCATCTCCCGTGGAAGGGCACATGATCCAGGCTAGTGTTTCATAACTATCCCACACTATTTATCACTTCATTTATTGAAACAACTTGTATTGAGGTAACCTTTTGTTCATGAAATAGAAATGTAGGGTCCCCTTCTGTACGTTTATATATTTCACCAACTACATTGTAAGCTTCTGACAATGAGAGTTTTACTACTGTATGCCTCCTTCCTCACATGCCATCTTTTATATGTCTCAACAACAACAACAGAAAAATAATTAACTAAGTATTATCTATCTGGTCACAGGAGTGAGAAAGGAATAAATAGTGCCAGAGCTGACGCCACAGTATACAAGATCTCTGAGCAAGAACTCTTCACCCTTGTTAACACCCTAGAAATCATACCCATTAGAGAAACCGCTACCAGCACGAGAGCGGGGTTTAGGTTTTTGTTGGAGCTGGGAACCATACATATACCTGGTGGACTGACCACGTACTACTCACCAGACTATGGAGGTCTCCATGGAAATGTAGGCACAGTCGTCAATGAACATTGTTGTCACGTGGCAGATGAGCGTTTTCATCCACTAATTAGCGATGCAGCAGTGACCTACTAAAAGGAAGTTAAAGTTGGCCACATGTTGTGCCAATAGATCTGAGAAACAAAACCCCACATGTGACAGAGGGCTGATCTCCAAAATACACAAAGAACTCAACAAGCTTCTCACCAAAACACCAAATGATCCGATTGAAAAGTGGGGAATAGAAATAAATAGAGAATTCTCAATAGAGGAATTCCAAAAGGCAGAAAGACATTTGAAAAAGTGCTCAACCTCCTTAGCCTTCAGGGAAATGCAAATCAAAGCAATTCTGAGATACCTGGTGATCCTGTCAGAATGACTAAAATCAAAAACACCAATGACAGCCAATGCTGCAGAGGGTGGAAAGAAAGGAGATCACTCCTCCTTCGCTGGTGGGAGCGCAAACATGTGCGGCCACTTTGTTGTCAGGAAAACGGGAATCGGTCTACCTCAAGATCCAGCAATTGCACCGCTGGGCAAACACCCAAAAGATGCACTTTCATCCCACCAATGTTCCCAGCAGCTTGCTTGGTCATAGCCAGAACCTGGAAGCAACCTAGAGGACCCACAGCCCATGAATGGATGATGAAAATGTGGTACCTTTACTCGATGGAGGAGGGTTACTCAGCAGTACTAAACCATGGGATCTTGAAAATCACAGGAAAATGGAAGGAACTGCAAGAAACCTTCCAGACTGAGGTAAGCCAGCAGCCCCCGAAAGACAAGCCTGGGAGGAGAAGAAAAGGAGTAGCAGAGGAGAAGAGGGCCTAGAGAATGACTCGTTTCAGAGAGCCTAAATCAGGGGAGGAACAGAGGAGAGCAGGGAAAGAGAGAACTTCATAGATGCAGCCAGTATAGGTTGGAAGAGAAAAATGGCTCTGGGGAAATGAGCCATCCTCCTGGAATCCAGTTGTTGCAGAGGATGGGGGCAGGGGACATGAAGAAAGTCATCAAGACCTGGCCAGAGAATCGTACAGAAACATCTGCCTTGAGCAAGATAGTTAAGAGCACAGGGAAGCCAGCCAGTTGTAATGCTGGGGAAGCAAGCAGCCCTGGTCCGAGCCAAGCCCTTGGCAGGTGGGTGTCATGTAGGAGGCCTGGCGATTCTATGGGACCTGTAAGGGTGGGAGCAGCATTCATTGCTACTGCAGGGATGGACTTTGGGAGCCCATTCCCTCTGGATGGATACTGTTTCAGCCCACATACATGGAGGAGGGACTAGGCCCTCCCCCAAGTGATAAGACAGACTTTGATAATGCCCCATGGAAGGCTTCACTATGCTTGGGGAGAGAGAGGGGGTGGGTTGGGGGGGTCAGTGAAGGACATGGGGGATGGGAAGGGAACAGAGGATTGATATGTAAAATAAGATTGTTTCTAAATAAAAAAATATAAAAATCAATTTTTAAAAGTAAAGTACTTAGTCTGGTGGATATGTTAATTAGATATACACAATCATCCTGTACTATGTACATGTAGCATAACATCACTGATTATGTTTGGAATTATATACAATTATTATTCATCAAAAGGCAAAATATAAAAAGAAACTCACCCCAAATAAAAACGAAGTACAAAGGACATACCCTGAAATTAGGGTTCAAAATCCCAGATCTCAGACAAACTGTTTATGTGGCCTTAATCAAGTTATTGTTCTTCAGTCTCCTTGTCTGTAAAATGAGGATGATAATAACATTGTAGTGGTTTTGTGAGAGGGCTAAATTCAAGAGTATTTATAATGTACCTGGCACAGTGTATAAACACTTGGTAAAGGTGAGGTATCGCTGTTCTTCCTTTGGACCAGAAGTTGAGGTAGCACAGTAGCCCCTAGCAAGGACTTGGTTATAAATGGTTTTGTGGTAAAGAGTCTAAAAGGGGGTTGAACAATAGAAGATTACAGAAAAGTTGCAAAGTATGTTTTTGTTTGTTTGTTTGTTTGTTTGTTTGTTTGTTTGTTTGAAACAAGATCTAGCTGTGGAGCCCTGGTTGGCCTGGACCTTGCTATGTGGCCTAGGCTGGCCTCAAACTTGTGGTAATCTTCTGCCCACTTAAATAATTGGGATCTCAGGCATGCACCAAAACACCTGGCTTAAGTGTGATTTGTTCATTTGCTTTTTTGGTTTTTGAGACAGGGTTTCTATGTGTATCCAACGGTGGTCTGAAATTTACTATGTAAGCCAGGCTAGCTCCAAACTCACAGCAATGTCAGGCCTCAGTCCCTCCTTAGTGCTGGGATTACAGACATGCACCATAGCATCTGATTCTTTAAAGAGCCTTTGAAAGCTAAAATAAACATTGGAAAGTTGGTCTGGAGAGTGGCTTAAGAGCCCACAGAATTGATGTACTCAATCTGACACATGTAAGTGCTCTGGAAACCCACCCTATAAACCCAAATCTCTTCTAACCCATCAGTGAGATCGATTTGATATGTTAATTGTGTCCTTAGACATTCAAAATAATTAAAGTACTAAAAATAATGGTTCCATGGATATATGATTGTCCCTGAAAATGACAGATATGACAAGTAATGGAAGCAGAAATAACACTGCAGGAGTAGCACTGCTGTCCCACCCCCTCTTGCTTGGCCTCTGACAAGGTAATCAAAACACATGCAGAAGAGTTGCATTTTCAGCGGGGTGGCGACATTTGTGCATTAATGGAAATCAAACTTGAACGACTATAAGCCTTGGAAAGAACGGAAAAGCAGGAGTCTGTCTTCAGCTTCCCCAATACTGGGATCCTACAAGCCCAAGCAAGAATCACTGATAATTAGTGATAAGAAAGTTGGTCTTGAATTTACCAAGAAGACCTAGGAGACAGCAAGATAGCAAAGAGCACAAGGGAAGTCAAATTCATGTTTTAATTATCTATGTGCTCTCACCTCAGGAGGCTCTACCACAGCGTCTCACAAATTATGTAAAAAGAAAATTTTAATCTTAAGAAAACTTCCTTATACCTCTGCGCATGCCTGTGAATTCCCTGTTTGCAGATGACTATGGACTATAAGCCCATTTTACTTTTAGCCTAGAAAAAAAAATTAAGAAAGAACTTTTTAAAATAAGCATGCTGTCCAAAACTATGCGTAGTTTCAAAGAAATTGTCTGACAGTTTTACCAAAATTTTCCATAGCCATGATCATTCACAACATTTCTGAATTTGCAGATGATGTGGGAATTAGAGATAGAATTTTTGTTGTTGTTTTTCTAGACAGGGTTTCTCTGTGTAACAGTCCTAGCTGTCCTGGAACTAGCTCTGTGGGCCAGGCTGGACTTGAACTCAAAGTGATCCACCTGCCTCTGCCTCCCAAGTGCTGGCATTAAAGGCATGTGACACCACCACCCAGCCACAGGGAAATTTTAAGTTACTTACTTACTTACTTACTTAGTTTTATCTTATGTGTATGGGTGTTTGGCTACATGTATTTTTTTTTAATCCACAAGTGTGCATGGTGCCCACAGAGACCAGAAGAGGGCATTGGATCCTGGGAACTGCAGCTACAGATGTTTGTGAGTCACCATGTAGGTGCTAGGAATCAAATCCAAGTATTCTAGAAAAGCAGACAGTGCTCTTGACTGCTGAGCTATCTCTTCAGGCGCCCATAGCAAAATGTAAAATCCAAGCTGTTTTGATCTTGTTTCCAAGAATGCTCCCAAAGCAATCTCTTTCTTAGTATTCTTTTGGTGCTCACCTCAGCCAAAAGGAAATTCCTCATTAGGAGAAGTAAAGTAGAGCTAGGAGAGTAGACACACCAAAAATGTCAAATGATTCATTCTGAGGTCAAGAGCTAAAGATCTGTCTATCAGCATAACTACTGTAACTCTAGCTATGATTCATGTTTACTAAGGTCTACCCAAATCAGAAAAGGGCAAGAGATAAAAATCAGGTCACACAACCTGGTGTTGAGATGGTAATGATGTTATTGAAGACAGAACACTGATAAATAATATCCAAGGTCCACAAAGGGAAGGTAGCACTAGATTTCTAAGTTGCTATGTGTCCAATACAGATTACAAAAGGTCTTATTAAAGTTCAAATTCCGATTAGAGAAGTTTTCAGTTAGACCCAAGTTTCTGTATTTCTAAGAAACTTCCAGATGCTGCCAGAACTGCTTGTCCACATATCTACATCTCATGCAACAACAGTATAAACCACAGGTTCAACAACGTAAGGCCCAAAGCTCACATCTGTCCTCCTCCCTATTATGCCGTTGGTGAGTTAAGAGAAACATGTCTGTGCCAAAGATGGGCCACAAGAACCTGCTATAAATGCCAAGGACAAAAGGAAAGATGAAATCATTAAGAGCAAAAGACTCAACCCTCTCCCAATTTCCTGACAATCGAAAAACCTTGAATTCCTCAAAGACCTTGTGGAAATAGAGACGAGATGTGGAGAAGAACGGGAGCAGGGAGAAGTGGAGATAGAGGCCAGCCTCTCTACAGTCTCTTATAAATACACTAATCCCATCAGTTCAGGATAGCACTGATAACCTCATTTAACCTTAATTACTTTCTTAAAAGCCTTCTCTCCAAATATAGTCACAATTTAGTTCACAGCATTGCCCTTAGTGATATGGATGAAAACTCATACTTGCTGTCTTCACTATATCCCTGATCTTTTCAGTAGCCAAAGAAAGTGACTAAAGAGGGCACAAAGAGATATCTTGTCCACTGACATGCCACTGGCCCCCAAACAAAGTATCAGAATTATTCTTTTTACTTTTGGCTATCTCATTTCAAGGGCCAAATGATAAATCCATTAAGTTGTAAAGCTACATTTTAATAGTAGAAGTTGTTCCCTAGGTCTGGAGGGCACATCTCATTGTGTCCTGGACCAGGAACAGAGTATGGTAGCCAAGAGCCCAGACTACTATATAATCAGGTCTTTGACTGCAAAGAAGTCCATTTCCCATTTATAGTATATGGAAAGAAACAGTAACCTTCCTCTTAGAAACCTTATCCAGGTTAAACTAGTTACTATGCAGCAAGAACTTAGCACATACTTAGTACATAGTAAGTGCTTAATGGGTAGAAGCTATAATTCTACCTTTAACATTGGGAGGATATTTTGCAGTCTATTCTGGATTCAAGTTAGTTGCCATCAATAAAAATGATAGCTCAGCAAATATCACATACTTTCACTTTTAGGTCCTATGTTTTATATGGATATATAGAATCATGAATCTATGTATGACATGAAAGTAGAGGTAAAACTGTCTAGGGAGACAACAAAACAGAAAGGAAATATGCTCAACACAAACAATAAGTATGTGTGTACAAAAGCTTTAAAAATAATTTTAAAGAATGCAATAAATGTTAGAGAATTTGAAAGAATGGTACCCTAACCTCATAGGGCCAATATCCATACAAAAAGAGAAAGAAGGTCCCAAGAAAATTCTCTTCCCATGTGCAAGCTAAGAAGCAAGCACTTCTTGTCATGTCAAGCATAACAAGAACATATGCCTTCATAAGGCTAGGAGGAAAAAAAACTGGAAACCAATGCTAACATTCACTGGAGTCTCCAGAATTTTTTCTTGTGAAAAAGAAAGAAGAATCCAGAAAGATACCCACACCAAAGACAGTAAGGATTTGCAACATTCACTCTGAAAAGCATTCACTCTGAAACGCACTTTCCAAGACAAACTTTGGAAAGTGGGAACAAGACAGTAAGGAACAGCCAACAAGCAGAGAAAAAAATCAGAGAAAAAAAAAATGGAAGCATTTTCCAGGAAAGACTAATCTAGTGAAATGAGAGGTCAATGTGAAGGTGTGGGGTCTCTGGCATGGCAGCAGTAATATGAGGGCACAGAAGACCCTTTGGTGTGAATCCCAATTTCTAAGTGTTCTGGGATAGGACTACATTTTAGCACTCTCAACTCAGACCTGCTTGCTCTGACCCAAACAGAAGCAGGAACTGTGCCTCATATTATCTACATTTGGGGGGGGGTAAACAACAACAAGACCGTTTGTTGCTGATAATGCCCCCCCACCTCAACCACTGTTGTCTCCCTAGACAGTTTTACTTCATGTTATCCATCCATCCATGATTCTATGAATCTTTATAAATCATAGGAACTAAAAATGAAAGAAAAATTTAAGCATGTGATATCTTCTGGACTTGTTCTTCATGGCAACTAACTTGAATCCAGAGTACAATGAAATATATACTCCAAATTTTAAAAATAGAATTACAGCTCCTGCACATTTCCCATGGAGGGATACTCCCTTAACCTAGAGGCAGGAGGGAGGGCCTAGTCCCTACTCCAAATGACTTGACAGATTTTGATGATCCCTCCTGGAAGATATCATCCTCCCTGTGGAGTGGGGGGATGGGAGGGTGGTCAGTGGGCATAGGAGGGTAGGAGAGAGGGAGGGAGGGAGGGAGGGAAGGAGGGGGAACTGGGATCAATATGTAAAATAAGAAAAATGATAAAAAACATTAATGAAGCTATATGTCATGCAGCACCTAATACTTGTATTAGATTTAATTCTTTATATGAAAATAAATAAGCACATCTATGTTCTTCAGATGCAATTCCCTTTAATCTTTAACAAAGTGTAAACCAACATATATCAATGATTTATTTGAAAATAAATTACATAATTAATTGTCAAAAAAAGAATTATAGCTCCTGACCATTAAGTGCTTACTATGCACAAAACAATGCAATGCAGGAATAGCCACTGAGATATTCTTGTCCTTCATTCATAAGTGACGAGTAGAATTATTTTTGGAGACACAAACCTAAGTACAATAAACTAATGGGAAAATATTTACCAGCCTGTAAGCCCCTTACTCAGTATGCAAATGTCGTGAATGGGGAAAAGAAAGGAATCAGAAACAGCTGTTCTGTTTATTTATTCCTTGTATTAACCAAGAGGAAAAGATTTTTCAATTGACTATAAAATAAATTACTTGATAGCTGTATTTCTTCTGCTGCAAATACAGTCTCTACCCTCAGATTTCTTATTGTTCTGTCAGCCTGAATATGTGTAATTATTCTAGGTCTGGTATTAAATGTTCTGTACAAAATAGTAGAACATAATACTGGACTCGTACTGTATTACAAGGACCTACCAAAAATAAAATGTATGGAAAGCAAGAAGTGAAAGAATGTCTCCATTTCTGAGGGAAATTTGGGAAGAAGCAGGCTCTGCCCCTGTTGTGAACATGGGAATATTCACATGTGTGCACACACACTCATACTCTTCAAGAATTTTACACATCCCTTGGAACTTTAGAAAGGAAAGTAATCACCTCAAACCCCTTCCACTCTGACATGCTTAGGCTGTATTACAGGGACGTAGTTATCACCCTCACACAGTCTGGCAATCGACTGGCTAGCCTCAGAACTGCCTCATGAGCCATATATGCAGCCGTTCCCATGCCAACTATGATTTCCTCCTGGGCACATGGCCAATATATGCTTTTGCGCAGGCAGACATGGACATGAAAGTCATTTTTCAAGAACTACATCTTCAGACATATATATTTATACACATAGCCATGCTGTGGAGCTTTCTATTGAGAGGGGGACATCTTGTGGATTATCTCAGAATTGAGCATTTTGGGAAAGGATGCCTTAATAGAAACAGCACCAGGAAAGATAAGAGCAGCCAGTCTTTATGGAGGTCTTCTTGTATGCCAGGTATAAGGCTATGAACTTTATATTAATCTTCCAACACTATGGGATTAGATAGTAGAAAATGGCAGGGTTCTTTTCCTCATGCAGATTCTCAGAGAGATTAAGTCATTTTACCAATATTTCATAGCTGTTAAGTAGGTGGCCTGGATTCAACTTCAGGTTCTAATGAATCAAAGTCAAACTGTACCAAGCATGTAGGTGCATACCGATAATACAAGATACTAAAGATGTGGGGGTGGTAAGCTTGAACAACTTAGGAATTGTCTCAAAAAATTAAAAGTTTAGAAGGAGTTTCGGATGTTGTTTACCTAGCAAATTATTAGGCCCTGGGATCCATATAGGAAAGAAAATAATAAAAAGTTAACTTGCTTCCCTTTTATTATAGTGAAAGCACCAAATGATC
This sequence comes from Cricetiscus sungorus, assembly GCA_030556225.1. Lineage (NCBI taxonomy): Eukaryota > Metazoa > Chordata > Mammalia > Rodentia > Cricetidae > Cricetiscus > Cricetiscus sungorus. Next base: position 39,673,079 of record JANBXA010000726.1, read on the forward strand.
TTAGCAGTGGCATGAGAATTTACCCTTCATGGGTCTTTGGTTAAGAGGCTATGCTCTAGCATTACACTGCTTGAGTTTTGTCTTAGTTAGGGCCACTATTGTTATGATGATATACCATGGCCACAAGCCATGGAGGAAAATATTTATCTGGCTTACACTTCCACATGGTAGTCCATCATTGAAGGAAGTCAGGACAGGAACTCAAACAGAGCAGGAGCTGATGCAAAGGCAATTGAGAAGTGCTGCTTATTGGCCACAGCCTCCCTTCTTGCAGAACGCAGGACCACCTGCCAAGGGATGATACCACCAATCATGATCTTGGCCCTCCTGCATTGATTACTAATTAAGAAAATGCCCTATAACTTAGGGAGCACATTCCCATGGAGGGATACTCCCTTAGCCTAGATGCAGGAGGGAGGGTCTAGTCCCTACTCCAAATGACTTGACAGATTTTGATGATCCCTCCTGAAAGGCCTCAACCTCCCTGGGGAGTGCATGGGGAATGGGACAGAGAAAAGGTCTGGGGGGGGGTGAGTAGGAGGACCGAAGAGAAAGGGAACTGGGATCTATATGTAAAATAAGAAGTGTGTGTGTGTGTGTGTGTGTCTGTGTGTGTGTGTGTGTGTGTGTGTGTAAAGAAAATGCCCTGTAGACTTGCCTACAGCCTGATCTCATGGAGGCATTTTATCTGTTGAGGCTCCCTCCTCTTTGATGAGCCTAGCTTATGTCAAGTTAAAATAAAACTAGCCAGCACAGTTTGATACCAGTTCTGTTAGGAATCCTTGACAAGAAGCAAGTGACCCTGCTGACTCATTTCCCTCTTGTTTTAGGTAGTTTAGTAAGAACGGAAATAAACTGCACTGAGCCTGTCTTCAAAAAGTAAAGGCGTTTGACTGTCATCACTATTCCTACTAGACAAGGTCATTCCTGTAACATTTGATATGCAGATCCTTGCATTTTGTGTCTCTGGGAAGGGAGCTCCCTTGATAGAGATGCTTCTTAGCTACTCAGGCTATCTACACATGTGTGATGCATGCTTGTGTCAGGATTCATTCTACTTAGAGTACTCCCTGTCCCAAATCTAATGTGTTAACTTGGGCAGAGCCTACCCATGCTGCTATTAGACTACACACAGTGCTTAACAGAACATCTCAACCTGGTCTGAGAAGAGACACAATGAGATTTCTGGGGACTGCATGCATTCTGCCACGACTTTGCTTATGAATACCACACACACACACACACACACACACACACACACACACACACACACACACACACACACACACACCCTTATGCTGTATCTCCTCCAAGTGATCCCACAAGTATATGTCTATGACTTATTGGTCTTGAATACATTACAGTGTCCTAATCAAAGAGTGAGATAAACACGCGCATGCGCGCACGCACACCCACACACATAAACACACACACCTTCGGAAGGAGGAAACTAAGCCCCGGCACAGAGAGGACTCCCTCGCCAAGGTCACATCGGGCGGGGGCACGGGGTCAGGCTCCTGTTCTGTGCATCCGTGAACCCTGCGCCCCACAGGCCAACGCGTACTTCGGTGAGTCAGCGCGCACTTGGCAGCTGTGGCCACCGAGAGTTTTGAGGGTGAGGCCCTCAGCAGCGAGACTGGCACATCGCTGGACAGCCCCGCGGCCTACCACCAGGGTCCCCTGGTACCTGGTTTCAGCCTGAGCCCAGGCCACTACAAGCACACATCAGTGGGACCTATGGGCTGCACGCAGGGCCAGGACCACAACAGGGTACATGAAGGCCCCGGCTACAGCACTCAACCTCTGTCCTGCGCAAGCAGGCCGAGGAGAAGGCCATCAGGCGTTCTCGGTTACTCTCTGAGAGCTATGAGCTCTCTTCAGATCTGCAAGACAAGCAGGTGGAAATGCTAGAATGCAAGTATGGGGACGCCTTGTGATATGCCGTGCAGCCCGCACCATCCACACGGCGTTCTGCCAGTACCAAATGAACAAGAACTTTGAGCGCCTGCGCAGCTCCATTTCGAAGACTGGCACGTCACGCTGTATTGTGCTGTCCAACAAGAGGATTCCGTTTTCCTTCAAGGTCCCCAAGAAGGTGCATAGCTCCTGCTTTGAGGGCAAGCAGGTCTCTGACCAATGATGGCTCCCAGCTGGGGGCGCTGGTGCCATCGGAATGTGGAGACCTTAACGACCCAGTCCTCAAGAATCCATCACCCTACTTTGCAGATGCCATCACAGAACTGGAGGATGCGTTCTCCTGGCGGGTGAAGTCCCTGGCTGAGTCTATCAATGATGTCCTCAATTGCCACAGCCTACACAGTGAGGAGGTATCGGCCCCAGACACAGCGCAGGCTAGGGACATTGAGCCCAAGCCAGGCCTGCATGGCATGGACCACCACAAATTGGATGAGATGACAGCCTCATATAGTGATGTTACCCTCTACATTGATGAGGAAGAGCTTTCACCACCTCTACCACTCTCACAGGCTGGGGATCGGCCTTCCAGCACAGAGTCAGACCTGAGGCTAAGGACTGGGGGTACAGCCCAGGACTACTGGGCCTTTCCCCACAAGGAGGACAAGGCTGACACAGACAAGAGCTGCTGAAGCACACCATCTCTGGAGCAGCCAGAACCACGGCTGTGGAGAGAGTACCTTTCCCTGCTGACCACTGCATCACCCAGTGACAGCTCTGTGGAACTCAGTGATTGCTCAGATCGAAGCTCACTCAAGAGGCAGAGTGCCTATGAGTTCAGTCTCGGTGGACAGCAAAGCAGCTCCAAGCATGACCCCCATGGTAGCCCCCAAAGGCCTCCCCCGGGAGGAGCCTGAGTTGCAGCCTTGGCCCCCCAGATCTCTCGAGAGCCACTTGGCTATCAATTGTTCAGCCAACCAGCAGAGCAAGTCTGAGTCTGATAGCATCAACAGCACATTCAACTCCAACGACACCATAAACTGCAACTCTGAGTCCTCGTCGAGGGACAGCCTGCGGGAACAGACACTCAGCAAGGAAACATACCACTAGGAGACCCGCAACAGCTGCGACTCACCAGCCTTCAGCAATGATGTCCTCTGTAAGAGGCATTACTGAATCGGCCTGAATGTCTTCAACAAGAAGACTGAGAAGGGCATCCAGTATCACTGAGCGTGGCTTCGTGCCTGACACGCCAGAGGGGGTGACCCACTTCCTGCTGCAGCGCAAGGACCTCGGCCGTCAGATGATCCATGAGTTCCTGGGAAACCGGCAGAAGCAGTTCAACCGTGATGTGCTTGACTGTGTTGTGGATGAGATGGACGTCTCTGTCATGGAGTTAGATGAAGCCCTCCGGAAGTTCCAAGCACACATCCAAGTCCAGGGTGAGGCTCAGAAAGTTGAGCGGCTCATAGAGGCATTCAGCCAGCGGTACTATGTCTGCAACCCTGGGGTGGTACAGCAGTTCCGGAACCCAGACACCAACTTCATCCTGGCCTTCGCAATCATCCTGCTCAGCACGGACATGTAAAGCCCCAATGCTGGAGGACTTTGAGGTATGGATGATGGTGAAGACATTCCCTGGGAGATGCTGATTGGGATCTATGAGTGGATCCATAAACTGGAACTGAAGGCCAATGAGGACTATGTGTCCCAGGTACAGAAGGTTGAGAAGCTCATTGTGGGCAAGAAGTCAACTGGATCCCTGTATCACAGGCTTGGCTGTGTGCTCTTTTTCCCCATCAACGGCTGGTCTGCTACTGCCGGCTTTCCGAGGGTCTAGACTCCAATAAACCCAGAAGCTGGGACTGCACCAGAGAGAGATCTTCCTCTTCAATGACCTCCTGGTGGTCACCAAGATCTTCCAGCAGAAGAACTCGGTGACATACAGATTCTGGCAGTCCTCCTCCCTCTATGACATGTAGGTCCTGCTCTTCGAGAACCAGTACTACCCCAATGGCATCTGGGTGATATCTGCTGTCCCTGGAGCAAATATCAAAGTGCTAATAAACTTCAGTGCTCACAATCCTCAGGACCAGAAGAAGTCCACTGATGACCTGCGGGAGTCTGTTGCTGAAGTGCAGGAAATGGAGAAACACCGGATAGAGTTGGAGCTTGAGAAACAGAAGGGTGTTGTGAGGCCCAGCATGTCACAGTGCTCCATTCTCAAAAAGGAGTCAGGCTACGGAACACTGAGCAGAACCTGCCTGGATGACAGACAGCTATGCCAGCAGCGAGGGCCTCAAGCGCAGTGCCCTCAGCAGCTCTCTGAGAGACCTCTCAGAAGCGGTGAGAATCTGACACCACCAGCATGAGGGTTTAGGCCAGGGCTTCTCAACCCGGGCACTGGAGACACTCTGGGGCAAATAGCTGCCTGCCATTGAACTGTGCCTGGTTCCCCGAGGCCAGCAGCACTTACTCACTTATGACACCCTGTTACATCTCCAGAAATGCCAGAAATGTCAAATCACCCCTGGCTGAGAACCAGGGGTGATTTGTTCAACCCAGCCCATGTCACTGGACTGCTTGGGCCCTGGGGTGGTTTGAGTCTGTGCAGTGGCCCTGCTGTGTGTGACTGAGGCCCAGAGCAGCAGGCTTGAGGATCAGGCAGCATCCCTTGTCCAGGTGCATCCCTGTAAGGATGGAGCTCTTTGACACAGCTGCTTTCTGAATTGTTACTGGCACTTGCCTGGACAAGTCAAGGGTTTCAGGGCCAAAAAACTCAGAGGGGACCGCAAGCATCAGAGTCCAGACCAAGACCACCTGTGATGCCCAATGAAGCTGCATCTTACCCCGGAAGACAGTGGCAGGGCATCTGGAGAGGCAGACGTCTTGATCTGGGCAACCAGCTCCCGACAGGCAGCCCAGTCGTCCTCACTCTCCTCAGTGCCACCGTACAAAAGCCTAAGGTGATGACAATCAGGTGCACTATCTCATGAAGATGCAGGCTTTTATCATTATAGTGGCACAGCTGCCACTGATTTGCAGTAGTTCATCCCCTTACAGACAGGGCCTGAGCCCTGCAGGATCCTGGGATGGCCCACAAGCAAGCCCTTCTGTCGACAGACACCTCCTTTTGGGAAAGGGAAGGAGACCCAGCTCTAGGCCCATCCTCTTCCTTGGATTACAAGAGCGAGGGTCTGTCAGCAGACACTGTAGTAGCCATGCCCAGCCTCGCCCTCCCCAGCTAAACTAAGCAGCACCAAGTTCCCACAAAGAGGCCACCCCTGGAATCACAGACCTGGGATCCTGTTCCAGGACAGTCTCTCTGTGAGAACTGGTAGCAGATGAGCAGCTACATCGCCTCCTACATGATGTCCAGCAGAGACTGGGCAGCATGGGGTCTGAAGCCCATGCCATTACTCTGCTACCATTCTTGAACAAGCAGGCCTTGCCTCAGTTTCTCCAGCTGCATTGACAAGTCAGTGCATATGAAGAATTTAGAACTGGCCTGTTATCCTCCTCAGTCAGTGAGGTTCGAGGGCCACAGTGCAGAAAGGAGAGCTCATCCTACCTCTGAAATGCAGCCGAGGCTTTGAGGACCATATGAGAGCCTTTCAGATGAACCATGCAGACCAGGGGGTGAGCCTGTGCATCCAGCATGCCTTACTCCCAGGCTTGGGGGGTACACAGTGAGTACACAGTTCTGTGATCGATTGTGGAGAGAGCTGAGGAGGGAAAAGATGAAACTGAAGAAACTACAGCCCCCACTGGACAATACATCCTCCCTATCTCCAGTGTACAAGCCACCCAGTCTTTTCTGGGGAGCCTCAGGCATGGGAGGGGCTTGAGAGCCTGTCTGAAAAATGATAGCAGAGAAGGGGCACTCTTCATGCATATGTTATACCACAGTGTCCTGGCCACAACCAAGAGAGCAGCTTTGAGTCAGGAAATGGTCATCTCACAGATGGAAAAATGAGGCCAAGAGCCTAAGCAATAGTGGCTGTATCCCTTGCAGCTCAAAATCTACTTCTGCCGTGTCCCTGGACCTCATTGGGAAGCCTTGTTTTGTACCTGCAGATGGAGAAACAACCTTCTCACCAAAGGAAGGGGCCATTGACCCGGGATGCCCAGCAGCTCATATCTACATGGTGTCATAGCCTTCCTTCCCCTGACCTAGATTCTCCAATGAATCTGGGACTTGGGGACAGCACTGTCACTACTGGTCTCAGAAGTCATGTTAGGGCTAAAAGGCCCACAGTTGTCTCCACCTGATACTTCTGTGCAGCCCAGTCTGCTTTGAAGGACAGAGACTTTCAGGCCTGATGCTAGGCCTGGCCACCAGAGTGGCACACCACAGCTCTTCATTCTCCAGTACCCACCAGCTTTCTTTGTAAATGGAGGTAGCCCACACCTTGTCTTGGCCTTGGTGCTTTCCTTTGACACATACAGCATGGTGTTCAACTCACAGCTAGCGCTGCACCCACAGAAGCTTACTGGAGATCCTGCACCCTCAGACAAGAAGTCAAGGAGACTTCTAAAGGGACCACTGGGGTGTGAGTGGGCTATTAGAAGGGCCAACCTCTCTTTGACATAGCCAGCATACATTGATAGGTGGGTACCTATTATGTGCCGTGCCCTCATTGTAGACACTTTGGATGTACAATGCATTGTAATATTCTGAGTAGGGGAGCTAGACTCAGGAGGCAGGGCAGCACAAACCAAACCATACCTCCAGAGGTACCAGAGGTCAAGGGGCCCGAGACTCAGTTTCCCCTTGACCAATTGCTCTGCCCCAGAAGGCAAGGGTGGGAAATATATATTTATATATATAAATATATATTATATATAATATATATATGGAATCCACTGGGGAGCAAGGCATTGTGCTGTTGCAGAAGCTGTACCCCCAGCTGAAGCTGGCTGCTCTGAATCCGGTGAGCAGGCAGGAGTTTAACGTGGTGGTACAATAACCCCACCTCAGACCCCCTCCCAAAAGTCCATGGTTCAGGGTAAATTACAAAGTTGGGCCTGGTTTAAAATAAAACAGAGTGAGATAAGCATCTCCTATGTCATCAGGACTGTGGTGCCATTTGATAATTACATTGTTCACATTGTCTGACTCACAGTAAACATTCAGTAATTATTACCTTCTGTGATGGCCATATTGAGAGCAGAAAAGGATCCTAAGGTTCTTGAGTTCTGGTCTCATTGTAAAGATGAAGAAACAGATTCCTAGAGAATAGAAGAAAATTAAACAAGGAAACGCACAGTGCTGGAGAGTGGGCCCAGCACTTAAGAGCTCTTGGTGCTCTTGCAGAAGTCCTGAGTTAAGTTCCAAGCACCTATATGAGGCTCACGGCCATCTCTATCTCTCACTCCAGGGGATTCTACAGCCTATTCTTTCTTGCACAGGAACCACCACCACCACCAACAACAACACACACACACACACACACACACACACACACACACACACACATACACTGTGTACATATACACATGCACATAAAACTCTCATACGCATAAAACCAAATTTTAAAATCTAAAATAGTAAAACAGTGAGATGCAACTGGAAATAGATGCAAATTTTTCCTTCCTACTCCAATATGATTTAAAATACTGGTGTTGGACAGTGGGTGTATCTCAGTTAGTAAATGCTTGCCTGGCACACAAAGAGCCATTGCATTTGATCCCCAGAGCTCATAAGCTGTGCATGGTGGCATATGCCAGAAATTCCAGCACTGAGAAGAAAGTGGCAGAAGGATCAGAAGTTAAGTCATCCTCAGCTACATTGTGAGTTCAAGATCTGCCTGCACTACATGAGACCCTGTCTCAAAAAATATATAAATAAATAAAAACTTAAGATGTTGTATAAACAGAACTGTGTAATCTGAATCCAATATTATATGCTCTAAAGAGGTTAAGCACTAAAGTTTTTCTCCGACTCCTTTGGAAATGTGCTAAGAACCTCTCAGCTCCTGTATCCCTGCCCATCCAGATCATCCCCATTCTTGATATTTTAAAACCCAGCTCAAAACATCACTGGGGAATGTCCTTCTGCATGCTGTGAATATGTTTCTCTTATTGGTTGATGGATAAATGCTGATTGGCCAATAGCCAGGAAGTATAGGTGGGGCTACCAGACTAGGAGAATTCTGGAAAGAGGAAAGGCAGGGAAGCAATCACCAGAGAGAAAGAGCTACTGGGAAGGTAAGATGTTTGGGCATTCTCTGGTAAGATAAGGCCATGTGGAAATATATAGATTAATAGTTATAGGTTAATAATTAAGAGAAAGCCAGCCAAATAAGAAGCCTGAGCCATCAGTCAAACAGTTTATAATTAATATAAGCCTCTGTGTGTTTATTTGGGAATAAGGAGCTGCAGGACCAGGCGAGACAGAGACTTCTGTCTTTACATCACCCTTAAGAAGTGACCTCCTCTTTCTCTGAATTCTTGCAGCACTTGTCATCTCCACCATTTCATTTAGCAGTCAATTTACCCTTTTATTCTTGTGTAATGTTTCATGCTATGACTCTCATCAGCCCAACCAGACCAGATGTTCTTCTCTAAATGGAGAGAGTATTTTCTTTTTTCCTGTATTACCATGGACTAGAGAATTAAGTTGTCTCTTGGTAAGTGTGCATTATTTCTTAATAGAATACATATACATACACATATATTAAAATATATACACACGTTTTAAAAACAGTGTTCTTTGTTCATAATACAAAGGAATGCATGTGTACACAATGCCAAAATATGCACATGACTCATCCAGGAGCTCATTCAGAATGGCCCTTAGGTACCAGGACTGAGTTGTAAGTCCTATTTATAGAAGTCCTCCCTTCCTTCCTATCTATCTCCCTTCTGTAAACTGCTCATTCAATACTTTTCTGCAGGGTCAAAATCAAAAGTATCAGGCACTTTTATGAACATTTTATACATATGAAGTCATTGAACCCTTACGTTAGACAGTGCTATTATGTCCATTGTTCAAATAGCAAAACAAGTTCAGAGTGTTAACTTCTTGAGCAGGAAGTAACAATCAGGTTTTAAAATCCATGTAATCTTGCCCTAGAACCCACTCTTAACCATTTTTCTGTACCATTGCTCCACATTCACTGAGCTATTCAATGGGGAAGAGCAATATTTCAGTGCTAAAACAAGGTCCAGCAAGATTGTTCAGCAGAACTTGCTTTAAGAGCCTGACAACCTGAGTTTGTTTCCTAGGACATATGCAAAGACCAACAATGAACACTAATTCCACAACGTTATTCTCTGCCTGTATATGCCTCTTCCCACCACATGCATAGTACACACAAAAGAATGGATGTTTTTAATTTTTTTTAAGATTTTATTTTGTGTGTAGGAGTGTTTTGCCTACATGTGGGTATGTGTACCACATGGGTGACAAGTACCTGTGGAGATCAAAAGAGAGCATTTTGTACACTGGGACTGAAGGTACAAACGATTGTGAGCTGCCTTTTCAGTGCTAGAAACCATATCTGGGTCCTGTGCTGAGTCATCTTCCAGCACCAAATAGAATTTAAAACCAAAACAAACAAGAAAAGCCACACCTCCAAAAAATATAGTACCACAAATATGCATGTCATGGCAACTGCCAAGAGGGAGGAAGAAGTTCAATAACAACAGCTGCCACTATGGAGCACTTGTTCAATGCTTGATACAATGTACCTTCTGTGTATTATCTCTTTTCGTGGTTGATAGTACCATCCCCACTTCCAGACAAAGAAATGGTGATTGCAGAGGGAGGGCCTGAGTATTAACCAAATTATGCAATTCCCCAAGCTAGGGCTTGAGAACGCTATGCCAGTCCTGATCCAGTTTTCCCATAGGCTTGAAAGATTTGAACTCAGGTTTCTCACTTTAAACTGGTCATTCTATTATCAGGCAAGTGTGTCAAAGAATGATTGACACTCCAGAAAGTCAGAAAGATAGAGTGGCCAGGCAAAGAACCTGAGAGACCAGCTGGGGGAAGTCACTAAAAATAAGAGATTACGATACATAAGAATTCTTTGACAGATGTAATGATTGTAGTGTGAATGCATGGCCTGAGCACCAGACTACCATAAAGAAGTTGTTCTCAAATTCAAGTAAGATTCAGAACTCCCTGGTGGGCACGTCCCAGGTCAGGTTGTTATGTCCCCATGACAGTTTCTGATGGAGCAAAATAATTTGCATTTCTAATGAGTCCTTGGGTACTGCTGATGCTGAAGGTCTTGAGACCACACTTTGGGAATCACTGGGAAAGGTGATTCTAGATATGGTGTTAAGCCAGTTGCAAGTTTCTTTAGCGTTGTGTACTACACCATACCTACTTCAGAGTCTCTCTATTTTGTACATAACAACTCAGTTCTATTCAAGGACCAATCCATACTGCAAACAAGAAATCATGGAAGAGCTTCCCTCACAAACATGGGAAACTGTAGCAAACTACACTGAAAAGTCAGTTCTATGTTAAGACCTTCTTTGTCACATAGGATCTAATCTCCCAACCAATTGTATAGGAAGTCTTTCTTAGCTAATGTCAGACCCATGCAAGATCTGATTTGCAGTTTGGTATCTGATATGGTGCTACCTTCTCTCTGGCATTCCCACTGCTAATTTCAGTCATATACTCTAACTTCTAGGGAAGTTTAAGATCATTTTATGCACAAGTATTAATCATTCTCCTCTAAATCTTCAATTCTCTCTCCCCTTCCTTCATGCCCCTCTTTCTCTCTCTCTCCCTCTTTCCCTCCCTCCCTCCCTCCTTTCCTCCCCCCCTCTCTCCTACAACATTTTCCAAGGTATAAACATGAGGTAAAAATGAATGTACAAGAACATTGGAAAGAGAATCTCAGAGCATCTTGCCTCTTAAAGCAAGAAAATGATTTTCAAGAGACATGAACAATTATATGGTTTCCCAGAACCATATAAAAGTGGGGTTTGGAGGCCAAAATCTCAGTAATCAATGATGAATACACATTTTGGCTATGATGTCCTTTCTATGCTTTAGATCATGTATGCCCTGAGCAGAACAAAAGCAGGAGACTGAAAAAATGAGTGGAAAACTAGATGGACTCAAGCAGATTGTGAGGGCTTAAGATGAAGCTCGGTGATAGAGTGATTTTCTAATATGCACAATACTCTAAGCTCAATCCTCAGCACTACAAAAAATATGTTGTGGGAGTAGCATTGACTACTTGAGTGATATCTCAAAGTTTCCATTGCTTCATTCTTAAAATACAATAGGACAGAGTTATTGTAATCGTTAAGTAAGAGGGTACATAAGTATTCAGATAAGCTCAGTGTCTGACACATAGTAAAGACGACTTCATTATTGGTATCTACTATTCCTAATCTTATACCTATGTTTAATTCTCATACTTTGTAAATGAGATGGACCTTTGCTATGTGATGCTCACCTTACAATTCTTGGTCTCAGTTATTCTATCTGTAAGCATGGAAGAAAATTATAGATTCCCCTTGCACCTATGGAGCAATGGTTCCAAGATTCCACTGTAAACACAAAACTCCAAGGATGCTCAAGTTTCTTATATAAAATAGCATAGTATTTGCATCACTGTGTACTTTAGGTCACTGCTGATCTATTAAAAATACATAATGTAAGTTTAATGCTACATAAAATATTTTAACTGTATGTTTGTGGAATAATAACAAGAATAAAAATCTGTTCAGAATCATCACAGACATCTTTCCATAAAATATTTTTTACCTACAGTTGGTTGAATCTGCAGTTCCACCGCATACAGTTAGTTATAGATGGGTAACTATATGTTTCACCTGCATGTGACAAGAACAAAACTTATAACACTAAATAGTGTTGTTAATTAATTTCTAGTAATCATTATTCCATGACAAACAATTTAATAAAATTGGCAACCCAGCATTAGTCAGTACTATACCTCATTATTTTCATCAATCATCTCATGATGATCAATCATTTCAAGATGAAAGATTTGAAAGCCATCTTGTGCTCTGTTTCACAGAATTCTCAATTAAAATTTAATTAATCTACATATGTAGCTTCATTTACTAAAGCCTGGGCAACACATGTCATACACTAGCACCAAGTAGAGGAAAAAGAGCTGTGCAGCAATGCTAAAGATACTGGCATGCGTTGTGCCAGACTACCTCGGTCCCCTTCAGACATGGGAGCAATTGTCTTTAAAAGACAATGGAAGCTACTGCAGGTCTTTCTGTGAGGAGAAGGTGGATGTGGTAAAGTGGTGGTTGGAGGCATGCTGGTTTCTATGAGGAAGATAGGAAGCAAACATGGAGATAGAGAAATCATTTAGGTGGTTATAGCAGATGTTCAGGTGACAAATGTTGGTGTTTGTTTGTAGATGGACATCAAATGATAGAAAGAAAGGGAAATATTTAGAAAGTCATCTAAAAGTTAAAATTAACAGGACATGGGGAGGGATTTAATATCAATGGAAGAAGACTGCAACCAATAGTTGCACAACTAGCACCCAACTAGAACCAACCCATCTAGAATCACCACTCTTCTTGTTGGAGCAAGTGGGTAGATTATGAAGTCTTCCCCTAATATAGATGGTACTCAAAAGGAAGCAGGTTTGGTAGATGTATATCACAAGAAAAAATGAGAATATATTGACTTTGAACTGAATGTAGGATTCCAAATAGCAAAATGAATACCTATATGAGAATTAAGATCAGAATAAAAAGTCTTAACTGAAGGTATATATTAGAGATTTATTATCTCTACCAATAATAATTCATTCTGATCATGATCTTGGCCTAATACCTGAACCTGTTTCCCTCTCTCAACTGAATCTTTGGTATAGTTACAAGTTCTTGCTTCTTCTAGCCAGTTTTTCTATTTCCAAGTCTTGGCTCTTGCCAAGCTGACACTGCCCAGTTAACTGAGCCGTGGCTTATTGGATTCTGAGTTGTGCTCATTATGTGTTTCCAGATCACAGATGTCTCATCACACAGCAAGACAAATTAAGGCACATAAGTCATGGCATTAATGTACTATATGGGAAATGAGATTCTAAACAGAATTCAAGTGGCAGTGCAGAGTGGGAGGCATTTGCCACACATCTTGACTTCAGAAAGCAAAACTGATCACTAGCAACCCAAAGCCAAGAGAAGAGTACAAATAGAATCTTAATGAGAGTATATCTTGTTGCTAGCATTTGGACTTCTTCAATAAAGACACGCAGGGAATGGATTGAGATCAGAGATTAGTCATGGGAACATACCTTGGGCATCAATGAGTCCTAGTCTCAAGAACCTTCTGCTAATCATTCACACTATTGAAATTGCTTTATAATACATTATCATGCATACATCTGGATGAATAATCTTGAGACCTGGAATACTTAGCTTGAACCATAACCTGGGCCTGCTGTGAACACGTGTTTCTCTTTTCTCAGCTACATCTATTGATCCCATTGTACTCTACAACTATTTCCTTTGCATCCCATGATGTTTAAAACTTTGGTATACATGGGACTTGAAAGATGTCTTGATAGTTAAGATCACTTTCTACTCTTGCAGAGAACCAGAGTTCTATTACCTACCTGGGGCTCACAACCATCTGTAATTTAAGCTCCAAGGTTTCTAATGCCCTCTTTGGCTTCCTTGTATCATAGACATGCACAAAGTGCACAGACATACATACAGACAAAACACCCATGTGCATAAAATTAAATTAAAAATATAAAAATGAAAAAACAAAAATTTGGGCTACAGCCCAAATATGGTAGCATAGGCCTATAATCCCAGCACTTAGGAGATGAGTTAAAGGTCATCATCTGATATTTTTATATGTATTGACTTTTACATCTTTTTTAATTTGATTTTGTGAAGGGTAATTCTAGCACTTACCTGCCTTCCCTTTACTGTACCACCAATGGAAATTGTAGTATTTCAAAAGAATGGCATGTGTTCCATTGGGAGTATATAAATTTCTTTGAAATGGTACCCACATTAATAACTTTCTCTGTGTCTCTGTCTCTCTCTTTCACACACACACACACACACACACACACACACACACACACACACAATATTCAAGGTATCTTTTCAAGATGGCCAAAACAGGAAAAAAATAGGTAATATAGTTGAGGTAAAGGGTAAATTACAAATGACTGAATTTGGATGCACATTTCTGACATACAGTACATACATGCCTTGAAGATTGTAGATGGGGATATTAGTGCCTACATTGCTGCTTGTAAGCTGTGTGGCCTTGCACATATTTATTTACCTCTATGAGTACATTTTGTCATCAAAACTGAGGTATACTAAGGTAACAAGACTGTTATGAAGGTTAAAAAAATAAGAATTTGTAACATAACATCTAACATAAAATAAGGCTTCATAAAACTGTAGCTCCCATCTCCCTAAGCCAAATAGTGCCATTTTAACTAAATAATTGTTGGAGTTCAAATTCTGTCTAGATGCTTTCCAGTGAACAGTGTTAATGTTTAAAGTGCTAGGTATAGCAAATTTAGATCAGCCCCAATAATTATATTCAGGCATTGATATATGAGGAGAATTTTAGCTGAATGTAAAATCAGAAAAGAAATTTTCAAATCTGAACATGGACCTGGGAAATCATCAAATTGTCATTGTCTTTGTAGATTTCTTAACTGGTTTCACCAGATCAGATTTTTCCAGTTTTTTTTTAATTCAATGACATGAAGTTGAAACTATGTGTTTTGGGAAATTTTTCTGCATAAATAACAGAAAGACATGACACTCTGAAAGGAGAGAAATCTGATCATTTTTGTTTTTTTAAATCTTCAGCATTATTGAGAACTTTGAATTGCATGTGAAACAGGTCAAAATAGTAGTTTTTCCATGGATCAGCTCTATGCAATTCCATCTTCCCTATGGGATTCCAGAAAATCTTCTTGAGGTAAACATCAAAAGATTCTGCACTCAAAGGAAAATCAAGAGCTAACAGTTAGATTCAACACTATGTCTAATAAGTTAGAAAGAAAAAAAAACAACCAGAAGAAATCATTAAAATGTATGAGGAGGAATACATATTTTTTAAAGGGAATCACTGCCAGAGTTGGAAGGCCAGTCAAAATGAAAGGATGATTGTCCAGACAAGAATTGGGAGAAAGAACTGACCTTGAACAAATGAATAGAAAAATACCACTTTCCTGGCTCAGAATAAAGAACCGGCATCCAATTTTTTTATTGAATACTCCTCGTTTCACATACACACTTTGACATCCCAAAATAATGTGTATAGCATAGAGAGATGGAATAGCACCACACTACTCAGAACTCGTTGAGATTAGCCTTACGTCATTCAAGCATAAATTTCTTGAACTGACCTCACCTGGTCACAACCAGTTCTGCTTGCCTCCTATCCTTGCAATCATATCGCTCTCTACTTTTGTCACATGACCAAATATGCAGTAAGTCCCTTGTCTAATCTGTGGCTTCTTCTATATATTCAACCACCAAAACATTGAAAGTGTTAAAAAAAAATATGTACTGAACATATGCAGACATGCTTTCCTTCTCATTTTCTAAATAAGTTATGGCAACTACTATACAGCATTTGCACTGTACTAGACAGTATATATAATCTGGAAAATATTTAAAACAATGGTTCTTAACCTTCCTAATGGTGCAACCCTTTAATATATTTCCTTGTGTTGTGGCAATCTCCAACCATAAAATTATTTTTGTTGATACTTCATAACTGTAATTTTGATAATGTTATAATTTATAATGTAAGTACCTGTGTTTCCTGATAGCCTTAGGCAACTCCTGTGAAAGGGCCATTTGACACTCTACCCCCAAAGAGGTCATGAACCACAGGTTGAGAACCACTGATTTAAAATATATAAAATGATATGCATGGGTTATGTGCAAATGTCATATCATTTTACATAAAGGACATGAGTACCCCTAAATTTTGGTATTCTAAGAGCTCCTGGAATGAGAGCCCTGTAGATACTGAGGGACAACAGCAGTGTATCTCTACTGGGTGGCTCATAGTCAATTCAAATTCATTAAATTCAAAGATGAACTTTGAGAGAGGTAGGCTTTCTTCCTGTGCTGCTTATTCCAAGTACATACCACCCTGCCAGCCTAAAAGTTTACTCTGGAAATTCCCATGTTGTCTTCACATATTATGTATTTACTCTCTTTCTCCTATAATTTCCAAGTAGTCATCATTAAAGGCTCCTCATCTTTATTTTCTGAGTCTAAATATCACTTGTTTCCTCCCCAACCCTTGCTAAAAAAGAATTGTACACAAGAGTTCACTGGGAGGATGTTATTTTAAATGAAGTTGTATGGCCTCTACCCTAGCCCTCCTTATTCATGCCTGGTATGGACAGGACCAGAAATGAACAGTTTTAGAAACTTCCCGGGTGCTTAGAAGACTTATTGTTCAAGGACTAGCTTTACAATCACTATTTTAATCCATCCTCTCCTGTATAGTCTCTTTATTTAGCAAGTTCTATAACCTGAGTTCAGGAACTCATTAACTTCTCCCTACAGGTTTCAAAACTATATCTACTTTGCCCACCATTGTGTTACCAGTGCTTACCATGCTACCTAATACAATATAAGTTCTCAATATAATTTTGTAGAATGGACAAATTAACTGGGGCAAGAAGGTAGCAGTAAAGTATCCAGAATAGAATTTTACATTCCATATTGCCATTCAGTTAGATGAAAATTTGGCCAAAAATTTGGCCTACCCAATCATAATCTTAGCACATTTTATTCAAGAATCTTAAAACTCTGTGTATGTTTGGTAGGATAATGCTAGCTGCTTTAACAAATAAGCCTAGTACTTATTGTTCATCTAACAGTCTTATCTGGGTATTCCTGGTTAGTATGTGACTTTTTATATGGTAATGAAGGGAACTCAGGTTCTTTACACTTTTTGATCTTGTATCTTTGACAAAGTTCCAAGATCACTCTGTAGGCATGAGCAAAGGCTTATCAAAATGATATAAATCAGCAGGGCAATGTGTACATGCCTTTAGTCCCAGCACTCAGGAGGCAGAGGCAGGTGGATCTCTGTGAGTTCAAGGCCAGCCTAGCCTACAGAGCAAGTTCCAGAACAGCCAGGACTACAGAAAGAAGCCCTGTCTTGAGAAAAGTTAGTCACATTAAATGTAAATAGAGCTCAGAATTTACTCCCAATGACAACTCCCTAGAGATGGGGGATGGTGACTTCCTGATGATTCATTAAGCCATCTTTGCCATGCCACATAAGCTGGTAAACTGACTCTGCAAACCCATTTATCTAGTGTAATTACCTGAACTTTAGCCTTACAAAATTATTTTTATTTCAGAGACTGGCCACACCATTCATCTGTACCAGAAGGAATAGAGGGCTGTTTTCTAGTAATGTCCCTGAGGAGCTTAGCTAAGAATGGAACCATGCACTCAGTGAGCTAAAGATGCCAACCGGCTCTCCCTCTCCTACTTTGCTCTGCATCTACTTGCAAACAGAGTAGGCAAAAACATAATGTATGGTTACTTTTTAATATGGGCTTTTGACCTCAGAGCACTGAATCCCTCCTCCAGAGTATCTAATGCCCAAATAGTAGCTCAGCTAAAACAAAGATATTACATCTGAATGACAGCCCAAGAAAGTTGCAATGGCCCATATTCATCTCCATCAGACTTTGTTGCCTGAACGCACATGCAAAAAATCGTTTGAGTATATTCATGCCAATCTTCTAAACTATCACAGGAAACCTCTGGGAGCACAGACATTTAATCATTTTGGAATGGAATAGCTTTGGGGGACAGCATGTCTTTTGGTCTATTTCTATTCAAAGTCTTAAAGTGCTTCAAGTGCCTGGATAGCCTGATGGATTAGGTACTGAACACTGAGACTCTTGAGGTCAATGATTTATAGCAGCTGAAAGCTGTGAAATGTCATTCTGCTGAGAGGGCGATGCAACATTCAGTCGATAGAATTATCAGACACTTGAACACGTATTTCAGCAACAGCTGCTCAGCTCTCCAGAGATATTCACCAGGAAGGGCTGGCTGTCCTAACCTCAACAGCTGTCAGAGCCAAAGCTAGTCTAGCTATGCTTCTAAGATTACAGGAAATAATACAACCAATGGAGGCACTACCATGGATACTTAACTCTTCATAATTATGTCCCTTAAGTGAATAATGTTTGAGGGGGAGTATAAATAGTTTATCAACTCAGGCTTAACTACTCTGAGTCAAATTCTGGTTATGGAAGCAAGAAAATCTGTGGTTGGGGAGATGGCTCAGTGGTTAAGTGCGTTGGCTGTTTTCTCAGAGGACCCAGGTTCAAATACCAGGGTCTACATGGCTCACAAGCACATGTAACTCCTGTTCCAAGGGATCCAATGTCCTCTTCTGGCCTCCACAGGCACTGTGTATATGTGTACATGTGGGCAAAACACTAACCCATACACATAAAATAAAATGCGGTGATACTTTGTTTATGATCTAACTAATAAAGCTTGCCTAAAGATCAGAGTGCAAAACTAGCCACACCAGTTAGCCATAGAGTCCAGGCAGTGATCGTATACACCTGTTATCTCAGCACTTGGGAGACAGAGGCAGACAGCTCTCTTAATCCAAGGCCACCTCGAGCTTCAGGAAATTGATTAAGTCTAAAAGAAAAACTGAGCTCACACAAAGGTAATCTCAGCACTTGGGATCTCATGCCTTTAATCCCAGCACTAGAGAAGAATATAAGATGGAAGGAGACAGGAGCTCAGTGCAGTCTGAGGTTTGGTGGAGACAGACACAGACTGAAGGCATTCAGAGGAGCAATGCAGTCTGGAGATGCAGTCTGAGGACAGGATCACCTCTTTGATCTGAGCACTGGTAGAGATAAGAACTCTCTAGTGGCTGACCACTTTGCCTTTCTGATCTTCAGCTTTAACCCCAATATCTGTCTCTGAGTTTTTATTATTAAGAATAAGTAGAATAAGAAAAAAGGCTAAGTTGTGTTCTTCCACCTGTCATGACTCAAGTGGATCTAACATATTCACAAAAGCTTGAGCCACATGTAAGAATAGTATTATTGGTAATGGCTGGTCCTCACACTAGCATCATTGTCCTTTATCTCAGCTTTACCTCCAGATTTGACTTCCCTAGGTTTCTCATTAGCAGTAACCAGTTCTAGGCTTACTGTTTGGTCCAGTATCACTTGCTCTGTACTCTCCAGTTCACCTACAATTCTTCATACAGCTTCAAAAATTATGAACCGTACCTCATACTAGAGGACCAAGTGATTGGGATGTTTCCCCACAGGGACAAAGGAACTGGATGAACACTGTCCATAAGTATACATAAAACACTCGGCATTTATCAGCCATTGTTCTCACTGGCTACCCAATCTAATCCCCAAACCAGCAGTTTGGGATAAGCATTTAGATATGTGTATAATGCCCCATCCCATACTGGCAGTTTCCTAGTAGTAGGCCAAAGTTCCAGATAGTTTTGCATTATAATCAGGTACCATGAGGACACTGTATTAATTGTTATCTGCTGGTACATAACAAATGAATGAACACTTAGCAGAAGAAACAAAACACACAACTAAACCATGAGGTTTAGGCTTAGGGTCTCTAAGGAGACTACTGCTATGACTAGGGCTATGTTTACCTAAGAGGGCAGGAGGGGCTCCCACTAGAAGTTGCTTGATGAAGCTGTTTCTCACCACCAGGACTACTTCCTAAGGAAAGCTAGCAGAGCCCTTGATTCATTGCTCTCTGCTCTTGATTATGAATATAACGTGACCAGCTGCTTCAACTTCCTGCTGCCTTGGCTTCCCCACAACGATGGACTGTAACCTGGAATTATGAACTAAATAAACGCTTTCTGCCTTCAGTTGCTTTTGTAAGGGTATGATAACACAGTAGTGGGAAAGGAAACTTCGACAACAGTAGTGGCAGTTATCATTCCCTGTGGTCCAGATCGTCTGTGGGTTCCAGATAGCTGCCAAACTTGCTGTCAGCACCACCTCCCATAAGCCAGACCCGATTCTACTTCTACCTGCTGAATCTGCAAGAGCCCACTGGATTGAGCTCAAGTATACTTGAGGTTTTGCTGCCTTTCTTTAGTATAGGATGATGCTGCTCCCAGAACATAGCCCACGTATCTGTCAATGTTAACTGTGATTTTCCATGCCTTGGTTTAGACTTCATTTTTAACAACCCAGCTCTCTTTGGTGCCCACTTGTGCTGCGCTTGCTTGGTCCCTAGGATTCTTGCCAAGATTTCCATTATGCGATTCTATTCATTTTTAGCTGATGGTGACAAGAATGCTGAACCAAACCTACTGAGAGTCCAATGTGCACATCCTGAACACAGACAAGTGGCGAGCCTGCTTGGGTAAACATGAGAGAAAATAAACTTAGCATATCTAGAAAAACCCTTGAGACCTTTTTCAAAGCCCAAAGTACCATAGTGAATATCAGGAAAATAACTCCACTACAAGTGACTTTTTGTTCTAAATATGTTATTTTAATTACCATTTGAAATTCTCTATACCAGAAGTTCTAGTAACAGCTTTGAATACAGTCTTATTAGCATCCTATGTATTCACATATTTTACAAATTGCCTGTTTTTTTTCTTCATTTTTCATTTAGTATTACCTCAAATAAAAAATTCACATCTGACATGGCAGTCCACATCCAAAATTCAGGAACTCAGGATGCTCATATAGGACCACCCAGGCTACATAGTAAGACTTTGTCTCCAAAAACTCACACAAGAGCTGGTAATATGGCTCAGTGGTTAAAAGCACTTGCTGCTCTTCCGAGAACCTAGAGATCTATTCCTGGCACCCATTTAGGGCAGCTCACAACCACAACTCCAGCTCCATGGGATCCAACACCCTCTTTCTTCTGGACTCCACAAATGCATGCACGCATGCACGCACGCACACACACATACACACACACACACACACACACACACACACACACACACTAAATCCTCAAATATTCATATTTTATAGAACTCATTTGTGATTTTGAATGTCCATGGGTTACTCCATCTCATTGATATGCCACAATTTGCTTGTCCCCTTCCCTCTCACTGATATTATTTCTAGCTTTTAAGAGTTCAGATAGAATTATTAGCTTTTATACAAATCACTTTATTTCTAAGTTTATAAATTAATTTGTCCCATTTCATGTTACTTCAGCGTGAATACTTTGAGAAACATTTCAGGCATTGTAGTATAAATTATACCTGCCTATATCTAAAGATATTCTAGGTGGCTTCTGCAGGCTACCAGAAGAGAAATATATACACCAACACAGCCACAAAAACCTTTGATCTACAACGGTGTGCTCCCTACAAAACATGTCACAGCAATGATGGCATAAAGCTTGTGGAAATAACCACCCAATGTCTTATCTGACTTTAAGGCCCATTCCATGAGATTCAACCCATTGCCAACACTACTTGGGTGGCCAAGAACCAGAAACCAGATAGTCCAGAGACCCAGGGTAAAACCAAATGCCATTGGTCTGAAAAAGTATCAATAAAATAACTCCTAATGATATTCTGTGA
This sequence comes from Cricetiscus sungorus, assembly GCA_030556225.1. Lineage (NCBI taxonomy): Eukaryota > Metazoa > Chordata > Mammalia > Rodentia > Cricetidae > Cricetiscus > Cricetiscus sungorus. Next base: position 39,694,557 of record JANBXA010000726.1, read on the forward strand.
TACACATTGATCAGTGAATTATTCTGTCCTTCTCAGTTAGGAACAGATGCAGAGACCCACAGGCAGACATACAGAGAAAGAATCCTTGGAACCGACAGGTCTACGTGGGATTTCTCCATCAATCCCTGCCCCCACAGAGCTTTGGGAACTCCGCAGAAGAGGACATGGAAACAGTATAAGAGTCAGAGAGGATGGAAGACATGAGGAGAACAAGGCTGTCTGAATCAACAAAGCAAGGCTCTTATAACCTCACAGAGACTGAAGCAGCATTCATAGGGCCTGCAGTCAGCACCATATCCTCTGCATATATATCATGGCTCTTTATTGTGCTATGTTTTATGGTTATCTTTTACAAGCCTGTTTGTTTCTAATGAGTGGCAGAAAGGAGGGTGGATCTGGATGAGAGGAGAGGAACTGGGAGGATTAGAGGTAGAGGAAACTATAATCATGATATAGTGTATGAGAAAATATTCTATTTTCAATAAAATATATTCTAGATGACTTAAAATAGCACACATATAACATGGAAGCAATATTTTGAATGGATAGTGGACATGGAAATTAGAGAAAAATATTTTTTAAATGGCATATGTGAGAACAATAGCTTTTAAACCAGGTGATTTATATTTTCACAAAAAGTAATGATGGCAAGTTCATCCTTTGGTGGTTTCTATTACTCCCTTACCAAGGAGATGTCCCATACAACCAAACATATCCCATCATATCCTGTCATTTAAGGCAACAGAATATGGTTGTGAATTGTTACCTGTATTAGTTGCTTTTCCTGTTGGTGTGATCCTGACAAAACAATTTAAGGGTTTATTTGGCTCATAGTTCAAGTCCATCATGGTCAGGAAGTTCTAGCTGTAGAAGCATGAGAGACTGATCACATATTGTCCACAGTCACAAAACAGAGAGTAATGGTTCCTGGATCTCAGCTCATTTTCTCCTTCTTATTCAATTCAGGACCTCAGCCTAGGAAATGGTGCTGCAGCCTTTTAGATAACCCCTCACAGGTGTGTCCAGGGGCTTTTTCCTATGTGATTCTCAATATTATCAAGGTGATGAGATTAACTATCACACTACCTGAATGACCTTAAACAGGTCACTGAATTTTAGTGTACCTTGAATTCTTTGTCATATACCTGCTATGGGAAATAAGTTAATACCTTTAAAGGACTTATAAAATCCTCCTATGTAATAAGTAACATGGATGTGTCCAAAAAATTTTTTTAAACCGAGTCTTCCATGAAAGATTTAAAAAGGAACAGTGTGGTGGTTTGGATGAGAGTGGCCCGTTTAGCCTATGTTTGAATGCTTACCCGCCGGTTAGTGGAGCTATCTGGAAATGATTAGGAAGTGTGGACTTGTTGAAGTAAGTGTGGCGTTGTTGGAGGACACGTTTCACCAGGAATGGACTTTAAGATTTCAAAAGCCCGTGCCATGCCCAGTCGCCCTGCCCCTCATTTCTCCCTCCCTCCAAACCTGCGACCAACAGTTCAAGATTTAAAGCTCCAGCAACATCTCAAGTAGTAGTCTTGCCTATCGCCACACTCAACACCATGATAACATACTAATGTATGAAATTGCAAGCAACCCCTCAATGCTTTAAATGCTTTTTTTTATACAATTCACCTTGGTGTCTCTTCACAAATAGAAAACGTAAGTAACAAGTTCATACAAATATTAAAATATGTAGCAAGAAATGTTCACACGCAAAAAAAAAAGTATATCCTTTTTTATGTATATAGGTGGGTGTTTTGCCAGAATATACATTGTTCCACATGCTTGCAATACCCGTGGAGGCCAGAAGAGGGCATCAGAACCCCAGTAACTAAAGTCACAGATTGAGAGCCTTATGTGGGTGCCTGAAATCAAATCTAGGAACCATGACAAGAGCTTTTCCTGCTCTTGACTGCTGAACCATCTCTCCATCCACGCACATCCTTTCTAATATATTAATCAGGTTTAAAGCATTTGGATGGTAAGCATCTTGAGGTATAAGTGGTTTTGGGACATCAACTTCAGGGTGGATGACTAATCTTTAACACACACACACACACACACACACACACACACACCTTGCTAAGTTTGAAAGTATCTCCAGCTAGGAAGTGGTGGAATATGGTTTTAATCCCAGCACTTGGAAGGCAGAGGCAGGCAAATATGTGAGTTCCAGGCCAGCCTGATCTACAAAGCAAGTTCCAGGATAACCAAGGCTACAGAGAAAAATCCTGTCTGGAAAAAAACGGAGCAAGGGAGAGAGAGATTTAGTGGGTACAGCTCACTGTCTCAGTGTTGTATACAGAAGACATTACTTGGCAGCAAACCAAAAATAAAGAGGGAAAGGAAAAAAGGAAGGAAGGAAGGAAGGAAATGTCTAAAATGCCTGTATGTCACCAAAGAATTGTTTTCTCACATTAAGTGCTTGGAGTTTCAAACCAAAATTCCCTACAAATCTGAGAGGTTTTTCTTCCTTGCCTCAAAAATTTTTTTCCTTCTGAAAATTAGTTCATCTAATTTCTATCGGGCTACACCAAAACAAATACCATATGAATTAAAGATTAAAATATAATGGAATATAGTTTTAAGTATGAAATATATCATTTATTGTTATATAATCTTGGTGTTATTAGTCTTACCAAGCATAACCCCAAGCTCAGAAACCTATCCCCCAAAAATAAGATATTAACTATACATTTATAAAATCTATTTTTAAAAAACCACAAATAAAACTTAAAACTAAAAGACAAGCTTAGAAAAAAACATTTGCAATGTGATTATAAACGAATAATCTACTCAATATATAATCAATGCATAAAAATCAATAAGAAAAGATAAATAGACCAATAGAAAAATAAACAAAGGCAATGGATTAGCAGGTACAAAAGAAGAAATACACGGAAGATAGAAAAGCCATGTTCTCCCATAATCACAAGTGAAAACTGAAGCAACCATAAATCATTATTTTTCTATATGGCAGATTTTGTAGATCCCTCCTGGAAGGCATCACCCTTCCTGTGGAGTGGGGGGATGGGATGAGTGGTTGGTCGGGGGGGGGGAGTATGGGAGGGAGGGAGAGGGAACTGGGATCGATATGTAAAATAAGGAATAATAATAATAACCATAGTAATAAAAAGAAATTACCAAATATATTTAAATGTCTCATGAGAACGTGAAATCAGGCACACTCATACCAGAAATTAATGCTGCTTTTGGAAGACAGAAGCTATAAGAAAAGTTAGAGCCTCTGAAATGTATATACTCAATCAAACAGCCACTAGCATGACATCATGGGTGATTAGTAACAATATGTACAAGGATATTCTCTTCTGAGCATTCACCATTTCAAAAATATGTAAAATTCTCAGTTGCAGTAAATCAATATACATATTGTTGTAAAATATATGCTCAAATGATAGGAAGTCATATAAGATGAACTGTCAAATAAAAGTCAAGACTAAGGGCTGAAGATGTAGTTCAGTTAGCAGGGTGCGTACTTGCCTAGCATGCAAGAGGTACTGGGCCATGAATTCCATTCCCAGCACTTCATAAAACTGAACATGATGTGGAGGATCAGAAGTTCAAGGTCATCCTCACCTTGCTAGCAGTTTCTAGATGAATCGGGACTACGGGAGCCTGTCTCCGAACCAAGCAAACAAACACAAAAAAGAACATTAACAACCAGTTTCAGGGTAGCTCTTTTTAGGCTCTTGCTTAAAACTATTTAGTTCTTTTCCGTTATTCTTAAATAAGGATTAGAACTAAAAACCTGTATAGTCTGTCTGGGTCTAGCCTAATACCCAGCCTCACCATTTCCCACATTCCTCCTTCTCCTCCTCCTCCTCCTCTTCCTCTTCCTCCTCCTCCTCCTCCTCCTCCTCCTCTTCCTCTTCCTCCTCCTCCTCCTCCTCCTCCTCCTCCTCCTCTTCCTCCTCCTCCTCCTCCTCCTCCTCCTCTTCCTTCTCCTCCTCCTCCTCCTCCTCCTTCTCTTCCTCCTCCTCCTCCTCCTCCTCCTCCTCCTCTTCCTTCTCCTCCTCCTCCTCCTCCTCCTCCTCCTCCTCCTCCTCTTCTTCTTTTCCTTTTTATTTAAATTTAAAACGAGGTTGTTTTACATGTCAATCCTAGTTCCCTCACCCTCCCATCCTCACCTATCACCCCCACAAACCTCAGCCCATCCCCTTTCTGCTCCCCAGGGAGGGTGAGGCCTTCCATGGGAGTCTTCAAAGTCTGTCATATCATTTGCAGCAGGGTCTAGGCCCTCTCCCATGTGTCTAGACTGAGAGAGTATCCCTCTATGTGGAATGGGCTCCCAAAGTCCATTCATATACTATGGATAAATACTGATCCATTACCAGAGGCCCCATAGACCGCCCAGTCCTCCTAACTAACACCATATTCAGGGGGTCTGAGTCAGTCCTATGTACTACTTAGCGGAAAAACACAATGAAATCCTGAAATTCTCAGGGAAATGAATGGAACTAGAAAAAACCATCCTGAGTGAGGTAACTCAGTCACAAAAAGACAAACATGGTATGTACTTATTCATATTTGAATTTTAGACATAAAGTAAAGGATTACCAGCCTATAATTCACACCGCCAGAAAAGCTAGGAAACAAGGACGGCCCTAAGAGAGACTTACATGGTACCCTGGAGAAGCATAGAGAGACAATATCTCCTGAGCAAACTGGGACCATGGATGGAGGGGAGAGGGAGTGGAGGAGGAAGAGGAGGGGAGAGGTCAGCATGATAGAGCAGGATGATTGAGTCAGGGAAAGAATAGAGGAGAACAAGAAAAGAGATACCATAATAGAGGGAGCCATTAGAGATTTAAGGAAAAATCTGGCACTAGGGAAATGTCCAGAGATCTACAAGGATGAACCCAACTGACAACCTAAGCAATCGTGGAGAGGCTACAGTAAATGTCCTTCCATGATAATAAGATTGACGACTACATTATATGCCATCCTAGACCTTCATCTAGTAGCTGATGGAAGCAGAAGCAGACACCCACAGCTAAACACTAAGCTGAACTCCTGGAATTCAGTTGCAGAGAGGGAGGAGTGATGAGCAAAGGGGTCAAAACCAGGCTGGAGAAACCCACAGAATCAGCTGACCTGAACAAGGGGGAGCTCATGAACCCCAGTCTGATAGCTGGGAAACCAGCACATTCCTCTTTTCTTGTCAACTTCGCTTTCTTTGAGGTCTCAGAAAAAATTTTAGCAAACACTTTCTGTAAAAGAACAGAGAATATTTTAGGTATTCCCATGGAGCCATATGATCTTTCTGGGAAGAGCTCCGCACTGCACTGCAGTTTGTCAGCTCTGTAATTCTAGCACCAAAGCAACCAGAGAGCATCAGTAAATGAATCAGCACAGTGCCATCAGATAAAATTTCGTTTACAAAAACAAGAAATGTTCTGGTCATAGTCTATCACCCCTGTCCACAATCCCTTACTCCCTTCAGTAATATTATGTCACTTCTACTTAGAAAAATGTTTCCTCCTCACCCTCCTTCTCCCAATAGCTCCTTCCCTAAGCTGACACTTCTTAATCATCTTTAATATTGCATCCTGAACAGCTGAGACAGTTAAACGGAGCACACATGTCCCTGGGGCAGTGGGCAGGTTAGCACTGTTAAAATCACTAGTAGCCTTTCTGGTAAGTTCTTTATGTTTACACTGCAAGCACACTTTTGAAAGCCCATTTTCCTGTACATGAGCAAAGACACTGGGGAAAGGGAAATTTAACTGCCTAATGAGAAGCTGTTGGGCTCTCCCTTTGCTGCCCTGGCAGCCTTAGCCAGCTGAGCCACCATTAAGCCAGCACCAGACCTCTGGAGCACTCCAGGGATGCTCTGGGAAACTGTAAGATGATCACAGCAGGGATGCTCTGGGAAATGATAAGATGATCACAGCTGATTTCCCCCAGCTCCTGAACACAATCTCAGCCAAGGCTGTTTGAAGCTATTTGGAGCTTTTATTTTCTACTGCAAGGCTAAATAAACTTTAGATGACTGTGCAACATTTTCCACCTCAGTCAGAGTGGAAGTACTGTCCCTGGTGAGTACTGTTGTGACTAGTATTAGGAGACAAGGTTCTGTTTGGTCCAAAACACAAGTCTCCAGGGTTGTGATCGATGCTAAATAACAAGATTAGGATTGGCCTGAGTAAATGGCCAGTTGGTCCAAATCCCCTTCTAGGACTATGCAGGCATGCTGCTTAGGTCCATACAATAAGTCAATGGGTTAGCTGGCTGGGAAACACTCTCCTGTACTGCCATTCCAGGTGTGGCAACATCAGGCCCCATAGTGACTTCTCTGGAGCAGTTGTTGCTTTTCACTTTTAGTAGTGTACGCTGAGCTGGCAACATGGAAGAAGCAGCCACAGGGAATGGCAGAGGCAGCAGAGTGGCATAGGCATGAGAACAGAGGTGGTCATAACTCAGCAGTTATCGGGCCACACCGGAAAAGCAGCAAAGGCAGCCAACTGATTAACAGCTGAAGACAGTAGACATACAGTTCAAAAGCAGCCAGGGCAGAAAGAAGACAGAGAGCTGAGGCTAAAGACATAAAGGCTGTGTGAAGAGAAACTAAAGGTTTGGGTTACCAGAAGAGTTTCAGAAACATCGCGTTTTAAAATACAAAGTTCTCAGGTTTAGAGCTCTAATACCAGCTTCTTATGGGAACCAAAGGTCACCCCACTCAAGGTCTGCATGCAGAGTGTAACACTTGGAAGTCTGAGTTCCAGTATCCAAGGCCTGCTGTGACACTCGAGGGTTCCAGTTCTTATTGCTTCTGTCCACCTATTGCCACCACTTGCTGCTGCCAAATACTAAAGGAAAGGAAAGCTGCCTGCGACCTGCACTTGACAGCTTCTCCTTGGCTACACATGATTTCTGAGGAGAGTAATGGAATGTTTAGCCAGATGAATAATGAAAGTGCTTTGTCAGAAATGGCTTCCTTACATCTAGTCCCAAATTGGTTCCCTTTCTTAAACATTCTTGTGGCAAAGTGTGTCTTTGCTTCATAGCATTTAAAACAATTTGACACTGCATGTTGAATTTTGTGACAATGGAAAAATCCTCATTAGATTATCAGCTCTATGAAGACTGTTTTGTTTACTATTATACTTCCAAAGCTTACCCAGGGGACAATAAATCATTGCTCCATGTATAATGGATAAATGAATGAATAAATGATATACACCAAAGGGTTACCTTTAAGCAGTAAGATTATGAGTGATTTGTTGCTGGTTTTCCTCCCTTTGGCTTAAATGTGTTTGTGTGTTATATTTTTTCAGTGGGAGGGAAAATATACTTTCAAAGCCACATAAAATCAATACATTAGTTGTAGGGAACCTCAAAGTCAGCTCAAGACACCCCAAGACCATCTTCTCAGCACAAAGGAAATGTATTTGTCCTAGAGGGACAGAGAGCAGGGATAAGGGACAAAGACTGGAAACAGATGAAGATGGAGAAAGGGAAGGGAAGAGGGGAGAAGGAAGAGGGGAGAAATGGGCAAAGGACAAGGGGCAGGGATATTTGTCCTGGAGGACAAAGGACTGGCTCTGGAGAAAGAGGGAACAAATGTAGCCCAGAGGCAAGTGGTAGTTTATAAAGGTACAAGGCTTTGAACCCCATGTTAGGAGGAGTGTTTAATTTTAATTACGCATGTTAATTACGTGGCCTAAAGGAGGCTTTTGATTGCTGGACTTCAATATTTCTATAGCTGTATCTTAGTAGTCAGCCTCAGGAGGAGGAAGTGGCCAAATAAGAGAATAGATCTTTGTGGCTAGCTTTAGGAATGTAATCTAACAGTCTTTAGCAAAGTAGAGGAAATTAGGGAGAACATGACCTACCAGAATCCTGTTTGCCATGATTGAGCCCTCTAGTATCCCTTCGTTAGGAAATGTGGATGACAGAGTAATAGGAACACTTTGAGTAAATGCATAATCAGAAAGGATGGGGTTACTATTGAAAGGTTCCTTGGAAATGGTTCCTAAATGAAATTTCAAGTTGATCACTGTGTGCAAACAGATAAAGAGGGAAAGAAAGACACAACAGGCAAAGTAAGTTCCATAAACTTGGGGTGTGGTAACAAGCAAGCTACATGTGCTCCTATACTATTACATAGCATGCAAATGGAAACTCATAAAGCCAAAAGAAAATCTTGGCATGCCCCAAAACAAACCACATAAACTAGGAAACACAGTGTGTTTCCCCTGACCTCTTTCCCTTCATTTCTCTTTCTCATCTAGCTTTTTCAAAGTGTGAAAAACAGACAACACCCAAAAGTGCTCCTCACGTGCTTTCTACAGAATCTCTGATTGTTCACACTTTCAACCAAAACTTGAGTGTTCTTCTTAGCTGGGCTCCACAGAGGCATGTGCTCCCAGTGGAGTGACATACCAAATAAGGCTCCTTGCTAGAGAGGACCAGCAGTAACTAAGTTGTTCCTATTTTATAAAGAAAAAATGGGTAAGATGCTTTTCTTAAGAATTGTCTGTAGGCTCTCCTGAGTCCCTTCAATTTCACTTCTTTCTCCTTACCTACCAAAAAAAGTGACTCCCCAGCTATGAATGTGCCAAACATTTTGACCAAGTACTTATCTTCACAGCCACAAAACCAATATCATCAGTTAGGGAAAAACAATTTCCTCTGGCAAGTAGAGACAGCCTAATTGCTTAATCTGACATATTATTAATGGTTCAAGCCAACCAAAAGCATAATGGATATTGATAACCAGTGGCAGGTTGGACATTTGATGCATACAGTATTGCTGAAAATTACTTACATCAAGGGTTGCAACTGACCGTTAGACTAAATTGCTCAATCTCCATGGGTTTCATTAAACAGTTCCATCAACTTGATAAAGTGGCAAGACAGAAAGTTAGCACATTAACTATAGCTCTAAAAAAAAAAGGCTAACAGAGTGCAGGACATTTACAGTATTTATATTCTGCATCAATGTGAAAACATAAATCTCCTTAGTAAAATTGTACTTCGGGTGTTGGGGACAATTTTACCCTTTCACCACTTAAATAGTCTGGGGGAACTGAACCTAAAACTGAGCCATTACCTGGAAATAAGTATGACTTGGAGAGAGTTGATAGTTACATTGAGCTTGGTGCTTCTGGATGTTCAGGGTACAATTCTTCACTCACTGGCCTTTTCCTGAGAAAAATCTGAGAGCCTCATCCAAGGCAAGTCTCTTTTCTTCATGTCTTTTCCCATTTGCAGAGGTATTGGTAGGCACTAACATGCAGACAAAAACTGCAATTTTCCCAGACTCCTTTGCTTGAGTGAAGTTCTCAGCTTCATTTGGGCTTTAAAAGGGCATGGGGAAAGCCAGGCAGTGGTGGTGCATGCCTTTAATCCCAGCGCTTGCCAGGAACAGGCAGGAAGATCTCAGAGAGTTTGAGGCCATGCTGGTCTACTAAGCAAGATCCAGGAGAACCAGGACTAATACACAGAGAAACCCTGTTTTGACAAACAAAAACAAAAAAGGGGGATTCATGGGACATGGGAAATCCAGGAATCAGTTCTAAGTAGCCACAGGGAAATTATGTATGGCACACTGGGAGTTCCAATCTACACCTCCTTTCCCAGACGTTACTCCTTCCATATATGATCAGTAACAGAAGAGAGCCCAATCTTGAAGATTAATTTGAACTAATTCTCACTTAAAGTGAGAAATTACTCTATGGAATATAGAGAATAATAAGGACTAAGAACCAAAACAGCAAGACTAGTAGCAACAAGAGGAAGCCTTTGGATCTGGGAATATCAGTGCATTCCTATAATCCCAATATGGAGGCTGACGCAGGAAGATCAGTAAGTCAAGGGCCACCTGATCTACAGAGCAACTTCCAGTTCAGCCTACATAGGATAGCATTGTCAATAAATAAATACATAAAGTAAGTAAGTTATTTTCTGGTATTGAGGAGGTCAAGGAATTATTTCTCAGTATTACTCTCAAAGCCAGGAATGACTGCTGCTACAATACTAGAGGAGAGAACTGTTATAAACCTGAACCAAAACAGTGATTAAAGCAGTACAGGTTGACAATTGCCTATAAAGAACATTAATGGGGCAGAATCAATAGGACTTAGCCACTAATGAGAAAGGGGGCACCAGGTGAGAAATCTAGGATGGGGATGCCAACACACAATCCTTCAAATAAAATTAAATGAGTTAATAAATGTTAAGCCATATGAATAGTTCATAGCACGGCTGCTTGCTATGAATATTATTGTCTTCCTAATGAAACTGGGAAAAGACAATCCCAGGACCTGACAGAAAAATTCCACATTTGACAAAAACATTCTTTAAACATTTATTTATATCTTGTGTATATGAACATTTGCCTATATGTATGTATGTGCACCACCACATGCATCCCCAGTATCCAGGAACACCAGAAGAAAGTGCCAGATCTTTTGGAAGTGATGTTATTGGTGGTTGTGAGTCACCACGTGGGTACTAGTAAATGAACCTGTGTCCTCCACAAGAGCAGCAAGAGCTCTTAACTGCTGAGCCAAGTCTTCAGCCCAGATTTTATGAGTTTTAACTCTCCAAAACGTGCCCTTCCAGACACACAGGTAGCTGGCTCTAGAAAAGGATGTTGCTGGCATAATCTCAGCAACTAACATTCTCATGTCACTGAATCTTGAACAAAGAGTTGCCGCGTGTCTTTCCCTTTTTCTTTTTCTTTTCCTCAAGAGCCCCCAATGGAAGGCCGAGGTGAGGTGCAGGCTCACTCCTGTGTGCTCAGTGCTTTGTCCATTTCCAGCTCACATTCTTTGCGAGAAAGAATCATGTCCTTTCCCCCCCCCCCCTTAGCCTGCCTCCAAAGAAACTACCACTCAGCAGGAACTTAGAAGTAGTCACTTGTATACAACAGCAAGATTAAAACTACTGGTGCATGGGGTGGAAGTCGGCTCACTGAATAAAGTACTTGATAGGCAAGTATGAGGCCTTTAGTTCAGAAGCCCAGTACCTATGTAAAAGCAAGACTTTGTGGCATGTGCCTTTATCTTCAGCACTGGGGGACACAGAGGAGGATCCTACAGACTTGAGCAGTTGCTCAAGCTAATACTATGAGCGCCAGGTGGAGTCAAATATCCTGTCATTCATTCATAGATAGACAGACAGACAGACAGACAGACAGACAGACAGACAGACAGACAGACAGACATGCAACTGAGGAATGTCTCCTGATGTTAACCTCTGGCCTCTACAGACATGAATACAAATAAGCATGCACAAGCACACACACACACACACACACACACACAAGCACACAAGCGCACTTCTTACTCAAAATCAAACCAGCAGGAACTGAAGACCAATTTTACCACTTTGTTATCTTGAGAAGCCAGTTCACCCGTAAGCTTCAAAATATCGCATCTGTAAAGCAGAAGCAATAACAGTACTTTCCTGAGAGAGTGTCAAGAGGATCAGAAGAGTACGCGAAATGCATTTGGCGCAGCATCTGTAACATGCCTGGGAGAGGAAAGTTATGCCTAGTCTTCTTTGAATGTTTGAAGCACAATTAACAGAAAGCAACTTAAGCAACTTAGAGTAAGGAAAGCAAGAATTAAGGTACAAAAAGATGATTAGAACGGTATGTGCACAAAATGCGAACTGCACTGCATAGACCCAGTTCCAAGAAACAAACAAAGCACTCTGAAGGTGAAGAGGAAAAGGTCTGAGGGAAGAATGCCCCAAAATAGATTCAGAAACCCATCACTTGGCCTGGAAACCTGAAAACTCTGAAGTCAACTCCTCTGAATATTGTTTTCCAATTTGAAAATGTGAGCTCTGGTACATTAGGATCAAAATACCCTGGCATGAGCTGCAAACATCTGGACTCTTGCTATAAATTCCTGCCCGTGACTGAAGCATAATGAAGCTGGGAGTTTTGTGTGCATTTTTTTAACCTGTGTAATAAAACTAGAGCTCTAGAAAAAGGAAGAAGTGCAACTGTTCCTATTAGAGTCTATTTACGTCTATATGAAGCCAGAAACAGTAAGCACTTGCCAGTCAAAGCTAAATGGCTTCCGAAGCATCCCAGCTGAGCAGAGAGGAGAAGGCATACAGATGCAGTAAAAATGGAAACAAATATATAAGAGGTCAATTGTCTCCTCCAAATCCTGGGATACATGCAGCCACTTTCTGTGCTACTCTGAAGAACCCACACAGACACAGCCTACCTGAGAGGGTGGCAGCTACATTTGGCATGCGAAGGGCAGAAGCAAGGTAAACATTCCTTCTCCTGGTTCAGTGGCAGCAATTGGTGCCTGCCAAGATGGAATTGCTGATCATTTGCATTCTCTCACCTGGTGTCCTCCTGGCTCATAAAGGAACTTGTAGAGAAATATCAGAGATCTGAAGATGATCACAACCTATTTCTGACCATAAAAGGCTGGTATGTGGCTCTTCTTCTCAGGACATTCCAGGTACGAGTATTCCAGGTTAGGTGCTGAAATTTAAAAGCAGAAAGTACTGAGACATGGCCTGGCACAGGGAGGATAGAAAAAGTTGAGAACTTCAATTTGAAATATCACTGACTCTGCGCACACACACTACCAACTTGAATTTGGGGAGGGGTTTGAGCATGTAGGCCACCAAAGACCTATAGTCCAATGTGAAGGACTGTTGTGCCAACTCACAAAATAGTTTGTTCAACAAGATACTGGTCCTGCTTGTCCATCCTCTTACTGGGATTCATAAACATCGAAAGTTGCCTTTTCCAAATATTTTGTGGCATCATAACTTTTTTCTGTAGACAAGCATTACTAATTGGCTATGCTACTCTCATGCATAAATTATAAATGATTCCATACTAGTATTTATCTTTTTAATTGTTCTCTAAACCTGGTAAGGTATTATCCTATGCTCCTCATAGAAACCCCCAGAACTTGCAGGGCTATTAAGTATTGGAAATAATCCTTGGGAAACCTAAGTTCAAATCTTCCCCTACACATATGAGGTCTGTGACAATAACTTGGTTACATGACACCCCTGACTCCCAGGTGGACCCTGGATAAAAGAGATGATTTCATGAGGACCATAATGTGTTTCTAGAACAGAGCAGTGTGAACTTGAGATGTTAAGACGCTACTAGAAACACAGGGATTGCCCTTGGAACATCTATTTTATTCTATCAGGTAAAGGTTACGGGTCAAAGTTATTTGTGTATCAAAACAATCTCAGAAACAGTATAAAGGGGAAATTTATCATGTTTTCTTAAAAATAAGACATGGAATTTCACTACAAATCTGTGCTGATTTAAAGTGGCACACTGGAAAAGTACCGATTCCTACCAAGTGTTTATTAACCTGCTCTGTGGTTCCCATGTGCCTTCTGCTCAAATAAAGACAATAAAAGCATACTGTTAATCAAACCTTATAATTGAAAGTCTCCTGTTTGAAAAGTTGTAAATAAACTGCCTGACTTTGAGTATGACCTGCATACTTTTGGTAATATGGGTGTTTTCCCTTCATGGCCTGGTCCCTACTCACCTCACCAACATCGTCTTTTCTGTTTTGGCAAACTCTAAGGCTCAGTATTTACAGAAATGTTTGTGCCTGCTGGACATCATAGAGTGCACCTCTAATCTGAGCATCTGATAAGATAAGGTGTGTTCAGAGTACTATGGGTATAAATGCCAACACCTGACAGGAGGACTGGGAATTCCGTGTCAGCCTAGGTTGCATACTGAGACTGTCTCAAAGAAGCAAAACAAAAGTCAGAAAAGAAAATAATGTTGTGCAGCCATCTCTTGGGTCACTTAGTGACTGCAAAACTCTAGATAAGAAGTACTCTACTTCTGGTTCCAGTTTTCTTTGGTTACTAGACCGTGTCCTGAGAACAAGAGAGGTCAAGAGAGGAGAAGGGATTGGAAGGGAAGGGAGGGGAAGAGAGAGGAGGAGAGTAGAGGACAAGAGAGGAGAGGAGAGGAAAGGAGAGGAGAGGAGAGGAGAGGAGAGGAGAGGAGAGGAGAGGAGAGGAGAGGAGAGGAGAGGAGAGGAGAGGAGAGGAGAGGAGAGGGGAGGAGAGGACAGGGGCAAAAATGGAATGGACAAAATAGCCACCTCTTCCCCAAAAAATAAAACAGTATGTCTACTTCAAGCCTTACAATGCAACTTTATTTGGGATATGATAATTCTTAGGGATAATTTAGGTCAAGACCTCAAGATAAAAACCTTCCTAGAAGGCCTGCAAGATGGATCAGCAATGGATGACCTCGTTGCCCATCTAATGACCTGAGATTGATCCCTGAGAAAGACATTGTGGAAGATGAGAGCTGGCTTATTCTCAAAAGTTGTCCTCCACATGCACACCATGGCTTACATAACAGACACACACACACACACACACACACACACACACACACACAAAAAAAAAAAAAAAAAAAAAAAAACTGAAACAATGTCTTCCTGAATTAGAATGGGCATTAAATCCAATGACAAGCATCCTTATAAATGAATGAAGAGAAGACAGTATATAGAGAAGAGACGCAGAAGACAGCCTAATAACAATGAAGGCAAACTAGAGTGGATCTGTCACAGCCATGGAACAGCTGATCCACAAAAAGCTAGAAGGAGCAAGAACGTATTCTCCAGACACTCCAGAGAACACTGCAAACACTTATATTTCAGACTTTGGCCCTCCAAAGATGCTATAATTTTCTGTGTTTCAGGACACACATTACTGGAATTTTATCTAGCAGTCTGTAGAAGTAAACATATCCAGAGATGGTCTCCCTGAGTAGTTTCGTTTTAAACAAAACCTTGAATCATGTGAAGTTGTCAGCCATGGGAAGACCAGATTGGAGAGAATACTCAAAGAATAGCATGTTAAAAGTTCCTGGGGCAGAAATACCTTGATACCTGGCTGGGGAGACAAAGAAAGGGTTATGAGAAGGAAGACTTGCAGGGCTAATGGGCCACAGTAAGGAATTCAGCATTTTTTTTTTACACATGATTCAAGGTTTAAGGTTTTATACTACGTTTATAATAAAATCCTAACTCCTGACTATGCACTAACACACCAACCAAGATTTGCCTAACCCTACCCCTATCCTTTTCACTAACACTATTCTACCCTCACTACTATGTTCCCTTCTTCACAGTCTGTATACTCTGTGTGCTCTACCCAGGAATGATTTCGCACACCTCTGACTGTGCAGAGCCTTTTCAAACCATGTTCGAGTGTCAGCTCACATATCTCCTTTATTTTTGCTTCACTTTAACATCCCATTTATTATTGTACAAAATAATATATTCATTGTACAAAATAATGGGTTTCATTATGACATTCTCATGTATGCATTCATGTGCTTTGATCATAGCCCCACCTTGGCCCTTCCTTCCACTGTTCTGCCTCACGACTAGTCTCCTTCATCTTCAGAATTGCTGGGGTATGTAGCAGGAGAGTGAAAGCTGGGAAGATGCTTTCTGATGGTCAGCTCTTAGTACCCATGTTAGGTGGCAGACAACCATCTATAATTCCAGCTCCAAAGGATTGGATGGTTTCTTATAGACTCTGCAGGCACTTGCACTACACATGCATGTTCCCATACAAACTCCACATAGAAAAAAAACATAATTTAAATGAATGAATAGGTAAGGTAAAGGGAAAAAGAAAAGTGATGGGAAATTAAGCAGTTATGTTTGGAGAGTGGTATTGTGGTATATATGTTCTACATACACACATATGCATATGTGCACACACATACAGAGACCAATGGTCTTCCTCATTCGCTCTGTGCCTTATTGCCTTGAGACAGGGACTCTCACTATTTTGGCTATAGTGAAAGAGCAGAGCCACTACACCTAATGCTGGTGTTACAGGGACATGCATTGGTACCCAGCATTTTATGTGGGTGCTGGGGATTCAATATCTGGTACTCACTGAGCCATCTCGATACCTGGCCTCTAGAAGTTACATCTTTTTTAAAATATTACTTTGACTACTAAGTTACTGTGTCCTAACAATGTAAGATAAAAGATTATTCACTCATCAATACATATTAATTAATTGCCTATTAGGAGGCAGGCATTGATGGGATCTCTCAGGAACCAAAACAAAGTTCTTGTCATCTTGGAGACTGCAATCTGTCTAATGAAGTTCAGTTGTGGTGTGGTTGAGAAGGTAATGAAGGTCTGGGCAAAGCATGAGGCAGTGCAGGGAAACAAATGTAGCTACATTTGTGACGGGCTTTGAAAAAAAAGTCAATAAAACACAGAATAGTGTGCACTAGAACTCCCTTTTTCCAGGACCTCGGATGTAAATCTATAATAAAGTGCCCTGAATGCCCAAGGCTCTGGATTCAATCAGCAGCACTGTGTAAAGCAGATGTGGTGGCACAGGCCTATAATACCTCAGGAAGTGGAGGCAGGAGGCGAAAATGTTCAACGTTGTCCTTAGCTACATAAGTAACTTAAGAGACAGGGCAGTGAATGAAGAGGGAATTAGGAGAAAGAGAAGGGGAGGAGAGGAGAACATGTGGGACCAGGAAGAATGAGTCGGGGTACGAATAGATGAGAACAAAAAAGAGAGAGAGAGAGATACTATAATGGGGGAGCCATTATAGGTTTCAAGAGAAAACTTGACTCTAGAGAAATGTCCAGAGACCTACAAGGATGACCCCAACTAACAATCTGAGCAACAGTGGAAAGGCTACCTTAAATGTCCTTCCCTGATAATGAGATTGATGACTAACTTATCCACCATCATAGAACCCTCATCTAGTATCTGATGGAAACAGAAGCAGACACCCACAACTAAACACTGAGCCAAACTGGAATCCAGATGCAGAGAGGGAGGACAAGACCAGGCTGCAGAAACACACAGAGACAGCTGACCTGAACAAGGAGGAGCTAATGGGCCCCCAGACTGATAGCTGGGAATCCAGCATTGGACCTACTCAGACCCCCCTGAACAAGGATCTCAGTTAGAAGGCCTGGGCAGTCTGAGTGACCTCAGACAGTGGAACCAGGATGTATCCCACTTTGGGAGCACATTCCCCATGGAGGGATACTCCCTTAGCCTAGAGGCAGGAGGGAAGGTCTAGTCCCTACTCCAAATAACTTGACAGACTTAAATGACCCCTCCTGGAATGTATCACCCTACATGTGGAGTAGGGGGGGAGTTGGGGGACATGAGAGGGAGAAAGAGGGAACTGGGATGGATATGTAAAATAAGAATATATATATATATATATATATATGAATATATGAAGAAGAAACCCTGGGGCTGGAGAGATGGCTCAGCAGGAAAGAACACTGGCTGCATTTGCACAGGACTTGGAGGCCACTTCTAAGGGCTCTGGTGCCCTCCAGTGCCCTCTTCTGGTCCCTGCTGGTGCTAACCAGTACATGCAATGCACTTATATTTATGGGAGGAAACATTCATATACACAATAAAAATAAATAAATCTTTCTCCCCCTACAAAAGTAAACATCCTAATGAAAGCCATTAATATATATATAATTAATATATACTGAAAAATAAATAAAATTAAAAAGAAGAAAACAATCACTTCTTCCACTAAACATTCTCAATTTTCCACAATCTTGTCACATCACCTCATATTGGTCCTATTGGAATATTTCCTGTACTGTATTCATTCATCTTTTTCCCCTCTTTTCAACACACCATACGAAAGTTCATAGTATGGTGCATAGCAGAGACCAGGCACTGTGCACATTTACTAAATAAACTTATTTATTGCAGTCACCTCTCAATGTTCATGGAGTATTGATTCCAGGGATTCTTGCAAATACCAAAATATTTTAATTCTAAACCTCCTTATATAGAATGGTGTAGTTTTCATTGTTCATACGTAACCTTTGTGTGTTTTCCCAAAGACTCAAAATCATCACTATCTTAACTAGAATACCTAATGCATTATAAAAAAAACTATCTGAATAATTGTTATACTCCATTATATAGAAAATTATGACATCAAAATGTTTATACAGGTTTGGAATATATGCAACTGTTTTTCAAATATTATGATCCCAAGTTTCCTGGAATTTGTGGATTTGGGATGCACAAATAAGGAAGTGCACTGGACAGTGGTGGCACATGCCTTTAATCCCAGCACTTAAGAGGCAGAAGCAGGCAGGTTTCTGAGTTTGAGGCCAGCCTGGTCTACAGAACAAGTTCCAGAACAGCCTGAGAGCTACACAGAAAAACCCTATCTTGAAAAAACAAGGAGGACAGACTATATTTATATACCATCCTATGGACATTTCTTTGCTTTAATCTGCTGAAACTTTGGTTTGGTCTTGTATAGATGTAAAATTTTCCTTTCTAGATTGACATAAGATCATCTAAGACATAAAAACATTTGTGCAAATACTGGAAAATTAGATTACCCCATTGTGACAGTTTAGTCTGATTAGCTATTTCACAGTGTCATGAAAGTATAAGTTAGAGATTATAAATATACTGTCAGAGATATTAATAAGGAACCACATATCCATACAGGCTACTATGATAATTTATCAGCAGCCAGAAGCGTGACACATCTTTAGATAATTGTCACCACAGTCATATTTCACAGGCACAGCTGAGAAGATATCTTAGAAATGAAACTTTTCATCATTTCATTTACTGTTATTGCGGGAGGGCAGTGTCCCTGTGTGTGTGGAGATGAGTTCTTCCCCCTCACAGTGGGTTCCAGGAAGCCAATTCAGATCATTTGGCTGTTTGGAAATCACTTTCACCTGATGAGACATCTCACCAGTCTGGAATTAAGTTTTAATAGATTTCAGAATTTACATCATCTAAAACTGGAAAACCAAATTGAACGTGAAATAAATAAAAATGTCACAGGCAGTCAAATATCAGCACCTAGAAAGAAGTGACTGGTACTGTTACGTTAAAAACCATCTATCCACATCCCCCAAAACATCTACAACTATAGAATTTTTACAATTACACAACGAAAGCTTAAATCTTTGTTATCAGTGACTGAAATTATGTGACTGGCTTCAGGTCTTCAAGTCCCTTACAAGTTACAGAATATGGATGTCTATGAGTTGTCTAGTCCTTACTTGAGAGTTAGCAGTCAGAAGGATATAAGCAAACATAGTGGGCTGGTCCTAGTAGATTTCCTGTCCTGAAAGGATTCAGTTCAATTAGTCAGCACAGTGACTGTGGTTCCCCCTCCTTCTCTAGCCGGTATTTCTACAGCATCTCCTTCCGTTCTGCATGACCATCTCTTTCCACATTATACAATCAGCAAAGCAACTGTCTAGTTATCCCCTAGGGCCACACAGCAATTACACCAAAACCTCAAAGCCCGAGCATCTGATATGCAAAATATGATTAGCATAAACAATCCTGGAGAGTCTATGACCCAAAACTTCATATCCATCACCTCAAATTCCACCTTCTCTCATCTCAAATATTCTCTGCCCCCTCCACACAACTGATCAAAGAGCAGCAAGGGGTTTCTCCAGCTTCTTGCTTTTGTCTTATCCCATAACTAAAACTCCATGAACCCACAGAGAACGTGACATTATTTTCACTTGTAGTTTTTCACATTCGTTATGTCAACACATGTGCTCCAAACAAAGAGGCGTTATATACACCGAGACACACATAACACTTGCTATCTTGGAAACTTGGGAAACTGAGGTAAGAGAATTACAGTAAATTCCAGGCCAGGCAAAGCAACAATGTAAGACTCTATCTCAAAACAGATATATCCAATATAGGGGCTGGAGAGATGTCACAGCAATTAAGAGCACTTGCCACTCTTGCAAAGGGCCCAGTTTCAATTCCCACTACGGATTTGGCAGCTCATAACCATCTGGAATGCCAAGTCCAGGGAATTCGATGCTCTCTCCTGGCCTCTTTGGGTACTACGTGCACAAGACACACCGACAAACATGCAGGCAAAACACATAAAATTTTAAAAATATAATCTATATTATGTATCTTATATATATACATATATATATACATTATAATAGCAATGATATTAACAGCACATGAACAAACTGTCACTTTTGTGATACTCCTGCCTACACTGAATAATATAAACATAATCCTGAGTATAAATCAGGCAAATTAAGAGACATTCTTACAGAAAATACTTAGCCTTAGCTTTAAAAAAAAATCTTATTTTACATACAAATCCAAGTTCCCACTCCCTCTCATCCTCCTGCTCTGCCCACCTTATCCCTACCCCCATCCCACCCCTCATTAACTCCTCAGAGAGAGTGAGGCCTCCCATGGGGAATCATCAAAATCTGTCACATCACTTTAAGGCAGGACCAAGCCCCCTGACCCGCAGCACGTATCATGGCTGAGCAAGGTATCTCTCCATAGAGAATGGGCTCCAAAAATCCAGTTCATGTACTAGGAATAGATCCTGGTTCCCCTGCCAGTGGCCCCATAGACTACCCAAGCCCCCCCCCACACACAACTGACACCCATGATCAGGGGGCCTAGTTCAGTCTTATGCTGGTTTCCCATGCATAAGAATGGGGTCCATGAGCTCCTCGTTGTTCAGGTCAGCTGTCTCTGTGGGTTTCCCCAGCCTGGTTTTCACCACTTTGCTCTTCCCTTTCTTCAACTGGACTCCAGGGTTTGGCCCAAAATCTGTAGCTTTTTAAAGGTTATTGTTTTATTCCCCCCTTCTTTAACATATCTTTTTTCCTCCTCGTGGGCCTATTTCTAGTTTTATCACCAGAAAATTCTTAGCCAAGATTTTACACATTTAGTAATGAGAATGAAACCTCATATATATATATATATGTATGTATGTATGTATATATATGTATATATATATATATATATATATATATATATATATACAGTTTCCAAAAGTTTGGTGAATATAACACTTGGACCCAAAGCAGGGATTCTCACTCTCGGGTAGGACTGATGTCTGTGATAATCACAGCATCAGAATATGAATAGTGCAGTGAAGCTGAAGGGGTGGTGGCTCTGTGGCTAAGAGTACTGGCTGCCCGTCCAGAGGACCAGGGTGTAAGTCCCAACACTCACGGGACAGCTCCCAACTCTCTGTAACTCCAGCCCCAGGGAATCCGATGCACACTTTTGGCCTCCTGGAGCACCAGGCACACACGTGGTGCACAGGCAAAATACAAAATATCTGCATAATAAAGAAATAAAGAATCTGTGAAAAAAAATCAAGACCATGGCAATTCGAGAAGCTGATAGCGGTGACAATCATGATGGCAAGAATGTTACCTACCTCAAGGGAAATTTGAATGCTGACAGGAATCTATGCTGAAGGAGAATATAGGAACCTTTAGCACTTTCCTGCTAATGGAAGCCTGGTTTCCCCCAGTATGGCAAGGAAGCGGAGTCAATAGGAAATGCAATGGATGTGCATTTTAGAGCTAAACACTGACGTTTAGGAAGGTACCCACTGAAAGGTACCAGCTGAGAAGGAGATAGAAGAAAAAAGATCATACACCTAAGGGAGCTTGGCAAGCCACAGGGGTTATCACAGCCTAAGAAAAAAATTAAACCTGTCTCAAAAGAAAGTAAACCATTAACACAATTGCAAAGGAAGTTGCTTACTCTTTTGTAAGTGCCTTTACTCCATCTCTCCAAAGCATACTACTCCTTGTTTTAAAGCAGACAGGAGAGATGGGTTAGGACTCCTGGAGCAATCGGTACTATCAGAAGGTCAAAATCTACAAAGAAAATTTTAATCAGAATAATACAATTAAAATATCTGGTGTCCACCATTTATTTTAAGAGAAACTGACTAGTGATGTAATTACAAAATCACTAATTACTGTTTCTGTGAGTCATGTGTGATGGTAAATACCGGTAGCTGAGGGTGGAGGCAAAATGTAACAAACACTGGAGGGTAAGTAATGTGTATTTTCATAAAGGAGCCCATACCAACTGTCATTTGTCTGCCTGATACACATTTCTAGTGTGTGTTTTGAATGAGAACATTCATCATTGATCATGAGTTGAGTGAGTTTAAAGGATTTTTAAAATAACGTGTCACTTCAAACTGACAAACTCCAATCACACACTCGACTCTGTAGTTCAAAATTAGTAGTTAATACCAATTAAAACCACATTCCTTAACATATGGACACATGACAACAATCACTACACAAAAACTATCTTTGTGAATGAACTTTGTTCCACACTAGTATTTGACTTACCATACAGCATGTCCACTAACTACCATAGGAGACCTCGGTCTGTACGAAATACACTATAGATATTGATTCATGCAGAAAAAAAGATGTGATGTAACAATAGCAAAATGCATATATTGCCAAAATTATCACAACAGTGTTTATAGCTAAGCAAGATTGTGCAGTCCCTGTCTACCAGGACATCAGCTTGTTTTTCAAGACTAAACCCCAGGCTTCCATTCCCCGTGACACCTTTCTCTTTAGAGACATACTCCTGTATTCCAGTATTTCTGTCTGACCAGCCTCCTGCTGTGCTACTGCAGATGTCTGCCATGTCCAGAGTATCCATTTTTCCTCTCCTTTATTTCACCACTCTCATCTGCAAAAGATCCTGACTGTATTTGATCCTTTAACTCTGTATTTGATAACCTAACATCCCTTGCCAGGCGTCTGTCTATTCATACTCTTCCCTACTTTTGTGTTATTTCTGCCCACTTGTTGCTTATTTTCATTGAAGCCCTGCAGGTGATTATCTGGTGTAAGTTAAAGCACTTTTTTCATTTTAGAACCAAGGCGGACGCTTGAAACCTTGTTATCCAGTAGAGGGCGCTCCTGATCAGTGCAGGGTGAGTCTAGCAGCTAACTTCCCCAAAATTCAGTCTGGCTGGCTCTCAGCTTGCCAGAACACTAGCCCTTCTCAAGAAAATCTGTCTTTTGTCCAGGCCAGTACAAATAACCGGATATAACAGGTCGGTACATGTCCAGTTACAAGTGTCCTCCCAACAAGATATATTCAGTTCATAATCTAAGATGAACAAAGGGTAGGAAGACAGTAGCATCTGCAGCACACATTAAATGAGGTGCCAAAATGCCTCCAAAATAGAAATTCTTTTTCCAGTGATAGAAAACTTGATGTGAGCCCTGTCCCAAGTGCTTTAGCTTTGCTTTAACTTTCTGAACAGTCTGTGATGTAAGCCTTTACTTTCATAAGGAGCCTGAAGTTCAAAGAGACTGATAAAACTTTGCTATTCCCATAGAAAATATTCAAACTCTATCTTAGTTGATTCTGAGCCCAACACCTGTTTACTGTGCTGTACTGCTTTTTGTATAGAAATGCCAACAGCCTTTCTCCGAGGATGAGGATAGTAAATGTGGGCTGGCAGCATGGCTTCCTGGGTGGAAAACCTAGCCACCTTCCATCCCCAAGATCCACTTGGTGGAAGGAGAGAACTCTGTCCTCTGACCTTCTGTAAACCATGGCATAATATCTCTCTGTGGCTGTCTCTGTCTCTCTCTCCTCAAAATAAACAAATATAATTTTAATTTTGGGGGTTTTTGTCTCATACTGCTTTATTTGGCTTTTTTCTTATTTAGAATTATATATGTATGCATATATACACATGTAACAACAATAAACAGGAAAAAAGCTATGAATTTGCAAGACATAAAAGAGGGGTATACAGGAGTGTTTGGACAGAGGAAAGAGACATTGTATTATGATGTCAAAAAATAAAAGACCCTGTCTCAACAAAAGGACCAAAGAATATGGTCAAATAGGTTACAACAACATGGATTGGTTACTGGGTGGCTCTTATGTTTTAGAAAACTTGTTCATGTGTCACCTAAAATTGTATTTCTTTGTGCATGTGTTTAGGAGAGTGTGACTGTGTGTATATAAATATGTGTAGTGTGTGTGGTGTATTTATGTGTGTGTGTGTGTGTTATGTGTGTGTGTGTGTGCTGTGTATGTGATGTGTGCAAGGGGTGGGGGTGGTATATGTGTGTGTGTGCTTGCATGCTGTGTATGTGGTGTCTGTGTGTTGTATATGTGGTGTGTGTGTGTGTGTGTGTGTGTGTGTGGTGTATATGTGGTATATGTGTATGTATGTGTGGTGTGTGTGTGTGTGGTGTGTGTGTGCTGTGTGTGTGTTATATGTGTGGTGTATGTGTGTATGTGGTGTGTGTGTGTGTGTGTGCACATTCAAGCACATGTGTGTTCATGCATGTATACGGGTGGATGAGGTCAGAGGAGGATGCCGGATGTCTTGTTCTACCTGTCTTTGCCTCATTCCCTTGAGATACTGACCTCTCACTGAACCCAAAGTTCGCCATTTTAACTAGACCAGCTGGCCAATGAGCTTATGGGTTCTGCCTGTCTCTACCCTATAGTGTTAGGGTTACAGGAACAGGTTGCATGTCAAATTTTTGTGTGGTTGCTAGGTATTCAAACTCACATACTCATGCATGCACAGCAAGCACTCTTAACCACTAAACTATCCCCTCAATCCTTGAAATTATAGGCCGAAGACAGTATTTGTTCATAGATTTGCGCCTCTTTCAACCTTAATCTGAGAAGCTTTTATTTGCAATGGATAATAATTAACACAGAAACTCATGACTGTCCAAGCTGCAGAGAATAAGTGACTGGAGAATGCTCAGCCATAAGGGGAGATATAGGTAGATAGAGAGATGGATATAGACATATAGATATATAGGTATAGACATATAGGTATATATTATATATAATTGTCCCTACCCAAAACTCTCAGTTTATGGGGCCTCTGGTAATGGATCAGTATTTATCCCTAATATACAAATGGACTTTGGGAGCACATTCCACATAGAGGGATACTATCTCAGCCTAGGCACATGGGGGAGGGCCTAGGCCCTGCCCCAAATGAAATGGCAGACTTTGAAGACTCCCCAATGGAAAGCCTCACCTTCACTGGGAAACAAAAAGGGGATGGGATTGGGATTGGTAGGGGTGGGGGAGAAAGGAGAAGATGGGGCAGAAAGAGTGCAGTGTCCAGAGGCAGAGAATAACCATAAGGAAAAGCCTTTGGCAAATATCAGGGTGATTGTACTGTATATATAAACTAATAGTAATTATGACAGCATGCCCAAAACCTTTGCAAGCCCATGTCAGGCCCAATCCCAGCAAAGAGAAGGGAGTTATACACACAATTCCACCTCTAATCATGGAGCAGTTGGAGGTTATTAGCTGATGGGAAGGGTTGGATATGTTTTCTCTGAGACTGTGGTCCCTGGTAGGTCAACCATGCTCCAGTGAAACACCACACATACAAGTGTATTTGGGGCAGCACATGTTGGTCTTGAGGATTTTGTTTTGTTTTGTTTTGTTTTGTTTTTTTAAGGACATACAGTTGGGTGAATAGGGAAGGAGATTTGATCTAGAAGTAGTAATGTGAACATGGTCAAGACAGGCTGTGCAAAACTCTCAAAGAACGAGTAAGATAAGTATATGTTAGGTTTTTCATGACAACCTTTGTGGCATAAACCTGTAAGATCATGAACTATCTAGTGAAACCCTGTCAACTAAACTAAAATCCCCTTTCATAATTGTCTTTCTAATAAACGAGAGGAAACTTCCTCTCACCCAGTCACTAAATGAGTCTGAGCTAGCTGCCTGTGTCTACAGCCTGAAAACGGTGTTTAGACCAATTACCATAGTTTCTTTTAGATCCATCACAGCCTTCCCTGGAAGGACTAATCCCAGTCATCAAGGTTTATTTTGGACCAATTATAGCCTTAATATTAAACTAATTACAGCCATGTGAAGTTTGTGCTTAAATCAATTACAGTCTTTGTTTTGTTATTTTCTGGAACAGAGTTTCTCTCTGTAGCCCTGGGCAATCCTGGAACACGCTTTGAAGATCAAGCTGTCCTGGAACTCAGCCTCTGCCTCCCAAGTGCTAGCATTAAAAGCATGCACCACCACACCCAGTTACAGCCTTTTTTCTTAGTGTCTGTAACAGCAGTCACTCTATTAGTCCACCAAGGCAAGTGCTTCTCTCCAGCCAAGGTGGAAATACTTGCAGAGCCATGTAGAATTCATTGAGGTTTATGATGGCCAGAAGTCTGGTACAAATAGTCTTGCCTAAACATGCTTACATACTTGTCTCCGGGCATCCATGGAGTATTCAAGACAGCTGTTGATAGCATAAGGGTAGTCAGACTGTCTGTTTTGACTAACGGTTCTTTTGCTCAGACAACCAGGGCAGCAAGAGAAAGCTTAACAGCTATTAATTAGGAAGCAAAATTGGCCTATTCCCACAACAACTTTATTTGTTTATGGGAAAATTGACACCAAGATTGCTTACAAATATCAATTTAAAAACTATCTTTAATAGTAGTAGTGAGAACCTTTACAGTTGCTTGAGGGCAGGGATAGTGAGAGGGCTCAGTGAGTAAAGCCAAGCCACTTGATGCCAAACTTGGCAACCTGAATTCCATCCCTAGGACTCACCTTGTGGAAGGAGAGAAAACAGTTCCTGCAAGTTGTCCCCTGACCACACACATGTGCCTTGGCTCATGTATACATGTGTGCGCGTGTGCGCGCACGCACGCACACACACACACACACACACACACACACACACACACACGAGTGAATCAGAAAAGTTTACAATCAAATTATTGTAGTTCTCAAAAGCCTAGACCCTTCTCCTGCCAATAAGAGCCACTGAGATGTTTCTAAGCTCAGCTCTCTCGCTCTCTCTCTCTCTCTCTCTCTCTCTCTCTCTCTCTCTCTCTCTCTCTCTCTCTCTCTCTCCTCCCTCCCTCCTCCCTCCCTCCCTCCCTCCCTCCCTTCCTCTCTCTTTCTCTTTCTCTGTCTCTCATGTGTGTGCATGAGCACACACACAGATATATGAGCACACATACATATTCAATATTTTATTCTGTTTTAAACTTGTTTTTAAATGTATTCTTCTCTCATACAATACATCCAGAGTCCAGCCCACACCCACACCTCCCCTCAACTATTAAGGAAGCAAAATGTCATATTTTTGCCTGCCTGGGAATAGCTGTCCGGGCTTTGTATAGAAGTCATCTACTAAGCTTCCAAGGGTAGCTAACTGTACTGCTATATAATTTCACCTCTGTGATATCCAAATCACATTCACAGTCAATCCTTTCTAATTTTTTATTTTACATATCAAACCCATTTCCCCTCCCTCTCCCTCAATTTTCCCCACACCCCACACTCCAACTTCTCCTCAGAGAGTGTAAGGCCTCCCATAGGGAGTCAAGAAGTCTGTCATATCACTATGCTGAGGCAGGACCAAGGCCCTCCCTCTGTGTCTAGGCTGAGCAAGGTATCTCTCCACAGGAAATGAGCTCTAAAAAGCTAGTTCATGCACTAGGGATAGATCCTGATCCTACTGCCAGGGGCCCCACAAACTGCCCAGGCCATCTACTGTCATCTGCATTCAGGGGTCCAACTTCAGTCCTATTCAGCTTCCCCAGCTGCACAGTCAATTCCTTACGAGAGCAGGAAAGCCACAGAGAAGAGTCTTCAATGTCCCTAAGCAGGGCCCCCATGAAGACATTTTGTAAGCTGTACAAAACCACTACTACAAACAACCCAGCAGAATAGCAAGTTTCTAATAGAAGCAGGCAGATCTTTGTGAGTTTGAAGCCAACCTGGTCTACAAAGAGTTCCAGGACAGGCTCCAAATCTACATGGAGAAATTCTTTCTGGAAAAAAAACAAAACAGCAGCAACAACAACAACAGGCAAAAAAACAAGTAAGCAAACAAAACGAACAAACCATCAAAAACAGAAAACAGTAGAACCAAACCAGCAACAGCAAAGCAAAAGAAAAAAAGAGCCCCTTTGCTCCTCCATCTTTCCTGACTCTCCAACGCCTCTTCATTCCTCCTGGTGGCACTGGGAGCTGCAGTGTGTCACATAGTATACCCTTTTATCCAATCAGCTTTGCTTTTTTCATTCCTTTTTGTTTACATTAAAAAAATCTTATTTATACCATTCCAGTTTCCTCTGTCGCTCATCCTCCCACAGTGCTGGGACTAAAGGCATGCGACACCACTGCCCAGTTGGTTTTGATTTTTTAAAATTTTCGTTTGGGGAGCTGCCGCAGTAGGGAGAGAAGGATAGGGAGGACAGGTAGGTTAGTGGAATTGGGGTGCATGAAGTGAAATTCCCAAAGATTCAATGAAGAAAGTATGTTAAATGAGAGAGAGAGAGAGAGAGAGAGAGAGAGAGAGAGAGAGAGAGAGAGAGAGAGAGAGAGAGAGAGAGAGAGAGAAACTTCTCTTTGCAGAAGACAGAGACTGTTACAGAAAAGTCACAACTGGTCAAATGCAGAGCATAACTGATTGTGGGGCACCTAGCCTCAATTAATACATCTACAGCACAACTCCTGCACACGAGGCCCAAGGAATACCTGAGAAGAGGGAGTGGAAAGACTGTTATGAGCCAGAGGATGAGAAACATTTGATGGCAGCACAGACTTGGCTGCATGAACCCAGACATAGTCCTTGGCAGCAGCCGGGTCGACCACTCAGATCAGCATGGCCCCTGTGGCAGCATGGCTAATGTGCCCCCAGTTTTCAGGCATCTGTGTGGCTTTTGTTGGTAACAGGAACCTGGGAATCATCACAGACTCTGGCTGTGGTGGGGTCAGAGACCCAGGCATCTCTCTCAGCTGCAGCTCTGGCTCAGACATCAAGGCATCAGGTAGCAGCACAAGGCCACTCAGATCAGCAAGGGGCCAGATGCAGTATGTCCTTCAGCCACAAACATGGACTCAGGTAGCTGACCTAACCCAGGGCATCTTTAAGACCCTCGATGGCAACATGGGCCATAGACTTCAACACAGACCCTGGCTGTTGTAGGACAACTTACCCAGGCATGGTCTTCAGTATCAGCCCCAGTCCAGAAGTCACCATGGCCCCAGGCGTCAGCACAGGCCACCCAGACAGGGCCCCAGCAGCAGCTCAGCCTTCAGACGCCAACACTGAAGCCTTATCACAGGTAGATATCACCAGGGCCCCAGGTGGTAGCACAGGCCAACCAGATCAGCATGGCCCCAGCAGCAGCATGACCCATGGACAGAGAAGTCTCTTTGATGAGGAATGAAAGATACATTTACCTGTGGAAAGAAGGATAATGTTCAGAATACAATTAGGAATTATATACAGTAAAGTGGGCCTGACCCCTAGAAAACTGTAAGCAAATAATGACTGTTGAAAGAAGGAATATTAGTCTTCCCCAGGGATGAGACCCCTAATTCGTTCTTCAATACCAAATGGGCAGCCCTGAAGCAATACACAGCCAAACAACACTAAATGAACTCATAAGGTTGCGTGTATATATTTACACACAGCAATAATACTAATAAAGGAGACCACAAATTTGAAAGAGAGCGGGGGGGGGAGAGGGGGAGGGCATGAGAGGGACTAAAGGAGGCAGAGGTTTTGGAAGAAATGATATAATTTTTAAAATTGCAAAAAAAATCTATGTACAATGTTTTATATCTTGGTTAAAAATAAAAGTTAAGAAAAATAAACTACATTTTTAAAATTCTAAAAAATTTGTATGGGTACGGGTATTTTGACTGCATGTATATCTATACACCACATGTGTGTCTGGTTCCTGCAGAATCCAGAAGATGCTGTCAGAACCCCTGGAGCTGGAGTCACAGAAGGTTGCAAGCCACCATGTAGATAATGAGCATCAAACCTAGGTCCTCTGGAAGAGAAGCCAGTGCTCTTAACTGCAGAGCCATCTCTCCAGCCCCTAAACAGAAGAAAGAAAAAAAGGAAGGAAGAAGGATGATTGCTAAATTAATTGAAAAGAAAATATTTATTAAAAGATTATATTACAGTGTTTTAGAATAGAAAAAGAAAAGAAAAGATCTTTGGTCAGCAATACGGTTCAGTAAATGTTTTGGTGCCAGATCTGATGACCAGAGTTCAATTCCCAGAACTCACACAGTGGAGATAATTGACTTCCGCAAATTGTCCTTTAACCTACACACACACACACACACACACACACACACACACACACACACACACACACGAGATAAATAAGTAAATAAAGTTTTGAAAAGAAAATACCCTGGGGAAGGTCCTCGTGAAAATCATATTTAGAAGCTCTCCACTCCTAGGGGAAGTGGGGCTCCTAAACACTGAAAGCTTAGTCATTAGGGGGGTGGGGAGTGGACTCAGTGCCCTTCACTTTCTCACAATCAGTCTGTCCTGCCTGTAAATGAAGGTGAACACTACACACTATCCAAAGAGGGAAAGATGGTTCACACTTACTCGGTGACCAGTGCCAAAGTCTGCTCATCCTGACAGAAACCTGAGGTTGGGTTTCTCTTTCAGCCCAGAGAGTACTGTAGAATGATGGGGCCTCATTCACAGAATAAAGGAAATCTTCATTTTCTTCCTGCCCCTTCCCTCAATTTTTTTCAATCCATAAAACTTTCAGAGCTTACCAATCTAACCAGATACTAAATTTGATTTAGCATTAGGGGAGTTCTGAATTCGGAAAACAAATGCATACGGGAAATATGTTGCCTGGTGAGTTTAGAAAGGTCCTTTTTCTCCTCATGTTTATTGTAGAAAATTCATAATCCAATAATATGTATTATAAAAATCACTGATAATCTCCATTCAGGTGCTTCCCTTTTTCCTGTGTGTATGCACTATTGTCATCATACTATATAAATAAATGATAGCCTGAAATCTGTTTATAGTCTCTTTTGGACAACATATATTCCAGATATATTTTGACAATCATCTAACTTTAAGATTTTTTTAAAGGTAGGTAAGAGATATCGTTTTAAAATCTGTGCTTCCCTGCACCTTGGAGTCAGAAATGATGGGTTTTTTAAGTATTTGTATTTTGTGTGAATGAATATTTGCTTGTGTGCATGTATGTACACCAGGTACATAATGTCTGATGCTCTCCAAGGTCTGAAGATAGCATCATAGCCCCTCAAGCTGGAGTTACTTACATAAAATTGTGAGCTAGGCTGTGGGTTCAGAGAATTGCACTCAAGTCCTCTGCAAGAGCAGCAAGTGCTCTTAACCTCTGAGTCATCTCTACAGCCCAGAAAAAGGTGTTTTTTAATGTAATGTGTAAAACATTGTAAATGTATAGAGAAGATGCTTTTTATTAACCTCCCCCATAAGGCTGACTTTTTTTCCAGCACAAAGGATTGAAGCCAGTGTGTGATATCTTTATCCCGACACTGCCTTACATTTTATTGGAAAATTCATACATGAATAAAAGTTGTTTTGAACAAACCCCACCCTCATTCCCTATCTTTCAATTTCTCCCCTCTTCTCCCCTGACAACTTCAAGTGCTCTCTTTCTGTAACCCCAAGTCCACTTAGTGTTTCCTGTATGTAAATGGGTAAAGAACCTTCTACAAATACTGCCTTAAAGGCAAAGGAACAAGAAATAAAGGTTCCCCAGACCCAGAAAGATAGACATGGTATGTACTCACTCATGAGTGGAAATTAGCTGTAAAGTAAAGGATAAGCAGGCTACAATTCACAGCTCCAGAGAGGGTACGTAACAAGGAAGACCCTAAGAGGGTCAAGACACATGGATTTCCCTAGGAAGGAGAACTAGAAGAGATTTCTTGTGTGAACTGAGAAGGAGGTGGGGAATGGGAACATGAGGGATGGGTTGTGTGAGTTTTGGAGGGGGAGAGTAATGAAAGAGATGTCTTCATGGGGGGAAGCATTTTGTGGCTAGATGGTTTTCTCTTTTCACTATAGGTTCTGAGAATGAAATTCAGATAACCAGGCTCGCAAGGCAAGTGCTTTTCCCTGATGATCCATCTGTTGGCCCTTTTGAAGGGAGTGTGATCAGTTCATATATGATTAATTAATTAGCTAATTATTTCACTTGTGTGTTTAAGAATGGGTGTGTGTATGAAGGTCAGAGGATAACTTTTGGGAATAGGTTCTTTCCTTCTACCTTGTTGAGGCAGGATTTCTCTTGTTTCTGCCAGGATGCATACTCCAAGCTAGCTGACCCATGAAATTGTAGGCTATTATCGTATGTTTGCCACTCATCTTGTGATAGGAATAGTTGGATTACAAGTGTGTGCCATGGCATCCAGCTTCGTAGATGGTTCTGGGGCTTGAACTCAGGTAGTAAAATTTGGAAGGCTAGCTCTTTTACCTGTTGAGACATTTCCCTGGCTCCTTTATACATTTCTTGTATTTGTTATTTTCTGTATTTTAAACTAATGTGATCTTAGTAGATTTCTTTTTTAGTTAGGGTCTCTCTCTGTACAGTTCAGGCTGCCCTTAGATTCATGATCCTGTTGTGTTCACACCCAGGCCATGGGACACACACACATACACTAATAATAATAATAATAATAATAATAATAATAATAATAATAATAATAATAAATTACTTCTAAAATAACCCATTATCAATATTGTTTCTGCTGCTTATTTTATTTTTGCTAGCGCTCATGCTGGATTTAAATTTGTAGCAATCCTCCTGCCCATCTCTCAAGTGTTGTAATTATAGGTTTATACTGTTATATCAGATGCTATTTGGTTTTTTAATTTGGTTTATTATTATTATTATTATTATTATTATTATTATTATTATTATTACACGTGTAGAAATGTTTTGCCTGTGTGTATATCTAGCCACCACTTGAGTGTCTTATGCCTGCAGAGACCAAAAGACAATACTGTTTCCCCAGGAACTGGAAATGCAGAGAGTTATGAGCCACCACATAAGTACCAGGAAATGAAGCTCTGATGTGTTTTAAGAGCAGCCAATGCTTTTAGCCTCTATCACTCCAGCCCCTGGTTTGGTTTTATCTTATTTTTAAAAAATTATTTGACAATTTATCCTCTTCCTACCATTCATTCCTCATAGGGGGTATCAGTGGTTTGGGTTCTTTAATGTTTGGTTTGATACAGCAGGAGGGAGGTTTTACTGCAGTATATCCCCATCACTGCTAATGAGAATGTGAAATGCTACAGCTGCTATGCAAAGCAGCCTAGCCATTTCTCAAATAAACAGAATGATCAGAGAAGCCAGAACTTGTATATCATAGAAATCAATTGCAAGGAAGTATTCAAACAAAGCTTCTGCATAAATGTTTATTTAAATGCCATTTATAGTCACTGGCAGGTGAAAACAAATCAAATATCCTTCAATTAGTACATGGATAAGCAAAATGTAGCTCATCTGTATAATGGAATTTTATTCAGTCATGGAAAGGAAGGATTTACTAGAACATGAACACATGTTAAGTGAAAGATGCTGCTTAAAGAATCACACGCGTGGAGAATCACAAATTGCATGAGTACATTTACAGTTTGCTCCACCTTACCCTCAGGGAATATGACCTGAAACATCTCCTCTAAAACAGTGAATGCCTGAAACTTCATATACTACCAAACCATTTATATACACATATAATATAGTTTTCATAATACATATATAGTATTTTTCTAAATACACACATGAACCTATAATATATGCACGTACCCGAATAGGTTAATAACAGTAAATAATTATGGCAATATGTAAACAGAAGTTAGAGCTTATGGTTTCTCTTTTTCAAAATTTACTGATGTAGGTTCATGTTTATGATTTCATCACAATTGAAGTCTCACTTTGAATGGTATCTTTTCTCCTTAAACTCTTTTAATACTTATTTTATGTATTTATTTTTGTGTATGCGTGTATGATGCGCTTAAAGGGGCACCCACAGCCATAGCACGTGGTGTGGAGGTCAGAGAACCAATTTCTGGAGTCAGTTCCTTCCTTCTACCTAGGGACATGGGTCTAGAACTCAGGTCATCAGGCCTGAGCAGCATGTGCCTTTTACCAAGTAAGGTGCTGCCTTGCCCATCCTTCATCACATTCTTTAACTCTGAATATGAAGATGGGGTATTCCATTAATACTTTTCAGTGGAAATCTATGTCTAAATCTAGGTACCCATCCTTTTTCCTGTGCCGCGCACTTTTCACAAACAAACTTAATGCCAATTCACACACTTTGGCTGTAACATTTACAGTTGGGGTGGTGACGACAAAACTAGTGTGAATTACTGTTTTCTTCTCCACAAGTTCATATAAAGTGAATTCTTAGCCTCTGACTCAACAATGTCAGCACACAATCTTTTTCTTAGTTCAGGATTCTTCACCATGGGGTGAGAGAAATGGCCCAAAGGTTAAGAACAATAGTCAGAGTACTTCCAAGGTGCCTGGGTTGGATTCCCAGCATTCACATGCTGGCTCTGGTAGGAAGTGACTCCATCCTGGGGGATCTGAAGCCATTTTTTGTCTCTGTAGATACCAGGCATGTAAGTCATAGTCCTATATAAACATACATATGGACAAAGCACACATATGCATAAAATAAAATGAAGGTTAAAAATTTTCATCTTTTTGTATTTAAAAATAATGGGATATATTTATGTTCAGTGGACTTTTGAAAACTATTGCCTTGAGAGTCCACCCTCATTATTAAATATCTAAAACCTTGGCTAAGAATTGTCATGCAGCTAAAACTAGAAATAGGACCGTACGAAGAAAAAATCAGAGATCTTAAAAGACAGGGAGAGGATGATGAAATGCATCTGACATGAACATAGAGTTGGTAATTGGAGGAAAGAAGGGGTCTTTCTGAAAGACCCCAGAAGAGGACTTCCCTCCAGGAAGAGACCCCTGGACCCAAAGACCAAGCCAAGACCACAGATGCGGATGCAAACTGCAAGAGGTTTATTTTAGATACACAGGTACCTGTGGGCGACAAAGTCTCTTGGAGGACTTGCGCGCCCACAGGCTGGGGAGAGGGACTTTTAGGGTAGCAAAAGCATGGGTACAGAAGCAAGATGCATAGTTACAGGGGTCCCATTGGTCAGCTCAAATAAGGCGTTGAGTCATCCGAGGATAAGCCTCTTACGTGTTTGGGGATCTGATAATAGCTGACTTAACTCATGTTTGGGTTTTTCTCTGAACTCTCTGCTCCCCTCCCAAGGCCAGATGTGGCAGCCTGTGAGTACTGACCTTGTCCTGTACTTTTACTTGTTTATGTGGAAGCCTTGCAAAATGGCGTTACCATTGCTAAGCCAGGCCTTAAGCTATTAGCCTTGAGTGGGGGGTCTTTCACTTTCCTTCCACCTTGGGATCAGCAGATCAAAGTTAAGGGTTTGGGGCAGGGATGTAAAGAAGGGAATGGGAGGCAACAAAAAAGCACATACGAGAATTCTAAAATGAAAACCAGTATCCTGTATGTTAATTAAAATAATAATTTTTAAAGTGGAAGAAGTCGATGGTGGCTCCAACCTTTAATTTCTCTGACTTCGAGGCCAGCCTGGTGAACAGAGAAAGTTCCAGGACAGCCAGGCCTACACAGAGAATCCTGTGGCAGCAGCGGCGGCGGCTGGGGATGGGGGTGGGGAATGGGAGTGTTGGGGGGGTCAGGATTGTGTGGACAGCCTGCATGACAGAGTGAGATCCTTTCTTCAGAACAAGAACAAAAATATTCGGGGACAATCTGTAACTCCAGCACTCAGAGGGCTGAGATATGAAGATCGACAGAAGCGGGGGCCTGGCTGTACACAGTGACTTCTGGCTAGAGTGGGCCAGAGAGTGAGATCCTAGCTCCAACTAAGGTGTTCCTTGTTGTTGTTGTTGTTGTTGTTGTTTTGTTTCGAAGGACCTAACATTAGTAAAGCCAGAAGGGAGCCACTGAAATGTAAAGGAGAACAGCAAAGCGGTTTCAATTTCCATAATAAAGCTGGGTGTTAATCACTCGGAGTCCGCCATAAAGAAAATGGGCGGAGGAGGGCTTCAGCAGCCTAGCCAAGCGAAGGTGCTAATATTTCTCCCTCCAGACTAACTGACTTACAAGGGAGGTTGCACTGTTTTAAAGCATCTACATCACCCTTCGAAACAGAGGTAGCAGCAGTTTTGTTTTTGTTTTAGTTTTAAATCTAGGTTTAGAGAGTTTTCTCTGAGTTGAGCTCAAGTTCTTGCACACAAAAATAAAACAAACAAGCAAACAAAAAGCGATCCTCTTTTATTCTTCCTTTTTTTTCTTTAATAAACCCAGGCGCAGAGTGTGTAAAGAAATACTTAACCCCCCCCAAGAATGCTTCTATTACACAGACCCTCCCATTGGCTTCTAGCACTTGGCACAGTTGGGAGCAAGGTTACTGAGCACAGAGGGTCCAACAAATAATTTCTGGGTCTTAGCTCCAAATGCCAGGAGAGTTGCCTGCCTTTCTCACAGCCACTTCATTTTCCTCTGTCACCCCTTTTCTGGCCCATTTCCTCCATCCACAGGTCTCCTAAGGGAAAATCTCCAAGGATTTTCTCTGGGAAAGCATCTTGGCATTTTTTTTTAACTGAATGGCTGCATATGCTACAGTCTTAAATATAATTTAAGTAATGTGAAGTTAGGGAATTAGAAGAGCCTTCCTTCCTTTCTTTCTTTTTGAGAGGATGGCAGGAATCACAGGCCTTGAACCCACTATATAGCAGAGGCTGGCCTTAAGCTCAGGAATCTCCTGCCTCTCTCTCTCCAATATTAGAATTACAGACATTCACTACACCACACTAACTGATAAGACTTGTGAATTGGCATCTTCAGATCCAATTATCTACATGACTGGGGAATTTTATAGCTAAATTTCATTTGTATATCTAATCAATCTATAAAGTTTATTGAATACATTTGTCATTTAAAGAGGAATTTTTTGAGCTAAAAGTTGTACTTTAGGGTTCCTTTTTAGCATATGAGAACTGAGAACATCACTCCCTTTGTTGGCTGGGACCATTATTTAGTATAGTAAGGGTTACTTCAACATAAGCACTGAGTTATTAAAAAAAAAACATTCTAATAAAACAATTTCTATGCTTGCAGTAGGCAGGTAGCTTACAGGGACCTGTTCCACAAGAGGATAATTTACACCCAAGGATGGGTGGCCAGCAACGGTGCAAATTGTCCTCACAATACTCTGAGTAGCACAAAAAAATTCAGTTCATGAATTGTTTTAAGAATTTCAACAGAATGTGTCCATGCTGGAGATGACCAAAGCCAACTAACCCAGTGAAATAGATACAGGGTCGGGGACAGACACGATGCATTCTGGGCCCACGCTATTAATTTCTCCCCTCGTTCCTGTGCACACTGCAGTTATAGAAAAGCCAATAAAACAGACACGGGGAAGGAGAGATACAGACACGATGCCTTCAGGGCCCACGCTGTTAAGGATCTCCCCTCGTTCCTGTGCATAACTGAAGCCTTGGGAGGGGGAAAAAAAGCTAGTGACACAGCCGCGAGGGGTGGGGGAGAGGGTGGTACGATGCTTTCCCAGCCCATGCTATTAATTTCTCTCCACGTGCCTAAGTTCATCCCTCCTTCCTGTGTAAACTGAAGTGGTAGAAAAGCCAGAGAAACACTTGTGGGGCGGGGGCAGAAGGACGCGATGCATTCGCCGCACACCCTATTAATTTCTCCCCTCGTTCCTGTGCAAACTGGGGCCGTGGAAAAGCCAGTGAAACAGACACGGGGTGGGGGTACAGACACAATGCACTGGGGCCCACGCAATTAATTTCTCTCCTCGTACCGAATTTTTTCCCTCGTTCCTGTGCAAACTGGAGCGACAGAAAAGCAATGAAGTAAAAACTGGGACATGGCGGACAGACTCGATGCATCTGGGACTCCCACTATTAATTTCTCCCTTCATTTCTAATTTCTCCCCTCGTCCCTGTGCAAACTGGGGCCGTGGAAAAGCCAGTAAAAGAGACACGGGGGTGGAGGTACAGACACAATGCACTGGGGCCCACGCAATTAATTTCTCTCCTCGTGCTTAATTTCTTCCCTCGTTCCTGTGCAAACTGGAGTCATAGAAAAGTCAGAGAAACAGATATGGCGGCGTGGGGGAGGGGTGCTGACAGACACGATGCATTCCACGCCCACCCTCCACGCTATTAATTTCTCCCATCGTTCCTGTGCAAACTGGGGCCGTGGAAAAGCAATTGAAGTAGACACTGGGACATGGCGGACAGACTCGATGCATTTTGGACTCACGCTATTAATTTCTCCCCTGGTTCCTAAATTCTCCCATTGTTCCTGAGCAAACTATACTCATAGAAAAGCCAGTTAAAACAAGGGGAAGCTCACGGAAAGGAGCATAGAACAGACCCAGATCGCCATGAACATGGGTCTCAGTTAGAAGGCCTGGGCAGTCTAAGGGACCTCTGACAGAGAAACCAGGATATATCCCTGGTGCACAAAAGGACTTTGGGATCATGTTCCCCATGGAAGGATACTCCCTAGCCTAGAGACACAGGAGAGGGCCAAGGCCCTATCCCAAATGACTTGAGCGTATTTAATGATCCCTCATGGAAGGCCTCACTCTCCGTGGCGAGTGGAAGGGGGATGGGATGGGGGGTCGGTGGGGACAGGTGATGGAACTGTAATCATTACGTAAACTAAGAAAAAATATAAAAAAGTTGTGATAGCATAATCTACTGCTGGAAGTTCTTAACAAGAAATTAAATACGATAAAGGAAAACAAACAAACATTTTTTAAAAAGAAAAGACAGGGGGTAGGCAGATGTACACGATGCTTTGGACGCCCATGCTCCACGCTATTAATTTCTCCCATTGTGCCTGTGCAAACTGGAGCGATAGAGGAGCCAGTGAAGTAGAAATAGGAACATGGTTGACAGACGCGATGCATTCAGGACTCACGCTATTTCTCCCCTCGTTCCTAATTTCTCC
Source organism: Cricetiscus sungorus (assembly GCA_030556225.1). Lineage (NCBI taxonomy): Eukaryota > Metazoa > Chordata > Mammalia > Rodentia > Cricetidae > Cricetiscus > Cricetiscus sungorus. The sequence goes on from JANBXA010000726.1 coordinate 39,733,278, forward strand.
CCCTTGTTCCTGTGCAGGAAAAGCCAGTAAAGCCTGGCACTGGTGGTGCACGCCTTGCATTCCAGCCCTCTGGAGGCAAAGGCAGGCGGATCTCTGCGAGTTGGAGGCCAGCCTGATCTACAGGATCTACAGATCGAGTTCCAGGACAGCTTCCAAAACGACACAGAGAAACTCTGTCTCGGGGGTCGAGGGGGGGGACAAAAACAAAACAAACAAACAGATGAAACAGATGTGAGGTGGAGGGGTGGGTGGGATTTAGGATACATTTGGGTTTGAGTCCTATGCTATTAATTTCTCCCCTCGCTCCTGTGCTAACTGAAACCATAGAACAGCCAGTGAAACAGACTCGGGGAGGGGGAGGAAAAGTGGACATGATTCATTGGGGCATGCTATTAATTTCTCCCATTGTGTCTGATTTCTACCCTAGTCTCCCTTCATTCCTGTGCATACTGAATCCTTAAGTGGGGGGGGGGAGAAGGTGAAACAGACATCAGGAGTGTTATGATGCTTTCCAGGCCCATGCCATTAATTTCTCCCCTGGTTCCTGTGCAAACTGAAGCCATAGAATTTAAAAAGCCACTGAAACAAATACAGGGATGGGAGTGGAAGGGACACGATGCATTCAGGGCCCAAGCTATTAATTTCTCCCCTCATTGCTATGCAAACTGGGGCCCTGGAAAAACCAGTGAAATAGACACAGGGGTGGGGGTACAGACACGATACATTGGGGCCCATGCTATTAATTTCTCTCCTAGTGCCTAAATTCTTCCCTCGTTCCTGTGCAAACTGGAGTCATAGAAAAGCCAGTAAATCCCAGCCTTGGTGTTGCATGGCTTCAATCAAGTCCTCAGGAGGCAAAAGGAGGCAGATCTCTGTGGTTTCGAGGCCAGCCTGATCTACAGAGCTAGTTCCAGGATTCTAGGATAGTTTCCAAAACAGCACAGAGAAATCCTGACTCCAAAAAAAAAAGAAAGAAAGAAAAAAAAAGAAAGAAAGAAAGAAGAAAAAAGAAAAAGAAAAAAAGCCAGTGAAACAGACTGGGATTGGAGGGATAGACACAACACATTGGTGGCACACTATTAATTTCTCTGGTTGTGCCTAATTTCTCCCCTGGTCTCCCGTCATTCCTATGCAAACTGGAGTTATGGAAAAGCCAGTGAAAACAAAGAAAAGCTCATGGAACCCAGACTGATAGCTGGGGAACCAGCACAGGACTGACCCAAATTCTCTGAACGTGGGTCTCAGTTAGGAGAACTGGGCAGTCTATGGGGCCTCTGTCAGTGGGACCAGGATGTATCCCTGCTGCAGCAATAAAATTCAGGATCCCATTCCCCTTGGAGGAATACTCCCTTAACCTAGCACACAGAGGTGGGGAAGGACCTAGGCCCTACTGCAAATGACTGGACAGACTTTAATGATCCCTCATGGAAGGCCTCATCCTCCTTGGAGAGTGGATGGGGGATGGGATGGGGGGTCTTGGGGGACATGGGAGGATGGGAGGGTGAGGGAACTGTGATCGATATGTAAAATAAGAAAAAATATTATTAAAAAATTAAGATAACACAATAGACTGCTGGAAGTTCTCAAGAAGGAATTAAACAAGCCAAAGGAAACAACAACAACAACAAAAACAGAAAAGAAAAGCCAGAGAAACAGATGGAGGGAGCAGAAGAATATGATGCTTTGGACACCCATGCTCCATGCTACTAATTTCTCCACTTGTTCCTGTGCAAACTGGGGCTTTGGAAAAGACACTGAAACAGACACTGAGGCGCTGGTATGAATATGATGCATTGGGGCCCACACTACTAATTTTTCCCCTTGTTCCTGTGCAAACTATAGTCATAGAAACACCAATGAAAACAAGGCAGAGATCATGAACCCCAGTCTAATAGCTGGGAAACCAGCATATGATGGACCCAGACCCCCTGAGCATGAGTGTCAGTTAGGAGGACTGAGCAGTCTAAGGGACCTCTGACAGTGGAACCAGGATGTGTCCCTGGTGCACAAAAGAACTTTGGGAGCATGTTCCCCATGGAGAGATACTCCCTTAACCTAGGCAGGAGAGAAGGCCTAGTCCCTACTCCAAATAACTTGACAGCCTTTAATGATCCATCATGGAAGGGACACCGCCCTTGGAGAGTGGATTGGGAGATGGGATGGGGGGGTCTGTGAGGGACATGGGAGGCTTCAAGGGTGATGGAACTGTAATCAATGTGTAAACTAAGAATAATAGTATAAAAAAAGTTGTGATAGCACAATAGACTGCTGGAAGTTCTCAAGAAGAAATCCAATATGCTAAAACACAAACAAACAAACACATATAAAAAAAGAAAGAAAGAACTGAGAGAGAGAGATACAGGAAGGGGGAGGAAGACTGACACGATGGTGTGGACACCCACCCTCCACGCTATTAATTTCTCCCATCGTTCCTGTGCAAACTGGAGCCATAGAAAAGCAATTGAAGTAGACACTGGGACATGGTGGACAGACTCGAGCATTAGGGACTTACGCTATTAATTTCTCCCCTTGTTCCTAATTTCTCCCCTTGTTCCTGTGCAAACTGGAGTCATAGAAAAGCCAGTAAAGTCTGTCATTGGTATTGCATGCTTTCAGTCCAGCCCTTGGGAGCACTCTGTGAGTTTGAGGACAGCCTGATCTACAGAGCTAGTTCCGTGACAGTTTCAAAATCAATACAGAAAAACCCTGTCTCAAAAAAAAAAAAAAAAAAAAAAAATTTAAGAAGCCAGTGAAACAGATTCAGGGATATGGGGGAGGGGGGCTGCATGATGCATTGGGAACACGCTATTAATTTCTCCTGTTGTGCCTAAATTCTCCCCTCGTTCCTGTACAAACTGGTGCTGTGAAAAAAATACCCGGGCAGGGAGTGGGAGAGAACTGCAATGACGCATTGGGGGGGGGCGCTAAGCTATTAATTTCTCCCCTCGTTCCTAATGTCTCCCCTTGTTCCTGTGCACAGTGGAGTCATGGAAAAGCCAGTAAAGCCTGACATTGGTGGTGCACGCCTTGCATCCCAGCCCTCCAGAGACAGAGGCGGGCATATCTATCTCTGTGAGGTGGACGCAAACTCTGTCTCGAAAATCTAAAAAAGAAAGAAAAAAAAAGAAGAAGAAGAAAAGAAAGAAAGAAAGAAAGAAAGAAAGAAAGAAAGAAAGAAAGAAAGAAAGAAAGAAAAGAGAAAAGCCAGTCAAACATACGGTGCATTTGATGCATTGGGACACTACTAATTTACCCTGTTCTGCCTAATTTTCCCCCTCGCCTAAGCCTCATTCCCGTGCATATTGATTGAAGCCTTAGGGGGAAAATGGTGAAACAGACACGAGGAGGGTGATGATGCTCTCTGGGCTCAGACCATTAATTTCTCCCCTCGTTCTTGTGCAAGCTGGAGCCATAGAACTTTAGAAAAGCCGGTGAAACTACTACGGGGATGTGGGTAGGAAGAACACGATGCATTCGCCGCACACCCTATTAATTTCTCAGCTCGTCCTTGTGCAAACTGGGGCCGTGGAAAAGCCAGTAAAAGAGACACGGGGTGGGGGTACAGACACAATGCACTGGGGCCCATGCAATTGATTTCTCTCCTCGTGCCTAATTTCTCCCCTCGTTCCTGTGCAAACTGGAGTCATAGAAAAGTCAGAGAAACAAATATGGCGGCGTGGGGGTTTGGGACTGACAGACACCATGCATCCCACGCCCACCCTCCTCATTATTAATTTCTCCCATCGTTCCTAATTTCTTCCCTTGTTCCTGTGCAAAATGGAGCCATAAAACTTAGAAAAGCCGGTGAAACTATTATGGGGATGTGGGTAGGACGGACACGATGCATTCGCCGCACACCCTATTAATTTCTCCCCTCGGCCCTGTGCAAACTGGGGCCGTGGAAAAGCCAGTAAAAGAGACACGGGGTGGGGGTACAGACACAATGCACTGGGGCCCACGCAATTAATTTCTCTCCTCGTGCTTAATTTCTCCCCTTGTTCCTGTTCAAACTGGAGTCAGAAAATTCAGAGAAACAGATATGGTGGCGCGTGTGTGTGGGGGGGGTGCTGACAGACACGATGCATTCCACGCCCACCCTCCACGCTAATAATTTCTCCCCTCGTTCCTGTGCAAACTGGAGTCATAGAAAAGTCAGAGAAACAAATATGGCGGCGTGGGGGTTTGGGACTGACAGACACGATGCATCCCACGCCCACCCTCCACGCTAATAATTTCTCCCATCGTTCCTGTGTAAACTGGAGCCATAGAAAAGCAATTTAAGTAGACACTGGGACATGGCGGGCAGACTCGATGCATCTGAGACTCACTCTATTAATTTCTCCCCTCATTCCTAATTTCTCCCCTTGTTCCTGTGCAAACTGGAGTCATAGAAAAGACAGTAAAGCCTGGCATTAGTGGTGCACTCCTTCAATCCAGCCCTTGGGAGGCAGATGGAAGCGAATCTCTTTGAGTTCGAGGCCAGCCTGATCTACAGAGTGAGTTCCAGGACAGTCTCCAAAACAATACAGAGAAACCCTGTCTCAAAAAATCAAGAAGAAGAAAAAAGCCAGTGAAACAGATTCCGGGGTTGTTGGGGGTGGAAACGATGCACTGGGGACATGCTATTAATTTCTCCTGTTGTGCCTTATTTCTCCCCAGTACCTGTGCAGACTAGGGCCATGAAAAAAAATTAAAAAAAAAAAAATAGGGAAACAGACACCCAGGGATGGCGGGGAAACTGACATGAAGCATTAGGAGCCAGGCCTTAAGATATTAATTTCTCCCCTCCTTCCTGTTCAAACTGGAGCGATAGCACTTAGAAAAGCTGGTGAAACAAATACTGGGGTGGTGGTGGGACGAACACTATGCATTTGGGGCCCAAACTATTAATTTCTCCCCTCGGTCCTGTGCAAACTGTAGTCATAGAAAAGCCAGTGAAAACAACCAGGTGGTGGTGAGGGCCTCACGCAACCCAAACTGATAGCTGGGAAACCAGCATAGATAGGACAACCCCAGAACCCCTGGCTGTGGGTGTTAGGAGGGCTGGAAGGCCTGTGGGGCCTCTGACTATGGAACCAGGATGTATCCCTCATGCAGGAACACATTTCTGGAGCCCATGCCCCATGGAGGGATACTACCTTAGCCTAGAGAGTGCCTAGGCCCTAACAATTGACTTGACAGACTTTTCACCATGGAAATCCTCACCCACCGTCCTTGGGGAGTAGATGAGGGATGGTCTTTGGGGGGCATGGGAAGAGGCAAGGGTGAGAGAACTGTGATCAATACGTAAAATAAGAAAAAAATGTTATTAAAAATGTTGAGATAGTACAATCTGCTGCTGAAAGTTCTCAAGAAGAAATTAAATATGCCAAAGGAAACAAACAAACAAACAAAAAATTTTAAAAAGACAGAGAAACAGATACTGGGATGGGGAAGGAAGACAGACACAATGCTTTGGACGCCCATGCTCCACGCTATTAATTTCTCCCCTCCTTCCTATTTTCTCCCCTTGTTTCTGTGCACAGTGGAGTCATAGAAAAGCCAGTAAAGTCTGGCATTGGTGGTGCACGCCTTGCATCCCATCCCTCCAGAGACAGAGGCGGGCATATCTATCTCTGTGAGTTGGACGCAAGCCTGGCCTACAGAGCTAGTTCCATGACAGTTTATAAAACAATACAGAGAAACACTGTCTCGAAAATCAAAAAAAGGAAAAAAAAAAGCCAGTCAAACATACGAAGCATTTGATGCATTGGGACACTATTAATTTATCCTGTTCTGCCTAATTTTTCCCCTCGTCTAAACCTCATTCCCGTGCATATTGATTGAAGCCTTAGGGGGAAAATGGTGAAACAGACAAGAGGAGGGTTATGATGCTCTCTGGGCCCAGACCATTAGTTTCTCCCCTTGTTCCTGTGCAAAATGGAGCCATAGAACTTAGAAAAGCCAGTGAAACTACTACAGGGATGTGGGTAGGACCGACACGATGCATTCGCCGCACACCCTATTATTTTCTCCCCTCGTCCCTGTGCAAACTGGGGCCGTGGAAAAGCCAGTAAAAGAGACACGGGGTGGGGGTACAGACACAATGCACTGGGGCCCACGCAATTAATTTCTCTCCTCGTGCTTAATTTCTTCCCTCGTTCCTGTGCAAACTGGAGTCATAGAAAATTCAGGGAAACAGATATGGCAGCGCGTGTGTGTGTGTGTGGGGGGGTGCTGACAGACACGATGCATTCCACGCCCATCCTCCACGCTATTAATTTCTCCTCTCGTCCCTGTGCAAACCGGGGCCGTGGAAAAGCCAGTAAAAGAGACACGGGGTGGGGGTACAGACACAATGCACTGGGGCCCACGCAATTAATTTCTCTCCTTGTGCCTAATTTCTTCCCTCGTTCCTGTGCAAACTGGAGTCAGAGAAACAAATATGGCGGCGTGACAGACACGATGCATCCCACGCCCACCCTCCTCATTATTAATTTCTCCCATCGTTCCTAATTTCTTCCCTTGTTCCTGTGCAAAATGGAGCCATAAAACTTAGAAAAGCCGGTGAAACTATTATGGGGATGTGAGTAGGACAGACACGATGCATTCGCCGCACACCCTATTAATTTCTCCCCTCGTCTCTGTGCAAACTGGGGCCGTGGAAAAGCCAATAAAAGAGACACGGGGTGGGGGTACAGACACAATGCACTGGGGCCCACGCAATTAATTTCTCTCCTCGTGCTTAATTTCTCCCCTCGTTCCTGTGCAAACTGGAGTCATAGAAAAGTCAGAGAAACAGATACGGTGGCCCGTGGGGGGAGGAATGTGTGCTGACAGACACGATGCATCCCACGCCCACCCTCCACGCTATTAATTTCTCCCATCGTTCCTGTGCAAACTGGAGCCATAGAAAAGCAATTGAAGTAGACACTGGGACATGGCGGACAGACTCGATGCATTTGGGACTCACGCTATTAATTTCTCCCCTCATTCCTAATTTCTCCCCTCGTTCCTAATTTCTCCCCTTGTTCTTGTGCAAACTGGAGTCATAAAAAAGCCAGTAAAGCCTGGCATTAGTGGTGCACGCCTTCAGCCCAACCCTCGGGAGGCAGAAGTAAGCGGATCTCTGAGTTCCAGGCCAGCCTGATCTACAGAGCGAGTTCCAGGACAGTTTCCAAAACAATACAGAGAAACCCTGTCTCAAAAAAAAAAAAAAAAAAAAAAAAAAAAACAAAACTGGATGGGGGCTGGGTCTGGGGGGATAGACAATACGCAGTGAGGCATGCTATTAATTTCTCCTGTTGTGCCTAATTTCTGCCCTCGTTTCTGTTCAAACTGGGACCACGGGAACAAAGCTAGTGAAACAGGAGGGCACGAGGGCGGCGGGGAGGGGGGGCTAACAGGACGCATTCGGGGCCTAAGCTATTAATTTCTCCCTTCGTTCCTGTGCAAACTACAGTCATAAAAAAGCCCCCTCGTTCCTGTGCATACTATAGTCATGAAAAAGCCAGGGGAAACATGTGGGGGCTCCTGGACCCCAGTCTGATAGCTAGGAAACCAGCATATGGCGGACCCAGACTCCCTGAACGTGGGTGTCAGTTAGGAGGCCTGGGCAGTCTATGGGGCCTCTGACAGTGGAACCAGGATTTATTCCTCATGCAGGAACAGAATTCAAGAGTCCATTCCCAATGGAGGGATATCCCCTTAATCTAGAGACAAGGGAGAGGGCATAGGCCCTCAGTAAAAGACTTGACCGACTTAAATGATTCCTTATCCTCCTTGGGGAGACAATGGGGATGGGATGGGGTTGTCTGTGGGGGACATGGGAGGAAGAGGGAACTTAGATCGATATGTAAAATAAGAAAAAGGTATTATAAAAAAGTTGTGATAGCACAATCGACTGCTTTAAGTTCTCATGAAGAAATTAAACATGCCAAAGAGGGGGTGGAGAACAAAAAAAAAAAAAAAAAAAAAAAAGCCAGCGACGTTGCCGGGGGAGTGGACAGGATACTTTCAGGACCCCTGCTATTTATTAATTTCTCCCCTGGTTTCTGTAAAAACTGGCTTTATAGAAAAGCCCCCCCCAAAAAAAACAACCCAAAAAAAAAACAAAACAAAAAACCAAAAATACAGATTGGGGGCATGGGGGAAGCGGTCAGATGGGCAGGAAGCATTCCTGGCCCAGGCTGACAATTTGTCCCCATGTTCCTGTGCAAACTGGGGAGGTAGAAAAGCCAGTGAAACAGACATGGCAGGGGGTGGGGGTAACACGATTTATTTAGGGCCTGCCCTATTATTTTTTGCCTCATTTCTGTGCAAACTGGAACCATAGTTTAAAAAGCCAGCACCACTGGATCCCAAACCTCAGTTCGAAATGATTCAGATATAGCTCTGGTGCGAAGGGATTGGGCCTAGTCCAAAGTAGAGCCTCAGATCCAGGTTTGAAGCACCTACACACCACACACACACACACACACACACACACACACACACACACACACACACACACACACCACTCACACCACACACACACACACACACACACACACCACAATACAGACACACACACTCACCACACACACACACACACACACACACACACACCACTCACACCACACACACACACACACACACACACACACACACACCACAATACAGACACACACACTCACCACACACACACACACACACACACACTGCCTGGTACATACTGATTTAGACTTTTGAATCACCGTGTAAGTTATAAAGTGAAGATTTTGTAATAAAACTTCTGAAAAAGTGAGAATGGTAATAAAAGTGACTGTAAAGTATGATAAATCGTGTGGTGCCAAACACAGGGACCACACTTATAAAAACACTTTAATAATAATAAGAATATTAACGTACTGTGAAGCACTTGCGCACATCTTTTGCAAAATTACAAAGCCCTTTTAAATTTGACTCGCTATTTTGTAAGGGGAGAGGATACGTTAAAATAGTCCTAGAACAGGGGAGGGGGAGAGGCGTGAAGGACGACGCCTGGGGAGGCAGAGCCAGCTCCCGCCTTTGCCCGTTTAAACTAAAGTGCAAAGCAAGTTTCTGCAATGTGCCCTGCACTAAGAGCAACCTGGCGCAAAGGCGCCAAATGCCAGGGACCTAAGGAAGGGTCCCGCAAGTATTCGTGAGTGTGTTAGCAGTTGGCAGATTTCTTTATATACTCTGGCGCAGGTTAATTTCAAAAATACAAAACAAAACAAAACCCTAAAGTCTGGGAGCATTTGAAAAGGCGCAAGGTGTTTCTGAATGGCGTCACCCCGAATTCGCCGCAAGTTCGTCTACAGAACAAATTTGCCGTGCTCTGGGAAAGCTTCGTAAACTCTGATTTTAAATACACCTCAAACAACCTCCTACCTAAACATAAGTCCAGTTCACAGACTGTAATTGAGAGCAGTATGAAACCAAAAGTCCTAGTCGTTAGTCCCCGAGTCCTTGGAGAGAACGTTCCAGTGCCCCAAATAAAAGACGGACCCATTTTATTAGGATGCCTGTTCCCAATCCCTATGCCAATGTCTTTTCTTTGAGGGAAATTAACGACACCAATTAATTAACAATTAGTGCATGCTTCAGAACACTGAAAAAATAGATTTAGGATCATTTGGGTAAATACTTCGGGTTATACGAGCTCATGCGAGCTCGTAGCCGCTAAATTGGGATTCACAACGCTGCACAGCCTCTTCCTGAAACCTGGGCACCCCCACCGAGTTCAGACGTTAGTTGACTGCAATAGAAACCAGTCTCGGCGCGCGCAGTGAGTTCAAAGTACAACCGGCACTATAAAAAAAAAAAAAAATGCGCTCTCCCAGTGACCAGGGCACCCCCTACAGGTTCAACGCACTCTTTCCTAATCTACGTACTCCTATTTTTTACAAGGGGCGGCTAGCGGAAGCACACCACGTAAAATCTGATCCCTACGCGCCTGCGACACTATAAAAGGGGGCGTGACTCGTAGAGGAGCGCCAGTCTGGTCCGGGAAAGGCTGCAGGCACCACCTCCAGCGCAGCACTCCGAAGCGAAGCGGCAGCAGCCAGCAACTCAACGCACAGCAGTCCAGCCATGGACGCTCACTCCAATTGCAGCTGCTGCTATTGCACTGATTTCAACAACTTGGAAGGGCCAGTGAAGGAGGAGACACTTCGGGGTCAGTGCCTGGATAAGAACTTGGGAAAGAAACCCTTTTTGAGCGCCTACAAACTGACGAAGCTAGACGACAGCTGAGGTCGCCATGGCTCCTTTAGAGTGGTCCTCACTCTTCCTGTCCTAGCACCCTGGGCTCCAACGCCCTGATTTTTCTTTTTTGCTGTCTTCCTTCTCCAGATTCACCTAGCTTGAGCTCCACGATTTTGGCGGGAGCCGACTACGGGGAAAATACAGAATTAGACACAAGTGACTACGCCAACTTTGGAGCTGGTGAGAAGGAGCAAGATTTACAGATACCAAAACAGTGTCTGGATATGGGTAGATAGCATTGCGAACCTCTAGAGAGAACTTAATTCGGGCTCACCTCGATGCTGGGAGGTGCGCTCGGTGGGGGAGGGGGGAGGGGCGAGAGGCGCGCGACTGGTGCAGTCGCCCCCACCGCTCTAGAGGGAGCCCCTCACCTCCCCCTTCCCGCGCTCGCGGTTTGAGCGCCAATGCACTGGCATTTTGTACGGTTGTGGGTTTCCCCTTCTCTAGATTCCCAGATCACCTTAGCTTCGACGTTTCTCGAAGAATCAAACGACCAGGAAAATGGGGGATTCGAACCCTCAAATGAAGAAGCCGAGGTCCCTGCTGAAGAAGCAACGCGAGCCTGGGATGAGATCGAAAACGCTGGGGTTGGAGGCAGCTTTCCGGAGCCCAACATTCCAGTGGAGAAGGAGGCTGTTGCCCCCAGGCCGCAGTCCCCTCTGCCACCTCTGCCGCCGATTCCTCCGCAGCCCCCGCTGCAGCCCGCGCCGCAGCCCCTGCCGCAGCCGCCGCCGCAGCCGCCGCCGCAGCCGCCGCCGCAGCCCCCGCCGCCGCCGCCGCCGCCGCAGCCCCTGCTGCTGCCCCCGATGCAGCCCCTGCCTCAACCGAAGCGCCGCCGCTACCGCATCTCCTTCACGCCGCTTCAACTGCAGGAGCTGGAGGCCTGTTTCCAGCGCATCCAGTACCCCGATGTGTACGCTCGGTGAGAGGCTTTTCCTTTTTTTCTTGCCCTGGCGCCTATTTCGCTGGCGAGCTCGGGGCTTTGCTGGCTCGTAGTTCTCCAGAGGCGGGAACCAGCTAGGGGGCGCCAAGAGCCTGGGGTCCATCTTAGAACATTCGGCTGGAGTACCGCAAGTGTGTACCCGCCAGGATTGGGCGAGCGAGCGAGCCGGCCGGCGGGAAGGGGTGGGGGAGGGGCCGGGAGGGCCCGGAGTGGGGGACGGGCGGGCGGGCGGGAGGGGGCGGGGGGAGACCGGCGGGCTAGAGGGGGCGGGGCAGGGTCGAGCGGGAGAGGGGTGGCGAGGGTGGCGGTTCGCCGGCAGTGGCGGGACAAGGGACAGCTGGGGGAGGGGGCAGGGACAGGTGGGATGGTGGAGACGGAGCAGGGGTGGCGGCGAGCCTGCGGGGGCGTGGGTGGCTGCGGAGGCGGCGGGCCAGAGTGGGCGGGAGGGGAGCGATGAGCAAGCTGCTCGCAGCAGAACTGCAACATGCTTTACTTAAAATCTTGGTAGTGTGCTCAACATAAATTGGGGTGTTCTTTTTTGGTGTGTGCGTGTGTGTGGTTTTTTTTTTCTTTGTTTTTTTTTTTGTTTTGTTTTTTGTTTTGCAGTTTGGCATTTTAAAAATATAGTAAAAAGCGACTTTCCTCATTTAGTGACCTTTAAAACCCTTTGAATTTTGCACGTGAGTTCAGCGCAGCGCTGGGTACAAGTAGGATGCCACTACACTTAGTGCTCTTTTCCCATCTTGCCCTTGCAAAGTGCTGAAATTTCCTAAATCTGCGATGTTCTGTAGTCCTGACGCTGTGAAGGAAGGACCTACTCATTCTACCTGGGTGAAATGAACCCCCTCCCCCCCTCCCCCCCCGCTCTGACTTCGTGGCACTCAAGCCTTCAGATTAGGAACAGAAAAGAATAATTTACATTGGGCACAATTGGGCCTGCACTTTCTTCTTTGAGAGTTTACCTCGCCCTCTTAGAATAAACAGATATTCAGGTCCAAAGCACCACTTTGGGGTTGGGGATTTAGCTCAGGGTTAGAGTTCTTGCCTAGCAAGCCCAAAGTCCAGCAAGGCTGCAGCCCAGCCGCGGTAGCGCCTTATAGGCAACTTGGCATTTGGTGTTTTGCACATAACAACCTCTCAAGCAAAATATTTCGAGGGTTATTTTTTACTGGTTCACAAACAGAAAACGTCATGTTTAGTTAACTAACAGACATTTTCACATTTATTCTCCCTTTTAAAAAGTTTTCAATTGAAGAGTTTATTTGTGAATAGGAATCCATTCCCTAAATCAAGTCGTTCTGTTTATTATAGAAAACTTAACTTCGAGGTGGGACTAGATTTAATGTAATCCATAGCATTTTAGCCACAACTCGAATACTAACCATTACTCTTTTTTAATCTCATCAGAATGAATCTTGCCCGACGCCTGGGTTTGCCTGAATCCAGAGTGCAGGTTAGTAAATTTTTGAAAAACAGGCAAGAATACTCTAAGGTTATGTTTTGTCCTGGGCATTCTCAAGTTGGTGTGGTGTTTCTGTTGTCTTTTCTGTTTTGTGGGAAAGAAATTACTTTTGTGTGTGTGTGTGTGTGTGTGTGTGTGTGTGTGTGTGTGTGTGTGTGTGTGTTACACACAAGGCTGGATGGGTGCATGCTGGGGATTGAATGCTGGGACTCCCAAATGCTGCTTAGCTAGCTACATCCATGGCATTTTCCTAGCATATGTAAAGTTCAGGCTCACCCCCAGCACTGCAAACAAAAACAGAATCGACACTTGTATATTGTTTCCTTGACCTTTGAAGGATAGAAAAGTTATAAATATGTGGTCTAAGATAGGTATCTTTACAGATTCCATTCAACTTTATGAAACTACAAAGTTTAAGTAAATTTTCTATTCAGAAATTTCTCTTTTCCAATTTTAAAGAGCAAATTTGAGTTTTTAAGTTTCCAGAAAAGCTATTAAATGTCCAAATTATGTGCCTGTTTTATTATACTGTGCTGTTCATTCTATGTAATGGTGACCTAATTTATCACATGATCAAGAGTTGCAGAAATATGGTTATTTGGATTTCCAAAGAGCAAAGACAATTTCTTACATATAAGATTTTGGGTTTTTTTTTTTTTTTTTTGGTGGTATGTTTTTGTTTTTTTTTGTTTTTTTAACGTAACTTTTCTGAAATCTGACTGGAAAATGCTCTTTACCTCCCTTCTTATCTGTGTTAATGTAAAATACCTTTTCTATTTATTCAGGTGTTGATTTCTATTTCATGAAACAAAAAAGGTGATTAATTATGTAGGGTTATGGTGAAAATGTTTAAAGCACAATTGCATCAAATACGTAGTAGAAAATTAGGAGAGACTTATTTTGTCATATAGTGGGTGTGTGGAGGAAATAGTTGCATATATGTTTGGGGGGAAATACAGAACAAGTGCCACCAACAGGCCACTGAATCAGGGCATCTTGATGACACAGGCTGCTCCCAGAGGCAGACCTAGCACAGGGTGAGAGGCCAACAAAGCATATTCCAGGGAAAACAAGTTTTTCTGAGTGACACTTTATAGACACACACACACACACACACACACACACACACACACACACACAAGCAAACACACTAGCTTCCACATCTTAAGTTTTCCCAGTCTCTCAGATTTCTGAAGAATTGCCAGAAAACTGAAAATAAGGAAAGAACCTGTTCTGAACTCTTTGGAAACTCCACAGCTTAAATTCTCTTTCCCCAAGAAACATAAAATCTTCTTCCTCCTCTTCCTTTTTTTTTTTTTTTTTTTTTTTAGTAAAGTAGACTTTCTTTAGGAAATCAGAATTTGGAATATTGGCTTAAATATGTCCTCACAACAAATTTAAGACTGAGAAAATAGTTAAACATTATTAACAGGGGAGATGAGAAATAAAGCAATATTTCAAACTACACCAAGCTTAGTTCACTAGTTTTAATTTCAGCGGCATGTATGTTTTTATTTTTTTCCTATTATGACATTAGTTGTCTAATATCCTAACTAAAACTTTTTCTCTCTAATTGAAGATTTGGTTCCAGAATAGAAGGGCCAAGTGGAGACAACTTCATCGGGCACATATATACAGAAACATGATTCCAGTGGCCATGAGTCCCCCTGTGGGCATATACATGGATGACCATTATGGTCCCATCCCTATTGTAGAGGTTATTTGGAAATATCACCCTGTGCTGCCACAGCCACTGGATCCTCAAATTCTGCCTCTTCCACCCCAGCCCCCTCCACTATTCAGAATGCCTGTACCACCTAGGCCACCCCCTCCACCTCCATTTCCCTGGCCACCTATGCCACCTGATGTTCAAATGCCAAATGCAGCTATGGGATATGACCCCGCCCGAAACGGCCGATTTGCAGGTCCTTCACACTGAAGTGTACATCAGCTTTTCCAAAGTGTTTTTCAATAAGATTTGTACTGTTCATAGACATTGTTAAGAGTTACATATGAAATACCTGTTAAATGAAATTGTGTGCAAAGTTGGTGCCTTATCCTCTGTATAAAGTCATGATTTTATGTTCAATAAAGTTTGGTTTAGCAGCATACTGGCTTTGAGAGTTATACTGGGTTAAGGGTATGAGTGGAAATTGCAAAGGGGATGAAATTTAAACAGAATATTGAAGAGGCCTCCATTTATAAAATAGTATTCCTGGGTTAATTTTTTTGTTGTTTGTTTTTTATTGATTTTTATTTAAATTAAAAACAATGCTATTTCACATACCAATCCCTGTTCCCTCTCCTTCCCATCCCTCCCACCAACCTTATCCCACCTCCTATCCACTCCCCAGGGAGGGTGAGGCCTCCTATGTGGGATCATCAAAGTCTGTCACATCATTTGGGATAGGACCTAGAGCCTCCCTCATGTATCTAGGCTAAGAGAGTATCCCTCTATGGGGAATGGGCTTCCAATGTCCATTTGTACACTAGGAATAAATACTGGTTACAGTTCCAGAGGCCCCATAGACTGCCCAGGCCTCCTAACTGACACCCACATTCAGCAGGCCTGGTTCAGTACTATGCTAGTTCACCAGATGTCAGACTGGGATCAATGAGCTCCCACTTGCTCAGGTCAGCTGTTTCTGTGGGTTTCCCCAGCATGGTCTGAACTCCTTCCTCTCTACAACTGGATTCCGTGAGTTCAGCTCAGTGCTTAGCTGTGGATCTCTGCTTCTGCTTCCATCAGCTACTGGGCGAAGGCTCTAGGATGGCATATAAGGTAATTAGTCATCAGTCTCATTATAGGGAAAAGACATTTAAGGTAGCCTCTCCACTATAGCTTAGATTCTTAGTTGGAGTCACCCTTATGGATCCCCAATAGGATATATTCATCATGAAATTTTCCAAGTTCCAGAAGCAAGTATGCGTGGAATAACACACTTTCTCTCTACACATCTCATCGTCTCCGTTTACATTATTATTTTGCCCAGGTGAGAGCATATGCATGTGCCAGGTGGTTAGGGAGTGTTTCTGGAAAGGGCAAAGTCATTTCCAAGCAGAGTGGTATTGCACTGGATCAGAGGAACTCACGACAATTCGTGAACTTGGGAAACACTCTAGAAGGTTACTCACCACTCTTTAAGAGGGGATAGTAGCCAATCACCTGACCAACCCCTTAATTCCATAAATTAGTGTTTTGTAATTTGTGGAGAAGGCCAAGATTGGAGTCATTCTGGCCCCATCGTTCTGCCATTTGAGAGTAATGAGAGCTAGCTCATCAAGACTGGAAAAGGAGACCCGAGAGATAGCTCACAAGGTAAAAGCATTTGAGATGCAAGCCTGACTACCTGAATTTGATCCCTGGAGCTCACTGTAGAGGGAAGGAACCAACTCACCAGGTTTGTCCTCTGATCTCCACACAAGCACTGTGACACATGCACAGCAGCACTCAACACACATCACACATACAGATACATACATAAACATTTAAAACATAATGGAAAGACCATAGGCTGGGAGTGGTGGCTCATGCCTTCAATTCCAGGCACCTGGAAAGCAAAAGCAGGCTGCTCTTTGATTTCAAGGCCAGTGTACTCTATACACTGAGTTCCAGGACAGCCAGTGATACATAAATAGGTCCTGAACTTTAAAAAAAAAAGTAAAAAAAACCCAAACAAACAAAAGTAAAACAAATTTAAAGAATCATAAAATGATATTGTTCCCTTTCCTTACTCGCATGCAGGAAAGTCGGTTGCTATAGATTTCCCAGCTAAAAAGCAGAAATTTTAACCGTGATTTTTTTCTATGTACTTTTTATTATTTTTTTAAATGCATTTTACATTCTAACCAAAGTTCTCCCTCCAACCCCTCCTCCTGTCCCCCTCAAATTCCCCCAGCCCATCTCTTGTATATATTTTTTACATTAACCTAGACAGAATCCAAGTTCCTACAGTTGAAACACTGAAAGGAAATCTGTTGGTTTAGTGCTGCTCCAAGCAAAGGATGGTATCCTGGGTGATGTTTTAGAATAATTCTTGCAATGCAGCAGTCATGTATAGAATAATAAACAGAAAGTGGTAGAGCATGCATGATGTCATAGGTTCTCTTCTCAGCACTGAAATTCAAAAATGATCAGAATGCTAATTTTTCTGTGTTGTCTTTATGCCAATCTACCTAGGAAGGAAACAGCCAGCAGAAACCATGATAACAAAATGCAACATGGAGAACAGGGAACAGAGTCACGATATTTTTGTTTGTTTTGGTTTTTCAATACAGGGATTCTCTGTAGTTTTGGAGCCTGTCCTGGAACTCACTCTGTATACCATGCTGGCCTCGAACTCACAGATCTGCCTGCCTCTGCTTCTGCTTCCTGAGTGCTGGGATTAAAGTGTGTTCCTACACTGCCTGGCTCACAGTTTTAATTTAAAACATTTAACTTTGCAAAGAGGTTTATATTTGATTGCTTGCCAGTTAATTTATAAAAAGGATTGTACTATGAAGTTTTTGTAGGTCCTTCAGATAAAATATCATATCTTTACCAGAATTTGTAGTATGAAATTATCGCAGGTCCTTCAGATAAAAGTGTTGTATCAATACCAGACTTCCACTCACAGAAAACTAGGACTTCTAAGGAATGTAGTGTTCAAAGATAATTTTCCATTTCAGGTCTAAGAATTGTGGATCTTGGTTTAGGGAGGAACAAAAGAATAGATATGGTAAAAAAAAAATTTTTAAGTCTATCCAGTTATGCTTGTACAAAAGATACAAATAAATAGAGCAGATGCTGTATTGATCCACCAGAGAACAGGATCCATGTTTGTGTCTGGGTTGAGGGAGCTCTGTGGTGAATGGGCATTGTCATGTGGTTGCTGTCTCTTAGAGTTAGTTGCTCAGGCCAGGGAGGTAGCTCTAGCCATCTGGGCTTAACAAAAGAAAAGAAAAATGACCCAAGTTCGTATAGATATGGGTCCTTGTTGCTGCATCCTCGAGATGATATCAGAAGGTGGTGGCTCTAGGGTGATATAAATGTGAGAAGTGCTAGGTTACACATAATCTACCACTGACCAAACTGTTATCATGTGCAGTGTGATGTAATCTCAGGTTTCAATATTTCAATTACCTAGAATCACACTTGTCAAGAACACAGGCTCATCTGGATTTACATGTATTTTAAAAATGCAAAACACCAAGAGATTCTGTTTTCTTTCCATTTGTGTCTTTTTACATTTCATTTTTCATTTATTTGCTTTTGCTGCTCTTTACACTGTGTTGAACTTTGTACCTCTATTTAAACAGAAGTTAGCTCACTTCATTCACAATGACTATATATTTTTCATCTATTATCCTAGCAAGGAATCTGTATCCAGCCTGACTCTGCAACACTACAGTGTCATCATAGATAGCCATGCCATGCTCATTTCTGACCCAGATATTTACTTTGTGATATTTTGTCCTTGTTCTTCCTCTAGCTAAATTATTCAGGTACTTCCTGTTTGTGCCTGCTTGGAGCCCTTTCTTTCACACTCTCCTCCTCTTTTTTTTTTTTAAATCAAGCTCACTTACCCCGGCATCATCTCCATCTCACAAACCTCATGAATACTTGAAATGTGCACCAATTATTTGATTAGAGACTTCACAACTTATAGCATCCCACTGGAACTTAACTCTTTAGTCAATGTATTGTTTTGTGCCCCTTTTTGTAGATTCCAATAGTCTTTGTTGGGTACCTTAGTTCTTTAGCCATGCTACCTAATTGAAGTTGTAAAAGTTGGATGAAGCTGGGCATTGTGTCACATGTCTTTAACACCAGAACTCAGGAGATAGGGACAGGTAGATCTCTTTAAGTTCTAGGATAGACACAGTGATGCTGTCTCAAAGACAAAAACAACAGAAAGCGGAATACAGAGGTATACTACACTCTTATTCTGTGATTCTGTGATTCTGTGATTCTGTGATAAACATTTGAAAAGTTCGTAGCAGATTGCAGTGTCCATGGGTGTGTGTGTGTGTGTGTGTGTGTGTGTGTGTGTGTGTGTGTGTGTGTGTATGTGTGTGTACATGTGCATGTGTGTTGGTGTATGTGTCAGTTTTTAGGAATAAGGCACGAGCTAGGACCAATATTGGGTCCTACGGCCGGTGGGGGACAAACAGCAGGTGGGAGACAGAGACCTAAATACAAAATTTCGTCAAAAGTTTATTAATGTAAGGCAAGGTAATAAGGAGAGAGAAGAAGGAGAAACAGAGGGAGACAAAGCTGCATTCTCAGAGAAAAAAAGGGGAAGAAGAGCAGAAATGGACAAAGCCTGCCTCTTAAAGGGCCAGAGTACCGCCTGCCAAACGCAAAGGGGTGGGTGACTCTCTGGGCCAGGTTTCCAAGGGACTAGGCCAGGTCTGCCTGGATTATTACTTTGTTTGTATGTGTAAATGCAGGTACAGATATTCCTCACTGTATTTATAGATATCAGAAAACGTTATATGCCGGCCCCTTGCTTTCATCTTGTTTGAGACAGGATTTCTTTGCAGTTAGCCACTGGATATACTAGGCTATCTGAAACACAAAGTGCCAGAAATTCTCCTTCCTCACGTCTTGCCAGAAAGACACTGAAATTACAGATGTAAGTGACTACAGTTGGCTTTCCGTGGTCTCTTGGGGGTTCAAACTCTGTCACACTTGCATGTCAAGCACACTACCCACTGAGTCATCTCCCCTACTCTAGTATCCTTGTTTTGACTGCTTATTTATCACCCAGTGTTTCCAGGCAAGTGTCTAATCTTTGCTGGTCCCCCCCATTGCACATATAATCAACAATGATAATGATACTGGTAACAATTTTTTTTTCTGAAAGTTGACAATATTCCAAATATTGTACTAACCATTTTTCATGAATTATGATTACCACTTCTTTATGACCAGTGACACTAAGATTCAAAGAGGTTAAATAGCTAGGCCAAAACCACAGCTGAGACAAATGACTCTGAAAAACCCCAAAGCAGACTTTGTCACCTTGATAATCTTTGAATCAAGTATTTCATCCAGTTTGTCAGACTTCTTAAATTTCATAGAAAATGGGCTAATAAATGTTCTCACATGTTTTAACCAAAAAGATGAAAATAAGCAAAACTGTACATTTATAGCTTTATGCTCTGTTGTTACTTGTTTCCCTTCGCTCTTCCCTTCCTTGCTTTACCTCTCCTTAGTCCCCTTCCTCCCACCAAGAAGTGTTTTATGTCCCATGCATTCCATCGCCCTCTTTTTTCTTTTCTCCTCTTCTTCCTCCCCTTATATCAAGAGCCCATTTATATTTTTGTATTCTACAAATACATATGTACATACAAACGTAAATTTGAATCTATAATCCATATATGAGAGATATAATTCATATTTATCTTTCTGAGTGTGGCTTATTTTGCTGAACATCCTGATTTCTAGTCACATCAACTATCCTGAAAATGTTGGGGTTACTCACTCAACTATACATCTAGGTCCTTTATCATGTGACTTTGTAGTCTGCCCTGTGTATTTCTCTCCCCACTCTTTGACTTTCAACTCAGCCATATGACATGTTTTACACTTAAATTACAAGCAAAAATGACAGCATGCCAATCTCAAAGCTAGACTTGAAGAGGCAATGCATTTTTCTGCATTTGAGATATAATTTGTATAAAATACAATTCACCAATGTACAAAATGCTTCTCTCTTTGCTCTCCTTTCACTTTGTCTCTGCCTCCTCTGCCCCACCCCAATCGTCTCCTGCTATATATTCCGGGCTATAATTCCAAGTGCTAGGATTACAGGTTTGTACAGCATGGTGACTAAACTATTTGACATTGCTACAGCAATTTATTTTTCCATGTCTTCATCAACACTCATTATTCTTTTTAAAACTATAGTAATGCTAGTTGTGTGCACAATGGTATTTCAATGCAGGTTTGAATTTTTCTCTGGTACCTAATTATATTAAGCTGTTTTTCTATTCTTATCGACCATATTATCTTTTGAGATCTATAGAGATCCAGTGTTCACTTACCTTGTGTGCCCCTGCTATGGTCATCAGAAGGACTGTCTCTGAATATGCAGTTCTTCATCACCCTGTGACCCAGAGTAAACATACCTAGAGAAAATTGGAACCAATCAGCAGCAGTAAAGGTACTCCATACATAGCTTAAAGCACAGTCTCCTAACCTAACTGCTTTGATCAAACAGCCATTAATTAACGTATAAAAAACAAAAGCTTATTGTTGTGTTCAGTTGAATTTTGAACTTGATTGTTATTCAGCATGAGCTGACTAATACTGGAAAGAAGGAAAGCAGGTGATATTACTTATTATAGATGGAATATCGTTATAGAAATTCTTTATCTCCTACTTCCCCTCCACCAACAGCTATACCATCTCTACAATTAGGGGCACATCTCATCATACCCTAGATACCTGTAGAATAATCTCATCACACAGTTGTTAGTGAATTACTATCATTTCTTTGCCTGACACCACAGAAATTAGTAGCAATGGGGGTGAGAAAGAGTAATGGAATACAAGTGACAAGAAAGCAGGAGATACTACCTGGGGAAGCAGTCTTTCTTGTGACTCGCTGTACCTGGTAATGTTCATTCGTTGAATTGACAGAAACTGGGACTGTATGAAGTTTGGGGGTAATTTAAAAGCATAAAGACTCTGCAGAACTGCTTAATATACCTCGTAATGAGTGTCGAGGAGCTAGAGGGTCAGTGGAGGGTTGAGAAGTATCAGCACAAAGTATATTATAGTAATATGAATACCATACCATAGCAATACCCACTACTTTATATGTTCATTTAAAACAAATTTTGTAAAAACCTAAACATGTTCAAAGGAAGAACTTCCTGAACAATTAATATGTAAAAATTCAGTAAAGGAGTTAAGGATAATTTCCTAAACTAAACATGTTGGCTCACACCTACAATCCAGCACTCAGGACACTGAGGCAAATGAGTTCAAAGTCACTGTGAGCTAGCTACATAGGAATTCCATGCCAGTCTGGACTTACAGTAAGACTTTGTCTTAAAGGACAAATAAACACACAAAACGAATAATTTATTGTGCACTCATTTATTTGCCCCCTAAGATCACCTGCTCCTTATCGCACAAGAAAATCTGACAGAAAATGGGGGATGACTAAAGCACTCTAGACGCAGTTGATAACATGGAAATACAATCTGCATGCATTACAAGGTATACGGTAAGCAGTCCCCCTAGAGCCTTTATGTTTTTAAATTACCCCAAGTCTTCACAGAGTCTCAGTTCTGTCAATATAAGGAATAGTGAGTCACCCCTGGAATCCCAGCATTTCGGAGACTGAGCTAAGAATGCCTAGCCCATGACCTCCACCGGAGCTACATAGTGAGTTCCAGAGCAGCCAGGCCTAGCGTGAAACTCTGTCTCAAAACAAAACGAAAAGATCAAGCATTACCTTAAGAGTCAACAAAACAAAACATGTCTTTAAGTTTTAAGTGCAAAATTCTGAAGCTTCTGCGGTACTGTCCAAGCATTCAAAACTCAGCAAAACTACCAAATTAACAGGCAAAAAAAAAAAAAAAAGTCCACAAAAAGACCATAGGTCATGGAAAGTAGATGATATACTTTATTAAATTCTAACCTCCAAGCCTCAGCTGCTCACCATGCCTTTTGGCTTGGGCGGGCAGAAATCATCCAGCAGCCTCCCAGCGAGCCTCTGGTCAAACACCATTACTGTGAGTACAGCATGGGGAATTGGGACAAAGAGGGAGAAAAAAGTTCGTGAGTTGGGGAGAGAGGCAGGTCTTTGGCCGTGGGGAATCTGTGTTGGTGTCTGTAGCGCTTGTTTTCTCCAAGGGCCCTGCAGATGCCTGGAGTCTGGACCACCACCTGCAACAATGTTGGTGTCTAAAGAATGTGACCCCACAGGGATCATACCCATGTGGGAGGACTGCACTGCCTCTGGGGACCAAAGTGACATCCAAGCCCGAAATGCTGCCAAGGACCATGTTTCACACGCGGTCCTCTCATGACTCTTTTTTCTTCAAAGATGGAGGCTTCCCAAAAAAAGTTCTCTCTCAAAAACTCTAAGATTTCTCTCTAAAAGCTTTCTCCTCAAAAGTCATTTCTTTAAAAGCTCTTTACGATTTCTCTCTAAAAGCTCTTAAAAATACTCTAAAGTTCTTTCTAAAAAGTCTACAAAATTCCTTGTTCTAAAAGTTCTCCTGAGGTCTCTTTTATCCCACAAGACTTCTATTTTCTTTAACCCACCCTCTACCCCCGGGCACATTTAACAACTCATCAAAGAGCGTGCACATCTCGCAGAGCCAGGAAGTAGGGGCCAGCAAAGCAGGTGCCTCATGTCCCTCCCCTGGCTGTGACTTGCAAAACTTCCTGACAAACTTAGGTCTCAGGGAGGGTTGTGACTTGTAACTCCTGCTGTTAACTGATTAAAGGGGGCTTCTCGGTGCTATCTCAAAGAGGA
Source organism: Cricetiscus sungorus (assembly GCA_030556225.1). Lineage (NCBI taxonomy): Eukaryota > Metazoa > Chordata > Mammalia > Rodentia > Cricetidae > Cricetiscus > Cricetiscus sungorus. The sequence goes on from JANBXA010000726.1 coordinate 39,756,412, forward strand.
AAACTAAGTTTATGTAGTAGGAGACTCAGAGAGGAGTTCCTTTCTCTGGGGCTTATGGAATAATACAAAGCTTCCAGTATATATTCTATATACAGACAAATTCATAGTAACAAATATTCTGGAGTTGATACCTAGAATATTAATTGCTACTTCTGTAATAAATGATAAAGGCTTCCAACGCATTTGGAAGTCAGGGGTCTGGGCTGCCACATAAAGCCATGATAATATCTAAGGGCCGTGCCCCTGCTTCAGCCATACACATCTGAGTGGCCTGCACTACCACCCACTGCCATGGTGTTGTCCCCACGTCTGGGTCCGTGGCCCTGCTGCAGCTGTGATCTGTGTTGAATTGAAGTTTGTGGCTCCCGATACCACCAAAGGCAGCGAGAGCAGGGCTGCACAGAGTTGGCTCCGCCCCTCTGTGGCTTCAACACTCCCAAGAACTGGTCCCGCGCGCCCCTCACCAACTGTGGCAGCTGTGGCAGGCAGAAAATGCTGGCTGTTGACTGGGGCAGGGGGGAGGGGCGGGTAGGTGATCCAGCCTCGAGAATGTGTGAGGGAGACCTAATCCTACCTCTCACCTGCCTTGTGGTGGATCCCCTCACCGCCTGGGGCAGTGGCAGAGCAGGCTCTGAGGTCCTAGGAATGGGAGAGCTGGCGCCATCCCTCCCTGGCTGCTGCACACAGGAGAGCTGGCCTGAGACCTCACCTGTGCAGTGCAATAGAGCTAATCCTTTTTCCTGGGATTCAGGTGAAAGGGCTCTGAGCGCAGAGAGCAGGAGAGCTGACCTGCACCCCCCCACACACACACACAGCAATCAGTCCGGAGGGCAGGCCCTGTACCTAGCCTGGGGAAACTGGTAGAGCTGGCTATACCAGCAGTTTGGGAGCAGGAGAACTGACCCTGCTCCTTGCTGCCTGAAATATTGAGTCAGCTACCTGGAGGTGATGATGAAGGAAAGCTGGGAGGCTGACCAATTCAGCTACCACTCAGGCCCTGAACCAGGGCTGCAAATTAGCTCACCCCAACATCCACCTCATCTATGAACTGTTGGGGCAGGTGAAGGGACAGGACCTGCAGATCCACGCTACAGGAGCTCCATGGCACAGGAGATGTAGTGAGGGTTCATTTTCGTTAACACAAGAGAATCAGAGGCCTCGAACCAGACTCATTGCAATGAACACTTACAAGTAAAGTAAAGATGTATGGGCAAAATGGTGTACTGTGTGACTTATTGGGCCAGTCTATAGTTTCTACACCAAGAAATGTGCGTGTGCGTGTGCGTGTGCGCGTGTGCGTGTGCGTGTGTGTGTGTGTGTGTGTGTGTGTGTGTGTGTGAGAGAGAGAGAGAGAGAGAGAGAGTCTGTGTGTGTGTGCGCGTGTATCTGTGTGAGTGTGTGTGTGTCTGTGTGAGACAGAGAGAGAGAGAGAGAGAGAGAGAGAGAGAGAGAGAGAGAGAGTTTGGATTTTGCTTGTTCTTTAAATTTTCTTTTGTTTTCGGGGGAGGTTGCAAGGGCAGAGAGCAGCAGAAGTAAGGAAGTGAGGGGACAGGAAGATGTGTGGGATATGGATGCATGATGTGAAATCCACAAAGAATCAATTAAAGACTTTTTAAAAATAATAATCTGGGGCTGAAGAGATGGCTCAAAGATTAAGGGTACTTACTGACTGCTCTTCCAGAGTCCTGATTTCAATTCTCAGCAACCACTTGGTGGCTCTCAACCATCCGTAATGAGATCTGATGCCCTCTTCTGGCCTTCAGGGACACATGCAGGCAGAACACTGACTACACAATAAACCTTAAAAAAAAAGTTTTGTTTTGTTTTTTTTTTTTTTTTTAAAAAAAAGAATAATCTGATGAAGAAGGAAAGAAAAACAGAAAGAGACTTAAAAGAATTCTGATTTTCCTATAAAAGAAAAATGTGTGAACAAAATTAGACAAATATAGACGAGGAATAAAAAAAATAAAAACATGAAACTTAAAAAAAATCTAACCTTTATTTTTTAAAAAAAAGACTTCTAGCTAGTTTTTTTTGCATTGTTTTAAGACAGGGTCCTCATTTTGTAGTCCAGGCTAACTGAGAATACAGGTTCCCCTCAAGTCAGTCTTGCAAGTGCTTCGATTGCAGGTGTGTGGCAACATTACCAACTTGTAATTCTGGACTTTTTCTGCTTTTTTTTGAGACAGAGCTTCTATATAGCTCAGGTTTACCTACAACTCGCTGTGTAGCCCTGGCTGGCTTTGAACTTGAGGTATTTTTCAGCCTCAGCTTTTCAAGTGCTGGGATTGCACCACCATCCCTGATTCAAAGTCCATCTTAGTATTATAGGAATAGATTATAAATTCTGTTCAGCTACTGAAGGACAACTCTGAAAAGCAGTTACTAACATATTAGCAATGTTGGAATGAATTAATGAGTTAACAAGGGAAGTACAAGGGGGCAGGGCTAGGCCCTGCCCCAAATGATGTGACAGACTTTGATGATCCCCCATGGGAGGCCTCACCCACCCTGAGTTGTGGATGAGGGGTGGGATGGAGAGCTGCTGGGGAGAATGGGAAGATGCAATAAGTCCTCAAATAACCTCAAATAAGCCCTGTGTGGAAACCATAACCTACTACAACAAACAGCCTTACCCTTTTGTATGCCTCTTTCCTCTTCTGCAATACAGGAAACTCAAGCCATGTCACCAACGATAATGACATGATTAGGATTTTATCACCAGGCAATGAGCCATACAAAAGCTGAATGAAAGAAAATGAAGAAGAGACCACAAATTTTAAAGAGACCAAGAAGGGTATTTGGAGGAAAGGGGTGAAGGATGTAATTATATTATAACCTCAAAATTAAAAAACAAATATAAAATGGCATGAGGTAAATATTATGATTGGAACTGTTTTAAAGAAGAAAAAAAAATGGTGTGTCAGGGAGGAAGTGACAGAATTGAATTCAAATCTGACATATAGTTCCATCAACCCTGTCTGTAACAGAAGTTTCCAAGATAGAATCCCATTTTATAAGGTTTCACCTTAAAAGAGGTAAAATCAGCACACATCACTCAGAAAAGTCTACCTAGGAAAAAGGAATTAAAAGCCTGCCTCAAGTACATAGTGAGTTTGAGGCCAGTTTGGGCTGCAAGAGACTGTCATTTAAAAGTGGGGGTGGAACATAAAAGCATGTTAGAATAGGAAATTTTTGGGCGTCAAGGCATCAAATGAAAATGCTGTTAATTGTACTCTGGACTGAGTGTAAGCAACCTAATTGTTTTGAGACACTGTGGTGAAGTATCAGGAGCAAAGGTTTGTTATTGCTGTTGCTTCTTCTTTCTTTCTTCCTTTCTTTCTTTCTTTCTTTCTTTCTTTCTTTCTTTCTTTCTTTCTTTCTTTCTTTCTCCTTCAGAGACTGGATTTCTCTGTATAATAGCCCTGGCTGTCCTGGAACCCAGCCTGGTCTCAAACTTACAAAGTTCTGCCTGCCTCTGCTTTCCGAGTGCTGGGATTTAAAGGCAGAATGTAATAAACTTGACTTCGAATCACGGAGCAACTAGTTTCAGGTAGTATGATGTGACCAGGTTACATAATCACTCGGAGCCCCCACTGCCACATCTACTGACTAGATATGACTGACTGGTCTCTCTCTCTCTCTTCTCTCTCCTCTCTCTCTCTCTCTCTCTCTCTCTCTCTCTCTCTCTCTCTCTCTCTCTCTCTCTCTCCTCTCTCTCTCTCTCTCTCTCTCTCTCTCTCTCTCTCTCTCTCTCTCTCTCTCTCTCTCTCTCTCTCTCTCTCTCTCTCTCTCTATCTCTATCTCTATCTATATCTCTCTCTCGTTGCTTTGCGGCCTGTCCTGGAACTCGCTCTATAGACCAGGCTGGTCTCACAGACATCCACTTGCCTCTGTAGGTGAGGGGGGGCATGTTAGCTTGCCTTTGCTGTGGACTCACAGTGGATGGCAGCTGGGGACTTGTTCCTCCCTCACTCCCTTCCTCCCACCACGCTGCTGCCACGAAGCAGCCTGCGGGTGTCTCTTTTCCGGTCTATCCCGCCTTGCCACTGTGTTTAGTATAGAGGTGGGGGAAGAGGAGAGCGCTGTGTCTGTCTCCCGCCGCCCCTCCCACCGTGGCTACAGAGGCATCTTGGTTTGCGGGAGCTCGTGTCCCTTGGGGGCGCACATGATGGGTGTGTCGCGGCAGGAACCTTCTTTCGCCTCCCAGCGTCCACTTTGCCCTTGTCCGAGTACCTAGCTATCGAATTCTGGCGCATAGATTTAAAGACTGAGGGGAAGGGCCGCCTTTCTGTCCCAGGGGTCATGGTGAGCGAACCGGCATACGGTTCCTGGGGAGTGCTTCAGTTCTTGTCTGCAGGCTCGCTGGGACTCGCATTCCCTCTGCGGACAGCTTTTACCTAGGCTTGCCACGAGATAGGGCCGGAGATTCCGCCCCAGGCGAAAAATGAATAAATAAAAATAATAGAAATTCGATATCATGAAGCTGTGCAGTTTAAATAAATTATCACGGGAAGCTGCCAATGTAGAAGACAAAGCACCAATTTTAGAGCCAGATGGATATAGCTTCAAATTTAGATGAGCAATTCAGTCGCTGTGTGACTGTTAATGGGACATTTTTCCTTTCTGAATACTGTTTATTTTTTTAGGCTTTATCTTAATCGTGTGTGTGTGTGTGTGTGTGTGTGTGTGTGTGTGTGTGTGTGTGTGTGTGTGTGAATGTCTGTGTGGGGGTATGTATATGTGAGTGCAGGCACCTTGAGGCTAGACATGTCAAATCTTCCTGGAGCCCGGAGTTACAGACTGTTGTGAGCCACTTGGCATAAGGGCAGGAAACTAAACTCAGGTCCTACACAAGAGCATTGTCTTTCTGAACTGCGGAGCCATCTCTCTAGCCCCCAATACTTCTTTCTTTATGATATGCAAAAACGTGACAAATAATGCACTTCATTCTCTTGATAAATACTTGTTAAATGCTAAGCACTGTACTCCATTTTCAGATGGAAAGCTAAATAACCATTGTTTGCAAGCATCTTACATCCAGCTGAACTGCGGATTAATTCCAGACCTTAATTCCAAGAACTGGGAAGCAAAGGCAGGTGGATCTTTGAGAGTTTGAGGCCACCCTGGTCGACAGAGTGAGTTCTAGGACAGCCAGAGCTGTTATACAGAAAAACTCTGTCTTGGAAAAAAAAATCTTACATCCAGTGTCAGTGACATGCCTGAAATCCCAGCACTTGATAGGCTGAGGCCAGAAGGTTGGTAAAAGTTTGAGTCTAACCTGGACTACTGAATAAGTTCTAGGCCCACCTTAGTTGCAGAATGACAGACTCTTTCTCAAAGAAGAGGAGGAGGAGGATAAAGGGAGGTAGAAAGAGAGACTTATATTTTTCTAGTATGTAATGACAAACATGGACATAATACATTAGTGCAAGTACTATGCTACAACAGGGGACCAAAGACAGAAGTTGATAATTTGATGTGAAGGCAAGGCTGAAAAGAGGAGGCAGGGAACCAGGAGACTCAAATTAGATATTTTAGGCATCATATGAAAAGTGGATTAAAACAGGTTAAAAATGCTAAATGATGTATAGATTGTTAGTATTCAGGCATCTGTACTGGCCTGCCCTTGGAGTTCTGATAGGATACACCATAAGAACACCTCCTGTGCAAGTTCACTGTGTTCCCTATTTCTCTTCTCTCTCCGTCTCTTCTTCTCTCCCTCCCTCCTCCCCTCTCTTCCTCTGTCTCTCTGTGTTCCTTTCTCCCTCTGCTTCTCTGCCCCAAATCTGTTGCTCCTGTCCCCAGAGGCCAATCTTCTCCCCCCTTTCATGCCCAGAGACCAATCTTCTCCCTCCCCTCCCCTCTTTCATGTTCCATTTCTATTAAAAAAAAAAAAAAAAGTTCTCCACACGAACTCTGGCATCTTTTTCCAACTTTTTCAATGACAACTGATTCCCTGACCAGGAAAGGCTCTCCTGGCGTTTGCTCCTGCCTGAAGGCATTGTGAGGCATGCTAGGACCCTGGAACCCAGTCCACATATGACAGCCTTGCTTCTCTGATCTCTGCATCCCTCCATCCAAAACCCACATGATTGGTGAGCCTATCTCTGGCTATTTCCCAAATGAGGTCTCTGGAGTGTGGCTTTGCATCCTTTGGCCTTGTTAAGCCCTGGAACCAGGCAACTATAGCTCTTTCAAGAGATCAGAGCTCTTGATCCCTGCCCTTTGTGTGAGGGTCTCTGGGCAGCCTGTGCCTTCTCCTTTCTCAGACTCTGGGTCCTTTGACTCCCACCCCTTGATTGAGTGAATCATCGGGTGACTTGTTTCTTTCTCTCCATACTTGCCACTGGATCTCATTCTTCCTCACTCATGGGGAATAAGCCTATCAAAAATCCACTTTCTGGCACTTTATATGTTGATTTTTTATGGGACCTTTGCAACATTCTGCCAGGGATCATGATAGATGGCAAGTGCTACTAGCCTTTCACCCTTTCACTCTTCCGCTCTCCCCACCCCAATAAACCTCTTACATTAATTCTGTTGCGTGCATGTTTGCTTAGTGGTAGAACCCACCAAAAGGTAATCACTTCACCCTGGGACCCTACCCACCTGCGCCACCCTCAACAGATCGCTCTCTTCCACCTACAACAAATCTGCTTTCTCTTTCGCTGGCAGCTTTGGCTTTCATTCAATATTGGCAATTGAGTCCTGGATGGGATGCTTCATTTCTTCAGTACAGTCTTCTGCTTGTCTCTGGCTTTTCTTGAAGTCCTTGAACCAGGCGACTGTGTGTCTCTCTCCAGCTCAGAGCCTTTTATCCTATCGTTTGCATGCTGACCCACTGGGCAGCCTGTGCCTGTTTCAAATTTCACCCTCTCTGAATTCCTTCAATGCTAAGAATTGCGAACTCTTGGGTCTTACTTCTCCACCTCACTCATGGGATCTGTGTCATCATCTATACCTACCTCCTTGCTCCCATTAGGATGATTTTTTTTTTGGAGACAGACTGATTAGCTATTATTGTTGCAGGACTACCAGCTATTGGCCACCAAGATGGAGGTGCAAGACTATCAAACATGTTTGGGAGTCGACTTGGATCCACCTCAAATAGCATTTTGCCAAGTCTAGGTGGCCCCTGATGGTTCCACAGAGCTTGGATGGAGAAGTGAAACTTCCATCTACTTGAGGATGTGGCCAGCACCCCAGCTTTCCCAGGTTCCCCAAAGATGAACGACCCCCCCAAAGTCAGCAGAACACAGTGTCCTCATCCCAGCCTCACCTACCTCTCCTTTTCTAACTCCCCACCTTATTATAATAAATAAAAAGGGAGGAATTATATAGTTGTACTTTAAACAGCAGCAGGAGAGAGAGACACGATGAGACAGGTTGTTGGAAGGGTTTTTTTTTTTTTTTATTCAGGGAAAGTGAATGGGAAAAAGAGGGAGGGGATGGGGAGACCAGCCTCTGAGGACAGGAGCAGCAGAAAAGAGAGGTGGGGGGGAGACAGATAGACAGGTAGAGAAGCAAAGAGAGAAATGAATAGACAGAGATGGGAGGTGAGCAGGGCCCTTTTAAAAGGGATTATAGTGAACGTGCACAGGTGGTGCTCTTAAGTGGCTGTAGCTGAGGGTGTATCCTGTCAGAACACCAAGGGCAGGCCAGTACAGATGTCAGAATACTAACAGACACTTAATTTTTGTTTGCTTTCTCTCCTGTAGTACTTGGAATTGAAACTAGGGCCTAGCACATACTAAGCAGCAGTCTACCTATATCCACAGCCCTCCTCTTACTTATTAAGGCAGGAGTTCACTGCTTTACCCAAACTAGACTTGAACTTATTTTGTAGCCTCCTCAGTCCTTGAACTTGAAATCCTCCTGCCTCATCTGGGATCACAGGTCTGGGACACCAAGTCCAACTGAGATTTAGGTTGTTTTTTAGACCATGTCACAAATTCTTGGGCTTTATCAAGCAATCCTCCAGCCTCAGCTTCTCAACTGCCTGGGAGTACTGCACAGGAGCATATACTATTTTATACAAGTATAACACATACAGAAAGGTACAGAGGAAATAAATATACATTTGAATGTATTGCCACAAGTTACAAATGTATAAAGCACCATAATAAAGTGCTCAACAGCAGCCAATGTGTTTCCCCAATACCCACCCTCATTATTCCTTTCTTCTCCAAAGGCTAGCACCATCTTCACCTTTCAAAAGAGTGGCCAGCAAGTCAGAGATAGCTCAATGGTTAAAAGCACTTGTTGCTCTTTCCGAGAACCTAGGTTCGAGTCCCAGCACTTATTGAGGGCTCATAACTGTCTGTAACTCCAGTTGCAGGGGACCTGGCAGGCCCACTTTTGTCCTTCATAGGCACTAGGCACAAACATGGTGCACAGACATATGTGCAGGCAAAACACCAATAGACACACACACAATGCTAAAATAAAAGTAAAAAAGATAATAATCGTAATAATAAGAAACCACAGAAAATAAATGCCATGGTTTTGCTCCTATGTGGCACCTCAATTTAAAACCATATATACACATAATTACTGTTATGTTAAAATGACATAATTTGAAATTTCGTTTCCGTGTGTGTTTGTGTCTTTAGGTAACAAAGGTAGAAAGTACACCAGGAGGGAAGGATTAGGTAGGGTGAAAACATAAGTTGCACTGACTAGGAGAGGAAGGAGACAGAGGAAGGAGCAGAGCAAAGAAGCAGGGAGTAAGGGGACAGTAGGATGGTGATGGCACTGCATATGCAGATTCATGATGAAACCTAGTCTGTTATATGCTAACTTAGAAAATTACTGTTTTAAAAAATGCAGAGACTAGTTGTGCCTATTCCTTAAACTCATATATTACAAAAGGAATTGTACACCACATGCTCTTCTAATTTAGAGTATTTTGTTCCCATTCTAATTATGAAATTACTCCATGTGGTCATTTGCATTCTCCGTGGTGTAATATGTGACTGTTACGAAGATGATTGTTTTGTAACTTTGCCTGGGTAGATGTGAACAAATGTCTGTTCAACCCAAATAGGGTGACAACAGACAATAAATATTCCAAGCCCAGATTGATAAACCAAGGAATTTATTGGGCTTACTTCTGAAACAACTGCATCGAAGAAAAGCCCCACTGTAGCACAGGTGACAATCTCCCCAAAGGCTAAGAAAGAAACATTAAAATATGCATATCAGTAGCAAGGGCCCCCACTCGGGAGCGGCGATAACCATGCGGAGCGATGGGTCGCGCTGGCCGCTGGAGCACATAAGACCCTGTCACCCGCGGATGTGGGCCAGAGGGAGAAGGTACCCTAGCGCCACAGGAGTGTAACTAAACTGTACAAGCTGGTGTGGCCAGTGCTGCACTCGCTACTCTGCCTGCACCTGCACCGCAAGCTCACCTGCTGGCTCCACGTGGCTTCTGGTCCCTGGAGCTGGATCTGGAGGCGCTGCTGTGGCTCCGCCTCCACCGCGGTCCTAGCGCCCCTCCGCTTCGCTTCATGCTTCGCAAGTCCCGGGCCTTCCTCAGGAACCAGAGTCTTAGCCAGCACCCTCGTGGGGGACCCAGGCTGACCGCCACCCAACCCTGGCTGCGCTGGCGTGCAGACAGCCAGTCCCTGAAAAATGGGCCTGGTGATCACCGAGGAGGAGCAGGAGCCCAGCTTCTCAGACACTGAGAGCCTCGTGGTGTGGTGTATATCTGTGGGAATCTCCTACATTAGCGTTCAGGACCACCAAAGTATTTTCAAGAGAAATAATTCCAGATTGATGGACGAAATTTTATAACAACAGCAGCAACTTTGGGGCCTAGGTTGTTCCAAATACTCACCAGAGTTTGCAGATAGTAACGACAAAGACGATCACGTTTAAAACTGCCGTTCAGCAGTAGAGATGGAAAAGCAGATATTGTGAGAGCTGCCCATGGCTTCTGCCATTCAGTAGCTCAGATTTGGATGGTTTACTTACTTCACATGGTTTCCCTGATCCTGCTTTAGTATTGAAGTCTGGTCCAGTGGTCAGCACATTAGGCTTTCTTCACTGGCATATCAGATTGACTGAGATCATCTCTTTGCCTTGTTACCTAAACATCAGTTATGAGGACTCCATTGGAGAATGGAGTACAGTTTTATTCACAGCACACAGAAGGTCCTCCTCCAACATAGACCTACAGATGAAGCAAGTAGCGGCCATGTCTTAGGAACTGAGACTTCAGATGGAAAGGTTTCAGCTCCTGCGATACTCTGTGTTTGTGGAGAGTGGAGGGGTGAGTAGAGAGATCTAGTGTAGATGTTTGTAGTGGGAGGGGATCATTTTCGCTCAGTCTTTCTTAGTGACCAAACTTTAATTTTTAAGAATAATATATTGACTTACTAGTGGAAGTATTCTCATTGTGAGGGACGTTCGGGGATTCTGGATTGTTCACATGTTGCAAGTTTGCTCACCTTCAGAGAGAGCGAAGACAGCCTCCTCAGTTTTCCATCTGTTCCATTTCTGCATTATAGTCAGCACTGGGACTTGAGAGTACTGCTCTTGTGCCTGGTCTGAGCTGTAAAGATCATTAGAAATTATCTTTGAATTAGTTGAAAACCAAAGAAGTGAATAAATGATCATTTTAAGATGAAAAATTTCCTAAGAGGACAGTTTTGATTTCCTTGTGTGATGGGTAGTATGCTCTATAGTACCCAAACCATTAAAAATGTTTTCATTAGCTTTTTATTTAAGATAAACATTTCAGGGAAGGTACCAAGGCAGCTTTTTCCTTCAAAAGTAACCGGCTCCTCTCTTCAGTGCTCTTGGGGTTTTCTTTGCTCAGGAAATCTCAGTGATGACTTTGCATAATGATTAGTGGGATGGAGGCCTGTATTACCCAAGCCTGTGAGCATAATTTAATTTGATCTTCTATGTTCTCTTGTGTTCTAGAAAACAGCACTGTTTCTGACAGAACTGAGTTCTTGATAGTGTCTAATATTTTTCCACTGATAATCTTGGGATGGAAACTATTCTTTATATTTCATGGACAGTTTTCTGAAAACTTTTATCAATGAGTGTACAAGAGTCATGTACATTTAAAATAGAGTAGTCTAAATACTAGGCCCCTGAAAAGTAGCAAAGAATCTGGGTTTGGAAAATATGTCTGGAATTATTTATCAGACTCTGAAGAATATGTGTTTCAGTTTTGGATTACAAACCCCATTTATGATTTTTAAAATATACTTGAAATAAAATGATTAAAATGAAAGAAAGAGATGCATGTCCTCGACAGTCAATATTGTTAAACACATTTTAACAATATTGCATATCATTCACTCCAATTAGATCTGTGCTATGTTTAAGCTATGTAAATTATTGTTTGCTTATTTTTTAAGACAGGGTCTCACTATGTGGCTCTGGTTGGCCTGCAACTAGCTATGTAAAAGAGGCAGATTTTATGTGGCTGCTGGCAGTGGAACCAGTATTTATCCCTAGTGCACAAATGGGCTTTGGGAGCCCATTCCCCACAGAGGGATATTCTCTCAGCCTAGACACACGGAGGAGGGCCTAGGTCTTGCTCCAAATGCTGTGACAGACTTTGATGATTCCCCATGGAAGGCCTCACCCTCTCTGAGGAGTGGATGGGGGTGGGATGGGGAGGTGGTGGTGGGGTATAGGAGGACAGTAGGGAGGGGGAAATCGGATTGGTATGTAAAATAAGATTGTTTGAAAGATAAAAAGATTTTAAAAGGTAGATTTTGAACACACGAAGTCTGTTTGCCTGTGTCTCCTGAGTGCTGGGATTGGAGGACTATACCATCCCACTAGGGCAGTTTTCTTCTTTTTCAATAACTCCACAAAGTAAATACCTTTAAATCTCTGTATGTTTTAGATTCCACCCATATTTTCCCTTTGGAACTTGTCACTATGCTTATTTTCTATTGTTTTTAGAATGTGCTTAACATACAATTAAATACACATATATGAACTGTAATTTTCTTCCTTTTTTGTAGTGCTAAGGTTGAATTCAGAACCTGGAATATGCTAAGCAAGCACCCCACAACTGACATGTTTCTCTAGCCCTATTCTTTCTGTTTCAGTGTCAGCTATCCTTCTGAAACTATATTTTTCTTCCTTAATTGTGTTATTTAGAAATTTATTTAGCAAGGTTTTCTTGTAGTAATCTTGATTTTTGATTGTGAAAATGCTTTTTTCCTCTCTCATCATTAAACTTTCAAACCTAATCACGAAAACATCAACTTTAACAATTTATTGACATGAATCTAATTTTTATTATATTTTAGTTAGTATATAAAACAATAGGCTTCATTTTGCCATTTCATTTTTAAAAATTATTAACATTTTATATTCATGGGTATTTTGACCCCTCAATATTTATGTTAGAAATACGAACTCTTGAGGCCGGAGAGATGGTTACCTAGGTGGTTAAGAGTGATGGCTGCTTTTCCAGAAGACCCAAGTTCAGTTCTGAGTACCGCACAGGGTAGCTTACAACCACTTGTAACTCTAGCACCAGGGGAATCCAACACCATTTTCTGACACCTTCGTATATGTGTTAAGCACTACATATACACATACGAATTTTTTAAATCCTTTAAAAAAATACTCGTAAAATTTTAATGATCATCACGATACTAATACTACACAAGAAAACACTAATTGTTCTTTAATAATTAAGATCGTTGAGTGTCTACTCAGTCATTGTATACAAATGCTGATTGCTTAAAACTCTCTCTCTCCTTGAATCAGGTCTCAAATGTGACACCCACAATGAAATCAATTAATTCAGTCCTGAAGTGTCTCTTTCTTTCCTTTTTTTGTTTTGATTTTTTGATATTTAATTTTTTTGAGATAGTCTCTCTATATACCCTGGCTGTCCTGGAACTCACTACATAGACCAGGCTGGCCTCGATCTTACAGAGGTCCACCTGGCTCTGACTCCCAAGTGCTGGGATAAATGGTGTGTGCCACCTCACCCAACTCTTCATGTATCTTTTTGCCTTCCTGTTTCCCTTTGAAATTTTTGTTGAAGAAACTGAGTCATTTATCCATTTGAAGTTCTGACTATGAATCTTACAATTTGTACCCTTTCCTTTCTTCTCAGTTTATTCAAACTTGAACCAAACACATAATAGTCCTTAACCAGAGAGCACACATATAAATTAGACCATCAAAACTTACACTTTACTGGGCAGGGAGATGGTTCAGTGGTTGAGAACATTTGCTGCTCTTCTAGGGAACCTGAATTTGGATCCCAGCACTGGTATCACTTCAATAGTGCCTGTAACTCCAGCTCCAGGGGATCTGACAACCTCCTGGGGCCAATGCAGGCATCCATACACATCACACACACACACACACACACACACACACACACACACACACCAAAAATATGAATCTTATAAAAAACTTATACTTCTTCCACAATTGGAAAAAGTAACCATTTTATATTAGTGCCAACATTGACAACTGATGGCTACTGGGGGAGGAAGAGTCAGTTTTCTTCAGGGATAAGGACTGAGAGGCTACTCAGGCTCCAAAAGATGGTCCTACAGGTATTCACAAACAGCATTAAGTAGATTCTGTTTTTTTTTTAATTTATTGTTTTTAGTTGCAGGATGAGTTGAAACAAAAAATTAAGGATTTTTCTTTTTTTCTTCTATGAGTTTAAAAAACAAACATGAAATTGAGAAGGAAAAGTGGTGAGGGAAGAATCAGAGGGAAAGGAATGGAGGAGTGGATTTTATCAGAGCACATTATATTCAAGTATGAAATTCTCAAACAAACATTAAAATGTGTATGTTAATGCATGCCTATAATACCAATCTATTGGAGGTGGAGAGAGGAAGAGCAGAATTTCAAGGTTACCTTCATATACATAGAGAATTTGAGGCAAGCCTGAGATATATGAGATGTGTCAAAGAGCAACAGAAACAAAAGAAAAAGACTCCCACAACATATAGAACGTAGAACAAGCAGAGAATTTAAAACTGTGGATAAGCTAGGTCTGACACAGGCTGGCAACACCAGACACTCAGGAAGCTAAAGGCAGAAGGATTGCAAGTCCAAGATATGACCGGATCACACACTGAGGATAATAGTAAATATTTTTAAGAACTATTATCTGGCTGGTGATGGCACATGCCTTTCATCCTACCACTCAGGAGGCACAGGCAGACGGATCTCTATGAGTTTGAGCTAGCCTAGACTATAAAGTGAGTTCCAGAGAAACCCTACCTTGAAAAACCAAAGAAAGAAATACATGTATTAACATACAGAAAATACATGATTTATTTGGAATTTTAGCTGAAAATATTTCTTTCAGAAATGAAGAAAATCAGTTTGTGTATGTCTGGTTACACCTTTTTTGTTAATAAGTATTATAGCAATAATCTTAATTTTCCTAGATTTCTAAATGACTGTATTTCCAGTGGGGGAGAAATATGTTGAGGCCTATCCCCTCTGGGTTATTCTCATAGTAACTGATGAAAAGGCAACTTTCTGAATGCACATGAAATAAACTGAATTAACATTGATGGACAAACTTTGTGAAGGATGAGTTACCAAGAAAACCGATATTCACAAATTAATGTCAACATTAAGAGACCATTCTGCCCTTGCCAGGCATATAGCCAGCTCTAAAATATAAACTAATAGTTCATTCTTGCCATAAGCAATCATTAATTGCATGGTATTTTAATGTTCTGTTTATAATGCCTTTCTATATGTTTTGGCATATTAATAAAATACAAACATAAAATAACAGGGTACTTTGCATAAATTTTGAAAAATGTTTTTACCAAGAAAACTAGTGGAGACTGTCAATGATATATTTATTGCTTTATCTTATGATGATTAGGACTTAGAATCTTATTAGGTAACATTATTATAATCTAAATACTTTAGAAAGAAACAGAGATCTAAAAAGTAAACTTGTCAATGGCTTTAAAAAATATTTCCCCATGCACATTCATAGTAGAAGGATATATGTTCAACTATGTTCATAGCAGTGTTGTTTGTAATAGCCAGAACCTGGAAACAACCTAGATGCCCCTCAACCAAAGGATGGATGGAGAAAATGTGGTACATGTACACAATGGAGTATTACTCAGCAGAAAAAAAACAAAAACAAAAACAAAAAACCAATGAAACCTTGACATTTGAAGGCAAATGGGTAGAACTGAAAGAAATCATCCTGAGTGAGGTAAGCCAGCAGCCACAGAAAGACAAGCATGGTATGTACTCACACATATATGGATGTGAGGCACAGAGCAAAGGATTACCAGCCTACAATCCACACCTCCAGAGAAACTAGGAGACAAAGAGGACCCTAAGAGAGACATACATGGTCCCCTGGAGAA
This sequence comes from Cricetiscus sungorus, assembly GCA_030556225.1. NCBI lineage: Eukaryota > Metazoa > Chordata > Mammalia > Rodentia > Cricetidae > Cricetiscus > Cricetiscus sungorus. The sequence continues at coordinate 39,771,777 of JANBXA010000726.1, forward strand.
GGGAAAAGGGACAAGAACTCCTGAGCAAATTGGGAGCATGGGGAGAGAGAGGAGGGAGCCCGAAGAAAGAGGAGAAGAGGAGGGGAGAGGAGTACATAAGGGAGCAGGAAGATTGAGTCAGGGAAAGAATAGAGGAGAGCAAGAAAAGAGATACCTTAATAGAGGGAGCCAGTATAGGTTTGAAGAGAAATCTGGCACTAGGGAAATATTCAGAGATCTACAAGGATGACCCAACTAACAATCTAAGCAATAGTGGAGAGGCTACCTTAAATGCCCTTCCCCGATAATGAGATTGATGACTACCTTATATGCCATCCTAGAGCTTTCCCCCAGGAGCTGATGGAAACAGAGGCAGACACCCACAGCTAAGCACTGAGCCATCCTCCTGGAATCCAGTTGTTGCAAGGGATGGGGGATAAGCAAAGCAGTCAAGACCCTGCTGGAGAAACCTACAGAAACAGCTGACCTGAGCAAGTTAGAGCACATGGACCCCAGTCAGAAAGCTGGGGAACCAGCACTGAACAGAGCCAAGCCCTCTGAATTTGGGTGCCAGTTAGGATGCCTGGGTAGTCTATAGAACCTCTAACTGGAACCAGCATTTATCCCTAGTGCATGAATGGATTTTGGGAGCCCATTCCCCATGGAGAGATACTCTCTCCACCCAGATACATGGAGGAGGCCTAGGCCCTCCCCCAAATGATGTGACAGACTTTGATGATCCCCATATAAGGTCTCACCCTCCTTGGGGATTGGATGGGGGTTGTAATGGGGGGTTGGTGAGGGGCATGGGAGGATGGGAAGAAGAGGGAACTGGGATTGATATGTAAAATATGACTGTTTCTAAACTAAATAAAAAAATACTTTCCCAAAACAAGATAAAATAGTGACAGCCCTCAGATTTACAAAGCCATAATTAATAGAAAACCACTATTGTGGTATAGAAAAAAATGAGGACTAGTGAGGAAGACATGGGAATAAGCCTGACTGTAAGGCAGAATGGCATATAAGGTAAATAAACAGAAAGTGGACTCTTTAGTAGAAGAAACGCATCCTAAGATAAGTTAGGGTTGCCTGAAAATGAGCTAGACAAGAACTTCTGAAGCCCCTGTATGTGAGCTATGGCCAGACCAGAATGAAGTCTGTGCTGACTTTTAACAAAATGACAGTGCGTAAAAGTTTTCCTGTTAATGAAATGTGTCTTTTGTGAGACTCTAAAACCCAGTGCAAAAGTCAGACTGTGTTTTTGTTTACCACTAGTCCACTGGAGCTTAACATGATGCCTAGTAATTAGTAGGCATTCCACAAGCATTGCTCATTAAATGAATGAGGAAGCAGCATCTGTTTGCTTTTAGAGAATGTGCAAGGTCTCACAGAAAGTTGTTTCAGTTCTGTTCTATAAATGATGTTTATCAGTTGCCTACTGTCAAATAACAAATTACCCCCCAATTCAGCACAACTTCCATACTACATTATAGTGGAGTCCCAGAGTCAAGATGCCATATATGCTGAGATGGGTACTCTGCCTCGGGTCTTTTCACAAGATTGCTATCTCAAGGCCTCACTGGCAAGAATCCATTTTGTAGCTTACTCACCTGACTGCTGTTCTCACATGGTTCTGTTCTCCACAATATATTGCCACATGCCTCCTTCAGCTCTCTGTCATATAGTCTTCTCCCTAGGGTATCACATAGCATAGGAGGTTGCTTTATCAATGAGCAATGGAGAGGACAGGCCAAAGTGCTAACCGTTACAGAACAGGGAATTCAACCATTACGGTTTTTCTCCCGTAATCTAATCACAGAACTCACAGCCAAAAAGGGATGTGTTTAGCTGTTTTGTTTGTTTAGGGAGATAGGGTCATAAGTTCTCTCCTATGCTTGTTATAGCAATATTTGCAAGGCCCAAAAAATGAAAATAGCTTAATTGTCTCTCGATGAATGAAGAAAATGTAGTGCACATACGCGATGGAGTACTATATAGCCATAAAAGAATGACATCCTGTCATTTGTCACAGCGTATACAGAGAACATAATGTCAAGAGAAATATATCAGGTACAGAAAAACAGGTACCACACAATGTGTCACTCAATATGGAACCTATTGTTTAGCAAGATGATTGCTACTAGAAGGGAGAGAGTTGGGGGCAGGGAATGCCAAAGGTCGATCAATGTACAACTTATAATTAGATGAGGATAAATTCTGGCTGTGCAGTAGTGGTGAATGCCTTTAATCCCAGCACTCAGGAAGCAAAGGAATGCGGATCTCTGAGTTGGAGGCCAGCTTGATGTAAAGACTGAGTTCCAGGACAGCCAGGGCTACAAAGAGAAAACTTGTCTCAAAAAAATAAAAAGACTTTAAATGTATTCACCATAAAGAAATAGTTAATTCATACATATTTACCCTAATTTAAATATTTAATAATACGTATAAGCATCAAACCATTACAATGTATTCCATGGATTATGTACTATTTTATTTGTTAGTTAAAAGTAAGTTTCAATTAAGGCTGGGGATGGGATGTAGCTCATTTAGCAAGAGAATTTGCATAACACGCATGAGGTCCTGAGATTAATAAGCCCAGCATTATCAGCAAAATAGCATTTAGGAGGTAGGAGCAGGAGATCAAGACCAGCTGCGACTACATGAGACCCTCTCTCAAAATAAAGCAAGGCAAAATATGGTGCCCAAAGCCAGAAAAGCTTGAATGGCAGAGTAAACAACATAGTACTAAAACACAACCCGAAGTATTAAAGGAACCAGAGGCAGGGGAGATGGCTCAGTGGGTAAAGTGTTTTCTGGGTGAGCATTAAGACTTGAGGCCAGATTCCCAGTGCTCACATAAAAGTTGGGTGTGGTGGCATATGCATTTAATCCTGTCACTGGGGAGGACAGAAGCAGGCAATTCCCTGGAGCTTGCTGGCCAGTTGGCCTAGATACAATACCAAGCTCAGGGTTCAGTGAAAGGCTCCACCTCTAAAAATAAGGTGCATCCCAGTACCGGGAAGGCAGAGACAAGGGCAAATTGAGAGTTTGAGGCCAGCGTGGTCTACATAGGATGTTCCAGGTCAACTAGGGCTATGAGGTGAGGCACTCAAATAAACAAAACAAGGTGGAACAACAGAGGAAGAAACCCAGCATCAACTGGCATCCACACGTGTATGTATTAACATGTGTACCTCACACATATGAACACACATGCATAACACACACACACACACACAGTGGGAAGGGGAGGAACCAGTATTTTCTAACAGATCTCTACATGATTCTGGTGTATTACCACACAGATCACTGGGCTGGGGATGTAGTTCAACTGGTACAACGTCACCCTACCATGTATCAGAACAAGGGTTTGATTCTCCACACCAGAGTAAAAGAGAACAGTTTGCTTAACCTCACTCCCAGAATTTATTACTCAGTAGGTTTGGGACAGAGCCTGAGATTTTGAACCTCTTATAAGATCTTAAATGATTCTGATTTTGCTAGTTCATTTACTTGTATTTTTTTTTTTTGTGTGTGTGTGTGTGTGTGTGTGTGTGTAGAGGCCAGAGTTGATCTTAAGCATCTTCCTCAATCATTCTCTACCTCATTGTCTGAAGACAGAATCTGAAATTCAGTGATTCAGTTAGACTGTCTGGCCAGCAATTGCCCATGATCCAGCTGTCTTTTTCCCTCCCAGTTCTGGGATTACAGTTCTGTACAGTTGAGCTGGCTTTTTAAAAACGTTATTTTAGGAGACTTAACTTAAATCCTCACAATTGCATGACAAGCACTTTGCTGTACTACCCTTTTAACCCCAACAATTGTAGAATCTTTTGTTCTAGGCGGACTGCCCACCATACAAAAACAAAACAAACACAAAAACCAAAAACAAAACCCTCAAACATGCAGAAGAGCCTGAGAATAAAGTTTGTGGGGCCAACCATTGAAAAGAATGTAAATTTGTAAGAAAAACAGGTTGATGGTGTAAAAAGGCACTTCAACTTTTGGCTCTACTTTTTACTGAGTCAGGCTTTCTTGCTGAACTCACTGGTTTCAGTTAGTCTAGTGAGCCTACTTGCTCCAAGGATTCCATCTAGGCTTCTTCCCTAGTGTTAGGATTACCGGCAGCTGCTATGCCCATAATCCAGCTTGTATGGCTTTCACCTGGGCTCTGGACATCTGCTATGGTATGTTTTCATGCCAAGCATTTTACCCACTGACCCATTTCCTCAGCCCATGAAAACTCTTGGATACAGAGGCACACTGAACAGCAAGTTACTGTGAATTATTATTCCCTTCCTCCTTCCTGGGAACTCAAATCATTCTAGGACTTTTAACCATGGAAAACCCGGAATTTGTTTCTATATAAAATCAATAGATATCCTACTTCAATACACACGGGGTGTCAAGGCCTGGGGGTGTAGCTCAGCTGCTAGAGTGCTTGCCTAACTTGCATGAAGTTCTGGGTTCCATTCTTATCACTGCATAAAACAGGTGTGTTGGAGCATGACTGTCATCTGAGTCCTCAGAAGGTGAGGCGGAGGCAGGGAATCAGAAGCTCAAGGGTAGCGTTCACTCCATCAAACCCTGTCTTGAAAGGTGAGAAATAAAGGTAAGAGGGGCCAGAGGCTGAGATACCACAACTCCTCAAGCAATAATGGAAAATGTAATCATTTTATATTAGTGTCAACAACATGCAAAATTATTTTTGAAATTGGTAACAATAATGGTTATGGTTTTTATTGCAAATAAATACAATGCTTGACATTAGTTAAGTACTTTTAAAGACATGATTATATACATGTGATTGTATATTTGTGTGTGAATAGACACACATGTAACAGGCATATATTTGCCTGTTAAAAATCACAGACCGAGATGAAACTGAGTCACACAGATTTAGCTTTTATAGCATTAGGAGCTGTCCTCAACCTGTGTGTCACCATCCCTTGAATGATGACCCTTTAACAGTGGTCACCTGAGACCATTGGAAAACAGTTATTTATATCACAGCTCATAACAGTAGCAAAATTACAGTTATGAAGTAGCAAAAAATAATTTTATGACTGGGGACTGTGGTTCCTCATGACCACAACATGAGGAACTATATATTAAAGGGTAGGAAGGTTGAGAACCACTGCTTTAGAGGGTACAATGACTGGATCAGTGGAGGATAGGTTAAAAAAGAATGGCTGGGATGGCATGGTTGAAGTAGGTGTGGGTATGTGGGGATTCATTGTTCTGATTTGTCTACTTGAAGTTTTTTTTAAAAAATTTTAAAAGACTTTATTTATTATATATAGAGTTCTGTCTGCATGTCTGCCTTCAGGCCAGAAGAGGGCTCCAGATCTCATTACAGATGATTGTGAGCCACGATGTGGTTGCTGGGAATTGAACTAAGGACATCTGGAAAAGCAGCCAGTCCTCTTAACCTCCGAGCTATTTCTCCACCCCTACTTGAAGATTTGTTTTACAGTAGAAAATTGAGATCACATAAACCCAGTCATCTGCTAGTTTTAAGATAACAGAATATAGTGATTATAGAATCCTAGTGAATTGTCATGCTAAAAAAAAAAAAAAAAATCACTACTCTTTATAAAGTGAGTGACACTGGACCTAAATCTAGAAACTGCTAGCCAGATAATACAACATTCCACTTACCATGAGATGCAAACTAATAGCAAGAGGGTAGGATACTGTCAGAAGCAAGAAGCAGCTACTCTATTAGAATCTCCTATCACAAGAATTAATAAAGAAACATTTATTCTGTAACTCATACTTATTTATATAAAAAGCTTTATTAAATTGAAATATAATTAGATAGATCATTTCTCCCTCTTCTCTGCCCCTCCCATGTTTGACCTGATTCATGGCTTCTTTTTAACTATTTACATATACTTATACACAAATCAACATATAATGCATCCTGCTGAGTCTGGTTAGTGTTGCTTCCATGTGTATGTATCCAGGGCTGAGCAGTCAGTATTAGATTGTCTATTAAATGTCTGTACTTGGTTCTGTGTTCTAATACTGTCATTCAGATTTATGTCCAAAGAAGAACTCACAGAGAAAACTCCATGACAGTCTCTTTGGAATAATAAAACTAAGAAATTGTGGGGTCAGGGGTACAGCTCGAGTAAGAGCATTGGTTTAACATGTTCTAGAGCTGAGGTTCAAACCTTACCACAAAAACCAATCAATCAGAGAACCCGTTTCAAACATTAACTCTTTCTCATAGTTAAATGAAATAGTATCAGAGGAATTCTTCACCAAATCACCAGCTTCCCAACTCTGGCAGTGGTTTTAATGAAACAGAAAACAAAATGCACTGTGAGTAGCAGTTCTTAGCCACTGATTATTAAGTGGCACATGAGAATGATAGCTAGAGAAACCATCAAATCTCTATAGTAGCATTCTCCATAAGAATTCTCGTTGGTGGCACACGCCTTTAATCCCAACACTTGGGAGGCAGAGGCAGTTGGATCTCCGTTAGTTCCAGGCCAGCCTGGTCTACCCAGCTAGTTCCAGGATTGGCTCCAAAGCAATACAGAGAAACCATGTCTCAAAAAACAAAAAAAAAATTCTCTGTGATTGTGGAACATTTAATTTTTGTTTTGTTTTTCAAGATAGAATCTCTATATATAGCCCTGGCTGTGCTGGAGCTCACTATGTAGACCAGGGTGTCCTCAAACTCAGAGATCTGGTTGCCTCTGCCACCCAAATGCTGGGATTATAGGCCTGCAGCACCATCAGCAACACTGTGGAACATTTTTTTAGTTTCTGTGTTTCCCCAAAACAACAATTAGCATAAAGCCATATGTGGCTACTGGAAATTGAAGAACTGCTGCATGACTAAGGGACAAATTTTGAACTTTAATTTCATTTATACAGTCGCACACGCCTAGTGACTACCATAAGGACTGTAAAGTTATGAAGTACCTTAAAAAAAGAAACACACACACATATACAGGGTTCACTTAATATCTAACATTTATTAAAAATGGAAGATTACAGACAGCATGAGTAAGACTGCCTTTTTCATCAAACAAGCTTAATTAATCTATCTTTGACTAATAAATGAATATAGTTACTAACACAAAACATTCTGAGAATAAGTCTATGCCAATATGTGAAACTTATAGTTACTAACACAAAACATTCTGAGAATAAGTCTATGCCAATATGTGAAACTTAAGAGAAAAAAAAAAAAGCTAAGATTTTTTCCAAGAGAAAAGAACCATAGAAGCCCCTCTAGTGGCAAGAAATAACATCGTTGATCAAAAAATAAAACAAACAAAACCAAAAAAAAAAAAAACCCACACATACAAAACAAAAACAAAATAATCATAATGGCACCTGAATCTACACACACAACTGATCATAGGCATTTCTTTTCTGGAAACTTAACTTTAAAAGATTCTACAGCAATATATAAAGAAAATAGATTGGTCAACAAAAAATCGACCTAATTTTTACTTAGTGTGTGAATGATACTCTCTCTAGAAATCTGATCTCTTCAGGGAAAAAATGTTTTGCCCCTGACTTTTGGGAGACTGACTGGGCTCACACAAAACAAGTTTATAGAATATAACTAACTGTGAATAATGGTAAGGACAATTCTCTGTTAGTGGTAAATGCTCAGAGATGGGACTTTGAGAGGAGCTGATTCAGAGTATAAAGTGGTAAGTAAGCAGCAGTGGGGTTTTTAAGAGATAATTAAGATAGAACGATTACCACAAGTTTTAATCAACAAAATGACTCCTTTTCTTCTGATATTGGGTTCAAAAGACAATTCTGCCACATGGCCAGCTTCAGTTACAATCATACTTGATTAGACATAATAGCTAAAATATTTTCATGTGCAAGAAGGAATTCAAAAGAGAAACCAAATGTGTTCTAACTATTGTTAGCCCCTCACATGGCTTCAAGAAAAGCAAACATGTTAAGTACAGAACGTACAGAAGACTGTTGTATATACAAAAGTGCATTAATATAGAATATATTTTGCAGGAATATAGGAAAAAGTCCTGGTTAACAATCTGATACTTTACAGTATTTAAGACTACTTGAAGATTCTCCAAACCAGTCAACTTCCTGCTTACTTTGGTTATGATACTGATGCTACACAACTAATTTTTGAAAAGTGTGTGTGTGGGGGGGTGTCCCATAATTTGCAACTCTTAATGATTTGTGAAATGTTTTAATGTACTTACATTTATTATTTTTTTTGGTAACTGTCCTACTAAAATGCCAGCACAAAGATTTATGGATAACACTTTTTATCTAAATTAGAGTACTCCAACAGGAAATTAAATTCACCCACTACAGAAAGAGACACTATCAGCTCCATTCTCTCAAAACCTAGAAATTGCAATGTAAACCCAAAGGTCAGCTTCAGTTTAAGAACAAGCAACTTCGAAGAAAAAGCCATGGTTGTTCTGAACAATTCAGCATCTTAAGTGTGTGCCTGTCATCTGTACACATTAATTCTACAATTACCTTGACATAGTCAAAACGGATATGCATTCATTAAGCAATTCTTCCCTTTTCCACCCCATCCATCACCACAAACAAAAGAACACAGATTTCCACAGGATCCATTCACCACAAAGATGTAACAGAAGAAACCTGACAATAAAAAACTACTACACACTGAAATCAGCAAAGACCACACTGGTTTTTCCAAGTTTGGCACAAATGTCAAATTAAAATGCAATTTGCCATTGTCTGATCTAAGTTAAAACACCAATAACCTCAATTCAAAAAATAATTGGGCAGGGAGATGCAAACAAATTTAGTACTTAAGAAATGGAAATTTAGTTGTAGTGAGCCAACTTGGATCTTAAATTATGCCATTCAAATGATTTACTCTTTACGTCCAGTTAGAGGAATTGTCAGAGTTTCTTAAAGGCCTCATAGAGAATGTAAATTACTTTTCAGAGACCAAATTTAAATATTCCAAGGACTGTGTTCCAAATACTATACTGAGAGAAATGCCTAACTCAAAGTACCTGAGAGGCTTCTTATACATTAAATAATGTTTAATTTTAAGATCAAATTTATCTCATTTCATCAAGTTTAAATCTACTGCAAAGTTACCATCCTAAGTTTTTTACTCAAAGATTTATTTCCTAATAGACCCTTTAAAGATGGAATTCATTTGTAACTTAAATATGTTGACTGTCAGTGCATTCAACACCCACATTACTATTGAACACAAAAGAACTACACTATCAGCTAAGCCAAACTGATTCTACCCTCCATCAATTCCAAAGAATTCTTGTGGATAGAGTGCTAAGAGGTAATTTGTTAAAGGAGAGAGGATAGGGTGCCCCGACAATTACACAAACGAATCCAAAGAATCCCTAAAACTAACACAAGAAACACCTAGCTATATGACCTTGGTTCTTAAAGTGTTTTTGTGTAGACTCTAAAAATTCTGTTTCATGATAAATGTGACTTAGTTTAAAAAGGTGTACTACCCAGACCTGTCTTAAAACACCAGGGAAGCTAAGGGGAAATGATCACATGTTCCAGACCAGCCCGAACAACATAGCAAGTTCAAGGCTAGCCTGAAGTATACAGGGAGACCCTGTCTCATAAAAAGGAAATAAAAAAGTATCCTGGCCTCAGACTTTTCCCAGGGGAAAAAATAATACATTAATCAAAACTTTACATGAATGCAAGGCTCTTCAATAATCTGGTGGATCAAAATTCATTTTAAGCAAATGAGTCTAAGATCTGGAGGTTTTTTTATTTCATTCTATTACAACTGATTGGTAAGTTTTGCTTACTAATATCCAAACACCATGAGCATTATATGAACCAAATTATAACATTCTGATTATTTGAGTTTGGAAAAGCCTGATATTAATGAAAATGACAAAGTTCACCACCTTTAAGGCACATGAGGCTACAGAGAAGCCATGAAAAAAAGTCTGCTAAGAAAACTAAAAACAAATAAGACTTCTATAGAGTTTATGTAATAACATTTTTTGGCTTAAATATGAAGATATACAATAAATTTTACATTTTTTAAAGCTCATCAGAATCTGGATACCTTTATACAATAATTTCTTATATTTTTTTCCTTTTAAGGGAATTTACCACTTTTAAAAGGTAAAAAAATGACATGTCTATGCACACTATAGGCCATTATCTTATAAGTTGGCTTCTAGAATTTAGTTCAGCTATATCTAACTTACCCAAAAACAGAGGAACTCAACAAAACTGCCACTATCTACCAAAGAATGAAGAAAAAAGTATCACTTTAAGTTCTTGGTAAGATAGAAATGAACTAGCCCTTTACAACCTACTACATTCTAGAACACTGCCTTCCTTTAAACATTTGCAAAACTGTATAAAAATACATGCCATTTTGCTTAACTCATTGCTCATACTTTTAAAAGCTGTAATTAAGGACTGATATAATCTTCCAAGATCTCTAATAAAAAGTCTCTGGATAAATCTGTGAAGAGGAGATTTACTCCACTGTCAGTTTTGTATAGAAGATAACCAAAACTGGAGCAGATTTCTGGACTTCTGCATTCACTTATTTATCCATACATATTTATATTCTACTTCTATCGTATTCACCCACCATCTTTTGTCCCCCCTTTCCTTTTTCACTAGAGCCTTACTTCTTCCCAAATAGTACCCCCTTCTAGATGCATGAGATGCATATGATAAAATCTAGATTCCACGTGTAAAAGAAAACCTGCTTTGCTTTGTTTAACATGATGATCTTTATCTAGTTCCATCCATTTTCTTGCAGATGACATAATTCCAGTCTTCTTTATGGCTGAATACAAGTATACTCTGTGTATATGTCACATTTTTGTTATTCATCTGCTATTGGAAACACTACTGTGATAAACATGGAAATAAAGTATTCCTGTCATATGCTGGATTCATTTATTTTGAGCATATATCCAGGGAGCTGGATGATAATTAGTTCCATTTCTAATTTTTTTTAAAACAGAACTTCCATATTGATTTATACTGGTATACCCAGTTTAGATTATCACCAGCAGTATATACAGATTCCTTCCCACCCACTATTCTCACCAGCATTTGCTTTTGGTTTTCTTGATGACAGCCATTATGACTGCAGTAAGATAGAATCTTAACAGTTTTGATTTGCATGTCCCTGATTTTCCTTTAAACTGACTGATTAAGTAGGCTTTTCATTGAAAAGGGGGAGGGAAAGGTAACTGACTTCAGTTTGTTTTAAATATACCTCACAGAGATACCAGATTTAATAAATTACTATCTATTTCTCTCTACATGAACCATCCTAACAGATAACAGACCACAGCACATTAACAAAGACAGAAGAGACTTTTGCCTTTTTGTTATTGTTTCTATTTTGGAGGGAAAGAGATTTTAATCTCTCTCTCTCAGATCATAAAAAAGTCTAGTAGGTCCATTTTTTCTTTGAAATGAAAGCATTATTTTTAATCTCCTCCAAATAGACTTTATATTCTTGTTCTAAGGTACAGAGCGAATCTGGACTTATACAAAATTTCATGACACATCTCTATGAATATGCAAACCTTTATAGACATTAAAAATCTGCCAATGGCACTTTGGTAAACTTACTCAGTAGTGACTTAGGACTAAGTTAAGACTACATGATTTGGGGGAGCAATAGAGGAATTGTCTTAAATTATATCCTGAACTGGTTTTGGATTTCTTCTACAGAGCATCAACAAATTGTGTGATGGACAAACATTGCTCTGTATCTCAATGCTACCCATCTTCCTTGGAGAACAGGATGAGCATGTGGATACTTCCTCTGTGGATTTTGCTACTACTTAGGGAAGACAAAGGGTTTAGATGTATTTGCTTTTCTGTTCTTTTTCTGTGCTTGTTAGGGAAAACAGAGTACACCTTTTATCAAGTATTCTGGGGTCTAACCCCAGGATCTCTTTGGTCCCTTTAAACCAGACTGGAGTACCAAAGGAGGTAGGAGGAAAATCAGAAATACTACTTGAACTGAAAGCACACTTAGTCATGCTTTTACTTTAGAAGCATCTTAAATTCTGACCTTAGTTACAGTTTTGAACTTAGTTCAAAAGTTACAGCCAGACCACAGACCTCAGCAATGTTGCAAGGTATTAATTTTTGCCCTCAGTTTAAATTCTTTAGCCTTCAAAGAAGCAAAGTAAAGTAAAAAATTTTAATGTATACAAAATCTTAGTAGCAGTATGTAGCCCAGGCTGGCTTTGAACTTGCAATCCCCACCTCAGCTTCCTGAATGCTAGGATTAATGGCATGTACCATCATTTCAGGATTAAGTCTTCATTTTTAATCTAGTAAAATTTAAGCCTTTATACCAACTGAAAATGAAGAAATTGAAGATGTCAATCTTTTTGAAGAACTAAAGTTAAATACTCCTGAAACTCTATTAACCTCTGAACTCTGTAGTCTTTTCAAAATATTGATTACACAATCAGTTTGCCTTCTAAATGCTATAGTAAAATGGAAGTCAGAAAGCAAGTTGATTGTCAGTAGTGTCAAAGACATATAGAAGAAATGGAATCAAACTATTTCTAAGTTCATAATAATCAATTCTTCAAAAACATTCAAAGAAACTCCATGATTTCACATTTAGACTTCAAGTTCTACTAGGAACCCACAAAGGTATTTTCTATACTCAAAGCAGTTTTTGAAGTTTGGTAGAAATCTAAGTGGTCTGTCAGTTAATTTGGAACATTAACATGTTCCTATGCCTGTAAGCTGTTAATCAAAATATATAAAATTGAAGATGTGCTACATTAAAAGTTTTCTTTTGATAGAGAGAAACAGATAAAGTATCTTATCTAGCCTGGAGATTATCTAACAGCCTAAAATGTAAGGATGCAATGGTAAAGTTTGATTGGTACCATTGCTCAGTTGGAATATCCATTTGAAAATTAATCAGCACAACACTAAGTCTAAAATTTTGCTAGTGTAGCATTATTTTATCAGTAGTTATTACTTTCAGAAATTATTCTCACTTGAAACAAAGTATAGAAAAACAAACAAAAAAAAAAAACAACAAAAAACCGTATCTATTTTGAAAAGATTAGGGCCTATTCTTATACCTTTGCCTTAATACTTAATGAAAAAGAACTAAACCTAATGAAGGCACTATTGTAAACAGCAATTCATACCTTATGTGCACCCTCACCTCAAAAAAGATTTGCCCCTAGAAAGTAATAATTGGCCCTCTTGAAAAAGTAAACTAAGAAATCTTATCAGTAAGAAGGGAACTGAATTACAGACCCTGCACATATAGTGACAAAATAAACTACTTGTCATCAGTACTTTGAAATCCCCCCAATTGTATATGTACTAGTCTTTGAAAAGCCCACTTAATCACCATAGTTAAAATAGTTAAGACATTTACCAGTGGTTCTTAAATCTGAATATGCATGAAAATAATCTGGCATTGGTTAAAACACAGTGCTGCCCCAAATCCATACTGCCTGTGGGTCTGCAATGGGGCTCAAATGCAATTCTAACAACTTTTCAGGTGAGGCTGAAGCTGCAGGTACTGGGACTATCCTCTGAGAACCACTGGCCTAAATTATGAATGGTACATCAGCACAACTCTAACCAAACTTTTGGTCAAGATGCATGTAAACCAATGAGGACAGAAGAATGCTTAGAAAGAATGCTGATAAATCCAGCCTATTACATTAAAACATCAACATCTGCTTCATGGTCTTCCTCAGTCACTTTCAATGACAGCACCTCTTCATTAAGAAAGAGCCCACTGAGCCTCTCCTTCCGGGCCTGCCTCTGCTCCTTCAGCTGTCTCTTGCGGAAGGCCTTCTGCTGTAACTTTCGCTGCTTGGATCGCTTCTGTCAAAGTAAAAAGTATAAAATCAGTAAGGTTTAGACATTGCTCCAGGCAGCCCAGGGTTTTACGGCTCAAATTCCCTATTTTTTAAATTTTAGCAGTTGTTCAAGTTTTTCTTCAGAGTGATTCTTACACCAACAAGTAATACATTGGCTTAGATATAAAAAAAATTAAGATTCTACTTTTATGGCACTTAACTAGTGACCCTTTGGCTAGGAAGGGTTGATACTTTATCATTTAGACCAGGTATAGATAACAAAATACAATGAAGAATTCTATTTTAAAAAAAAAATCAAACTAAGGTATGCTGGTATCAACACAGCAAAAACAAAATACTAGAGCACAAAACTGAATATAAAATGCAAACAATGTCCAAATCCCTAATGCTTCCAAGGGCTATGAACGAATCACACCTTCCTAATATCAGCCAAATACTATCTTAAAAGCCTGTCAAGAACCCAGTGGATATTTCAGCCTCATCACTGGCAAACTAGCACAAAAAGACAATGCGCTCATATCTAGTGAAATCTCTTGGTAACCAAAGATGGTCGTTTCTTCTACTTTGACAAAAACAAAACAAACCAACCAAACCAAACAAAACAAACTGGTGAGGAAGTCACTGTGCATCTTCTGATCACCAGTGGGTTTCCAAAGAGTCAAGAGAGTCTCTTTTCATCTTTAAATTGGCTCTATTCTGTGCCACTACAAGGAGCCATTCATACACCCATTCCATGTACACTTCTACTTTCTTTCACAAGTACCCAACAATAAGTTTCGACAATGAAAAAATAGAACGAAATTACAAAAAGCATTACTGTAATTTTTAATTAGTCAGAGAACAGTTAAGGTTAAAACATCATGAAAACACACACGGGCATGCACGTCCACACACACATCAAAGACATACACCACAGTTTTAGGAGCTAATAGACAGCAACATTAGCAACATAGTGAGATCCGCTCAGTAATGAGCTGCAATCTTGGAAATTAGCTATTATTTTCTTAGTTCCGCTATTTCTTAGTGAAAACGAAGAAAGAATCAGAGAAGCTTGAAAGGTGGCATGGTTGTGGGTTAAGAGTACTTGAAAGCGAACGGCAGAACATTCTGCTTCTTCAATCAAAACCAAAACCCACAGGCATCCAGAGAGTGGGACAATTTTCAGTTTGTAAGAGACAGAAATGAAAGTTAATATTGAGAACGAATGTTAATATTGAGAAGTTTTGTATTAATTAGACATTTTACTTTTGAATCCCGAATCCGCTCTGCTGCACTTGCAGACAGGTTGCTGTCACTGTGCGCTCGGCTCATGTTGGCACTGGAGTTTGAAGCAGAGTTTCCAACACTGGACCCACTGCTGCTTGCAGAACTGACCATGCTGGCACTGCTGCTGCTGGCGCTGGCACCGCTCACTCCACTGGTGCTTGCACAGCTAAAGTTGCTTCTCTTCCAGGCCTCCCTTGTAGGCCGCTGACGAGGGCTATGCTCTTTGATATAGTTTCTGACCTTAGGACACATGGACAAGCACTGGTAAGTATCATGCCTTCATATTCCACCCTCAACATGCTGGAGGAAACAAAATCATAGTGTGCTTAATCTGAAAGATGCCCAAAGTGCTTCAGATGTAGGAAAGAGGTGGGATAGAAGGTCATAAGAAATATCTAAGCATAGAAATAAATAGCAAGTCAGTTGCATTAATTCTAACACTTGGAAGGCTGAGACAGGAGAGGTGCAACTAGTTTCTGCCCAGCTTGAGCTTAATATTATATTCTTTGATACTGTTTTGAAATAATTTTTTTAAAAGCCGCAATAATCAAGAGAGGGGTAGGAGAAGAATAGCACGAAGAAAAGAAAGGGGAGAAGAAAGGAGAGGAAGGGGGACCAAAATACCAGCAGTGTTCAAAACTCCAGCAAACACATAGACCTATATTTTAAAAATATAAAAATTTCGTAGCAAATCCTATTGGCCTTCAGAATTTGAATTTTAAGAAAAGAACACAGGAATAGAAACAACAAAATAAAACAGATGTGGTTATACATTTTAAAAGATCTCCACTAAAGATGAGTTAAGTATATTAAGGATTCCATCTCTGACTAGTGTGCATTTCCCCTTAAATTTTTGTGAGTGAGACAATGGAACCTGATTTTAAATGCAACACATCAACTTACCATACTAGAGAAACTAGCTGGAATGTGGAAAAAATATTCCCTGTTGTGAGAAATGAGAGATTTTTCACAAACGCTAAGTGTAAGACACCAGATTTAAAAACCTTTCTGTTAAAGCATGCACCAGAAAAAAGGTACAGAAAAATGTTATTTGGAAGGGATCAGTCCTTAAATTTCACTCTGCACAGGCTGTTACTCCACAAGACTACTCAAATCCTTTGTATAGATGCCTGCCCAAATGCAACTCTTGTTAAGTAGGACTTGGGAGGTTTCAGTTTTTGTTTTTGCTTTGAGACATTCAGTATCACATCTATTTCAGGCTGTCCTTGAACTCCTTAACTAATCATGGATGGCCCTGAACTTCTAATTGTCCTAGCACTACATCCCAAATGCTAGGATTACAGGCATATGCCACTACTCCAGGTTTTAATTGGTATTTTGAGTCAGATAATTCATCTGTTGTAAACTGAAGTAGCACAAATCTATACTTTATTTAGTCCAAGTATACTTTAAGTGGTGAAATAAATTAAGACCTATACAACTAAAAGCAGGTTCTAGATCTTCACTGGCCAGAAAGTTATTACTATGTGAGACACAAAAAACATCTTAAAACCATATGCTATTGGGCTGGAGAGATGGCTCAGGAATTAAGAGCACTGGCTGCTCTTCCAGAGGTCCCGAGTTCAATTCTTAGCAACCACGTGGTGGCTTACAACTCTCTATAATGAGATCTGGTGCCCTCTTCTGAAATGCAGGCATACATGCAAGTAGAACACTGCATATATAATAAATACATCTTTTAAAAAAAACTTAAAACATATGCTCTCAGATACTACTGTCATTTCTTCTTTTTCTTGCAGTATTGAGGACTGAATTCAGGGCTCTGTGCACGTTACTCCACCACAGAACTACAACTCTTAGCTCAGCACCAATAGTTTTCAACTGTGACATCTTGTCTCGATAGTATATGAGTGTGCATATGATTACATACACGTACATTTTAAACAAGGTAAACAATCTATATTTATTTACATACCTGCTTCAGTTTTTCATCTGTGAGACAGTTAAGTTCAATAATGAACTCACTGTCAGTAGGAGAGATCTGTGCAGAAGGATCAATGATTTTAATAATATCAAGTTGCTCCCGAAGGCCCATCTCAGTACTGACTTTACGGCTCAGATACTCGATATATTCCACCTATGTGAAGAACAATTACAACAAACAATATCAGTGTTAATACTTGACCTTTACTATGTGAATTATGACACGCTTTAGACAGAAGAATTATTTTGTTCAAGGCTCCACTAAAGAAACAACCACTGATAAGATGTCATAATTTCATTAGTTTCCTAGAAAAAAGTTAAAACTCAATTTCAGACATTTTTGTTTGTTTTTCAAGACAGGGTTTCTCTGTATTGTTTTGGAGGCTGTCCTGGAACTAGCTCTGTAGACCAGGCGGGTCTTGAACTCACAGAGATCTACCTGCCTCTGCCTCCTGAGTGCTGGGATTAAAGGAATGTACCACCACCACCCAGCAATTTCAGACTTGTTAAGCAATTCATATAATTAATTCAGTGGCTATAAGAGGAAATTAAAGGCGGTTCCACCTTTTCTCTACACGTAAGTTTTCTTCCCACATATACTTTTAATTAAGAACATCAACATACGTACCTGCTCATCATTTGTCATCGCACTCCAAGCAAGTTCATCTAGATTCCGGTGCTTGTTTTTCTTTTTAGGAAGCAGGCATGGTGAACTTGGAATACTGGGTATGACGTCAGAAAATACATCACTTCCACTGGCAATGTCACTGCCTGGTAACTTTAGAAAAGTAAGAAGTACAGGGGTTAGGAAAAATAAAAATTGAAAGGTACATTTTAAATATGATAACACATGTTATATAGATCAATTAAAAGTTACTTTAGCCAGGCAAGGTTGGTTACACCTGCCTGTAATCCCCATACTCAGTAAAGAGAGGATGGTCAGTAGTCTAAGGACAGCCAGAGTTAAATAACCAGTCTCAGGTCATCCTAGGGTATAGAAGATCATGTGCCCGAAAACAAAATAAAATGTACTTCAATACAAGACAAAGAGTAAATATACAATCAATATTTTTCAGGTAGACCAATAATGAACCATACCTATTTTACACAAAGGGACCAATGTCAAAATATTCTCTTTGAAGACATCTCACGAAAATGCACTTTCCAAAACGATAAACCATAAATAAGAATGCTAATTTAAGTTTCAATAGTCACTAAAGTTTTTCATTTATAGCTACAATATTATCAGAGCCCATAAAACATGAGTAAGCTGTAGTGGGCTACTACGGAGATCTGAGTGCACTAACTGGATTTATTCAAGACATGTAATGCCACGAATTCTTCTCCTCAAGTACACAGTAACAGCATTAAGAACAACTAAAGTAATTTAAAATACGCTGTTGATATAAAGTAAAAACGCAAGTACAGAAACATAAGAAAATAGAAGACCACATGTAGACAAAGGAAAAATAAAACTAAACCCACCCTGAACGTGGGTGTTAGTTAGGAAAACTGGGCAGTCTATGGGACCTCTAGTAGTGGATCACTATTTATCCCTAGCATAGGAATGGACTTTGGGAGCTCATTCCACATAGAGGGATACTCTCTCAGCCTAGACACATGGGGGAGGACTTAGGCCCTGCTCCAAATGATAACACAGACTTTGAAGATTCCCCCATGGAAGGCCTCATCCTCCCTGGGGAGCAGAAAGGGGATGAGATGAGGGTTGGAGGGGGGAACAGGGGAGGAGGACAGGGAGAGGGAACTGGAATTGACATGTAAAACTAGCTTATTTCAAATTTAAATAAAAAGTATTATCATAAAAACTAAACCCAAAGCACAGAAAACTCAAATCAAATCCAGTTAAAGTGAGACAAATATCAACAATATATTGCCTCTGAAGAGTGGGTTATTTTATTAATGTATACTTGATAAATGAAAACTAAACAGTGTATAATTTGGTATATAAGAACATGTGCACATACCCATGAAACCAAAGCATGTCATATCAATGTGTTTATCACATAAATATCTATAAAACTAGTTAATTTAGTATTTTTAATATACTAATAAAAATAGGTAAACATTTTCACTTTCTTAGCAATATTCAAGGAATATTTTCATGATTATAAATCTATCTCAACTTTTATTGGTTTTGGGGTCTCTAGAATTTGCAGTTATATTTGGCTTTAGATGATTTCTAGGCCTTAAAATTTTCTAAAAGAGCAGAGCTTTAGTAAGAAAAGCTATTATTGTTTTTATATGCATTGAAATTCTAATACAGATGTGGCACTGATAGGTATAGGAGATTCAAGAATAGAAATCATGTTCCTCTCTGACTAGCCACAGGTCAATTAGAGACAGCATCTCAAAAGATGTGGATGGTATTCCTGAGATTGGCCTCTCTCATCACATGCACACGCGCACACACACGCGCGCACACACACACACACACACACACACACACAACCTATACTTGGGCTGGAGAGATGGCTCAGCTTTGTTATTAAAGGTACTTGCTACTCTTGTATAGAACCTGGATTTGATTCCCAGCACCCATGTGGTGGTTCACAACCATCTCTAACACCAGTTCCAGGGAATTTGATGCCTTCTCCTGACTTCCACAGGTCAGGCATGCATATGGTACACAGACTTCCATGCAGACAAAATACTAATAAACATCAACTAAATAAATCTAATACCTATCCTTTCAGAATTTAGGAAAATTGTCTTTCAATCTTTGGAGACTATCTGTTTGGGGGTCAGACTATATGATAAAAACTTAAATTTGCATGTTTGGTTTTGTCTAGTGTGGGAGACAGGCAGGTATAGAAAAGTAATGAATAGTAATTTGGTCATTTTTGTTTTTAAGGGAGAAGTTAAAACAGCCTAGAATACAAAACCTAGTTTCATTGCTCACTAGAGGTAACATCTCGTGTAAATTATTTATTTGATGGCTGATTACTGTTTTGAGAGAGGATCTTGAACTATATGTCAGGTCACATGGAGCTGTCAATATGCAGACCAGGCTGCCTTGTTCCTCCTGTTTCAGCCTCCCAAGTATGGCAATTACAGGAATATAGTATCTATCATACCTGGTAATTTTGTGTGGTTTAGTTAATTTACTTTGAGTCAGTCTTCAACAAAAATTAGTTGATGCCATGAATTTCAAAGAAGACTCAGAAGTGTACTTAGAGAATACAGGCGCCACTTGGTAAAATGTATTTTCTTTTTCCATTCATTCCTTGCCATGGTTTCTGACCACTAATGGTAGTAAAAGCCCTTATAGAATGTGTCCTATGTTGCTAAATTGATTGGTCATACTTTTACAAAGTGGTATTTAATGACATGAGAGGGACAGAAAAAGACATTTGGGAAAGAAAAAATAATTTAGTAAAACCAGATGGCAAAAACACAGGGTGAGGAAAAAAACAAAACCAACATACATTAAAAAAGGAAGTCAGGTATGTTGTAGCACACCTTTAATCCAGGCATTTGGGAGGCAGAGGCAAGAGGATCTCTGTGATTTGGAGGCCAGCCTGGTCTACAGAGTGAGTTCCTGGACAGTCTGGGCTATGTAGAGACTCTATCTGGAAATGATTTGAAAAGAAAGGAGGAAGGAAAATTAGTGCCAAGGATCTGAACAACAGAAGAACTGGAATCACTCCTATGACATGCAGGAGTGGACACAAAACATTTTCCAAGTGACAGTATCCTGATGAAGCAAAATAGATGGAAGAAAGATCGGAACTACTCAGAAGCTTTTTGCTGTGACCTTGCCTATACTCTAATCAGCATAAACAGGAAAGAAAACAGATGGGTGTAGAATTTTTGAAGACAAACCACAATGTATACATTGTTTAGGAACCTTCATTGCTCTCTGCTTACTGGCTGCCTTGAGAGTCTGCACCCACCCAGGAATTACCCACCACGAGGGACTCCACCCTCAAACTATAAAAGTAAAGCCTTCCCTAAGAAAAAAAGAGCAATTTGATAATTAATTGGTTAACAAAGTCTTCAATATTCCGACCAAATGAAAGTATTTCATGATCATATAACCCACTCAGGATGGTACATTCAAAGACGTGAAATGTTAACAATTCTTCTACCTTAACACATTTACTCTAAGGAGGAAAATAGTACCCAAAGAGACTCACAGAAGCAGTGACCAAATCTAAAGTAGGACGCAACTTCAGTGCATTCTAATATGCCAGGCAACCTGGACTTTACTGTAGTATGAAATAAGAAAATGATGCAGTGTAGGATATGAATAACAGGAAAATAGTGGGTGTGCAAATACACTTTGAATAGAAAACAGTCATTATTCACTATGCTACATGTCACAAAGGCTCATGTACTTTTTCCATGTAAAGACTATATTTGGAAGTGGCAACACTGGTCAAGGACTCAGCAAAGATAATGGGTTACTATGAAATAATAAAGTCATCCAAGTGGAAATGTCAAGTAGTCAACTAGACATATGGGACTAGAGTAGCAGTTGTATAGCAGAATTAATTGTATGGATGCTTGTATATTAGGTCAGAAATTTCCCACTTTATAAATGATAAAGTATTTCAGAAGAAAAATGATTAATGAGTCCTATCCTGTTTTTTATAGGCCATATTCTGTATATTTATACCATCTATATTCAGTATATTTATACCCTAATCAGTAGCCATGACACATGGAGAGAATTAAATCAAACCTCTGTCATACTTTCTGCAAGCTGCAGCAGAATTCTATGATTAACCTCATTTCTATAATGTGTAATTTCAGATTACTCCTATAGGTTTAATGTGTGACAGCAGAATTTGCTCACTGCATCGTCTAAGCTTTTTTGCTCAACAACAGGAATAGTTTCTCAAAGTATGACTACTTAAATGTAACTTTCCAAAGAACCTGTGAAGCATTTATATTAACCATAACAGCACCAAAAAAGCTTTTAATGACAACAGAGTTAATATAATTTTTAAACTCTAAAACAATGAATTTCACTGTTAATTCTAACATAATTTATAATCATCATCTTGCATAATTTACTTATTATTTTGAGATCTCACAAAGATAAGGAAGCATTTTAAACTTCTCAGTATACTTAAAATGTCAGATATCCATGGGAACAGAGCTTCTATACTCTAATTATAAGAAATGGCCAACAAAAAGTTAATGAAATGATGCTAATGATATTCTGCCATACTCATAGATCAGAGCCAAACCCAATCATCATCAGAGAAGATTTATCCATCATCTGATGGGAGCAGATGCAGTGACCCACAGCCAAAAGTTAGGTGGAGCTTGGGGACCCTTCAGCAAAGGGAAAAGAAAGGATTGCAGGAGTCAGAGGGGTTGATGACACTAGGAGAACATGGCCCACAGTATCAACAAAGCAGGGTTCATAGGGGAACACAGAGACTGAAGCAGCAATCATGACCATGTATGAGTCTGAGCCAGATCCTCTGCAAATATATTATGGTGGTATAGCTGGGTGTTCTGAGACTCCTAACAGTGGGAGTGGGTGCTATCCCTGACTGTTTTGCCTGCTTATGGGATCTTTCCCCCCTATTGGGTTGCCTCATCTAGCCTTGAAGTGGGGGTTTGTGCCTGGTCTTAACTGCATCTTGTTATGCCCACGGTCTGTTGATATCCCTGGGAGGCTTGATCTTTTCTAAAGGGAAACAGAGGAGCAGTAGATCTGGGAGGAGTGGAGGGAGAAGAAACAACAGGAAGATGTAATGTATGAAAGAAGAATTTTAAAAAGTGGGAAATCTGGCTGGAGAGATGGCTCAGCAATTAAGAGTCCTTGTTGCTCTCTCTTGCAAAAGGATCTCTGGAAAAAGACATAGTAGCTACTCTAAAAGACATGCCTTTAATCTTTGCATGAAGTAGCATTTTAGCATTTGCAGTGGCACTGAATCATTTTGCTTTACTGGTAATTTCCTTTGCTTGCAATCCTTCAATTACTGAGTCAATAAGCAAGTTAGGAAACACATCTCTTTTTGAGAATATTTTACAATATTTTCTCATTTGACATAAAACATTTCATGATCTATGTAACTGTAGATGGAAGTTTCTGTCCCACCTGGTCGCACAGCCATTTAGTCCCCAATAAACACAGAGGTTTATATTAATTATAAACTGTCTGGCCTACTGCTCAGGTTTTTTATTGGCTAAATCTCTCTTAAATTTTAACCCATTTCTATTAATCTGTGTATCTCTGCATGGTCTTGGTTTACCCCCAAAATTCAAATAATCTTAATAAAGGTCAACAACACTGGTTGGGCTTAGAGGTACAAGTCTTGAATCCCAGCATTCGGGAGTCAGAGGCAGGTGTATCTAGGGCAAAGCCAGCTTGATCTACATAGAGAGGTAAAGCCAGGGCTACATAGAGAGACCTTGTCTGAAAAAAACCAAAAACAAAAACAAAACAAAAAACTAACAACAACATGGGAGAACACACACTTTCCCAATTTCAAAACATGCTACAAAACCACAAACAGTGTTAGATAAGCATAACAACACTGACATTAAGCCAATAGAATTTTGAGTCCAAAAATAAAGTCATTTGCAACAGTATGCCAAGACTATTCAATGAGAAATACACTAGACTTTTTAAGCAAATGATGCCGGAGTAAAAGAAAAACCTAGAAATCAACATCCACAGTGACTGATTGGTATAAACTGAGGACAGAAATTCTTCTCTGTCTCACAGGGCATTTACTGAAAAAACTACACTACTAACATTACACTCAGTGGAAAAGATTGGAAGCTTTCCCTTCCAAACAGGAAACAAAGATAAGACTTCCCCAGTTTCACATATGCCAAAAAAAAAAAAAAAAAAAAACAAAGTACACCAAAGGCTAATAGATAAGAACTATCTATAAGAACTATCTAAATCTCTAAAACTCTAAGAAGGAGCAGGTAATCTTCATGATCTTGGCTAAAACAGTTTTTAATACAACACCATAAGCACAATAAAGAAAAACACGTGCATTAGGACCTTATCTAAATTAAAAATCATTTGCTATGCACGATAGAAGAAGCCTGAAAGATTGGCACTGACTCAGGAGGGTTCTCCGTTAAAGGCTAGCTTCTGCAAGGTAGCAAGATGCTGTCTAAATGAATTTTATCGAAGTGCATTATTAAAGTAAAGTACACTTTAAGTGAAAACACAATCTACAAATGGGGAAATTTCATAAATTGTATATTTAGTAAGAAAAAGCAGAAAAAGGGTTTACAAGTAATCAGACAATAATAAAAACAGGCAAAGGATTTCAAAAGGTGTTTCTTTAAAGAAGGTATAAAAATAATATAAGCAATGAAAATATGCTCAACATTAGTCATCAGAGAAATGTAAAATAAAATCACAATATGGTGGCTGAAATAAAAAAGATAAACATCAATATAGACCAAGATGGAGGAACTGAAATCAGCCACAGAAAAGGATAAAGTACCGTTACATGCTACAATATGGTTCAACCTTGAAAATAGCAAAACAGGTAAGAAGCTTTACCCAACAGCCATAAAATTGTGCAAATCCATTTATACAAAAAGAAGTGCGAATCGAAGGTCAGCAGGATAGCTTAGCAGGTAAAGAAACTTACACTCCAGCCTCATAACCTAGGTTTGATTTCTGGAGTGGAAGGAAAGAATATTCATAAGTTGTCCTCTGACCACCACACGCATGTTGTGGTGCATGCGTGTGTACACATACACTAAAAATAATAAAAAACATTTTAGAGATAAATCTATAGAATAGATTGGTATTTGCCAACTGACAAACAGAGAGGAAGTGAAGCTCTGTGTTTAACAGGTATACAGTTCTTTTGTGTGTGTGTGTGTGTGTGTGTGTGTGTGTGTGTGTTACAGAAATACCCTGAAATTAGTGGGGATGCCTACAGAACACTGTGAGTAGATTAAGCAGCACACAATTATATCTCTTTAAAATTACTCAAATGGCAAATTTTGTATTTTTTAAAGGTAAAACAATAAACTTCTTCAAAGCATATTTGCATCTCTATGTGGAGCAGAAGTTGAACACAAACACAAAAATGGGGGTGGTGAATTACTTTTTCCTCTTTAAAACCTCTTAGTTCAGTGTGAACACATATAGACAAAACTGAAGCCAACTAAAAGAACATGATGGATACAGCTCTGAAAAAAAGAATAAGATATTCTATCATCTCAAAAAAATCATACAAATATCAAATGAAGTATTTGTATCTGAACACCCATACTATGCATATATCAACATACACCTGTACCTGTAAAAGTTTGTCACAGTAGTAACCAGAAGAGTTTTTGAGACTTTTAATTTATACCACCCTGCCTTATTTGATAATTTGATAAAAACAGGGTTTTTTGAGATAGAGTTTCTCTATAGCTTTCCAGCCAGCCTTGAAACTAGCTCTGTAGACCAGGCTGACCTCAAACTCACAGAGATCAGCCTGCCTCTGCCTTCCAAGTGCTGGGATTAAAGGTGTACCACCACAAAAACCCGGCAATAAAAATAGTTTTAACTCAAATAATATCTGAACCCTTTTTTTAAAAATACAGGTTCGTGTATTCATATGACTTTTAAAATAGCTGGGATTCAAGTTCATCTATTGAACAAAACATGCAGTATATGCCAGGGAAACTTTTTTAATGTTATTTTTAAACATTTTGCCACAAAGATATTCTTCATATTACACATGCCACAAGAAGAAAAAAATTATTGTGGATAAAAAATCTATACACAAAAATAATATAAAATGATAAACTACAGTGTACTTCTGAGAAAAGAACCAAAAATTACATGCCTATGATAAAACTGTTTATCATGTTTGATATCTAACATAATCTGACATGTGTCTTCTAAGAACATGAATGCTATCAATTATGAAATGGGAAGAAATACGTTTGCATAGTAAAGCCTGAGTAAGTTTCAGGACACCCAAGGCTACACAGACAAACCCTGTCTCAAAAAAACCAAAAAAGAAAAAAAAAAAACTTACCTGCCACTCAAATTCGCTATCTGACCAATCCCAGTAAGTGCTGATAGAGGAGGAGACATCGCTGCAGACACTTCCCTCGGGGAATAGGTCAAAAGAAGTGAAGTCTTGATCATCTAACAGGGAATAGCAATCATCTTGATCTCCAACAGAAACTGATGAAAACAGCTCCTCACTACATTCTGAGCTTGCAACGCTTGTTCCACAAGAAGTGAGGTTCCACCTTCAAAGCCACAAGAGCAATCACATCAGGAATCCCAGAACTCACACAATTTGAAGACATCAACAAAATCCACTTATGATATTTGTGACAAATGTCTTTTGCAGTATAAGGGTACTGTAATAGCTTTTTGAAATTTTTACCCTGTAGAGAAATATACTAAGGGCTGGAGAGATGGCTCAGATACTGTGAGGATTATATGACAACCCATGCAGAAACTTAACACACATAAAAAGCTAGTAAATACATGGCAGTTATTACTACTAGAAAGAATGAGGTAAGACATTTCAGCCAGGTAAAAAGTATATATAATGCATGGGAGCCTGTCCTGGAACTCACTCTGTAGACCATGCGAGCCTCCAACTTACTGAGATTCTCCTGCCTCTGCCTCCTAAGTGCTGGGATTAAAGGCTTTCACTCTGTGTGTGTGTGTGTGTGTGTGTGTGTGTGTGTGTGTGTGTGTGTGTGTGTGTTTGTGTAACTGCGTGGCAGTAGTACAAATAATTGAACCTACAGATTCACACAGGTCAACTAACATTCTATAACTGAGTTATGTCCTTGGCTGCCTTTTGATATTTTTATTTTAAGGATGGATTTTACTAAGTTGCGCAGACTGGGATAGAACTCACTCTGTAGCCCGTAGCACAGAAAGGTCATGAGCTTACAATCTCTCTGCCTCAGCTTTCCCAATAGCTGGGATTATAGTCCAGTACTATCAATCCAGCTGAAACTAGCTTTTTTTTTTCTAAATCGATAATTATTTAGCCAAAGAAAAGTTCTCCTAGGATAGGCTACTAGGAAAGGTAACAACTGAATCAAAGAATATGTATACTTCTAAGGTTCATGGCACATGTAAGCAAAAAGGTTTCTGGAATGGGTTAGACAGTTCAGAGGGTAAAAGAAGCCTAATGACCTGAGTTCCATCCTTGGAACCCATACAAAGGCAGGAGAACTAAATCCACAAAGGTGTCCTGTGACTTCAATGGTATCTATGCCTGTGTGTACACACACACACACACACACACACACACACACACACTGCATACACACTGCATACACATAAAATAACAAACGAATACATTTTTTAAAATACATAAAACAGCTTTTGTTCAGTTTCTTTTAAAATGTGTGTCTGGCAAGGTATGGTGGTGCATGCCTTTAATCCCAGCACTTGGGTTCAAGTCTAGGCTGGTCTACATATCAAGTTCCAGGCCAGGCAGGACTACATACTGAGTGAGACCCTGCTTCACAAAAACAAAGGAAAAAAATGTATCAGTTATTTCTCTGTTATTTGTGTTATTTTTTCCTTACTGCTTTTATGAATATTTCAGATATTTCAAGGGTGTAACATTTTGTCACTAGTATATGTTATATATCTTGCAATGTAAAGATCATTTTCTTTTGTAAAATTTCCACTAGTTTTATATTATTCCTCATTAAGATCAGACATAAACTTTTAAGTTGCCTTGACAGGACCACAGGAAATTAATTCTTAAGATAATAACTAGTATTTCTAATACTAATAAGTTCCTGGAATAATGACTTCCTGAAGAAAAGTCTATTATTAGGTTGTTCCTCATCCTTCATTAAATCCGGCTTTTCTTCAATTATGCAATCTTGAAAAATTCTTCATCTGTTCTGTATGACTTATAAAATTTAGGCAATAAAAATTGGATGATATATTTTCCTCTGAGCTAAAGGTAAAATATTATAAAGCACTGAAACACAAATATTCATAAAAGTAAAATTCATCTACGAATTCTACAACATTTTCATTTTGGCTTTTGTATATATTTGTATGTATGGCGGAGAGATTTACGTGTGTATGTGTGTGTGTGTGTGTGTGTGTGTGTTTAGACCAGAAGACAACCTTGTGTCATTTTTCAGGGACTGTGCACTTTTTGAGACAGGGTCTCACCAGCTGGAAGTCACCAAGGAGGCTAGGCTGGCTGTCCAGTAAGCCTCAAGGACCTGCCTATGTCCCTGTCCCCAACACTAGGTTACATGTACAAGCCATTACACCAAGCTTTTGAGTTCTGAGGACTGAACTCAGCAAGTCCTTTACTGACTGAGCCATTTCCCCAGACTTAGCTTTATCTTACGGTTACTAGGTAGATAATATCCTCATTAAAGAATAAAAGGGCCGGGGGAACAGCTCAGTTGGTGAGGTTTCTGTGGTGCTACTATGAGGACCTGAGTTTTAGCTCCAGTACCCACATAAGAAAGACTGGCGCAGCAATGTGAGCATGGAATTCCAGTGATGGTTCAATGAGAGATCCTATCTCAAAAAAAAATTAAAGATAATAAATTAGGGGCTGAAGAGATGGCTCAGTGGTTGCTCTTACAAAAGAGCACAGCTCAGTTCCCAGCATCCATATGGAGACTCAGAAACAACTGTAAACTCCAGTCTCTAGTTCCAGGGGTTCTGACACCCTCTTCTGGATACCATGAGCACTATATGTACGTGGTGCATAGACATGCATGTAGGCAAACACACACACATAAAAGAAATAAAATTTAAAGTATTATTTAAAAAATAAGCTGCAGAGTGATTGACAAAGACACCTGACATCAATCCTTGTACAAACGAACACATACACACAGATGAACAAGTACACACATATGCACTAATACTAAACGACCCAACAGAATAAACCAAATTACCAGGTCTTACAATAAAAGCTCTAAATAACGATCAGAAATTCTGTCCCAGGTGCAGCAATATAGTGAGCAGACTATTTTTTGTCTTCAAATCCCATGGGACTCCATACCACTCCCTACCGCTGTCCATTCACCTAGTCAATAATTGTTGGTAACATCTAAGTGCCAAATACTATTTTCAGTGGTGGGGGAAGCTGCTACTAGTTTTTTTTTTTTTTAATTAGAATTGTCTTTCAGCTTGCAAAAATCCTGTGGAAAGAGGTTTGCCTCCCTGAGCAATAATGATATTCTTCACAAAAAGCTCATTACACTTAACAATCTAACAAGTCAATCACTGGCAAGAGTCAGGCCGCTGCCTGCTTCTGTTCTCTATGTTCCTCAGGTTTTCAGACTTGTGGGCTTATAGCAAGGCTCTGGAATCTTGATTCTCTCAGATGCCACTGCTTTTTTAAATCGTTATCAACCGAAAAGGATTAACAGCTAAAACAGATAATTGGCAAAACAGAAAAATAGTACCTTTTCCTGTCAAAGATTTTTAAATTCTACATATGTATATCTAGTCTAATTTGCAACTATAATTCTTCTTATATTTAAGCAATGCAGATCAAACAAAGTAAGTAATTCTTATCCATTTCTGGTAGCTGGTAATATGTGATCAAGAGGTTTATAATTCCCCTTCTACTCCCTTCCCCAAATAGAAACGTGGAAAATAAAAGAAGCATTGCAAATATGTACAAATGATATTACTTTATTGGTTAATTTTGGTTTGTTTGTTTAGGGTGTTTTCAAGACAGGGTTTCTCTGTGTAGCTCTGGCTGCACTGGAAATCACGCTGTAAACCAGGCTGGCCTCGAATTCACAGAGATCCACCTGCCTCTGCTCCTCCAGTGCTTAAAGATGTGTGCCATCACTACCTGGTAAATAGTATTATTTTAAAAATACAAAGTAAATGCCCACCCAAACAAGAAGACTAACTGATATATCTCAATAATGGTATTTTCAAACTATCTACTGAAAATGAGAGCACTGGGCTGGAGAGATGACAGAGTTAAAGCACTTGCAACAAAAGCCCAAGGACCAGAATTGGAATCTCAGAATTCATGAGAATATTTAGGGTGGGGATTATTGTCCACCTGTAATTCTAGCATTCTGAAGGCCGAGACAGGGAATCTCCAGGACAAGACGGTTAGACAAACTAGCTGAATGGGCAACCTCTGGCTTCAAATGAGAGATCCGGCCTGAATGAGTAACATGGAGAGCAGACAAAAACAACTGTCAACATCACTTGACACAAGCACATAGTCACATACATGAACATACGTAAACATGCACATACGCAGGAGAAAAAAAGAAAGGTACACAACATAATTATAATAAATGGTTCACAAATTAAATTATATATGTATAATACATAATTTATGAACTACTTATTATATATACAGAGACCGTGTGTGCCTAATCCTGTTTTGTTACTTATATAGGTTGAACATCTCTATTCTAAAAATCCAGAATTTACAGTGTCCACCAAATCCAAAACTTTTTGCAAGCAAACTTTATACCATGAGTAAAAAATTCCATCCCAACCTCACATGGTGGGATATAATCAAAATAAAGGCGTAGTAGAAATACTATATAGAATTTGCTTTAAACTATGTCTGCACTATACATGTGAAACATAAATTTAGTATTTGGACTTTGTTCACACCTCTAACATATCTCATTATGTATGTGAATACTGCAACACACACACACACACACACACACACACACACACACACACACACACACACACACCTCAGAAACATCAGATTCCAAGTATTTCAGGTAAGCAACCCTCAATCTGTATTTGTACATAGGAAAAAAAAAAACATGATAAGAAGCAAAGTGTTGACTATATTTTCTCTAAGAAAAGAGGTATGTGCCTTCAATTTTCTATAATGAACTTTTTGCAACAAAAAATTAAGTAAGATTCTTTTAGACTGTTCTGATAGTTTTGAACTCTAAATGAATGTTCAGTGTGTGTTCAGCACAGAATCTATCAAATTTACAAAAGTTTATGCCTTTAAGTTACTTATTCTTATTTTTATGTTTTCCCCAGCATGTATGTGTATGTACCATGTGCATGCCTGGTGCCCAGGGATGGTTGTGAGCTGCCATGTGAATGCTAGGGATGGAATCCTGATCCTCTGGGAGAACAGCCAGTGCTCTTAACTACTGAGCCATCTCTCCAGCCCTTACATTTTAGTCCACTAAGCCTGCCAAACACCAAAATTCTAACTACAACCATAACATTACTCTCATAGAATACTTTCTAAAGAATTTCAAGAGAAAAAATGTTAACAGAAGTCTCAATATTTATGGTGTTTGACTTTTTAAAATTAAGCTTGCTGTTCAAATTTTAGTTTTTTTTTTTTTTTAAAGAAAAGCCAATGGCATTTCTTCCCAAGAATGTTCTAGAGTACATATGGACTAAAAACTTGGCTATTTACATAAGTAATCATTTAAATGCTAAAATTAAACTGGTTGCTTTGGCTTGTACCTGGGATTCCAGTACTCAGCAAGCTACAGCAGGAAAGAGTATTGTCTGAGTTTGAGCCCAGCCTAGGCTACAAAGCAAATTCAAGACGACCCTATGCTACACGGTGTGTTCCAGGCCAGCCTGGGCTACAGTGCAAAATACTATGTCAAAACAAAAAATTAGAAAAATGTTTAAATTAAGGAAAGGAGGGGTGGAAGGATGGAGGTAGATATGGGGGAGAGGGAAGAAACGGGGGGGGGGAGGGAAACTGCAGTGGGGATGTAATATATTAGGGGAGAATACAAGCTAGGCATGGGGCAGGCCTGTAACCCTAGCATTCTAGAAGCTGAGACAGGAGGAGCAACACAAGGTCCAGGCCAGCTTGGTTTTCATAGTGAGTTCCAGGCCAGTTAGGACTATATAATATGAGTCCCTATCAAGATGAGATAAAGTGCTTGACACTTATGCCTGATGAACCTCCAGGTCCATGCCTACATGGGAAAACTGCAGGTGCATTCCCTAACTATCTTTATCCCCTACAGTGAAAATAGAAAAAGAAGAGAGAAAACAGATACTGAGATTTTTGTGCTAAGTGGTGACTAAATGTGCTTATAAAATCTCACAGCTGATCTGGGCCTGGCCTTGGTGGTTCACAGTTATTATAATCCCAACTGCTCAGGAGGTGGAGAAAATCTTCATAACTAGCCTGGGTAAGTCAGCAAGATCCTGTAAGATCAACATAGAAATATGGCAAGGGATGCACAATATTACTAGAGCATTTGCTTAGCATGCATGGAGCTCTAGAACAATCTCTAGTTCTGCAAGAACCAATCACCCAACCAAGTCATTGACGTATTCAGTAGCTCATTTCACATCCTACAAGAAAGGCACACAAAAGTCAGGTATTGTCCCCACCCATACATTTTTCACAAGTTATAGTCTCCTGAAAGATGGAGGGAACAACTCATCTGGTAGTTTTATTATCCTCTTTCATCTCATGTTTGAGTTACAGGCATTACCAATATTGTTAGGAAGGAAGCAAGAGCTAGAAAGGTAGGCAAAAAATTCTTTTAAACCCCACCAAAAGAAAGTGTCTTAAACGTGCATCTATATTTAATACTGACTGGATATATATTTAACACTGTTTATTAATCTCAATTTTGACTTATTAAAATGTATTCTACTCTTCTGAAATTCTAGACAAACTGTTGTAATCTAAGAAAAGCAGCACGAAGGAAGAAGATGCTATGTGACAGGGTTCAAGCAGAGGGCTTTTTTATAGGGAAAGGGGAGGGGGAGACCAGCCTCCCAGGGCAGGAGCAGCAGGAGAGAGGAGGAAAGAGGGGCAGAAAGGAGTGGAGGGGCAGACAGACAGAGGGGAAGAAGAAGAGGGGGGGAAGGATGGGAGGTGGCCAGGGCCCTTTTAAAAGAGAACATAGTGAATATGCATATGGGGTGTTCTTAGTGGCCGCAGCTGAGGGTACATCATCAGAACCCCAGGACGGGCCAGTACAGATGCCTGAATACTAACACAAATCCAATTTCATCATGAAATATAGTAACAGGAAAAGGTAAATGTTTCTGAGATGGAGCTGAGAAACTTAGCCCAGACCTATTTCAAACTCCTGGACTCAAGTGATTCTCCTATCCTGGTATCTCAAGTAATACAGATCATTTGTGTATGCCATTGCAACTATCAGAATAGTCAGTTCCTTAATAAAGGCATTTACTTTCCCCCAAATCTAGACTGCTGGTATGGCAATCTATGCCACAGATGTGATCCAACCTTAGAGGTCATGTACTAGTAGTGCCTTGACTTCCTGGGTTAATGAGATTGAGGCCATAACCTGGTATCTGATAAATGAGAAGGCACGAACTGTCATCATCACAAGGCCCGTATCAAGGCATTATTTAAATAGTCTGGCCACTTTCTTATCTGGTAACTAACAGGAAGCAAAATAAAGACAAACCAAATTATCTAACCACTGACAAACTTTCTAAATACAATAAAGTTTATTTTATAATGACTACATTTGAAGTTGAATTTTCATGCTCAAATATTCATATCTGGTGTAAGAAAAAAGTGATGCATACAACTCCAAAATAAAATAACTCCACAAATTAAACTGTGCCCACATATATGACAGCTGTTTCCTTCTCTCTGCAAAGAATCAGCTGCAAGCATATGATCTCCTCAAACACCATCTTGTAAAAGAGCAAGAACGCGGAACATTGAAGAAGATGAAAATATTTAAAATGAAAGGCAAGCCAGGTATGATGCTCACACTGGGGAAGTAGGAACTCCATGAATTGGGCCAACCTGAGTTGTATGGTGAAGTCCAGGCCAGCCTAGGCTACAGAGCAATAAAACTTACCAAAAAAAAAAAAAAAAAAGAAAGAAAGAAAAGAAAAAAATGAATAAAAGAGAAAACATGAAACACACAAAGAAAAGAGCCAGGCAGTGGTGGCACATGCCTTTAATCTCAGCACTTGGGAGGCAGAGGCAGGTGGATCTCTGTGAGTTCAAGGTCAGCCTGGTCTACAGAGCTAGTTTCAGGGCAGGCTCTAAAGCTACACAGAGAAATCGTGTCTTGAAAAAACAAAAATAAAATAAAATAAAAATAGTAACAGTAAAACTAAAGAAAAAAAGTCAAGTTGATATATGCCAATAATCACAAGACTTGAGACACACAGACAGGAAGATCACAAATTCAAGGCCACCCTTGACTACATGAGTCCTTATCTCAAACCTCTAGCCAAACAAACACATTAAAAATAACAACAACAATAATAAAAAAGGTAGTCTAGAGCAACATCCATTGTATATATATTACCAACTCATTTCTCACCTACTTTCTAATGAAAAGATAAACAAGCCTTGTGAAAAGTTGGGTTGAAAAGGGATGTTAGAAATTAAATAGTCATCCAGGTTTGGTGCTCTTGGAGACCAGGACAGAACTGTATCAAGACCCTGCCCTGCCTGGGCTACACACTGATTTCCAGCCCAGCCTAGACTACAGAATGAGACCCTGGAATAAACAAAAATAACTAAATACATAAGCAGACTGGAAGTAGGAGAAATGAAGTTTGGCTTCAGAAAACTGAGCCTTAGTAGGAGCTCACCTCCCCTTTCCACCTTGACTGTCCTACTCTGGAAAATAGCCTTGATCTTAAGAGTCTTTAAGGGGTGATAACGGAGGAGAACAAATTGTAAAAGAAAAACCAAAAAAATCCTTGCATGCTGGGAAAAGAATTTGTGTCCTTTTCCAAAGCAGTTCTCTCCCTCTCCCTCTCCCCCTCCCCCCTCTCCCTCTCCCCCCTCTTTCCCCCTCCCCCCTCAGGATTTCTCTGTGAGACAGCCCTGGCTGAACAAGCTCAACCACAGAGCTATCTCTCCAGCCCCTCACCTCTCACCCCACACCTTACTGTAACCACCAGATTTTGGCAGTGCTTATCCTCAACCAATCACCACAGATGGCGAATTCTGAAAAGATTTAGTGCTTCAAAAATTAAATACCTTAAGTACACTTAATTTTGTCAATTTTCCATATGTGTAAGTTCTGTGAACACTGATACCATTAGATTCTTTAGTTCTTTTTTTTCCCATCTTGCTTTTGTGAGACAGGGTTTCTCTGTGTAATAATCCTGGCTGTCCTAGAACTCACTCTGTAGACCAGGCTGGCCTCAAACTCCCAAGTGCTGGGATTAAAGAAGTGCGCCACCATGTCCAGTGTTCACTTAGTTCTAATCCAAGTTTATCACTGACCCCAAAGGAGTAGTCTATGAATAAAAGGCCTTTATCGAATTAGGAATTATGAACTTCACACTTGGTCTTTCTCGGTGGGCCTCAGTTTCTGCAGTATGCAATGAAGATTTAGAATTTTCGTAAAAAACTGTGATCTCATTTTTAAAATGTGTTGTACTGATATTCTAAATGATTGTTTCCCCATAACCTTGTTTTCCAATTCTGTAAATTTATCTTTTTTGTTTTTAATTTTTGTTTTTTGAAATTTACCTTTTAAAATCTCATTATATATGTAAATACCTAAACTACATAATAAAGATAGATTGCTGTTATGGATCGGAGTGGAATATGCGCAAAATATGGATGGATGGAACCAAACACACACAGCAAACCGGGATCAGAGACCAAACTGCATTCCTTATCTCTATTACCCATACATGGATTGTTTTCCTCATCTCTTACCCACACTCTACCAGCCCTCATGTGTGTGCGTTCGTGTATAAAGTCAAGGGGCTGGAAACATGGCTCCATGGTTAAGAACATGCACTGCCCTCGAAGCTAACCCAAATTCTGTTCCCAGTATCCACACACAGGGAGTTCACAACCACCTGTAACTTCAGTTCCATGAAGTCTGATGTCCCTGGTCTCCATAGACACCTACACTCACATGCATGTACCTACTCCTGACACACACACATACTCCTTCTAAAATAAAATACAAAAATAAACTACTTTTAAAAGTTGAGGCCAAACTGAAAACCTCTTTCGTATCGCCCAAATTAGATATAACACTTAAATACTTGCATGTCCAGAACATTGCTTTCCAATAAAATCATTTAGAAGAACCCTCTGAAGAAATTATTTGTACAAATCAGCCCATCCTACACTTACTCTACATCCCTTACCAGGGATGCAAACCACGTGGTATGTTTAGGAAGGAATCTTCCAGAGTTCACATTTTTTGGGATAGCCTACAAAAGTAAGGCAAGGTGTTCCTAAAGGAGAAAAATTGACTAGGCTACGGGTATAGCTAGCTTGTCAGAATGATTGTCTAGCATGCATGAGGCTGTTACTAATCCACAGTGCTGCAAAAAGAAAATTTTGAATTTGAACTGATAAAAATACAGTAAGCTTAGTTGGACATGACAAATATTTGTAATCTCAGAAATTGGGAGACAAAGGCTGAGGTTCAGGAGTTCAAGGTCATCCTCACAGTATAACCAGTTTTACTGATAGA
The DNA here is from genome assembly GCA_030556225.1 of Cricetiscus sungorus. Taxonomy (NCBI): domain Eukaryota; kingdom Metazoa; phylum Chordata; class Mammalia; order Rodentia; family Cricetidae; genus Cricetiscus; species Cricetiscus sungorus. The sequence goes on from JANBXA010000726.1 coordinate 39,808,187, forward strand.
CTAAGTAAGCTACAGGAGATCCTGGTTTCAAAGCAACAAGGCGGGCAGGGGAGGGAGACTGATTTTCTAATGCTCCAGTACAATGTAGTTTAGGGCGAGGTTAAAAATTGAGAAAGAGGAGGTTCAAGCGTTAAAAGTGCTTTCTTTCATAAAACCCACAGATCGATTTTGGGTTCTCTCAAATCTACTCTAGTATACCGGAAATGAAAAGGGTTAAACTTTTGCAGATGAATCTAAAAATCCAGAGTTGGGGTTTAGGATTCTCAGCGTACAGATGGGGGCGGGGGTCACGAAGAGGTAAAGGAGATGATCGGATCTGGAAGGGAGAAATCGCTAGAGTCCAAACAAGAAAGGGGGAGAAGAAAGAAGGCGCGGGGAAACCGGTCTTAGGAAAAATCAGAGGGCAGGGGGTGAAAACTGGGAGGAGCTGGAAAGAGCTTTGGTCAAAGAAAGATGGGGGAGGGGGCAGCTCGCTGCTCAGCCCAGCACGAGGGACCAGGAGCAGACCGCAGGAACGCGAGCCGGCATCCTCCAGCCTCCTGCCGGGCTGCGTGAAGTCCGCCCGTGCTGCGGGAAGAGCTCCTTTACCTGTTGGTGTGAAACCGATGGAGCGGATCCGTGCGATGGCAGGAGGAGAGCTGGCAGCCGAAGTCGCTGATGTCCAAGCAGCCGGGTTCCTCGCTGGGGCAGGTGCCCACCCCACGAGGGGCTCCTAGGAGCGGGAAGGGTTCCTCTGGGGTTAGAAACTTCTCATAGGAAGCGGTGGCCGACGTCTCGTCCGACATGGTGGGAGATGGGCCGGCTCGGACTCCCGGGCTGGAGATGGGCTACTCTGGCGCTCGCCCCTTCCCCCCACGCTAACCTGTCCGCGGTGGCCGCCGTCCCCGGGTGTGCCGACCACCGCAACGGCCCGAGGAGTGAGGGGCTCCGCACAAAGGTCGCCGGAGGCAGCAGGGTCCAGTTGGCCACCCGGTCCGTTTCTCCGAAATCTCGGAAGCCGCTGCCGCTGCCGGGCCCAGCGAGTCACTGCGGCGCCGCCGCCCGGCTCGGCCGCCCCGCCCACTGCGCTCGCCGCCCGCTGCGGCTTCGGTCCGCCCCGCGGCCGCCGCCAGCTACTGGGCGGCCCCGAACCGCTGCCCTTGCCCCCTGCTGGAGTGGAGGAGGAACTGAATGTAGGTGGCTGAAGCCCAGGGCGACCTGGCTGGCCTCGTGCTCTACGTGATCCGGGATTCGGGGATGCTTCAAGGGCCCATGTCTCAGCCAACCTCCTCCTTGTGATTCCCCCTCCCACTCTAGAACGGGATGATGGCCAAACACAACCATAGCCCTTAGGACTAGGGTCTTAGCCAAGGTCACACCGAAGGAGTATGAGAAAAAAAAAAAAAAAGAGTCTCAGGTGCCCTTGAACACCAGCACGCTGGACCACCCCATCTCGAGTCGGCTTGTACTGAGCTCCTGAAGTATGTCTGCCTGGCCAAAGCAGTGAGCTGTAAGGGCAATGGGCCATAGAGAGAGGTGGGGGGAAGTTCCTGCCTCACTTTTAAGTCACCTCACTCCAAAAACCTGATACAGCCGCTGGGCTACTGAGAGCTGCTAGACAGTAATATTCTTTTGTGTTCTGTTCTTTCTTTCCTTTGTGTACCCTGGAATGTCCTGCCAGTCTCCTCTGCTAATCCTTAAATCCCCAGCTCAAGTGCTGCTATCTTCTCAGCGAAGCTTTCTCTACCTCCCAAAGGAGACTTAATGTACTAGTCCTGCTGTTATGTCCGCAACCCTGCTTCCGTTGATATTATGCAGCTTAACTCCTTCGACTTAAATCAACTTACAAGGTGTCTCGTAGCACTTCACTTTTATTTGTGTTCTAGAGAAGTGATTCCAAACCTTAGAGGCATGTTTTTGTTTTAATATTCAGATTTTTAAATGTACCTTTAAAAATGTATATTTACATCCCCGGTTATCCCTGTGAAAAAAAATCTGATTAATCCTGATTACAGGATCCCTAAAATAGGAAAATTGGAAACCCAAGTTCCTTACATAAAATGATTAGGTATTTGTATATGCTCTACACACATTTTCCAAAAGACTTCAAATCATCTCTAGAGTGCATAAATGCTATGGAAAGTTATGGTAATTTGTTTGAAGGATAACAAAAACTGCATGTTTACAACACATGTGTGTATCAGTATATGATAGGAAGTGAACCTAGGGCCTTGAGCCTGCCTCACCATCGTTCAACCACAGAGTTACACCCTCAACCCTTTTCCAAGATTGTGGATTTCAGTGATGTGGATAGCCAGCCCCATGTCCTGGATATAGGTACCCACATAGGAACTGAATGTGGCTGTTTTATTTAGATTGTAAGAAGATGCATTGCATTTGAGAATGTAGGTTTCAAAATTATCATTCCTTAAGATCTAATTGGGTTGGTCAATTTAAAAAATGTACAAATGATGGTGTTTTGCATATAGTCCTCAATGCACCAATCCACAGAGGTATTTCTGGGCCTAGTGAGGCTGAATGAGCCATAGGTCATATAAAGGAAGACTTGCAGTATTTTGACAATAAGCGCTGGGAAAGTAGAGCCCTCACATGATCCCTTATGCAGGCCCAGGAGCATATTCTGTCCAATAACTAGTATGTTTGCATTTCCTGGGAAAGTTTTATTTCAGCAAATATCATGATCCATATTAACTTTTAAAAAGGTCTTGTACTCAGTTTGTAAGTTTACTTTCAGATTGAATTTATATAAGAAGCAGCTAGGCAATTTTTGTTCTCAGTCCCTCATGTGCACTGTAGATTTTGCCTAAATTAAAGAAGAAAATATTAATAACTCAGGGTGTAAGCCAGTTATATGACTCATGGTAGCATTCACTGCATTAAGGAAGCTGAGGCAGGAGGATTGCCAAAAGTTTAAGTCCGGCCTGGCTGCACTATAGGTCTCTGTATATAAAATAAAAATAATATGGTGTAGTCATTCCATATCTTCAGTATTGTTCAAGGTGTCACAATGATGCATCGACTTCTCATCTATGGTTACTTGGCCCTCCATGTTTTTGAGTATTGTTTAAATCTGTATGTCAGATTTCTTTGTACTTTTTGCTGTATGACAATTTGTTGGAACATATGGAACCATGGATGTGATGGGAAATCGCACCTGTAAAACTGCAAAACAGACAAATTTTTGTGATGCCCATGACAGAAGTTATAGCTAAGAATGCTGCTCAAAGCAAGGGGACACGGACCATGGCGAGACAGAAGTCTGCAGAAATAGCTATGAGATAATTGTCCAAACTGTCCAAGGTAGGTGTAGTCTCCAGGAGTCAAAGCACCATCTTTCAATTTACTTACTTAGTATTTTTTTTTCAATACACATTCTCCCTCAAGAAGCAATCTCATATCCTGAAGTAACTATTCTGAACCAAGGCCTTTTCAATTTCATGACCTTCTAGGGCAAAGAATTCTTTTATTTTTCCCTTCTTTCTTTCTTTCTTTTTTTTTGAGACAGGATTTCTCCATAGCCCTGGCCATCCAAAAGTCACTCTGCAGACCAAGATGGCCTCAAATGGCAAAAAAAAAAAAAAATTAATCTTGAGTGCTAGCTTAGATTTCTTTAGTTAATGTAAATAACGTCCACGAACCTGGTAACTTAAGGCAATAAAAGTTTGTTTTTATGCAGTTCTGGAGGCTGAAAGTCTGAGGTCTGAGAAGGCCATACTCCTTAAAGAGTTGTTAGATGGAGAAATGGTTCCTGGCCTCTTTCAGTTTCTGGTGGCTGTACACACTTTCCAGCACTTGTGACTAAATCTGTTCATTGCATCTTAGGCTTCCCAACATTTGTCTTTGTGCGTATTTGTCAATCTGCCTCACATCTGTAACCACACTGTTACAGGCTTCAGGGATAATTGTATAATTCAATATAAAGTCTTCCAATCAAAATCTTTAAGTAAATCTACTATTTTTGTCATCTACAGTAATATTCACAGGTTTCACATATTAAGAAGTAGATCTATCTTTTGAGAGAGCTGCTATTAAACCTACCACAGAACATGGTTTAAATCACTTGTTATTCTCTGAACCATAACACATAGAGCTTGTCTACTTACGAGTCCTCGTGTATGAAATTACAAAGGCTGCAGAGACAAGGAATGAGTCCACAATTTTGATCATGGGTTTAGGGTTTCAGATGTTTTGTTGTTAGTGTGTTTTGAACTCAGTGCCTTGCACATACTGGGCTAGTGTTCTACCACTGAGCTACAGCCTTAGGCTCAGGTTTAAGTCACTGAATCAGAGTTTCTCCTTCATTTTCAGCATCCTGCATTACCTATTTTTTAAGAATATTTATTTATTTATTTATTTATTTATTTATTTATTTATTTATTTATTTATGTGAGTGGCCGGTCTCTATGCACACTAGAAAAGGGCACCAGATCTTATTACAAATGGTTGTGAGTCACCTTGTGGTTGCTGGGAATTGAACTAGGGGCGCCTGGAAGAGAAGCCAGTGCTCTGCTGAGCTATCTCTCCAGCCCCTCTATTTTTTTTCTCATAAGACAAATGGTATGGAACTAACGATTTCAGAGATAATTCCAATGATAAAGATAATCTAACGTGCTTTGGCAGAATAACTGTAAGGACAATAATTGGTTAATTTCCAGTGAAGACTTGAAAGGCAGAGGCAGGTTGATTAGCTACATATGTAATTTTAGGCCAGCTTGGTGTAAGTGACACCTTGGCTCAAAACAAAACAATGGTATCATTTTATTATAATTTCAAAAAACCAAAAGTAAAATAAAAAGTAACCTCCACCTCCTCTTTGTTTTTTGGTGTTAGGGATTGCACTAGGGGACCTGCATATGCTATACTAGCCTTCTACCATGAGACTATAAACTCCCAACCCTTGCATATATATATATATATATATATGTATATTAATTTTAATGTGGATGACAATTTGTTTGTTTTTGTTTTTTGTTTTTGTTTTTGTTTTTGTTTTTGTTTTTTTCGAGACAAGTTTCTCTGTAGCTTTGGAGCCTGTCCTGGAACTCACTCTGTAGTTCAGGCGGTCTCGAACTCACAGCAATCCACTTGCCTCTGCCTCCCAAGTGCTGGGATTAAAGGCATTCTCCACCAACGCCCAGCTGTGGGTGACAGTTACATTACTTGATCTGTTGGGGAGGGATCCTCTGGAACTGGCTTCAGGACCTAACCCATGGGCATGAACTGACTTTTTGGAAGCCACTCCCTATGCTGGGATAATTTGTTCAGCCTTGATACTGGGGAGGGGAGAGGGCTTGGTCCTTCCTCAACTTGATCTACCAGACTTTGAACTCTCCAAGGAAGGCCTTACCCCAGCTGAAGAGTGGATGGGGAATAGGAAGGAGGGGAAGCAGGAGGGCATGAGAAGGGGAGGGAGTGGGAACTGGGGTTGGTATGTAAAATGAAAAACATTTTTTAAAATAAAAAAATTAATTTAAAAATTTTGACACAGAGGGCTGTTGAGATGGCTCAGAAGTTAAGAGCACTGGCTGATCCTATAAAGGTCCTAGGTTCAGTTCCCAGCACCCACATGGCAGCTCACAACTGTCTATAAACCCAGTTCCAGGGAATCTTACACCTTCACACCAATGCACATAAAAGAAAAATTAAATAAATTATTTAAAAAATTTGACACAGTCTTCCTAATTAACTTGTATTGACTTGCCTTAAGTTCCCTATTTATTCTTGATAAACCACACACTTATATTTTTCTGCCACAGCCTCCAAAATTGCTGGCACAGAATACAACATTTACAAATGCATAAACCTTAGGATAGAAAATATAAAAACGCACAATTACAGGCTATGTCACAGGTATATCAAATATATAGGAAAAAGCATTTTCAGAGGCTAGAAATAACATCAACTAAAGAAATTTATTTATTCTCCAGCAGGTTCAAAACCATATTTATTCCAATCAAATATCCCAAATTTGCTATGCATACCTAACTGAAAAAAAGGCAACCTAAAAAGTACCAGATTAAAATGAATAAGATACTATGATCAAGTACATATTTCTTAATAGTTAAAACTGAAATTATGATACTAGCACTCTTCTCTGTTTGCCTTTTGTCATCAGGCAAAGCATCACCAGTACTAGAGAAACTGTGCTATCATTAGTTACCTCCCACAAAAAGAGTTTCTGAAAATTGTTTAAAATTTTAACACATTTAACATGGACAGTGTTGGCCCTTTCTTGACTTCCTCTTCTGATTGGTCAGCACTTCCTATACTATCATCAACAGGAACAACAAGTGAAAATAATTGTTTCCAGCATCTCTATTTTGTAACATAAAATATTAAGTCTCATCCACATCAACAAGCCTTGGGAAATATCAAAATGGTTTAGTACTGGTAAAACACTGTCTTGAATGTTGTTCCATTTACATTTAGAAATCAGCCTTAGGCAGAAAAGCTTGTCAGTAAATTTGAGCAATTAGGATAGTGATGGGAAACAAGAATTTGGCACTTATTGGAAAGTAACAGAAAACAGTTAAAACACAAGGCTTTATTATGATCAAGGACCATATCACTTTCATAAAGGAGAAAACTATTAGAACAGGAAAGCTTCCAAATATCACAACATTCCAAATAAGTACAGTTTTATAACTTAATCGTATTTTCTTATGAAAATTGTTTATTTCAGTTACTAAAACAAAAAGAAATCTTTTCACAATCTGATTTTTGGAGGGCATGAGGATGATTATATTTTTATGAACAACAAAATACTTAAATTAATTAAAATATGTTACAGTATAATAAAATGTAAATAAACAAGTAAACTAATTATGAGAGGTAATACCAAAAGAAATATTTCCACATATACTCAGAAATAGGTTTTTAACTAAGACTGGGTCTTTTATATATATGAAAGTTATTAGGGAGGATAATCCCAATGAAAATTATTGTTTTAGGTCTTTTATTATGGGACAAAATTGGTTTTGAATAACTGAGATTAACGTGAGTAACTATATAAAATCCATATAATTTAGGATGCATGTTGGGGAAAAAGGTTAATAAGATGCTAGATATAATGAAATTTTCATGGTTGCAAATGTATATTTCAATAATCTGATAATTTTAACCTGTATTTTCAGCCTTACAATTAGTCCTACCCAATATGTGTACATATTTATAATATCTTCACTGATGTTCATAATGAGGGCTGCTATGTCTTGTGAATAATAATTGATTTGTTAAATTGGCACTGGAATGAAAAGATTGGAGACTGTTTTAATCAGTGCTAGAGTAGTTGCTACCATGTCTGATGCCTTGGGTTCAAGTCCCCCCCACAGCTAACCAAGCAAATATGTCTTGCTCTATAGCCCAGGATAGCCTGAAACTGATGCTCCTCTTGCCTCTTTGTGATTCTTAATTATTGGACTGTAGATGTGAGCCACTATGAGTGGGCCCAGTGTGTGTGTGTGTGTGTGTGTGTGTGTGTGTGTGTGTGTGTGTGTGTGTCTGTGTCTGTGTCTGTGTCTGTTTGTACATGTGTATGTGAATGTGTTTGTGAAATTTTTATGTTGTTTTGTCTTGTCTTTATTTTTTGAGACAGGTTTTTAAATAGTCCATCCTGTTCAAGAACTCAAGCTGAGGATGGCATTAAACTCCTTATTCTTTAGTCTCTGACAATGAATGCTGGAAATCACAAGAGTGTGCCACCAGGTCCATCTGGTGAGGGTACATTTTTATAACTTAAAAATGATGATTTGGTCTACTCATTTTAATGCTTGTAGATTAGAACATCCCTATTTATCAAGTATTCTACCATAGTGGATTCTTTCTGAATCTTCCAATTCAGATTTGGGCTTATGAATACATAAATAACAATGAACAGTTGATAAATCAGTTTATGATCATTATAACAATAATTGTAATCTAACTAAAGCTTTTAACAAACACCCCTGTCTAATAATTGTAAGAATTTTTCATGTGCCATAGTGGCAAAGAATTGCAATGAAATTATTTATCATGCTTTTCAATTTGACAGAATATAGTATGTAGGTTTAAGAAAACAGGAGCTGTTAGGAAACAAAGTGAGCCTCATTTTAAAGTTAGACCACATGTTCAAGTCTGATTTGAGAAGCCTTCACACTTGTACATGATCACATTTCTTATTCCTGGGGATGTATATAGCTTTTCTGCCAACACAGGGAGACTACATAGATCCTCTTTACACAGCCTCTGAAAAATATGAGATAGATATGAGTCATCCATATGTTTATCTGAAAATGGATTGTGAGCAGAGTAGGGGCAGGGGCAAGTGATTTATAGAGGACATGTTGTCAAGTACAGGACAATGAGAAAACCAGCAGGACATGGGGTGGGGAGAGACAGAGATGAAGGCAAACAGAAACAGCTTTTCCATTATTTGAGGAGAGACTCTGGAATAGATCATGCAACACGAATTCGTATCCTTAAGGCAAGGCATCCTTTGACCTTGACTGCTCATCAACAAGCAGACATTGGACATAGGGCACAGGGTCATCTTACAGGCAGGGAAGCTTCTCTATGGCATGAAATTCTCCAGAGAAAGGAGCAACTGGAGTTATTAGCTATTTAACTGTTGTAGCAGAGCCTTCATACTTTGAAAAGAACCTAAACTGGTCATCAACATCCCATATTCCCTACAATGTGAAATGGTCATACACATTACAACACAGGGACAAACCTTAAGAATCATACCTATGACATACTACAGAACATGAATACAACATGCATTAAAAATGTGTTTCAAAATGTAGGTCATGATTACAAGTAGAGATACTTTAATACATCTCCTTTTCCAACATACCATGGGACATGTTCTTTGCTCAGCTACCCATTTTTCTAAGCAGGGGCACCTGGCACAGCACTCTGTGATAATGGCAAGTTGTCCATAAGGAAAACAACTGGGTTGGTTAGGGAAATTAAAGGTAGCTAAAGAGTCTGAAGTAGGGTTCTGGGATTGAAGGTGAACAGAGCACTCACCAGTTTCCTCACTTTCTGTGCTTCTACTGGCCTGAAAGGCCTCTTCCTCTGCTTGTCTTCCCACTGCTAACGCTTGGCATTTGAAACAGGATTCCCCCGTCCTTTTTCTTGGATTCTGTCACTGTACTTCTACCGAACTGACCTTTTCAGTTTGACAATAGCTAGAAACAAGGAGAAAGCTGTGTGAAAAGGCCTCCCATGCTTTCCCTGTTCCTTACCTACCTAAAATTAGACCCTTTAATGCAGAGCCTCACAGCTTGATATGTGTGATATTGTTGATTGTTGCTGCATTGATCTGTAATTCAAACTCAGACACTTTCCTGGGTGTGTAGGCAAACAGGCCCTAAAATTCCAAAAGGGGGTGAAGATCAGGAACTACAAAATTACTACCAGGATGAGGACCACGTAGTATATCTCAGTTACCTTTAATACATGGGGGTTTATCTTCCCCCTTCATGTGCCATAATTACCAGTCCTTCCCTAAGAAGCACTTTGGACTGTCTGAGGAAATTGGGAATGAGTCAACAATATATGAAACTACAGACTTATACTATAGAAATTACCACCACATTGGCTGGAGACAGGAGAGTTTATTACACTGCTAAATAAGCATCATGGTCTGTCCTATATGGTCTACAAAAGTAAATGAGGCGAGGATCTTGCACTTTTAACCCCAATAGCCTGAGGTAAAATAGGCAGTATTGAGGTCTGCATGGCCTCAAGGAAGTTTGTAGGTGAGCTGTTATTGGTGGCTATCCTTATGTTCAAAAGAGAACCCCGGTGTCTGACCTTTGTTTATACTGATACAATTCTTCTGTGTGTGTGTGTGGGGGGGATTGAAAAGACTTTATAGCGCCTTTTATTGATGATATTTGAGACTTGCAAAATGGTACAGCTGAGTTTTTCTTTATTAAGTGTATGCACACCCCCCCAAGGCAGGGTGGTCTCTCACTGAGCCTGGATGTCATAGTTACAGATTTACTTGGTTTTTACACGAGAGCTGGGGATTTGAACTCAGGTCCTCAGGCTTTCTTGCAGAAAGTTCTCTTACTGACTGATCCATTTTTCCAGCCACACCTGAGTTTATTTGTACTAAAGATAATAATAATAATAATAATAATAATAATAATTTTTATTTTTCAAGACAGAGTTTCTCTGTGTAGTTTTGTAGACCATGCTGGCGTGGAACTCAGAGAGATCTGTTTACCTGTGCCTCCTGGGTGCTGGGATTAAAGGTTTGCACCACCAATGCCCGAATTTGTACTAAAGTATAGGCTCCAATCATTCTTCATTAGTGACAATTGGAGGACATTCATCTCGAAGCTAGCTGATTGAAATGAATTTTCAAACCTGCTGTTTCAAAACTCAAGAAGATTAGATGACAATGTAACTTAATGGGAGAACACTAGCCTACGATTCCTGAAACCATGGAATCAATTTCCATAAGGTAAAAAGAAACAGACAAAAATCCCCAGAAAACAAGTTCAAAAGCAGAGCAATGGACAGCATATTTAAACTACCAACAATGTGTTATTGTGCAGTTTAAGCAACAATCGTTCTTGCACTGCCATGTTGTCTGCTCCATAACTCCTCCAAAAGCTATTATTATCCTTATTATTCCTGGGCAAGGGGAGTTAAGTGAGACTGTACTTCCATCAATTTCAAGAATTATAATTGCCTGGTTCTAGAGAGATGGTTCATCAGTTAAATCTCTTGTTGCTCTTGCAAAGGGCCCAGGTTTGGTTCACAGCACCCACACGGTGGCTCACAACCATCTGTACTATCCTTTTGTGTTCTCTGTGGTCACCAGGCACATATGTAGCACACATGTAAGCATGCATACACAGAAAATAAAATGAGTATTTTTTAAAATTATGGGACTGGGGAGATGCCTCAGTGCTTAAGAGTGCTGCCTGCCCTTCCAGAGGATCTGAGTTGGATTCCCAGCATCCACATGGTGGCTCACAACCCTCTATAACTTCAGTTCAGTAGATTCAGCACCCTCTTCTGTCCTCTGTGGGCCAGACCACCATGTGGTACACAGACCTATACATATAAAATAATTTTAATAGCTAAAAGAATTTTTAAAAATAATTTTATCTACTTTGATATCCTACTGCTTAACTTTGTGTTACAAAGTGTTTCTCTTCTCACTAGCATGCTAGCAGTAGGTACTGCTAGTATATTCATTGTACAGAAGAACAAGCCAATCGAACACCTTCCTAATTTGCCCAGGACACCATGGCTCATAGTGGGTGAGTGAATATTCCAATCTAGAAACTGTAGTTCAAAAAACCCCGATGGGCCAGTGAGATGGCTCGGCAGGGGAGAACCTGAAGACTTTGGTTCAATCCCCAGATCCCACAAGGTAGTAGCCAAGAATCAATTCCTGAAGTGTCTTCTGACATCCATGTGAGCGTTCCCAGCACACTTTACCATAAACACATTAAATAGCCCCTGAACTTAAGGCATGAGGTTGAAGTCACACATGAATGACAAAGACGGGCAGGAGAGGATAGAGTTGTAAGTTCAAGGTGAACATCTCAGAAATGGCACACAGAGAGACAGAGTAGTCCAGCCGTTTAAATGGGGCGCGATAAACTATCCCATAAGAAAATGAATTTCAACTTCAGAATGATTGACAACCTTGTGAATCAACCTCGAACAAATGAGAAAGGGGCAGGATAATCATTTTATATGCTTCGGGATGAAAGATGCCCGCTGCAACAAAGAGCTGGCCCGCCACGCCAACTCCTATGAGACGTTGGAACAGGCTGTGGATGCCGGCACAACGTTCAGCCGGATGGTGTCCTGCGTGGCACCGGAAGGATGCTGCGAGCTTTTCGGGGGGGCTACGCCCTTCGCAGAGGCTTCTGGAGCCCCAGCCAGTGTGGCTACTGCCGCTGCCGCTGCCCCCAGAGGCCGCAGGGCTGTGCCGGTCGGCGTCAGGGGAGAGGACAAGGCGGGATGTCGTGGCGCATCCTTTTGGTTCAAGGCTAGAAACGTACAGTCTTAAGAAACGAAACGGGGGAACTGAAGTGAAGGGAGAATAAGAACTCGCGGCGACTGTTGATGACGCCACATCGGGGTGTATCACTGTTTCCGGTGTGCTGATCTCGGGGGCGTTTGTTTTTCTTTTAGGTGTTTACGGTTAGCGACCAGCAGGATGCAAGGATGGACGTTGAAAGATAAAGCGGAGCAAAGATTTCGGGAAGTCTGGCTGGTACTCACACACCTATGTCGCGTTTGTATGAAATGATCTGGGTCCTTGGTTTTTAATTAATTCGCCCTCCGATGGGATGGTTGCTTTGTGGTACTAATTATCAAATGCTGCCTCTGGTGCGTTCTGTGACTTTCTTATCGGCTGTGAGTAGGGAGGAAAATTAGACTTTATTTTCGCACTTTACATTGTGAAGTTGTCATTTACTTTTGAATGGGAGCAATTACAGCACAAAGAGTTAGGGACCTGGAGACTGCCCTGGGGGAAGGACTGGCAGAGTGCTTTCTTGCACTTCTTTCAAATCTTTGGACAGAAAATAAAGCAAAACTTCCCTCCAGACTTTTTTTTTTCCCTAGGTGTTTTTAGCTCCCTGTACATCTGTTTGGAGGGACTGGCAGTGAAGGAAGTTAGTAATACTTAAGGCCAAAGTGGTTTGTTGCTGATGAGAGAATTTGCAGCCCTCTGAGCTTTTGAAATTCCTCTAGTTGTTTGTTTAGTAAGCCAAGTCAGTTGACAGCATGAAATCCTGTACTCATCAAAACCTTAAGCAAACTTTTAATGATTCTGGAGGCCTAGCCTGCTGCTTAGTAGAGTGTAGTAGGTGATCCAAGTTGCTGCATTTTACATTTCTCAGAACATCATATTTATCTGGGGGACTTGTTAAAACACAGACTGATGACTGATGATGAGCCTTGCTAATAGGTTTTTGTTGTTGTTGTTTGTTTCTTTTTTCTTTCTTTCTTTTTTTTTAGTTTTGGTGGGATGTTTTCCAGAACTTAAAATTCTAACAATTTCCGGGAAGAAGCACTGGCCAGAGGACCACTCTTGGAGAACTGTTGAGGTACCATTCCTATCCACTCTGTGTCACATGTGTATCAGCATAGTTATGAATGTGGCCCAAGACATTTCTAGACCACAACTTTATGCCACAATGCCAGACATTTGAACACAGTCTGGAAGAGAGCTCACATGTAAACTTGAAAGTGTTGCTGGGGGACTTCAGTGCAAATTACCAAGTAGTGTTCTTGTTGACCTGGGTCAGAATGCCCCCTCATAGTAACAACAAAATATTATTATTTTATTAATATAGAGGAAAGACATTCTCAGTCTGTCTCTGCTTTGTCCATAGCAGTGTTACAGATTATAGAAAAAGTAAAGCAAATATTAGAAAATATGTGTCTATATTTTGAGCTATGGACTCAGGTTACCAACACTTGAAACTAGGTCTTTCTTCCATGTACCAAGTACCAGGTACCAGCATCTTTGGGTTGATCCATTCTTGATACCCAAATAGTATTTATTGTGGGAATCCTAATTCTTGGGGATCCACACCAGTGAGGAACTCTAGAAAGTCTAGAACACTCCCAAATGGACTTTGTTTATATGTGACATGGAAGATTTTTGTGTGTATGTGCATGCATACTGATTCCCATGTGTGCCAAAGGTCAACCCTGTGTTCTTCCTCAGGCACCATCATCCATCTTATTTTTGTTTGTTTTCTTGAGATGGGGTCTTATTATGTAGCTCTGTCTGATCTCAAACTTAAAAAGATCTGCCTGTCTGTGCCTCTGCCTCCTGAGTGCTGAGACTAAAGGTGTATACCATCACATCCAGGTTCACCAGCTTCATTTTCTTTTCGGGGAGGGGCTTGAGACAGGGTTTCTCTGTTGCTTTGGAGGCTGTCCTGGAACTCGCTCTGTAGACAAGGCTGGCCTCTGACTCCCGAGGATAGTGATAGTCTTGCAATCTAAGCCCATCAGAGACCACCACAAAGACACTCTTGAAGGTGAAAAGAAGGTGTTTATTGCCAGTTTGCAGCTGCAAAGGGAACTTGCTCAAATCACACAGCCCCGAGCCTTGTAGCCCTTTGAATTTAATCACAGAAACCACATCCTGGTTGTCACATTTTAGTTACCAAGAAGCGGAACTACAGAAGCCAGAAAGCAAGGTTCACAAGGGATGTCTTGGAACTACAGACTAGGTCTTTAATGCTCTAGATCTTTGTTTCTATGTCGGCAGCTCTTGGGGCCTACTTGCTGGGTTTTAAGGTCAGAATGATGTCTCTAACATGGTGTCAGTTGTGCTAAGGTCTGTTAGAAGTCTATTGAAGATTTTAAAGTCATTTTTAAATTAAGTTTTTTTTCTTCTGCTGCATATAGAGTTGAGTTCTTTATAGATACTGATATCAAACCTCTTAGTAGCTAATTTTTTAATTTTCTTACCATCAGGATGTTGTCTCTATGCTCTTGTTTTCTTAATTGCTATGCAGAAGTGCCGTAATTTAGCATAATCCTCTTTATCAATGGTTACTTGTAGCACAAATTAATTGGTCTTAATAAAAACCCAGAGACAGATATTGGGGTTAAAGCTGAAGATGAGAGAAACAAAGGGGCCAGGCATTAAAGAGTTTTCACCTGTACAGTGCTCAGACGGAAGGGACAATCCTGTCCTCTAGAGATTGCATCTCTAGACAGACTGCACTGAGCTCCTGCCTCCTCCCACCTTATATTCCTTTCTAGTGCTGGGATTAAAGGTGTGGGATCCCAAGTGCTGAGATCGATCACCTTTGTATAAACTCTGTTTCTCTTTTAGACTGGACCAGTTTCATGTAGTTCACGGTGGCCTTGAACTAACAGAGATCCATCTGCCTCTGTCTCCCTAGTGCTGGGATTAAAGGTGTGTGCCACCACTGCTTGGTCTCTGGCTAACTATTGTGGCTGGCTTTGCACTCTGATCTTCAGGCAAGTGTTATTTGTTAGATAATAAAGAAAATATCACCACAATTACTTTTGTTGCTTTGGAGTTCAATCTAAAAATCTTTATAGACTACAGAGAAACCCTGTCTCAAAATTAAAAAATCTTTATAGACAGTACCATTTTCTTTCTTCTTGTCTAGTTGTTTTACAATTGGAGGTTTTCTATTTGGTTTTAACAAACCAAATGGCTTTGTGTTGTCGAAAGTATCAGCTGAGCATGTAGTGTTTAAACCTGTAATCCTGTCACTATTGGGACTATTAGGCAGAAAGATGACTGTGGGTTTGAGGGCAGGCAGGGATGCATGTTGATGTCCTACGTAAAACTAAAACAAAAACCAAACAAATAAAAGTACAAGCACAGTGGAACAGTAGGGATTCTATACCAGGAACTAAGATTATGAAATGTCTCTGCTGCTTAGGTACATAATGAAAGTTAAAAGGTACAGTTTCAGGATTAACATGTTGAACATAGTACATTGAAAGCAAGGGTTGATTCAGCAACTAAAATGGATCACACTATACTGCTCACTGAAGAGGAAAATGAATTTCCACTTTGGAATGAATGATAAGAATGTACCTTAGCCAGATGTTGGTGGCACATGTCTTCAATCTCAGCACTCAGATCTCTGTGAATTTGAAGACGGCCTGGTCTACAGAGCTAGTTGCAGAACAGCTAGGGTTGTTACACAGAGAAACCCTGTCTGAAAAAAAAATGTACCTCAAACATAGATTTGGGAAAATGTTAACAAATGAGAAAGGGGTAGGCTAGGCATTTATATGTTTTAGCATAAGAATGCTTGGGTACAAGAACCTGTTGGCTTGCCCAGAAACTCCACAGGGTCAAATCAGTGATGAAGTCTCATGAAGAAGCATATTGCTGTTTCTGGTGTGTTGATAAGACTGGAGCATCTTCCAGTTATTATTGGTGAGTGGCTGGCAGAATCTCAGGGAAGGCAGCAGTGGATATACTAAGGGAAGATAAGGTCAGTAAGAAAGATATTGCTAGCCAGAACACACATATCTGTGTTGTGTCTGGACGGAATGATTTTAGTGCCTTGGTTTCCATTTCCCATACTGGTAGGCAGGTTGATTGGTGTTAAAAAAAAAAAAAAAAGTACTGAGTGCCAGACCAGCTGCTTTTGTAAGTACTGCCTTTGAAGCTCTGGATGAGCAAAAGAATACCACTTTATTTTTGCCCTTTGCAGACTACCAGTTGCCATCTGCTTTGTAGCACCGACCTTATAAAAATAATGGTTTGGAGGCTGATCCATATTGTGTCAGGAAAACTTATCCTGAATCTCCAGGCTCCCCTGTAGGAGTCTGCGACAGGAACTTTGGTGTGTTTCGTAAACACACTTTGGAAATAAGGTCAAACTTTTCTTTCAGGCATGCTTCTGATAAATTTAGGTTCCTGTGCACCAACTTGAACTGAAAGGTTATAACTTTGGTCCCCAATTGGTCAGACCACTTGCCCATGCAATAGCAGGATGCCTGTAAAAGAATCTATCTTAACTTGGTGATAAATATGGTTTCCCATTCCACATAGAGCCCATAAGGCAGTAATGCAGGGACTCAGGGATAGGCTTAACTCTCACAAACATTTGAAACTCACATTTTCCCCCTAGCCAACTCAAACTTGCAACTGTGAACTGTGTACCTGCCCTAAACTCTGAACACATTTTTAACTACTTTGAATAATCCAATTTGTTTCTTTGTTCACCAGAGAAACAACTGTAAGTTCAGGCAGTCAAATATAGTGATCCTCAAATTCCTCCGTGCCTTCAAACCAGCAGAATGACTGGTTAGCACAGAGTGTTGGGTTGTGGGGAGGGCACCTCAATGTGAATTGGAAATAAATTCTCTGGAGATGCCACTACTGTTCTCCTGATGCCTAATACAGAGCTGAAATTGGGGAACCTGAAAGTGTTACTGGAGCCCACAGCCATAAGGCCTGGCCTGCATGAGAGTGATCTTCTACATGAATATAAATAAATTGATAAAAACATATATAATATGTATATATATACACATGAATTTTAAAATACTTTTATGATTTTTAAAAGTATATGCATTGGTATTTGATCTGTATGTATGTGAACTGTTTGCAGATGCCTACAGAGGCCAGAAGAGGGTGTTGGATCCCTTGGAGCTGAAGTTACAGGAGGTTGTGAGCCATCTGATGTGGGTGCTGGGAACTGAACTCGAGTCCGTTGGAAGAGCAGCAAGTGCTCTTAACTGCTGAGCCATTTCTCCAGCTACAATGAATCTTAATGTACCTATAGTTTTGGCAGAATCTGGGGACCAGAAATGGTCAGTTTGTCTCCCTATTTTCCTTAGTAGTGTTAAAAGCGAAAACAAAGTTCAAGAAAACAGGCACTTGTGGAGCAAGCTGTGGATTCACTGGTCACAACTAGGAAATTAGTATTGCTCCTGGTGCTGGGGGTAAGGGCTATTGACTGGGGTTCATTTTTACTCTATGACATTTCCTTCAGGAATCCCCATTCCTAGCTCCCTTTACACAGGACTCCTTTATAGAAGGATAGATATGAATGATGGCATACTAGAGAGGAAGGCAAATACATCTTGTTTCTGTGTTTGATACTTTATTTACACTATTTTCTTATACATTGAAAAATTATGGATATATATGGAAGCACAGTATTATATGTGTGCAATATAGAATGATGAAAAGAGAATTAACTTACCTAACAACTAAATTACTGGTGTTTTCTGATATGAATGTTTGAAATGTTTCCTTAGTGATTTTGAAACATATGGTGGCCTGTTGTTAATATTCCCCATCCATTGCAGTAATCTCAAAAAGTTCCTCCCATCTAATTGAAAATTCAATTCACTTTATCGTCTCTCCATTCTCTATACCTTCTAGGTACTTCATTCAACTCTGCTACCATGAATTGACCTAGATTCCCGCAACATGTGAGAAGATAGAGAATTGGTCCTGTGCAGGCCTGTCTGATTTCACGTCATGCATATTTCATCTATGCTGTTGCAAGTGAAAGAATTTATTTTATTGGGTGTGGCAGGGTAAGTGCACATGTACACGGAATGCTTTTGTATGGTGGTTTTCTGCATTTGAAACATTCTGTCCAGGAGGGATCAGGAAGTCTTGTGAGCAGACACGTGTCTGGGAGAACAGAAAGTTGGAAGATTTTTGAGAGCCTCACTAGCAATATAAAAAGGAGTAAACAACTGCGGGATTTGGATACTGGAAAACCCAAGTTCAGAGAAAAGAGCATCTTCAAATATCAAGCTACCTATAAGCTGAAAAGAGCTCCAGGGTTACTTGGGCTTCAGTGATGCAGCTGCTTTTGCATTCTCCCTGCTTCTTGTAAGCAACCACTCACCCACTTCTGTTAGTAAGTGGAGCAAAAACTCACTGGCTCACCAAGTCAGACTTTAGTACAATTGTTACGTTAGACTGTTGGGGGTTCCCTTTCTGAGGTGAATAGATGTGTTTTGTTTTTTGTTTCTCCAACAACTGTCTGTCTGGAGCACAACCTTCCACATCATTCTTCAGGCTATATATGTCATTTTATTCTTTTAACAAGGTTCCTCATTGGCCTGGAACCTCTCGTGTAGGCATAAGCCCTAGGGATCTGTGTGTCTGTGTCTCCCTAGCCCTGTGCCAACATTGAAAAAATAGACTAATTTGTTTTATTTTATGTGTATGAATGCTCTGCTCACATGTATGTCTGTGCTTGGAGGTCAGGGAGGAGAGTTTCAGTCCCCTGGAACTGGAGTTACAGACAGTTGTGAGCCACTATGCAGGTGCACAGCAAGTGCTGTTCACTGCTGAAGTATGCCTCCAGCCTCATGGGCAGCAGTGTGTGTGCGTGTGCATGTGTGCGTGCGTGCGTGCGTCTCCACGCGTCCACTCTAGAGGTAGTGGGACCTGGGAGAATAGATCAGATAAATGAAGCAGACTAAAGTCTCATGCAGTAGCCACCTTTATTGAGAGCATCGGGGGATTACTAAAAATCACAATAAATAAAGTTCTCATAAGTTCAGGCTGCATACAATCACAAGGACAAGCTGCACATGGCAAAACCATGTTTTTTTTTTCATAGAGGCATATAAAGAATAGTTTAAACATATAATGATAACAGCAGCAAGCAATAATGAGTTATCTTAAATAAACTCATTCCTATATGGGAGGAGCATGTAAACATATTCCAAGAGCGATTCCACGTTTTGAAGGAGCTGAGGTCATACGACTCTTTTATTCTTGGAGTGTTCTCGTAAATACTCAGAATTCCCTTCACATGGCTCCATTCCTGGACTGTGTTCCTACTGTGTGCGCGCGCGCACACACACACACACACACACACACACACACACACACACACACACACACACACACTGTGGAGGTTGAGATTGATTTTCAGTATCTTCAATGTCATATTTTTTGAGACAGAATCACACACTAAATGAAGAGTGCATGATTTACTTAGTCTGGCTGGCCAGCACCTGCTGGGGCTTCTGTTGTTCTGCCTTCCCAGGGGTAGGATTATAAGTTACCTCTCCAGGCGTTTTTAATGTGGATTTGGGAGGTTGAATTCAAATCATCATGTTTAGGGGACAAGTACTTTACAGATTGATACTCCTCCATATTCCTCTGGCACGGCGTTTTGTACTTGGGTTCTGGGGATAGCATTAAGGTCCTTGTTCTTGCAGGGCAAGTATTTTATAGACTTTATCATTTCAGCAACTGAGCTATCACAGTCTCAGATTTTATTTCTTTTTGAAGGCTATCAAGTGTTCATTGTGTATATATACACATTTTCTTTATTCATCCATCAGTTGAAAAATGATTAATTTTGTCATTAGGTCAGTATTGCCATGTGCCTCTTCCCTTCCATTTACCAATTTCTTAACATTTTCAAATGAAAAATTTCTGGCTGAGGACATAGCTCAGTGATTCCTACTGACATGTGCCTAAATCTAGACTGTATTCATAAAACCCACAATGAAAATGGGATTTACATACATATAATCATGTAACCTTTTTCTTTTTTTGAGTTTCTAAAATAACATAATTAGTAAGGGAAGTAATAATTTCTCCTGTAATCTGCATGAGTACTCTAGTCCGTAAACTCTTCAGCATTTATCTGTGTCCTTGTATAGTCACACTTTCTCATCAATACCATCAGCTCACAAATGACACGGACACTTATTAATTATAAAAGCTCAGCCTTAACTCAGGCTTGTCCCTAACTAGTTCTTATAACTTAAATTAATCCATAGATTATTGGTCTACTTTCTGGCACATGGTTTGTTATCTAATCTCTGTATTGCCCTTCCTCCTTTCTCCGAGTCTAGTTGGTGACTCTGCCTTTCTTCTTCGCAAAGTTCTCTGCAGACTTCTCTTTCTGCCTGGAAGTCCTGCTATGCCTGCCTAGATATTGGCCATCCAGCTTTTTATTGCATCAATCACAGCAATACATCTTTGTTGTGGAATACTAGCTTAAGATGTGTTACATTGTTTATGCTGTGGAATTTTTGTTTAATGATGCAAAAATGTGTTGCATTCTCTTTTGGGGGGTGGGTTCGAGACAGGGCTTATCTGTGTAGCTTTGTAGACCAGGCTGGCCTTGAACTCACAGAGATCCACTGGCCTCTGTCCCCCAAGTGCTGGGGTTAAAGGCATGTGCCACCAACACCCGGCTCCATATATTGCATTCTTTTATGTTGCATTTGTTTAACTCTGTGAAGCTGTGTTACTTTGCCTGTCTAAAACACCGGATGGTCTAATAAAGAACTGAACAGTCATCAGCAAGGCAGGACAAAGGATAGGCAAGGCTGGCAGGCAGAGAGAATAAATAGAAGGAGAAATCTGGGAAGAAAAGAAGGAACAAGGGAGGAGTACATGAGGGGCCAGCCACCCAGCTACACAGAATGCCATGGAGTAAGGTATACAGAAATAGAGAAAGGTAAAACATCCAAAGGCAAAAGGTAGGCAAGTTAAGTTAACAAAAGCTGGGCAGAAACAAGCCAAGCTAAGGCCAGACATTTATTAGTGAGAAAAAGTCTCTGTGTGATTTGAGAGCTGGGTGGTATACTCCCAAAGAGTGAGTGCAAAGAATACAAAACAAATAACAACACATCTTCACACAGTGTACATATATCCCACAACATCTTTGAATCTTTCTCAAACTGTTCAGCTACCCCATCTTCACCTAGCCACAGGAGTTTTGATTTAATGGAACCCCATAGATTGGCATTGTCATTCATTCTTTGTGGGGCAAGGTCAAAATCTCATTATAAAGACCAGTGGTCTATAATGTTCTGACTTTATGTCTAGCATTTTTACACTGCTGGTCTTATGTGGATTTGTTTGTGTTGTACATTGTTGTATGTAGTGTTGTGTGTATTGTAGTGCTAAGATGATCTTCGTAAATTAAGAAAAGTTGTTTTTCTGTCATTATGGATTTCCTTAGTGGTTTGTGCACAAAGTAATAACACAAAATACCTGTTTTGATTTAAAATCCCCTGTGAATTTCTCTTTACAGTAGAACTTGTAGTTATTCTCAATCCGGCATCAAGAAAAGGGGGCATTGTGCACTTTCTGGTAATAAACTACATATGAAATAGGAATCAGAAGGACAGAGTATTTGGCAGAGAAAGCATATCTGGAATCATTATTTAGAAAATAATGTAGGTCGTTTTGTTTTCACACTTCTTAAAGATCTCTCTTAACACAGAAGATATAATTACTGTAAGGAGTCAAAAGCAGATCAGAAAAGTTGCTATGGCCAACCTTCATTTAAAACCTTCTTTTAGAAACTGGCTCTTAATAGTCTTCTGGAAAATGGCAGATACTTACATCTGCCTTTTACACCCTGTTGCCAACTTGAAAATGGTCAGGACATATTATCAAGAATTTCATTAAGTCACCTTCCTTTCAGGCTGCCTTCCAGATTATTGTCCAGGCAAGTTACAAATCAAAGTCCAGATCAAACAGATGAACAATAAATAACAGCAAAGAAATTCACTGAAGCAGACATAATGGGACAGTGGAATAATCCAAACACTCAGAAGCAGCAGCTCTCCACTGGCTGCTTCGAAATTACCAGTTCAGTGAGGAGCACACAGTGATAATGTGCAAAATTTAAAATAAAATAAATGAGACAACATAAGAATAGAAAAGCTGTTGGGAGGTGGTGGTGGCACACATCTTTGATCCCAACACGCAGGAGGTAGAGGTAGTTGGAGCTGTGTGAATTTGAGGCCAGCCTCGTCTACAGAGCGAGTTCCAGAACAGGCTCCAAACCTTAAAAGAAAAGAAAAGAAAAAAAAAAAGGAGAAAAGGCAGGGAGCCAACAAATCAATAAAACCAAAACCATTCAAAAGGGCTGTTGTGGCACATGCCTGTTAACCTCAGCACTTAGACTGTCCGTTTTGAGTACAGCCTAAGCTACAGAGTAAATTCCAGGATTGCTAGAGCTACACACTGAGCTGCCATATAACAAATATTCTCCTCCTAATTCACATGCTTACCTAGTGCCAGATTGGCCACTCAGTTCCAGAATCTGTGGTTTAATATGTCTGTCCTTATTAGCTACACACTGAAAATCTAGTAGTAACCAAAATTTTGGGTATCAACCTGGCTGGATATTAGTGTAGGCTGGGGACACAGGTAGTGTGTTTCCTGGCCCTCACTTCCTGCCTGCTCTTGGAAATATGCAGAACTCTCTAATGATGTCTGTCCTTGGTGCCTCCCAGAAGGGTCAGTATGGCCAGAGTCACTGCTTTTGCCCCAAAGGCCATAGGGCTGGGCCCCTATACCAACACCAACACTGAAGAGAGGAGGAAGGGAGGGATCTTGGGGCTTTTTCCCCAGCTCAAAGTCAGGGGAACAGAAGTGAGAGGGGACAGTGTAGAGTGAGGAGTAAAAAATGGAATGAACTCTAGGCAACTATTGACCACGTTCTCATGAGGTGTGTGCTGTTTTCAGTGTTTTTATGTCGTGGCATCTTGGATTATTTGTGGTTTTATTAGAAGCAGGATGGAAAGGAACTGCGGCAAATGATGAATGGAGGGTAATCTGTGAAAATGTTTCTGTTTCTCCACTCTCCAGAAAAACTTGTCCTTGGGGATTAATGTCTTTGCCTGATTAATTCTACTTTTTAGACACGGGTAGAGGTGACTTATTTGTGTTAGAAGTTACTGAAGAGGGTTGGGGACATAGCTCAGTTACTAAAGTGCTTGTGTTCCAAGCATAAGGACCTGAGTTCAGAACTTATGGAAACATGGCTGCTGGATGTACACACTTGTAAACACAGTGCTGGGAAAAGCAGATATAGATAGAAAAGTAATTAGGGTTCCCTGGCTAGCTGGTTTAGCCTCGTTGGCAAACTCCAGGCCAATGAGAGACTGTTTCAAAGGATATGGATGGCTTCCTTGAGGATAGCACCGGGGTTCCCTTGTATCCTCAGATACCGGCACACATCTCACTCTTGCACACACAAACACCCCTTGAGCCCCACACATTGAACAAAATTATAATACCTAGTTCTGATGGATCACTAAAGCCTGTAACCCAAAGCTCCAGAGGATCAAATCACTCTCTTTCTCTCTCTCAAAAACACCTTTGAAACGTTTTCTTGTTTATTTTTTTGCGTATTGGCAGTTTGCCTGCATATATGTCTGTGCACCACCACTTGTGTACAATGTTCATTGGAGTCAGAAAAAAGGTGCCTGATACATGGGAGCATGAATTACAGGTTGTGTGTGAGCCACCAGAAGTTAGGTTCTGGGAATCAAACCCATATTCTCTGGAAGAGAAGCCAGTGCTCTTTTAACTAAATAGAAGCCAGTGCTCTTTTAACTAAAGAGAAGCCAGTGCTCTTTTAACTAAAGAGAAGCCAGTGCTCTTTTAACTACTGAGCCATCTCTTGGGCCTCAGCATTTTTTAAGAGGTAAGTTATTGAGTATTATGCTGAGCATGGTAGCATGCAATTTCAGCACTTAGGAGGTGGTCACAGGTTAGGAGTTCAAGGACAGCCTGCTCTATGTGCCATTTTTTGTTGTTTACCCCTCTGTAAAACAGCAAAAATAACAAACGAACAAAAACCCCAAGCTCCTGAGATTGTTCTTTCTATGCCCTAACCATCTCCTGACTTTGTTTCGAATACTTTAGAAGGCCAGATTCTAAAATCTTCACTCGGGTTTTAAAAATAGGAGCCACAAGTGAAGGAACTAAAATCTGAGGGACAAAAAAATCTACTTACAACATGATCTTTCTATCCTTGTCTCTTTATTATTCTTCATCTTCCAGCAACAAACTGTTTCCAGTTGTATATCATTACCACCAGCAATTTTTCCAGCTGCAGTGGTGTTCAGGGGCTTGAATATTTTTGTACCATAAAAGACAGATAAAAATCTTTACATAGGGGGATTCCTGGTTGTTAGCTCAAGGTCCTGTGAATTCCTTAAGGGGGAAGAATGTTAATTAAGAGATTGAATCATCAGGGAAATCTAGAAAGGGAGACTAGTGTGCTACCCTGTATTTTTAAGTGGTCAGATAAAAAAGCTAAAAGTTTTATTTTTAGTAAAAACCACAAGTAAGGCAAAGATTGTCTCTTAACTCAGCGACTGCTTTTCTCCTAGTGCTCATGGGAAGGAAGCATGGCATTACCAGGCAACCTAGTAAACAACAGGCATGCAGGCAAGCAGTTTTGGTCTTCTGTATGTACTTTTGCTATGGTTTCCTGCTAAGAGGAGCTTTTAGCATCCATTGCTTATGGCTGTAAGTCTAATTTACACAAGACACAGAACCTGGCCCTTCCAGTGCTCTGACCTCAGTGGCAGCACAGGCATTCAGGAAAGTTGACTTTTCCCTAGGAAAAGTCCTTAGGATGAGCAACTGAGCTGAACACCTTTGTCTTTATCTTCTCAGGGGAAACACAAGCAGCAAATCTCTGAGTTAAGATCTTGGGTAATAAAACAAGAAGTTTGAGAATCTTTTAGTGCAGGGTTAGTTTAGGCTATTGTTCTCTCTCTGCCTGTGAGGTAAAACCAGGGCATGCTTATGTAGTCTATTTATCTAGGCAGCTGGAATCAACAACTTTGGACGTGTGTAGTTCTGTGTCCTTGGATATCTGAGAATGTCCTAGATGGAATGTTTTTGCCTGGGCCCTAAACACTAACCAAATGGCTGTCAATAAGGATAATTGCAGGAAGGAGATTTCTGCAATTACACAGGAAAGGGGAACAAGGACCTGATGGTGGGAAACAGGTCTCACACATAGCTAAGGGATGTAATCAGTAAACTAGGACCCGGTATTGGAAAACAGGTTTCACACATAGCTGAGGAGTGTAATCAGTGAGCTCCAAATGCATGGGAAAGATTGTTCCCAGTAAATGATCAGATAGTGCTAAACTGTGGGAAGTAAGTCCCAAGTTTGTTGCAGAAAGGAATAAGCTACAGGAAGAATCTACAGCAAGAAACAGCCACTTTTATTCATAAGACTATAACACTAAATACGGCCTTCGTATTTGTTTAAAAATCTCCACACAGAAGCCCTGGCTCTGGTGAGTCATCTCAGGAAATAATGGCTGTATAACTACTGTATGATCTTGTGGCTTGTAGCAATTTTGGTAGTAATTGGGCTTTATTCTTGCCATTTACAATCTTCTGCTTGTCATTTCTTATCAAAAAGGGATAATCAGAGCACACAGAGTAAGCATAAATATGTTAGTTATCATTTGGATGGCAATTCTTTTCTTCTACCCAGACCCCAACCTTGGTCAACAAGCAGAGTGACTTCAAGGACCGCCCACTGGTATTTGATGCTTAACAGCAGTGAGCTTCTGCGACAGATGGAAGCATCCAGTTTTGGTACCTAGGACACTAACCCTACAAGCGCTTTCATCTCTGATGTGATCACAAAAAATGGGACTCTGTATCCCTTGTTTCTAGCTGGCATTAAAGTATTCAAATGAGCATATATATCGGGATTCCTCGGTCTTTAAAAAATAAATAGGTATGTGGTCATGTGTGTGCCATGGTGTGCTGATGGAGGTCAGAGGACTAGTTGCTAGTGTTGATTTTATTTTATCATGAGTCTTGGGGATCCAACTTAGGTCTTCAGGTTTGGTGGCAAGTGCTTTTGCCCATTGAGCCACATCTCACTGGCCTTCGTCAGAATCTATTGCAGTTCTTTGGAAGCCTAGTAAGTTTGTATTCCTTAACTTCTAACTCAGGCCCAGGTTATAGCTTTTGATTTGGGTCTGATGCCTTTGGTCATAAGTTTGTCTTCCTTCCTTCCTTCCTTCCTTCCTCCCTCCCTCCCTCAATCCCTCCCTCAATCCCTCCCTCCCTCCTTCCCTCAATCCCTCCCTTCCTCCCTTTTCTTCCTTCTCTCCCTCCCTTCCTCCCTCCCTCCCTCCCTTCCTCCCTCCCTCCCTCCCTCCCTCCCTCCCTCCCTCCCTCCCTCCCTCCCTCCCTCCCTTCTTTCCTCCCCCCTTCTGTTTTTGACAGGGTTTCTTTGTATTGCTTTGGAGCCTGTCCTGGAATTTGCTCTGTAGACCAGGCTGGCCTCAAACTCACACAGATCCACCTGCCTCTGCCTCCCTAGTGCTGGGGCTAAAGTTATGCAGCACCACCCCACAGCTATAAGTTTTCTGCAGCCCTTTGGAACGCTCCTGGTGAGTAGGATCTGCATGTTCTCTTTTCTTACAGGCTTTTGGGCTCCTTCAGCATCGACTCTCTACCCTGTCTTGTCTCTCACACTGCAGCTGTACTTCCTGCCCTAGCCACTCTGGAACTCTTCAGCAGCTTTGTATTCAAGTGACAGAAGTTAGCCATCTTTCTTGGCCTGATAGCTTCAGCTTGGATACCCTTGTTCATCATTCTCTGCTGCTGCTTTGTGTTATCAACTCAGCCTGGACTACTAAATGTAGGTAAGAAAAGACCACTTGAGAAAAGTTGTTTATTGGGCCTGATGTTACAACACCACAAGAAAACATAGGCACATTTCTCTAAGCCAACTCGGTATGTGTTTACTTACTCAGCAACCTGTTTACACAGCCAGAGCCACTGAGGCTCATGTTTTGCAATATTAATAGTCGTATCACATAATAACAGTGACAGAAATCCCCTTCCCTGAACATCAGAGGAAGTGTACTCCCTCTGGTGTAGGTAGAAGCACTTTCAGGGTCATCTAAGTTTCACCAAGGCTTGTGATAGCGAAACAGCTGATACAGTTTCAGACAACCCTGTGTACATTCAGGATCCTCATTGATCTCAGATATATTGTGTGTAAAAAAAACCTGCTGAGGGCCACCAGACTGTACTGGTGAAGAAGTCTGGCACAAGTTCCTTGAAGTAGTGATTCAGCAGGTTTTAAAAGCAGAATAAAGACAAAACTATCCTGCAGGAAATTTTCCTCCACACCTTGAATATCCATAGTTGAGTCCCTTGTGCAGTCACTTGGGAGAAATGAACAGCATGCAAGCACAAACAGGTCTTTTGTTTGGTGTGTTGAAAGTGTTTCCCATGTAATGGAAGGGTCGAAGTTGGGGAATCTGCTTTACCCAACCACAAGGTCTCCCCCTCAAAGGTGCAGCCTATGATCTTGAGTTAGGTGAACACAATGCAGAACTCTCAAATGTTCTGGTCTGACATATTTGTGTGCACTTTCATTTTTGCAAAGATCTCTTTTCATACCACGGAATTGTACACTACCATAAAATTTTAATTCTTGTGGATAATGTAGCCTTCTGCTTTGTAAGCCAGAAAATCATTACTATTGCAAGCAGTGTAAGTCAGTGATTCTCAAACTTCTTCATGCTGGGACTCAGCTGCAAAGCTAGTTAAAGCATAGGCCACGGGGTCCCCTACAAAGGGAAATGCTAATACTACTGAGCTTAGGATCACAATAAGAGATGTTGTTATCTAAACCAGTCTGACCTAAGTGAACCTTAATATCTAACCAAAGGCCCTGGCTGTAGTGCTTTGGCTTTGGTCACAATGCTCTAATTCATTATCAGAATTAAAAAAAAAAACTTGTGTGCGTGTGCATATGCGTGCGTGCGTGCGTGCGTGCGTGCGTGTGTGTGTGTGTGTGTGTGAGAGAGAGAGGGGGGGGCATACATGTGTGCATGAGTAATGTTATAATGTGTGTGTTACCACAAAGATATTGTGGTGGTCAGAAGACAACTTTATGGGCTCAGATCTACCTTTAAAAACCTTACTTAAGAGCACTTACTTCTCTGGCAAAGGACCTGAGTTTGATCCTCAGCATTTGAATGGTGGCTTCAGTTCCAGAGAATCTAATGCTCTACCCTGGCTTGTTTGGGCACTGGGAATGAAGCGGTATAGAAACATTCAAATTTAATGTATGTGAGCATTTTACCTGCATGTATATTTGTGCACCATGTGTATGCCGGGAAAGCCAGCAGAGGGCATTGGATCACCTGGGATTGGAATTACAACTGTTTGTGAGTCACCATGTGGATGCTTGTGGGTCCTCTGCAAGAGCAGCCAGTGCACATAATCTCTGAGCCAGCCATCTCTCTAACCCTCCTCTACTTTTATGTAGATATGGGACTAGGCTGTTTTGTAGGCCCTTAATGGATTTTTTTTTCTTTTTAAAAATGAAACTTAGTTTCTTTAGAGTTGTATCCAAAATTGGGGAGTGAAAAGTTTTCAGAATTTTTGGCCTTGCCAGTATCAGTTTTACAATTCATAGAAGAGATTATATGCACCTGCAGATTTAGGTGTAGACAAGGAGGAGGGGAGGCAGTGGGCACAGAATTCGAGCTACTAGTAGCCCGGGAGGTCACCTTTTCCTTAGGACTTCTGCTTAGGTAAAGGCAGTTCTTTGATTATGACAGGGATAATGTCAAGCAAGCCAGAGTGAGCTTATTTATTAAGTGTGTAGATAGAAAGGCATAGGGAAAAGACAGTATATATTCCTGAGATGTGTGTGGGCTTCTCAAGAGAGAGTTAGTTGCTCTTATGTGTTTTAAAAATGACTAGCTTTATTTGTTAGCTAGATTGTTCTTGGTATTTATATGCCTTTACTCCTTAGCAAATGAGACTACCATAAAGCCTTTACAGTGGTGTACACAATACATGTCTTCAGCAATGGGGCCTTGCTATCAGTGGGATTCCCATGGGGTCCCTTTGGCCCACAACTCAGTTAGATGTAACCCAGTCCTGTTACTAGAAGCTTCATTGGGTGACAAGAGACAGCAGTTGGGATTCTATCTCCCCTGTTTGTCAATTTCATTTAGATTACCTTCATATGGAATACATATATATATATATATATATATATATATATATATATATATATATATATGAGTTTCTACTGTATTAGGTTTCCATAGCACCCCCCAATGTCCCATCCCTACTTGCTCCTCCCATTGCAGACCCCCTTTCCACCCATACCTATGTTATTTACCTTTCCTGATTAGATGTAACACTTCCCTGTAGTCCCTCACTCTATACCCTACCTTCTGTTGCTTTAGGGATTGTAGCTTGGTTATCATTGACTTAATGGCTCATGTCCACATGTAAGTGAATACATAACCATATTTATCTTTCTGGGTCTGGGATAGCTCACTCAGAATGATTATTTCTAGTTCCGTCCCTTTACCTGCAATTTTGATGATGACATTTAAAAAAAATGACTTAGCAATATCCTATTGTGTAAATATACCACTTTTTCTTTATCAATTTTTCTGTTGAGTGATAACTAGGTTGTTTCTAATTTCTGCCTATTATAAACAGAGCAATAATGAACATGGTTGAGTAAGTGTTGTGGTTGGATGAAGCATCCTTTGGGTATATGCCCAAGAATGGTATAGCTGGATCTTGAGGTAGATTGATTCCCATCTACCTGAGGAACTGCCACATTGATTTCTATACTAGCTGTGTGAATTTGCGCTCCCACCAGCAATGTATGACTGTTTTCCTTAGCCCACATCCTCTCCAGCATGAGTTGTCACTTTTTCTCTTGAGTTTAGCCATTCTGACAGGTGTAAGGTGGAATCTCAAGGTAATTTTGATTTGCATTTTTCTGATGGCTGTTGAACATTTAAGTGTTTCTCAACCATTTGTGTTTCCTCTTTTGAGAATTCTGTTTATATCTGTACCCCATTTTTTCCATTTTTAATTGGGTTATTTATTTTCTTGATATCTAGTTTCTTTTCTTTCTTTTTTTCTTTTTTTTGTGAGCCTGTCCTGGAACTAGCTCTGTAGACCAAGTTGGTCTCAAACTCACTGAGATCTCCCTGTCTGTGCTTCCCGAATGCTGGGATTAAAGGTGTGCACCACCAGTGCCCGGCTGATATCTAGTTTCTTGTATTTATATATTTTGGATATTATTACTCTATTAGATGTGGCATTGGTAAGTTTTTTAAGGCTGTTACTTTGTCCCATTGACTGTATCCTTGACCGTCAATGAGGTCCCATTTATTAATTGTTTATCTTAGTGCCTGCACTAGTGGTGTTCTGTGCAGAAAGTCTCTTACTGTTTCGGTGAGTTCAAAGCTATTCTTCACTTTCTCTTCTATCAGGTTCAGTGTATCTGGGCTTATGCAAAGGTCTTTGATCCACTTAGAGTTGAGTTTTATACAGAGTGATAAATATGATTCTACTTGGATTATCCTATGTGCAACCATCATTCTTTTTAAAAAACAATTTTTATGTGTATGGGTATTTTGTCTGTTTCTACATCTTATGCCATGTGCATGCCCTGTTCTCTTGGAAGCTGGGACAGGGAGTCAGCTCCCCTGTAACTGAAGTTTCAGACAGGACAGTTGTAAACCACCACGTGGATACTAGGGTTTAAATTTAGGCCTTTGGAAGATAAACAAATACTTTTAACTACTGAGTCATCTCTCCATTCCCTTCTTTGCCTTTTTATGTCCCCATAATTTCCCATGGCTTTTTATCCTGTTGCAGACTCAGGTTACCAAATGGGTCTTTCTCCTGGTGCCAAGCAGGAGGATTCTTGCTGTGGATTGTTTCACTGACAAGGCTGGCATTTCTTGGGATTCCTTACTAAAGGGCATCTCTATAGATGGCTAGGCACATTGCCAGTGGTGAGATCTGTGTGAAATTAACTCAGAGACAGACAGATGGATTTTGTTGCCCACTGCATAAAAAACTGTTCATTTACTTTTATTTGTATCTCCATGAATGTTAACAAGTATGTTAATGAGGTTCAAACTGATGTTATGTTACATGTATACAATGTGGAATTGCTAATGTAGGCAGTGAGATTCATCCCAGATACTTGATTATGCCACTGAAAACTATTCCAGAATGAACTTTAATGAAGCATGTTAGGGAGCTTATGAAGTAGGGGTATTGTGTAGCACACACTGCACATTTAATGTGGGCATTAAGTGGTGGAGTATACACATAAGACATGGCTCTGAGCATCACAGGAGGGAGAGGTACACTGTTTTTATTAGCATATATTATACAGAACAGGGTCTCATGACATTTTCATATATAATACACAACCTATTTCAGTAGTACCACCTAGTACCTTCTTGTCTCCTTCCTCTTCCCCTGAGACTCTTATCACTGGATATACATGGTTTTGTGTCTTTTAAACTTCTCAGAGGATGTAATTTATAATAGATTAAAGAATTAAGAACATTAAAAATTAGGCTTAAAATTAAATAAGAAAAGTGTGAGCTGGTTTACTTATTTTACTTAAATAATTTTCTTTTTTAAATGTAATTGTTAAGGTGCTTTATCAGTTGTTTTGTTCAGGATTCACAGTGAAAAGGGCTAATATAGTTAAATTCAAGATCACAGACATTAAAGCTTATAGTAAACAGTTCGTTTGTCATTTTTACCAACGCTTTTGGGTAAAGGGGCATTATTTTTGCAGGTAACTTGAATTTCCTCAGTTGTGCTGAAGTTTCTTACTCTTGGATTCTGGGATGAGGTGCTTCTTCCCTTGTTAGATATCTTCATTTTTCTTTATGATTTTGAACTTGTCTGAGAATGATTCAGTCAAGAAAATTAATATAACCATTACCTTACATACTTAGTTTATCTGAAAGTTCAATAACTTCTTGTTACCATAGTGATCATGCTGATGAGAGATCTCAAACATCATTCTCCTAGGACTGGCTGTTCTTACAGAGGACTCAGGTTCAATACCCAGCACCCACAAGGCAACTCACAACTGTCTGTACCTCCATTCTCAGAGAATCCAATGCTCTTTTCAGGCCTTTGCAGGCACCAGGAACACATGTGGTGCACAGATATACAGGCAGCCAAACACGCATACATGTAAAAAATAAACACGATTTAAGCAGGATAACCACACCTGCGTTTATCACAAAATCTTTGAAGCATTTCTTCATTTGCTTAACTAAGTATATTGGTTAAGTTAGAGATTTGTGGAGTCTAAGTTAAAATAAACTAATATTAATACTGGCAAACCATTCTGTGGATAACAAGATTCGTACAAAGACCAACCCTGTGAGGAAGTCCCAATATTGTGATGTGGAAGGGGGTTACAGGAGAACTAGCTGACTCTAAACTACCACCAAAACATAAACAAGAGGTAGGAGGCGTATGTGTAACAACGACCAAACTGTTATTAGGGATTACATGAAAACTGAATGTGTAAGCACTCTTCTATCATCTGCAACTCCCAATTTAGCTGTTATCATTTATTATTTACTCCAACAGTATATCCTGTGAGAAGATAATACTGTCAGTTTCAGAAATCATAATTTCTAGTTCAGTATATTGCTTCTCTTTTCATTAGCGCATTGGAGCACATTGCTGTATGCCTGTGCTCCAGAAGAGGAAGCAATGGGATAGCATGCTTCAACTTTTTGCTCAAGATGTCATGGTTTAGATTTAAAAAGTGGGTGGAGTGCCCAGCCTAGAAATTATGGTTTCAAAAAGGCCCTGTGCTTCAGGCATGCATGGAGAATTAGTTCTCTCTCTCTCTCTCTCTCTCTCTCTCTCTCTCTCTCTCTCTCTCTCTCTCTCTCTCTCTCTCTCCCCCCCTCTCTCTCTCTCACACACACACACACACACACAAGGGAAATAGGGAGTAGAAAGTTACAAATTCAAGATGACCACATCAGAAATGACAGATTGGAAATAAGGATTGGTCCAGCAGCTTAAATGAGTCACAATAAACTGTTCATATAAGAAAATTAATTCTCACATCAGAATGATTTATAAGCTTCCAAATCAACCTAGAACACAAACCAGTGGGGAGGGGGTTTCAACAGATGAAAAAGGGGGAAGACCCAGCAATTTAGTGCAGGAACGATGTGGCTCGCTAATGCCCAGGAGCTCCTGGGGCCAAACTAGAGTTTCTGAGATGGCTGGAGAAGCGGGAGGTGGCTCCTTCTTGTTGTGTCTGAAGCGCATTTTTAATTAGTGGCGCTTCTCTTAAGTCGTCGGGGAGGGGTTGGGGGTCGGTGCAGCCAGTGCAGTCGCTGCCGCATCCAAGTACTAGGGACCTGTAGAGAGGGGAGCCGAATTGAGGCGGGGCCACAACAGGAGGAAGTAAGAGCCAGGTCTAACTCGGCGACTATTGATGACGTTTCCTCAGGCCTATCGCTGTTTTCAGTGCTTGGATACCGAGCATCTTTGAGGTTTTTTTTTGTTTTGTTTGTTTGTTTGGTAGGAGGAGCACAGCGAACTGGTGTAAAAAATGTGAGATGCTGGTGAAGGTTGTTTCCAACCAGAATCTATCTCGTTGGGATAAATTTCGTGCACGATCTTAGGTCTTTCCATTCAGATACTAGCTACTACTGGTGTGAAGTTCTGAGTACCAAACCTGTTCTGAGTACCACTTTTTGTGGCTCTCTATTCATGCTCTTTATGGGCTGCTAAGTGCCGTCCGATTTGGAGCTCAGGCACGAAGTTTAGAGGGTGGTCTATCTTCTGTTACAAAAACCTCCAAAAAGAAAGAGAGAAAAACGACAGAAGGAAGGAAGAGAGGGAGGGAGGGAGGGAGGGAGGGAGAGAGAGAGAGAGAGAGAGAGAGAGAGAGAGAGAGAGAGAGAGAGAGAGAGAGAGAGAGAGAGAGACCTACCACAGACACCAAACTGCTCTAGGAATGGGTCTGAGTGGAGCTTTAAGATATTTTGAGGAGGGTTTGGGGAGTTAGCTTGTTACAGAAATAATACTCCTTCACAATGAGAAATCACCCGGCCCACTTAGAGATTAATAAAGGAAAAGCCTTGCCAGCTGTTGTTAATGGCCAAAGAAGAGCAGGCCTCCTATAGAAGACTTCATTAACTTTGTACTCCTTAGGCTTGTTCTCTTTGCATTCTGTTAATCTTTAAATTTCTTTTGTGTCTAGGACTCAGGTTACACTTTGAACTGTTTAAGAGGCAGGAGACTACAAGTCTGGCCACTTGGGAAGATTTACAAAAGATGTTGCCAGAATTGTTTTTAAGTGCACCAGTGTTGTTCTCTTTGAATAGTTGTTATCCCGGTTTATCTTGCCTACCTGGCTGAATTATGCTTTTCCTTATAAGAGCACAGGGTACCTAATTGCAAACCAGGACTTGATGGTGTTTCTGACCCTGTCCTGCCTCCTCAAGATGCACATTGGAGCCATGTTCCTTGGGGTGGATCTAATGTGTGATCAATCCTGGTGAACAGAAATGTACATCGTAGCATGGTAACTTTGCTTATTTCAAACTGTCCTGGTTAGTGCACTACTTATCTTTGTGGTGTTTTGGAGGTAGCACTCTCTTAGCTAAGTTCTACTTCATGTGATTTAATGTCTTCTGAGTAAATCTATTAGTAAGTCCTTTATAACATCAATTCTGTCACTTCGTATTTCTTCTACCTTATTCTCGGGGGATAAGAGTTGTGGGTGAGCAAACATGAGGACCCTCATTCAAATCCTTACCACCCACATAAAAAGCTGGAAGTGGCATCCTCGAAGGGAAGATCCATAGAACTTTTTGCCAGCCTAGCAACAGGTTCAGTGAGACATTCCATTTCAAGAGAATGGTGTCCATAGTGTAGAGCAGGATATCCTAAATCCTCTGGCCTCCATGTATAGGCACACTCTTCCACACACATACACAGAGTTTAAAAGACATGCTTTAAAGACCTCCCTTTGACTTGGGAGGTTGATGTAAGAGTCCCAAGAGTGAGAGTTCATCCTTTGGAGTGAGTACTAGCCAGGGCTCCATAGTAAGACCCTGTCTCAAACACACACACACACACACACACACACACACACACACAGAGAGAGAGAGAGAGAGAGAGAGAGAGAGAGAGAGAGAGAGAGAGAGAGAGAGGGGGGGGGGGGGGGCAGGAAGCATTGAAGGGTAAAATGCACAAAATATCCTCCTGGCATGGGTTATCTCCAGATGCCACTTGTTGGAGGACTAAGTACCACTTAAGGCCTAAAGTAGTTAAGTGGTGGTCACACATTTTCCTGTGCACCAGTAGGACCCTCTTGGAAAATGAGTCTTAACCCAGGGCAAGTGCTCCATTTAGCCATGGAGCCTGTCCTCACATGAGGACATTGACGTAGGGCTCACTTCCTCACAGGTCAGAATACATGTAATACTTCTGTGCTAATTATTTGGTGTGACAAGCTTAATTCATAGCAGGGAAAATTCACTTACCAGCAAACAATCTTCTAGTGATCTGGAATCACCTAAACCTGCTGAGTTAACCACAGAAGCAACCAGATAGCAAACTATCTAAATCAGTGGTTCTCAAATGTCTGTTCATCTGAATCATCTGGATGAGTTATTAAAATAGAGAATGAAGTTCTTAGAAAAAGTCTGTACGCTTATTAAAGAGTCTACAAGGCTGATTGATTGCTTTTTGGAGCGTTAGAGTGGTTCACCCTGTACTAGTTTGGTCTCTTACTTGTTTTGGTTTTGTTTTTCAAGACAGGGTTTCTCTGTGTAGCCCCGGTTCCCCTGGAACTCACTGTAGACCATGCTGGCCTCAAACTCACAGAGATCTACTTACCTCTGCCTCCTGAGTGCTGGGATAGAAAGTGCACGCCACCATGCCCTGGTTTGTAGCCTCTTTAGTAGCTATTTATTGCCCATGTCTGTGTTTGGCCTAACAGCTTCATGACTTTTAGGTAAATCCTTTTAAAATTTCCAAACAGACCACTAGCTTCCACCATTTCAAAGGCTAATAATGTCATCATTTAGCATCTGAGGGATTTGTTTAATCATTAAAATAACGTCATAACCTATCATCATGTTGGAACATAGTATTCAAGGTGACCTGAGCCTATGCTTCTGTGTATGATGGCTCAAACTTGACTCTTACGCCCTGAGATGCAAGTGTTGTAGTTTTGCACTGACACAGTTTTCCATTCATGGAGTTACTTTTTGTTGTCCTCTGATGGGCCCTGATTTTAAGTTGCAAATATCATGGGCCATAATGAGAGAACTGGTGGTCTGAATAGAGATGACATGAGAAAACTTTTTGGTTGTTTTTTTTTTTTTTTTTTTTTTTTTTTAAGACAGGCTATTTCTGTGTAACAGCCCAGGCTGTTCTGGAACTTGATTTGTAGACCAAGCTGATCTCAAACTCACAGAGATCCACCAGTCTCTGTCTTCCTTGTGC
Organism: Cricetiscus sungorus; assembly: GCA_030556225.1. Classification (NCBI taxonomy): domain Eukaryota; kingdom Metazoa; phylum Chordata; class Mammalia; order Rodentia; family Cricetidae; genus Cricetiscus; species Cricetiscus sungorus. The sequence goes on from JANBXA010000726.1 coordinate 39,844,758, forward strand.
CAGTATTAAAGAAGTGTGCCACTACTGCCCAGGTGACATAAGAAAACTAAGCTAGAAGGCTGGGGATGTAGCTCTGTGGGTACAGATCTTACGTAGCATGCATGAAGCCCTGCGTTTCCACATTCCCAGAATTGTATGAACTGAAGGCACTCAGGAGGTGGGGCCACATGAGACCCTGTCTCAGAAAAAAAAAGACTGAATGTATGTCCACATTAAGAAGTAAAGAAAGGGGCTGGAGAAATGTTTCTGCAGTTAAGAACACTGGCTGTTCTAGAAGAGGAGTAAATACAATTTCCAGCTCCCATATAATACCTCACAAACCTGTAACTCCAGTTCCAGTCGACCTGGTCCCCTCTTCTGACCTTCACCAGTCATGCATATCAGGCACACACATACATGTACACAAAACGTTAATACACATGGAAATAAACACACAAATCTTAAAATCTTAAAAAATAAAAATATGTAGAACAAATGAAGATATTTACAATTTTTTTTTGTCTTTGTTTTTTTTTTTAAACACAGGATATAGAAAACTCACCTGTCTTTCTCTGGCATATGTTACAACATATAATAGATCAACTGAAAGTCCAGAAACATCTCTGGATTTAGCTATGTATCAAGTTACTGTTCCTGGGAAGTTGTGTTTTCTCCTGGCACCAGTCTCCAGGGATCTTTAAGTAGCCCCCTTTTACTCTAGCATGGAAATTGATGGAAGACTCCAATCCCTGTGGCATTTTGCAAAATTGCATTTGTAAGAAAAGCTAAGTGCATCCTCAGTGGTTGGCTCTGAACTAAGTCATAGGTATGAAATCAAGTAGGTTTTTTTGTTTGCTTGTTTTTATTTTTTATTTTTTTACAGTCTGCATAGAAAATATCTTATTAATTTTATTTGTGTTATTTCATCCACAAACCACACACAGCTATTGATCAAAAGTGGCATTTGGATTTGAATAACAAATTAAGATAATTAATGTGACAATCACCTGGAATACTGTCCTGTGGTGGGAACACTTGTGGTGTACTGCTAGCAATTTTGAAATACATAGTATGTTGTTAAGTATAGTTTCCATGGCAGGCAATAGGTCTCAAAACTTATTCCTCCTATATCTGTGTCTTCCTACATTTTGTCTACCATCTTCCAATTGTTATCACTCCTTAGCAGAGGCTTTTGGTTTTTTGTTTGTTTGCTTTTATTTATTTTTTTATAAATAAATGTCTCTACCATTCTTCATGGTGCCAAGAACATGATAGAGTTTATAGATTCCTCATATATTATGCAATATTTTTCACTCTCTGCTTTTAAAGTTACGTGTGTGTGTGTGTGTGTGTGTGTGTGTGTGAGAGAGAGAGAGAGAGAGAGAGAGAGAGAGAGAGAGAGAGAGAGAGAGAGAGGGAGGGAGGGAAGGAAGGAGGGAGGGAGGGAGGGAAAGAGGAAGGGAGGGAGGGAGGGAGGCAGATGCCTACAGAGGACTGGCGAGGGTATTGGATCCCCTGGAGCTGGAGTTATAGGTGGTTGTGAGCCACCTGATGTGGATGTTAGGAACTGAACTCTGATTCTCTAAAGAGCAGTAAGTGCTATTAATTAACTAGTGAGGCACCTCTCCAACCCAGTGTCTGTTGTTCTTTAAAGGCCTGTCACATTTCATGCCGGGCTTCATCTGTATTGTTGAAAGGGAGAGAACTTTTTATAAGGAAAAAATGTTTCATTCTGTCGATGTGCCCCATTTTCTTTATCCAACTATTGGTGAACACTAAAGTTGGCTATTATGGCCAGTGAATATGGGGATGTGTGTATCTCTTCCATATACTGACTTCAAATTTGAGTGTAGAAAAGGTGGGATGGGGGTGCAATCAGTGTTAGAACACTTACCTAACAGTGGAAGGTCCTTGATGTGATCCTTGATATGACACAAAATTTAGATTTGAAGCATTGTGTGCTTCTTCTATTTTTAATTTTTAGGAAGTGCATGTAGTTTTCCATAATGAAACTACAAATTGACATTCTCACTAATAATACATGTTCCTCTTCTCCACATCTTTCCCAATACTCAACTTTTTGTGTGCTAATTTATTGTGTACATATGTGTGTGTCAATGTATAATGTGTGCAATAGCAGCCATGTAGAAGTCAGAAGCTGACATGCAGGAGTTGGTTCTCTCTTTCCACTGTGTGGGTCCTGAGGATTGAACTCGGGTTGTTAGGCTTGGTGGTAGATACGTTTTCTCACTGAGTCATCTCTGCAGCCCTTTTTGCATTACTGATGAATCTCAGGGCCTTAACATGCTGAAAAAGCACTTCGTCATTGTGCTACAGCTCTAGCCTCTCATCTTTTTGATGCTAGCCATTCCAAAGCATAGATACAAACAAACAAATCTGCATTTGCATGTGTAGTTTGCTATGTTTGGAGAAATCACCCCTCTTTGGACTATGTAAGTCAGCTTTTTGGTTCCCCTGATGAGTCAGCTGGGAGATAGTCTCCTGACCTACTTTCCCTGGTGGTGTAACAGAGCTAATAAAAAGCATTCCCCGAGGGATTATTTGTAGTCTGCTTATAGTAACATGCTGTTGTGGGATATTTTTACACTGTATGAAGATGCATTGCTGTTATTGGTGTAATTAAAAAAAAACTGAATGGGCAAGCTAGGCAGAAGGTGTAGGCAGAAGTTCCCAGCAGAGAGAGAAGAAAGGCAGATTCACCAGCCAGGCTCAAGGGAAGCAGGGAAGCAGAACATGCAGTATGGAAGAGAAGTACAAGCAATGTGGCAGAATGTAGACTAAAAATACGGGTTAATTAAGTTATGAGAACTAGTTAGAAAAAAAAAAAAGCCTAAGGTATAGCCAGGCTTTCATAATTAATAAGAAGTCTCCATGTCATTATTTGTGAGTCGGGGGCCCAAAGAAAAATGTGACTCCAGCGTGAGAGCGGCAGCCTCAGGAATAAACTGGTCAGAAGCTGCTGCTAGTGTGGGTGTGCCGAGGTGGCCCGCTGCTTGATAGCTGAAGATGCCGGCCTATCAGGCTGGCAGGCCAAGTTCAAGAAGTGGTGCACGACAGCTAAAGGATGGGCAGCTTCAAAGTTCAAGAAGGCAGGAAGAAGAGGGAGGGTGGGGAGCTGAGGCAGAAGACAGGCAGAAGGCTGGAAAGAGCCAGAGAAGTTAGAAGGCGCTGGGTGCTGGAAATGTTCCAGAGAGCTGGCAAGCCTCAGAAAGTGTAAGCCTCAAACTGGAACACTGGCCGGTGTGAAGGTCTGAGTAAGGCCTGCTGAAAAGCTGCAGTGCAAGCTGCTGCTAAGGGCTAAGGAATTCCTTGCTTCCCAGGCAGAGTCTTCTGCTACCTCCTGGCTTTAATACTAGTCACAACAGTTCCTACGTAGGCCACCAGGGGGCGAGCTTCTACTTTACAAGGTGGAAAGGATCCTGCAAGTCAAAAATTCTCATGAGTTTACTGTATCTCCTCACATAGTCTGTGGAACTAGGTGTGCATTAGGCAGAGGACTAGTGTCAAGAGGATAAATCAGCACCAGAGGAAAAGGGAGAGCATTCATCATGGGAAGCCATGCATCATGTCACAGGCTGACACTTGTGTCCACAAAAGGTCCACCCCATACAAAAACTGTCTTGGCTGAGTCTACACCTTCAGAAGCCATAGCAAGCACCTAGAATAACCATGTGGTTTCCTCAGTGCGTCTGTGGAGTATTCAAAAACAGCAATACTGGTATATAGGTAGCCTAGCAGGCTTAAAGCATCAAGGTTTCCCTTAGGGTAGGCACAGGAACACAGGACAGAAGGAGTTCAACAACTTCTAGTTAAAGGATCAATAGTCTTGCTTCTCAAAGGGAAGTAACCATCAGAAGGAGTACTCATTATCGGAACGTACTGTAGCCTAGTGTGATAATATCCCCACCCCCCAATCCCAGCACTCATGAGCCTGACACAATCGGTTCATAAATTTCCGAACAGCCTGAAGTTTCAGGCTGTTTGCAAGTTTCAGGCCAGCCTCAACCAAATAGCAAGGCCTCAAGAAAAAAAAATGTAAGAAAACTACAAAAGCAAATCAGCATTAGCAATGATAATAATTTTAACCGATTTTGATAATTAACCAGTGTCCCAGGGAGATACAGACTTATGGGCAATTCTTCATGTGTCTGTTGGCCATATGTGCGTATGCCTTTCTCCAGGAATTGTCTGTTGAGAGCTATTCACTTTAAAACGGGTCCGTTGTTTTCCTGCAGCTGAGTTCTTTATGGACTTTTAGCACTAGTCTCTTATTTGGTGTGTGTCTTGCAGACACTTGCTCCTGACTGGACAGTGTTGTCTCTGTTCTGTTTTGTTTTTTGTTTTGGTTAAATCCCCCCTCCCCAAATTCTGCAAACCAGTGTCATGTTTTTCTCAAATAATTTTTAGGTCTCTTTTTTCAGTTATTGGTTTTAGTTTGCCTGTACTAAAATGGAATTGTTTGTGATGTCCTTAAGTGTATGCTTGGAAGGTGGAACAAAAGATGATCTTAAATTCAACAAGGGAGTTCTCCTTCAGGTTTGCCTGTATCATACCCGTTTAAGATGACAAATTACCCATTTTCGATTAAAATCCCTTTCTGAGTCATATCCAAGTGGCAGTCGTTTACAGTGGGCTTCTTCCCACTTGAGTCATCAGCAGCATGAAAGGGGGTTCTAATTTCTGGTAAATAATGTAGAAAAATACATTTGTGACAGAATAATTGACAAATATTAGTTATAAGAAGGAAGAATAGAGAAGTATGGTAGTCAGTGTTTTTCCTACCTACCTATCTACCTACCTACCTACCTACCTACCTACCTACCTACCTACCTACCTATCTACCTACCTACCTACCTACCTACACACACACACACACACACACACACACACACACACACACACAACCTCCAAAAATAAAATCGTTTATTTTAAATTGCAGCTGATCTTTATTTGAAGTCTCCTTTCACAAATTGGCCTTAAAACAGTTTCCTGGAAGGAGGAAGCCTACAGTTACACCCACCCTTGAAAGCATCCCACCAACCTGAGAATGGCCAGGACATATTTCATTAATTATAGACTTCCATTGGCATCGGCTCCCTGCCACATCTCTCCCCAGACAGATTACAAAGCAGATTAAATCCAGCTTCAAACACACAGATGTAAACAAATAATCCAAATCCAAAACAACAACAACAACAACAAAAGATCAAAACTCAGAGCATTCAAACTGGCCTAGGTAGGTCTGTTCTGCCTATGTCTAGGCGGCCAGGAGGGTGCTAAGAGTGAAGCTATGCTTTCAGAGCTGAGAACTTCCCCGGAAACGCTGAATTAGGAGTGAAAAAGTCCCTGTAGAAGAGCTCTGGAATTTGGCACTAGCAGAAAGACCTATACTTTCCTCTTCAGGTAGCTGGAGGCCCCTGGGGCCTATGGCTAAATCGTCACTTGTATTATTCCTGATTTTCACCTCATCTTCTTTTAAATGTTTTTAGGTAACATATTTAGGGGCTCACACCTGTTAGGTGAGTACTCTTTTGCCACGTTGTACCTCCAGATGTGCTTTAATCTTCTCTGTAAATTGTATCACTGCTTGGGACAAGGCAGAGTAGTTGAGAGTTTCTTCCTTCTCAGCTTTAGCCAGAATTCTAAATAAATTCATTTGCTTGTTTTACGTAGATCGATCTTATTTTTATTAATGCAGGCAAGCATTTGGCCCCAAAGCCAGGCTTTATAGCTGGAGATCCTCCATCAACTGGATGGACAGTACCTTGGAGGTTTTAGGATTCGAGTGTGTGAAATAACCATGTTACAAGCCAGTTAGCAACACAGGCAGACAGGCAGACAGACAGACACACAGACACACACACACCCCTACCTGTTGAAAAGGGAGTGATTTCCCATGATAAGGGGCCCTTTTCCTCTGAAGCTGTTTTTTTCTCTCTGTCCTAGTCCTCTGCCTAGTGCACACCTATTCCCATGGACTGTCTGTGTGAGGAGACAAAGCAAAGTTGAGGGAGGTTTTGACGTGGCAGCATTGTGTCCTACAAGTGACTGTCAGGTCGGAATGATCGAATCTTATGGAATAGTATTTCTCAGGGAACACACCCATGAAGACATTTATTTAGCTTCTCAGTTTTTCACTGCTTATTCACTAGAAGTATATTTACTAGGACTTAGGAGGGGGTATTTGATTACTTTTTATCATTGAGAAGAAAATACTATAATAATATTTCCAATACCAGGTGTGGAAGTTTTGTTCTCTTAAGGTGTTAATGTGATAGAATTCAGAGAGAGAGAGAGAGAGAGAGAGAGAGAGAGAGAGAGAGAGAGAGAGAGAGAGAGAGAGAGAGAGAGAGAGAGAGGGATGGAGGGAGGGAGGGAGGGAGAGAGGGAGAGACGGAGAGAGGGAGAGAGGGAGAGAGAGGGAGGGAGGATGGGAGGATGATGTTTTTCAGTGTAGCCCAGGCCTGAACTTACTGTATTCCTGCTTCTTCCTCCCCAGTGCTGGAATTATATGTATGTGCCACCTTTGACCTCAGTTCCCTATTAAATTATTTTATAATTTGTATGTATCAATAGCTTTTGTTGGTACTTCATTATTTCTGATAATAAGAATCCTGGTACTATTGTTGGAATTGTTTAGATAATGAGCACTCAAAGATATCAGTTATAGAGTACCACTGCCAATTGATGTCATGACGATGGGCCACACAGAGTCTGTTGTCCATGTCAGTTTCTAACTTACAGAGATTTATACTCGTACTTCTTTTCCAGGTAGATATTCAATGGTGTCAGCATCTAGTTTCCAGCGCATATAAGTTTTCAAGAGTGACCAGGAGATGGAGGTATTGGACTAAGGAATGGTAAAAGGCCACAAAGATCAGTGGTATTTTTTTTACATTGTTTTCTTGATTAATAGATTATTTTAGTATTTTCCAGAACATTGAAAATGTTGCTTTCAACACTTTTGCTAATATTGTGACTGCTGAATGTGTGTGTGCTTGTGGGCATGTGTGTGGGGAGAGCATGTGTGTGTGCATGTGTGTGTGCATATGTATGATGAAGATTAGCCAAGTCCACTTACTTGGCAAGTGCTTCGTTACCAACATACATCTCCAACTCAGTCACTGCTGTGGGGAGGGTTGTTCTGTCATTCAGAAAGTCTCTGTGCGTACGTTTTATCCTATTTAGGGTACAATCAAACTCTGTATGCAATGATAATCTTGCCACGTGTAGGTGTTTGAGTCAGAACTTAATAGTAGTCAGAATTTAAGCCGATAAAAATGCACCATATGCTTTCTTCTTGTGTCTTCTTGAGAATTCTACAAGACTGTCTTAGAGCTGAGGCTGAACTGTGTTCATGAGTAGGCTATTGGAGGAGTATCATTGTCATCGAGTGAGACCATGTCAGTTTGGCAATTTCTTTGTCTATAGACATGGAAATATAGCTGAGCCATTCCACAAACCCCAAAAATAAACAATTTCAACCCTCAATTATCAGAACCATTTTTTGACCCCCCAAGAAACTCTGTAAGATATGAGAATATAATTAACTTTACCTCACTTAACATTTCACTCAGAGGCTTTGTGTCCTTCTAGAATTTTCTAAGTACAACTAAAGTTCTCATAACAAAATGTATAGAGCAACTCAATGAAATAATGCCAGGTAGCCACCAGGTGGCGAAATTGCATGTGTATTCAAACAGCACAGACCAAGAAAGGCCTCATTCCAGCCTAGATGCCATATTTGTGTCTGCATCAAGTTTTCTGTCCTGGCTACAAATGTTCAAGTGGTGATTTTGTTTCTTTTTACTCATTGGTTTTAGAACACTTCCATTCCTGTCCAAGGCTGCTTTGGGAGCCACAGTGTGCTGTACCTGCTGTGACATCAGGTAAAAGAGAGAAATGAGCCACAGGGTGACTCTAGCTCATCCGCTGTTGAGATTCTAGTTCCCACACCACTGATAATGCCTGGGTTGGTCACCATATGGCTAGATGTAAAGGATGAGGAGGAAAGCAAAGCTAACACATTTTTGAGATATCGGATATTGTAATCAGAAATATATTATAATTAACTTAATTGCTATGCAAAAGAGACCCTGAAAGATTAATTTGTTGTTTTGTCTGTCACTTTGATGTAGCGGTTACTTACTAGGCATTGCCAGTATTGTTTCTAGTATGACACCCCCAACTCCACAGCCTTGTATAATTTTTCAGGCAACTTGAAGGTAACATTCATCTTAGAATACTTTCTTCCATACCTCTGGAAGATAAGGAAATTTAAAATGGCAATACTGATAGAAAACTTAAAACCCAAACAAATATTTGTCCAGTGTTCAGATTTACTTTGATGTATCATTTAAAAAAAACAAAAGTTTGTTTTATTTAAATCATGACCCAGAAAAAAATTATACTTTGAGGCATTTTATGTAGTGGAAGGTCTGGACCAGTATTCAGTTCAGTATTCAGGCAAAATTTTCTGCTGCATTCGTTAGTCCTTCTGGTGGGGTTACAGATTTTAAGAAGCCATAGTCATCCTCAAGGAGTTCTGTCTAGTGTTTCTAGAATACTCTATGCATATATCCATCACAAGTCTTATGGTATTAGTATGTTTTATCTATCTATCCTCTGATTTAAAGGCAAGAAGCTTTCATCTTCAACGTTGCAGTTCTTATACTTAGCATAGTTACTGGTACATAGTAGGAAACAGTATCCTTTTGTCTACCTTGGCATTGGGAATCAGTGAAGTTTTTCTAGCAAGGTTTACACTGGAGATAGATAAAGTTTACTAGTTGTTTTGGAAACATGGAAGAGTGGGAGCAAGGAGGAGTCTATTGCAGAGTTCACACTGGAGAGGATGAAGGTCAGAACTAGGGCGATAACAGAAAAGACGGAATGGAGAGTTAACTGAGAAGGCAAGTTGGAACAATTTGGGAACCTATGTGGAGAAGGAGGAGCTTCAGGCTTGGGTAGTAGTGATGACCCTTAAAGATTCAGAACAAAACGGGGAAACAGGTTTGAGGAAGGGGAGATTAATTCAGTTTTGGTTGAAGTGACTGCTAGGAATTTGCCAACAGGATTTGGGAGATCAATACTTAAGAGAGAAGTCAGGAATGAAAATCAGAGAGTTGTGAGTACATAGGTAGGGGTTAAAATTAGATGCCATCATTCTCAGACAGAATATATAGGGAAACAGGAAGTGAAACTTTAAAAAACCCTTACATTTATAAAGTAATTGAAAAATGAGTAACCCAAGAGGAAGATAGAAAAGGAAAAACCATAGAGATTAGAGGAAAACTAAGACAGTGTGTTGTCATTGCAACCAATGGAGGAGAGGCTTCAGGAAGGACTGACCAGAAGCACATGACACTATATATACTCAGCTAGGGAGATGATGGTAAGGAAAAGTTCCACGTGGCTGAGATGTGCAGTGTTGTAACAGGAGGTAAACCCAGCAAAGCTAGTTAGGTTCTAGTACTGGCTGGCTTTGTGCTATCAACTTGACACAAGTCACTGGAGAGGAAGAAGCCTCAATTGAAAAAATGCTTGAATAAGAATTCAAGTGGTGGTGGCGCATGCCTTTAGTCCCAGCGCTTGGGAGACACAGGCAGGCGGATCTATCTATAGGACAGGCTCCGAAGATACCGAGAAGCCCTGTCTCAGAAAACAACCAGGGTGGAGCCAACTCTGGGCAGGTCCTGTGTTCTATAAGACAGTCTGAGAAAGTCACGAGGAGCAAGCCAATAAGCAGCACCCCTCTGTGGTCTCTGCATCAGCTCCTGCCTCCAGGTTCCTGCCATCCTGTCCTGACTTCCTTCAGTAACGAACAGCCATGCAGAAGTGTAAGCCAAATAAACCGTTTCCTCCTCAACTTGCTTTTTGGTCATGGTGTTTTGTCGCAGCAATTGAAACCCTAAGACAGTCCTGATCCAAGGCCAAGGACTCTGAACTACATTTTGTAGATAATAGAGAATCATCAATAGTTTTCAGATAGGAATGACCTGGTCAGAGCAAGGTTTACAAAGGTCAGGCAGGGGCAGCATAGGGAATCCGATGGAGGAATGGGACTGGAGATAGATGCATCAAATTAAGTGAAGGAGCACTTAGGATGTGGGAAAGGTACCATCTCTGAAGATCCTTAGCAGAAAAAAATTGGCAAACCCTAAAAGCATTAGGAACACTCAATGAGCCATAAAGTAAGCATTATTAATAACCACATTGAGTTACCTTGTTAAGTCCTTACAACAAACCTATGAGATAGATGGCATCATTAACGTCACTTTGAGTATGATAAAACAGGAACATAGAGATAAAGACATTTGGTGAACAGAATTAGTAACTGGAAGAACCTATATTCCAAACTCTGGTCATTGGGCTAGCTGCCACCTCCCTCCAATATACTAAACCTATGGATTTCCACAAGCACTCTACTACTGACCATATTTAGAAGGTTTCACTAACTACTAAAGGCTGACCTAGAACCTAAGCAGGTCTTCAACTTGGTATCCTCCTGCCTCAGCCCTCTAAGTAGCTAAAATTCCAGGCCTATGTTCCTGGGCCTGGCTCTAACATACATTCTTAAGGACTTATTGTCACCTGTAACTATTTTGGTGTCCAAAGGCCATGTTGATCTGAGTGGCCTGTGCTGCCACTGGGAGACATGATGACATCTGGGCTTGGGCTGCTGCTGGGGGCTATGGCTGGGTCTATGACTTTGCAACAGCCAGAGTCAGTGTTGTCTATGGATTTAATAACCACGAAAGGCAGGGTGGATGATTGGGATCTGTCTGGTCAAACACTTGAGTCCATGTTGGTCTCCTAGGATCATCCTTCCACTGGGGCCATGACAATCTGGATGACTGACCTGTGATGCCATCCAGGGCCATGGTGACATCCGAGTCTGGGCTGTGGCAAGGTGTCATGTCTGGGGCTGTGGCCTTATCACACCCAGGGTCTGTGTTAATATCTGTGACTCCTGATACCACTAAAGGCCATGCAAATATCTGGGGTCCAGACTGTCACCTGAGACCATGTGGATCTGAGAATGCATTGGGGCCATACAAATCTGAGTGGCCTGCACTGCCACATGTTGCCATGGTGACATCCAGACCTGAGATGCAGCTCAGGGTCATGTCTCTGTCTGTGGCCCTACAGCAGCTGGGGTCTATGTGGATGTTTATGGCTCATGATTCTATGGAAGGCCATGCTGATGCCAGGGGTCTGGTCTGCCACCTAGAGCTATGTTGGTGTCCAAGTGCAGCTCTGTCACTGGAGTCTTACTGATCAGAGTGGCCTGCATGGCCACGTGGGGACTAGGTGCTGTCCAAACCCAGACCATGTTGGAAGCTGAGGGCCATGCCACCACCAGGGCCACACCAATCTGAGTGACCTATGTTGCCACCTGGGACCACTGAGAGACATGATGACATCTGGGGTGTCATCCATTTCAGGGCTCCTGCAGAGGGCCTTATCTGTGCCCATGGTCCTACTGCAGCCAGAGTCTGAGTTGATGTCCATGACTCCAGTTACCATTGAAGGCCATGCAGATGGCAGGAGTTTGGGCTGCCAACTGGGGACATATTGGTGTCCAAGTCCTGCTCTGCTGCAGGGGCCATGACAATCTGGGTAGCCTGCACTGCCACCTGGGGCCATGGTAACATCGGAGCTTGGACTGCTGCCAGGGACCATGCTTGGGTCTGTGGTCTTGTCACAGTTGGTCTGTGATGTCTGCAGCCTGTGGTGCCACCAAAGGCCACATGGATACCCAGGGTCTAGCCGAAACCTGTGGGCATGTTGGTGTCAGGACTGTGCTACTGCTGGGGCCATAGTGACATCTGGGCCAGAGCTGCTGCTGAGGCCATGTTCGGGTCCATGGCCCAACAACAGTCATGGTCTGAGTTCATGTGCATGGCTCCTGATACAATGGAAGGCAATGCCAATGCCAGGAGTCTGGGCCACCATCTGTGGCCATGTTGGTGTCCATGGGCCTTACTGCTCCTGGGTCATGTCTTATAATTTTTAAAAAGTGACATGAGAGAGAAAGATATCATGCGACAGAGTTCAAGCAGAGGGTTTTTTTTGGGGGGGAGTGGGGAGACCAGCCTCTAGGGATAGGAGCAGCTGTAAAGAGGAAAGAGGTGGGAGGGGGGCAAACAGAGAGGGAGAGAAAGAGACAGAAAGATAGGAGGTGGGCAGGAGCCCTTTTAAAAAGAAACATGAACATATTAGGGGCAGCAGCTGAGGACATATCCTGTCAGAACTCCAAGAGCAGACCAGTACAAATGCCTAAATATTAACAATGCCAATCTCAGTGACCTGCACGGCCACATGGGGCTGAGCCCAGGCTGCCGCCTAGGGCTATGTCTGGATCCATGGCCCGACAACGGCCAGGGTCTGGGTTGATGTCCATGTCTCCTGTTAGTAACCACGGGGGGTCATAGGAAACATGCATGTTGAAACCTGAGGGCCAGCCCTGTCCCTCACTGGCCCTGGGATAGCTGGCCCCACCCTTCATTAGACACCGCAGTAGGAGAGCTGGTTATGTCCCCCTCAATGGGAGAGCTGACCCCAGCATTTGTGAGAGATGGTCTCACCCCTCACCACAGGTACAGGAGAGCTGGGCCCATGGCCTGAGCCTGGGAGAGCTGGTTCTGCCCCTCACCTAAGGGGGTCATCCCAATGGCCTAGAACAACCATCTTGCCTATCACTCAGATCCACATCATGTGCCTTGGGTTGGCTCACCCTAACAGCTGCCCCATTTATGACCTGTTGGAGTGAGCGAAGGGTCTGGTCCTTCCTATGGAACAATAACCACAGGATCTCCATGACTCAGAGTAAAAACAGGATATCTGAGATGAAATCCGATGAGGGCCCAGTGATGATGGTGTGCCAGAAGCCAGAGAACTTGAACCAGACCAATGACTCTTTGCAATGAGGCTGATTGCATAAATAGGGTATACTGCATGACACACCAAAGCTCCCGGTACCACGAGAATGAATAAAGAGGCGTTGGAAAGACAGAGGACTGAGGTGATTTTTTTGTTTTTAATTACTTTTTAAATTAATTTTCTTTTGTTTTTAATCACTGTAGGAGTGAAGAGTGGATAGGGAGGAACTGGGAGGTGGGCAAGATTAGGGTCCATGATGTAAATTTTGCAAAGAATCAATAAAGAGTTACATTTAAAAAGAAAAATCCTTGCCTGCAGCCAGGTGGTGGTGCATGTCTTTTACCTCATTGTTTGGGAGGCAGAGGCAGGCCAGCCTGGTCTATAGAGTGAGTTCCAGGACAGCCAGGGCTGTTGCACAGAGAAACCCTGTCTTTAGAAACCAAAAAACAAAAACAAACAGACAAAACTACAAAAAAACACCCTTGTCTGCTAATCTGACAATATCGATCATTTTGGGATCAATCCTTTTGAATGCTTTTACTTTTCAATACAGGTCACATTTTTCTGTTCCTTATGTAAATGCAATCATTCTGGCTTGTCTCATGGACATTGTGAAAGACTTTCTACACAGACAATGGATTCCCTATGTCCCTATGAAGAGTGTTGATATTTTTTATGTTTTAGCAGGTTGTCAAGTGGACTGAATTCAGACCACGTCCTCAGCCCCTGTGAAGAACAAGTGGAATTGTGTCTGGTTAGCCTTATCTGAGCTGTTTATGGATGGTGCTACATCTGTATAATTCAAAGGTCAGCAAGAAGTATTGGCTATTTATATGCAGAATTTGTGCTCTCCCTAGCAGGCTCCCTCCCTTCCAGAATTTTACCCTCCACACTTTCCAGCTGATATGAAAACCCTGAACTCTGTTCTCTGTTCTTTAAGCCGGAAAGGTTCAACTTAAGCCACCACTCAGGAACATGACTTGGGGCTATGTTGTGGTTAGAAGTATGTGTATCTCAGCTACTTTGGACCTGTTCTTTGAAATGCCAGTTTTCTTTCAGTTTCTTACTGCTTCAGGTTACTTGTCAATATTTGTATGTAGCTTTTAAAACATATTTTTTTTCACCAGCGTGTACAGTTGTTATATCTGACCAAATGTCAGTTCCATAGGAGCTACTTGGGAACTAAGTGGAAATCACATATTGTGGGGGCTGTGTTACACACTCTGTGGCACATATCACATGAATACTCTGGAATATGGCAAAAATATATACCTAGGATCCACATGTTTGATTAAGATGATGTGACTTGATGTGTCAGGATTTATAACCATGTAAGATAAAGGTCCATTTTCAATTGGCGTGCTTGGAAGAATAAGAAGCTTGATAGTTGCTCACTTGGGAGGGGTTCTCATTCATTCAAATAGCCTCACCATAAACAGGTAGAATTCCACTGCAAGCAACTTGAGTACGTCTCCCATAAGGAGCTTCAAGGATCAAGTATCCCCTATTCTAATATCTATGAATTTTAAAAAGCAGTGTTAAACTTGTAGTAAACTCTAATTTCTGTGCAGTCTGTATGTCAGGTGGACAGAGCAAGGCTTTCCCACACAACCCTCTGCCAGACCTGATGTCTGTGATATAAAGGAGTGGATAAATAGACAAACTGTTTGAATGAGTGACATAATGCATATAGGGGAAGGTAGTGTTAACAGTGACACCCAGCTGGGCTGTGGTGACTCACGCCTTTAATCCCAGCACTTGGGAGGCAGAGGCAGGTGGATCTCTGAGTTCGAGGCCTGGTCTACAAAGAGAGTTCCAGGACAGCCAGGACTGTTACAGAGAAAAACCCTGTCTTGAAAAAAAGAATGACACCCAAATTTCGCCTCTTGGAACCTATACATATGGTAAATATAGGATTAAGAAGATAAGGAAAGGTTGTGTGTAGAAGTCAAGGAGGAGAATTTCAACCCATTAGTGTTCACAAGGTTCCAATTCTATAAAAGCAAGCATTGTATAGCGCATATGAGATCTAACAGAAAAAGATTTATCATCTTACATTTGTACTTTGAGTTTAGTGGCTGGGAGCACAACCATTTTGTTATGGTTTCAGGAGTTCACAGGAGTGGTAAACCCGCACCATGTAGGCCCTACTAACCATTCTCCTCAGTAGCCGTTACACTGTGTTGTCCTTTGCTGTCAAATTTGGTGGGTCATCTAAGTAGTTTTAACTGAAAGTATTGTGGAATTGATACTGCCTGACCTCATGAAATTTACATATAAGTGTAGCCCATATCCTTCTTCAAAGAGCTTTTAGCTAGTAGTCATGGCAACTTTCTTTAATTCCAGCACTTAGGAGGCAAAGACAGGTGGATCTTTTTAGACTAGGCCGGTCTGATCTACATATTGAGTTCCAGACCAGCTAGCACTATATAGGGAGACCCTGTCTCTACACACACACACACACACACACACACACACACACACACACACACACACACACACACAAATAAATAAATAAATAAAAAGAAGCTTATTTGATCCATAACTCGTCAGAATGCAAAGAATAAATTACCCAATGGGGTACCCAACTCCAATTGATATCTCTGAAATGGGACCCTGTACCTAAGGCTCAGGGAAATCACAGAAGAGGAGGTAGGAAGATTGTTAGAACCATAGAACCAGGCTATCTGTTGTTCTGTGTATACACATATGCACATAGCAGAGGAAAATGAATCCATGAACTCTTAGCAATATTTTTGCCTGAACAAGACCACTATGACTAGGGGATATTCCACATGGTCCCACCCCTGGATCACAAGCTACAAATGGCCAATGGCAGCTGCTGAGATCGGGTGAATCAGTTTCCTCTAGGGATGAGCTTTCACAGAGACTGTCCAAATCCAAGTGACCAATCCTAGATACATACACATACAAACAAAGCTAAATGTACTTAGGCTATATAAACATATACATATACACATACAGATGAATTTGCATGTAATAATAGTAATTAAAGGGGAGGCCATGAATTAGGGAGGGGGAACAAACAGAAGGGAAAGAAGGAGGAGGGGGAATGATAGTACATTCAGTACTCAGGTACAAAATTCTATAAAAACATTTTAAAAACAGTATGCTGTAAGGCCCTTTGGTTCCATGAACAAGCATGTAAATCTAACTACTTTGCTAATCAGGACAAGTGGAGAAGCCCTGATATGACATGGAAAAAAGAGCACCCTACTTAGCTAAGCCCAGATTTCCAGGTCTGGATAAGCATTTCAATGAGTCCCTCTGAGCCTCCAGAACAATTAGCCAACCAGCTGGTTACCATAGAGTGGCCCAGTAGATAGGAAGCTGACTAATTTTACAGTAAGTCTCATCCAAATTCTTCACAATAAGATAGTTATTGTTTTAAGGCCCAATTTAGGGAATGATTTATTCTATAACAATGTATAACTAGGACATTGGATGTTGAAATACTGAGAGCATAAGGCAATAACCTGACAGCAGCTGGAAGGTCACATACAACTAAGGGAACATTTTTTTCTTTAGATCTTCTTAATTTTTTATTCTTCTCTCATATATTACAACCTGAGCACAATTTCCCCTCCATTCACTGCTCCCCATCCTGTATACCTCTTCTCTCCCCCAGATCTATACCTCCTCCATTTTCCTTCAGAAAATAGCAGGTCTCCCAGGGATATAAACTGAACATGGCATACTCATTGCTGGTGGGAGTATTTTTTTCAAATAGCAGTTTGGCACAATGTAATTATTTACATCCTTATTTTAATACATAGGTGTTTGCATCCATGTGTGTCTGTATACCACATGCATGCCTGGTACCCTCAGAGACCAAAAAAGGTGTTAAATCCTGTGGTGTGTGTGTGTGTGTGTGTGTGTGTGTGTGTGTGTGTGTGTATGTGTAGGCCAGAGGTCAAATTGGGTGATTTCCTCTACATTGTCTGTTTTAGTTACTGCTCTATTTCTATGAAGAGGCACCATGAGCAAGGCAACTTACAAAATAAATCATTTAATAGGGGACTTGCTTACAGTTTGAGAGGGTAAGCCCATAGCCATCATGGCGGGGAGCATGGCAGTCAGCAGGCAAGAGTTTACATATTATCCACAAGAATCAGGGAGAGACTGGGCTTGCCATGGGCTTTTGAAACCCCAAAGCGCATCCCCAGTGACATACTTCCTCCAACAAGGCCACACTTCCTAATCCTTCCCAAAGCTGTTCCACCAACTGGAGACCAAGCATTTAAGTAAGCCTGTGGGAGGTCATTCTCATTCAAACTGTCATACTTTCCATCTCATTTTTTTGAGACAGGAGGCTCTAAGTGAACCTGCAGCTCCCAATTAGGCCCGGGTGACCTCCCATCTCTGCCTGCACAGAGCTCTGAGATGGCAAGCACATGCCACTGTACTGGTTATTTTACATGGGTCCTACTGACTGACTATATCACTCCAGCCTCAATGCAGCTCTAATTTGCATTTCGGATTGCTAAGACTATTGAACTTTCATGTTATTTTAAAATGTATTTGTAAATTTACTTGTGTATTATGTGTCAGTGAGTTTGTGTGTGCATGCATGCATGCATTTGTATTTTGCATACATATGGAAGTCAGGTGATAATTTATGAGAATCAGTTTTCTTCTAACATGCTGGGTCTGGGAATTGAACTTAAATCATTAGGTTTGCCAGCAAGTGCTTTTACCTGCTGAGCCATCTTATTAGCCCTTAATTTAGTTTTTTAAAATTAATATATAAACTAGCAGTTTCATTAGGGCATTAGAACAACTTGGTTTTGTTGTTGTTGTTGTTGTTGTTTTTGTTTTGTCTTGTTTTTTTGATGTTCCCTGCCCAGTCGCATCTCTTGTACCCCCTCCACGCAGTCTTCCATTTTTAACTCTCATGCCTCATGTATTCTATTATCCTCCTCATCTTCCTTTCCTCGAATCTCTTTTTCTCATTAAGGGTCTCTTTTTAAAGTGCTATTCTTATGTATTATTTATATATAGCAATGTGTCTCATGAACATTTTCATGAATGTACATAATGTACTTTGATCATATTTGGCTTTCTGGGCTTTGTTCATCCTTAGCCGTTCCTTGCCCTGTACTATCTAACCTTTCACTCTTTCACATTGAGCCAGTCTTGATGCACTATAGACAAAAAGCTTACCCTGCTGGAACTTACGTTTATCTCTTGAAATGAGTTCCCTGTGTGTGTGTGTGTGTGTGTGTGTTTTTCCCCAGCAGCTTTATAATTTGAGCCAAGCTGAATTAATTTTTATCCAGTGTGAGAGTCAGGAATCTAGTTTCTTTATTTAATGTATAGTTTCCCCAGCACTATTTGCATGTGTTTTGCTATTTTGTTGAAAATCAAGTGGTCACAGATGCATGGATTTATTTATGGCCCCCCCTCTTCTAGTCCATGTCTGTTGTGCTGTTTTTGTTACTGTGTCCTTGTGGCACAATTTGAAATTATATATTGGAATATTTCTAGCAATGTTCTTTCTGCTTAAAACTGCTTTGGCTAATTCAAGGTCTTTGGTGCTTCCTTATGGATTTTAGCATTTTTTAAAATTCTGTAGAGGACATTGTTGGAATTTTTTACAGGAATTGTATTGATTCTGTGTGCAAGCGTAATGCTTTGAATGCCAATATGTTGTTATACATTTGATTTTTAAAATATATTCTCCCAGTCAATATCGTAGGGTTTTGTTCTGAGTCTTTCATAAAACAAAGAGTTACTTTTGTTTAACTCTAATTTTAAAGGTCGTGCGTGTTATATGGTCTCATTCTGCCCATGTCCAGAGAATTTGACTGAAGCTGAATTCAGAAGTAATGACCAAAAAATGTATGTACTAATTTGTTCATCAGAGGGAATTTCAAAGCAGGATAACATTGACGTTGGGTTATCATTATAGTGAGAAGGAGCAAAAAGTGAAGTGGAAAGGAAAAATATGCAGTTTGACAAGGAAAAGTGTCTAAGAATACATCAGAGTGGTTCCTTGCTCCAGAATGGATGCATAGGAAAATGTTTTCCCAGGGTCAACATCAAAGGCACACCAGGACCACTGAAACTGTGATCTCATAGAACCAGACTATATCTCAAACTGGAAGCAGAATTCAGCATAATCATTCACTGGGGTTCTGCTTTTGCAGGCATCCAAGAAACAAGTGTGAGTGAGTTGCAAAGACTTGCTCCAGGGTTCTCGAAATCACTGAATCCTGGCACTGTGTGGTTTGGTTGAGTTCCCTGGATAGACACCCAGAGAAGCTGTTGCGTGGAGCTGGGAAGATGAGAGACCAGAACATTGGAAATTCTAGAACTATGCTCATCCACTGAGGGAAGCTTGCAAACACAAAATGGATCAAGACAGAATTCACTTGTGACAGAACTGAAGTGTTGGTGCTGCCCAAATTTAGAGCTCAGGCAATTCCACCGTGAGCTATATATGATAGATACAGAGTATAGGATTAGGTATTTGTTCTGCTGGGGTTTTGTTTTGTTTTATAAACCTTTCCTTGTTGCTCTCCCATTTTTCCTCTTTGGAATAAGGATGCTTATTTCTTTGTTATTGTATATTAGACATGTTCAACTTGTATTTTCATTTTATAGGTGCTCAAAACTAAGAGGTGGGCTTGAGTCTCAGAAGAGAATTTGAATTTTTGAGCAGAGCTGGAACTATTAAAGACTATGGGAGCTTTTATAGATAGACCAAATGCATTCTGAGATGCGCATGAGCCATTAGCCATCAGGGTAGAATATTAAGGTGGTATGTTTGGTTGCTAGGTTGCCAGGAGGTGGAATTGTAATGATTAATTTTTGTTTCCAATTTAATGGGCTATACAGTCACCTAGGAAACGGCTCTGTGCTTTTGTGCAAGTGCAATTTTAGAGAGATTTAACTTAGAAGGGAAATGTGCCTTAAGTAAATGTTACAGTGTCTTATTAGCTGCGGTTCCAGACCGAAAAAAAGGAGAAATTGAGAAGAGCACCAGAATTCATCTCTTTATGTTTCCTTCTTCCATTTACTGAGTGTCATTAGGTGTATTTCTGTTTGTTTAATGGTTCTCTGTTCATTTCTAGTCTCTGTTTTATGCAACCCCAGGAGCATAAATGTCAATAGACACTGTCTATATAATAAAATTTAATACCTAATAGAGTGATTATCATTAGTTTATTCATACAAATGTTTTTTGGATATTCTCATTTCCTTACTTTTCCTTATATGTTATAGAATAAGCGTGACTATATCTGTGAGAAATCTCATGAGATTTTGGTAGTAATTATATTAAACAATATATACTTATATAATTACATAGAGATTATTTTGAGAAAAATTATACCTTGACTGTGTTAATTACTTTCTTTTGAGGCATATTCTCACTATGTACTTCAGACAGTCTTCTGATATACTGTGTAACCCAGGGTGAGCTTGAGTTATATCTTAATCACCTGAGTTCTGGAATTATAGGTGTGAGGCACCATGCTATGCAAAAACAGGGTACAAGTTTGGCATCTTTGCTGCCATTTTGTATCTGTCTCTTTTACTTTGATTTGTTGAGTATTCTACTCAATGAACAACATATGCCATTCCATTAAAAATACTCATTGCTTATTTACTTTCATCAAGGTTTTATAGGAATGGTTATACTTAGACAAATCTAAGTAACTTCATCTCAGGATAGAACAGAAATGCTGCTTTGTCTGTGGATGCTCATTTGTGATGGTAGCTCACTCACAAGGTCGCTGTGAAGATTTAAAGAGACAGTGCCTCTGACATGTTTATGTTACCCTTAACTTTTCACCCATGCTTCTTTGTTGGGTCCTTAGGTCCTCATCTGTGAACCCACATGCAAGAAATGAGGGATACCTAAAAAGAACTTGTGAAGACTGAGTGTGAGAATTTAAATAAAAGAAAATCAAGCAGAATAGAGATATCATAAGCTGTGGTTCTTATTAGTATTATAATGTGGTAAAAGATGATTGGTATATTTTAGTGAGGAGAACTGTTGATTAATTCAAGTAGCTAGTCCAAAAAGCCATAGCCCAGGACAGATAATACAATCTTGCTGTAGGTTTGCGATAATGAAGGTATTTTCAGTGTTGTCAGGGTCACAGTCTGGGCCCTGGCAACACTAATAGGCTAGGCTCAGCTACCCCTCATCAGTAGGCCAATTAAACAGACAGATGATAGCAAAAATCAGAGTAAAGGGGCTTGATGTGGTCATATTGAGAAGAGGAACAAATAAAGAGACCTGCTTGGTGTCGTGATGTACACTTTTAATTCCAGCAGAGACAGGTAAAATCTCCGTGAGTCTGAGGCTAGATTGGTCTGCATATGAGTTTCAGGCCAGCCAGGTAAGATCCTCTCTCAGAAAGATTGAGGAAGTACAGTGAACCCCAAGTCCATTTTCTGGGTACCTCAGGTAAGCTTTAAATACAGAACATTTGAGTGCAGAACTAAGCACTTCTGGACAAGGTGTCTCAGCTCTAATCTTTCTGCAAGGTGCTCTGCTTGGTTGCCAGAACTGTGTTCAATTTCACAGGAGAAATGTTCCTCCTCTGTTGGCTCCAGTTTTCAACCTGTTCCTTCCACCAATATGAGCTTCCTAGGCAAATTTCAGTTCCTTTGGGCACCTCTTCTCAGTACTTGTATAATCAAAATGAGGGAAACGGGTCTCTCTTTAGAATATCTTTGCTCCTACCAGGACTATTACAGAGGGAATTCGTTCTACAACAGTAGAAAGAATAAAGGGAAAATCGTGGTACCATGTGATATCCATGGCCCAAGTACTATGGGAAAAGAATAAGAATATGTATGTCTTTGTGTTATAGGAAGGCCACTGGAGAAGAGCACTCAGACACAGGTTATAGCCAATTGACGATCTTTATTCCAACACTTAGGTATTTGGAACCCAAGAGTAGCGCTGACCATTTAGAGCAAGAGGCTTATAAAGGCAAAAATCACATCCTGGTATCTCACTTTGCACCTGCAGAGGAATGTTTTGCTAAAGACAGCAGTTTAATTGAAACTAAAGTAAGCAGGTAACTGGATGGGGAGGTTTTGCACAAGCAGGCCGTTTAACAGAAGCTAAGTTGTCAGGGATGTCTTGATCTTGGCTTATCTTAACCGAGTTGGATAACTTTCCATGAGATTCTTCATCAAGGAGATAAAATTCTATTCAATTCTAAAATAGCCTCAACAATAATAGAAAATAATGGAAAAAAAATCTCTGCACTGCTCTGTCCTGTCACATGTGTTTGTCTAAAAGCACCAAACGGAACTACAGGGAGGTTGGAAACTTACACGTTTAATTTTCTCCTTTCTGTGATTACAAGTTGTTTCTTTTTAATAGCGTATTTATTTTATAAATAATATTAAAGAAATTATTTTTAGAGGGAAAATAAAGTTAGCAATTTATACAAAAATACTGAGATAACTATCCTTGACATTTCTCTTGCATCAAACCTCCCACCTTGCCCCTTGAGCTTCTACACCTCTTTGGCTAGCCAGCTGATATCCTTCAAAGTATTAGTTATCCTTTTGCATGAGGTTTGATTTACCACCTTTCATTGAACATTTTTAGGCAATGAGAATTGAATTCAAGGAACCAGGGACTGTATACAGTCTCAGCCAGACCAACCCTCTACTTTTCTGAACTGAGCTACCCCAGCTTGGAACAGAGCTCTTTTGCTCCCCTCTGCAACTAATAAAGCATTGTACAGTGCCTTCCTGGTCAAAGACAGATCCTGTTGGGAGAGGAATTACTGGGTGTTCTCTCAGATGTATCCTGTCCTCCTTCACGTTGGGGAGAGTTGTTCAGGCTACTTATTTTAGTGGAACTCTATGTGGAGAGTCTGGGAGAACTATCTTCAAGCTAAGACTTTGCAAATGTTCATTCATGTAAACCTTACCACAGTGCTATGAAGAACTTCCTGTTGTCAATGAGGAAGTTGAAGCACACTGAGATTAATTACTTTTCCCAAATTTGTACACCTGCTAAAGGAAGGAGCTAGTGGCTAAGGGATACACAAATCATTCCTTTCCTGCCTTTATTTACCATTCCAGGGTACAAAACCCTGATTAACCACCTTGAAACCCCATATAGTGTATTAGAATTGAAATGTACTTTTCTAAAAAGCAGAGCTATATATAGTTCAAGGGTAGATTACTTGCCTACTCTAAGTACCCAGGTTTGAGCCTTAGCACTGAAAAAATAAACGTCATATGCTACTAAGCCACTGCCTGATGAAGTCCAAAAGCTACATTGTGAACATGACTTTATTAGCACAGTTTTGCTTGTTGAAAGTAAAGAAATTATCTTCTTTTTCACCAATATATCCTTGAGAAGTGTAGCTCCATCAAAGGAACATTTATAGTAGTCAAAAGAGGAAGGTAGTGATGTGCTTTCATTACAGTAGGAGAACATAAGCCCAGATCTCCTCAATATCTCATGATGAGGTATTCAGATAGGGTAAAGACGAAGTGGTTGGAACTATGGTATACCATATCATGAGGCAAAATTCTTTCACTGGACTTCAGCCTGAGAGAGTGTGCATCAGCTTCGAGGAAGAAGAATTGCTGTGATCAGCTGTTGTTCCTTTTCTTAAAGGCTTCTTGAATCTGGAGAGCTCATTGCTATCCCATGTTTGATGGTGGAGGACAAATTTTCCCATACAGCTTGTTTCACAGCAATTGGAATCTCTCCCATTTATCCACTTTAGGAACAATGATAGAGTGTTTAGGTCGCCATGATACATATTTTCCCAGTATTACCCTTGTATGCTGAAGAAATAGGGAATCAACAGACTTTTAATAAATAAGGGCTGAGAATACTCAAGTATGTATAATAGGATGAGTTAGTCATCTGTCAAGTCAGGGATGGAAGAGAATGGACTGCTCTTGTGAGTGGTTGATCGTCTAGGTGAGATATTGTGGAGTGTATGAGGGTCGTGGTAAGAGAAACAGAAGTAGAATGACACAAGAAATACTGTGGAAATACATGATGAGGCATGTTGACAGCATGTGGAGGAGAGTTTATAGTAACACCCATCTTAAGATTTTGAACTGAGTTATTCAGTGTATTCAGTGGTAGAGTGCATGCCTATGAACCTTAGGTTCATCTGCAGCATAAAAAAGAAACTTGTTGATTTGAACAACTGGCGAACAATGGTGCTGGTTTTTTTCCCTGAAAAAGAAGTAACTGAAAGGAAAATAACAGAGACGATTTTCTTAATTCATTTAAATTGTATTTATTTTTAGACATCTAAGTGCATTTGTACCATCTGCTCTGCCCCTGAAGGCTGGAAGAGGGCATCAGATCCTCTGAAGCTGGATCTACAGAGAGTTATAAGCAGTTTGATACAGGTGCTGGGGGAACCAAACTTAGGTCCTCTGCAAGATAAGCCAGTGCTCTTAACTGCGGAGCCACCCCTCCAAGCGAGGGAACATTTTTTTTTTAAGAAAACGTGGTTTATTGTTTCAATTTCAAACACAGTGAGTCTGGAGTCCATAGAAGTGATTAGATAGAGTAGAATATGTACTTTTGGAAAATAGTATGAAGTACCATGGAGATAAATACCAACACACATAGAACTGGATAATAGTGAAAAATTGACCTTTCATGCAAGCTTGTAGAATCCAAGCAGTTCAAGCAGTCACCAATGGTAATTTTATGACCAAAGTGTATGTGCTATGTGTAAAATGAAAGTTTGAAAAAATAAATGTAACATGTTCCAAATATAATAATTTAAGTAAAAAAGGAAGGAGTATAGATTAGTGGAAGACAAAACAAGTTATATGAAAATCAATTCAAAAGTCATGTTGTATGCACAAAAGTGTTGCCCAAATTAAAGATACATGCATGAACTAAAAAAGTATTTGTAAGATGTACTCAATGCCACTGAATTCATACACTAAAAATGTTAAAAATGTGAATTTTAAATAATACTAATAAAATGAGCAATAAAAGATACATATGAGTATAGTACATAATCATACCATTTTTTCATGTTGTCTAATATCTAAACAATAATCCAACACAGTGTGAAAGATTGTAGGTGAAGGAAGTTATGTAACACGCGAACAATTCCTTTTTGTTGTTTAGGGGTTTGAGACTGGGTTTCACTATGTAGCTTTGGCTGGCCTATAATTCATTAATTCAAGATACAGATCAGGCTTGCCTCAAACTCTCAGAGATGGACCTGCTTCTGCCTCCCAAGTGCTAGGTTTAAAGGCTTACAACACAGCATTAAAACATGAAGAGAGGCAGGCCTGATCTACAGAGTGAGTTCCAGGACAGCCAATACTGCATAAAGATACCTGCCTCAAAACCCAATTAATTAAATAGATAATTAAATAAAACATGAACAATTCTTGAAGTTGTCTGATGAATAGTTGAAGTTTCATTACACTAATCTCTAAATTTTTGTTTGCTTGAAAAACTCCACCAAAAACAACTTGTATAATCATTTGAAAACTTGCATAAAGCTGAATTGACTCTTACGCATTAAAAGTCTTTAGGATCTCACAGGTAAAAGGATATGAAAGGCAAGTGAGGGTAGTCTGAAGAAGTCTTTATTGCTGAACTTGCTTGAGTTTACTGGAATTGGTTATTTCTGTACTAGCATGCAGCTGTGCTATCAGAGATGCCCTTGACTCAGGAGACATTTTTCCTGCGAGGTTTTGCTGTTCCTAGAACCCATGGTGACTGTAGGATTAAGACACTGATTTGTCTGTCTGCCTTTAGCCTTGAAGAGGGGTGAATGCAAGGAAGAACCCGTTGAGTGACTAACATGCCTATGTGCAGAGGTTAACAGGTAACTGAAAGGAAAAGAGGGCAGACACAAAACGAAGGCAGAAATGTCAGCTTTCTCCTCTTGATATCTTCCTGTTAAAGAAGATACATATCTTCCCTTTTCTTGTTTCTTTTAATTATTTTGAGACTGTAGTCCAGGCTTTCCTGGAATTCTCTATGTAGACCAGGCTGACCTTGAACTCAAAGAGATCTGCCTATCTCTGCCTCCAGAGTGCTCGGATAACAGGATGCCCCACTACACCTGGTTAGTACATATTTCTCGAATAAAGGAAAATTCAGTGTTCCTCAAACTGAACTAGAAATGATCAGCTTTGTATCATTTTTGATGAAATGAAAATGCACACAATTTCAGGTTTGTGTAGTTAAAAGAACGGAGAAGGAAGACAAGAAGATGAGTTACAGAGTAGGTTTTCAATTCAGTGATCTATACTGAATCTCCCAGGCAACTACAATGAAAAGGTGCTATAGGCACAGTAATGGTGCCTATAGCATGTATTTCTTTTTAAAATAACTTACTTTCTGAGCAAAATTGTGGCTGCATAAAGTTTAAACCTGAGGAACTCACCTAAAATCATAGCATAAGACTTGAGAAAAAGTAAGCAGCCAAAGCAGAAATGGTCTTAAAATCTGGGATCCAGGATAGATTTGAGAGTGATAGAGAGGATAAAAATGCTGTAAACCTGAAAGAGGGTTGAGAATCCTGTAGCTTTGGAGGCATGAGTGACCTATGCAGGAAGAGGCAGCAGAGGACCCCCCTTTAGCTCTTAAGATATGGAAATGAGTGCCAGAAGCCCAGAAGTATTCCAGAAGAATGTAATAAATGGGCCCCTTGAACCTGTGCCCCTGGCAAGTCCTCAGCCAAAGGATCTCAGGAACACAATCCCTTCTGCTCTCCTGGTCTTCAAGGCTAAGGAGGCAGAGGCTTTAGGATAATATGAAGTTCTGGGAGCAGGGAGGTGGTTGTGGACAGAGCATAAAAGGTAAGCCCCATCACCGGGAAATGTGGGTGTCTTCAGCAAAGAGGGAGCAAAGGATATTGGGGGAGGGTAGGGATGGAACAGGACTAGAGGCCAAGCCTAAGCAGAAGGCATGTAGGGTGACTCTAGCAGAAACACTCTAAGGCAAGTTGTGAGCCCAGCATCCCACAGAAGCCCTCATAGGTTGCTCTCAGGGCCTCAGCCTGAACTCCCACTGCCCCTATTTAGTGGGCTGTATAGCCTACTAACATAACTATAGTCTCAACCACAGACCACAGTGTCCTGGGTTCGCTGTGAAACTTGCTGTCTGCAAATTGTTGCTAGACTTCCTCTTTGTGCCTGTCTTCCATCCTGATCCGTATGTGCTCTCTTCATCCTTGTTTCTGCCTGGCCAGCTGTATGCTTCCTTCCCGACATGCCAGCTGCCACTGCTGCATGCTTTGTCTTAGACCTTCGCAAACCCTATTATATTAGGGTAATTCAAATCGAGGCTGCAGAGATATCTCAGCACTTAAGAGTGCTTTACACCCCTAAAGACCTAGATTTAGTTCCTAGTACCTACCCTTTAGAAAATCCATTTCCAGGGGGGATCTGACACCCTCTTCTGGCCTCTCTAGGCTCATAATACATATAGGCAAAATGTTGTACACTTCAAATAAAAATATGTCTTTTACAGATGCTTCAGAGCCTTAGATCAGCATTCATTCCACTCTCCTGTCAGCCTTGTATCAAATCACTCTCCTCTTATATTTATGGTGTGAGCCTAGCCATTAACGGCTGAGCTATCCCTACAGCCCCAAATCACTCCCCATTAGTGTGCTTAGTACAAAGACTAATGTACCCATAAGGGAGATGCTCAAAGACAGATATCAGATGTCATCTTCACCCTCTGATCTCAGACCAAGAGGTGAGGCAGAAACAGATGGACAGGGACAGCCCCTCTTTGGCCCACAGTTAAACTTCACAAGATATATTTGAGGCCATTGACCATTAACTAGTTGGTGTAGATGGCTCTATGAACTAGGAGGCGAGCCAGTTAGAAGAGGCTTTGAAGAGCTATTTAGCTCATCTCAGCTTCCATTCTTCCCTCTAAGTAAAACACCCTTATATACTATAGCTGTTACAATTAGTTTCAGTTTTAATCTTTCCCAAGGAGATGACATTAAATTAGATGCTTATATATTCATTTATTTAGAAGTCCACAATATATACTGCTTGATGAAAAAATACATATAGAACAGCACTTATAGTTGATCACTTTTATCTATACATACATATCTAGGCACACAGGTACAGGGAAATATACAGAAGAACAATCACCAAAGGGTTGACAATGATTGTATCAGGGTGAGAATTTCAGGTAATGCATACTTTAGGGATTTTTTTTTAATTTCATTTGGAAGGTTCAGAAAGATACCACTTCATGAACAGAGTTAAATCACCAGAGAAAGACACACAGAGAAACAACCATTAAGCAGTCAGAGGAACAAGCAAGGAATGATGTAGGGGCCATCCCTCTCCTTTATGTGGTCTGCAAGCCTGCTTTGCCTTCCCCAAAGAAGAATGCTTTTGAATAAATTCCTTTCAAAACCCACCCCAACCTTGTTTCCCGCAGAATCAGCTTCTGGATAGAGTTAAACATTGATCTGGGGCTGAGGCTCACACCTTAGTATGGTGTAGGGGGTTTTGCTCTCTCCATATGAGTCAGCTCCTGCAGAGTGACGATCAGATTCTCAAAAACCTGGACCTTGTTGCTGGTATTGTCACAGGTTTCTTTGGCATGCCCCTCCTCACCACAGTGGGGGCAGCGGATTGGGTACTTTCGCTTTCTGGTGCTGCGTAGATCCCCCGGCCCATTATTCCTTTGGCCAGAACCACTGCTAGTGGAAGGAGACTCATCATCAAAATTGTTGGGAGATTCAATAGCTAGCATTTCATCCTGTGTAGTGGCTCTGCCTTGGAGGAAGGGGGCACCTGGGGATGGCAGTGGAGGGTCCTCAGGCTCCACCAGGATCACATCTTCATCTGAGTCATCCGGGGAATCATCTATCTCTATTACATTGCAGTCAGTGCTGCCTATCACTATAGGCAGGGAGCCCTGAAAGACTATAGGGCTGGCGGCCCTCTCCATTATTGTCTCATATCTCCTGGGTCGCTTATGTTTAAGAAAAGTGTCATCCCACTCTTCTTCCTCCCTTACCATCCTGATTAACTCTAGGAAGTCAGGAAGGCTTTCCTGCTCATTATATGCATGCATTTGGAGAAGCCCCTTAAGCTTGATGCGCAGGTCCCTACTGAGCTCAGCCCCTACAAGGAGCTGGTGCAGGCGAATCCTGTTTGCGTCTCCCTCAGCAAGGACTCCTGCCTGGATAGCATTCTGCAGCTGCACCTCTAAACGGATCATATACAGGGAAGGTTTCTCTCCATGTGCCTGCAGGGTGTTTAAAAATTTACCATGTGCTGTCACACTGCTCTCAGACTCCCCAAACACCAGTTTCATTCCCCGAAGAAATTCTGCCACGTTTAAATTGGGATTGGCAGCCTGGAGCAAACGCATGACCTCCCGGGCAGGGCCCCTAAGGGTTCTCATCAGGCGTTTAAGCTTTTCCTCCTCAGACATGTGCCAGTCTGGCAGGACCTCCTGGACTTGGCTTAGCCAGTTCTCAAAGGTTTCTTCCCCCTGGGCCAGCTCTGCCCTCCCAGAAAACAATTTCATGTTTCTATCTGCTATGTTGGCTATCAAAGGACCAAGACTCCTCCCCAGGGCCCTCAGCATGGAATGGGCCAAAGGCAGAAAAGCTGAGTTCTGCCTTCGGCTGTTACCCATCCGAGCAAGGATGCTAGCCATGTCTGACAGCAGTCGGGTATCTGAATGCAAGATGCTTGGGCTTTCTGTGAACAAAAGCAGCCCAGTCGGCAGAAACCTCCAATGAAACGTTCCTGGGCAGTGCCTTCCTTGTGTTTGAGTAAGAACTGTAAAAGAAAGAAAGAAAGAAAAAAAAAGAAGTTAACACTTGGAATGAAGCTTCTAGTCACATTTTCTAAAATCTTGTATATTTGCCCACTGCCCTCAAACCACTCAGCAGAAAATTGACACTTAACAACTTTAAGGAGCAATAAGATCCCTCTGCACTAGTGAGTCCTTTGTCACAGTCACATTCACTCCCTTCTCACTGTACCCCACCTCACTCACTGCCTGTTCTCCAGGAGAGGCAGCAACTGTTGCTTGGAATTCTAGATGCAATAGCCTTTGGAGCCCATACCAGACTCTCAAAATAGAGGACAATAGAGTAGAGCCTTAAAGCTATTAGGTCATAACGGCCCCCCACCCCACCCCTTTGATTCTTACCAGAGCTCAGAAACTGGCCTTCACCTTTCCTAAAACCAGCCTCTGCAACAGGTGCTTTTCATGAGAGTTCTGGTCCTGGGTAGGGTTGATCTCTGTCCACAGGCTTCTCAGATCCGGGTGCTCCAAACCTGTAGTTTAGACTGCGCCATAGCAGAGGGAAGGGAAGGGAAGACGTCAGAAGCAGCCTCTTCGTCCCTTCGCTGGCTCCATTGTTGCCAGGAGGAAAAACCCTACCTTCAGAATAAAAGCCAAAGGGCCCACCCCTCCCCCAATAAGCTTCTCCCGGGAAACCAGCGGCCTACCAGCTCCGCAATCAGCCATACAGAATTCAAGTTCGGAATCGGCTTTGATGGGCTGCCATGGAGAAAAAAAAAGAGAAATTGGATATCCCCCCCCCCGGATTTATCCACGAAGAAATGAGAGAAAAGGGACTTCATGACAAACCGACTGAAATTTTTTCCCTCTGCCCTTTGCTACCTTTCTGGGGGTGGGGGTGGGGATGTTCTTTTTCCAACCCAGGCAAATCTACCCTTAGGTAGCATCCAAGTGAAGCTCACCTCCTCCCACCATATAACCTGACCACTACCTTGCCTTGAAGTTATCAGTTCTGAAGCCCCAAATTGTAAGGTTTCATTCTTCTATCTCCGCGTTAACTGATTTCACCTCCCTTTCTTTACCTGGACTTCGTCGATGGACAGCGGGTGGATGGTCAGGCGTCAGGAACAGCTGTCACGTCTCTTAGGCCCTGCGGGGAAAGGATGGCGCCTCAGCCACTGTACTGTCTAAGCTACCCAATAGATCTGGGCTGCCCAGCCAGGGGAAGCGCAGTTGCCGCAGTGGTTTCCAAGGCAGTTGCAGCTGCCCCCGCCCTCCAGTTCAGCTTGCCGAGCAGCAGCGGATGCTTTTAGCCTCTGCCCATTGAGACAAAAGAGCATGACGAGAGGGGTGGCGTGGCCAATCAGCGGTGTACGGGGGCGGCCTCCCCTGCAAAGCCTGGGCCAGGATGCTAATGCCTGCCAGAGGGGGGAACCTGCTGGAGGGGGCTGCGGCAGACTGGCGAGGGAGCGGGCGCGGCGTCAAGTGCAGCTCGGACTCACCGACCTGGCCCATTTACATTTCACTCGTGAGTTTGCAGCTTCCCCTCTCTTCCCTTCTTCCTATCGCCTTCCGCCTTGGCTCTCCTCCGCTGCTTTGCGACCGGATGCCTTAAACACGAGGTGGGACCGAAAGCAAGTGAACAATGAGAGAGTTCTTCACCTTTGTATAGAGGGGGAAGGGGAGTGCATTTGCTGAGCGCTTTTTGTGTGCCAGCGCGCTTGCACGGACATCCCATTTATTCTTCTCACCAGTCTTGTGATAAAACGTAGCAGTGTGCCCATTTAACGGAGAGGGGGATGTAAGCACCTAGGTACTATGGGTAGGAAGCACAGAAATAACAGCTCACACTCCAGCCCTGGCGTCGAACTTCATAGGGTACACCTTTTAAACAACCCTGTCTTGTGTCACATTAAGGGTTAGTAGTGAGGAGCCAAAATGAGGATGAGAGGACCAGTTTAGGGCTATATAAAAATTAATGAACAGCTGTCTGCAATTTACCAATGAAAAAACTGAGCCACCATGAGCTTGGGCATCTTGTTCTGTATCATGCAGCAAATAAGCTAATTGCATCGGATTTTGCACCCTGGTCTGTTGTTCTGTCGATGCCAGCGTTTTCCTCTGTGTTAATGCCAACACTGCCCTGCTGGTCTTCCCGGAGAGAGCATTTTCACTCTCACATACATAGCCACAAACTATCTCAGCAGCTTTGCTAAGGTGACTGTTGTGCCTAGTAGGGGAGTGGGGAGACACCAAAAAGAAGAGGAAGGCGACCTTCATGCATTATACCGAGGAGGAAGCTGAGGCACTTTTCTGCTCACCTTTTTACACAAAATCAAACCACCTGTTTGTAAAAACATCAGCATTTCTCTAGGACCACAAAGGAAATCAGACTCAGAGATGACTTGTCTAAAATTACAGGGTGAAGCCAGAGCTTCCAATCCAAAATTCATGCTACAAACTTAAGTATGGGTCATCAGCTGGCTATCACAGAATGATTTTTGAGGGCTTGTTAGAAATGTACATTCCCAGGCTCCAGCTCTGGGTATTTGGGTTTATTGGGACAGGGGATGAAAAATGTCATTTGTATTTTCCCTGTTGCTATAATTGGTTCTGGATTGTAGAGAATCTGTGAACCACTGTTCTAAACACCACACCATGATGAAGGCTATCAAAAAAATGGGTCTGCCACTTAAATGTTTGTCCACAGCCTGTTTGTCCTGACACTTAATCCCAGAGCAGAAGTTTCCTATCTTGAATCCTTCTTGAAATTGCACACAAAGGATTTGAACAATTCTTTCTGATACCATTACTTTGTGAATGGGTCCATGGCCCCCAAACAGTTAAGAACTGCTGCCCTGCAATCTTCAAAACATCTTCCTCTTTCAACACCTGCTTGAGGAAGAAGTGTTAGAAACAAAACACCATTTGACCTAACCCACACCAGAGCTCTCGGCCTCTGATATAGTTCTTTCATTTCCTGGCTCAAGGATAGGTTGCTAGGCTGCCCTTCTGTGAGCTCTTCAGGGGACTTCTGCTTTGCTGGCTTTGGCATCACTAGCCCCAGAGAAGGAGTGACTCCATGGAAACGGCATGCAAGGCTGTCAAGAGTGAATGGGCCATGAAGGCAGATGCCGAGGCTAGAAACCTCCATTTCCCCTGCATTTTGCTTCTTACACAGCAGGTATCAATTCTCTGTGTAGATGGTAGGTGGCTAGGAGACCCCCTAGGCAGCGTTTGTTCATCACCAGGAACAGTTTGAAACCTTGCAATTGCTGTTGGCTTTATCTTCAATCTGCTAAGGTATTCCACATGTTCCTGTCTGCCTTCTTATTTATAACTGCAATGACTAGACTTGCATAAGCAATCCAAATTTGGAAGGAAGCACATCCTCTATATGGTACAACCCTCTGTTGTAGTTCTCTTGGGGATGGAAGTGTGGTACAGGTGCTGGAAGGTAGAGAGTGGTGGAGGCACACAGGAGGCAGGTGGCTCACCTTGCAGAGTTAGGGGTGGGTCTGGGAGTATCTGGTGGGTTTTTTTTTCAAACTCTTGCTTCTGTTCCCTAGTACCATGATGTTAGACCACAACTCCACAGCAGACACTTGTTCTGTGTTTCCATTCATCACCAAAGTAGATATTATGTTGGGCCTGGTGGGTAAAATCAAGGAACTAAGAATATACCTGAGGGTTCTGATAAAAAAGAAATGAAAAGAATGGATTGCCTATTGGTTCAGAGGTTGAAGCATGAATGTTTTAGAGCAAAGTTATGACCAAGGTTCATTGGGATACAATCCATCTTTTCTCTCTGGTCACATGTGCGCCAAAAGATGTTCTAATGAGGTCACATTTTTCAATTTTGACAAATGAACCTTAAAAGCTTGAGGGATAGGAGGCAAAGCTTTCAGATGAAATAATAGGCTGCTTTTGGCAGTGGGCCTCCTCTATACCAGGAACTTTCCATCTGTTATCTCATTTAAACTTCTCGGTAGCCCTGATGACACAGGCATCGAGTACCATTTTCCAGAGAAGAAAATTGAGAGTTTCAAAGTTTCAATTGTAGCTTCTCTAAGGCCATATTCCTTGGGAGTGGAAACAGTAGGATGCTAGCCCAGGACTGCCAAATTCTAGAACCTATGAATAGATTTCTTTTCTAGTATGAAGGGAAAAGAATAAATGCATCTTACAGGGATAGGTATAGAGTTCATGGGATACTATTTTCCTAGTATGGAAAAAAACTGATTTCATCCTTAATACTGAGAAAAAAAGGATAAAGTAACAACCCTAATACAAGATCCTACCTAATACAGCCATTGGAACATGTTAGCAGTTTTACCATAATTTGACCTCAGTCTCTGCCACATCCCCCCCAAAATAATAAAGGGCTTTAAAACAATGATAGTAAGGCTCAGAGCAGTTGAAGAGAATTAATCAAGGTAATACAACTATAAAGAATGGCTGTGTTTTGTTCTCTACATCATACATCAGTTGTGAAAATAAACATGGCCATAATTATGACTCCATTCTGTTAGCCTCTGCTATGTCTGGTTTTTGTGTGTTTCGTTTTGTTTTTCACTATCAACACCACCACCACCACCACACTGGGCTGTTCTGCCTTCATAGAGTATGTTTTCCTGAAGATCAGCCAAAACCAGATGAAGTGACATGCAGGAATACATCTAACATTCTTATAGGAGCTAAGGAAGGTTTTCTATGAATGTGAATCCTAAACATAATGTTCTAGAAGAACCTCCCCCCTGTCAACAGTCCTTTCTCTCCTTTAGATCTCTTCCTCAGCCAGAAACACCTGTTTCCACTCTCCCACCTAGGAAGAGGTGACTTATTTAAGGACTGTGTCACATTTTTCCTGAGAAATTTTTTATTAACACATATTAATTGCACATTTCAGCACACTGGGAAGTCTTGAAAAATCCTGACTTTTGCAGATCTCTAGTGTTTGAGTGGGGTTCAATGTAATGTTGCCTTATACGAATATACCATGCATCAATAATACTGAACCATCCTTCTTATACGCCCTTACCTTCCACATCCCTAATACTTGCTCTTCTACTTACAGGTCTACAATTGTTAACTTTCCACATACAAAAAGCATGCTGTGTTTGACTTCCTATTCATGACTAATTTCACTTAACATAGTAGCATCCTGTTCTTTCCATTCTTCTGCAGATGAGGGTTTCACTCTTTGTGGCTGAATAATAGTCCACTGTACTTGTCTACATAACTCATTTTAATTATCCATTCATTTGTTAATGGACACTAAGACTGATTTTGTAATAATCATTGTGGATAGTGTGGCAACAAACTTGGGCAATTAAGATGTCTCTTTTGTAGGCCTATTTTATGTTTTCTAGGTATATATCAGGAGTGAAATAGCTCAACAACTGGCTTTATTTTGACTTTTTTTGTGGAGCCTTCATACTGATATCCATATTTTTATGGCAATTTATAGCCCCATAAACAGTGTATAATAATTGTCTTTTTTCCCACATCCTTGGCAGCATTGCGTTTTCACTGTCCTGGGCAAAATAAATTATTCTTGTCTTTCTTCTTTGACTGTGATATTTTTATTTTGTTTTACTGTGTGATTTAGTCCATGTTTGAACTGTCTACCCCACTAAATTCCAATGTCCTTGAAGACAGGCACAAAATCATATCTGTCTTTAGCTCCATAGTGATTTAACAGTGACATGAAAGATGATCAATATGTGTTTTTAACCGAGCAAAGGACTGGCTGGGGATTCCCCCAAATCAACATATAGTTGTAGGACTGAGTCTTAGGATGCCCACACATGATAATCCATCTTTACTAAACTAGACTGGGAAGTCTTGGTTCCCATATGCTCATTTGATTAGGATTGTAGACACAGGAGGTAGATCATAGGGTTTAGATCATAACTGTTCATGGCAGGATCCAAGGCCATTCTTTGTCCCATACTTTGAACTTAATGTTAGGGTACCAAGGTCCCCTGGAGAATTATGTTGAGGGTTTGAATTAATAGAAAAAAGATCTTCTCTGACTCCCTTAGGAACAGTGGAAATGTTCCAGCACCTCACTTAATCTGGCTCTAGATGGTCTTCAGGAATATTTGCTCTGTGAAAACAGATAATGAGGATGGGAAACTTTTTTTTGATGCTTTTAAAAGTTAAAGTCACCATGTCATAGTTTTCAGCAACTTTATGTCACTTTATGTTACAAATCTTTACAGCAGCCTTCTGTGTTTTTGTTACCACTTTGTAGCAGAAGAACTTGAGACACTGAAATTCCGAGCCTTCCCCAGATCACACAGCTAAAAAAGTGATGGAGGCTGAATTCAGTTCTATTTCTGTCCCCCAAAGTCTTTTCAAAGACAGATCCACGAGAAAAATATGAACTTTCTTCTTTCATAAAATGCAAACAATTAGGCTTATAGGATGATGTGTGAGATATTTAAGGTAAGGTGTTTCTAAATTCCCGTTCACTTTTAATCCCTCAAAATTGTTTGCATAAATGGTGAAAGGAGTATGTGGTGCAGAAGTGAAACTTCATTACCTGTCAGAGGTGTGTTTTTAAAATCTCCCATATTCAAGCCCTTGTGACAGAGCACAGTTTTTGGGGATGAATATAGAGCAATTTAATTTTCTCTGCTCAATAATTTTAAAACTAAAGCAAAAGAGGCTCCAAGAGGTCATTAAATTTCTGATGTCATATAAAATGTTAATAACAGAACCAGGGCTTACAATACGGTGTGCCAAACCATTTTCCTTCGACTAATTCAGACTGCCTTATGGAGATGAACAGCTATTTTTTAATGGGCAGGAACTGGAATGTTACTGAGCTTAGGCTTAGAATATGTGAAAACCCTTTATTTCATCACTTGTCCTTATTAAAGCCAATGTAAGATTTGGAGGGGAGAGCTGTGGAATATTCCAGGTTCCTGTAGCTTTAGAGGTATGGTATGAGTGACCACGGCAGGAAGATAGGGGAAGCCCCCCCCCCTTTAGCCCCTGAGATATGGAAGTGAGTGCGAAAAGCCCAGAAGTATTCCAGAAGAATGTAATAAATGGGCCCCTTGAACCTGTGCCCCTGGCAAGTCCTCAGCCAAAGGATCTCAGGAACACAATCCCTTCTGCTCTCCTGGTCTTCAAGGCTAAGGAGGCAGAGGCTTTAGGATAATATGAAGTTCTGGGAGCAGGGAGGTGGTTGTGGACAGAGCATAAAAGGTAAGCCCCATCACTGGGAAATGTGGGTGTCTTCAGCAAAGAGGGAGCAAAGGATATTGGGGGAGGGTAGGGATGGAACAGGACTAGAGGCCAAGCCTAAGCAGAAGGCATGTAGGGTGACTCTAGCAGAAACACTCTAAGGCAAGTTGTGAGCCCAGCATCCCACAGAAGCCCTCATAGGTTGCATGTGGCACCTGGCTTCTACTGCTCTCAGGGCCTCAGCCTGAACTCCCACTGCCCCTATTTAGTGGGCTGTATAGCCTACTAACATAACTATAGTCTCAACCACAGACCACAGTGTCCTGGGTTCGCTGTGAAACTTGCTGTCTGCAAATTGTTGCTAGACTTCCTGTTTGTGCCTGTTTGTGTCTTCCATCCTGATCCATATGTGCTCTCTTCATCCTTGTTTCTGCCTGGCCAGCTGTATGCTTCCTTCCCAACATGCCAGCTGCCACTGCCCTGCTCAGACCTGTACAAATGTATCCTCCTTATCAACTTCCTCCCTCCTCCCTCCCTCCCTCCCTCCCTCCCTCCCTCCCTCCCTCCCTCCCTCCCCTCCCTTCTCTGCTCTTGTTTTTGTCCTTCTTTCCATCCTGACAGGGTTTCACTTGTGGCTCAGGTGGCTTTTGAAATTGAAATTTAAGTGATCCTCCTACCTCATACCCCCCATGTAGCTCAGACTACAGGTATGAGCTGCTGCTTCTACCTCTTCTTTGATGGTAAAGCTCCTTCTGTGTTTTCACCTCAAAATTACTTCTAATACTACTTTTCCATGTCTTAATATTTGTGAAGTGAGGTCTTATGTTTCCTTGGTTGCCCTTGAAATTGATAAGTAGTTGAGGATGGTTTTGAACTCATCCCCCTGCCTTTACTTCCTATTGGATGGGCTACTCATGTGCACCATTATGTACAGTTTATATAGTGATGGGGATTAAACACACACCTTCATGGACAGTAGGAAATCACTCTGTCAATTAAGCTACATCCCCTGGTTATCACCTATGGGGATCATGACTGGTGCTTCTGGTATGCAGTGAGAAATAACAAGGCACAAGGATACACATCCGTTCAGCAGCTAAAGTAAGCATTGCGATGGATTGGATGGAAAGGTATTCTGCCCAGGGAAGACCACAGGCCACAGTAAGCTTAGCAGTTTACAGCCTTGCTTCAGGGAAAGGCCTCCCCAGTGTAGTAGCTCTGTTCTTGGGGGCTGGGGGGGCTTCCCCAGCAAAGTTGTTACAGTTCAGCTCCAGTTGCCTGAGTGTAACAAGTCAGCCTCACTAGAAGGTTTCCCCTGGTGAAAGTGTTACAGCGCTGCTCCACTTCTCTGCTCTGGCTCCAGAGAAAAGTTGTTAATTCTCTCCTCTACTACATTCTGATGAAGAAAGTTCTCACCCAAATCTCATTCAAGAGATTCATTGGGAGGGAATAATCCAGGAGTGTGGCTGCCTCTGCCAGGGTGGAAGAGGACAGTTGGATAGACATAAGCTGAACAGACAGGCGTGGTGGATGGTGGTGGGAGGTGGGGGAATAGAGTATTATATAGGGCTTCTATGGGGCAGAGTTTTTCTATCTTTTTGATAACTTTTTTTAATTTA
Organism: Cricetiscus sungorus; assembly: GCA_030556225.1. Classification (NCBI taxonomy): domain Eukaryota; kingdom Metazoa; phylum Chordata; class Mammalia; order Rodentia; family Cricetidae; genus Cricetiscus; species Cricetiscus sungorus. The sequence continues at coordinate 39,883,215 of JANBXA010000726.1, forward strand.
AATTTACAACAAGCTCATTTTACATGTCAGTCCCAGTTCCCTTCTCCCATGTCCCCCTCACATTCCCCATCTCATCCCCTTTCTGCTCCCCAGGGAGGGTGAGGCCTTCCATGGGGCATCTTTGAAGTCTGTCATACCATTTGGGGAAGAGCCTAGGCCCTCCCCATATGCCTAGGCTGAGGGAGTATCCCTCTATGTGGGATGGGCTCCCAAAGTCTATTCGTATACTAGGGATAAATACTGGCCCACTACCAGAGCCCCCATAGACTGCCCAGTCCTCCTAACTAACACCGGCATTCAGGGGGTCTGGGTCTGTCCTATGCTGGTTTCCCAGCTATCAGACTGGGGTCCATGTGCTCCCCCTTGTTCAGCTCAGCTGTTTCTGTGGGTTTCTCCAGCCTGGTCTTGACCCCTTTGCTCATCACTCCTGCCTCTCTGCAACTGGATTGCAGGAGTTCAGCTTAGTGTTTAGTTGTAGGTGTCTGTTTCTGCTTCCATCAGCTACTAGATGAAGGTTCTAGAATGGCATATAAGGTAGTCATCAATCTCATTATAAGGGAAGGGCATTAAAAGTAGCCTCTCCACTATAGCTTAGATTCTTAGTTGGGGGTTATCCTTGTAGATCTCTGGACATATCCCTACTGCCAGATTTCTCTGTATACCTATAATGGCTCCCTCTATTATGGTATCCCTTTTCTTGTTCTCCTCTGTTCTTTCCCTGACTCAATCTTCCTGCATCCTCATGTCCTCCTCCTACTACCTCTTCTCCCCTTATCTTTCTCCTAACTCCTTCTCCCCACCATGCATGCTCCCAATTTGCTCAGGAGATTTTGTCCCTTTCCCCTTCTGTGGGGGACCATGTATGTCTCCTTTAAGGTCCTCCTTGTTTTCAAGCTTTTCTGGTTGTGTGGACTATAGGCTGGTGATCCTTTGCTCTATGTCTAATATCCATATATTAGTGAGTACATACCATGTTCCTCTTTTTGTGACTGGGTTACATCACTCAGCATGTCCTTTTCTAGTTTCATCCATATGCCTGCCAATTTCAAGATTCCATTTTTCTTTTTAGGACAGAGTTTTCCTAGGGAGAGGATTTCCAGGGTGGGGATTGGTCAGATTTCAGTCCTTGAGCTCAGATTGGCTTGATCTCCTTCTCAGGGATTGATTAGTCTTCGTACAAGTTTAGGGTCAGATTTGGCTCTTGTTTCATGGTCAAAGTGGGCTTCTTTGGCTCTGCTCCAGGAGTGTTTCTTTGGTTGGTCCCATTTCCCTACAGTTAAGACAGACACTAATATAAAAATTTCTCTAAGCATTGCAGCTCAGATGGAAAGGAATTCTGGCGGTCAGGAGTCAAGGAATTATCACAAAGTCACTGTTATCAACATCAGCTTACCACCCTGCTCCGGGAAAACTTTTCTCAATGTAACAGCTCTGTTCCTACAGGGGAGGGTTTCCCAGGGCAGTTGTAACAGTTCTGCTCAGGGCTCTGGGAGTTTAATAACTCTGCTCCCCGGGGGGGGGGGGGATGGATTCCCCAGCAAAAGCATTATACTTTTGCTCCGCTCTGCTCCAGGGAAACCGTTCCTATCTCTGTTCTGCTCAATTCTGGCTTTAGATGCTCTCATCTCACCCATACCACATTCAAGAGATTTATTGGCAGGGAAGAATCTGGGAGGGGGCGGCCTTTTCCAGAGTGGAAAAGGGCAGAGACTTTCAGTGTGGACAGTGGTCAGTTTTGAACCCCTGAGGTTGGAGGAGTTCAGGGATTGGCTGGTTTCGTGCTCAATGATTGGTTGATTTCATGCTCACTGATTGGTTGGTTTAATGCTCAGGGATTGGTTGTTTTTTGTGCTGAGTTTGGTCAGGGACAGAGTGTGTTTCATTTACTCCGGTTTCAGGACCAAAGTTTGTTTCTTTCACTGGTCCTTTTCATCCTTTTGGCTCTGGTTTTACGGCCAGGGTGTATTTCTTTCACTGGCTCTGATTCTAGGAACAAAGTATGTTTCTTTGGCTGTAGTTTCAGGGTCAGGGTGCATTTCTTTGACTTTGGTTTCAGGGGCAAATTGTGTTTCTTTGGCTAGCAATTGTCCCCTACAGCTAAGACAGATACTAACATAACAAATTCTATAAGCACTGCAGCTCAGATGGAAAGGGATCCTGGCAGTCAAGAGACAAGGAATACCACAAAGTCACAATAAGCTTAGCAGCTTACACCCATGTTCCCAGGAAAGGTTTCCCCAAAGTAAAAGCAACGGTATGTTAGGGGAGCATATCCTACCAAAGTTGTTAACAGTTCTGCAATGGTCCCCAGGAGTTTAATAACTGTGCTCCACTAGGAGAAGGTTTCCCCAGGGAAATCAAGAAACTGTTACAATTCTGCTCTGCTACAGTGAAAGTTGTTCCTGCTCTGTTCTGCTCCATTCTGGCTTTAGATGGCCTCATACTACCCAAACCCCAATGCAAGAGATTTATAGGTAGGAAGATATCCAGGGTTGGGTTGCATCCTCCACGGTGGAAAGAGCAGAGATTATCAGGGTGGGGATTGGTCAGATTTGAATCCCTGAGCTTAGACAAGCTCAGAGATTGGCTAGTTTCCTGCTCAACGATTGGCTGGTTTTGTGCTCACTGATTGGATGGTTTTTCTGCAGAATTAGTCAAGGGCAGAGTATGTATCTTTGGCTCTGGTTTCAGGGCCAAAGTGTGTTTCTTTCACTGGTCCTTTTTAGCTTTTTGGCTCTGGTTTTAGAGCCAGGGTCTATTTCTTTCACTGGCTCTGATTCTAGGGACTAAGTCTGTCTCTTTGCCTCAGTTGCAGGGCCAGTGAGTTCCGTTGGTTCTGCTCAGGGTGCGTTTCTCTGACTGACCCTTTTTCTCTACAGCTAAGACAGACAGCAACATAAAAATTTCTCTAAGAATTGCAGTGCAGATGGAAAGGGATCCTGACAGTCAGGAGACAAGGAGTACCACAGTCACCTTAAGCCTAGAAGCTTACAGCCCTGTACCAGGGAAAGGATTCCCCAGTGTAACAGCTCTGCTCTGGTAGGGGAGGGTTTCACAGCAAAATTGTTACAGTTCTGCTCAGGTTCCCACCCCACCCCCCAGTTTGATCTATTGGATCTGGAAAAGGTTTCACCAGCCAAAGTGGTGCATCCTTGATCTGCTTGGCTCCAGGGAAAGTTATTTCTTCTCTGTTCTGCTCCCTTAAGGTGACTGAGAGTCTCCTCTCACCCAAACCACACTCAAGAGACTTATTGGCAGAGAAAAATTCAGGAGCTGGCTGCCTCCTCCAGGTTGGAAAGAGCAGAGCTTTTTCCAGGGTAATGATTGGTCAGATTTGAATTCCTGAGCTTAGACAAGCTCAGAGATTGGCTGGTTTCCTGCTCAACGATTGGCTGGATTTATGCTCACTGATTGGGTAGATTTTCTGCAGTTAGTCAAGGGCAGAGTATGTATCTTTGGCTCTGGTTTCAGGGCCAAAGTGTGTTTCTTTTACTGGTCCTTTTTAGCTTTTTAGCTCTGGTTTTAGGGCCAGGGTTTATTTCTTTCACTGGCTCTGATTCTAGGGACGAAGTCTGTTTCTTTGCCTCTAAGTTGCATGGCCAGTGAGTTCCTTTGGTTCTGCTCAGGGTGCGTTTCTTTGGTTATGCTCAGGGAGGGTTTCTTTGACTGACCCCTTTTCTCTACATCTAAGACAGACAGCAACATAAAAATTTCTCTAAGCATTGCAGTGCAGATGGAAAGGGATCCTGACAGTTAGGAGACAAGGAATACCACAGTCACTCTAAGCCTAGCAGTTTATGTCCCTGTTCCCAGGAAAGGATTCCCCAATGTAACAGCTCTGCTCTGGCAGAGGAGGGTTTCCCAGCAAAGTTGTTACAGTTCTGCTCAGGTCCCTCGAACTTTAACAACTCTGGTCCTTCGAATTTAACAACTCTGCTCTCTAGGGAAAAGTTTTCCTGCAAAAGCACAAAAACGTTACACTTCTGCTCTTCTCTGCTCCAGGGAAAGTTGATCCTTCTCTACTCTGTTCCATTCTGGCTTTATTTAGATGGTCTCCTCTCACCCAAACCCCATTCAAAAGATTTATTGACAGGGAAGAATCAAGGAGGGGGCTGCCTTCTCTAGGGTGAAAAAAAAAAAAGAGCAGAGGCTTTCATGGTGGGGATTGGTCAGATTTGAATTCTTAAGCTTGGAGAAGTTCAGGGATTGGATGGTTGTGTTTAATTAGGCTCTGCTTTCAGGGCCAAAATGCATTTATTTCACTGGCTCATTTTAACCTTTTGGCTTTGGTTTAAGGGCCAGGGTGTGTGGTTTTTTTTTTTTTTTTTTTTTTTTTTTTTTTGCTTTTGCTTTAGAGTCAAAGTGTGTTTCTTTTGCTAGTCCCTTTACCCCACAAATTGCCAAATGTCAATAGAGCACAAAACGAGAAACCACACTGTATTCTGTAACTATACATGTAAAAGGTAAAGTCTGGAAATTGCCAGGTATTAGGCCACATGGCATGGAACTTTCAGAAGCAGCTGTTCTTTTCTGCCTTCAGTTAGGGAGGAGTATGAGACGGCTAAGTTTGGGCAGTAATCTGCAGCAGTGGGAAGAGGTTATCATCCCCAGAAAGCTTTGTACTGCAACTTTTTACCACCTTAAAAATGTTTTGATGGAGAGAGGGCTGAATCAATAAAGGGATTGTTCTGAAAAAGTGAGGATCCAAGCTTGGATCCCTACCACCAACATAAAAATACCAGACATGGTAGCACATGCATGTAATCCTCATTCTTTGAAAGCAATGGCAGAAGGTTCTCTGGTAAGCTGTTCTTACCAAATTGGTGCACTCCAGGTTCAGTGAGATAACCTATTTTAAAAAAATAAGTTGGGGACCTGTAGGAGACAACCAGCATTTATTTCTAGCCTCTACAAGTATACACATGCATGCACATATACATATGCATGGACACTAACATAAACGACCCCCCACACACACCCAAAAAAATTGTGGGATTGAGCCTGTGAATCTGGTTTCACACTTGCTTGGCATGCAGAAGACCTGGGTTCAGCCTGTAGCTTAGCAAAAAGTAGTTTTGGAAAGAGAAACAACTTACTCATCTAGTAAGTGATAAAATGCAAAGTTTGGGGATGAAGCAACAGCTCAGCAGAGGACCAAGGTTCAGTTCCTGGCCCCACATCAGCTGACTCAAATTGCCTGCAACTGCAGGAGTGCTAAAGTCCTTTTCTGGCCTCTGTGGGTACATGGGCACATGCATGCATATACTCACAAATGCACACTTTTTAAATGCAAAGATTTTATGATAAGAATAGAATGCAATACATATTTAAGCCCTCTTTCCACATTGTCTATGATTGTCAATAATAAGTTTTTGATTGTTTGGATTTTACTGTGTCACCTATGTACCACAGAGGTGACTATCAAGAGAAATAAAATTTTGATTTAAGGTTGCAGAATTATTAGTTTCCTAAGGGAATGTCTGTTCTTAGAAATTGACAAAAGTGTTTCCTGACACATGAATTTCTTATGGTTCTGTGTCAGAACAAACCAGGAGAACCCTTGCTGAGACATTGAAATGGTCAGCCTAATTTCATCTTGTCTCCTTTTGCTAGTTTCTTCCATCAGCATCCAGTTGTCCTCAGCATGGAGGAACAGAGCAACTCTTCTGGGAAGGAGCTTCAACACAGGACACGAGCAGAAGTCCCAGGAAATAAAAGTTGGCACTCCCAGGCCTACACCCTTGGGGCCATTTCCAACTTTATGTCTACTTTTCTGACCTTTCCTATCTATAAGGTTGTGTTCCGGCAGCAGATCCATGCTATGGCAGTGTCAGAGGCTGTGCGACAGCTTTGGCATGAAGGCCCTCAGTACTTTTACCGGGGCATCTACCCGCCTCTTCTCTCCAAGACCCTGCAAGGGACTCTGCTGTTTGGCACTTATGATAGTCTGCTGTGCTCTCTCTCCCCGGTTGGGCCACACTCCCTTGGAGAGCGTTGGACTGCAGGGCTCATGTCTGGTGTGGTAGAAGCTGTGGCACTCAGTCCCTTTGAAAGAGTACAAAATGTGCTTCAGGATGCTCGCAAGCAAGCTTGCTTCCCTAGCACCTTCAGCATTCTCAAGGAATTCAATTCTTATGGGCTTTGGGGGCGGCTGTCCCTAGGCTATTATCGTGGTTTCTGGCCAGTCCTTGTCAGAAACAGCCTGGGAAGTGCTCTTTATTTCTCCTTCAAGGATCCTATCCAGGATGGCTTGGCAAGGCAAGGCCTGCCCCATTGGGTCCCTGCTTTGGTGTCTGGTAGTGTCAATGGAACAATCACCTGCCTAGTCCTATATCCGCTGATTGTGCTGGTTGCCAATATGCAGTCTCATATTGGATGGAAGAGAATGCCAAGCCTATGGGCCTCTGTACAAGATGTGTGGGACACTCGAGGTCGAAAAATACTCCTGATTTATAGGGGAGGATCTCTGATTGTTCTCAGGTCCAGTGTGACATGGGGCCTCACTACTGCTATCCATGACTTCTTGCAGAGAAAGGCTCACAGCAAGAGAGAGATGAAAGACTGATTTAATGAAGTGTGACCATGGCATCTTTGTTCTTAGTCTTCACTCACTGGTTGTGTATAGTATATTTCTTTGGCTTGGTTACCTAATACAACCATTATTTAATACCTGTAAGCTGTCATTGCATGGGGAGAAGCTCCTAACTTTTCACCTGTTAGCCTATCAGGATTCCTTAGTCAAAGAAAGAATGTCTCCCTGGTCTATACACAGCTTCAGCAGCCTCAGAACCTGGAGCCTTTAACAAGCTGTAGCCCAGATTAAATGTAATTCCTTTAAGGAACTTTTTTTAGGATGAGAAAACTTTAAAAGAAGACCTTACTTGGGTACTGTGAGTCTGAGATCTTTCTCCATGGCCTTCTGACCAAGCTGACTGGAACTCCAATTTCAACGAACTATATTAGACTTCAAGGAAAACTTCGGAGATGCCTACATTTTCCTGACATTGCTCACTGCCTCTACCACAGCCACTCTCACTTCAAGCTATGGGTCCCACTTTCAGGGTACCTGCTCTGATTACAAATCCTCCATTAGGCCCACTTCAACCCATCAGGAGCCATAAGAACTGATGATGATGATGGAGATGGGAATGAGAAGAGATTTGGTGCCTGGATAGAAAGAATAAAGGCGTTGAAGCCAGAAATTTAATTAATTTAATTACATGGCAAATAAAGAAAAATATTAACGGTGTTATTTGCTAGGATAAATATATATCCTAATATATATTTGCAGAGCTTTTCTCTCCCTAAACATTTCATGATCTCACCCAAAGTCATCCTCTGGCACACACTGTCTCTCCACTTGCACTAAAGGCCTCCAATTTCCAAAAGTCAGGCTCCAATGCTACTGTTATGTGGAGCCCCTTCTCTATATTTCCCTACCTGAATGTGACATTAGTTTTGAGAAGACCCCCTTCCGACATGCACTGATTCCATTAAGTCACTGAACCCATGTGGCCCTATGTTCTTGCTGTTCTTCAATACCTCCTACTAGACTGTAAACTTCTTGAAAGCAGGGATTCTTGTATGCATTTTAAAATACTCCATTGTGCCTAGGTGCTCAATAAAGTTGGTGAATTATTGAATTATCAAGCTGTGATATGGTCTATATTCTCAGGGTGCTATCCCTATTACATGAAGATAATGTTACTGACTCATTGTCAACAAGACACAAGCCTTTGGCATGTGTTTTTTGTTTCTTTTAAGAGTGGATTTAGTTTTGTGCTAATGATGCCAATGATAACAATAACAACAATAATAAAATTACCTTCAACCAGAATGTTTTGGTGAGTTTGTGTTATTTACAGCATGCTGCCCAGTATAACAACTTTAGCACCAAGATTTCACAAATAGAATCACATTGCATCGCTGTCCTACTCCTTTTATCTTTAGAATTTTTAGTATTTTCAAGATGGCATGTGTTTCAGTTTTTGCTTCATACATGATATCATGAAAAATTCCTCCACTTGTACCTCATCACTGAACCAGAGTTGTCCTTTATAATGACCCATCTGACTAGGGATGAGAATTCATCCAAATACTATAGACATTAAAATCAGGATTGCTAGGTCATAAGAATGCTAGTCTTTGCCAAGAAGGTGAACAGAAAATGGCCTTCCTGAAGTGCTGTAGATGAACTTCTACACAGTGGACTGGAACAGTCTTCTTAGACTTTCTTTCCTGTAGACTCTACAGCCTTGCATTCAACAATTATGGCCAAAAATATTTTGAGGAGGATTACATATGTATTGAACATGTGCAACTTTTTTGCTTGTTATTCATCCAAACACAGTATAACAATAATTTACAGAACACTTAACCTTGTATTAGATATTATAAATTAAATAGAAATGATTTAAAGTACAAGACATGGTGGCTCATAGCTGTTTTCCTTACTAAGGACATGGGGGTGGGAGGATAAGGTGTGCAGGGACACCCTAGACTACATAGTTCCAGGACAGCCTGGGCTACATATGACTGTGACAAGGTCTCCCTCCCCACAAAATATAAAACAAGATTCTAAATAAAAATAAAACAAATGTTTCATGCAAATAGAATCATACATAAAAATACAGCTATTGCCAAATAATTTTTGACCCAAGGTCTCTAGTCCAGGCCAGCCTTGAACTACTTATATTGACAAAGATGACCTTTACCTTCTGATCTTCCTATCTCCATCTCCCGAGTTCTGGATTACAGGTGTGCCCCACCATGCCCCATTTATGTGGTTCTGAAGATGCAACCCAGACCCTTGCATATGCCTGGCAAGCACTTTAACTGAGCTCCAGCCCCAATCCTCACTGCAAAATATTATAAAAGAAAACCCACATAACATTTTTTAAATACTAATTTGTGGTAATTGTTTAAATGTATTCTAATCTCTCTACTCATACTTAAGTTTTACATGTGTATATTGAAGTTTGAAGCTGTGGAATTATAAATAAAGATTTACTACCAAAGCATGGCATAGTTTATATGCTTTAGAAAATATTGGTTCACATAAAAACTTAGGCAGTGTTGTAAAATTACAGAGACCTATTATCTTTCCCACTTAAATCTTTTCAGTAAAATGTACGACTGCAATTACTCTGTTGTCAACATTAATATTTCATTTTGTGATGATAATTAGTCATTTTTATAACATTTGAAAAACTACTTTTCAGACTTGAGACCAACAAAATAAGGAGTTAATAAATATGTGTGTAAAGATTTAGTAAATCGAGAGTTTAACAGCAACATACAAATAGGTTAAAAATAAACAAAAATATATAAAATATGATTCACCCATAAAGAATTACAACATGTGTACACAAACACAGGTGTCTATGGATTATTTGTCTAAGAATGGAATTACTAGTTTGTGGAGTGTGCACACTTTAAATTTAACTGAATGCTGTCTAACGTTTTCTAACAGCATGCATGCACAAATTTCTACCCTTACAATTCATTTTCAGCAGTTTCTGTGGGCGCCATCTGCAGGTCAATACTTGGTATTACCTGACATTATTTTTCCAACCCAGTGGAGGTAAAATGAAATCCCTGCTCTGACATTTCCAATTATGAATACTGTTGAGCATATTTTCAAATGCCTGTTGGACATTAGGATTTATTCTTTTGTGAAGCATTTATTCAAAGAATTTGACGTTTCTCCTGTTGTATTTTGTCACTTTTTCAAATTTACTAAGAGGAGTTATTTGTTCTAACTTCAGTCCTTTGTCTTTTTTGTATGTTGCACACAACCTTCCTCTCTTGGTCACTTATTTTTCATTGCCTTTATGTTTTCTACTGATGATTATAATTTGTCACATTGTTACTCTGTTCTTTTTGAAGGAAGTGATTGATGTGTTTCCCCAAAGAAATCCTTCTTTGAATATATATTCTTAGTTTTACCTTTCACACTTATGTCTCCAATAGACTCAGAGTTATTTTTGTGTAAAATGTAAGGACACTGGCTAGAGATAGAATGCTTTCCGTGCATGTTCAAGGCCTAGCATGGAAACACTATGAGGCTAGAGGTCCATTTTTATATTTCATTTATGATGGAATCGCAGTAAATATGAAGCATTTGTATATTCTTAGGATAGCTTGCAGCCGTGCTGTTCTGTTCCACTGTTTTACATGTATAAGTTGGTGCCTTCGTACCATTGCCTTATTACAGTAGCTTTAAAACGATGTCTTGATGTCTTGGGGTCTATTAGGGAGAATCTCTACACATTATTATTGTTCCCCCAGAGTTTAATTCTTCTCACTATCTACAAAAACAAGTACAGAGATTTCATTTTTCCCCCAAAGATACTGTAACTTTAATTTTAGAGTAAGTAGCTAAATGTTTAAGAATTGGTTATGGATCCAGTTAAGTGATGAAACATCCATAGGCCAGCACTCAAATGACCCTCTGTTCAATCTTCAACACCACGACAAAGAGACAGAAAACTATTAGTGTAAACAGGTTGGAGAATCCAATTTTAATGTTTCTCAAAGTTTCGTATTATTTGGTTATATTTATATATGTGTGTGTGCATAACACACTTATTAAAATATATATGCATGTGTGTGCATGTGTTCATGTATGCATAGGCAGTGTACATGTGTGGAGGCCAGAGGACAACAAATGCCATCCACCTTGTTTTTGTTTCTAAGACAAGGTCTCATGTTGGCCTAGCATTTATCAAGTAGCCTGAGAGACCAGCCTGCATGGTACCATGATGAAAGGTGTAGGCCACTGTAACTGGCTTTTTTTATATGTGGCTTTTGGGAATTGATCTTAGGTCCCCATGCTTCTCCAGCAAATACTTACTGAGCCATCACCCCAGCCCCTTCCTCACAATTAAACAATGTTCTGGTTTTATTAGTTGCTTAAGTTTTCTCTCTCCTTGACACCTTCTCTGGTGTGTGCATGGGGGTGGTTAAGGTTGAATGTCTTCCTTATTGATCCCCACCTTTCTTTTTTGAGACAGCATCTTCCAGTAAACCTAGACCCCTCCAATTTGAACAGACTGGGTTTTCGAAGCAAACCTTCAGGACTGCCTATTTATCCTACCAGCAGTGCTGTTACTGATGTGAATTGCCCCATGCCCCATGTGACCTTTTTACGTGGCTCTATGGATCTGAACTCAGCTCTTCATGCTTGTGTAGTGAGACATCTCCTCAACTCTAATTGCTTTTTTTTTTTTTTTACAAATTATTGGTAACAGAGGACATTCTCATAAAAGAATTATGGTTTTTTAAAAAACAAAGCATTTTCTTTCATTGCAAGATATATAAATATATAAATATATGCACACACACATATATATTATTTGTCACAGAATCAGAAGTAAGCAAAGCAAAAATGTGACACAATAACAAGTCACATTAATCAGCATAGAAACTTTGACCATTTACCTCTCCTTGAGGTCCAGTGAACTACAGCTCTCGTCAATCTGTATGAATGAGATAAGATGTATAGGGCCACACTAAAGAGGAGGTTACTTTTTAAAAAACACGAGATAACTGACACACCTGCCAGTCTGGGACCCAATTTAGTTTTGTAACTGAATGCAAATCAGCCATCTAAGGTCTTGCTGTATAGCCTAAGCTGGTCTGGAGCTCATCATCTACTTATTTCAGCCTCCTGCATACTGGGATTCCAAGTGTGAGCCACTGTAGACACTACTGCTGTGTTTTCCCTAATAGTGGATGGATGAAATTGTGATAGGCACTGAAACGTTGCTTGTGGCATTGACTTCTTACTTAGGCCCATGAGGGAACTAAAAGCAGGATGAAACCCCAATATCTCTGCCTCCATTTGGTGTATCTGCCTCCTTTATGCTGGTGAATCGCACAGAAAAAAAGATCATCCTTAGCCTTTTCTCTTGAGTCACTGCGGGTTTCCAGAAGAGCATAAACACCCATGACAACAATCCCCCCTGCCTCACGATGAGAAAAATTATTAATGGTACACCTGAGAAGTAACCATCACCTGAGTACAACTATGCTGGTTTGAATGACCCTCACAGGCTCATGTGTTTGAAAGTTTGTTTCTCACTTGGTGGAACTGTTTATGAATGATTAGGAGGTGTGGACTTGTTGAAAGAGGTGTGGCATCATTAGAGGAGGTGTGTCAGTGGGATGGGCTTTGAGATTTCAAAACCCCATGCCAGGCCCCATCTTCTTCTCTCTGCCTCCTGCTTGTGGATCAGATGTATGCTTTCACCTACTTCTCCTGCACCATACCTGTCTGCTTGCTGCCATGCTGTCCACCAAACTGTAAGCAAGCTCCTAATTCAACACTTTTTTAAAAAAATAAGTTGCCTTGGTTACAGTGTCTCTTCACAGCAATGGAACAGTAACTAAGAGAACAAACCCCACCCTGGAAGACACAATGAAGACATTTTAGCCCTACCTTTTGAGAAAGGGGCTGAGATAATGGGTAGGTTTATGGGTAGGTTTACACCTTGACCAGGACAGTGAAATTCCACTTTAACCTAAAGTTCAGTGTCCTGGTTAGTTTTTATGTCAACTTGAAACAAACTGGACCCTTTTATTTGTCCCACTTCTCACGTGGCCACATTCTCTGCTTTGCACTAACAGAAAAACCAAAGGAGAGAATGAGAGATAAACCAGCAGATTCTGTTACAAGGAAGTAGAGGTAAATCTGAAGATTCTGATGCCTTTATAGAAAATAAAAATGTTCTGTCTGGATGCTGTTTTATCATCCTTCAGGGTTGCTCACTGAAAATATGACCCTAGGAAATAGTCAAGATAAAGAGTCATCAGTACCCCACATGTTTTGGTATACATAGTTTGATATGATATGAAGGGTTGCTCAGTGACCATAGTAGCTGTCATACTGTTCCCAATACTCCATTATGAACTGAATACATGATAAGGAGTATATCATGAGAATAAGTTGTCAATCTTTCTCAAATGGATCCACAAACTGAATAGTATTCTAATAAATGCTATCAACAGGTCTATTGTTTAAACACATTTTTAAATTGATTCTTTGGGAATTTCACATTGTGTACCCCAATACCATCCATTTCCCAGTCCCTCTACATCCACCCCCACCTTTGTAGTATCCCCTTCTAAAGGAGAAACCTAAAAAGAAATAAAATAAGAAATAAGAAATTAAAATGAAGATAAAGATATTAATTAAAAAAGAAAAACAAACAAAAAACCCAACACAAACAAACAAAGCAGCAAATACAATTACTTTGGTCCTACATTTTCCCCACCTCTTCATCCACCTAATGGCATTGGGAGCTGCTATGTATAGTGCAGTGTGCCCTGTTGTACAAACAGCTTTCCTTGCAAATGTTCATTGTGTAGTGTGTTGCTGAACAGGTTCAAGACTCTGGTACACCATCAATATTGGACCTTCACTGAATCTCCTCTCAGATATCCCTGAGTCATGGAGATCCTGGAGCTATGGTTCCACAGGACTAGTCCCTTCATGCTCTCCAGCAGGTCATAGATGGTGTAGATGCTGGCAAGTGCCAAATCAAAATCAACGTCCTAGATATCTGCCTGTGAGGTAGCTGAGGTGGTCAGTCCAATAGCAGATACCAGCTCCATCAGGTGAGGGTTGGAGCCTGCTCAGCACAGCATTTGTATTTCAAGCCATGGTTCAATATGTGGTTCATTTTGGCCCCTGTGGTAATACAGGCAATGGACATCAGCACAGATCCCACCTGCAGTAGAACTATGGACCCAGATATGACCATTAGCAGTAACTTGGGCCCAGATGTCGCCATGGCCCAGAGTGGAAGCATAGGCTTCTCTTTCGCATGAGCCCGGCAGCAGCATGTTGGCTAGACTCCAGCATGGCCCCAGGTGGCAACCTGGTCATCCATGTAGCCTTAGTGGCAAAACAGGCCACAGATATGAACATAGACTCCATTTGTGGTGGTCCATGGACATAGACCATCCTCGGTAGAAGCTGAGGCCTGGATGTCACCATTGGTGGCAGCACAGGATGCTCAGACCTGTATGGTCCCAGAAGCAGCATAACCTTCAGATACCAACATAGATGGTCTCAAGTATCAGTCGAGACTACAGGCATCTGCATGGTTCCTGGTGGCAATGGGAGCCACAGACATCAACACAGTTCCTGGCTGAGGCAGGACTATGGATCCAAATATGGATCGCAGTTTCAAGTTACAAATGACCTCTCCATAGCCCTCCTCGGGAAGAGGGGGACAGCAGGCAAGCGAAATCTGTCCATTCCACACCAACTTCGCCTCTTCAAATCTGCCACATAAATCATTTTGCCTTTGTGTCTCCTATACCCCACCATATATTTGCACACTATAAGGGAACCCAACTACCCAGTAGGCAGGCCCGTGTCCAGGGCAGGCTTATAGGTGTCAGTCTGCCATCCACTCCCAATGGTGGAAGTAGGCTGGTGAATCTTACTACTCGCCCACGGCAGGCCTCAATAGGGCTATTTCTTAATAGCATTTTGTTACTTATTTACAAAATTCAAAATGAATATATGGGAAATTGGTACATTGTTGTGGGATATTCACTAAAGAAGATTGCTTAGGCACAAGTAAAAGAAAACAGAAAGTCAGTATTAGTAGGTTAGAGAATAGACGGTGTTCAGGATCCCAGTTGTAGCCCCAAGCCTTTCTCAATGTGAGCTTTGAAGCAAAAACAATAAATAAACAAGCAAACAAATAAATAAATAAAAATCTGTGACCTGTGTACTGAGCTGGCATTTTTCAGTTAAAAAAAGAACAGTTAGACAGAAGCAGAATTACAGAAGTTAAAAAAAAAAAAACAAGGTTAATACATTTAGAGACTTTCGCAGAATGATAGACTTTGATGGACTAGGTCTTTGTTTTTTTTTATCAGGTGTTACTGTCCACAAGCTGAGTTTTATGGCCTGAATAGCATTTCCATCATGGAGACAGTTGTGCTAAGGTCTGGGGGGCCTACTAAGTTTGGGGCCCCATTATACTCCCCTCTGGTTTAGTGAATGAGCAAATCATGGACCCATCATTCTCTAAAGAGGTGTAGGTAGACATAAGATTAATTTCAGTGAGCTGAAACATAATTGGCCATGGAGGTGAAGATGCAGGGCCCCACGATTAATCCAATCTAGGAGGCTTATAGGCCCAGCCAGTGCTGATAGCAGAGTAGTTAGCCAGGGGGACCAAGACAACAGAGACCAGTACCAATTATTCGATTCATGTCTTTGTCTCTGTCTGTTCTTGAGATTTTCAACAACCATGGCAAGATATTCTCTAATTACCCCTGATCAAGTAACATTGAAACCACAGGTTTTTCCCAAATTCATACATGGTCTCCCTTTGTAGGATTATTTCTGTTAGGGAATCTAACTGTTTCAATTCAGAAATGGAAATTTTAATACCTCTAGGTCCAGATAAATTCGTCCACTTAGTTTGGGAAACAGCAGCAGAAGAAAATTTAGTCAAATCATTAATGCAACCCCACCCACCAAGTAGTCTCATTGGCTCTGTGAGATCAATTAACCCATAAGGCAGAATAGCAAGCATCAAGAATCAAGATAAGAGGAAATGCCTAGGTTAAGTTCTCTACTATTAATTTTGTGCTGCCCCCAGTCACAATGAGTTTTGTCAGTCAATGGACTGACAGTGTGGTAGTTCGGTATCCCTATGTAGTACAGGGGCCAGGAGTCTCAGCATAACCAGCAATACTGGCTGACTTTAGTCTGGGAATGATTAAGTAAGTGGTGGGCCTTATCGAGAGTAAAAGGGGAATGGGAATCCCCTCAGCAATCTGGACAATGGGAGTGGGCTTCCTGGACAGTGGCTTCTCTGGGTATCTGAACTGCTTTGGACTAGATAGACTGCCTGGCATGGTGAGATCTTTGTTAGGACCCGAAATCTGAGGACCTGAAGGGGTGGTTTAAATGCATTCTGAGGAGCCCGTTCCCTGGCATAAAGTCTGAACCCACAGGTTATTCCTGAGGTTGGTTATTTTTTGTGCTGAGTTGTTCAGGGGCAGAGCATGTTTCATTCACTCTGGTTACAGGGTTAGAGGGTTTCACTCACTGATCATTTTCAGCCTTTTGGCTCTTGTTTTAGGGCCAGAAACTATTTCTCTCACTGGTTCTGATGTTTGGGACAAACTGTGTTTCTGTGGCACTGCTTTCAGGACCAGGGTGCATTTCTCTGACTCTAGTTTGCAGGGACAAAGAGTGTGGGTCTTTTGCTCTGCTCAGGGTGTGTTTCTTGGGCTGGGTCCTTCCCCCTACAGCTAAAACAGACACTAACATAAAAAATCTCTAAGCATTGCAGTGCAGATGGAAAGGGATCCTGGCCGTCAGGACTCAGGGAATAACACAAGGTCCCCCTAGGATTAACAACTTACAGCCCTGCTCCAGGGAAAGGTTTCCTCAATGTAACAGCTCTGCTCTGGCAGGGGAGCTGTTACAGTTCTGCCCTGGACCCTTGGACATTAACAACTGTGCTCCCCTATGGGAAGTTTCCCCAGCTAAAGCATGAAACATTACACTTCTGCTCTGCTCTGCTCTTGGGAAACATGTGCTTTCTGTTCTGCTCCATTCTGGCTTTAGATGGTCTCCTCTCACCCAAACCACATTCACGAAATTTATTAGCAGGGAAGACTGTGTGTGAGGGTGGGGTGTGGGTGGGGGTAGGGGGAGGGTACCTCCTCCAGTGTGGAAAACAACGGGGAATCTTTTTCAAGGTGGTGATTGGTCAGATTTGAATTCCTGAGCTTGGACAAGCTCAGAGATTGGCAGGATCCATGCTCAGGGATTGCTTGGTTTAATGTTCACTGACTGGTTGGTGTCACACTCCGGCTCTGGCTGAGGTTATTTGTGTGTGTGTGTGTGTGTGTGTGTGTGTGTGTGTGTGTGTGTGTGTGTGTGTCCTTTTTACCCTTTTTGGCTTTAACTTCAGGGCCATGGACTAGATCTTTCACTTACTCTAATCTTGGGACAAAGTATACTTTTTCGATACTAGTTTCAAGGCCATAGTGCATTCTTTGGCTCAGGTTGCTTGGCCAGTGGGCATCTTTGATTTTACTTGGGGGCGTTATTCTTTGGCTGACCCTTTTCCCCTACTGCTCACACACTGACATAAAAAATTCTCTACAAATTGCAGTACAGATGGAAAGGGAGCCTGGCAGTCAGGAGGCCAGAAATACCACAAAGTTACCCTAAGTTTAGCAGGTTACAGCCCTGTTCCGGGGAAAGGATTCTGTAATGCAACAGCTCTGCTCTGGCAGGGGAGGCTTTTCCAGCAAAGCTGTTACAGTTCTGCTCAGGTCCCCCAGAGTTTGATCTGCTCCCCTAGGAGAAAGTTTCCCCAGCCAAAGTGGGGCATTCCTGCTCTGTTTGCTTCCTGGGAAAGTTATTTCTTCTCTTCTGCTCCCTTCAGGGAACTGAGAGTCTCCTCTCCCCCAAACCATATTCTAGAAATTTATTGGCAGAAAAGAAGTCAGAAGTTGGCTGTCTCCTCCAGGGTGGTAAGAGCAGAGCTTTGCAGGGTGATGATTGGTCAGATTTGAATCCCTGAGCTTAGACAAGCACAGAGATTGGCTGGTTGCCTGCTCAACGATTGGCTGGTTTTGTGCTCACTGATTGGATGGTTTTTCTGCAGAATTAGTCAAGGGCAGAGTATGTATCTTTGGCTCTAGTTTCAGGGCCAATGTGTGTTTCTTTCACTAGCCATTTTTAGCTTTAGCTCTGGCTTTAGGGCCAGGGTTTATTTCTTTCACTGGTTCTGATTCTAGGGCCGAAGTCTGTTTCTTTGCTTCTAGTTGCAGGGCCAGTGAGATCCATTGGTTCTGCTGAGGCTGCGTTTCGTTGACTGACCCTCTTTCTCTACAGCTAAGACAGACACTAACGTAAAAATTTCTCTAAGAATTGCAGTGCAGATGGAAAGGGATCCTGACAGTCAGGAGACAAGGAGTACCACAGTCACCTTAAGCCTAGAAGCTTACAGCCCTGTACCAGGGAAAGGATTCCCCAGTGTAACAGCTCTGCTCTGGCAGGGGAGGCTTTTCCAGCAAAGCTGTTACAGTTCTGCTCAGGTCCCCCAGAGTTTGATCTGCACCCCTAGGAGAAGGTTTTCTTAGCCAAAGTGGGGCATTCCTGCTCTGTTTGCTTCCAGGGAAAGTTATTTCTTCTCTTCTGCTCCCTTCAGGGGACTGAGAGTCTCCTCTCACCCAAACCATAATGAAGAAATTTATTGGCAGAAAAGAAATCAGGAGCTGGCTGCCTCCAGGGTGAAAAGAGAGTTTTCAGGGTGGGGATTGGTCAGATTTGAATCCCTGAGCTTAGACAAGCGCACAGATTGGCTGGTTTCCTGCTCAACGATTGGCTGGTTTTGTGCTCACTGATTGGATGGTTTTTCTGCAGAATTAGTCAAGGGCAAAGTATGTATCTTTGGCTCTGTTTTCAGGGCCAACGTGTGTTTCTTTCACTGGTCATCTTTAGCTTTAGCTCTGGCTATAGGGCCAGGGTTTATTTCTTTCACTGGTTCTGATTCTAGGGACGAAGTCTGTTTCTTTGCCTCTAGTTGAAGGGCCAGTGAGTTCCATTGGTTCTGTTCAGGTTGCGTTTCGTTGATTGGACCCTTTTCTCTACAGCTAAGACAGACACTAACGTAAAATTTCTCTAAGAATTGCAGTGCAGATGGAAAGGGATCCTGACAGTCAGGAGACAAGGAATACCACAGTCACTATAAGCCTAGAAGCTTACAGCCCTGTACCAGGGAAAGGATTCCCAGTGTAACAGCTCTGCTCTGGCAGGGGAGGGTTTCCCAGCAAAGCTGTTACAGTTCTGCCCTCGTCCCTTGGACATTAACATAACTGTGCTCCCCTATGGGAAGTTTCCCCAGCAAAAGCATGAAACATTACACTTCTGCTCTGCTCTGTTCTGCTCTAGGGAAACATGTGCTTTCTGTTCTGCTCCATTCTGGCCTTAGATGGTCCCCTCTCACCCAAACCACATTCACGAAATTTATTAGCAGGGAGGACTGGTGTGGGTGTGGGTGGGGTCGGGTTGGGGGGGAGGGTTCCGCCTCCAGGGTGGAAAACAACAGCGAATCTTTTTCAAGGTGGTGATTGGTCAGATTTGAATTCCTGAGCTTGGACAAGCTCAGAGATTGGCTGGTTCCATGCTCAGGGATTGCTTGGTTTCATGTTCACTGATTGGTTGGTGTCACACACGGGCTCTGGCTCAGGGTGTGTGTGTGTGTGTGTGTGTGTGTGTGTGTGTGTGTGTGTGTGTGTGTGTGTTAGCGCTCGTGCGCGTGTGTGGCCATGCGTGCATGTGTGCACACATGTTGAGTTTGGTCAGTGACAGATTTTGTTCCTCTGGCTCTGTGGCCAGGGCCTAAGTGGGTTTCTTTTCACTAAGTGGGTCCTTTTAACCCTTTTGGCTTTAATTTCAGGGCCAAGGTCTAATTTTTTCACTTTCTCTGATCTTGGAACAAAGTATACTTCTTTGATACTAGTTTCAATGCCATGGTGCATTTCTTTGGCTCAACTTCCTGGACCAGTGGCCTTCTTTGATTCCTCTTAGGGCGTTTCTTTTTGGCTGACCCTTTTCCCCTACTGCTCAGACACACACTGACATAAAAAATTCTCTACAAATTGCAGTGCAGATGGAAAGGGAGCCTGGCAGTCAGGAGGCCAGGAATACCACAAAGTCACCCTAAGTTTAGCAGGTTACAACCCTGCTCCGGGGAAAGGATTCTTCAATGCAACAGCTCTGCTCTGGCAGGGGAGGCTTTTCCAGCAAAGCTGTTACAGTTCTGCTCAGGTCCCCCAGAGTTTGATCTGCACCCCTAGGAGAAGGTTTTCTTAGCCAAAGTGGGGCATTCCTGCTCTGTTTGCTTCCAGGGAAAGTTATTTCTTCTCTTCTGCTCCCTTCAGGGGACTGAGAGTCTCCTCTCACCCAAACCATAATGAAGAAATTTATTGGCAGAAAAGAAATCAGGAGCTGGCTGCCTCCAGGGTGAAAAGAGAGTTTTCAGGGTGGGGATTGGTCAGATTTGAATCCCTGAGCTTAGACAAGCGCACAGATTGGCTGGTTTCCTGCTCAACGATTGGCTGGTTTTGTGCTCACTGATTGGATGGTTTTTCTGCAGAATTAGTCAAGGGCAAAGTATGTATCTTTGGCTCTGTTTTCAGGGCCAACGTGTGTTTCTTTCACTGGTCATCTTTAGCTTTAGCTCTGGCTATAGGGCCAGGGTTTATTTCTTTCACTGGTTCTGATTCTAGGGACGAAGTCTGTTTCTTTGCCTCTAGTTGAAGGGCCAGTGAGTTCCATTGGTTCTGTTCAGGTTGCGTTTCGTTGACTGACCCCTTTTCTCTACAGCTAAGACAGACACTAACGTAAAAATTTCTCTAAGAATTGCAGTGCAGATGGAAAGGGATCCTGACAGTCAGGAGACAAGGAATACCACAGTCACTATAAGCCTAGAAGCTTACAGCCCTGTACCAGGGAAAGGATTCCCCAGTGTAACAGCTCTGCTCTGGCAGGGGAGGGTTTCCCAGCAAAGCTGTTACAGTTCTGCCCTCGTCCCTTGGACATTAACAACTGTGCTCCCCTATGGGAAGTTTCCCCAGCAAAAGCATGAAACATTACACTTCTGCTCTGCTCTGTTCTGCTCTAGGGAAACATGTGCTTTCTGTTCTGCTCCATTCTGGCCTTAGATGGTCCCCTCTCACCCAAACCACATTCACGAAATTTATTAGCAGGGAGGACTGGTGTGGGTGTGGGTGGGGTCGGGTTGGGGGGAGGGTTCCGCCTCCAGGGTGGAAAACAACAGCGAATCTTTTTCAAGGTGGTGATTGGTCAGATTTGAATTCCTGAGCTTGGACAAGCTCAGAGATTGGCTGGTTCCATGCTCAGGGATTGCTTGGTTTCATGTTCACTGATTGGTTGGTGTCACACACGGGCTCTGGCTCAGGGGTGTGTGTGTGTGTGTGTGTGTGTGTGTGTGTGTGTGTGTGTGTGTGTGTGTGTTAGCGCTCGTGCGCGTGTGTGGCCATGCGTGCATGTGTGCACACATGTTGAGTTTGGTCAGTGACAGATTTTGTTCCTCTGGCTCTGTGGCCAGGGCCTAAGTGGGTTTCTTTTCACTAAGTGGGTCCTTTTAACCCTTTTGGCTTTAATTTCAGGGCCAAGGTCTAATTTTTTCACTTTCTCTGATCTTGGAACAAAGTATACTTCTTTGATACTAGTTTCAATGCCATGGTGCATTTCTTTGGCTCAACTTCCTGGACCAGTGGCCTTCTTTGATTCCTCTTAGGGCGTTTCTTTTTGGCTGACCCTTTTCCCCTACTGCTCAGACACACACTGACATAAAAAATTCTCTACAAATTGCAGTGCAGATGGAAAGGGAGCCTGGCAGTCAGGAGGCCAGGAATACCACAAAGTCACCCTAAGTTTAGCAGGTTACAACCCTGCTCCGGGGAAAGGATTCTTCAATGCAACAGCTCTGCTCTGGCAGGGAGGCTTTTCCAGCAAAGCTGTTACAGTTCTGCTCAGGTCCCCCAGAGTTTGATCTGCACCCCTAGGAGAAGGTTTTCTTAGCCAAAGTGGGGCATTCCTGCTCTGTTTGCTTCCAGGGAAAGTTATTTCTTCTCTTCTGCTCCCTTCAGGGGACTGAGAGTCTCCTCTCACCCAAACCATAATGAAGAAATTTATTGGCAGAAAAGAAATCAGGAGCTGGCTGCCTCCAGGGGTGAAAAGAGAGTTTTCAGGGTGGGGATTGGTCAGATTTGAATCCCTGAGCTTAGACAAGCGCACAGATTGGCTGGTTTCCTGCTCCAACGATTGGCTGGTTTTGTGCTCACTGATTGGATGGTTTTTCTGCAGAATTAGTCAAGGGCAAAGTATGTATCTTTGGCTCTGTTTTCAGGGCCAACGTGTGTTTCTTTCACTGGTCATCTTTAGCTTTAGCTCTGGCTATAGGGCCAGGGTTTATTTCTTTCACTGGTTCTGATTCTAGGGACGAAGTCTGTTTCTTTGCCTCTAGTTGAAGGGCCAGTGAGTTCCATTGGTTCTGTTCAGGTTGCGTTTCGTTGACTGACCCCTTTCTCTACAGCTAAGACAGACACTAACGTAAAAATTTCTCTAAGAATTGCAGTGCAGATGGAAAGGGATCCTGACAGTCAGGAGACAAGGAATACCACAGTCACTATAAGCCTAGAAGCTTACAGCCCTGTACCAGGGAAAGGATTCCCCAGTGTAACAGCTCTGCTCTGGCAGGGGAGGGTTTCCCAGCAAAGCTGTTACAGTTCTGCCCTCGTCCCTTGGACATTAACAACTGTGCTCCCCTATGGGAAGTTTCCCCAGCAAAAGCATGAAACATTACACTTCTGCTCTGCTCTGTTCTGCTCTAGGGAAACATGTGCTTTCTGTTCTGCTCCATTCTGGCCTTAGATGGTCCCCTCTCACCCAAACCACATTCACGAAATTTATTAGCAGGGAAGACTGGTGTGGGTGAGGGTAGGGTCGGGTTGGGTGGAGGGTTCCGCCTCCAGGGTGGAAAACAACAGCGAATCTTTTTCAAGGTGGTGTTTGGTCAGATTTGAATTCCTGAGCTTGGACAAGCTCAGAGATTGGCTGGTTCCATGCTCAGGGATTGCTTGGTTTCATGTTCACTGATTGGTTGGTGTCACACACGGGCTCTGGCTCAGGGTGTGTGTGTGTGTGTGTGTGTGTGTGTGTTTGTGTGTGTGTGTGTGTGTGTGTGTGTGTGTGTGTGTGTGTGTGCGCGCGCTGCTGCGCGCGTGCGTCTTGTGTCTGCAGGCATGTGCGCGTGCGCGTTTGTGGGCATGCGTGCATGTGCGCATACATGCTGAGTTTGGTCAGGGACAGAGTTTGTTCCTCTGGCTCTGTGGTCTGGGCCTAAGTGGGTTTCTTTTCACTAAGTGGGTCCTTTTACCTCTTTTGGCTTTAACTTCAGGGCCAAGGTCTAGTTCATTCAGTTTCTCTGATCTTGGGACAAAGTATACATCTTTGATACTAGTTTCAATGGCGTGGTGCATTTCTTTGGCTCAGGTTGCTGGTCCAGTGGGCTTCTTTGATTCTGCTTTGGGTGTTTTTCTTTGGCTGCCCCTTTTCTCTTACTGGTCAGACACACACTGACAAAAAAATCCTCTACAAATTGCAGTGCAGATGGAAAGGGATCCTGGCAGTCAGGAGGCCAGGAATACCACAAAGTTACCCTAAGTTTAGCAGGTTACAGCCCTGCTCCAGGGAAAGGACTCTGCAATGCAACAGCTCTGCTCTGGCAGGGGAGGCTTTTCCAGCAAAGCTGTTACAGTTCTGCTCAGGTCCCACAGAGTTTTATCTGCTCCCCTAGGAGAAGGTTTCCCCTGCCAAATTGGGGCATTCCTGCTCTGTTTGCTTCCAGGGAAAGTTATTTCTTCTCTTCTGCTCCCTTCAGGTGACTGAGAGTCTCCTCTCACCCAAACTATATTCAAGAAATTTATTGGCAGAAAAGAAATCACGAGCTGGCTGCCTCCTCCAGGGTGGAAAGAGCAGAGCTTTTCAGGGTGATGATTGGTCAGATTTGAATCCCTGAGCTTAGACAAGCGCACAGATTGGCTGGTTTCCTGCTCAACGAATGGCTGCTTTTGTGCTCACTGATTGGATGGTTTTTCTGCAGAATTAGTCAAGGGCAGAGTATGTATCTTTGGCTCTCTTTTCAGGGCCAAAGTGTGTTTCTTTCCTTTGTTCTTTTTAGTTTTTTGGCTCTGGCTTTAGGGCCAGGGTTTATTTCTTTCACTGGTTCTGATTATAGGGACGAAGTCTGTTTCTTTGCCTCTAGTTGCAGGGCCAATGAGTTCTGTTAGTTCTGCTCAGGGTGCGTTTCGTTGACTTACTGTTCTTCTCTACAGCTAAGACAGACACTAACATAAATATTTCTCTAAGAATTGCAGTGCAGATGGAAAGGGATCCTGACAGTCAGGAGACAAGGAATACCACAGTCACTATAAGCCTAGAAGCTTACAGCCCTGTACCAGGGAAAGGATTCCCCAGTGTAACAGCTCTGCTCTGGCAGGGGAGGGTTTCCCAGCAAAGCTGTTACAGTTCTGCCCTGGACCCTTGAACATTAACAACTGTGCTCCCCTATGGGAAGTTTCCCCAGCAAAAGCATGAAACATTACTCTTCTGCTCTGCTCTGTTCTGCTCTACGGAAACATGTGCCTACTCTGTTCTGCTCCATTCTGGCTTTAGATGGTCTCCTCTTACCCAAACACATTCATGAAATTTATTTGCAGGGAGGACTGATGGGGGTGAAGGTGGGTGGAGTGTGCCTCCTCCAGGGTGGAAAACTGTAGAGAGCCGTGAAGTGCGACGCCTTAATGTGTTGCTGGCTTCTGCCTTACACCTTCCCGTTTGTGAGGGCTCTCTGACGTAAAGAAGCCCTTACTGGGTTAAGTCTGTTCAGCCTCTCTGCTTTGGTGTTAGAGTGGCCTATCTGTAGGGTCCATGTAGCTCACTGGAGTTGGTTAGCTCAAGGGGATTTAAGCCTGTGCAGGGGTCCCCCGTGCTTACAATGGTCAGAAGAACATGTGTCAAGTATCATGATGAAAACTGCATGAAGAAGATCTTCCCAGAGTCGCGTCTTCCTTGCTGGCGAGGGCAGGCGAGGTACAGATTGTGGCGCATATCGGGAAATTTTCAGATCAGAACTTCTTGTAATCAGGGCAGCATTGGCAAGTTCCCAAGGTAAGTTGGGACCAAATTTAAGGCCCTAGGTAAAGAGGCGATAAGGTCTCCAGTAAGGAGCACTGAAGTTCGGGTTTGAACTAAGCCTAAGGCCTTCGGTAAAGAGGCAATAATGTCTCCGGTAAGGAGCAATAAAATCCCAGGTAAGTTGGGACCAAACTAAAAACCCTGGAATTAAGTGGCAATAAAGTCTCAGGTATTGAATGAGAGGTTTTAAGGAACCGATAGTAAAATTTTTAAAAGGGAGACTTCTCAGTCTTTTCCAATTTTTCTGGCTCTTCAGAAGCTACTTTTGTCAAAGAAACTTAAAATAAAGAAAAGCACACTAGAAAGATTCCTTAGGGAATGTGATGCCATTGCACCTTGGTTTGCAGTTTCGGGAGACATCAAGGTAGCTTGCTGGGCTGAGGAAAATTGCAAGCCCTCATAAAAGAAGTTCAGAAACAATCCCCTAAGGGGCAGAGGGTTAAGGGAGAGGAGAAATGGCGATGTGCGGAGGGGAGTGACCCTCCTGGAACAATGTCTTCAGTGCCTTCTCCAGATCAGAGTGAGGAAGGGCGGAGCCGAGGTACAGGGCGTTCCTTTTGCCTTAGGTCTGGAAAGCCTTACAAAATGACATAAGTTTTGAACAAGTAAATCAGATTGCCATAAAAGCATGGAAGTCATTACCCAATAAGGGAGAGGTGAGTGGTAACCTCACTACGATACTACAAGGCCCCATAATACCATTTTCAGATATTGTGGCCTGTTTGGTAGAGGCTGCAGGGAGAGATTTTGGCATTACAGCAGCCATAGTTGCAGCTATCTCTTTTGCACTTGTGGATTCAGTCACTGCTGCCGTGGCTATGAGCACATCGGTGCAGACAGCCTCTAAGCTAAATGAGTTGTTCAAGAATGTGGCTACAGCCTTGGATACTCAATCCACAATTGGTGCTCAACTAAAATAAGTTTTAATGATTGTAAACCAAAGAATTGATATGGTGCAGGAGCAAATAGTTACCTTGTGGCAGCTGGCCCAATTGGCATGTTAAATGAAGTATCCAGGTTTGTGTGTTACCAGCATTCAATATGAGAACTTTCCACATGCTGCTAATTTGTCACAACAGTTGTCTAGCTATCTTGTAAAAAATTGGTCTGCTGTCTTTGATGACCTGATGGCACAGCTGTGAGTGACCATCGTTGCAGTAAATTCGATACATGTGGATGCGGGACTGGCTGCCAGAATGTCATCGTGGATCCCGTTGCCATGGATCATCTGAAACAGTGGGCAGGAATGGGAGCCATGCTGTCCTCTTCTTGCTTATCTCCTTCATGGGCCTGTGGTGCCTTTGCAAGATGAGGTTTGCTCAGAATCGGTATGCAGCTATGGTTGTCCAGGAATTTACAGCTATTGGGCCAGACAGTCTCCCCAAGCATGGCTCACAGTCATTAACAAGTATTGATCCTTCACACTCAGATTGTATGGCTTAGCACTGCACTCAGAGTTAGCTCTGGAAGTGAGCAACTCCGAGAAGGGCATGTCTGGTTGCATGTGGGTTGGTTTCCGAGGCCCCACCTCCAGGAAAAAGATGCCGGACGGGTGTGGCACTGACTTGGCTGACTACCAGGATTCAGGGTCATTACAATGTCCACTGCTTTACTGGAGACCAGACCACTACCCTTGCCTGTTGCGTTATTAAAACAAAAAGGGGGAACTGTAGAAAGCCGCATAGTGCCATGGCTTAAAGTGGCACTGGCTTCCGCCTTACACCTTCCCGTTACTGAGGGCTCTCTGGCATACACAAGCCCTTAATTGGTTAAGTCTGTTCAGCATGTCTGCTTCCATGTTAGAGTAGCCTATCTGCAGGGTCCACGTAGCTCACTGGGGTGGATTAGCTCAAGGGTATATAAGCCTGTGCAGGGGTCCCCGGGGCTCCCGCAGGTAAGAAGAACATGTTTCAAGGATCCTGATTAAAACTGCATGAAGAAATTCTTCCCGGAGTCCCATCTTCCTTGCTGGCAACAGCAGGCACGGTACAGAAAACAACAGAGATTCTTTTTCAAAGGGGTGATTGGTCAGATTTGAATTCCTGAGCTTGGACAAGCTCAGAGATTGGCTGGATCCATGCTCAGGGATTGCTTGGTTTCATGTTCACTGATTGGTTGGTGTCACACTCAGGCTCTGGCTGAGCGTGTGTGTGTGTGTGTGTGTGTGTGTGTGTGTGTGTGTGTGTGTGTGTGTGCACGCACGTGCGCGCCTCTGTGCTGAGTTTGGTCAGGGACAGAGTTTGATCCTCTGGCTCTGTGGTCAGGGCCTAAGTGGGTTTCTTTTCACTAAGTGGTTCCTTTATACCCTTTGGCTTTAACTTCAGGGCAATGGACTAGTTCTTTCACTTTCTCTGATCCTGGGACAAAGTATATTTCTTCGATAGGAGTTTCAAGGCCATGGTGCATTTCTTTGGTTCAGCTTCCTGGGCCAGTGGGCTTCTTTGATGCCAGTCAGGGCATTTGTCTTTGGCTGACCCTTATCCCCTACCGATCAGACACACACTGACATAAAAAAAAATTCTCTACAAATAGCAGAGCAGATGGAAAGAGATTTTGGCAGTCAGGAGGCCAGGAATACCACAAAGTCACCCTAAGTTTAGCAGGTTACAGCCCCGCTCCAAGGAAAGGATTCTGCAATGCAACAGCTTTGCTCTGGCAGGGGAGGCTTTTCCAGCAAAGTTGTTACAGTTCTGCTCAGGTCCCCGAGAGTTTGATCTGCACCCCTAGGAGAAGGTTTCCTTAGCCAAAGGGGGGCATTCCTGATATGTTTGCTCCCAGGGAAAGTTATTTCTTCTCTTCTGCTCCCTTCAGGGAAATGAGAGTCTCCTCTCCCCCAAACCATATTCTAGAAATTTATTGGCAGAAAAGAAATCAGAAGCTGGCTGCCTCCTCCAGGGTGGAAAGAGCAGAGCTTTTCAGGGTGGTGATTGGTCAGATTTGCATCCCTGAGCTTAGACAAGCGCAGAGATTGGCTGGTTGCCTGCTCAACGATTGGCTGTTTTTGTGCTCACTGATTGGATGGTTTTTCTGCAGAATTAGTCAAGGACAGATTATGTATCTTTGGCTCTGGTTTCAGGGCCAAAGTGTGTTTCTTTCACTTGTCATTTTTAGATTTTTGGCTCTGGCCTTAGGGCCAGGGTTTATTTTTTCACTGGTTCTGATTCTAGGGACGAAGTCTGTTTCTTTGCCTCTAGTTGCAGGGCCAGTGAGTTCCGTTGCTTCTGCTCAGGGTGCGTTTCTGTGAATGACCCTTTTTCTCTACAGCTAAGACAGACACTAACATAAAAATTTTTCTAAGAATTGCAGTGCAAATGGAAAGGGATCCTGGCACTCAGAAGACAATGAATAGCGCAGTCACCTTAAGCCCAGAAGCTTACAGCCCTGCACCAGGGAAAGGATTCCTCAATGTAACAGCTCTGCTCTGGCACGGGAGGGTTTCCCAGCAGAATTGTTATAGTTCTGCCCTGTTCTGGGGAGTTCAACAACTCTACTCTCCCATTGGAAGGTTTCCCCAGCAAGAGTGGTACATCCCTGGTCTGTTTGTTTCCAGGGAAAGTTATTTTTCTCTGTTCTGCTCCCATAAGGTGACTGATAGTCTCCTCTCACCCAAACCGCATTCAAGAGATTTATTGCCAGAGGAGAATTTAGGAGCTGGCTGCCTTCTCCAGGGTGGACAGAGCAGAGATGCTCAGGGTAGGGATTGGTCAATTATGAATCCTTGAGCTTAGGCAAGCTCAGAGATTGGCTAGGAATTGTTGATTTCATGCTCACTGATTGGCTGGTTTCATGCTCAGGGAGTGGTTGGGTTGTGTGTGTGTGTGTGTGTGTGTGTGTGTGTGTGTGTGTGTGTGTGCTGAGTTTGGTCAGGGACATAGTGGGTTTCCTTAGGTCTGGTTTCAGGGTCAGAGTGTGTTTCTCTCACTGGTCCTTTTGAGTCTTTTAGGTCTAATTTTAGGACCAGGAACTATTTCTTTTACTGGCTCTGATTCTAGAGACAAAGTGTGTTTCTTTGGCTCAGGTATCAAGGTCAAGGTGCATATCTTTGGCTCTGGTTTCAGGGCCAAAGTGTGGTTTTTTGGCTGCGGCTTTTACCCAATAGCATCTATTAAAAACTACTTGTGTCCTCCCCTGGAAGGCCAGATATTGGTGATATCAGTTTTCCCACAGTTCTTCTCTGGTATTTGTCTCTCATTCAAACCCTTTCCCAGAGAAGGATTCTCTGTTTTTGATTTACTTGAACACAGAACAGCATCTTGATCCTCCAGGCAATCTAGGTTAAATATAACATGCCTTGATCTGAGCAACTCAGACACTTTGTTGATAGGGAGGCTTCTCACCACTGGTAGAAAAGATATTAAAAAAAACAAACAAAAGCAATGACCCAGAACAGGAAATGTAGCCAATGTCTGACCCATTCTGACCCTTAAAATCTTCAACTGGTAATAGAATCCAATTTGTCCCTGAAAACAAACTCATAGAAACACAACCTGACTCTAACCAAACTCAGCACAAAAGCAAACAATCAGTGAGCATAAAACCAACCACTACCTGAGAAGAAAACCAACCAATCTCTGAGCTTGTCCAGGTTCAAGAATTCAAATCTGACCAATCACCACCTTGAAAAAGAATCTCCCTTCTTTTCCACTCTGGAGGAGGAACCCTCCCCCCCCACCCACCCCCCACCCCACCGTCACCCCCACCAGTCTTCCCTGATAATAAATTTCGTGAATGTGGCTTGCGTGAGAGGAGACCATCTAAAGCCAGAATGGAGCAGAACAGAAAGCACATGATTCCCTAGAGCAGAGCAGAAGTGTAATGTTTCATGCTTTTGCTGGGGAAACTTCCTATAGGGGAGCACAGTTGTTAACCAGGGCAGAACTGTAACAATTTTGCTCCCCTATGGGAACCCTCCTCTGCCAGAGCAGACCTATTATATTGGGAAATCTTTTTTCTCGAGGATGGCTGTAAGCTTCTAGGCTTAAGGTGACTGTGGTATTCCTTCTCTCCTGAGTGCCAGGATCCCTTTCCATTTGCACTGCAATTCTTAGAGAAATTTTTATGGTATTGTCTGTCTTAGCTGTAGAGAAAAAGGGACATTCACAGAAACGCACCCTGAGCAGAACGAACGGAACTCACTGGGCCTGTAACTAGAGGCAAAGAAACAGACTTCGGCCCTAGAATCAGAACCAGTGAAAGAAATAGACCCTGGCCCTAAAGTCAGAACCAAAAAGCTAAAGATGACAAGTGAAAGAAACACACTTTGGCCCTGAAACCAGAGCCAAAGATACATACTCTGCCCTTGACTAATTCTGCAGAAAAACCATCCAATCAGTGAGCACAAAAACAGCCAATCGTTGAGCAGGCAACCAGCCAATCTCTGCGCTTGTCTAAGCTCAGGGATGCAAATCTGACCAATCACCACCCTGAAAAGCTCTGCTCTTTCCACCCTGGAGGAGACAGCCAGCTTCTGATTTCTTTTCTGCCAATAAATTTCTAGAATATGGTTTGGGGGAGAGGAGACTCTCAGTCACCTGAAGGGAGCAGAAGAGAAGAAATAACTTTCCCAGGAAGCAAACATATCAGGAATGCCCCCCTTTGGCTAAGGAAACCTTCTCCTAGGGGTGCAGATCTAAC
The DNA here is from genome assembly GCA_030556225.1 of Cricetiscus sungorus. NCBI lineage: Eukaryota > Metazoa > Chordata > Mammalia > Rodentia > Cricetidae > Cricetiscus > Cricetiscus sungorus. The sequence continues at coordinate 39,913,630 of JANBXA010000726.1, forward strand.
TCTGGGGGACCTGAGCAGAACTGTAACAGCTTTGCTGGAAAAGCCTCCCCTGCCAGAGCAGAGCTGTTGCATTGCAGAATCCTTTCCCCGGAACAGGGCTGTAACCTGGTAAACTTAGGGTGACTTTGTGGTATTCCTGGCCTCTTAAATGCCAGGATCCCTTTCCATCTGTACTGCAATTTGTAGAGAATTTTTTATGTCAGTGTGTGTCTGAGCAGTAGGGGAAAAGGGTCAGCCAAAGAAAAAAGCCCCAAGTAGAATCAAAGATGCCCACTGGCCCAGCAAGCTGAGCCAAAGAAATGCACCATGGCGTTGAAAATAGTATCGAAGAACTATGTTTTGTCCCAAGGTCAGAGAAAGTGAAAGAACTACAACATGGCACTGATGTTAAAGCCAAAAGGGCAAAAAGGACCCACTTAGTGAAAAGAAACCCACTTAGGCACTGACCACAGGGCCAGAGGAACAAAATCTGTCCCTGACCAAACTCAACATGTGTGCACGCATGCACACATGGCCACAATCGTGTGCGAGCCCGAGCACGTGCACCCGCGCGCGCGCACACACACACACACACACACACACACACACACACACACACACACACACACACACACCCTGAGCCAGAGCCCGTGTGTGACACCAACCAATCAGTGAACATGAAACCAAGCAATCCCTGAGCATGGAACCAGCCAATCTCTGAGCTTGTCCAAGCTCAGGAATTCAAATCTGACCAATCACCACCTTGAAAAAGATTCGCTGTTGTTTTCCACCCTGGAGGCGGAACCCTCCCCCCAACCCGACCCCACCCACACCCACACCAGTCCTCCCTGCTAATAAATTTCGTGAATGTGGTTTGGGTGAGAGGGGACCATCTAAGGCCAGAATGGAGCAGAACAGAAAGCACATGTTTCCCTAGAGCAGAACAGAGCAGAGCAGAAGTGTAATGTTTCATGCTTTTGCTGGGGAAACTTCCCATAGGGGAGCACAGTTGTTAATGTCCAAGGGACGAGGGCAGAACTGTAACAGCTTTGCTGGGAAACCCTCCCCTGCCAGAGCAGAGCTGTTACACTGGGGAATCCTTTCCCTGGTACAGGGCTGTAAGCTTCTAGGCTTATAGTGACTGTGGTATTCCTTGTCTCCTGACTGTCAGGATCCCTTTCCATCTGCACTGCAATTCTTAGAGAAATTTTTACGTTAGTGTCTGTCTTAGCTGTAGAGAAAGAGGGTCAGTCAACGAAACGCAGCCTCAGCAGAACCAATGGATCTCACTGGCCCTGCAACTAGAAGCAAAGAAACAGACTTCGGCCCTAGAATCAGAACCAGTGAAAGAAATAAACCCTGGCCCTAAAGCCAGAGCTAAAGCTAAAAATGGCCAGTGAAAGAAACACACATTGGCCCTGAAACTAGAGCCAAAGATACATACTCTGCCCTTGACTAATTCTGCAGAAAAACCATCCAATCAGTGAGCACAAAACCAGCCAATCGTTGAGCAGGCAACCAGCCAATCTCTGTGCTTGTCTAAGCTCAGGGATTCAAATCTGACCAATCATCACCCTGCAAAGCTCTGCTCTTACCACCCTGGAGGAGACAGCCAACTTCTGACTTCTTTTCTGCCAATAAATTTCTTCATTATGGTTTGGGGGAGAGGAGACTCTCAGTTCCCTGAAGGGAGCAGAAGAGAAGAAATAAATTTCCCAGGAAGCAAACAGAGCAGGAATGCCCCACTTTGGCTGGGGAAACTTTCTCCTAGGGGAGCAGATCAAACTCTGGGGGACCTGAGCAGAACTGTAACAGCTTTGCTGGAAAAGCCTCCCCTGCCAGAGCAGAGCTGTTGCATTACAGAATCCTTTCCCCGGAACAGGGCTGTAACCTGCTAAACTTAGGGTAACTTTGTGGTATTCCTGGCCTCCTGACTGCCAGGCTCCCTTTCCATCTGTACTGAAATTTGTAGAGAATTTTTTATGTCAGTGTGTGAGCAGTAGGGGAAAAGGGTCAGCCAAAGAATAACGCCCCAAGTAAAATCAAAGATGCCCACTGGCCAAGCAACCTGAGCCAAAGAAATGCACTATGGCCTTGAAACTAGTATCGAAAAAGTATACTTTGTCCCAAGATTAGAGTAAGTGAAAGATCTAGTCCATGGCCCTGAAGTTAAAGCCAAAAGGGTAAAAAGGACACACACACACACACACACACACACACACACACACACACACACACACACAAATAACCTCAGCCAGAGCCGGAGTGTGACACCAACCAGTCAGTGAACATTAAACCAAGCAATCCCTGAGCATGGATCCTGCCAATCTCTGAGCTTGTCCAAGCTCAGGAATTCAAATCTGACCAATCACCACCTTGAAAAAGATTCCCCGTTGTTTTCCACACTGGAGGAGGTACCCTCCCCCCACCCCCACCCACACCCCACCCTCACACACACCAGTCTTCCCTGCTAATAAATTTCGTGAATGTGGTTTGGGTGAGAGGAGACCATCTAAAGCCAGAATGGAGCAGAACAGAAAGCACATGTTTCCCAAGAGCAGAGCAGAGCAGAAGTGTAATGTTTCATGCTTTAGCTGGGGAAACTTCCCATAGGGGAGCACAGTTGTTAATGTCCAAGGGTCCAGGGCAGAACTGTAACAGCTCCCCTGCCAGAGCAGAGCTGTTACATTGAGGAAACCTTTCCCTGGAGCAGGGCTGTAAGTTGTTAATCCTAGGGGGACCTTGTGTTATTCCCTGAGTCCTGACGGCCAGGATCCCTTTCCATCTGCACTGCAATGCTTAGAGATTTTTTTATGTTAGTGTCTGTTTTAGCTGTAGGGGGAAGGACCCAGCCCAAGAAACACACCCTGAGCAGAGCAAAAGACCCACACTCTTTGTCCCTGCAAACTAGAGTCAGAGAAATGCACCCTGGTCCTGAAAGCAGTGCCACAGAAACACAGTTTGTCCCAAACATCAGAACCAGTGAGAGAAATAGTTTCTGGCCCTAAAACAAGAGCCAAAAGGCTGAAAATGATCAGTGAGTGAAACCCTCTAACCCTGTAACCAGAGTGAATGAAACATGCTCTGCCCCTGAACAACTCAGCACAAAAAATAACCAACCTCAGGAATAACCTGTGGGTTCAGACTTTATGCCAGGGAACGGGCTCCTCAGAATGCATTTAAACCACCCCTTCAGGTCCTCAGATTTCGGGTCCTAACAAAGATCTCACCATGCCAGGCAGTCTATCTAGTCCAAAGCAGTTCAGATACCCAGAGAAGCCACTGTCCAGGAAGCCCACTCCCATTGTCCAGATTGCTGAGGGATTCCCATTCCCCTTTTTACTCTCGATAAGGCCCACCACTTACTTAATCATTCCCAGACTAAAGTCAGCCAGTATTGCTGGTTATGCTGAGACTCCTGGCCCCTGTACTACATAGGGATACGAACTACCACACTGTCAGTCCATTGACTGACAAAACTCATTGTGACTGGGGGCAGCACAAAATTAATAGTAGAGAACTTAACCTAGGCATTTCCTCTTATCTTGATTCTTGATGCTTGCTATTCTGCCTTATGGGTTAATTGATCTCACAGAGCCAATGAGACTACTTGGTGGGTGGGGTTGCATTAATGATTTGACTAAATTTTCTTCTGCTGCTGTTTCCCAAACTAAGTGGACGAATTTATCTGGACCTAGAGGTATTAAAATTTCCATTTCTGAATTGAAACAGTTAGATTCCCTAACAGAAATAATCCTACAAAGGGAGACCATGTATGAATTTGGGAAAAACCTGTGGTTTCAATGTTACTTGATCAGGGGTAATTAGAGAATATCTTGCCATGGTTGTTGAAAAATCTCAAGAACAGACAGAGACAAAGACATGAATCGAATAATTGGTACTGGTCTCTGTTGTCTTGGTCCCCCTGGCTAACTACTCTGCTATCAGCACTGGCTGGGCCTATAAGCCTCCTAGATTGGATTAATCGTGGGGCCCTGCATCTTCACCTCCATGGCCAATTATGTTTCAGCTCACTGAAATTAATCTTATGTCTACCTACACCTCTTTAGAGAATGATGGGTCCATGATTTGCTCATTCACTAAACCAGAGGGGGAGTATAATGGGGCCCCAAACTTAGTAGGGCCCCCCCAGACCTTAGCACAACTGTCTCCATGATGGAAATGCTATTCAGGCCATAAAACTCAGCTTGTGGACAGTAACACCTGATAAAAAAAAAACAAAGACCTAGTCCATCAAAGTCTATCATTCTGCGAAAGTCTCTAAATGTATTAACCTTGTTTTTTTTTTAACTTCTGTAATTCTGCTTCTGTCTAACTGTTCTTTTTTTAACTGAAAAATGCCAGCTCAGTACACAGGTCACAGATTTTTATTTATTTATTTGTTTGCTTGTTTATTTATTGTTTTTGCTTCAAAGCTCACATTGAGAAAGGCTTGGGGCTACAACTGGGATCCTGAACACCGTCTATTCTCTAACCTACTAATACTGACTTTCTGTTTTCTTTTACTTGTGCCTAAGCAATCTTCTTTAGCGAATATCCCACAACAATGTACCAATTTCCCATATATTCATTTTGAATTTTGTAAATAAGTAACAAAATGCTATTAAGAAATAGCCCTATTGAGGCCTGCCATGGGCGAGTAGTAAGATTCACCAGCCTACTTCCACCATTGGGAGTGGATGGCAGACTGACACCTATAAGCCTGCCCTGGACACGGGCCTGCCTACTGGGTAGTTGGGTTCCCTTATAGTGTGCAAATATATGGTGGGGTATAGGAGACATAAAGGCAGAATGATTCATGTGGCAGACTTCCACAGAAAATGAAAAGCTGTGGCTTCCTTCCAGACTGACATGGTTTGATCAAGCCAGACCCCCTGAAACAGCACCCCAGGTGATCCAACATTCAATGCAGTTAGGACAAAGCAGCCTTGCAGACTACAGCCATGATTTCTACATCTTCCTGGGATTCTCCATGACAGCGCCCCCTAGCAGCAGGAAGTATTTTGGAAAGAACGACACCCAAATTCCCAAATATTGTTTATAAATGCTTGTTTTCATTTAAGTGGGCTTGGTTATAAATGGTTAATGACCACAACCAATCTTTTTAAAGGTAAAAAGTGAATTATGGTATAGATATGAATACTTTGTTTTGGAATCAATTTCATTTATTGATACAATTTATGGTCAATCTTGTGATATGTATATCTCTCCTCTTGTTTAGATATTATGTGTATATAGCTCATTGAAAAATGTAATATATAATTTAGTACAGATTATAGAGAGTTACCTATGATAGTTAAAACTTAGAGTTAAGTTAATTAGGATTTCTAGATATACAGAGATGTATTTGAGATAAATAGTCATTCTTTAAACCTTTCAAAGACCTACAGAATATGGTATTTAAAATGGTTTAGGGTTTTTCTTGCCAGTGAGACATAACTGCTCTTGGCAACACAACCTGCATCAGAAAGGAAGATGGGCCTTGAAGAAACTCGTTACAAAGTTTGCTTTCAATATGGCATGACTAGCCATTTTCGAAAGGTACTGCTCTTGTCTAGACTGTTTGACTTTATGCTGTATAAACAGGACATGCAAGACCCATAGAAAAGTGACTGCTGAAACAAGATGGACAGTGCTACAGGGTTCCTGCTTCATGAAAGAGTCTGCCAGACACACTATGGCCTATAGGCTAAAGATGGAACATTACAGAAGAACTTCGGGTGACTGACCAGGCAGTGAGTTGTCTCTGTCATTTCTAGAGTTTATATATTATCCTTCTGTGGTCTTTGATGGAGTTGAAGACAGATAGTTATGGTTATAGTTTTCCTTAGTTAGGATTAAAGATAAATTCGTATAAGACTTTGGACTCACAAAGATAGGATAGATGATAGAATATTTTCTTAAATCTAACAAAATGTTAATGGACTAAATATTGTTAACTGTGATTCTTATTTGATAACTGTTGTATAGTATATTTTGCTATGTTAAGGTTAAAACCCTTTTTTTTTATTTTAGACAGAAAAGAGGAGATGATGGGAGACGTTATTCTGTACATATGTTTCCCATACTGGTTAATGAATAAAGCACTGTGGCCAATGGGAAAGCAAGATAGGTGGGGCTAGGAGACAAGGAGGAAAGAGAAAGTAGTTAGGAGGAGTCAATATGGAGAGCCCGGAGAGGTAGCACACCAGCCTCTGTCCAGTAAGATGAGCCACGTGGAAATACTTAGAATAGTAGAAATGGGTTAATAATTAAGACAGAGCTAGCCGGTAAGGAATTAGGAACCTGCCAACAGTATTTATATCAAATACAGAGTCACTGCGTGTTATTGGGGGCTGGCGTGGCAGTGGGACCAGACCGACCAGCAGGGAAAAACCTACTTGTAACATGTTTCAGTTCTGTAAAATTAATTTTATGTCTACCTACACCTCTTTAGAGAATTATGGGTCCATGATTTGCTCATTCACTAAACCAGTGGGGAATGTAAAGGGGCCCCAAAATTAGTAGGCCCTCCAGACTTTAGCACAACTGACTCCATGATGGAAATGCTATTCAGGTCATAAAACTCAGCTTGTAGACTTCACCACCTGTTAAAAAAACAAAGACCTAGTCCATCAAAGTCTGTCATTCTGGGAAAGTCTCTAAATGTGCTAACCTTGCTTTTTTTTTTTTTTTTCTTTCTGTATTTCTGTTTCTGGCTAACTGGTCTTGTTAACAGAAGTATGTCAACCCAGAACACTTTTTTGTGTGTGTGCTTAAAAGCTCACCCTGGAAAAGGCTTGGGGCCACACTGGTATCCTAAACATCCAGTGGAGTTGCCAGCTGGCTAACAAAGGCTTTCTTTCTCGTGGGTTAAACTCTTGCCCATGTTGTCTCTTCTGGTGGATACCCACAACAGTAACTATCAGATTTTCAGTGTTATCCCCCAGTAGACACTGGGGCCTGGTGCTATCCAAAAGTTGTGTTTTACCATATATTAGTATTATTGTTATTATTGTTATTATTATTATATTTTTGTTTGAGAGATACATACCTGTATATGATGTTTGGAACAGGACACAGGTCCTATTTATCTCCCTTCCAATTCCTGTCTATCCCCAAATGCAACAATTCCCTCCCTACTTCATGTATTTTCTTCTTTAAAAAGGAAACAAAATACCCAGGTATTCCACTTAGTGTTCCAGCATGTACAAGGGAGTACGGCCATCTGCTGTAACATAGCGATCTCTCAGGAAGCACATCTTTGAAGAAAACTGGTTCTCTCTTTCCCCCAAACCATCAGTAGTTGGGAAAAGAGTAGTTCTCAGATGGGGGCAGGAATTCTTGACTTCCTTCCCTCTCCATGCTGAGATTTTTGTCTGATTTAATTTTGTGCATGTATTGTACATATAGTTACAGCAACTGTCAATTCAAATGATGCATTTTCAGTTGTGTTCAGAAAACACTTTCACTGTAGCAATCTGCTGCCTTTAGATCTTGAAATCCTTCTGCCCCTCTCCTGCCACAATTCCTGAGCCTTGGGAGGAAGTAACTTCAGTCTACATAGTTTTCATCTTCTATTTCTTCTGCCCCTCTCCTGCCACAATTCCTGAGCCTTGGGAGGAAGTAACTTCAGTCTACATAGTTTTCATCTTCTATTTCTTGTGGGTCAAGTAAAGCACTAGGTGAAAGGTTGTGTCAGATTCTCTTTTGATTATTCTAAACTAATTATCCTCATTTTCAATGGCATAAAAAGTCTAAAATGTGACATGTTTAATAGGAAATGTTCAGGAGTGGGTGGCCCCGAACCACTGACCCCCACATCTGCACTATTAGCAGGGCAGGGATTAGAACAGGGGTCACTGAGCATAGGTTCAAAAACACTGGTCATCATAGTATAGTCCCTTCCAAAGGCTATAAAAAGCCAAGAATTCAGGGTACAACTCATTCAGTTTGGCCCTGGAAGTTCAGATATTAAAATCTAACTAGATACGATGTAGTTGTTTAATGTCAAGCTCCTAAATTTGCTGAGGAATGAATGTATTTATAAAGAAGGAATCATGGACCATAGGCTAAAGCTGAGGAAGAGGATGTTGTCAAAAAGTTGCCCCTTATCCATCAGTTTTCTTCCATGACATCATCAAGCCTTGCTATGACAGGTATGCTGAGGTACTAAATTGAGCAGTGATAGTCACTAGACCTGGGGTCGGAGCATAGCAAGCCTTGACTTGTCTTCCAATGAGAGAGGCCTGTGCAGGGCTTTGTCTACTCATAAAGGGATGGGCGTGGTCCAGAGGCGGGACCTGTTGAAGTGTTTATAAGCCTGAGACTACGAGCCTGATTTAGCTGCAGAGTTAGCGGTTGTCCTGAGACAAGCGAGCATTGGCACCACTAGCCACTAGGTAAGTCTCCGCGGCTCAGCGGCTCCTTGGACCCAGTGTGGTGACAACTGCTAGCACCTGCGCCACTGCTTTCAAGCCTTAAGGTGGTCTGCCTCTGAGTTTACAGAGGCTTTGTTTTTCCGTGCCTGCAGGGAGCAGCCCTGGGGGGTCTCACTGTGGGAGGTCCAGTGTAGGAGCAGCTTAGAGGAGGTAATGAAGGCCGGAAAGGGAGTTGGGGCGGTGAAAAACGGCCTTTCTAGAGTTCCTAAGGCTGGGTAATGGGCAGTGGCAAGTAAATGGCACAATCCAGACAAATACCCCAGCCCCGCCCTGCAGTTGCAAATGTGTGAATCCCACTTTGCCCAGCTTTGAGCTTGGCGCTGTTCACCCAGTAAAGGAGGGCCTTAGGATACCCTTGATCGAACAGGGACGTGTGGCAGCTTCGGGGGGAGGGGGCAGGAAAGTGTTCTCCATTTTACTCTCGTCACTAGATTGTGTCCTACCCCTCTAGGGTGGCAAAGAAGAGTTCTGCCTTCTGATTTTTTTTGGGGGGGGGTCTTTTCCTATAGTCTTTGTGAAATTTAGAGGATACGAGGGCTTTCAGCATGTTCTGCCTTTGTATCATGCCTACTGTCTTAAAAGTGCAAAGAGGTTGGAGTAAAACTTAACTCTGTTTGACTTACCTTGCCTCTGCTAAAGTTCTGAGTCCGTGGCTAATTAGCTCCCCCACCCCTTATGTACTAAGGATAGAAGAAGGTATCATGAGGCTTGTAATTGCTAGTGACTAGGTTAAACCCTCCTCACTCTATTGTCGTGCTTTAATATACTGATTTGGACATTCGGTAGAAATTAGTACAGCCTTATGTGCTACACTTAGTGTATGATGTTCACCACCTTTCCCAAATACCCTAAAAGTATTGACTAGAAGGTGAAGATGCTCATAGTTGCTAAGTCAGGCTTTTCTCCCTTACCCCCGGGGTTTCTAGAGCATCTTGGTTTCTAGGGCATCTTCATCTGCTGTCATTTACTGCCACCAGAAATGGACTAATGCTTTGCAATCAGAGTACTCCAAGAAAAACATGGTTTTCTAAGATCTGTTTTCTTGTTGAAAATCACCAGGCAAAATATTCATCAATAGTAAAAAAATAGATAAATAAAAATAGTCGATTTTAACTGTTATTCTTAAACTGATCACCGATCTAGTAGGTAACATTTTGTTGTTCTTTCTTTCAGTCAAGATGAGTGATAAACCAGACTTGTCAGAAGTACAAAGATTTGACAGATCAAAACTGAAGAAAACTAATACTGAAGAAAAAAATACTCTTCCATCCAAGGAAAGTAAGTAGTGGGGGTTCCTAGTTAAGGGGAACAGTGATGAAAGTTGGCATAGTCAGTTAAAAAACCTATGTTCTATTAAATTTTCCACAAAGTAAATAATAATCAGTGCCCTATTATAATTAACAGTTTAAAATAACCAATAGCTGATTTTGTTATTGGGGCTACATAAGTGTTCCTGCACAATAGGAACCAGGAGTAATAACAATAGTAGTCACCAGTAGTATTAAGAAAGAAAAACTACTTCCTTGTTGAAAATTACTTATATCACATTCAAATCAATCTTGGAATATTTGACTGATCACTAGGAAAAACCCTTTGTGCACTTCTAATTGTGTGATATTTTCCTGCATCTATGAATTTGAGCCTGCAATCTTGTTCTGTTAATGAACTCTGCAGATGCTGTCATTCTGATCTATTCTACTTAATGACAAATAAAATGGGATAAGTTCAGATATTGAATACACTGTTGTCCCAAGACTGAGGGGATCACTGTTAATTCCTAGAGTTACATCTTACTGGAGAACCTCAAAAAGTATGCTGTGCTACGCTATTTCTTACACCATCATTATTTGAGAGTTCTAAAATTAGAAAAGACTGTTTTTAAAGTTTCCTTATTGTATTGTGATAGATGTATTAGAAGAAAATAATTCATTTACCGTTTATTCTCAAATAATGGCAACAGCATAAATCTACTTCAAATGGGATGTAAAACCCAGAGTTTAAATAGATATTAAAATTTAATATTAATTTGATAATAAACCTTAATAGATATTACAGTGGTTGATGTGTACTCTCATATAACTTTGTGAAAATTTGTGGATGGTATCTTGGTGTTCTGAATTTAGAATATTATGATAACCATTTAAAAATTAACACACATTCTTTTTAATGGTACTGGCTTCCAAACCCTGTTCATTCTAGGCAAGCAAAACTCTAGGAAGAAACTAAACATACTAGAAAAAGTCTTTCCTAACCATATCTTTATGTTTCTTTTTTCCCCCTAGCCATCCAACAGGAGAAAGAGTTTATTAAAAGATCATAAGATGAAGACCTCCTTGGAAGAGAAGCTTCATCATGGCCTGACAGTGTTGAGGTTTTAGGCAGTTACTGATTGATTCTCACTCTTACTCCCTTGGCTGAAATGTCACCACTTGCCATTGATCATTAAATTTGGTTTGAAACTACCCACTGGCACATGAATTCCATTGTCAATCGTCTTACTACCATTGTTGGCCTTGTTGCATGTGGTTTTTCATTTGCTGCAAGACAAGATGATTTTAACCTTGTGAGTGCCACAAGTGCTTCATCATCTTTGTAGAGTTGTATGAGTTTACTTTTCTAATGTAACACTAAATGAAATATAATCACAAACTTCCCATGGCACATTCTTGGTATTCTAAAGCATAAAATTACACAAGAGTACTTTTTTCAATTAAAAATGATTGGAGGAAAACCTCTTAAGCAAATTATACTTATTTGAAATGTAAGGTGATAACGAGAGCTAATGCCTTACTCAGGAATGAAGGAGTGGAAACATAGGACCTAAAATGCTCTGTATAGGAGGTAAAAGCATAACCTTGATTTCTTGGAAGTGTTTTTCACCTTAATGGAAACACCCAAACCTGGATTTGGATGGGAAGGTGGCAGGAGACGCTTGCTAAAACACTGTATTAAAGGCAAAGGGGTCTTCTATTGAATGTACCCTGAGATTTAATATCTGCAAATGACTTGTATTACTTATTCCCTGTATGGTACTTGCATTGAATAGAGTTTATTCTCTTATGAACCAAGCATTTTGACCCTCTCAGTGCTATTGACTTAAATACACTCCCCAGTTAATAATGCATATTTTTAGCTCCCAATGTGCTTATACCTGGTGGTAGGATCTTTTTTTAAAAAATACATACTATTTTTTCTTATTTTACACATCGATCCTAGTATCCTCTCTCTCCCGCACATGCCTCCGGGTTCCCCCTCCTGTCCCATTCCCCCCTCACTGCACTGGAAGTGTGATGTTCCAGGAGGGATCATCAAAATCTGTCAAGTCATTTGGAGTAGGGACTAGGCCCTCTCTCCTGCCTCTAGGTCAAGGGAATATCCCTCCATTGGGAATGTGCTCCCAAAGTCCTTTTGTGCACCAGGGATATGTCCTGGTTCCACTGTCTGAGGTCCCTTAGACTGCCCTAGCCTTCTAACTGAGACCCATGTTCAGGGAGTCTGACTCGGTCCAATGCTGGTTTCCCAGCTATCAGTCTGGGGGTCCATGAGCTCTTCCTTGTTCAGGTCAGATGTCTTTGTGGGTTTCTGTAGCCTGGTCTTGACCCAATATTCTTATCACTCTTCCCTCTCTGCAACTGGATTCTGGGAGTTCTGCTCAGTGTTTAGCTGTGGGTGTCTGCTTCTGTTTACATCATCTACTAGATGAAGGATCTAGGATAGCATATAAGTTAGTCATCAATCTCATTATCAGGGAAGGGCATATAAACTTCAGGCTAGAGGTTGGTGAGATACAGAGTGTGAATCTTGTGGTTTTTTTAAGTTGTTTATTTTTTAACTTCAGTGATTTAAAATTGGAATTCAGAGCTGAGCATAGGACGCAATTTTGCTCTTTGTGTGTAATTATGAGAAGGGCAAGTAACTAAGGAAACTAAGATGTTTTTGTTTTAATCTTCTCTTCATTTAAATATTAATATTCATGTTTTTCTAGTACAGTATGAATGAATTATAGTTAGTTGATAATTTCATACGTGTGTGAGAATTTCTCTTACAATCCAAGCAAGTTGACAATTGTAAATTATCATCACATTTATCTACGAGATTAATCTGATGGTGATATAGGTGCTTTGAACTTGTAAATCAGGATAGAAACAGGAGCATTTATTAATGTACCTCCAAGCGGGCATGTGAATTGAAGCACAATGGGACTGACTAAGATAAGAATGAAGAGTAAAGAAATAATTAATGGAGTTCAAGGGTGGAAGTGAATCTGAGTGTGCTTATTTGCACCAGTGTTCGGCTGAGCAAAGGACACACCCAGCACGCAGTCATAAGCTCTTCGTGTACTTACTGAAAAGCAAACCAGGGAAAGCATTAGTGCTTAGTGATCTTTGAAGTGCTTCTATTGGTCCTGTGGGATAACAAGTGTTATCCCACAGGACCAATAGAAGCTTGAGAAACAAAGTGTGTGGACACTAGGTAAGAGACATGAAAGGGTAACTGCAGGTGGGGCAGGTTGTATTGCATTTGGAGTGATCAGATCTTCAGCCAGCTATTATCTCTTCATTTTTTTTAAATCAGAGAATTGCAGGCATGAGCACATTCTGGTTGGATTTCCACGGCAAGTAGCCGGAAGGGTCTAGGGCTGTCTTGAGGTATCTGACAAATAATGAAGACTGAAAGAAGAGTCTAAGGAGCCATGCTCACTGTCCAAATAAGCTGAACCTTCAGAGGCAGTAGATCCAGAGGAGTCCTGAACCCACAGCCTGGAGGCTACAGCAAGCTTTAGGCCTGTGGTTCTCAACAAGTGGGTCACAACCCCCACGGGGGTCCCAGACCAGCTATCCTGCATATCAGCTATTTCCATTAACATTGGTAACTATCAAAATCACAGTTAAGAAGTAGCAAGGAGAATAATTTTATGGTTGGGGGTCACCACTCCATGAAGAACTGCATTAAAGGGTCACAACATTAGGCAGGTTAAGAACCAGTGCAGTGGGGGGAGGGCAAGGATAGCTTAGGTGGAGGAATGTGGGAAGCAGGCATGAGCAACTGCTGAGATGAGCACCCAGCCCTCATTAGTAGGTGCCTGTCTACAATGTTCTTCAGCTATGAGCATGTACCCACTTACCACTTTCAGAACTTCAGTGAATGTGCAGTAAAGGTCACGCTGGAACCCTTACACAATCTCAGGGTGCTGTCTTCTTTTCAGACAGGCTTGGGTACAAAGGACTTCAACTGTGCTAGGTTAAGGATAATTATGAGACCCTATCAGCCTCTCTAGCACAGGCTACACTAATCTCCACATGGCTTGTGCACTGGCCAGACTGCCGCTGCTCACTAGCGAGTGAGGCTGGGCATAGAAGTCTTCCCCCATCTCAAAAATGAAAACACCTTAGCCTAAGTATTCAGCTCTGTGTAAAGCCACCATAAATTGAAGAAAGGAGATTTGGTAAAGTCAGTTTCCAAACACAGGGCATAAAGAGAGATAGGGCTATTTAAACACTATACAATATCATTACCTTTTATCTAGGCCTGGTGGCACACACCTTTAACCTCACTACTCAGGAGGTAGAGGCAGGAGGATTTCAGTGAGTTCAAGGGCAGCCTGGTCAACCTAATGAGCTCTAGGCCAGCCAAAGCTACATTTATCTAATTAGATTTTTTGTGATTAAGAATATATTCTTAACATTTAGATTCTAAAAATGTTCTCAAAACTAGTGTTAGTAAACTCTCATTAGAAATATTAGATTAAAATCCTCATTCATTCGTAAATTCTTAAAAAAATCATACACAGATCTTAAAGAGAGTAAATGACTCAGCACTGTGGGAATAATTTAAAAAGTAAACACATCTGTGACAATCACATTAACAAATCAAAGACTTAATCATTGTTTTTTTTTCACTGCTCCTTATGTCTGAATGTGGGAACATTTAAATTACTCTGCTGATACACTGGCTACACTAAAATTGGGACTTGCTAGTGTAAGTTTTCTTAAGAATTCATGCCACACAATTTACTAAAGCTTGATAAGAATGCATGAGAGAATATTTCAATCATTTTGATGATGGCTGACATGCATTTTTGAAAAGCACAAATGGAGATTTTCTTGATCTTCCAGTAACTGGTTCTTTTTTAATTTGTGTCATCTATAATGTTCCCAAATGGAGACAACTATTCAGCCAGCTCTTTCTTGCTTGTGCCTCAGTGTAAACATCCTATAAACATTGTGCTGATATTTGCTGATGTGGATCTTGGCTCTGCCTTATAATTCTTTTGTGTACTCATTAAGACCCTCCATCATGGCATACATAATTTTTGGCAGGAGGCTGATGGCTAGCAGTTTATTCTGAGAGCTGCAGTGATGTTGGGGTATTATTATATGGACCTGGAATTAAAATGTTTATGGACAGGTATGCTCTGAATAGGGCTCTGATAGCACAAGGATACCAGTAACAGATGAATGAATCATGTAAAGTAAGAAGCTTCTGCTCAGCAAAGAAAACTCTCCATATAGTCTTACAGTGGGAGGAAATCTTTGCCATCTGTGCATCTGACAGAAGATTGGTGTTTTACAAAAGAAAATGGCAAAAGCCCAACAAACACCCAATGAAAAGGGAGACATGAATAAAAAACCACAACCTGGTGCAAGGGAAAAACCCAGGAATCTGTAAGAATGACCCCAACTAAGACTCCTAGCAAAAGAGGATACATAGCCTAAACTGGCCACTTTCTGTTACCAGTGGAGGGATTGGGACGCCAAACCAGCCACATAACCTTTGACCTACAGTGTGTCCTGCCTATGGGATGTGCTGACGTAATGGTAGCCTTGAGACTGTGGGAATGAACAACCAATGACTGGTCCAGTCTGAGACCCATGTCAAGAGAGGGATTCCTGATATTGCCTAGAGCACCAGGACCCAGAGCCTGGAGGGACCAGAGTTTTAGAATAGAATCAAACATGACTAGAGAAATAAAATGTTAATGTAATGTTGCCTAATAATATTCTGCTACACTTATGGATTGATGACTAACTACCCCAATTGTCATCAGACAGCTTTCACTCAGTAAGTTATAGAAACAGATGCAGATACCTGCAGACAAACAATAGTCCAAGGTCGGAGAATCCTGCTGAAGAGAGGGAGGAAGGATTGTGCAATCCAGGGAGGTCAGTGACATCTCAAGAAAACCTAACCCAGAAACAACTAACCCAGACTCACAGGAGCTCACAGACTCTAGACTGACAGCTGGGGAGCTCGCATGGTCTTCTGCATTTGTGTGACAGTTGTGTAGCTTGGTCTTCTTATGGGATTCCTAACAGTGGGAGCAGGGACGGTCTCTGATAACTTTATTGACTTTTGCGACCCTACTCCTCATACTGGGTCACATTGTCCAGTCTTAATACAAGGGGAGGTACATTGCTGCAACTTGATATGCCATATTTTATTGATACTCATGAGAGACCAGCAGTTTTCTGAATGGAAACAGAGGAGGACTGTATGGGTGGCAGAAGGAAGGTGGGGAAGGACTAGACAAGGGAGGGAAGCTGCAGTAGAGATGATAAAAAAAAAACTGAAAACAAGAAATACAAATGGCTAGCAAACACTTTAATATTATCAAATTGGCAGTTAATGGTTGGTGGAAAAGAGTCAGTTTTCTTCAGGGATGTACTACCTTGAAAACAACCATAAGTGATGATGTGGATGCTAGGAAAGGGGGTCCCTTATATAGTGTTATTGAGACTATAAACTAGTGAAGCCACTTAGGAAATAAGAAAGCTGACTGAGCAAGTCATGGAGACCAAGCTAGGAAGCAGCATTTTTTCCATGGTCTCTGCTTTGGTTTCTGCCTCCAGGTTCCTGCCTTGACATCTTGACCTGACTTCCCTATGTAAGCACCGCAACTCAGATGAAATGGGATCCTGGCAATCTGGAATCAAGGAATACAGCACAGTCACCTTAAGCACAGCAGCTTACAGCCCTGCTGTAGGGAAAGGTTTCCCTAATGTAACAGCTCTGTTCTTACAGGGGAGGGTTTCCCAGGGTAGTTGTAACAGTTCTGCTCAGGGCTCTGGGAGTTTCATAACTCTGCTCCCCTTGGAGTAAGGATTCCCCAGCAAAAGCATTATACTTTTGCTCCGCTCTGCTCCAGGGAAACCGTTCCTATCTCTGTTCTGCTCCATTCTGGCTTTAGATTCTCTCATCTCACCCATACCACATTCAAGAGATTTATTGGCAGGGAAGAATCCAGGAGGGGGCGGCCTTTTTCAGAGTGGAAAAGGGCAGAGACTTTCAGGGTGGACATTGGTCAGTTTTGAACCCCTGAGGTTGGAGGAGTTCAGGGATTGCTTGGTTTCGTGCTCAATGATTGGTTGATTTCATGTTCACTGACTCCAGGGAAAGGTTTTCCCAATGTAACAGCTCTGCCGAGGCATGGGAGGGTTTCCCAGTGAAGTTGTTACAGTTCTGCTCAGGGCACTGAGTTTAACAGTTCTGTTGGCTATGGAAAGGTTTCCATGGCGAAAGTGTTACATTCCTCTTCTGTTCTGCTCTAGTAAAAGTTGTTCCTTCTCTCCTGTGCTCCATTTTTGGTCTTATATCACCCAAAAACTCATTCAAGAGATTTATTTATTGAGAGGGAAGAATCTATGAAGGTGGCTGTTTTTGCCAGGGTGGAAAGAGGCAGCTTTCAACTAAACAGACACAGGGCCTATACAGGGCTTCTTAGGAACACATTTTTCCAGGGTGGAGATTTTCAGGGTGGAAATTGGTCAGATTTGAATCCCTGAGCTTCCACAAGCTCAGACAATGGCTAGTTTCCTGCTCAGCGATTGGTTTGTTTTCCTGCTCAGGGATTGGTTGGGTTTTGTGCTGAGTTGGTCAGGAGTAGTTTTATGAGTTGGTCAGGAGAAGAGTGTGTTTCTTTCACTGGTTCTGGTTTCAGGGGTAGAGTGTGTTTCTTTGGCTCTGGTTCCAGAGCCAGGGTGTGTTTCTTTGGCTGGCCCTTTTCTCCTACACATTAATGATAGACAGTTAACCTCTGTAGTTACCTAAACACTTTCCTCCTCAATGCTTTCATTCATGGTGTTACTTACAGCAATAGAAAGCAAACTAACACCCAACAGAAAATATGAGCAAAAACAGCAGTACTACAAAATAAAGTTCTGCAGGTTCCCACCAGGATAGTCATTTTTATTTGGTTCAGCTAATGACTTGATGTTTAGAAGTTTTACAAAGATACCTTTCAGGTTTCAGCCATTTAAAGCAACTTATCAAGGCCTTAGTTATTCAACTTCCTATCATGCCAGAAGGGGTCAATATTGCACTTTTCAAGGACTGTCACTGAATAAGACCATTAGAAACTTTTGTCCTCCAGTGGCCTACATAGCACCTTCTGGTACAAAGTTAGCTAGCAGGGAGAGATTTCTTAATCAATTTCTCTATGTCCTGCATTGAAAGTGAGTGGTGTTTTCAGGAAGAGTCTTTTATCCAACTATGGTGAGCAACCATGCAACAACCTATATTGTTTTAGGGGCACCCCTGTCCTGATACATAGGAAGATATCTCATTTGTTTCATGAAGATCATCATAATATATATATATATATATATATATATATATATATATATATATATATATTTGCCTTGGTTAAACTATATCTGTCCCTGCATCATATGCTATAAGAATGGCTCTCAAAAGAAATAAATTAGCCACTTACTATTGTGGGACAAGTGGAAATGACCACTGTAGCTAGTAATTCCATGGTGATAGTGGCCAAGAGGTTATGAGTCTCAACCCAAAAACCTTTACATCTCACTGGGGAATGGTACTAGGTAGAGATCTCTTCTTACCCCTGAGATTTTTAACTAGCCACCATAAAAACACTACACTGAAGTGCGGCCAAATGAAGCAAGGAGAGAATTCCCAGAACAGGCCACTAAAATATGTCAGGAAGGATGATCCAAGATGTGGAAGTAAAAGAGTTTACCAGACTACAACTGATGAAAAAGTTTTAAAACAGAATAGGCATTGTAGATTCAGATACAGGGGGCAAATTCTGAGAGGGAGAAAATGAATGAATGAAAGAATGACATTGGTGAGAGGAAACAGTACTTTTATACTTTATATAGCAGTTAAGGAAAGTTAGAAACCCTGCACAACAACATGCCAGTCAAATTTCTAGCATGAATTGGAGGAGGGGTCTCAGAGGCTCCACCCCCAGCTGAGGATCTATTGGCAGTTGATGACTTCTGGCAGTGGAACAGTCAGCTTTTGCATTTACAGAATATGGCATTTAAAATGGTTTAGGGATTTGCTTGACAATGAGGCACAACTGCTCCTGGCAACGCCACCTGCATCAGAAAGGAAGATGGACATTGAAGAAAGTCGTTATGGAGTTTACTTCCAATATGGCAAGACTAGCCATTTGGACAAGATACTGCTCTTGCCTGGACTGTTTTACTTTATGCTGTAGAAACTGGACGTGCAGGGCCCACAGGAAAGTGACTGCTGATACAAGATGGACATTGCTACAGGGCTCCTGTTTCATGGAAGAGTCTGCCAGATATTCTTCAGGACACAGAGAAAAAATGACTGACAAGCTTTCAATACAGGTGGACAGTTTAAAGTTTCCTGCTTTACTGAGAAGTCTGCCAAACACACTATGGCCTGTAGTTATTTATACTAAGACAGCCAGACATCCTACTGTAGCCACACTTTTGACCTTTAGGTCTTATGACTTGCTGAGGACAGTTTTGAACTCTCTGTCCATGTGTCAAGATGGAGTTCAGCCATCTTTATGGATTGTTCATGCACCAGTGGATGGCACTAAAACTATGTGCATATGTGCAGCGCTAATTTGACTTAGTGAATTATAAAAAATTAAAACATACAATTAGGAGGAGGATGCAATAAGGTTGGTATCTGTTAAGAGTTGCAGCAGGGAGTGGGAGGCCGATGTTCAAATTATATTTTATTCATGCATGAAATCCTCAAAAAATAAATTTAAAGTGCTTTTTTAAAAGGAAGCCACCTGACCTTGTCTTCTGGTCCATTTGCATAGATTAATTTGAGTAGATAAATCATGTGCAGCTCACTATCCTTTTAGGGAGCCAATTTTATTACACCATTTGATTGATCCTTCCCTGCCACTGGTTATTGAAGAGGGTCAATGGTAGTTAGGCTGTGGTTATTTGTGTAAGAAATCACAAATCACTGGATCAGGCTTCAGGGAGCTAGGGTCTGAATGTGAGAAAGTGAGGGGTTTTGTTCTGTATTTTTTGGCATTTTGTCTTGGGCGTTTTTTCTCTGCATAAATATAACATTTCCTCCCAAGCAATGTCAGTACGTCTAGTAGCTCTTTTTCCCTCCAGAGCTCTCTGTGGAATCAGAAGAGGCTTTTGCTTGACTTGTTTTAAGACAAAGTTTTTTCTCTCTCACTCCTGTATCCTTTGCCCCCTTACCGGTGAAGACACTATATGCATAAAATATCAAACAGAGTGCCGGATGTATAATATAAAGTGTCCAGTGATATGATCATCCTACTACTTATTATATTATTGAATATTAGAATATGAAGAGTGATGAGTTGTGGTCCTTATCCTTTGTTACACTGCAGGCTCAGGACAGCTATTGAGTGACTCTATAAGAGATAGCATTTCATCAAGGCCATGAAGCATACATCTTGGAGACCTGAAGAGTAGGAATAGGAAGATATTGCACATTGCATACTATCTCTATTCTTTCATGAAATGCTAAAGACAACCTTTCTGTAGGGGAGGAATTCATAGTATGTCTAGTTTTCTGGAATGGTCAGAATATTTTTTTAAACAAAAGACATAGTATTTGAGCCAAAGCTTGAAAGAGAAGCAGTTTTATATAGGAAGACAGTGGGGGCAGGAGAGATTTCATGGGGGTGAAAAGGTCTGGCTTACTTATCACAAAGCCCCAAGTCAGCAATGTTCACAGCTAGTGAGGCAACAAAGCACTTTCCAAATAATCCTAGCAACTACCCATCATTATTCAAAGCAGGCTTATCTATTCAGTTTCTGTAACATAAAGCCATAAAGTGGGGCTCAGGAGAGAAAAGGTCATCCTCCCTTATCTCAACTGTCAGTCCTAAGCAAACAGATGGGACCCAGGCAGCCAAGAGTACATCCATGCACACAGCTGTTTGGAACAGAGCCTACACCCAGTTTCTCTTCACCAGAAGCATGACTCCCAGAACTGATGGTTTGGATAGCCATTATTCACTACTGGTTGCAGAATATGCTTCCTGTCCACACCTCACAACTGGAAGGTCCTGTTCTCCTAGGAGAATGTTGAGGCTTGGACATAATCTAGTCATTTACCTAGTGTAGTGAATTCAGTAAGAGGCACAGCTGGCAAGCCCAGACTGCATCCAATCCAAAATATGTGCCCTTAGTTACTCTTAATATAGCAGAGTACAGCCTCACTGGCTCATATCAGTCATAGAATTCAAACAACTAATTTCAACATTTGTCTCAAGGAAACAAAGGCACCCACAGTTATAGAGAATAAGTCTTGAACAAGATATCAAAAGTAAAGTACTCCCACTTCTCCATTGTGATCTGCAAATCTTCAATTCCTAAGACATGCTCTCATTCAAATTTTTCTCCATCCATGGACGTGTGACTAGACTTTATGATTTTACTGATTTGATCCTACACAATTATACATGGCACTCTTTTCACTACTGAATGTGTTCATGATTTTTGGATAAGATGGTTAACCACCTATGAAGAGGCAAAGGAGAATTACACATTAGGTTATCTGAGTGTGCTGTGTAATGATCTGCAGCTACCTCAATTGAGGACGGAGTTGCTTTAACCAACTGGTGTTGGATTTTGACTTCTCCAAGAAGACAGTCTCTTTTAAAGAAAGGAATAAAGAGTTGTGAAAGGGAATGGCTCTGTGAGTAAGCACATTTGAAACCAAGACTGATAACAATTGGATCTCCAGGACTCACATGATGGAAGGAGAGAACCAATTCTGACTGTCGTCCTCTGTCCTTGACACTTACACTGTAGCATATGCTCCCGCGCATACACTTGTACGTAAGATAAATAAAATGTAAAAAGGAAAGATTGAAAAAAGAATGATAGTTGGAATGTGATTTTTGAAAGGATTCCAAGGGAAATCCAACTTGTTTGAACTACAGTAGTCCAGGACCACCAGGTGGAAGAATGCCTGGAAATCAGAGACTACTGCAATTCAGAGCATGCAGGGTTGAGCACTGTGGAATCCACAATAACTAGCCACCTATCCCGATTCTTCTGTCCCATATTCTCTGCAGTTGTGAGAAGAACAGTTGGTTAAAAACCAAGACAAGACCCCAGCTGTGTCAAGAGCTGTGTAAACAGCTTACACTCCCCACTATCACTCCTGGTCCCTTAGTCATGGCTTTTGCTTTAAAAAGTGGCTCCCCCTCTGTTCAGGGCCACCGTGTCAGTACCTGACCTGTCTGTGGCCCTGACTAGTTCTAGTATCCCGTGGTGATAGAATAAAGTTGCCTCTGCTCATCTAATATTGGTGACCTCGTCCTCAATATTTGTGTGATTCCCAGACCCAACAAGCACAACTTGTCCTCTTGGTTCATATGTGCCTCATATGTTAGGGGTGAAGAAAAACAGAAAAAGAGGTCCCCATTTGGTCTATACCACAGTCCGGGATCTTGCCAGAGAAGGAACTGGCTAAGCCTTGGGTTTTGGAGATTCTGAGAAATGGACATGCTATTGGTGGTCAGGTTCTGGGCTGGGTATTTCCAGGTTCTTGGCCTCTTATTCAAATAATTGAAACAAAGAATAACCTGATACCAAAGAAGCAAGGAAACTTTTCTCAAAGAAAAACAACAGAACAGGTCAAGTACAATGTCAAGAGTGACAGCAGGCCACATGAGTGAAAGCAGTCAAGGGACCTAATTAATGCTTTAGGGTCCCTTTTATGGCTTCATGGGAAAGAACATGGTTGCTACAGGGTATAGTTTTGGTGGTTCTGTCTTGAGTGAATGATTCAAGTTATATTAGTATTTATTGTGCATGTCTGTTCCTATAATGCATCTGATTTTGGTAATGTGCATACCCAATTATGCATAATAATAATAATAATAGGGGATTCTCTATAAAGCTTCACTTGGAGGACACATTTTGTTTTATTGCATATGCACCCAAAACCAGTCTTGATGAGATCATCTACGTTTGTATCTGGACAAGCTGGTGTAGGATTTAATAGAATCTATTTAAGTTTGATTGTTGTTAAGGGCAGGGAAAAACATACTCTATTGTTAAGAGGAAGTGTGAGTGAAGCTTAAGGTATGTTGGGTTCTTAAGATTCTAATATATCCCTAGGTACATTGCTCAGAAAGAGGTGCGTGTGCATAGTACATGCAGCTAAAGGCCTCAGTGCTATGAGTGCATTATTGGGAGAAGGGTGTGTGCATAGTGTAAGCCAAGAAGAGCCCTAGCTTCCCTATGTCTCAGAAACACATTGGTATAGTGGGGGGTATAGGAATTGTTGAAGGATAGTTTGTTTGGAAATCATAAGAAACCTGGGCAGAAAGAACCTGTTAATTGACTTTGCAGTGTCAGGGATTTTCCTATGAATATATATATATATATATATATATATATATATATATGAAAGGACCACAGAAATGACCAGAAAAGGAATCCAGGATGAAGTGCTTTAGAGAATGCTAGTGTAATTATGTAATCCAAAACCCCATTTTTTTTTATGAATAAACCAAAAGATTTAAAAAAAATCAATCTACCAGAGAAGCCAAGCTTGTGCCTAACTAGAGCCTTCACTCCTACTGACTAATATTCATAGTATTGGGAGGTACTCCACAAGCTACCAGATAAAAAAAGCTAAACACTGGTCCAGACATAAAACCTTTTATTTACAATGATTACTTGTCTGTATGAAATACTGGTGTAATAGTAGCACAAAAGTTGTAGGCATAACCAATCAGTATCTTATTGACTTTAAGGCCCATTCCACAAAATGGAATCTATTCCCAATACTGCTTGGGAGGAGAAGAACCCAAGACTATTAGATAGCCCATGAACGTAATCCTACTGTTCTTAAAAAAAAAAAAAAAAAAAAAGCAACAATAAAAATTACTCCTGATACTCCTGATGTCATTCCTCTATATTCCTTCATCAGTTCCTGGCTCAGTCATCATCAGAGAAGCTTCCTCCTGCAGCAACTGGGAACAAATACAGAGACCCACAGCCAGACATATGCGGAGAGTTCGAGATTTTGGGATAATCTGCTGTAAATGAGATGCCTGCATCAAATAACTCCTCTCAGGGATCAGGAAACCCGACCAAAGAAGGGGCAAGACAAACTGTAAGGTCTAGAGAGGATGGAGGACACCAAGGAGACAAGGCCTCTAAATCAATGTGAACAATGCACTTATGAACTCACACAAACAGAGGCAGCATGCACAGGGCCTGCACAGGTCTGTACCAGGTGGGGCCCTAGAGCTCAAAGGAAAAGTGAACACATGTGCCCATCTCTAATCCAGAAGCAATCTCCAATTGACAACTATTTATAAACGAAAAAATAGTTCCCTCAAAGGGAGTCTCACTGGGGAAACAAACTACTCATAAGTGTAGATTCCATGCCTAGAAATAGATGGTAAACAGAAAATTAACTAAATGGCATCTTTGGAGGTCCTATGTCTTCCAATGATATGTTGGGTCTTTTTCTTTTTTCAAAAAAATTATCTTGTGATATATCTTCTTTCTTTTTACCCTTCTGGTCCCTTGTATATATATTATGGCTTCAAGCTTAATGTTTTTATGGAATTCCTTCTGAGTATTCACGAGTAGGGTGTTCTATCTCTTCTGCCAATTTTGATGTTAGTTTTTATTTCATCATATTGTACTCTACAGATTATATATTATAGTATATATTTTATATTATGTATTATAGTATATTATATATTGGTATTTTTATATTATATATTATGGTACATTATATATTATTATGTTATTATGGGGTGGGTAACTAAGCCTCAATGAACCTAACAGTTGGCTTAGACAGATAGTAAGCACATGTGCAATAGATATTTCCTGACAGGCAGCCTGGGTCTGCCAAAGGACCTTAGCAACAGCATCCTAGTCTGGTGAGATGTGGATCTATGGACAGCTACCACATCACCTCAGCAGATGCCAGTTCACTGAATCACTTTCCCTGGGGCAGGATTGAGGGCGATATAAGGCTTACTTCTTCCTGGAATAAACTGAGCTTGTTGTTTCAACTCGTTCCCAGTGCCCATATGGTTAGTGTTGCGTCTACTTTCCCCCACCCCCAAGGGACACCCGTGGGGGGCCTGCATTGTATCATATTAATATTATGTTAGTATTATAATTCCTTAGAAGCCTGTTTTGTAATGAGAGATAAAAAGGGGGTAGGTCTGGATGGGAGGGGATGTGGGGAAGAAATGGGAGGAGTATAGGGAGGTGAAGCATAATCAGGATATAGTATGTGAGAAAAAAATATTTTTTTAGCTTATAAATGCCTGACCAATAGCTCAGGCTTATTACTAACTAGCTGTTACAACTTAAATTAACCAATTTCTGTTAATCTACATTCTGCCATGTAGGTTGTGGCTTTATCTGTCATCTCCCAGCATGTCCTGCTCCCTTGGCTGCTCCTGGCGACTGTTCTGACTCCACCCTCCTTCCTCTAAGATTCCACTGTGTCTGGCTGTCCTGCCTTATATTTTCAATAAAATGAAATAAAAGTGATGAAATACAACCCAATTAAGAAAAATCTGACACTTTGCTGACAGAACCCCAAATAAACCAGAGGAGTCAATACATAGTCTAACAAATAGCGTTTTATTTTTTAGAGATTCTTGAAGAAGGGGTGGGAGAGTTCTTGAGGTCAAATTTGAGCAGATGGAACAGCTCTCTTAGAAGTGGTGGCTCTGAAAAGAAGCCTTTGAGTTTTGGTGAAGTTGAAGTGATTCACCTTTTGGAGATGTATCGAAACAGAGCCAGGGTGCCTTCAGCTGTTGCTCGCTTGCAGAGCTCACCAGGGAGCAGAAGGGCGAACCACTGTCTGGATATCTCTAGAGCTGATCATCCTTCTTCTGGCGTGACGAGCCAAGTTGCTTGCTTCTGTTGCGATTCTTTCAAACATATCCATCACGAATGAATCCAATATGCGCACGGACCTCTGGGAAAGGGTGAAGCCCACATGGACATTTCGTAGCACTTTGGGAAAATATATGGCGAAGCTGTTCATATGGCGTCTGATGAGGCGGGCGGCTCTGCGCTGTTCAGCTTGTATCACGCCTTGGCGCTGGAGAGGGCGATGACAGAGCTGTTGCATCTCTGGCTGTTCCCCCATCCTCTTTGAGGTGGCTTTTTTAGGCTTTTGGACCTTGACAGGCTCCTCAGAAGCTTCTTCGTCGATAGTCACTGGCTCCTCCATAGGTGTTGGCTCCTCCACAGAGGCCATCTCCACAGTGGTTGGTTCCTCCCCAGTGGCCATAGCAGAGGCATCTGCCATGGCAGCTGAGGAAGCAGCCATAACCAGAAGACAGAAGGTAGCGGTTCTGAGGCGAGTGACGTACTATGTATGTGCCATTGTGCCATATGAAGGACCAACTCGACATCTGATTGGACAACAAAGTTGTCACAAAGCCGCTATACATATTGCGTATGATTGAATGGTTCCTCGTCCTGGCAACACATTACCCAATCAGAATGGGTACTCAATGTATCCACAAATCTTGTGGTTCACAACTGGAACCCTGGGCCTTCTAGCTTCTCTATGAGAGGAAGATACACATGGGGGCATTAAAACATTTAAAAAAAATCAGTTCATTATAGGATCATTATTATGGCCTTGAAAGACACAACTAAAAGAAAAAAGTCCTTAAAGTGCCATATATTTCAGTTCTGGCACCTTTCAAGAGCCTAAGTTCAGTAATTCAAGACTCATAAATTAATTTAAGCAAGTTTGGACCATTACTCACTCTTTTAAAAAATAGTAATACATATTTTATTTTTGAAGTTATAATTATATCATTCCCCCTTCCATTTCTTCCACCAACTCTGTCCACACATCTCCCCCGTCTCAAATTTGTGTGCTCTTTCCCTCAAATTCATGGCTTCTTCTTTGTTCATACACACAGAGAGACATACATGCACTTTATATATGTGGGCATCTATATATTCATATATATTCATGTGTATATATATATATATGTGTGTGTGTGTGTGTGTGTGTGTGTGTATGTGTGTGTGTGTTTGTGTGTGTGTGTATGTGTCTATCTATCTATTCCTAAATACTGTATGTATGTATATATTCTGAAAATGAGTGTGTGTGTGTGTGTGTGTGTGTTCTAAAGAAGTTGACTTTCATATGGAAATCAGTATTACAAAATTTATTTATTCAGGGTACAGGCCTAAGGAAAGGATGAAGACACAGAAAGAAGCCACTGTTGGCAGAAGCAGCTCTGTATCATTAATGCAGTTCAAACAAGTCTTTTTAATCCCAAAGACAATGCTGAAAGTAACCCGATTTGCCTTTATGTAGAACAAATGACACTGCCACACCCACCTGGGTCAGCTCTGGAGGTGGTCTGTTTGTAAATGTGTGCTCTTGGGGAAACCAGCTCTCTGCCATATAGGCCATAGCTGAAGGCACTAGTAGCTGGCCTCAGGCATGTGCCTACAACTCAGCAGCTGAAGCAATGAAGTTCTCATCAAAGGATCTTCCTGGAAAGCCAGAGATGTGTCAATTGTAACTGCATCCTTAAATGATACTTTGGTTAAGAATAAAACTCTAGGAGGGTAATTCTTTTCTCTCAGCATGTGTTATGGCATTCTGTAGTTGACATAGACAGGCATATGGTGAAAAATCTTGGCATCTTTCCTGCCTTCTAATTGTGTCTGCATTGTAAATGTCCTGAAGCATTTACTAAATGAACTTATCCAGGAATAAGTTGTAAATTTAATGATTTTTCTTCTGGACAGTTACATCAACAATTTCTGTTTGAATATTATTTTCCCATATCACTCATTTTTCTCCTTTCGCATACTTGTATCGCTTCTACTTGGTCTTTTCTCACACCCTTTCACCCTATTTAGCTGAGGTTTGAACTCAATCCCTTGTGGATGTTAAGCAAACACTTTGCCAACTGGGGTATTTTTTTCTATGCCCCCATTTACTTATACATGAGATATACCCTGCTTAATCATTGGCATCTCTTTATGGTTTTGAAATCTACACAACACACAGTATTATCTGAACTATAAATATGTTTAGTAAGGTTGTTTTGGTATCAATCTTGCTAGAGTCTGCTTCTAAGAGTCACCTATAATAGTTCACACTTACAATTATGTTAGTTAGGTTTTCTAGAAATATGGAGATATATTTCAAATGGATAGATATTCTTCAAACCTTTCAAAGACCTTCAGAACATGGCGTTTTAAATGGTTTAAGGATTTTCATGACAGTGAGATGCTCCTGGTAACACCAATTACTTCAGAGAGGAAGAGGGGCATCAAAGAAACTTGTTACGGAGTTTTCCTCCCTTCGACATGGCAAGACTAGAGGTGTTGGAGAAAAAGGAAAGAAAGAGAAGCAAAGAGATTTTTCTGTTGTGGTTTGGGTTGGGTTTTTTGTTTGGTTTTGCTTTTGTTTGCTTACTTGCTTACTTCTATGTGTTTCCTTTTGTGTGGGGCATAGCAGGGATGAGGGGAGGCTATAGGGAACTGGGTGGTGAACAAAATTGGGGTACATGATGTGAAACTCCCAAAGAATCAATAAAATAAGTTATAAAAACATTTAAATATGAGAGATCTGTTTCCTTTAAAACTCCTTAGCCATTAAACAAAGGCTTTGATTTTCCGAGAGTTGCTCAATTTTTCTTCTTTCTTTTGTTTCTTCTACCTATCTTCCTATACATTACAAATCCCAATCAAGCCATGACAACCCCCTAACCAAACCATCACCGGTAATTTCTCAAGCAGAGCACATCTACTCTAGGCTTATCCCAACCTTGCTGTAGTATTTGAACAATGAAAACAACACATCTACATGTTCAGCTAAAACAAACACAAATTCTTTCTCTAAGATAAAATTTACAGTTATTTAACTCTAAAACTGACATTTTCATTTTCTCCCTATTAGTTGCTCATGATGCTTTTCAAGCATGAAGTGATGAGCACCTGGTCTAATAGAGCTATAATAAGATGGAAAACAGAGAGACAGATGTGTGGTACATTAAATGAGAAAAATAAACCAACAAACAGTGATGACTGGATCTGGATGAGGTCACCAGAGAAGGAAGAGCTCCACATAACATCAAAGTTTGCAGCGTGAGCAATTAACCACCCCCATCTGTTTGTTTAGTTTTCACAAGGCAGCATTTTATGTTTGTCCTGATTTTTAAAAGGTCCCATTTCAAAATGTGGAGCATTGAAAAAAACTGACACATTTCTCTTATCTTGCACAGTTCTTTGATCTTATGACTGACTGTAAAACTGTAATTAGAAATGAACAGGAAGACAAATCATGGTGGAAAAGGACTTTGATCCCCTGAACTTGGGAGACAAAGGCAGGTGGATGTTTACAAGGTCAAGTTCAACACGGTGAGACCTTGTCTCAAAAACAGAAACAAGCAAGCGAGACCTTGTCTCAAAAACAAAAACAAGCAAGCAAGCAAACAACAAAACAACAAAGCCTTTCAGGAAAGGAAGCCATGGTCACAGTTGTAAAGGAACACTTGTGAAATGTTTACATCATCCTCTTGAAGAATATAGTAGACAGTTTATGAAAGTTTTCAAGAAAATGGTTCACTTTTGAATATTCAATATCTCTGGTGATAACTTTATTCTATGGCTCCTGACACTAGCATGGTCCTTGCTGCCATTATTTGAAGTCCTGAGACTGATTTTTGTTTTCAGATATGGTCTCAGTATGTATTTTACACTGTCTCTGAACTTACTAAGTAGCCCAGGCTGGACTCAAACTCATGGCAAGCTTTTTGATTTGATATCTTGATTCACATATTGATCTAAAGGTTTCTCTGTTGGGCACTCGACCTTTATCAAAATACCCTTTGAATACTGAATCTTGGTACTTTAGGTTTCATTTATGGCAACCCACTGAAAGCCCAACCAACATTTTTTCCAGCACATGTTTAATTTGGCCACCATAAAATGCTGAGTTCTTCCTCTTCCTGCCTGTCTCCAGCCCCTCTATGTTTATTCCCTGTCTCTCCTCTCTCTTAGCCATCACCCCAGTATATTAAGACTAAAATAAGAATTTTTGGTTAAGAAAACTTTACGTTTGCTTATTATTATTGTTGTTGTTGTTGTTGTTGTTGTTGTTGTTGTTGTTATTTGCTATATACTTAAACGTAGAATTTCTAGCTTACATTTGAGGAACTTCCAAACGTTTCCAAAGCCCTTTACCACTGCAATCCTATTAGCAAAGTTTTCATCTTGTCCACATAATTGCCAGCATTTACTAATATCTGTTTAGAATTTACTAATATCTGTTCGGGATTTTTTGGTATCCTATATGAAGTGGGTTGTAGCACAAATTCTAATTGGTCTTAATAACAAAAATTCAGAGTCTGCTACTAGGGAGTGAAAGCTGAAAGATCAGAGAAACGAAGAGGCCAGCTACTAGAGTTCTTACCTCTACCAATGCTCAGAGCAAAGGGGAGGGAGATCCTGCCCTCAGACTGCTTAGACTGACTGTTTTCGTACTGCTTCCTCAGATTGACTGCCCTGTCTTATATTCCTTTCTCCATCCAGCTGTATCCCTTCCCATCTCCACCTCCTTAGTGCTGGGATTAAAGGTTTGCCACTCCCAAATACTGGGATTAAAGATGTGAGCCCCCACAGACTGGCTGTTTCTCCTTTAGACTGGATCAATTCCATGTAGCCAAGGGTGGTCTTAAACTAACAGAGATCCATCTACCTTTGTTGTTTCCTGAGTGCTGGGATCACAGGTGTGTACTACCACTGCCTGGCCTCAATAGCTAACTAGTGTGGCTAGCTTTGCACTCTGATCTTCAGGTAAGCTTTATTTGCTAGATAATAAGCAAAATATCATGATAGTGGATGGAATCTGATTGTGGTTTTGATTTGATTTGCATTTCTATGCTGATTAACGACACTGACTATATTTTTATCTGCTTGCTCGCATTTTGTTTTCTTCTTTGAGAAGATTTGTATCCAGATCATTTGAATATTTTTTAATTAAGCCATTTTTTCTTTCAGTTTTTAAATATTTATTTATCCCATGCATGTTCGTGTGTGTGTGTGTGTGTGTGTGTGTGATGGTCACTGTGAACATGAGGAGGTCTGAGGGCAACTTGGGGTAGTTGGTTCTTTCATTTCATCATGTACCCTGTACCCTCCAGGAAGCAAAATCAACTCATCAGGCTTGGAAGCAAGTGCCTTTACCTACCAACCTCCTTCACCTGCCTCTCTTTTTATTTTTACTACTAGAGTTGGAAGAATTATTTAAATATTCTGTCAAGTCTCTTATGAGATATGGGATTCAAAATATATTTTTCCAATTCTACAGATTGTCTGTGTCTTTTTTCATTGGTGATGCACTTTTTGGCAAGAACAATTTAAATTTGGATGAGGTCCCATTAATTTTGTTTATGTCTTTTTCTTTTTGCTTTTGTCATCATATGTAAGAAACCATTCCCTAATCTGAAGCCTCAAAGACATACTCCTATGATTTTACAAAAAATTTGAGTTTTCCTTTCTTTTGGTGGGGGGGGGGTTGGTTTGATTTTTTTTTCAAGACAGGGTCTTACAATGTAGCTCTTGCTGTCCTGGAGCTATGTAGACCAGAATAGCCTCTAACTCACAGAGATCTGATTGACTCTGCCTTGCAAGTCCTAACATTAAACTGTGCACCACTACACCCAGCTGAGTTTTAGCTCTTAAATTAAAGATTTTCCCCTGGCAGTAATACTTTTATTCATGCCTTATACCAATAGTTCTCACCTGGGGGTCAATGACCCTTTCCAGGGGTCACCTAAGACAATCTGAAAATACAGATATTTATTTATGATTCATAACAGTAGCAAAATGACAGTTATGAAGTAGCAATGAAAATAATTTTATGCTCAGTCGGAATCACCACAACATGAACTGTATTAAAGGATTCAGCATTAGGTTGACAACCAGTGATTTACACATTCCTGTTTACATCACTACTAGTACCAAATCTTTGTTATAACTTATTTAGTCAAAATACACATCAACTAAAATATAGCGATGTTGTATTTTTAGAGAGATGGGGGAGTATTTCAGAGGAATCTTTCCTTCTTGGATGAGAAATGATGATTATGATAACAGCTCACTGCCGCCACCTGCTGTTAGACAGAGCTCATACGTTTGGTAAACCCAGGAGCCGGTCTCGCTTAGAAGACAGCCCATATAAAACAGTCAATACCTCATTACATTCTGAGAATTACTCCCACAAGAGAACACTGATCTATTAAGGCCAGTTTTCTGCTTTATTTTTCCCAGAATAATCCAAATGTCTATATTTTTAAAATATGAATGTTCTCAATTTTTAATTGACTGTATAAAATATGTAAGTTCCGCATGGGTACGGTACAGGATGTCTGTAGCCCAAGATACTCAGGAAGCTGAGGCAGGGTTGCTTGGATACATCCTAGGCAGCACAGTTCCATTTCAGATAATATTTATGCATACACCATTATGCCAAACAAAAGAAGTCTCTAGGGTAATTTTTTCAACGGTTCTATGTCCTTCAATAGTTACGTGATGATTCATTGCCAACTCGACAGGATTTAGAGTCACCGAAGTGACACATCTCCAGGTGTGTTTGTGAGCGCATTTCCAAAGCTGATTAACCACAGAGAGCAGATCTGGTTTTAATGTAGAGGCTATCATCCTTTTGGTTGAAAAGCCATGAACTGATTTTTTTTTAAAAGCCAATAATACAAAGGAGAAAGCCAGCCAATAGCCATCACTTCCTGCTCTCTCCTTTCTGGTCATGGAGATGTAAGCAGTCACAGCCTGAAACTATGCTCACTGCAATTCCCCTCCCCCCCCATAGACTACAGTTTCCTTTCTTATTTTTGTTAGGTGGATGGTTATTTAAAAAAAAAAAGACTTTAGAAGTAAGTAACACAAGTCTTAAGGACAATTTTTAAACAAGAGTCAAAATTAAAAATTATTTACTCTGATACAGTTCACAATTCAAATAATGTTAGGAGTGGCAAGGCATTGTTAGATGTTAGGAGTAGCAAGGCATTGTTAGGGTTCTTAACCTATTTTTCATAATGAAGATCTCAGTTTAAAGGGATAGGGGCTAAATGTTTTTCATCTGGGTATCTTGATCAGTGAGAATGGTTCACAAAAGCTGATACTCGGTAAGTACAAGATGGATGATTAAGTTTGTGCTTTGTCCCCGTTGCTGAATACCCATGTGATCACCGATCATATGTGTCCTTTGTGTCCACTAAGTGCCATTTTATTCATGAATAAAATGTGAGTTGTTTGAGGCTCTATTTTTGCAAAAGTGGTCTCTATTCAAAGACAAGATCTTAGTGGCAAATGAGAGGTTAAATATGGCATACTTAAATTATCATGGCTGAGTTCCTAGGTATACTTTGGGGCACCTGCAGTCCAAAGGTTCTTATGACACTAAAAAGAACCTGGATAAAAATCAGTTTTAGAATATTTTGACACAGATTGAGAAACTGTAGTGTCTCAGCACGGACATAAGTCACAGTATTTTGGATTATTAAAGCTAAGTTCGCCTGATTGATTTTTACAGAACATGACCACTACCAACATTTAAAATGTCAGTAATTGTGATGATAATGAGGGCCAAGTGCAAAAATGAAAATATCAGTACAATGTGTCCAAAAATGATCTGATGATAGCAATCATCTGTATGTGGCATCCTATTAAAAACACAGATTCTCAAGTTCCAATTCTCAAGACTGTGATTCAGTAGGTAGAGACTGTCCTGGCTAGTTTTTTGTCAACTTGACACAAGCTAGAGTCATCAGAGGGAACCTCAATTGTGAAAATGCCTCCATAATATCTAGCTATAGGGTATTTTCTTAACTGGTGATTGATAGTGAAAGTCCAGTGTAGCATGAGTTCTAATTGGTCTTAATAATAAAAACCCAGAGTCAGCTATAGTGGTATACTGGAATATCAGAGAGATAAGGAAGCAAGCCACTGACACACCTTACCTCGATAACTTCTCAGCTGCAAAGAGAATGAACTCCTGTCTCCTCCTGCCTTATATCCCTCTCTCTGTCTAGCCATATCACTTCCTTACAGACCTCCAGACTTCTATGGTTAACTAGTGGCTAGCTCTGCCCTCTATTCTTCAGGCAAACTTTATGTTAAGAGTACAAACAAGATATCACCACAGCCCAGCCCATTGTGGGTGGTTCCATCCCTGGGCTGGTGGTACTGAGTTCTATAGGAAAGCAGACAGAGCAATCCATGTGAGCAAGTCAGTAAGCAGCATGCCTGCATAGGTTCTGCATGAACTTCTGCCTCCAAGTTCCTGCCCTCTTTGAGTTCCTGTCCTGATTTTCTTTGATGATGAACAGTAATGTGGAAGTGTAAGCCAAATAAACCCTTTCTTCCCCAACTTGCTTTTTGATCATACTGTTTCATCACAGCAATAGAAACCCTAACTAAGATGTGCAGATAGGATTTACATGTATTTCACAATGCTCAGAGGTAATCCATGTGCTCCAAAAACTCTGAAAGAGACTTGGTATCTGCTCTTGAGTCTTAGCAACTGCTAAGAATATTAAGCCACAAATATTGAGATTCTTTGCATACAATAAAATGACGTATAGGATTTAGTTTCTGTTCTCAAATTTTTGTTTTTGTTTTTGTATTTCAAGCCAGGTTTTCTCCTAGGACTTGCTCCATAGACAAGGG
Source organism: Cricetiscus sungorus (assembly GCA_030556225.1). NCBI lineage: Eukaryota > Metazoa > Chordata > Mammalia > Rodentia > Cricetidae > Cricetiscus > Cricetiscus sungorus. The sequence continues at coordinate 39,948,008 of JANBXA010000726.1, forward strand.
TAGCCTCGAAGTCAGAGATCTGCCTGCCTCTGCCTCCCAAGTGCTAGGATTAAAACCATGTGCCACTACTGCCTAGCTATATTGTCTGATTTTAAAGGATTTTTTAATTCTTTAAAATGAGGGCTGTGTTATGATGGTTAACATTGTCAAGTTGATTAGCTATTGAATCAAAGAAGAAGAGGCAAACCTGTAAGCGAGCACAGTGTGTAGAATGAATAATAAAAACCCAGAGACAGGTATTGACATTCAAGCTGAAGATCAGAAAAACAAAGCAGCCAACCACTAGAGAGTTCTCACCTCTACCAATGCTCAGACCAAAAGGGGTTATCCTGACTTCAGTATGACTGCAGACTGATTGACTCCTGTCTCCTCCTGCCTATTTCTCTCTAGGGCTTGCATTAAAAGCATGCACCACCACCTCCCAGTCTCTATGGCTAACTAGTGTGACTGCTGGGATTACAGGCCTATGCCACCATTGCCTAGCTTGTATGGCTGACTAATGAGTGTGGCTAGCTTTGCACTCTGATCTTCAGGCAAGTTTTGTTTGTTATATCATAAACAAAATATCACCACAACAGGAAGGTATTAGCAGGAAGGATTAAGTGACAGGGGGAAGACCTGCACACAAAGTGAACAGCACCATCCTGAGTTGGCCCTGATATAAAGAGGTCTGAGGGAAAATCAGGTCTGCTTTGCCTGCCAGACTTCACTCCTTGGTGAGTGCATCTAACCTATGCTGCCATTCTTTGTTGACATTGGAACCCAGTTTCTTCACCCTTCCAACATGGGCTGAATGCCAGTATCTGTGCAAGAATCTTGTAGGCTTCAGCAGCAAACTGGGACTGCTGAGGTACCCAGCCTCTCTCGTGGATGGAGAAGCTACCAGGTTATAAGGGTCACTAGAGTGAAAAATGGTCATTGTTAGACTAGCCAGGCACTTTCAGATAAGCTAATCCAATAAATCACCTCTGCACACAGTATACATGTTCTGTTCCTCTAGAGAATGCTAAGTAATGCATGTTCATTAAATAAATAAATAAATAAATAAATAAATAAATAAATAAATAAATCCATACACACATATGTTGAATATTTATTCTCTTATTTTTTTATGCCTACTCTTTCAGAAGCCTCCCATCTGTGAAAAGGAAGAACTATTCCAAGTAGTTCTTACATTCTTTAAAGGGGTCTATTCAGACATAATTAAAAAAATGAGACTAAACTTTGAGAAATTTGCTTTATTTTCAGAGCTAAACTGACAATATTGAAGAATATGAAATTTGTCAGAGTTTAAACTATATATTGTAATTGAACCACAGGTCATAAAGGGTATTGTTAATTACATATTAAATATTTTATTTTTAAATATATTATGTCTCATTATGTGGAAGTTTTAGTAGTCATAGAAGTGCCAGTGTGATAAATATCAACATGTAAATGACTTTCGGTTGCTTCATATCTATCTTGAAATGTCACTCTTAATTGCTTATTTCAGGAACCTTCAGAATAGAGTCGATGATTTGTCTTTTCAGACTCTGAGTCATAGACTCTGAGTGTATACTGGAAAATTTCCCCTTTTGTCCAAGGCAAATTGTTCTTCTCTTACTCTTAACCTATTAATTCTGCTTCCTTTAAGACCTCTTTCCATCATTTATTTTTGCAGTGCCCTCCTTTCTACGTCCCCACCTATGTCTTTTCATTCTTAATTTTTAAGCATCTGCTTCCTTTCCAGTCCTTTGGTGTGAATTTTTTCAGGATTTCAGGCACAAACCATGCTCACAAATTCATGTGCTCACAAGGACCAGAAAGTAAACACAGATGCCTTGATATTTGTGGTTTCTACTCATGTGTCCAACTAAAATACAGCATGACTACAATTTAATTTGAGTCAGTTCTGTTTCTATGACTGATTTGTTTTCTTTGTCAATGACATGATAATTCATCTAACCAATCAATATAGGAGTCTAGAGACCTGAGAGAATTGAGTTAGAAACAATAGGCTGTTAATAAAACAGGCAGGGGCTTGCTCCTGCCCCAACATAATGTGACAGCCTTTGTTGACTCCTCATGGGCACCCTTACCTGTTGGGAGGAATGGATGTGAGTGGGCTTGGGGTAGGCAAGGGGCGGGGCCTTGAAGAGATATGGGAGGGAGAACTGTGGTTGGAATGTAAAATGAAATGTAAAAAATAAATTAAAAAAGAAAACAACAGGCTGATAACATAGAGTGCTGTTAGGATACTGACACAGGTCTAGCCAGAATCGAGAATGATGGAATAAATAGGCACCATAGTAGCAATGAGCAGTCTGATATGTTGACTAATGATGACAGATGAGGACTAGGTAGGATTTAAGGCTTGTTATGTAACACCTGAACATAACATCTGTAGCACAGACACTGAGATCCACAATTAATAAATGGGACCACCTGAAACTGAGAAGCTTCTGTACAGTCAACAAGACAAAACAGCAGCCCACAGACTGGGAAAAGATCTTCACCAACCCCACATCTGACAGAGGGCTGATCTCCAAAATATACAAAGAACTCAAGAAGCAAGTTACCAAAACACCAAATAATCCTATTAAAGAGTGGGGTACAGAACTGAATAGAGAATTCTCAATAGAGGATTCTAAAATGGCTGAAAGACACTTAAGAAAGTGCTCAACATCCTTAGTCATCAGGGAAATGCAAATCAAGACACCTCTGAGATACCATTTTACTCCTGTCAGAATGGTTAAAATCAAAAACATCAAAGACAGCCGATGTAGGAGAGGACGTGGAGAAAGGAGCACACTCCTCCACTTGATGGAAGCAGAAGCAGACACCCATATCTAAGCTCTGAGCCATACTCCCAGAATTCAGTTGTTTCAGGGAAGGGGGAGGAGGGGGCAATGCTCCTAGCAGCTTTGTTTGAAATAGCCAGAACCTGGAAGCAACCTAGTCGTCCCTCAGCCCAAGAATGGATGTTGAAATTGTGGTACCTTTACACAATGGAGGAGGGTTACTCTGCAGTACTAAACCATGGGATCTTGAAAATCACAGGCAAATGGAAGGAACTGCAAGAAACCTTCCTGACTGAAGTAAACCAACAGCCACAGAAAGACAAGCCTGGGAGGAGAAGAAAAGGAGAAGCAGAGGAGAAGAGGGCCTAGAGAACGGCTTGTTTCAGAGAGCCTAAATCAGGGGAGGAACAGAGGAGAGCAGGGAAAGAGAGAACTTCATAGATGCAGCCAGTATAGGTGGGAAGAGAAAACTGGCTCTGGGGAAATGTTCAGAGATGCACAAAGATGGCCCCACTTAGATTCTGGGCATTAGCAGAGAGGCCGTCTTTGATGGCCTTCTGTTCTCCTGAGAGGGAAGACATCCCTGAATTGCCTGGCATCCTAGTGCCTCCACCCAGTGGCTGATGGAAGCAGAAGCAGGCAGGCACAACTAAGCTCTGAGCCATCCTCCTGGAATCCAGGAGTTGCAGAGGCTGGGGGCAGGGGCACGAGGAAAGCCATCAAGACCTGGCCAGAGAATCGTACAGAAACATCTGCCTTGAGCCAGAGAGTTAAGAGCACAGGGAAGCCAGCCAGTTGTAATGCTGGGGAAGCAAGCAGCCCTGGTCCGAGCCAAGCCCTCGGCAGGTGGGTGTCTTGTAGGAGGCCTGGCGATTGATTCTATGGGACCTGTTAGGGTGGGAGCAGAATCTCTTGCCACTGCAGGGATGGATTTTGGGAGCCCATTTCCTCTGGACAGATACTCTTCCAGCCCAGGGACATGGAGGATGCCTAGGCCCTCCCCCACGTGATAAGACAGACTTTGATGACACCCTATGGAAGGGCTCAATATCCTTGGAGAGTGGGTGGGGGGTGTGTTGGGGGTTCGGTGGGAGGCATGGTAGAATGGGAGGGAGAGGGAAGGGGGGATTGATATGTAAAATTAGATTGTTTCTAAATAAAAAAAATAATAAGACAAGGAGAGCCAAGTTTCCATGACCTCACGTTGTACTTTATGACAGACTCTTCGTATTTTGACATTCTCATTTTTTTCACTTTCAGTTATGTACTCATCTCCAAGCACACTTAGTTTTACACCTTCTCGAACAAGGTAACAGTTTTAGTATTTCAAGGTCTTTGAGCACACTACGTCTACTACCCTCCCTGCCATGTAAGGGCATGGTGGCTAAGTAGCCATTTGTCTACAAACCCAGAAAAGAATCCTCACCAAAACCTGAGCCTTGCCATACCTTGATCTGATATTTCTCAGCCTGCACAACATGCTTGTTTTCAGAGACAAGATTTCTCAGTAGAACCTGGAGTTTCTGCTTAATCTAGGCAGGCTGACCTATGGAATCCACCTATGTCCATATTATGGAATAAAGGTTAGGTATTAATGTGGCAACTTTTTCCCCCAAAGACCATTAAGGCAGGCCTAGGGAAGTAGATCAGTTTACAAAGATCTGAATTTGATCTCCAGCATGATGTTAAAAGCCAAGCATGGTGGTGTTTATATGTTAACTCAGTACTGGCCAATTGTAAACAGGTGCATTACTGAGGCTCTTGGCCAGTCAATGGTGGACTTAAGCACCAATGGTGTACTTTCATTGTTACTGAATTTAGGTAGAAGGTTTCTAATGTTTTCTTATTAATTATAATGCACCCTGTGGGATTTTATAGATGTCCTTCTGTGATAAAATTCCTCTTTTTTTCTGGGTGTTGTTTCAAATCAGGGAAAGTATATTGGGTGTTTGTGAACTGCTGTTTGTATGGCGATTAAAATGATCAGTAACTCCTCAGACCTCCCTCATTCCTCAGAAATTTCTGATTGATTTTGTGTTTTCTTCCATTGTTATCATTGCCACAGGGAGTGGAAATGTTACACAATTGCCACTTACTGATTACACGAAGCCTTCAGAAAGAGTATTTTGCTGTGGTCAAGCTTAGAGTCAGGTGTACAACAAAGAAGCTCTGTGAGAAGGGATCTCCAGGAAATTGCCAGACCTTCTCACAACTATGTTTTTCTAGGAATGACCCAGGACTGTGGCCGCAGCCTATTAATTCTCAAAGCTACCACAGAGGGAAAGACACTACAGGAGTAGAATTCATGTTACAATTCTGCACAGCCCATATAGCCTGCTAGTCTCTCTAAAAAATGGATGATTTGTTCCATAAAGGTTCTTTGAATTGTCTTTAGCAACTTCAAGCAAACAAACAAGCAAGCAAGCAAACAAACAAGCCACTGGTTTCCATCACAAAATTCCAAAATCCAGGTCACTTGTTCTGGCATGCTAAAACTTGTTCTATATGTTAAGCAATTTATTTTTACATGTATTAGTTTAGCATGTGTGTGTTGCCTGTTGTATATGTATCATGGTATTTGTGGAGATCAAAAAGCACAAATACCATGTAACTAGTATAGAATTCTTGATGTCCAATACTGATACCTTATAAAGGAACTGAAAAACACATAACCTATAAATCCAGAATGTTAATGATACATAATTATAGAAAATGAATATATTTGTTGGACACTCATTATATGCTTTTGAACTTGTATTTTTTATTGAAAAAATCCATACACTATACTTTGCTTATGTTTTTCTCTCCCCCAACTCCTCACAAGTTCTTCTTATCACCATACCATCTCCATAGCCATGCAACCTTATGGGTTTTTTTCTCTCTCTCTTAAAAAAAGCAGACAATGAAAAACAAGAAACACATACAATAGAAGTAAAAATAGGCTAACAAAAAACCAATAACACACACACACACACACACACACACACACACACACACACACACAAAGCAAAATGAGACAAAAGATCTCTGGTACACTTTTTTTTGTGTTGTCAAGCTACTGCTGGGCTTGGGGGCCTGCCCTGAAGTGTACTTAGAACCCAGTGGTATTCAATTGGAGTAAAAAAAAATTTAGTTTTACTTTGTCAGTGGGTATCAGTAACAGATTTTTTTCTCCCTTGGTTAGGGATGAGAGCTTGTGTCTGTACAGTAAAAAGGCCAGCCAAAGAAACACACTCTGCCCCTGATCAACTCAGTATCAAAACCAACCAATTCCCTTCTTCCTTCTCTTACGTTTATGTCTTCTTTTGTATGTGGTTCTTTGTGTTTGATCAGGATTGCTTGCATGAACATAGGTAGGAGTTATTTACTAGAGCATAGGTAACTTAACAATGGCTACACTACTGGAGAAAATGACTTTCCTTTTTCCTCTAACCATTAACTACCAAGAGGTCCTCCTCATGTTAGGAGTGGAGTATCATGCATTCATGAAATTGTTTCAGGTGCAGACTCGAATAGGTGACACGAGCTGAAATAAGTTCTTGAGTGCAAAAGCCATGTTGTGTCAAGAATAGCAACTCACAATACTCTTCCTGTCCTTTGATTCTTACATTCTTTCTTCTTCCGTGATGCTCCCTGAGCTTAGAATGGCTAACATAGATGTTCTGTTTAGGGTTGAGCATTTAATAATCATTTATTCTTGATACTGACCAGTTATGAATAACTTCCTTAATTGCTTCCCACAACAAAAAGCTTTTCTGTAGCTTGAGGTGAGTCTGGGGCCATCTCAGGTCCAACCCCCGCCCCCATTCTTTCCATGGAACTTCCTGGTTTGGTGCCGCATCTTGACCCCCCTATGCCCGCTGCTTGAGTGGTCCCGCCTTGGCATGCTGAAACATCCGGAGCCTGCCCTCCTCTCAGCCTCATCCCTTCTGCACCCTCTGCTTGGGGTGAGTGTTTGGCCAACTTGGGTCCAATACCCTACCCTCTCCTTGGAACTTCCTGTGTCAGCTCTGAGCATACTGGACCTGCCCCTCCACTAGGGACAATCCAGAGCCTGCCCTCACCTCAATCTTGGCCCCCCCTATGCCATCTGCTTGAGAGACCTCTAAGAGAGCTCAGATCACACAGAGTTACTGATATTGAAGTCCTGACCCACCTACACCCACCGGGAGAGGAGAGGAGAGAAAGAGACCCCATCTGCACCCACTGGGAGAAGGGATGGGAAGACGATAGTACAAGTACACACTCAACAATAGAAAGACCAATATGACACCACCAGAATATACATATGGACTCTACACCAACAAGACCTGAACACACCAAAGCAGATGAAGCAGAAGAGAAGCAAGAAATCATCAAATCATTTAAGGAAAACCAAGAAAAACAATCAAACAAATGAAGGAAACAATTCAAACAGTCCATGACCTGAAAACTGAAATAGAGACAATAAGGAAAACACAAACTGAGGGAATACGAGAAAAAGAAAAGCTGGGTAAATGATCAGGAACTACAGGTGAAAGCATAACCAACAGAGTACAAGAGATCAAAGAGAGAATCTCAGGCACTGAAGATAAACTAGAGGAAACAGATACATCGACCAAAGAAAAATTTAAGTCCAACAAATCCTTAACACAAAATATCCAGGAATGTGGGACACTGTGAAAAGACCAAACCAGAGAAGCTAGGAAACAAGGAGGACCCTAAAAGAGACATAAATGGTCCCTCACAGAAGGGAAAAGGGGCAAGATCTCCTGAGCAAATTGGGATCAGGCGGCAGGGTGGAGGGAGGAGGAGAAGTTAGAGGAAAGAGAAGGGGAGAAAAGGAGGGGAGAGGAGAACATGAGGGAGCAGGAAAATTGATTTGGGGGAAGAATAGAAAAGAAGAACAAAAGAGATAGCATAATAGAGGGAGCCATTATAGGTTTAAAGAGAAATCTGGAACCAGGTAAATGTCCAGTGATCTACAAAGATGACACCAACTAACAATCTAAGCAATAGTAGAGAGGCTACCTTTAATGACCTTCCCCTATAATGAGATTGACGACTATCTTATATGCCATTCTAGAGCCCTCATCTAGTAGCTGATGGAAGCAGAAGCAGACACCCACAGCTAAACACTGGGCTGAACTCCTGGAATCCAGTTGCAGAGAGGGAGGAGTAATGAGCAAAGGGACCAAGACCAGGCTGGAGAAACCCACAGATACAGCTGACCTGAACAAGTGGGAACCCATGGACCCCAAGCTGAGAGCTGGGAAACCAGCATAAGACCCACCCAGCCCCCCTGAATGTGGGTCTCAGTTAGGAGGGCTGGGCAGTCTAAGGGGCCTCTGACAATGGTACCAGAATGTATCCCTGCTGCAGGAACAGACTTCAGGAGCCCATTCCCCACGGAGAGATAATCCCTTAGCCTAGAGACACTGGGGAGGGCCTAGTCCCTACCCCAAATGATGTGAAAGACTTTGATGATCCCTCATGAGAGGCCTCTCCTTCCCTGGGAAGTGGATGGGGGATGGGGGATGGGGTCTGTGGGAGGCATGGGAGGGTGGAAGGGAGAGGGAATTGGGATTGATATGTAAAATAAGAAAAAATATATAAAGCTTTTCTGCCCAAAGCTGAGAGCAGCATTAATCTATTGCTATAAATATAGATAATTAGAAAGTAGTTTGACAGTAAATCAATAATAGTAACTTCCCCCTAGGGACTGTGACATCCCTAAACATGTGTTTGTCAGTAGACTTAAACTACCAGATGTGAATTCCTTCCTACAGAGTGAGCTTCAAATTTAATCAGAAAATAGTTGGCTACCCACAACAGTCATACAACAATTATTTCCTAGAAGGTCAGTACTGTAGCATGTAGAGTCTCTAGCTAGGTATCATGATTGATGACTTTTCTCTCCCAACAGCCTGAGAAGCTCTTTGAAAGCTAGCCATCCATGAGGAAGATGCCACCTTAGCCTCAGTTTGAATTCTGTGCCCTGCAGATAAAGTTTGGGATTTCTTCAGCTGCAAGAGCTTACTATGTATCAAGATCTGGTAGTCAGCTGCACTGCTTTTGTTTTCCAAAGGTCTTAGTGGACTTCATCACATTTAGTTAGTCCCAGCAACATAATGATGGCGATGTAAGTGATGTTATCTTGGCTGTGTAGATGAAGAGATTGTGGTCAAAAGTCACTTAGCACAGCAGTTACATACCCTATATGTCAGAGTTAGTCTTCTTTGAGATTCACATATACTGGCAACATGATCTATCCACTTTATGTGATGTCATCTTTCTCCTCCAAATAGTGATGGAAATGTATTTCACATATGTGTAGCCTAACTCATTTATATTTTTTTAACTTAGAACTTAATATATATTTTAATCATTTAGCATCAATTCCAGCTAGTGCATTAATGTGTTGTGGGTTTGGTGTTCACATAAAGTGTAGAGTCTATGCATAGTATTTCCTACTGTAGAAATTGAATGTGTATATTTGTATTATTGTACTGACAAAAGGTAAATTATTTTTCTTAATGGGTGAGTAAAACTTTATTTTTTTCAGCAAATGTTAAATTTTATGGTGAGTGAGCTCCAGGTCAGTAAAAACACACCTTCTAAACAAAGTCTCTTCTCCAAAGTGCTCTGGTAGCTGTGTAAAACACTACTGTACAATAGTCTTCTCTGCAGTAACTGATATCACTGACGCTGATGGCTTATATACATGATGGCATTTAGGATTTTAACTCAGTAAACTTCTGTATTCTGGTGTCATATTTAACTTGTTCTCTACCATACTGTCAAGGTTTTGAGTAGGACTCGGGGAACAGAGTAAGCAATCACCTGTGCTTATTAGATGGATGAGTACCTAAATTGTAGAACCAAGAGCATGCTCGCTGATTCACTAAATGACACCAATTTTGAAAAGAAGGCTGGCATCTAAAAGCAGTATTTTACATTAGTACCACAAATGTGAGAAAAGGCAAGAAATGAAACCAAATGGTCACTGATGAAACAAAATAGCTAACCATTTTCTATGACTGCTCATACTGTAAATGTGGCTTATGTCTTGGTACCATAGTTTCGCAGCATCGATGACAATTTGGTGAGAATGGAAAAGGAAATAAGCCATCAAGTAGGTCCAGCTGGTAAATGTGATTGCTATGCAAGCTTGATGACCTAAGTCCAATACCCACAAAGAAAGGCAGAAATCGCTCCCAGAAGTTGTTTTTGGACCCCCACACATGCCATGGTACACATGCGCCCCCCATAAACACACACACCAATAATAAATACAATTTTATAAAAATAAAATAAGAGCATCTAAAAACCAGGTACATATGAACAACGATCAAAAGAATTCTACATGCTCAATCCATGGAAAAGAAGATAAAAAAGAGTGTGCGAGAATAACTTGGAGATGTGAACATCTACTTATGTTGAGGAAGGATTGCATTAGTATACAGATTGCCACCACTTTTCTTCTCCAGTCCCCACAACAGACACCAAAGCATTTTCCCATTGTGACTGAGACAATAAATGTCATTGATTTTTAATAGTAAATGAACTGAAACTGTCAAGATACTATTTAGATTAACAAACTTCCAGGCTGTATATAATATTTAGGGAAACCATTTTGTTTCTAAGATAAAACCTCATTTTAATGCCTTTATTATCAAGATAAACTGGCTTTTTTAAAATATAGGTTTCACTGTGTAGATCAGGCTGACCTCAAACTTAAAGAGATGCTCTTGCCTTTCCCTACTGAGGGCTGGATTAAATGCATGCACCTCTATCCCCAGAAAGATAAATTGAACTTTTATAGGGGTTGAGCATGTAGCTTTAGGAAAAGTTGAGCAAGTGATGGATATTTTACATTAATTAGCACAAATTTTAAGACATTAATTTTTGTGCAAAATATCATATAACCTGCACACTCATATAAACATTTTTACAGAATTTTGAACAATTATAAGACAACAAATCTATCATATTATCAAAAGAAATAAAGTGAAACACTGCCTTGCATCTTAGGAAAAAAATCCTATCTTTGTTAGTATTTCAGTACACAATGACTTCTTTTTTATTATTGATTTTTTTAGTTAGCATACAATGATCATTTTCACTGTGGCAGTTTTGTAGATGTATATATACTTTGTTAATATTTGTAGTACTCTTCCCTTGTCTGGTTTCCCCTTTCAACTGGCCCCATTCCTCCACACAGTTATGTCAGCTTTCATGGTGTGTGTGTGTGTGTGTGGGGTGTTTAAATCTAGATTCACATGTAAAAGAAAACATGTGAGCTTTTTTTCTTTTATTCTCCCCATTACCCACTCTAGTCTCCCCTTTCCCATCTCTTTAGACTCCTAAACCGTTAAGAAAATGCAAATTGAAACTACCATGAGATGCCATCTCACACTAGTCTGAAGGGCAGGAAACAAACAAACAATGGTACACTTAAGTATAGAGATGGGGACATAGGTCCTTATACACTGCTGACCTCTGTGGTGATCAGTATGGAGTTTCTTCAAAATCTAAAACTTGAACTGCTTTATAACCCAGTGATAGTACCTCATGTGAGTACATCTGAAGGAATTTCGGTGTGCTACAGGGATGCTTACACATCCACATTTATTCATATTAGCCAAGATATGGAGCAATCAGCCTATTAATAGATAAATGGATAAATAAAATCACCATAAATACACACGTTTTCATTCAGCCATAAAGAAATACAAAAAGATGTAATTTTCAAGCGATAGGTACATAATATATTCCATACATACCATACATATATACATACATACATAATATGAAAGTAGAAGAGGAATGAATGCTCTGGGGGAAAAGCAACGGCTTCGTGAACAGAGTTACTGAATAATGTGTTCTGAATATTTTTCCTTTTAAACTTCATACTTCCTGACAAGCAACCTACTCTTTTTAGAAGCTTCTTACCACTCTCCAAGGAAAATTTTGTACTCTCTTAAAAGAAAGTTCAATGAAACAAAATCTAACTGCAATCTCTAAGGTCAGAACTACTACCAAAATGTGTGGGTGTTAAAAGGTTCCAGATTTCATCATATCCAAGAAGTCTCTGGCTAAGTACAGTCATGAAAATTTACTTCGTTGTTTCATATAAGAGCTATATAAATGTTTTAAATATAGAATTTGCATTTAGGAGTCTCTGAATTAACATAAGGTTTTGCTTACCCCTAGGCTTTCCAACAGTGCAATGTCTTTAGCAGTCCTGAGATCCTGATTACACAACTAGGTATCTAAACTAGAAATAAAAAAAGCCTTTAACAATTATATGTAGGTTTGAGAGATTCTTAAATACTGTTAAAACTGTCAGCAAACAGCATTCTGGGAAAGGAACAAATGAGTACAGATCATTATGCCTGAAGATGAGTCTCTACTAAGAAGATTTATTTATTTTATTTTTATTTTTCTTATTTTACATATCAATCCCAGTTCCCTCTCTCTCCCTCCTTCTCTTCCACCCTCCCATGCCCCCCCACCCTCCCCTGCCATGTAGGGTGATACCTTAAGAACATTTATTTAGAGCTCTTCACAAAACATTTCATTAGAGTTCAGTAACAACAACAATTTCTGTGTTGGGGTGTTTTTAGTATGTATGTTTTATAACATATATACAAACTAATACATAGTAAACAGAGCATGTATATACAAATATTACACATATATAGATTAAACATATACACACACTTAGACCTTAATCCATTTTTGTACCCTTATACCCAAATACCTGAGGCTTTGAAACCTGTGAAGATGCTTATTTTCATCAACTATTATAGAGAAATGAAATGCCATCAGTATGTTTATGAGAGGTCCCTGGATGGCTAAGAACATGATGAAGAAGCAAAAAAAGGACATTTCGGACACAAGTCCATGCATGGTGTATCCTTGCTTTATGGCATCTCACTACCATTCTTGAGAAACCCAACCCAATTGGTGAGATCATCATTAATCCATTGCTGAGGGGTCCCACTCTCAGGACCTAATGACATTCCACCACTTTTTTTTTTTTTTGAGACAAGGACTCTCATCAAACCTGGAGTTAACAGATTGGCTGGGTGCACTGGTCAATGAATTCAGGGTTAGGGTTAGATCCATTTATTTTGAAATAGCAAGATTTATTGTTGATACATCATTCATATTTAATAAATACTTTCTTGGTGCATAATATGCATCTCATTTTAGGTGGATATAGTTGTAAACTTAAACACAATATATATATATATATATATATCACATCATATGATTTTGATGTGAAATAAAAACACAGAAAGCTACAAGAGATGAATTGAGGCACTGTCTTCATTATGGGATTACGGAGAAAGGCTATCCTTAGAAGTGGCATTTAAGCAGAGCCTTGCTGAGATTGGTTGCTTTGCCTTGTGAAAAGACAGGGGGAGAGTAGCATAGATGGTGAGATAGTGTGTGTGTGAGGAACATATGGTGGGGGGAGGATAGTCCCGAACACGAGTTGGTGTTCAGAAAGCCGTGAAACTTAAGACTGAGCAATAGAAGGTGTGCAGGCTAAATTACTTCAATTGCCTTCCTTTCATTATGAGGGTAGAGATGGGCAGTTTAATTACAAAGTAGCCAAAGATACTAGAGGAGCACAGGAAACCAAGAGTTTGGTGGCTGGGCATAATTGGAACATTGAATTCTACCTTAGTAACAGTTCCTGGAACCTCAAGTACTGCTGTCTGTGGTTCTCTAGAACAGTAATAGATAACAAGGCATAAAGGGCTGTGTGTTTTCTGTGGGTGGAGTTACAGATGTCAGTCTTTCCTTTTGAAGCATCATGAGAATTTCTTGAGCAACAGGCACCAACAGGGTGTTGAAATCGTGTGTTTTCCTGTACTATTTGAAGTAAGGTGTATGTACTAACCTCTTGGCACAAAACCAAAACAGAACATGTAGATAGGAAAAGAAATGAAATGTTTGTTTCTTAGGTAAATGAGGGAACTAGAAGAGTCATTGCAGGAAATGAGGCTGTAACTAGCTCTGCCTGAGACTTTGGGCCATAGACAGAAGAGAAGCTAGGTTGCGAGAGCAATTATTTAATGGTTCATTGTCACTGTGACTTCTAATCAGCTAGGAGGGGAAGAAAGATGAGGGAGATCCTGGGTTTGACAACTGAGCTGGAAGGAAGAGCAAGCCAGCCAGGAAACACTCTGCACAAGAGCCAGCAGGGAGGCGACTACAGTGGGTCCCTAGCGTCAAGAAGGGGGCACAAGGAGGCGGCGCGGGCCCCGCCCCCTCCCCTGGCGGGCGCGGGCGCGTGAGACGCTGCGCGGCGGCAGCAGCAGCAGCAGCGGGAGCGAGCGGCAGCTGTCAGGCCACCGAGGTCCAAGCTGCACTTGCTGCCCCATTGAGGACGAGGCGACAGCGCGAGCTGTGACCTGGTCGCTGAGGAGCCAGGCTAGAGGCACGCAGAACTGAGCTGCCTGGCATCTACAGCCCTGTCCTTTCTCCTTCCTATTGTGTTGGGTAAGGTGTCTGTGCGGGGGCAGGAAGTGGGGGCTAGGGCTGCTGGACCCGGGAGGCCAGGAGGTGAGGGGCCTGTGGATAGAGGGAGAAAGGGCAGCTTCGGTCATCGCCAGGGCTTCTTGCACAGTAAAGGGGCCTAGAAGCTGCTGAGGTTGTAGTCGAAGGTGATGGTGGAGGGGGGCGTTGCTGAGTAATCTGGAGTGGCTGCCAGAGCTGGGCAGAGAGGCGCAAGGTTCCGTGGGGAGCGGGTGTGGTTCACTGCGCATGCGCCACAGTCGACTGGCTCTAGGAGCTAAGGATGAGGTGAGAGGACCTGCGTCTAAGGTAGTTGGGACTATGCGTGACGTTTCACTTTCTAAGTTCCCAATACTAAAACAGTGTTCCCGGGGAGAAGATGCCAACATCCCTGGTCTCCTAAGGACGTTTTATTAGTGTCCTGAAAACCCTTACTTCCAGGCAGCCTATTAAGGAAGACGTGGCCTGGGGACAGTGCCAAGTTCCCTATCAAGTGTGTCTTTGGGCTTATTGGCCCAGAAGTGTTATGAAGAGTGAAAGATTAGACATGTATTTCCACACTGAACACTTAGTTGCATATATGAAGTTAGGAAGAGCATTTCAGTGGCATGACAGCTATGGCATCTAGACTTTGTAGCATGGCTGTAGCTGATAACTGAGCTCTGCAGAGTAAATTGAGTGCGTCACAGGGCTCCCCCGATGTAAAACAACCCCCTCTCCAGCATCAGGTTGTATGGGAAGCAACCTCCACCATTTAAATTAGAGGATCTCAAAAATCAATCATTTCTTACTTGTGTTGATTTTCACATACATTAAAAAAAGCCACACCCATTTCTCTGGTGCAGTATTTCTGAATCTTACTTCAGGATTAAACAGTAAACTGAATAGCCCTAATCAGCTTGTCGCCACAGATGGGCTTTCCTCACAGCTCCAAGCATGTGCCCTCCCCTGTGCAGACTTCCATCACGGTCACTCTCATCCACTGTCTAGCCCCCTTCCTCCCCCCACCAAGCCCTGCAGTACACACCCCTGTCAAGACTTGCTCCCAAACAACCTGCGCTAGTGATTGTGAGCATCATTCCACCCCATGGAAACTGAACTGATGCTGCCAATTTGCGTTTATGCCTCTTTTCTCACCGTAATCGCAATAAAATGCATTATTTTAAAAGGTTCAACCTTTATTTCTTCCCTCTGCTCCCAATCTCAAGCACCCCCAACTAAATACAGTGATTTTAATAAGCCTGTGTGGGCGCAAACATACCTGATTCAAAAGGTTTTAAGTGCACTGAAGAATAGAGAGCTAATAATATTGGTTATATGAATTCCGGATTCATCATATCCAAGACAATATTTGAGTCAATGCCAGATATTTCTCTGAATGGGACCAAAATTAGAATAAATATTATGGTCCAAGGACTGGAGATGCAGCTTCGTGGTAGAGTGCTTAAGGCACGGTGCCCTAGGTCTGATTTCCAGTGCTGAGGATTGAAAAATAAAAAAAGGAAAGAAAAGGGGAAAAAAAGACATTTGGTTCAGATCTAGTGTATTATGGGAGCCATACTGAATTTCACCTTCCTGTTAGATATATTTGTGGTTATCAGAAAGTCTTCTCTCTGCTTAATGCTTCTTCTTTTTATGTTGGATCAAATTTGGCTTCACCTGGGGGAGGAAATTTGATTTTCATTGATTTTTATACTGTGATAGCTCTTTTCCATTTGAATATGCCACAATGTATATCATTCTCATCTTCAACACAGTAACAGGGATGACATCTTCCATTGAAAAAAATGGGTTTCATTATTCTCTTGTTTTTAGTAGGAATGGAGATACTGTTGGAAATATATGTTTATTTTGAAATGTGAGTGTAGCAAGAAGGAAATAGAAAGACTTCCATTGACTTTCAACAGGTGGAATTTCTGTTAGGTCCTGTCTGGAAAAGGATCAAGATAAATTCATAATTTGTGATTTTAGTTACATTTTATGTGATAACATTTGGATATCTTACAGGATCTTAGATCAATTGTTGGCATAAATTCCAAGTCATTAATTCTGGGTAACTACCAAATACACTAAATCATAAATACTTATTCCTTATTTCCATGATGAATTCTGGAACCACATGCTGAAGAGGCTTCAAAGACATACACAAGCAAAGAACCTTCAAATCAGTTGTGTAGGAAAGACATAGTTTTTTTTTTTTTAAAGAAATCTGTTAACAACACCAAGCAGTGTGATATCAACTGTAAAGAATGAGATGCTTCATTGAGACATAAAAGGTGAACATAGTTGTGGTACAATATGATCATTTGATACAAATATACAATGTATAATGGTTGAAGAGCAATGATTACTTCCATTTCCTTAAATGTTAACCATTTCCATGTGCTGGGTATTCGTATTCTGGTTTTTTTTATTCTAAAGGACTCAGTGGAAAATATTTTCTTTTCTTTTTGAAATGTTCAAATAATTTTTATTAAATTTGATCATTGACAGTTTCATGCAGTTTTTTCTCACCTCCAGCACTCTCTTATTGACTTCCCTTACCTGTTAAGCACTTACTCCTCTCTGCAAGTCCTTGTGTGTCCTAGAGGGAATTTGAACTCCTGTGGCTGAGTATGATCTTGAATTTCTGATCTTCCTGAATCCACTTCCTGAGTCCTACAGTTGTACATATCTGTCACAATCCCTGGTTTTATATGGTGCTGAGGGTCAAACTCAGTGCATTCAAATACTCTACCAATTAAGGTATACCCTCTCCAGGTTATTTTAAAATATATAATTAATTGATTTAAGCAGGTAATACTACTCTCTTTCTCTAGCATGAAATAGAACTCCACTGAGGATCCAACCCAGCGCCTCATACATTTTAGACAAGTGCTGCTACCACCGAGTTCCACCGTCAGTCAGTCCCTACTGTGAAATTGAAGCTTAGATGTCTATTTGTAAATTCCTTATGGGAAAGTCCTTGCCTTAAACATTTCTGAACATCTCCACATCATTGGGTGTGCAAGTGCCAAAACTTTACAAAACAGATTGGGTGAGGAGAAACCAGAGACAGGGACAGAAGTTCTTAAAGGCTCTCATAACTTAGATGTGAGAAGATGCTGGCCAAATGGCAACACAACCATGTGCAGTGATGAATGCCCGTAATGAAATATGGAATGGAAAAAGAGTATACATTGTTTAAGACCAGGAGTCTGACACCAGCCTGGGCAACACAGCAGGATTCTAATTTTTTAAAATGGAGGTAGAAGTAGAGAGTTGGAAATGGTTATTTGAGGCCAAGTCAGCAGAACATAGTGACTGAAGGCAAGGAAACCAACCTAAACTGTATAGCTTTCTTCTTTTAACAAATAAATGGGTATTGGAGAGGTAGCAGAAGATGTAGAGCAGTGGGTTGTGACCCCTTTGGGGGTCAAATGACCCTTTCACAAGGGTCATATCATATAACATGTCAGATATTCTGCAAATCAGGTATTTTCATTAAGATTCTTAACAGTAGCAGAATTACAGTTATGGAGTAGCAATGGAATAATTTTATGGTTGCGGTCACCACAACATGAGGAACTGCATTAAAGGGTTGCAGCATCAGAAAGGTTGAGAAGTGCTGGTGTAAATACCACCTTTGTAATGACACAGCACAAGGTAGAAACCCAGTGATTCTTCAAACATCACTAAAATGGTTATACCAGAAGCTCTTGAAGATCCCTTCAACACTGGGACTTTATGCCATATGCAGATGCTCAGCAGGCATTGTTACACATTAAAGAACAAGGAAGAGCTGATATCTCCATGAAGCAAATTCCTGGCCTAGCAGCAAGGAACACCTTCTATATTGTTCATCATACAATATAGTTTGTGTACCTAGAGTTATGTGTGCCCATTACCAACTAGAGAATTCTCAGATTGGCATTAATACTGATCATTATTCTTGGAACTGGGCATTTAGTTTCCATATTCAGTGAGTTTTTGGCCCATTGAGTCAGTTTATCCACAGCTGGGGAAGTAGGATTAGTGAGTTATTTAATGATGTTAACACCTGTTTTCTAGGTACTTAAGAAAACTCATTTGGTATCTACCATTTATACTAGCCATCTATAGTTTATATAAATTTGTACTTCCTCACGTTTATAAAAATGAAAGTTGAAGAGTTTTGCACTGTAAAATTATGTTGTAGACTTGTATTAAAAGTAAAGTATGAAGTGTAAGCATAGCTCAATGGTATAGGGCTTTTCTAGCCCACTGAAGCCCCATGTCCCTCTCCAGGATATCAAAAGCAAAAAATCCGTGCTACCACATATGTTTGACCCTCTTTTCAAGAAACATTTGTCACTTGAGCTATAGTTCCAAAGACAGAAATTTGAAAGCAGAAAAGAAATAGTAGAAAATTTATGATTCTATACAGTAGATTTATCCTGAGGAGGATAAAGCTTATCAATTTAGGAGATGATGCTTACATTTTAGCTACTGATTTAGATATTTAATAGATACCTGATTGGCTTTGTAAAACAGCATAAGATAATTAAGCAGCTGAGCTGTTTCTCAAACAGTCTTTATTCCTCAACAAACATACTTAACATGCATGGGAATTATTTGTCTTTTTGGAACACTATTCTAGTTTTGCTTCATTAATATATGCTACAATTAACTATTAATAATAAACAAATGTGTGCTTGTAGTAAGGACAGTTAAATATTAAAACCTGTGTTCAAGCTAGGTAAGGTCATGAATACCTGTAATACCATCACCTAGGAGGACTAAGGTAGAAGAATCAGGTGTTTAAGACCATCTCAAGCTACAAAGTGAACTCCAGACCATCTTGGGATGCATACAGAGAATTGTCTCAAAAAAAAACAACGAAACAAAAAACTTGGTTCAAGACAGATAGCATCAGTTAGTGTATAAAATAATTAGCTAAAAAAGTAGACTGTAAGTCCATAAACATATTAGTGATTTCTTCTTTGATCGTGAGGATCAATTGCAGACTACCTCAACGCAAATTGACAGGTGCACTGGTGGGTTTGAAGTGGGAGTGTTGGAAGGAATAAAGCAAAGGAACGTTGTCTCTGATTTATCTTCAACTCCTGTGCTTTCAGTCTCCCAAATTTCACTTCTTGGCATATCGCCTACTTGCTCTTACTTGTTATTTTAAATAGAGCATTCAGCAGAAAGTCAATACAAAACGTTTTTTTTTTCTTTTAAATCACAGAAAGTACAGTCAGATTAGGGTAAATTTGGGTAATAACATTACTTTGTTCACAATGAACACCTGCAACATTTTGAACTTTTAATTGTATTTGTGAGAATCTGCCACAGGTTAGAGATTGCTGTGGGATTTCTGTCTGAATTAAGTATTTTTTTTTCTACAGACTTATTTTCATTTTATTAGAGATTATTAAAATCTGCTTCCCATTCTGTTTTTTAGGGCCCTAATAAAAGAATAAAGCAACAAAAGGGACAAAGGGGAAGGCTGAAATTGTGGGGGGAAACCCAGTTGGGTAAGTATTTCATGACAGCATGCTATACATTTTGATATTTTACATTTTCTTTTGTTAAAAAGTGAATATTTATAATTTTAAAAATAATTGCAAAAATAATGTAAGGACTATTATGGCTTTCAAATTACCTTTTAAATGGGTGTGCTTTTAGAATCTCTTTTGCATATACTTTTTGACCTGTGTTTAGGTTTTCTTCCTTTAAGGCTCTTGCATAAATAATACCTTACTCAATTAAATCAATATTCTTGGGTTTCCATTGTCGACCCAATGTGACAGTACCTAACAGAATATTTTAACATGTATTCTTGGAAGTCCATGTATAAATATTTTGTATAGGTAACAAGAAAAGTGCTACATTATTATGTCTGTTCGGTTTTATCATGACTGTTCATATATTGTTTTGGGGGGGTATTAAAACTGAAATTGAAGAAACCCATAAGATCCTCTTTTGGTAATACCTATTACGTTGATGTTAGTCAACTGTCATAAACTTAAGTGTCATTGTACCATGAAGACAAAATTATGGAAGATTCTTTTTTTTATTATAGTATCCATTTCAATGCAAGTATAATGGGAGTAAATGCTTAGAGAAGGTTGATTTTTTTCTCTTTGCCATATTACTGGGTCCAATTCAATTGGGAGCCAGATCCTGACTGATAGAATCAAGAATACAGCTTTATACCATTCAGTAACACTTAGGTCCCTTAAAAGCAAACATTAAACCTTGAATAAGTTTCATATTTGCATTTTGTTTAGAAGTGTCCAAACTGGAAACTAATATGGTTACACATTTTAGTGGTATACCTGTTCTAGGCTCTCTGACTTAGAATAGTGTTTGAACTGAACAAATTGTGGAGCAATCTGCTAGTTGGCTTACTCATGACATTCAGCCAGTCCTTGCCCAGGTAAGAAGCCTCAGAAAAATAAAACCAGTTTTTCATCTTTTACTAAAAGAGTTTTCTTTCTTTCCCTATTTTAAATTAAGAAATGATCATCTGAGATCATTATTTAAGGAAATTTTCTATGAAGTTGATTTGTTTCATGTTTAACTATTTTCCTTCCTACATCTTCATGTATTTTCAGGTTCCTTTGTTTGCAAACTTCTCCCTGTTTTGTGCTGCAACAATGAGTGGAAAATCCCTTCTTTTAAAGGTCATTCTCTTGGGTGATGGTGGAGTTGGGAAGAGCTCACTTATGAACCGTTATGTCACCAACAAGTTCGACTCCCAGGCTTTTCACACTATAGGGGTAGAGTTCTTAAATCGAGATCTGGAGGTAGATGGACGCTTTGTGACACTTCAGATCTGGGACACTGCAGGGCAGGAACGTTTTAAGAGCCTTAGAACACCATTCTACAGGGGAGCAGACTGCTGCCTGCTGACCTTCAGTGTGGATGACCGGCAGAGCTTCGAGAACCTTGGTAACTGGCAGAAAGAATTCATCTACTATGCAGATGTAAAGGACCCAGAGCACTTCCCCTTTGTGGTTCTGGGTAACAAGGTAGACAAAGAGGATAGGCAAGTGACTACTGAGGAGGCACAAGCCTGGTGCATGGAGAATGGAAATTACCCTTATCTAGAAACAAGTGCCAAAGATGATACTAATGTGACAGTGGCCTTTGAAGAAGCTGTTAGGCAGGTGTTAGCTGTAGAGGAACAGCTGGAACATTGCATGTTAGGTCACACCATTGATTTAAACAGTGGCTCCAAAGCAAGTTCTTCATGCTGTTAGACATAGGAACTCTGTTTAAAAGTGTGCACTAAGTTGGTTAGTCCATAGTGTAAGAACTACTGTGCCCTCTGGCAGCACACACACACACACACACACACACACACACACACACACACACACAAAAAAAAAAAAACACACAGACACACAGACACACACACACACAGACACACACACACACACTGTTCTCTCTCTCTCTCTCTCACACACACACACACACACTCTCTCTCTCTCTTCACACACACACACACACACACACACACACACACACACACACACACACAGGCATGCACACACCCATGGGTGTGCCAGGGTAAAAGATAAGGTTCTACTTTTGAAACAGAACCTTTCCAATTGAAGTTGTAGACCAGTTTTAAAAAAAGCTTTATTGAGCCAAGTGTATTTTGTGTGATTCCCGCTATTTTCCCTTCTTGTGTGTCTCAGGACACTTCAGAAAGTTTTAGTCCTGAGAGATTTAAGTACTTTTTAAATCAAGGTTTAAACCTAGAACCCAGCCGCATGAAGGAGTGAAAGAGCTTAAAGCATTCCATTAACCAGTTAGCAGATGCCACCACCAGACTCTTGCCAAGCAGTTTATGACATTTCTACCAAAGGGGAAAACAAGATTCTGAGCTGTATTACAGCAGCATTAACAATGGAAGCAAGGATTTCTATGCATGACTTAGAAAAAAGGTGTTGATGATTAGGAATGTGGATGTATAAAAATACACACTGACATGTTCAATCCTCGTGTATGGTTTAATCTCATATGAACTTAAAAATCATCTCAACAAGAATTACTCTAATGACACTGGATGTTGATTCTAATCCATGTGTGTGAGTCACAGGACACTAGCGAATGGGTTACTCGTAAATATGCCAACCCCTTTTGCAAATACATGGTTGGCCTGCTTTTCCTTCATAAGTCTACTGCTGCTCCATAGAGATGTTGCTTCCTTGACAACTTATCAATTTAGCAATGCTGCTTAGTATGTGGCTTCAGGTGTCATGCTCTCTGCCTACAATTTAGATGGTCCTATAGTTCACTATGCTGGCTCATGAAGAAGGCTTCGGGAAAGATTGCAGAGTAACAGGCTTTTCTCACAGGTTCCTTCACTCGGTCGTGTGTTGTAGAGGAAGGATCTTCTTCTTGGGATGCCTCACCAAATGCTCAGCTGGCCAAACTAGGACAGTAAAACTGGCAAAAGAGCAGATTTTTTTTAAAAACTTTGTTAGAATGAATTCCTCATAATTAGATTTGTTCAAAAGTGGACTAGACTGCCTTAATAGTGAGCTCCCTCCAAGTAGCAGTTACTGGATGGCCATCTGTTCAAATACTGTAAAAAGAATTGCTGTACTGGCTACATGTTTGGTATAAGGTTCCTTCAGGTTTAACTTCAGAACTTATAAACTATGTCAGTGCCATATTCTTGTTGGATTTTTCTGAAAATAATAGTTAAGACTAAAGAGAGGTCCTTAAAACTCCTCAAGC
Source organism: Cricetiscus sungorus (assembly GCA_030556225.1). Lineage (NCBI taxonomy): Eukaryota > Metazoa > Chordata > Mammalia > Rodentia > Cricetidae > Cricetiscus > Cricetiscus sungorus. The sequence goes on from JANBXA010000726.1 coordinate 39,971,023, forward strand.
CATTCTGGGATTAGCCTTTAACAACAACTACTATTAAAACATATTCCAAAGACACCATTCTCAAAAATGGTTTGACAAATTTTGACTACCACAACTGCCAGTTATATACTATATTATGAGTGTGCCATGTGATTTTTATTGGCTGTTCTGCATAGATTTTAATCTTTGCTTTAAAACATGTATGATAAAAATTATGACCCACTATAGAGAGGGACAGTTAGATAAGCCTTCCCAAAAGAGATTTAGGCCCAGGTTGGGGTGGAAGCATTCCCGGGAATACAGCCTAGAATTCTCCATTGTAGCCACACATGGAATCAGCCTTACATGTGGGACCTTATGTGCTTTAAGAACTCTGGTATTTTTTGGCCACATAGACAAGAGGAGGACAGTATTTCAGCCCAGACGTATTCAGTATTTCCAATTATGGCATAGTCCTGACCCTATTGTCCAATTAAGTTAGATGCCAGAAGTCAAAGCCAGAACTGGGACCCCACAGCTCTTAAATATTGGTTCCTATCCTGCCTATGCCTATAGCCAGCCACACTGGTTTCAATGTTCTAGTCATTTTGCTACAATCATGTTAGGGTGAAAATCTGTATGTCAGAGCTAATAAGTAGTAATTGTTTTTAGGTGCATGAGACCTGGGGCCTTTCTCTTTCTCCTTGCACTCTGCTGATAATAGTTTCTATTTGTAGATCTCAGGCCTTCATAAAGATCTCCATCAGCTCACAAAAACTATTTGTCTCTGTAGAGTGGCATGTGGTCATTTGAGTAAAACAAAAAAGTACATGGTTATTAAATTCATAGGCATCCTGTCCATTGAGACAAGTATTAATTTGAGTGGCAGGTAAACTGAGGCCCCTTTCTTCTTAGACATGCACTTTTTTTTCTACCAAGTTAACTCACAGTATCACGCATTTAACAGTAAGTGATAAAACAGTGTCATTTTTGTGAGTAAAACTCAGTGGGTGCTGACATATAGTTTGGGTAAGCTTAAAAACACCAAAAGCTGACACCTGTGGTACCAGGAACTGTGCATATGTGTCTTGAAATTGACTATCTAGAATGTGCAGTGAAACATTTTCAATAGGTGTTTTTTAATGAACACTCAATTTTTGGAACGATGTATTTCTCATTAGAAGCATACTGTTTTTCAATAGTCCATTAAAACATCTTACAAAATATTTATTTAGTTTATCGTCATGTATTGGCTTTCAGGGGGCCTCAGGTTCCATATGTCTTCAGTGGATTGATGAATTTCAGGTGTACTTGTACCTGCCTCAGCTAACTCTCATTTATTCTGAGGTATTTCACAGTCCTCTTGCTGCAGGTGCTGCTAAACATCTCAAAATGTGTATAAGATATTTTGTTCCGTTGTTTAAAAAATCATCTGTGTCAAAGTGAATAAAAAGTGCATTTTGAACAACCAACATACAATGTTTGTGGGGTGTTACTTTTCTCCTTTTCTTCTTTTGAGCAGTTGGTCGGTATGGCAGGTACATCTGTCAGTCAAGTCCCTCTCTCAGATGGTACCTGATGTGGTTTCTATCATTTTTTTAAAATGTGATATTCTAAGTGGCTCTCCCTATTTATCATGTAGTAGTGATTGAGAAACAAACTCTGAAGACTGGAGGTTAGAGATTCTTTTTGTTTCACTTTAGACCTTTCTGTAATACATGGAGAAACTTGAGACCAGAATATGGATCTTGATCTTCTATTTTATTTTTAATCATGTTTTAAAGTTACTATTATAAAAACCAAACATAATATCTGCATTGTCTTTATTTTCTTGACTGATGCATTGTTATTATTAGAAAAATACGAAAACTTAGACAAAACAGGCCAGAACATGAAAGATAGTTTTTATACAAAAATGTTCTATTCTATTGGCCACCACTTTGGGCCATTAATGTAACAGTAAGTATCAAATGGCTTGAACACATATGGTAGGTGTGAAGAAATCAGGGGACAACTTTCTAAATCAGATCATCAGGGTTGGTGGCAAGTGCTTTTACCATCTGAGCCACATTGCCAGTCCAGCGACATTTAAATTATGAATGCAAGTCTCTCCACCATACATGATTCATCACATTGATTCCATCTGCTACAGATTTAGAAGTCTCATCCATTCTACATAATTTTGGCTATTAGACCTTTGTGAAGTAAAAAATATTCATTATTTTTCTTGCACCAGAATTATTACACCATACTTATAATATAATAAACCAATTTCTACAATGATATAACTTTGAGACTACAGAAAGTCATTAATTTCTAATCACCTTAAAAAGAATGTTTCTACTGAGCCAAACACCTGGAATTCAGTTGCAGAGTGAGAGGAGTGATAAGAAAATGAGTTTCAAGACCAGGCTACAGAAACTCACATAGACAGCTGACCTGAACAAGGAGGAGCTAATGGGCCCCCAGACTGATAGCTGGGAAACCAGCATGGGACTGACTCAGACCCCCTGAACATGGGTCTCAGTTAGAAGGCCTGAGCATTCTAAGGGACCTCTGACAGTGCAACCAGGATGTATCCATGGTGCACAAAAGGACTTTGGGAGGGTTTCCCCACGGAGGGTTACTCCCTTAATCTAGAGGCAGGAGGGAGGGCCTAGATCCTACTCCAAATGACTTGACAGATTTTGTTAACCCCTCCTGGAAGGCATCACCCTCCCTGTGGAGTGGGGAGGATGGGATGGGAGGGTGGTTGGGGGACATGGGAGGGAGGGAGAGTGGGGAGGGAGGAAGGGAGGGTGGGAGAGGGAACTGGGATCGATATGTAAAATAAGATGCACACACACACAGTTTCCACAGCAGAGTACTCGTAATATGTTTCAGGCTTTGTGGTTGATTACATGAACAAAAAAGGGGTGGGGGAATAAAGCTTGTCTTCCAGGATTGTTATTTTCAAAGCAGAAAACTAGATTTCTGTCTGATATGTTTCTGCCTCAGAAATCTTCCCTTGATGTCTTAAGACAATATAAAGTCTCATTTTGGGACAGCAGAAGGGATTTTTCCAGAAAAACATGGAGGATATACAAGATATGGTTTCTGTTCTATCCTAAAATTGAATATTAAAAACACTTCAGGAAATTGAGGTATTGGTTTGAATAATTTCATGATAGAAATTGAAATTGGCCTATCTGTTTAACTTTAATTATTTAAAGCACTCCTGCAACAATATGCCTTTCAGTGTCAGAGATCTAGATAGTCATCTCACGTCTTTTCTTGCTGGAGAGACAGAATTTGTCACAGAGAGTGATTTTTCTAATACTCGATTTCAGGGAAGATAAATTGTGATGCACTGTCATAGTCTAGACTGCTACAACAAAATGCCATAAGGGTGGGTGGCTTACAAACAACAGAGTTTTGTACTGCACAGTGCTGAAGGCTGGCAAGCCTAAGATCAAGGTACTGGCAGATTTCTGTGTCTGGTGATTGCTCCATTACAAATGGCATCTTCTCATTGTGTGGCACTAGTCCTATTCATGGAGACAAATTCCTCATGACCTAATCATTTTATCAAGTCCCTCCCTCCTGATACTATCATCTGGTAAGTTAGGATTTCAATGTGAATTAGGGCTGAATGGGCACAAACATTATGATTATAGCAGTCATATTAATATGCGTATTTTGGGGGTAGTTCCTAGTGTTCCTTTCATCCAAGCAAATTATCTTGAATTACCCCAACCTTTCATATCAATTGTTCAGTCTACTCCTTTGAAGAGAGCAAAAGGAGAGTTGCAGAAGCTACACATGTTTTACAGAATAAAATAAACATTATTTTTAAAAGAAATATGGGCTGGAGATATGACTCAGTAGTTAATGGTGCATACTCCTCTTGCAGAGGTCCCAAGAGTTCAGGTTGCAGTACCCACGTCAGGTGGCTCACAGCCACCTGTAACTCCAGTTCCCTAGCTTTAGAAAGCATCTGGCTTCTGTGTGCATCTGCAGGCACATATGCATACAGATAAATTTTAAAGTACACTAAATCTAAAAGCTAAATACTATTCAGTAAAAATCTTAGTGGTAAGTTTGCACACACTGATCATCAACACACTGCCTTTTATTTAGCTGCTAGTAGTAGTTGCACTGATTTGAGGGAAAAGCTTTTTTTTTTTCCTTACAGAATGAGAGGTTACATAGTGTTTTCCCTGTAAGAATAAGCATCTCCACATCTGGAGATGAGAAGCTGACATCTTTAGTCATACAGGAACTGCAGCAGTAAAATGTGCATCGTCATAATCTTTTTGTCTGCTTGAAGGAAACATGGAGCATTATGATTCAGCCACGAATAAATGCTTTTTAAAAATAGTGTGCTTTGTGTGTACAAATGCGCACTTTTTAGGTAATCTGTCAATATCTTTCATGCCCTGTCAACTACTGATAAATGTGTAATGAGTCTCACTTCAGCACTCCTGAATTTTAACCAGATATGTTGCTGAATAGGTTGATAAAAAGGAATTGGAAAATGCTGCCTAATGAAAGAAATAACTCAAGTGAACATTAGCTATATTGATTGGAATAAACATTTGAATCATGACTTCCTGTGGTGCATTGGTGAGGAAGCAAGAGACAGGGTCAGATCCTCTGTTGTCCATTACATTATTCCTGGCTGCCTTAACAAAAGCACATTTTCCCTGTAATATACTGCTTAACAGCCTGGTGATACATGAACATGTGTTGGTAGCTTTAAATCTTCTCTGTCTCTATTGTTCCTGGGTGGAAAATGGCACCACCAGTGTACATTTTGAACCCTGTCTTTATTTGTGGGGTGGGAGTAGACTTATGCATCTATGGCAGAAAAATCTAGAAAACCAAGGAAATAGACAAACAGGATAAATAATATTCATTTCTAATAATATTATTCTAAGATAAGGAAATTTGTCTTAATTATGTGGGTTTTTAAATGTATTTATATAAAGGGAAACAGGCTGTGATACTGTGCACATAGTGCAATCTTTTCCACTTAATACACAGTGAGTATTTTCATTAAGTCATGTTTTTTTTTCTTCTAGGGAATTGTAGGTAACATTTGAATACTTTTTTATTGAATTCACTGTATAACTTGTAACCAAATTGCATCCTATTATAAAATAAAGGGGACAAGAGGGTTACTAGTAATACGCTTACTTCAGATCTGTGCTTATTTCTTATAGGTAATATTTCTAGATCAAAGCACATGAACATTTTATGGCTTTTAATATGTAATGACAAATTGCTCATTACAAAGTTGTCCCAAATTACGTCAACATAGTGGAATAAGAGACTGATTTTCTCAGGCTTATCATCTTCTCTAACCACACTCACTTCAACCAATGAAAGTAAAATGTCACATTTGCATTTGCATTGTTATCAGAGAGAAACTGTGCAGACATATATTGTTCATTTTTATTTTTCTTAAGTAAACATTTCTTAAGTAAGCGGACCATTATGCTCCTTAGCTTATTTGGAATGTCAGGCATCATTTTGTTTCTTATTTCGTTTTGTTGTTGTGCTGGGAGTAGAATCCATGCCTATGCCTACTGGGCAAGTGCTCTATCTCTGAGATTCAGCGCTCATTTTTGTTTCTCATAGAATTTTAGGAACTCATTTTTTATATTGTGGGGTTTAACCTTTGATAGGATCCATATCCCTGTCTTTTAAATTCCTCCCCGTATTTCTCACTTTTTTCTGTTGATGGTATGTTTAAAATATGTTAAAATTCTTGAAACGCTTATGTATGTCCTGATAAAATAGAAAACTATAGTAAGTGGGAACAAGAAAAATTCCTCTCATGTCTTCTTTGCTCCAGATCACATTCAGAAATTGTGTGGATCTTAGTATTGTCAACATAATAAAAGTACAGACAGAACTCAAAATACTCTTACATCTAGAAGCAAAGTATCACGGAGCTGGTTTGAATTGATTTAGTTTTTGCCATAATAGACATATTGCTCTTAACTCATACAAATATAGTCAGAGTAACTTCAGCTTTTACCCACAAGGGGACAATAAATAATTGCTAGTACTCTGCCACAGACATTAGAACCCAGACTGTTAGAACCAAAGAGGCATGTAGAAAGTGCCTAGCTAGTCCACCCTTCCCTTATTTCATACACAAGGAAACTGAACACTAGAGTAGTTCAACAGTTTGTTCAAGAGACCTGTGTCCAAGACACTTTCCCATTTACAGTACCATGACTTGGTTCAAATAACTCAAACTGTAAACACTCTTTTCTTCTGATTTGTAAAACTTGTTTTACCTTTTTTGTTGAGGCAAAGTTCACAAGCAGCATTACATACTTAAAATATACAGTTCATTTATGCTTAGCATCTTCGCAGTGTTATAGAGACACATATTTCCCCCAACTTACATCCAATCCTGACATTCAATGGATAATTTATCTGATGATAATTATACAACCTTGCTGGACTTATTTTTTTAACCATACAACCTTGCTGGACTTATTTTTTTAACCTAAGAAAGTGATACCTTTCTTATACACTTGGTGTGAGGATTAATAAAAAATGATAGGCACAAGAGGTATCTATTATCCTTATCCTTCCAGTTAGTAATCTGAACCAGGTATTGTAATACATGATGAAATCCTAGCACTTAGGAAGTTGAGGCAGGAAGATAGTGAGTATAGTACAAGCCTGAGCTGAATAGTAAAACTTCTATTAAAAGTAACAAACAAAACAAAAAAGCTGGACTTCTGGAGCTCTGCCCAGTGCTTGGCTGTGGATCTCTGCATCTGCTTCCATTAGCTATTGGGTGAAGGCTCTATGCTGACAACTAGGGCAGTCACCAATCTGATTACAGGGGAAGGCTAGTTCAGGCTTCCTCTCTACTATTGCAAGGAATCTTAGTAGGCTCCAGGGAGCCTCCCTGGCATCGGGTTTCTCGTTAAGCCCACAATGTCCCCTTCTATGAAGCTATCTCCCTCATCACTCTCTCACTCTATACCACCCACAACTTGAACATCTTGATCTGTCATATTCCCATCCCCTATCCCCTCCCCTCTACTCCCCCCAGTCCCAGTTTGTCTAGGAGATCCCATCCACTTTCTCTGCCCAGGGAGGCCCATGATCCCTCTTAGGATCCTCTTTGTTACCTAGTTCCTCTGGGGCTAAGGATAGTAGTCTGGTTATCCTTTGCTTTACATTTAATATCCACTTATGAGTGAGTATATACTGTGTTTGTCTTTTATGGGTCTGAGTTACCTCAATCAGAATGATTTTTTTCCTAGTTCCATCCATTTCATGATGTCACTGATTACCCTCCACTGAGTAAATACCACATTTTCTTTTTTAGAAAGATTTTTTTTATTTATTATGTATATTGTGTTCTGCCTGCATGTATCCCTGCAGGCCAGAAGAAAGCACCAGATCTCATTATAGATGGTTGTGGTTCACCATATGGATGCTGGGAATTGAACTCAGAACCTCTGGAAGAGCAGCCAGTGCTCTTAACCTCTGAGCTATCTCTTCTGCCCAATATACCACATTTTCTTTATCCATTCTTTGGTTGAGGGGTTGTTTCCGGGTTCTGGCTATTTACGAATAATGCTGCTATGAACATAGTTGAGCAAGTGTCCTTGGGGTATGGTTGAGCATCCTTTTGGTACATGCCTAACAGTGGTATTGCTGGACCTTAAGGTAGATTGATTCCCAATTTCTGAGAAACTGCCATACTCATTTCCAAAGTGTCTGAACAGGTGTGCACTCCCACAGCTGAGGCACCTAGCCTTGGGACTGAAAAACTACTGGATACTTGCTTTGCATTGGGAGTCATTGTTAGACTAGCAGGGCCACAGCCTGTAAGCCACTCTAATAAATCCTAAATATGTTCATTAGGCAAGAGCAAGAAACAGGAGGCATTCAAATAGAAAGGATGATAGAAACATTTTAATCCACATATGTTATGAAACATTAAAAAATTTGAAGACTTTAAAATCCATTAGAGCTAAAGTACACATTAAGTAAACTTTCAGGATATTAGATTAAACACATAAAAATGAGTTGTACTCCTATACACTGATACTGAATCACCTATAACTGAAATTATTTAAGTCAATTCCATTGATTTATTTTTATTTTGTATGTATATGTGTTTTATCTATTTGTATGTGTGTGCAACACTTAAATGCCTGGTACCTGTGGATGCCAGAAGAGGGTATTATATGTTTCAAAACTGGAGTTACAGATGGTTATGAGCCATGATGTGGGTACTGGGAATCAAATTCAGGTCCTCTGGAAGGTCAGCAAGTGATCTTAATTGCTGCACTATTGCTCCAGTTCTGATTCAATTTATAATAGCAGCCAAAGAAGAAATTACTTGGAAATTTAGCAAGAAAGAAAAAGGCTTATATGCAAAAAGTACAAAGATTTGTTGATAGGAATTAAAGATGACCTAAATAAATATAAAGGCAACATATAAAGTGAAAAAGAATATTTAAAAAACCATTTTTCTGCTACAGTACTGATAATGTAAAATATATAAAACATTGTTTTTACATAATAATTGGTGATTCATATGAACTCACAGAGACTGAAGCAGCAAGCACATGGCTTATATAGGTTTACACCAGGTTCTCTGCATATATTCATAGTTATATGTAATATAAAATTATATATATATGTATATATAATAGCTTTTGGCTTAGTGTTTGTATTTTATGGGACTCCTGAGTGTGTGAATGAATAAGTTTCTGATTCTTGTGGCTTATCTTGGGATCTTTTTCTTCTGTTGGGTTGCCTTGTCCAGCTTCAATTTGATGGGTTTTGTTTTATCCTATTATATTTTATTTTGTCATGTTTGATTGTTCTATCTTAGCACCCTGTTCTTTTCTAATGAGAGACAGATGGGAGGGGAGGGGAGGGAACTAGGAAGAATAGAGGGAGAAACTGTAATCTGTATAATTTATATGAGAAAATAATCTATGGAAAGTTTTTTTAAAAAATGATAGGCAAACATATTGATGACCCAACTTAAATATAAACAAACTACTGAATAAGTATTAAGCATTTCCTAAAGATATACAAATGTTCAATAAGCACAAGCATGGACATCTTTAAGTCTAATGATAGTCATCAGAAAAATGCAGTCAAAACCTTTATGAGATTATGTCTCTCAAAAAGTTGAAGTGCAAATGTTAATGAGAACATGGAGAAATTGGAATCTTCTTACAGAAGATGGAAGAAAAATAGGCTTGACAGTTTCTCAAAAAGTTAAGCATAAAATGAGCACATACCTCTACAGCACTACTCATAGGTATATATCTGTGCTGGCTAGTTTCTATTATCAACTGGACGTAATCTAGAATCACCTGAGAAGAGCGCCTTGATGAGAGGTTGCTTAGATCAGGTTAGACCAAGGCCATGTCTTGATTGATGCAGAAAAGTTTAGCCCATGAAATGGTGTTGTTTACAATTTCATGTCTGGACACCTAAATGTTTAAGAGTGAAGACAGCATGCTGCGTGGTGGTGGCATACTTCTTCAATCGCAGCACTCTGATAGAGGTAGGTGAATCTCTGAGTTCAAGGCCAGCCAGGTCTACAGAGTGAGTCCCAGGACAGCCAGGGCTACACAGAGAAACCCTGTCTCAAACAACAACCCCTTCCACACTCAAAACGCTGAAGCAAGCAAGCAAGGATGCATTTATTGATTGCTCTGAAGTGTGGATATAGTGTGACTAATTGCTTGCCTTTCTGCCTTGACTTCCTGAAAATGATGACATTTTTATCATTTTGAAGCTTGGAATCACAAGCCAAATAAATCCTTCCTCCCTGTGTTAGCTTGGGTTACTATTTCTATGATCAAACACCATGAGCAAAACAAGTTGGAGAGGAAAGGGTTTGCTTGGCTTATGCTTCCACATCATAGTACATAACTGAAGGAAGTCAGAAAAGGATCTCAAATAGGGCAGGAACCTGAAGGCAGGAGCTGAAGGCAGGAACCTGGAGGCAGGAGCTGGTGTGAAGACCATAGAGAAATCCTGCATACTGGCTTGTTCCCTATGGCTTATTCAGCCTGTTTTCATATAGAATACAGGATCACATGCCCAGAGGTGGTACCATCTACAACTGGGCTATCTTCCACCAACCAGTAATTAAGAAAATGATCTGCAGGCTTGCCTACAGCTCAATCCACTGAGATATTTTATCAATTGAGGTTCCTTCCTCTGATGATTCTAGCATGTGTGAAATTGACATAAAACTAGTCAGTACACACTCTCCTAAGCTGCTTTTTGTCAGGGTGTTTTGTCACAGCAAAGAAATAAAAGTAGACCAACATCCAAGAGGACATAAGGCACTTTCTCACAAAAACTCGTGCAGAAATGTTTATTATTGTAGAATATTATTTTAAGATGTGTTACATTCGCTTATGCTGTGGAACATTCATTTAATGATGCAAAGATGTGCTCAATTCCATGGAGCTGTGTTACTGTGCCTGTCTAAAACATCTGATTGATCTAATAAAGAGCAGAATGGCCAATAGCAAGGCAAGAGAAAGGATAGGTGGGGCTGACAGGAAAAGAGAACAAATAGAAAGAGAAATCTTATTTTTAAAAATTGGAATGATGGTAATAATAATAGTACTCACCCTTGGCTTATTATGAAGAAAATCTACAAAGTAATAAGAATAATGATACTATATAGTAGAGCCCATAAGGAATTTGCTGTTATTTATGTTGGGTTGTCAGTTATATCCCAGGATCATTTGGTTTAACAGATTCAGTCATATCCAGTGAGATGGATAGATGGCAGGAGCCAGGTTCAACAGTAAACAAATTTTGTAGTCTTTCAGGCAGCTTAGCAGGGATCATTACGAAGCACTTAAGAGGAGTAAGTTCTAGTCAAGTGGAACTATACCACTAGTAAGAACAAGTCTGAACCATGCAAGGAGACTAGAGAAATATATGTGAACATGGGTTGAATAAAAGAATAATTCTAGGCAATTGAAATAAAGACAATACTAGTATTAATTCAGACTGGGAGAATGGGATCCTAAACATACCATGGAGGGGTCATGGTCATTACTAAAAATAATGGCAAAACTCAGTCTTGTGGGTATTGTACTCATCTGTAAGCCCACGAAAGCAGTAAACACCCATCACATGCCTTCCTTTGAGATATATCATTTACTTGTGTTTTCCCAGGAAAGCTAGGTGAAAATATATATATATATATATATATATATATATATATATATATATATGTGTGTGTGTGTGTGTGTGTGTGTGTGTGTGTGTGTGTGTGTGTGTGTGTACTTACTCTACAGAATTGTTTATGTTTTCACATAAGAAATAGAGACTACTGAAATGACAAACTTGTTTTAAAAATAATATGTAAGGCTCTCTTTGTAGCAATAATTAGCTGAGCCACTTGTAGCCAGCAATGTCTTCATATAGCATTATTCTCTTTTTGTTTAGTTTTTGAGACAGGGTTGATCCTTGGTTGTCCTCCTAGAACTCTCAATGTAGAGCAGGGTGGCCTTGAACTCGCAGAGGTCCACCTTCCTCGGTCTCCTGTGTGCTGGGACTAACGGCATGTGCCACCACGCGCCCAGTTAGCATTATTCTTAAAGTTTTAAACTTTGCTATTATTGTATGTGTGTCCATAATGTGTGTCAGAGTGTGCACAGTTACGTGACATGGTACACATATGTAGGTCAAAGGACAACTTTGTGGAGTCAGTGGTGTGCCCTCTTCCACATTTATGTGGGAAGTTAGGATGGGACTTAAATCATTATTGCACTTGCACACTAAATGGATTCACTTGCCAAGTTATTGTACTGGATCCTCTTTAACTTTTTTCATTTTTACATTATTAATGTGTTTATTGAATAATGTGTGAGTGTGGGTATGTGCATGTGACACATCATGCATATGGAGGCTAGAGGACAACTTTTGTGCATTAGTTCTTCGTATAGGATGATACTTAAGTTACATTCTTATTTATTTTTTTAATGTGGACAAGTCTTATTACCATTAATTTAAGAAAGTTGTTCTGCATGTGAGTTTGTTCATGTATTAGGACTCCAATATCTGTGAATTGTCAAGTGCTAATTAGATTGTTTTCAGGACTAAAACCCTTACAATGTAACTCTTGTGGTTTTCCTTTTTGGTGTTTTCAAGACAGTGCTTCCCATAATACAGTATCAATGGAGCTTGTTACTTTTCATGTCGGTTAGCAAAACAGTTCAAGGCTATTAAGTATTAAGCATTTTTTTTTAATGCTAAGCACCATACCACATCAGGCCTCTTTTTCTGTACTTGCATTTCTATCTTATTTTATGGGACCCTTTGTTTCCTTTGCTTCTCATATTTAACCTTGACTAAAACAGGCAGGCTGAATAAATAGCCCGTGTTTACATAAATACTGAGCCACATGCCCTCTGACTCCTCAAATGACTAAGTGGGTGGATGCAAGAACATGCATTGTGCCAGTGTATGCATAAATGCTGTCACATGTAAGGCAAGAAGCGGGGTGACATAAAGCAAGTCACAAGTTGTCAAGAACTCTAAATTGAAGTTTTGTTTGTATCTAGGTCCCAGAAAACCAAAGCCACATGAAGTCATGACCCTTACCCACCGCCTCTCCCACATATTGAAGGGAGGGCTCTGATACTCATTGCAGCGAACCAACCAGATTGGTTTTTCATGCTCCCTGCCTCCACTCTAGTCCACTCTGGGAGACCCCTCTGCTAGGCCTGAAGGTGAGAAAAATCTTTGAGTGTAAGGCCATGTCTGTATGATTATTCTACCCACAGAGTCCCGGAACATGAACCTCCCAGGGTTTAGTGAAAAGCTTGTTTTCTCAATGAATGTATACAGAATGAATGCATTTCTCTTTGAAAAAAAAGGGGGGCAGATTCCACACACAATAAAACATCAGTCAATACTGACCCTGGTGTTGTAAGAACATGTTTCTTGTTTATACTGCTGTATTTGAATTTTTAGCTGATCTGAGCACAAAGAGAGCTCTTTCAGTTCAGAGAAAGAAGGTTTATGGTGTGGGGGAGAGCTAAGAACAATGAGCTCAATTGATAAACTAGAGATGCTCTCAGCTTCTAAGAGCCTGGAAACTACATCTATACATCCATCCCAGAGGGCAGAACTAAATATGGACAGATGGAAAACAGCTTTCTTGGGAACTGGCTTTTGCTCCTCTGAGGCAAAAATACATTCACTTTGTAGCATCCTCAGTCCATTCTCCAAAATATGCTGCTGTGTCCTTGTTTCCAGTGTCTAAAAAATAAATCTAATATTTTTTATTCTCTTTGTCTTAAAGTCATTCGAGCAGACTTACTTGGGGAATATTAATTGTGGTGAGGCAGAAATCAGGAGAGTACAACAGAACCGCTTCCGAATAGAGCGCCTTAAGTGATAGCTAACATGTTGCCTACAGCGGAAGTCTCCTTTCTCATGTTCCTTGTCAGACATAAGTTTGAGACAAATCTATAGCTAATTTTAAGTTAGCTTTCTTCATGCTGGTCATCAGAGTGCTGTCCATGTTATGTTGGGGGAGCTCATGACCTAAGATCTCCATGGTAGTGGGTATCATTAATTCATTTTAATCCTGAACACCACAGCATGCTTAATTTATATTGTTCTCATTATATCGTCCTGGCTCTATAGACATTCAACTGCAAACCTCTCATTTAGTACTTCCCAAGTGAAACTATGTATTATTCACTTGGGAAGTACCCAGATATCTTTATTGGACAGCTAAACAATTTTGAGAGATGATAAAAAATAATTTAATACTAAATATAACAGGTGCTGGAGCACCACAATGACACTGGGAAAGTAAATCTTACTGACTCCGGGTGAGCAGAACACTCTGAAACCCAAGAGAAAATAAACCATTAAACACACAATGAACTAGTATAGAGACCTGAGTTCAGCCCAGCATGATAGCATACACCTTAATTCCAGCAAGCTGAAGACAGAGGCAGGCAGAGCTCTATGAGTTCAAGGCCACCCTGCTCTACATTGAGAGTTCCAGGAGGACAACCAAGGATCATAGTGAAACCCTGCCTCAAGAAAACATATTTAAGCATTAGTTGAGTTTCTTTAGGTAAATTGCTTTTCGTTATGCATATATTTCTTAGTTTCTTTAGGTATAAAAAAGAAAGAATGTATGTATCTATTATATTTTTCACAGAAGTAGTATAAAAAATAACTACATGGCCTGAAAAATATATGAGCACCTTGAGCTAGCTGTAATTGAGTTACTGTTGGTGAGGACAAAAAGAACAATTCACTCCAAGGACACAGTGTTTGATTGAGAACATTCTTAACTTTATTTTCTTTAATTTTATAAAATACATTTGTAAGATGCGTTTCTAAAAGTTTATTCTTTATGTTGTTAAAATGAAAATTCTCTATCAGAAATGAAGGAAACACTTGCAGTTGATTAACTCTCTTTGTATGTGTGTGTATGCATGCATGTGAGGCTTTCAGGGGACAGTTGGTTATCTGTTATGTTATTAAATCAAAACAAAATAAAAGATATAAATTATTTTACTTTCCTTGATCTTGATTGGTTTCTTACATATCCCTTCCCCTCTCCTCACTCTTGTGTGTCGTGCTAGTTTATCCTATAAACTGGCCCATGAACAAGTCTCACTGTCTTCTAAAGTCTTTCACCATGGCGGAAACCACTTTGGGGAATAAGAATGACAAAAATCTACAATAAAAGATCTATAATAGCCTTTCCTTCAATAAAAACAAATTGGGGATGTTTTTTTAACCCCAAAGTTAACGAATACAGGATAAACTTGAAATCTGGGAGCTCTTCAGGTTACAAATTCTTTCTGTCTGTCCTCTTGTCTCCAGATCTCCATGGAAGCTAACCAAATGAACAGGTGACAGATGGTACAATCTATTATGTGACCTATATATACCAAGAGACAATAACCTCTATGCTAAACCTAATTGTCAAAATACCAAGATAACACTAGCAAGTAAAATCATCTGTCATTTGTTAGAAAAAAAATATGTGGCAGGTAATTCAAATTGAGGTTCAAATTTACCAAGCCTATTTCTACAATGGCAGAATATTTGTGGAAAATCCAAATAAATTCATGGGACTAGACAATTTCACATATTTGTGATGTTTAGTGTCGTTTTCTTTCCCCCCCAAAAGAACAATAATCAAAAATCATTCTTCATCCCTTTCTAACTTCAAATAAGAGAGAGTTAAATAATTGGAAAATGAACCATTATCAAACTAATCAAGATCTTCAAATCACCTGCTATAAGTGAATGAATAAAACCCCAGGAAAAGAGCACCATTGTGAAGATATGGCAGAGGCCAGAGGACACAATTAATTGACAGAAAAAAACACATATACTATCCAAAGAGTTAACTATCTTGCATCTACCCGAGGGCCATCTTAAGTTATACCTTTAGCCTCCACCAACTGCTGCTCTTAAGTCACAGTCTTATTTCATGAAAGCTAGTTTCCTTCTATTCTCAGCTCCTTGGAAACCACAGGGTTGTCATGGTAGCTGTTATCAAGGAGAAGGGAGTGAGAAGATCCTGACAACACTGTTTCTCTTCCTAATGAGGTGTAAGGGCAGATTTGCCCCCTTTGTCTACACAGACACTGTGTTCCCTTATGCAGTAAGTAAGGCTGCCTGAGTTAGGGTTTCAATAGTCCATTGCCATTGGGGTCAGAGCTCTCTTTCTAAGGGTGAAAGATCCTTGCTTTGATCCCTGTCTCCTAGCTGCAGGAGGCAGATTTGGGCAAATGCTATTGCTTTGCTAGCATTCTTTTGTTTGCTTCTGTCTTCAGTGAAAATAGGAAGATAAGAGTGAGTTCTTGGTTTTGTGCATCAAGGAGAATATATTTGGCTCCTATTGATGGCAAGGAGACCAAGGACATTCCTGCTCTCTCTGTGAGGATCTTTTTTTCCACTTTGTTTTGCTCAATGGAAATGGCCTTTGAGAAGGAAGTACATCCTGGACTTCAGGAGATGCTTCCAAATTGACTTAGAGCTTTCATTCCTCTGTGACTTGCAGCTGGAGAATCATCTTCTCAGGCATTTCCCACTTCTAGCAGGAAGTGGCTGTGGAGCAAAATGACTAAAAGAGGTACATAAGAGGGAGAGTCTACAGAGAGAGATTAATCACTGCAAGACTCTCCTTTCTTGTTATACTCATCAAGTAAGAAGAGGGCCAATCAGTGGCAAAGGCAGAGTTAAGATAGGAGACACAACACTTTAGGCTGTGTGGTTAGAGCCTCGCAATTAGACAGAAGGGAGTTTCTATGGGAGATCAGAATTTGGTGCCTCGGCCCATGAGTTTAAGGACAGCAAAGTTGTAAGTGGCAGCAATCATGAAGGTGAGCTGTAGGGAACAGAAGAAAGAAAGTAAGTGAGGGTAGAAAGGGAATGTTGTCTACTCAAAACTTTTTATGAATGACGGTGAGTTGAAACAAAATCACAACCAAATAAAAGCAAATTGTCTGTCTGCAAGAAAACAAAAACAAAAAACCTAAAATGCACATCCTGTTTTTTTTCTAGAAATGTGAATAGAAATCTTCTGTCACACACTTAGACAACAGCCCATTCCCAGATAACCTAATCAATAAGGAAGTATTCCACAGCTAGGTTCTGCTAACCACTGACCTTTCCTTAAGGAAATTAACTATGTCTGTGCTCTGTCACATCAGCATGTCTAAGTGACTTGAAGTCACAAAGTGTTTGCTGTAGACACACAGCTACTTCATGCAGCATAGCCCTCCTATCTCTCATGCGTCGACTGATTTTACAAAGTAGAAGTGAGGTGGCTTTTTGTGAAAGCCTCCAGATACTGAGGATTCTGTGAGAGCCTCCTTGGAGTTAACTGCAACCTCAGAGATTTGAGGCAAACCACTTTGACTTTAGTGTCAGGAAGAGCACACTGCTTTGATACTATACTAACACTACCTACAGGACCTGGGGCATAGGATTGCAGCATACTCATAATAATTCTAATGTCAGGAGGTCCCTCCAGTTTCCCTGAGGGTAATTAAACCCACTAGAGATTATCTAAGATGTTATACTATACAGGATCCTGGGATAAAGCAAATTGAGTTTAGTGAAAATTCCATGTTTGTGTCAGTGCCTTGACATCCATTGGTAGAAATATGGAGTCCCACACCTTGCTGTCCCTTCTCATAACTTCTTTCCAGCCTTTCCAAGTTGGAAGGGATCTCTCTTCTAGTGTCAGTCTAATGCCACTCAAGCTATCCCGAGACCACGTATTAGCTAATATTATTTTAAAACAACTTACCAGGGAAACTAGTGTGGCTGCAGCACCCACAAAGGCAGCAATGAACAGGTGGAAAGTCATTTGGAACTGCAGGAAAATGTATGCAAGAGAATTATTTCTTGTAACAGGAAATAAAAGCACAATCCAATATAAATAGTGAATGCAGTTTTCTGGATGGGTCACTATCTTGCCTGTATGTTAATTTCGTTTCTCTAACTAAATTTTCACTTCCCTAAGTGTCAACCTCCCATTTGTCACTGTCATAGTACCTTACACCTGCAGATTCCCAAAGACTCAGAAAAGATACTAATGATCCCAAATAATTAACTGTTTCCTATAGTTGTACCCAGGATCCTGAATTTTAAAGTCAATACTTCTTTTTACAAAGATGATGTTTTTCTAACTTCCTCCCCAGGATTTGCTTTTATCCCTCGCCTCTATGACACACGTCTTTTTTTTTTTTTCCAATTGTATTTATTTCACCTCTCGTTGAAGATGAAGGAGTTCCAAATTTAAAGTGTTTTATAGAGCCCATGTGTGTCTTTGTGCACAGCCCATTCTCTAGACAAGTTTTTAACCAAAATGAAGATTTTTCCATTTGGGAAATTTTACTAAAGCTATACAGTTTTCTTTGAAGGAGGTGGGCTTGGGAAATTAAGACTTCTGCTGCAACTCTGGGGAACATAGGTACTTTTACTTTTAATCAGTATGCTCATTGACTCAGGCAAACTTAACCACATATTGTAGAAGGGAAATCTGCTTATTCAAAGTCCAACAATGAGATACTATCATCCTTAAAATTGAAGGTCATGAGGAGAAACTTCTGTTATAGGCTTGAAATTCTGTGTTTTAAGCCAATTTATTTCAAAATAACCCTAATCATTCACTTACCTCAGCTGTTTTGCAGATGGACAGAAGGTTGGAGCCACAAACCTTGCCAGGAAAAGCATTCCATGGCAGAACACCTAAGTGCAAAAATCAAGGAGAATAAATGTCTTAGTGCTAGAGTGATCTCCACAAGCACAGTAAACGTCATAGTGCTAGAGTGATTTCCACAAGCAGCGTAAGCTCCATAGGAGTAATCTCCATAAGCCTTCATGTAGAGACTTGTTCCAAAGCCCTTCTACCTTCCCTATCCTGGCAGTAAACCTGATGTCAACAATAAGCATGATCCTGTCTTCTAAACTTTACATAAAGGCAAAGGTGGTATTGAATCATGGTGAAATCTTATAGTATTGAAATGTGTTGCTTTGGGGGTTGATAAGAGTATTCAATCAGAGAAAAAAAGTAAGAACCGCAAACAAACAAACACTCCCACAATTCCCATGTTCCCTTTCAAGGGATCCTCGGTTTCAGAGGAAAGATTAATAAACTGAGATTAATAAAAATTAATAAACTGAGATGCATTTATTCAATATCTTAAATATTTCCATAATCACCATCCTCCTTGCCTTCAGACAAAAACAAGTACATCTTGCTTCTATAGATGCTAGGAAATCTAATGCTCCCACATTCAACTCACCGTACATTCTGGCATCAGCGCAGAGAGTGCCTATACTGGCAGAGGTCTTGCTAGGGAAGGCAATAGACTGGCAGGTGGTCCAGGTATTGAAGTAAATGTACACAGGCACAGCAGAGCAGGCAAACACCAGGAGCCATACAACAGTCAGGGCATAGGTGATGCCCACAAACTAAAACAATTGACATGGGGTGGTTAAAAATCAGCATCAACGTACATACCTTGAAACACAAACTGGAAGATCCTGGAGTGGCATGTGCCAGTAAAGTCAGATTCCAGGCATCTCCCTCAAATGAAATTAGTGAGGAAGGCAGTTCTGCAAAGTATCATTGGCAGTGTCTCTTAGAGAACTGGCCCCAAGTGTGATTGATGGAGGGTAGGGGGAATGGATAGGAGTTGGAGTGAGGCGGATCCCTGGGTTAGAGGGGCTTCAGGGGATTTGGAGGGCAGAGAAGGTGTAAAGAAGTAAAAATAAAAAAAGTCCTGAAAGAAAGTTGTGCCGTTTTGTGCCTTAGGCTGAGCTTACAAGATGTCCTTTGCCACAGGAGTTTTGTTCCCTAGTCACTGAACAATGCCAATAGGAGATTTAAATTTAAGATCTAAAACCATTCTAAGCTAACTGCTGGTCACAAAAAGTCATCACACAACACACACATGTTCAAAACCCCCAAATATCTGTAACTCTAGAAACTAAAAACCAATGCATGCCTTTCTAAAACATGGCTAGTCCAAGGATAAATGGGAAATATGCAGATCTAGCCTAATTCTCTCTAGGACCCCCAACAGTAATAGGATCCCAGAATACTATGACTTGGAGTCAGTACTTTAATTTCTATGGTCCACCCTCCATTTCAGGTTTCATGTCTATGTCCCAACCCCATGACTAGCATTTTAGATTATTGTATAGTCTGGTTCACTCTTGTAGTCCCTGCTAGGAATAAAATAAAGGGATGCCAACAGATGGGTTAGAAATGGTCTTATTGTACAAAGCATCATACAAAATCCATGCTTTTCAGTTTGAGATGAAATTTTCTAGGGAACCTTTGAAAGGTGAGGCTAAGCAGGCCAGGCACCACGTTCTTCCTGACCATATCGTTCGGCTGTAGCCATCGCTTCCTCACCCAAAAACCAGGCCTCTGGAGAGGACCCAACCTTGGGTGGGGATGAGGCTACAGACTCACGCCCAATTGTTTCCCACCCCTTGTTATTGCCACAAAATCCTGAGGATGATCACCTTGTCGGGATGTCCTAGCCATTTTCCCAAACAATGACACACCCGCTCCAAAGAATGAGCTTGATGTTGGCCTCTGGAACCCCTCCCCTTCTGGCCCCCTGTTACCGTTGCGCTCAGGCCCTTGCCGCAGATGGTGGTCTTGTAGTCGCCAAAGATCTGCCTGACTGCGCCGGTGGTGTAGAAGCCCTCGGCCAGCAGGAGGGCCCCATAAAGGAAGAAGAAAGAGGCAGTTCCATAGATGACATACTGGAAGGCATGAATCCTGCATTGACAGAAAAGTTCAGACAACCTTGTTCAGAGGACACAGCCCTTCTGTAAGTTAGGAAGGTATATGCTTAAGTAGCTAGGGGTTCTTGGGAGGAAATACCAGGTTTCTTCTGTGTTCCTTTGCCTTTTCTTCACTGAAGTAAGTGAAGCCAGGCAGTAGCAGGTAGGCAGAAGCATGTGCTTCTCTTCTCCCCCATTCCTTGTTATCCTGCATCCTAGAGATCCAAGCTTGCCCTTCCTAAACTGATCCTTCAAAATTGCTATTCCACAGGAGAAATATGCTTATACAAACCTGAAGATGCATGAAACACAGTAGCCCAACTTGCTCTAGGAAAAGGGAAGACTTATTACTAAGCCTGAGTACACAAAAAACAGTGTGTCAGACCAAGACTAGGAACTCCACCCTACTCCATCATTGGATCTCCACCTGCTATTGTGGAGACAATTCCAGCAACACTGAACATACCTAGTAGAAACGGGTTCCTGTGTGAGCAATCATGGATCAGTGAGAGGAGGCAAACCTCTTTTCTGAACTTGACATTATCCCTCACTTAGAGCTTCCAACATGGCATGGGAGATATACACAGAGGGACGGTCAGGAATTCTAGCTGGCTCCACGCTTGTCCCCTACTAGTTACTAAGATGCTGATAAGTTTTGTACCCCCAAGATAGGGTGAGGGGAAAAAAGACATGGGTGTGGGAGAGGGGAGGTACTTACACATTAATGAGATACTCATAGTCCTGGTAGTTTTTGGAGAAATAGGTCTCAATTAGCTTCTCTGTACCAGTGAGAGCTTCATGTCCACATCCACAGAACAGTGCCACTCCAAAGAAACACAATCCAGTGGCCACCAGGGAAGCAAAGGGGGCCCCTACCAGACATCTTGCACAGCACTCTAACAAGCCTAGGGAAGAGGAGTGGGGAGTCAGGTATGCATAACAGGTAATTGATCCACTCACATCCACTGCTGGGCCAAACAGCCCATGCTGCCAAGCACAGAGAGTGGTTATCTTGGCAGTTCTACAGGATAATCTACAGGTTTTAGCTTTTGGATGTGACATTGACCCACAATCATTATTTTGTCCCATTCTTATAAATAAACACTCATCTTCAATACATAGAATATATGGGTGTTAAAATTAATCAAATAATTTAAGTGGCAGTCCAGGGAGGTGATAAGAATAGCTCCCCTTTTTACTTTAATTATTCATCAACTATGGAATAAATGTGTTGAGCGCTGTACATGGGATATGAAAACAGAAAAGTACAAACTCTGCCAGGTTGGAGTTTTCAGTTTACTGAGGAAGAATGAATTCAGTAGGTATACTATTTTCCACCAGAAAAATGTAAATGGCTACAGAGAGTAAATACATTTTGAATTTCAAAAGAAAGAGCACTAACCATAGACGTTAGTATTTTCAGACACAATTTGAACTGAAAGAACACTCTCGGTGTAAGATATGATGGAAACTGCATGTTTCTGGATATTCCCACATATGATGTGTATTTGTTGCAAGGAATGCCAAATCCTTGCAAAGAAAGACACTAGCACAGGACAAGGAAGATTGCTTTGCACATCACCATCATCAACATTCATTATCATCATCATGAATACAAATACAGACTTGGGGCTGGACAGATGGCTTGCTGGTTAAGAGTGCTTGCTGCTTTTCTACAGAATCCATGTCAGACAGCTCACAACTTCCTGTAACTTCAGCTTCAGAGCATTTGATACCCTAATCTACAAAAATACACTTTAATGTAGGCTTGGTTTTTTTCCATGCTCTCCATGTTTTCTCCATACCACTGGAGCTTGCCCAGTTTCTGTACCCTCAAAATCACACTGAGATTTTTTTTGGTACAGCCACAAAGAGACTTTCTGTAATAGACACAGCACTTTTCTAGCATGAGATGCAGGCCATAGGAACATGCAGGACCTGGAAACAAAGGAGTTCTAGAATGCTAAGAACACCTGAGATCCCCGGACCAGGTACCTCGTAGCCCTTTGACAGTTCTGCTGAGAGACAAGAAAGGTACATAAAGTAGTCACAGACTCTAGAAGTAACTATGGCCCAAATTCTGGTGTTGTGTGAAATGAAACTGATCAAATGAAACTGATCAAATGCCAAGCAGATGACTGACTGGACAGATTAAACATGCGGTTCCCTCTGACTGCTTGACCAGATCTGCAAAAGGTGGAAAAATGAAAATGTTAAGATCTTTAAGTATAATGTATATGCATATATAGATATATCAGATAGTGTATGTAGACACAGTCTATATTTAATATATGCACATATATAAGCTATAAGTATACACATATATTTGGCAATGTATGCATATACATATATACATACACATATAGACTATTTGATTTTTATAATCTATTCTTATAGTAAATGTATGTATAGATAATCAGGAAATGTGACTGAAAAAGTATTAGCTAGTAATAAGTATGTTATTGTAATTCCTTATCTCCTTATAGAATGAAATTAATTTTCTAAAGTTTGGACTTTCATATTCATGTATTTCTCCAGGCCAAGTTCAACTATCTATAACAGGGTACCAGGGGAAACATAAGTTCATTGATTGATCCCTTTAATATGAGCTCAATATTTATTAAAACCTCAGATTCTTAAAAATGTTGTGATTTCCACAGCTAAGTTGGACAATGTCAACAGATGTTGAAAGATCAAATTATGTGTATCATGGAAAAGTTGAGACAGAGGCATTTACATTTTTTATCAGAACCACAGAATATGTGAGCCCTATTACCCACCCTTCACAGTCTTTCTGGGCCTTCAAAGAGTGTCTTCATTGACATCCTTGTACATTGGATTAGAGATAAGGCTCAGAAACCCAAGCCAAGGAATGTAGCAAACATTTGTAGCTGAGCTGGGTCCCTTTCATTTTCGCCAAACTGAAACACTCCACAAGAGCCTATCCATTGGTCTGTGGTTGTGCTGCTGTGAGTTGATGCCAAGTTTACTCAACATGAACTTCGCAAGAGAGGATGTTCAATACTGGCCTATGATGTGTGTGCATATGCACACTTGCACAGATGTGTACAACACATGCATATGTACACCAAAGAAAAGTGAACCAGCTGAAACTGATCACTGTCTTGGGGAAACATCATTAGATTACAATACTACATGTACCCAGGAAGTCAAGAAAAAACACTCGGAAGTAAACAGCACCACCATTTTCATTCTCTGCCCTTTTAACTCCTCTCCACTGTCAGACTCAGACTCTTCTCGTAGTAAAGAAGGTCTCTGAAGCCTAAGGTGGGGGAGGGGAGGTCAGTGACCCCACTGTTCCCTTTCTCTCTTTCAAAGGGTCAAGCCTTGGACACAGCCCTCTATAATTTGCCCAGACAAAGACGCCTTGTTTTCTCCTGAGATCTCAGGAGCCTCATTGGTATTCTGCAAGGCCCCGCAGGCCTGGGGGTGGGGAGGGGGTCAGATCCAGTAAACAATGGCAGGACTGTTTATTTAGCCCAGGGTAAAGAGAGCCATCTACCCTGGCAAGTGGTCATCCCTTCCCCATTGACTGACCCCAGCATTTTCACCATGGGATGGTCTAATGGTGAGGCAGGTGTGATCAGGAAATTGAGCTCTTGTCAGCCAAACAGAGAAATCTGCTCAATACTTTAGCTGATACCCTTCTACATCATCTGTACTAAGGACGATTTGCCTCTCTTATCACCAAGTGAAAAACAAAGAATGATTTATCATCTTGAACATATGATCATTTGGTGGCCATCAAACTAACTAGAAAATGTCACATTCAGTGTTTTTACTGGGTGACAAAACATTGAGAGCAACTCTAAATCACCACCTGATACTTTATTTTTTACACCTATTTTTCTCTGTTTTCTTAGCTCTCAGAAAATAACTTAATGCCCTCTTTCTGCTCTACTGCTGTCCACAGCAAGAAGCAAGGCCACAGACTTTAGTGTCACGTGTGGGACCTAACACAAGTGACCTGAGATAACTCTACTGCTGTAAGGTTATAAAATATTTCAACAATATCACAACAAGCATCAGAAGTTAAATTCCTCAAAGTTCAGATGCAATGTTTGTTCTAAGGGCATTTAATTTCAGCGGAAATAAAAATTTTGGCTAATCTGCCCAAGCAAAAGTCAAAATTTGAATTCCAACAGGGGAAATCTCAGAACATAAAAGAGACTATCTTTTCATCACAGTAGTTGACAGTCAAAGCATTCTGAATAAAAGTCCATTGGGTTCACTTTGATTTTGCAAAATCCAAAAAATGAACTTGGGAAAACAAGCGAGCAACAGCCTAAAACCATAAGCTCTCTGTTTCAGAATACCTCAGGGTCAACAGGGGAATGTTAAAAGGCATTTTGTCATTTCCCAGCTAAGTATAAATTGTTATGTAGTAGAGTCAGTATAAAGAATTACATAATACAACTGCTACTCAATGAGATTTAAATGCCTCACTTTGATGAGTGATCACAGAGAAAATAATGACGCTTTCTTTTTCTTTGTGTTTGAGTGGCTTGAGGACACTAACATTAAACACATGACTAATAACATGCAGCAAGAAATAGAAAGAAATTAGGAGCCCAATTCTCTTTCCTCAGAAAGCTTCCAATCTTATTTGGGAGAACAAATTTATTTCTTAAATTCAAAACCAAAGCTACTTATTATCTAGTGTTAAAATGGATATAAACAAATCCCGTGGTGAAACTATTAGTTCAGAAGACATTAGTTCAGAATTGGTTATATTAATCTTCATATTCCTCCAAACAAGCATGACCAATCTGGAATAGAACCTCCCTTCTCATCATGTTCTCTGTCAGAGACCAACAGTACTATTTTGACTCTCAGTTTATGGCCCATCTCTCTGACTGTCCTGATCCTGACTCAGTCTCTTTAAGCAGGAGCCAAGTGCTCCAACACCCTCCCTCCTTTCCCATGCCCTAGGCACACCTCAAGGACTAGCTCCATGATGGAAATCCAGTTTGAATCTTGGAACTCATCAAAGGGAGGAGAGGAAGGGCTTTCATAGAAAGGAATGGGAGAAAGAGACCAATTGTACCCTGTACAATTCCCAGCTTGTCTCTTGAATCCAGCTGACAAAGGGAGAGATAGAAGAATGCTATACAATAGAACTAAACAACAGGCAAGCTCTTTGAGTGAGAAACTGGTCCCATCTCCCTAAGTCTCTAATCTGTACTGTAGTCTTCCCCTCCTCCCAGAATCCACCCCTTAACCTCAACTCACAAACAGAGGCTTCCTTGATCAGGGTCTATAGCCATTAACATGGCCAAGATTCTAGAATAGCTGTGACTGGTACTAGGGATAGATGGCAATTCATGGGTGGGGTTCTAGAAGTAAAACAACAATTATAAGGAGGTAACAGAGACATTCGCTTCTGGTCTCATATTGTTAGGACAAAGCCTTGCCTATGGCTGTCTTTCCTGTATGATATTAGCACTTAAACCACATTCAATTCAAAGGGAGCTCTATAGGCATTGAGGCCTAAGGATTCAAGCCTGATTAACAGTCAAGTCATATAGACAAAGAAAAAACTCCAACCTCCTTACCTCCTTATTAGAAGGGTATTATTATCACTGCTGCTTCTATGAATACTAACACCTATTACTATCACCACCAGGAACAGTACCTGGCCTACTGTACTTCATATGTTCTTTTTCAGATATACATTGAAAGAGAGAGGGGGGAGGGAGGGAGGGAGGGAGGGAGGGAGGGAGGGAGGGAGGGAGGGAGGGAGGGAGGGAGGGAGAAAGCATGCAATTCATGAACAAACATTTGTAGGCCCAAGTACAAGCTTGGCTCTGTTAAATCTGTCCCTTGAACACTGTCTCTACCTTGTCCAGTTGTGGGGAAATGAAGAATAATCTGTCACTAGAGATGAGTGTACCTGTACCTTATGCTACCAGATTTCCCTCTTTCCTTGGTTAAAGTGTGAAGCGACCTGTAGAATCTCACCCTCTTCCTTGGGATGTCATTGATTCTTTTGCAAAGCCTTGCATAGCAAAGAGCTCCAATTAAGAGTGAGAAATCTTAATTATTTGGCAAAGGCTAAGGAAGGACTTGCTGAATCTTTGATGTAACTTTAACACTGGGTGAGGCCTGTGGATGGGAAAAGTCTGTTCACTGACCATGACTTATGGCTTTTCCTTATCAGGCTATTGTCCTGATTTGATCTTTTCTAAATCTAAAGTTCTGTGGGCAGAGACAGTGTTTGTCTTTTTCTTTCAAGGCTAAAGAACTGTAACCAAGTGATGATTTTCAAGGCTATACAATCTCTCCCCCCTCTCTCTCACACATACAAAACAAACAAACAAACAAAAAGGACAGGGAAAAATTTGTCAGTGGCTTGGGTGGGATATGAAGTTGTTCCTACCCTCTCCTGGGTTAAAGATGTCACTACTCAGAGCTCTGGCAGAACATTATTGTCAGAATGTGGACTAGATTTCTTGGTGTCCTGGCTCAGGGACAAGGTGAAGCCTCCAAAGCAGGGCCAACTGTTTAATGTCTCTAGTTTTTCAAGCACTCCTGGCTAGGCAGAGCCAGATAAGAAGTGATGTAGCGAAGGCTGCCCTGGATCATTTTAGTCAGTGTCTCTAGGAAGAGTCAGTAAGCACACTGGTCTACATCTGCTTTCTTTTTAGCTCCTAACATTCTTGTGGTGCTTGTGGTGACATTCAGATGGTCTTCAGGTACCTGGTAGAACTCAGCCTACACATTTTGTACTTCCAAGCCACACTTGGAGGGAAGCAGCACAGCCTGGTTGCCAGGGTAACCGCCACTGTTCTCAGATGACAAGCCTGAGGAAGTCGATATTTTGCTACTCAGTGATGGCATTGTTATTGCGCAGAAAATATTCACTATAGCTCTTTGGCTCTTTCTCAGTTCCATTGTTATTCCAAAAACTCATCTGAGGCATCTCCCTGCCAAGTCTGGACGAGGTTTTAATAAGCTATTTCACTGTCCATAAACCTTTTGCTCAGACACCATTGAATTTGGTATTCTGCTTCATTTCCAATCCAAGAGATTTTGTGTTCAAAGTAATAAGCTGCCTATTTCTCGTGGTGATTAAGCAGAGGACTATGTTTATTGACGAAGAAATGAATTCTGTGTTAAGGATTGGCTCACTTAACCTTTTTTAATGACAGTCTCCCTTTGTTGTCTAGCTGGCCATTTCTACTGACCCTCCTGCCTCAGCTTCCTAGGGTGTTATAGGCATGGGCCACCACACACAGCTTCACCCCAGATAAGTTCTATGATTTGACTTGTCTATGCAATAGTTAAACAGCATAGAGAAGTGCTTGTCATTGAATAAAGCCACATTTGATAGAGACTCAAAAAAAAAAAAAGTTAAACAGCAATGCATATCAGAAGCAATAGCATTTCACTGCCTTGTCAGATACGGCTGAGAATTCACGCTATCTCACATACTGTGTCACGTATCCCTACTACATATGTTGCTTACCCAAATAAACATCCTAGTGTCACCTTTTTTGTGTCCGTACTGACTTTTATCTGGAGGAAAGAAACATTTCTGGGATCATTTTCTTTCTTCCTGCCTTTTCTTCAAGGCTTTATCTCCAGAGGAAGTATGATCCAGCTTGCACTCTCCCTCTATTTTGAAGGAACAAGCTACTCAATCAGCTGCACTCACATTAGATAGGGTTTTGGGGAACAGAGCAGAAACTGACTCTTCCCATAATTGTTTTCACCTTGTTGCACTCTGGTGGTCAAATGGTTCTTACACAAACATACAGGGTGTGCACAGAGAAAAACCCAACAACCTTCGATAGAGGAAGCACTAGCCTGGGTATGCATTGTTACATAACAGTTGATGTCATCAGAATTTATAATGCATATAGAACTTGTCTACAATGACAGGACTGCCCCATCATTATTACTTGATATTCCACCCTGAAAGTAGACAAAACAGTTATTGTTTTCCACATGATGAAGTGGCGATTCATGGTGACACGCCCAATTTTGCAGAGTTCATTAGAGACTGAGCTGAGATCCAAACCTGATTCTTTGGTGTCCCAGTCTAGTTCGCTATCCTGTTAACTAACCTACTGACACATATGCTTCTAACAGTTCCCTCAGTGACTTGCGAAGGAAAAAAATGGAAAGTTAACAACAGTTCAGAGTAACTGAAAAACTACTTCTGTGGATTCTGTTGATGTATTGGATACTATGTTGCATGGTGAATACAGAGGGCAATAGAGTCTCTTTTCATTTCCGATATTGCTCAAGCTGCTACTTTTATCTTTCCCAAATGTGAGCAATATGTACACATCTCTACAGCATCTCGCCTAGGCAAAGACCCTTATGTTCCACACACCTTACTCTGAGTAGACACTGCTGGACACTAGAACTTCACTCCTTACAGAACAGAGAAAAGCCCTCAGGTCTCAGTCAACTTAGCAAGTGCCCTTCTTAGACAGATGCTTTCTTAGCAGGGATTCAGGCTAAGTCCACGGCACTTACTAGGAATGTTAAGCTGCGTGCACGTACTAACACACACATAAACACACAATATATATCTATTCCACATAGACACGGATTAGATGTAGATAATAGATAATCCATATATATTCACAATGATAAAACCATTGTGAACTGTATTTTTCTGAATCTGGTATGTCAATTTTTCCATTTCCTCTGTCCTATTGATACCAAACATGCTCTGAAGTTTATATCAGGGAAGTGAGTATTTGATACATCTGAGGGTTATAGTCAATATTCAAGTTGCTGCCAGTGGAACCAGGTGTTAAAGATGATCCCACCATAGTCAGGGCCTTAAGATCAGGGGAAAGGAGAAAGTAGAAGGAAGGGAAGGGGTAGAAAGCCACATGGTCATATCCATCCTTCTGGGCACTCTCTCCAAGAATCTGTGGGACTCCACATGTTCTGATGGAATTCGTTGGCAAGAAAGCATTATGCTCAGTGCAGAAGAGAAGGAGTTAATATTACCAAATGCTAAGGAATTAAACAGAATACAAATGCCAAAACACAACTCATATAAACCATTGGAAACCCAAAGCCCCAACATTGGAAATTCTCTTTTGCATTCCTGTGCCTGCATCTTTGATGGTAAAGTTTTGGAAACTCACCCATGTCTTTGGTACTCTGACTCCAATTGTAGCCTGCTGGCTAGTCTGCTTTGCGGCTGACTTTGTTCAGCTGGAAGGATGCTGGTCTCTCCAGTCTCCTTCTTCTGTCCTTTACTTTTTCTCTCTGAGTATCTTTGTCCTCTCCTCCTGCAATGAAAAGGGCTCTCTGATTGACAGCCAACCCCCTTAAAGAGACAGGCTCGCTTTCCTCCTCCTCTCCTCCTCCCTTTCTCCTCCCCTTGTCCCCACCTCCTTTGGGATACTCCCTTCTTTAAGGGTTCCATCTTCTCTTTCTGCCTTTCACTTCTAATTGTTTCATTTTTTTCTTTCTTTCTTTTTTCTTTTCTAAAGATTCTCTAAAATTTCATTGACATCTATATGAAAAGTGAACTGGGGGTGGGATCCTGCAATCCTCCAACTGAGCCTTGGGTCCATCTAATGTGCCATATCTCAGTCTGAGCACACTGAAGTCATGTGAAATTGTAACCCTGATGAGGGGGTCTGGATCAAAAACCTACATGCTATGCTACCAAATATGCACCAGATAAACCTCACTCCTAGCTGTCCTTGACCCTAGAACCTTTCCCCTTCCTTTGTTTGTTAGCAAAAATCATTCTTCCTCCTTCTAGAATTATCATAATTATGTAGTTAGATAAGGGAGACTCACAGGAGAGGTCAACAAGATTTGTGCCAAGTTCACAGTAAGAAAAGGGCCAGAGTAGAAGTTGTAGGTGATTTCTGAGGAGAATTAACTTTGAGACAAGACATTATCACAATCTGGGGATCTGTTAGTCAAAATTCTACCCAGGAAATGTACTGTTCCCATCTGAAAGTGAAGACAAGGCATAGAGAAGCAAGGAGTGTAGCAGTCAGGTGTGTGTAGAGGGAGGATATAGTCCTTGTCTTGGAGGAAATTCTATAGTAAAAAATGGTCAAGAATTAAAAACAGGAATATATAAAACACCTATACTGAAAAGAGTGATTTCTGTGCCAAATATAAATGGTGACATTAGGGAAAGTTTTCTATAACTTTCTAGAACAGGTGAACATTAAGTGCGGGTGCGGGCGTCTTTGTCAATCTTCTCTCTCAGTTCAGAAGCCCCAGGCAGTCATAACTCTATTGATTTAGAAGCAAGAGTCTACTGAATGGACATAAGGCAATTCATTGGTCTATAATAAGAGCAGCGACTATCATCTCTATACTCCTCAGAAATAAGGTATGTTCTCCTGAACTTGTCCCATTGTTTTGTATTGAACCGAGAGACAACGGGGGGGGGGGGGGGGAGGCAAACAGAACTTAAAATTTTTTTGTGGAGGAAGAGAACAAATATTGTGTATTATGAACTTCTTTTGTGGTTATGCTTTTCCACATTTCTGCCTGGTTATACTGGAGTCCAGAACTGCATAGTATACAACACTAGCTCTAGAACAAATAATTTGCTTCTATACAAGTCCCTTGTATATGCCTCTTGCAGAACAGTAAAGTTATTATTTCCCAGGGCAGAGCAGACTAAGGCCATGACTAATTGCTGAGGGTCTTAAGCCCGTGTCTTCCCACACAGGTCCTTCAGACATAGACTGTGCCTGCTGTGGAAGTGTAGTTGTAGGATAATCCTTATATTAATGGTTCTGGAGGAGGGGGATGATGGCAAAAAGAACAGACCCTAAACTTTTGGGCATTCTGATGCTGAGCTGGAGAAAAAAGATCCTCCACAGCCCAAACAGCCAAGGCAGATCTGTGTACAGGGGAAATTGCCCAGACTGAGTCCTCTTATACACCTTTATACATCCTTAGCAGAGTCTCTGGGACTGACTATACTATTCAGAAAAAAATAATTCTCCAGTAAACTTACAGATACCAATTTATCTAACATGTTCCTCTGAGGCTCCTTTTCTCTACTGTCTTACAGGTTATTGCATCTCTGTCTTTCCCTTGTCCCTTCCTCTCTACCTCCTCCCTTCCTTCTCTCCTCATTGATGGGGCAGATCTTCCTGTTTCTGTCTTGCTCCTATGCCAATCGCATAGGAAAGGCACTCAGCCAGGTGATTATGTCACACTCTCCCCAGTGCCCAAGGTTCCAGTTCCCTCAGATCTAGTGTGTTATTATGTAGTAGCTCTGTCCATCTGACAGTCTGCTTGGACATTCCCTCTGCTTCCTTGTTCTAAGTCCTCCCTACAGTCCCTAAAGGTCTTAAAGAAGCTCCCAGTTCCATACATTCTATCCACCCTACCTATTTCTGTGATTCTGCTTTTACTGGGTCTCCTAAGTGAGCTGAACAAAATGTTCTCCATTCCAGCCTGGCTTCTGCAACGCCCCAAATTTCCTCCAGAGGGCACCAGCAGCCTTCATGGTTGCAGTCCATGGCATGCCTTGGGGACCTGTGAGAAAGAACAAAGCAGGATTGTGTTAAACTAGTAAACACTGTGCTTCATGCAGTTCTTGTAGTACCACCAGAGAATCAGGCCATCCTTGATCATAGCTCAGTTTAGTTGTGCAACTGTCTTCAATTAACTATAAAATATTTGGCTATGCAATCCATTCTCTCCTCTATCATGCCACAGTACCAGATTCTTGAAGGTCAGAATGCAAATTTTCTTTGCTCCACTGAGCTAGGGCATTCAGAGAAGCCCAGTGACTTTCCCCCTGAAAACTAGATAAGTACACAGTGCCTAATCTAGTGGTAGACTTCTCCAGGTCCACTTAGAAGGTGGAAAGGGAACCAGAAGGTACAGTACCAGTGAGTTCCTGAGCGCAACATTTGAGAATCTAGAGCTGAGGCTTTTCTTGTCCTACCCAAGACCATGTCACGATAGGCCAAATTTGGAAGGTGGGTGGCTACTTTTTACAGGCCTTTTGTTTTTTTTCCAGTCCTGGCACAGAAGACTGGCAGAACGGGAGGCAATGTATCAAGTCCTGTGTATTTGTAGATAGTACTTCCCACACCCAACTCTGTGCCGATTGGTTTGGCCATGTCTCTCTGGGCAAGAAAACTGAGGGCTGAGGGCCAGAGATGTCACATAATTTGATCATGCAGGGTGTGGGTGTGTGTGGGGTGTGTGTGTGTGGAGGGTGTGCTCTTTTTCTGGTATTTCAAAGAGCAATGCAAGGATGGACAGGAGGTTCTGATAAATTGTGTGTGTATTTATAAGGGAAAGATGCTAATAACTTAGGATAGAATAATGAAAATGACTTAGAAGTCAAATTTTCAGATAAATAAACCCAGGAAAATACCACCCAAAGAATGCCAAACAGCCGGTATCAGTATAGAAAAACCAGCTGTCCACATAATCCACTTAGAATCCTAAAAACTGCCATCTTTAGTTGGGCAACTCCTATAGAGAAGATACATATGCATAAATTCAAAAGGCAACAGAATTAAAATTACTTCTGTGGTTATCAACGGTCACCTGACTCTAAGGAACACATTTTTTTCCCACTTGAGAAATGGGGGACATAGAAGCAGCTTTCCTGGAGCCATCTAATAGGCAAAAGACAAAACTACATTTAGAACACACCTCTATCATGATTCACTGCTTGGAACTTGCTAGGACAATTGTTCTGCTCTGAAAGAATGTTTGAATACAGAGCTTCTTTCCTGAACAAGAACAGCCAGGGAGGATGGGAGGGTTTCTGGCTGCTAAGGCCCATGTTTCTAATCCTTCACATTCCTCAAAGCAAAGTACAAAGTGAATGTTCAAAATGCAGTGGTTGTTACATATGTTGTTGGTTTTGAAAGAAGTGGGAGTCAGAAGAGACCACATAACAGGAAAGACGGTTGGTGTGCTTGCTAGGTGTGATCATAACACCAGGACTGACTATGAGTATGTGTGCTGCTGGAGATCCAACTCAGAGCCTCAGCATTCCAGGAAAACACTACTAAGTTGCATCCTTAGCCTTAGAGATACTTTTTAAAGAGTTTTTATTTTAGATATCTTCATAGCCAAATGTCACAATCCTTGTGCTTTGCCCACTCCAGAAAATATGCAGTAGCAAGATTCAATGAAATAACATCAGCCAAATTGTGATAATTGTTACAACTGCATGAAAACATGGAGGTTCTTCTTATTTTTCTTTACTTTGTGTATGACTAAAATATGAAGTCAGAAGAAGAAGCATCATTACAGTTAAAGTTCAGACTAAGCCAGAAACAAAAAGGAAAACATTCCCAATAGGGATGTCTATTTTGGGAAGGGTGCACCTAGCCTGGAGAAAGGGGTAGAAATCTGGAGCTTAAGAGAAGCTTTTTTATTCTATGCTCTTAGCATGGCTGTAGTTGATAACTATGTGCATTTCATGCCTACTTTATTGAAACTTTCATCTGAAAATGCCTTCAGTTAACAGTCCATAGGTCATTCAGGTCACTTCCTCTGATTTCAGGTGGACTTTAGCATAGTGGTTAGGCTGGCCTTCCACTGTCCCAGTTCACATTCACTCTGCCTACACCCTTCTGCCTGCCATATTCTGATACACAGCTTATGAGAATGCTATGGCGAGTGGGGGCCCCCAGGAAACCCTCTTGGGGCATAGCTGGTTAGGGGAGGAGTGGCTGTCCCAGCTCTGCTTTCTGTGGGAGAAAACATGTGCCCATTCTATCTAAGAAGTGTTTCACCCAGGAGATAACTTGCCAAAGGCACAAAGCCTTTCTGCCTCCCTACGGGTTCCACCAGCACTGAAGACTGCATCTGTCCCTGGAGAGACCAGCTCTAGCAGCTGCGCAGACCTCTTTTTGAGCTGAAGCCCTGAGAAGTCTTTACAGATATGAGTCAACACCTTCTGGTACTCAAAAAGCAATAATAAAATTTGCTGGGCCTTTTAGAGAGGAACATGACCAAGTGTCTGGCCGCTGAAGGGTCCCCTGAGCTGTGACACTACAACTTAAAGTTAGGGTGCTACTCAGATTGTCTAACCTTGAAGCTAATGTACCTTTCCTGAGAAACTAGGACAATGGCCAGAATGAAGAAGCAGGGGAAGACTCAGTCCTCCCTGCTGAGAGCTAAATGCCTCAGGTAAGTGCATGTCATGTTGCTGGAGCTTAGGGCAAGTGCTCCCCCCACCCCCTCAGAGAGTCTTTGCTTTCCTGTCTCCCTCTCTTGCCCCAGCAAAGCCAAGCCCGAGCAGCTGCTTTGCCCAGAAGCCTGGGCCTAAGTGACAGCCTAGAAACTGGTACAGAAAAAGATAAGAACTCCTCTATGTCTAGGTAGGATGGAGTGGGCTTTTGCCTGTGTTGAGATCTCCCACTATCCAACTATTGAAAGGACCCCACTGGCCTCTGTGAAACCAGGAGTAAGAGAAGGGGCCCTGGCTCCTGGAGCTGAAGTCACCTCAGGGACCTGCCAAGTTGATGGCCAGCCCCTGAATCCGGGCCTAACTTTTGAGGTTGCATGCACCCTGGCCCTCAATGGAAAATGCTTTCATTTTAAAAGTGCAATTGTCAAAAACTGCAGAGTCTAAGAAGTGTTGCTCTTGGAGGACCCCCCCCCCACATACAAAGAAGGCCTTACCTGTTCCTTGGGTTACCCTTTAAAATCTTTCAGAATTTTGAAGGCATCACAATCACTTCCACAGATTGAATCCAGCAATTTTTGGCAGGACTTCAAATAGTACAATGGCAGCAGTCCCGTGTAGCCACTCTTGCATGCCTGAAGCTGAACCATTAAAAAGACAAGAAAACTCTCACCAGGATGTACTTTTACTGAGTTTGCCATCATGGCCTGCCCCTAGTATAGTCCATTCAGCACACTGCTTTAGAGATCCCTCTAAGGTCTTAGCCTTAGAAAGAGGCACCATCTTGGAGTTAGAAGCTGTTCAATCTCAAAATTTCAGAAAAGGGACAACAGAGAAGAGATGGCTAGTGAGGGCTTTAGGGTGACTGGATCTTTTCCTGAAAACTGCACTTGGAGAAACTGACTTTTCTTGGTTTTCTAGCAGTCATTCTCTCTCCATGATAACTGAGCAAAAAGAAAATTCTTCGAATAGTAGCATTCGAGATTTTAGTTAGCCATCACATGGCCATTCACATAGTCAGGAATCTATATGAGTATACAGTTTAGTGATTTAAAGCATAGATTGAGGGGCTGAAGATGGAGCACAGTGATCAACTGCTTGTCAAGCACAGTAAAAGCCTTGGTTCAGTACCTGTCACTAGGAACAAGCCAAAAGCCCAGCTTCCTTCCTTGGACACAACCATAGATTTGGTCAGACAGACCTGCTAGGGCTCGCATAACAGGTCTATGACTCTAGGCAACGATTGAGCCTCTGGTGAGCTGATATGGTTACTAACTTCAGATTTCACAGTTGATCTTCTTCCTATTGGTATTATCGTAGGGAACAGGGACCATACAATGAACATGAAATTCTTAGTACACTGCCTCTGCTATGGTACATAAACTACAGTAATAATAACCAGGTGAAGGGAGTGACACTCTGGAAATACTTCATAAACAACAAGCAGATGCTAAACTGTTGTGATCTCTGGTACCACTGCCTTTCAGATCTAGGACTTCTAGAGATGCCCCCCAAACTTGCCTGTCTTTAAAACAGCAATTAGGAAATGTGCTTGGTAGAAAGACTGAAATGTGTTAGGACTCACAATCCATTTGTTGCTTTCCAAAGACACCACCCCCTCTAAGTTTAAAACCATCACCAGCCACCAATTTTCCAGCACGAAAAACATGTCCCAAGGTGAAGGTCTGGGTACTTCTTCAGGAAGCCAAGACAGGTTGATTAGCCTTCACCAGTGCTGGAGAACTATCCAAACTCTACACTTTCAGCAGATATCTCAAGAGTTGCCAACCACAGCAGGGTAAGAACTTCACATGTGCTAAGGCCACTGTGTGGGTCATCCCCAAAGTCCCCATCCTTCTCTGAAACATCATGTCCAGACAAAGCAGGGCTGCCAGGTTAAATGCACAATGTACAATTTAATTGGTATTCCAGATTAACTATTTAATATGTGTGTCCTAAATGCTGGATCGAAAATACACACATTTTTAAAAGTCCATCATTTATCCAAAAATCAAATGTAACTGAGTATCCTTTGATTTGTTTATCTGGCAATTCTACATGTCAGGGAAGTCTGCTGGCAATGGCAAGCCAAGCTGGCTTCTGGGGAAGGCGCCAGAAAGGCTGCTAAGGGAACCTCCAACAAAAAACACAGTTTCCTGTATACAGATGTTCTACTCTGAATTTCAGTCCCAGTTCCATTCATCTGATTGCCTTTGCCTCTCAGTCCTACTTTAATCTAGGGAAGCTCTTCCAAGGTAAGACAAGTTGAGATGGGCCCTGAGACAGGCTGCAAAATGCTTGGGACTTAGGACTTTGTTCCTAATGGGTTCCTAACCCATTCCAGCTTAGGCCATAGCACAGTAAATGACAATTATTGTGAATAGTTAGAGCCCAACCTTCCTCCCATTTCTCTTTTCTCTCCCCTTCTTGGCTTGTACTTGGCATTTTCTTAGTGAATGAAATATAGAAAAATGAAATGGTCTGTAGATGTAGGCCTTGTCAAGAGAGAGCATAGGGCATCATCTGGCAAGTCTATTAGAAACACTTAACCAAATGGGGATCCAGATACAGCTACCTTAGAGGAGCATGCCTCCTGTGCTGGGCCCTATAGTAGGTGAATACTTGAGCAGAAGCAAGAACAGCATTAGACTGTTCTTTCAATTTCAAATAAAGTTGGCACAATCCCCACCCTGACCCGTGTCAGGAAAGTTTAGTGTCTCCCTTAGATATTTCCTAGAAATCTTAAAGGCTCAGAATCCTATGTGGTTCAGAATTGAACCTTCTAATAAACTTCAGATTTCACAACTCATCTATTCATCATCCTCATCATCACCATTATTATTATTATTATTATTATTATTATTATTATTATTATTATTGTCAGATGACAGGAACCATCAGTAACATCATTTTCCCTGATTTATAACTTAAAAAAATTCATATGAAGGCCTTTGTAACTGACATATTGTGTCAAGGTTTACATAAATGGAGGAGACATATGTTATAACAATATAAACAATTAGAAATTGATTACCAGATAAGCCATTGTCACTTGAAATTAACTCCAATGTCTATCTCTGGAGCATTTCTGCTCCTCCATTTTATCTCTTATTTCTTAGTTTTTCTCTGGCTCACCACAAATCCACATTCACTTTTTCATGAACAGCATCTTAACTCCATATGTACTAAGTTCCACTCCTGTTCACCAGATTACTCCTTCCATTCTTTTGAGACAGAGCATCTCATTTCTTCAAAGATTGGTCTTGAACTCAAGATCTTTCTGATTTCAATTCCCCAAGTGCTGCAAGCACAGACATGCACTACCCTATCCCGGGAGAGAAATTCCTTAAGCAAAAGCTTAACGAGAACTGAGGAAATAACCATGATTTTATTACATTATCCTGGTACAAACTTAATCAGTATTGATTCATTAACATACAAGCCAGGGTTGTTATTCTTGTTTTACACATGAGCAAACGGAAGGTTCTGAAGCAGTCCTAAGAGACTTAAAAAAATTCAATCCTAGGTCTTTCAAGTCTAGTGTTCTTTTCATTATCGAAGGATGTTTCTAGGGAGCAAATATTTCAGAAAGTACTAAATTATGTATTACAAGCAACTAGAGAAAAAATATATATCAGAGATGCTAGGTGGAGAGATGCTCTCTGGTAGAAGAATTCTTTGGGAGGGAAAAGAGTCTACCTGCTGTAGTCTATAGCTTCTTCCTCTGGCTAGCTCCTAGAGCTATCACTGCAAAACTCTCTGTGAAGAGCAAAAGTCCACCTTTACAGAGTCACTAGGTCACAGCATTCTTGAGCTGTTCCATGGAGATGCCACTTTTGTAGTTCTAGGGATCATATTTTTGTACTGATTGCAAACAAACTTTGTTTCCAGGTCTCCAAGCAGAATACAGTGGCTGTTGTTCCTTTGTGAAATTAACAGAAGACATCTGAGCACCAGAGAACTCAAGTGATGCTGCCCATCTAGTAAGGGGCAGAAGCCAGACTGCTGGCTGGCTGCTTTCGTGTGCACATGGCTGGCTGCTTTCGTGTGCACATGCTGCCAATGAGCACCAGTCAAAGATCATGAGGACAACACACCTGCAGTTGATAAAGCTGTGTTTGTCATTCACTGCGGCAAAGGGAAACACCTTATTCTCACCCACGGTCGCATTTCCCTGTAAGGAGCAAACAACAAACTCAACTGTGTCAAGCACAAATGTGCTCCTGGTGATCTTTGGCTGGAAGGCACTGATACAAATGGAGGGTGCTCAACAGTCACCTGAACTATCTCTACCTTGGACCCACCTGTTCCTTTTAGTGACCAAAAGTTTTCATGTTTAAAGTTTAAGAAGGACACTGAGATGGACTGACTTCTTTGTTAGAGATTTATTGGAAGAGATGGTAATGCTACAGACAAACAGAAACATGGAGTGACTCCGAGGAGATCTCGGCCCTGCATGGTGGAGTAGGAGTCTCTCCTAATACTTTCCCCTGGAAGTGCGCTGAGAGGGAAACTGAAGTTTCACTCTGAAATTGGCCATTGCTGGGATAACCAGTACAAAGTGTCTTTTGTAGCCATTATAACATAACCCTAGCTAATAATGACCACACCTGCAATTCCTTCTAACTGCCTCTTTGAGATGAGTCTGTCCACATGTATGGGGGGGGGTCGGTTCTGAGTTCACACTGAATTGAACTGTGGCATCTCATTGACGTCACAGTTAACCTCCATGTGGTTAACATTTTCATTTAATATAATATTCAAACATAGTTAAAGCCTTATATTTAAACCAGTTTTGCTTTGTGCATGTGTAAGTTCATACATATAGAGGTATAGCAAGTATTCATTTCTTAATTTTTTGATATTTTTCATTTAAATTTGCAACATGCTTGTTTTACATGCCAATCCAACTTCCTTCATCCTCCCCTCCTCCCCTATCCCCCCATCAACCCCATCCCATCCCTTTCTGCTCCCCAGGAAGGGATTTCTTATAAATTTTACAGAAATAGAGTGCTGAAAGAATAAAATTTCAACCTGTGTCACTTTTATATAAAGTAATTGAATTATTTGATATTTGATGTCCAGATTATTTTTGGTTCCTTTCTGACCTCAAAATGTTTTTCTACTCTCAGAGCTTTTCCATATATCCTGAACCATTTTATAAAGTCCTTACTAGTAAACCAAATATTGATATGCAGATAGCTACTGTTTATTGCTAGATGAATTTCCAGTGTTGACTATAAATCTTTCTTAAGGTATTTATGTATCTTGTCCCTTATAATAATGAGTCATGACTTGAACTCCCTGCAGTGGTTTGGGTGAACAATGTCCCTCATAGGCTCATGGTCTGTGATTGGTGGTACTGTTGGAGACTTCCTTGGTAGAGGAAGAGACATCACTGGAGGTGGATTTTGATGCTTTATAGCCTCACCTCACTTACAGTTTGCCCTCACTGTTTCCCGTGTGTGAACAAAAACGTAGCCAGGTAGCTTCCTGCTCTTGCCAGCATGCCATCCCTTCTCTACCATTATGGATGCTAGCCATCTGGAACCATAAGCCAAAATCAACTCTCTCATCTTTTTTTTGTTTTTTTGTTTTGAGACAGGGTTTCTCTGTGTAGCTTTGAAGCCTGTCCTGGCACTCACTCCATAGCCCAGGCTGGCCTCGAACTCACAAACATCAGCCTGCCTTTGCCTCCCGAGTGTTGGGACTAAAGGTGTGCGCCACCACTCCCCGGCTCAACTCTGTCCTCTTTAAGTTACTTTTAGGCACAGTATTTTATCACAGCAACAGAAAAGTAACTAATCTACCTTCCTGACTGAAGAATAATAAAATCACAACAATATTTTCCATGCCTAAGCTATCTTTGGGTTTTTTAGAGTGGCCATTTAGGTGATACAATGATTTAACATTTTATCCTATAAAAGAAAGAGTAGAAAGATAAATAGGTTTATTGTCTTTGAATTAAATACAGCTTTTAAAAGAATTTTGTCTGCCATACTTACTATCAAAATAGTCTGACAAATTAAAGGTAGAATTTATCAACCAAATATAAGCATGCAAAAAGAAATGTATTTCTGTGCTTGCATACTTTAAAAAAAACTTATTTATATTTAAACACTAAGATTGTAAAATAACTGTATGCCAAAATCTGTCTTGGGAGTTTAGATCAAAAACCTTTCTTCCCTTTCTAGTTATAAAGTTTCTGCACAGGTGCTAAAGGTATTTACTTGATGAGAATGGTAAGAAGTCATTGCATATTTCAGGCTTTCAATAGAAGCAGGAGAGAAGACTCAAATACTTTTGTCTAAGAGCCACATTAGCAACAGTAAAATGTGTAACATCTTGAACTGGTTCTTTAATGCCGGTTCTTTATGCTGTGCAAGTTCAGTGCTATTGACTCTCATTGCTCCTCAGATTGTTGCCATGCTACTAAATACCATCTGTGTTCTTCCACA
Source organism: Cricetiscus sungorus (assembly GCA_030556225.1). NCBI lineage: Eukaryota > Metazoa > Chordata > Mammalia > Rodentia > Cricetidae > Cricetiscus > Cricetiscus sungorus. The sequence goes on from JANBXA010000726.1 coordinate 40,011,895, forward strand.
CTTGTGGGTGTGCTCTAAACATAAGTGTGCTTCATCACAGTCACTACTGTTAACGTGCACAGATCTCCAGGACACTCCAGCTTGCTTTACAGGAACTGGTTAACTCTACTAAAAAAATTAAGTAACTAGGATGGGCAGAGCACTTACATTGCAAATATAAAGCTGTGGGTTCCATCCCTAGCATGGTAAGTCCATTAACTTAGAGGGACCTAAAATGGGTTCACTCAACTTGTTAGGATGATGCTTCTACTCCCAATACAGTCTATGTCTTTCCTTATATGGCATCAGACATACTTCTACTCTATTCTGTATATTTTGGATACATTTTAGAGACTATTAGATATTTTCAGAATTTCAGCCCTTCAGAGTATAGAATTTCTCCAGAAGTCTTTGTTGTTGCTTGAGACAGGGCCTCACTATGAAGTTCTGGATTGCCTGGAAATCTGTGTAGACCAGGCTAGCCTCAAGTACAGAGGTGTACCTGCCTCTACTTCCCAAGTGCTGGGACTAAAGGCATGTACCACCACACCTGGATATCTTTTTTTAAAAATTCCTTCCAAATACCCAATGACCTTCAAAGTAAGTCACATGGGATTCTTTTTAGAACTCCAAAAATGGAAGTCTGATTGCCTCTTCGTGCCCTCTACATGAGCTGTGAATCTCATGGTAGGAACAATGCAACTGACAGGAGTGATTTCTTCTGACCCCTAGCAAAAGTCAAAAATATCATTCTACTCTAAAAGCACAACAAACTATTCTAAATCCAGAATCTATGTTTTTTTTTAAGAGCAGTCACTAACCTCTTAACTATTCAAGGGACCTATATGCTGTAACAAATAATTCTTGCCATTCCTGTGTGCTAAAAGATAAAATAGTTGAAAGATTTGAAAACTTATGTTGTGATGAACTAATATATACTGCCCACTTTTAAATGCTGCTACATGCCCACAGTCTCATGAGAGATCTCAACATCTCATCCTGCAATGTAAGGAACAAAATAGACTAATGTCAATCTTACTAAAGACTATGTTCTCTAACAAAATCTTAATGCTGTTAAAGCTTCTCTATCACTGATTCCTGTCCTGCAGTCTATATAGTGGCATCTTTTTCTGCCAGTGGACTTGGGGTGGTAGGTGGTGGCTTCAGGTGTGCAGACCTGAAGAGAAGGGGATGGCTCTCACTCTGCTGGGTTGTGGTCAGAGCATCCGGAAGGGCAGAGACTGCAACTCCAGGAGTAGGAAGAACTCATCAGTTACTTACTATTATTGTGTGAGTGCTTCCCAAATAAATACCTGTTATCTCTTTATCTGAATAATTGTGGACTCCTTTAAACCATCACTTATTGCCCAACATGGGACATTAAGCTCTCTCTTAATTATTAACCCATTTCTATTAATCTAAGTATCTCCACATGGTCTTAGCTTACCAGAGAATGCCCAGACATCCTACATCCCTGGTAGCTACATGGCATCTCCTTGACTCCACCTACCACCTTACTCTATCCCTGTTTGGATTTCCCACCTGGCTAAATCCTACCTGTCCATTAGCTGAAACGGCTTTATTCATCAAACAATAAGAGAAATATATATGTTCACAGCATACAGAAGGACATCTCCATAATGACTATGTTTACCCTTGGCAACAAGTGAGGAAGTAAGACAGAAAAGGCAGCCCCTTTTCTTACCTTGTCCTTGTCTTACCAGGTAGCCCTACTAAACAAAGTCACAGAGGGTCAACATCAAATAAGGCCATTCTTTGACCATGAAAGATCAAGACCACGGTATAACTAGTTCTGAACAAAGAAAAACTATAAACAATGTTTAAACCATAGACATGACTGATCTTCCCAATACCCTCGCTAATATGAACTGCTGATCCATCTCTGCTTTCATATTTCTCCTCACAGCACAGCATTACAAAGATGCCTTATTATAGAAATGTCTGCTTCCTGAGTAGAGGCAGGAGGATTTCTTAGCTCATTAGCCTGCTAGTCTAACTGCATCAATAAGCTCCAGGTTCAATGAGAAACCCTGTCTCAGAAGCTAAAGTCTGAGGAGTCAGCTCAGTAGGTAAAGTGTTTTCTGTGCAAACACAAAGACCTCTATTTGGATCCCTGGCACCCAATGAAAAGCCAGGCAACAGTAATACATGCATGCAACCCCAGCAGTAGGGAACAGAGACAGGAAGATCCTCCAGGCTTACTAAGCAGCCACCCTAGACAAAACGGCCAGCTTCAGATTCAATGAGAGAACCTGTCTCAACAATTAAGACATGAAAGCAATTAAAGAAGATATTCTGAGGCGGGTGTTGGTGGTGCATGCCTTTTATCCCAGCAATTGGGAAACAGAAGCAGGTGGATCTCTGTGAGTTCAAGGCTAGCCTGATCTACAGAGCTAGTTCCAGGACAGGTTCCAAAACAATATAGAGAAACCCTGTCTAGAAAAACAAACAAACAAACAAAAAACACAAAAAAGCACACACAAAAAAAACCAAAAATCAAACAAAAAAGGAGGAGGAGGAAGAAGAAGAAAGTCTGACCTCAGCTGTTGGCCCCCATACATACCTAAATGGGTGAGTACACCCATGTACATGCATACACCACATATATGCACATGCATGCATATGTGGGAACATAGACACACATACCCAGAGACATACACAAATATATATAGTGGATTGTTATCTATATACTCAAACACACAAATACATATCCATGCATACATAAACATGAAAGTACACACATACACCAGGGGAAGGAGGGAGGGAGGGAGGTAGAAGAGAAAGGATAAGCTTTGAGACTCTGCTTCCTGAAAACATTCAACCTAGAGAAATGCCCTGTTCCTATAGGCCCTCGTGAACATTACATTAAGACAAACCTAAATCCTATATGACATCCCTAATATGATCTTACCAAAGTATAACTGAATTCTCCCTTGCTGCAATGAGTTACACGTATATTACTTCACTTTTATTACTCATATTTTACAGATAATAAACACAATACCCCAAATTTAATTAACTTCTTCAAATTATTCAGCAAATAAACTAAGAAAGCCACGCAAGGATCCAAGATTTGTTCTTTGTACCAAGCTACATGGCCATTAAAAAGTACATAAATGGAAGTTCTATTATGTTCCTAGTAGTTCCTCAAAAGAAGGTTCCATTTTCTGACAAGTGACATCATAACCTTGATTTATACCTACCCTCTATGACTAGCCTCACCAGGGACTGGAAAGATCACTTGGTAGTTAAGAGAGCATACTGCTCTTTCAGAGGACTCAAGATCAATGCCCAACACCCACATCAGGTGGCTCACAACTTCCTGTAACCCCTACTCTAGAGAACCTGCTCTGTTCCCATACATATTTTTAAATTAAATAACAAAAAAACCCAAATAATTAAAAAAGACTGTCCTCAGCTATTTTAAAAGATCAAACCAGCCTCGATCATAGCAGTGGGTTATTACATTGTGTTTGTATGTATATCTAAGATATCCAAGATCTGGAACCACTCTAAGTATCCACATGTAGATAATGTGGTACATAAACATAATGGAATTTTATTCTGCAGTAAAGAAAAATAAAATTATAATATTGGAAAGAAAATGTAGGGAACTGGAGAACATATTAAATGAAATAAGTAGGATGTAAAAAGACAAATGTTGCATATTTTCTCCATATGTAGAATTAAGTTTTAAATCTATTAATACTGAAATAGTCTGAAACAGGTACCTCCCTGCACCCCCTCCAAACATTTATATTCAGGACAGGGGAGAAAGAGAACTAAATGGAGGAAGAGGAAAAAAAGAGAATATAATGGAATGAATATGACATTAAAGCATAAGGGGAGGACCTTGTGAGTAGAAGGGGACCAGCAAAGGGGAAGACAAGTAAGAAGGGCAGTAGGGACAAATAAGAATAAAACATAAAAATATTTATTAGGAAAATGTCACAGTGAAACCTAGTTTTGTATGCTAACCAAAATGTATAAAAAGAGAAACTGGGGGTGTGTGTGTGTGTGTGTGTGTGTGTGTGTGTGTGTGTGTGTGTGTGTGTGTGTGTGTGTCTGAGAGAGAGAGAGAGAGAGAGAGAGAACATGCATGCATGCATTGCATACATTCATTCGTGTGTTTGTGTGTTGTGGCTTCTGATGTCTACTGATGTGTTGCCTCATTTCTTCTGGGATTTCACCTGGCTAATAGAATTACTGGGACCATGTCTGCCTGCACACTATATAAACAGGAAAAGCTCCCGTTTTCAGGTCTCTTCAAGGCTGGTGCTGATAGAGGTTAGGAGCTCTGCAGGCCATGGTAAGGCCAATGCTAGCTCAGCACAGGACTTTCCAGGCAGAAGAAGGGAGGGGCCAGAGCTCCCATTGCAGAATGTCTATTTAGTGCTGATGGAGGAGAATTACAGCTAGTCTTGCAACAAGGACAGAGTGAATCCTCTGCTGTCAGCCTCCTGGCCACTTTGAGTTAGAGACAAGTCCTGATGGTTAGGAAGAAGTGTGAGACAGGACTTCAGCTCTGTGGAGCTTACCTTAAACTCCTTCCTCTCAGTGGGGAAGACTTCCTCTTCTCTCCTTCCCAACTGAGAACAGTGTTAAAAGCTGTAAGAAGCTCTCTTGGTTAGGGGGAGAGTGGATACGTGGGCTGATGTAGGCATGAATCCCAGCCCCGGGGTTCCTACCTAGGTGTCAGGGTTCATTGTCCTAGGATAAGTGCCTTGCACAAAAGTTTCTGCAGTTAGGGAGGAAGATGGGGAGAGAAACAAAGTCTATTAAGCAGAGCCTTGGGGACAGAAATTGGAAATGTTCATTAGGAGAATAGGAGTTTGCCTAGAGGCTGCATTTATTGAAATCAGCTTTCTTCACATCCTTCTTTAGTTTGGCTTGGCTTCTTTAGCAGGTGATGGCTTATTAGAGGAGAACTGAAGCCGCCCCAGCTGCCCTCACTGTCAGGTGTTATGAGGGAGCCATTAGGGACCAAATTATTTCAGATACAGTCTTAAGACTCAGGTGGGACAGTGGCTGTTGTGAACTCCCTAAGATCATATTTTTTAGGACCTACTTATAAAGGCACTGTGGTCGTAGGGACAGGGGTTGTACAAGGCTGATCTCACATGCAAAAGTTATAAGAATAGGAGGTCATCTCCTCACAAGATCATAGACCAGTACATTCCTTTGCATGGCTCTCTTATTAAATAGTCAGAACACCATAGACACACGAGAGTCATTGGAATAGCTAGGATGACCCACATGTTCCAGAGATTTCATCCTCCAGACTTCAGTCATAAAGTTTAGAGAGGAGAGTGACTTTGTCCATCTGGACTACTAGTCTATTGTTTATCTCAGAGCCACCACATACAGCTCCCAATCTGGTTTCTGCTCCTACCAGTGGAAAGCTCCAACCTCAACAAAGACACATTCTTCTTTGTCCTTCTCCAGAAGCCCAGCCTATGCAGTTTGCATTTATTTTTTAATATTTCATTTAATATTCACATATGCATATAAGGTGTTTGTATCCATCCATCTCCAATTCCATCCCATCTAATTCCTCTCCTACCCCTTCTACCACTTTCCCCTTCCAACTTCAGAAGTTTAAAAAAAACCCTTCATACCCACTGAATTCCTATAGTGCTGCCTGTATACATATGAGTATGGGCCCAGTACCTACTGGAGCATGGGTAACTTAAAGGCTCACATCACTGAGAAAAAAATTACTCTCTATCCCTCAGCAGCCATTCATTTGTCAGTAGCTTCTCAGCTAGGGCTGGGGCCTCCTAAGACCCTCCCCCATCCATACTGGGATTCTGGCAGGCTTGATATTGTGAAGATAGTCTGCATTTAAAAAAAGGAACCTAAGTTGGACATGTAAGCACATGCCTTTAATCCAACACTGGAGAGGCAAGAAAAGATGGATCTCTGGTCCAATACAACCAGACTTACATAGTGAGACCACTGTGGGCAGTGATTTAAAAAAAATGTTGAATTGATACCTACCTGTTCCCAGAGAAAGGAGAATAAATGTTTATTTTCTTTTCTTGTAAGAATTTTATTTAAGTTTCATGTTTTTAAAAGGTAGGCTATTAAATCCATTTCTATCCCCTATTTTCTCCCCTTCAAGTCCTCCCCATCTGCCTACCAGTCCTCCCTCCCAACTTCCTGTCCATTTTTTTAAAATCCCATTTTATGTAGCTAGTATGTGGATGCGTAATTGGCTATGTACAGGAGCATGCCATTTGTTGTGATGATAGGAATCAATTCCAAGGTGTCTTGCATATTAGGGAAGTGCTACAACACTGAAAAAGGTTTGTGTAACCAGTCTAGTTCTAGTCCCCAAACCTTTCCTAATCTCTCTCTCTCTCTCTCTCTCTCTCTCTCTCTCTCTCTCTCTCTCTCTCTCTCTCTCTCTCTCTCTCTCTCACACACACACACACACATACATACACACAAACAGAGCAGATATTTTAATTCTGGTTCTCAAAGTCGGCCCAGATCTCTCATGTCTTTTCCCTCTATACTGGAGTGTTAGCATTGATTTGAGGCTCTTATATTCCTTTAGGCTTCAGGCTGGTAAATCTCCTGAGGTAACACTACAACACCACCTGCTAATGTAGTTAGGAAAGGGACAACTTCATGGCCACCTGCCCTCCCATCCCCCTGGTTTTTCCTACAGCTCTTGACTATAAGGCTTACAGGCCCTTCCATAATTGAGACTATTATGTGCTGTGTGGATCAGTCCCTCAAACAACGACATCACTGGAGCTGGCCCAAGAAGCACTTACAGATGCCCACAGCATCACACTGGGTTGCAGCTAAGGTCCTGATCCTCAGACAGAAACCTCTAGGAGGTGTCATAGCTCTCATCTGGGCAGGAATGTGTCTAATAAGAGGTCCTAAAGCTTGGAAGTTGGGAATAAATTCTCCCGAGTCTTGCCCCTAGAAGGCAGATCTAAATTCTGTAAATCCATGGAAAAGCATGTAAGGACGATATTGTTGTTGTCTCCCAATTTAAAGGCAGAAGTAATTGAGGCTGTATAAAGTTACACAGCCAAGAGGACATAAAACATGTTTTTCTTAAATAATCTGCCACTAAATACTACATCCCTAACCACTAGGCACATCCACTCGACTAGAGTATCCCACCTGTGCCCTCTACTTCCTGAGTCACTGTTAGTCTTCTTCACTCAGGATCTTTTCCCATTTCCTGGAAGCATCCTCCATTTCAGAGAAGGTCCTAGAGTTTACCATGGTAAGGTTCTGGTACAGTGTGGTCTTAGGGGCACAGGGAGCCTCTATAAAGAATGTGAGGAAGACCAGGAAATGAAAGAATGGAAGGGAACAAAATTAGTTATCTGGAGAAGGAAGCAGCTAGCAAGGTAACTAGAAAGCAGAAAGAATGCTCCTCTCAGCCCAGGCAATCAGCTGCTGACTGCACTTTGCCCTCATACGAGAGCATGCACATTATTACATGCATATGCGGCTATGCTCGATTATTCCAGCAGAAGAACTAGCAGAGAAGAGATTGCTTATTAGCAGGGGAACTTGACAGATGTGCCCTCCAGCTCTGTTTTTGAAAGAAGCCAGAGTGTTGGGGGCTGGGTGACCTGCAGAACCTCCTGGGGCTCAGAGGACACCTCCTATGAGGACAGATGCTGAGAAAAGCATCAGCTGCTCAGCACGACACGTTCATAAAAGACACTATGAGCATAACTTTATAAGAAGCCTGGTGGATTTCTATTGTAGTATCTGAAGGCAGGCTCAATAGACAGTTCCAGAAGTCCAGCCCTTCTTGACTCTGCTTATCCTGCTCAGTCTCCATAAGTTCTGCAAGCTTTCATTCCCCTGTGTAAAAGCTCATACTTGGGTGTTGCCCCCAGTTCTAGAAGAATAAGACAGTTTAACACTAAACCACCACCATGTTTTTCTCTCAATGGATCACCATTTTGCGTTTGGAATCTGTATATCATATTAAACATCTTTGCAACTGACACTCTTTTTGAAGCTCCTCTCTTACTTTCATAGGCAAATCGTTTCACATGTATTATACTTAAGTAATTTAGTTTACTCACCTGATGAGTGAAGATGATACTATTCTATTTCCTAAAAGGTTTTGGGAAAGTGATGGGTAAGAATTCTGAAGGTCCTGATAAAGTACTCAGGGGTTACAATGTGCTAGGAGACTCACTTGTTTGACCACCAGCTAGCAAGCTTCTTACGTGCCCGGTGACTCCTTTCTTGAATGTCAAGCAGAGTACTTTGTACACAGATTCACCACAGAATCATGCTGCATGATATAAAGATTTGAATGGGGGCATAGCATTTCAGGACTATACATGATTGTTGAGCCTCTACTTTTACAACCCAAGTCTTAGACTATGTGTTTCCCATCTCCCAAAGATCAACATCAGATGACACAAAGTGAAGACAATGACACTCATTTTAACTTAAGGAGTAGAGATGAGTGGGATGGCACTAATATCTAAGATTGAGCCAAGCACAGCTTTTCTCTCTAATAACAAGGAGGTGGGAGTATGAGTAATTCCTGAGAATGATAGAAGAGGGTAATAAGAGAGACCATAGCAAACGTGGAGCATGTTTAGTCTTTCCTTGTTCATTCCAAACCCTTTGAAACCCAGTCATTATAAACATACTAAAGAAAGAGGATGAATGGGGTCAAGCCACTCCAGCATCAAATAGCCTAATCAAAATAGGGAAAAGATCAGAGCCACAGAACTGGATGGTACATCTGAAGTCACTTTCTTCACTTTATGCAGAGGCCCAGAAACCTGTGGTTGATTCATCAAACACCACAGAAACAGCGAAGGGCAATGCCATCACACTAAAATTCAGGCTGCCAGGTCTAAGACCAGTGTTCATTTTACTCCCTCTATTAGCCAACTTTGACTTTACTACAATCCCCAAGTTTGGGAAGACATTGTTTTCCTATTTTATGCAGAGGAAAATGGGGCCCAGGGAGAAATTTTCATGACATAGCCACACACGTAAGTTAATGGTTCTAACATGGTAACTCTGTGACTAATGGCTATGTAGTTGGAGTCAGCTTTGAATCACAGCTCCACATGAAGCCCTGAGGGGGTAGTTTTCTTTGGGGGAGGTAGTTTTCTTAACTATAACCCAAGGAAAGATTATACTACTGACCTCTTAGAGCCATGGTGAGCATCAAGTGAATCAGATATAAAGTTCCTATCATGGTTATAAGAAACATCATAGTTGAAACATCATAGTTACTCCACTCTGAAACTCAGTATGTATTTCTTTCCTATCCTTGGTGCCTCTCTCCAGGAAGAATCCAATGGGAGGAGGAAAAAGAGGGGGAAGTTGATGACAAAAACTGCAACTCAACTTTGCAACACACAACTGGCAGATTTTGCTTATCATCTGGTGCTAGCCCCCTCTCCCTCCCTTAATCTGCCAAGGGCATGGGACAAGAGTATCCAAAGTGAACAGGCACTCCCTGTGCCATTTGTGTTCCTGGGCAGACAGCCTACAAAATATTTACGAATTTTTAAAAATCAGCAAATCCAAATGGTCTGACCTTGGAGGCAAAGACAGAAAGAAAGACAACAGATGTAGAATCAGGAGGACTGAGGGCCCCCCAGCTTGGGAGTGGGGGAGGAGCTGAAAAGTGAAGGCAAGGAGACATGTATACACAAATATGGATGCATACCACATGATGAAGTCTATTTTCTCATAGAAAGACAGATGACTAGCTTTATGGCTAGCACTCCCATTTATCTTCCTACCACTAAAATCAAGGTCAACGTCAAGTCCTCACACTGGTTCAGTGACAATCCTCTCCAGAGGACATGACTCAGAAGAGACAAAAAGAAAAATGAGAAGCAATTGTTCTGTCCAGAAACTTTCCCCTTTTATGTCCCCATGTACACTTCTGTGCTCCATTCTTGTCTATATTATTCTTAGTTTGTAGAAGACTGGCTTAGTTCTATCAGACAGACAGCCCTACTGGTTAGGCTTGTTGACTAAAGCTCTTAGAACAAAGATGAAGAGACTGGGAACATAAGAAGCCAAAGCTCACATTCTAATGAGATATATACAGGATGTGGGGGGAGCGGTCCTTCAAGGTCTCCAGCTAAGGCATCTCCTTTCACCTTTCACTTTAGGTACATCTCAGCAGAGACATTTCTACCAGGGAGACCAACTGAATCCAAGGACATATCCATATATCCAGGTTCTTTAGCCTGAATGTGTCCTCCCCAAATACATGTGTTAGAAACATAATGTCCTATGAAACAATGTTTATAGGTGGGGTTCATGAGTGGATAAATACCACTATTAAAAAAGCTATTGGGGTGAATTCAGTCTTTCTTGCCCTTCTGTGTTTTCTCTGTGAGGAAGTAATAGTCTTTTATGGAGGAAGCAATAGCAAGGTGACACCTCAGAGCTGAACACTGAACCATTTGCATGGTAACTTGAACTTTCTAGTTTTAAAAACTGTGGGATACTTCTGGTTTTGTCTTGTTTTGTTTTAATTTCCCGATCTGTGGTATCCTGTTACAGCCGCACAAAATGCACTAAGCCACCAGGTGTTTGGCATCTTGGCCCTTAGGACCCCCCCTGTTCACTACCACCCCCTGCTGTAAGAAGAAAGAAATGCACGAGAAAAAAGAAAACACTTGCTAAGCAAATGATTGTAGCCAGATATTGTTTTGAATAATTTTCCATGCTATATCTTATTTTTTCTCCCCCCTCCTTTCTTTCCTGCCCTTTTCCAGGACTTGGAATGTTCCTTTCTTTCCTGCCCCTTTCCAGGACTGTATATGTTCCTCGGTGGCAAAGGTTTGCAATTACTAAGTTTCTGGTAGGGTCACACTATTACTACTAGTTCACTAAGAGTCTATTTCATTTAATTTTATTTCTAGTTATTCTTAAATTAAGTTTATTTCATTTATTGCCCTATTTATCATCATTTCTATCCACACTGACTTTCTGGGGGAGATACTCTTATTTGCCTGGATTACATAAATAGTATCATTCTGTGTATCTCTTGCTGTTTCTTTTCTTTCATGTAATACAATTATTATTGAGCTAGTTCTACTAATGCCTATGGATTTAATGGGATACTGCATAGCATCCCATGTTTCATATGTGTAGATCTATTCTCTTGTTTGTGGATGTTTAGGTTGATTCCAAACTACCTTATTACATTATTACAAGAAAAATTTTTATTCAAGCCATTTAATGTAATCAGAGTATAGTTCATGCTGTATATAGTCAGAAATAGAATTGATATGTCACAGGTTAGATAAAAACTCAAATCCACCCCTCGCAAACTTCCAAATTCAACTTCAAAATGGTTGTGTTCATTTATATAATCCTTAGGAGTATGTAAGGATCCTGATGCTTCTATTTTGTTGCCAACATTTATTAAGCTATTCTTTTTAAATATTTCATCAGTCTGTTGTGTGGAAAATAACATCTTATATTTATATTGATTTGTCTCTCCCTGATTATAAGACTGAATGATTTATTATCTGAACTTCCCCTTTGCTAAGTTGTCTGTCCATTTGTTGCATTCTCTATCTGCTTTCCTTTTTATTGCCCATTTATTTCCTCAGTGGAACAGAGATCTTTACTTTTAATGGACTACAGTAAAAACCTACCTTCTTTTCTTTTATGGGCTGTGCTTTCCACACTTTAAGAAAACCTCTGCACATTAATGTAGTGAAGAAATTCCCTTACATTTTCTACTAATAATTGTACAATTTTACCTTTCATATTAAAGTCTTCAATAATTCTAGAGTTTATTTTATATCTAGCAAGTGACAAGCATTTAACCTTATTTTATGGATGCAACAAATGCACTTTCCCAACATCAGACATTATATGTAGCATAGATCTTCCCTGTGACTCTCAGATCATAAACAGAAAGTTAACATGCATTTCCTGAGCTCCTACAGCATGTAGATCCTCCAAGAGCGATTCTGGTGAATTTCATGGCATAGAACCTGCCTCCAGGAAACAGGCCATCTGTTAGGGATAGTAAACATTGATATGAGAAAAGGATTGGAGAGTATATAGTCATAAATTCACAAATATGTGAGAACAACAACAACAACAACAAAAAAAAAAAAACGTGGAAGCTAAGAATACACATTTGGAGAGATAAAAAAGAAGGCCTATTAGTCCCAGGCTGGGATGGATAAAAGGGCTGGACTAAGGGTATGAGGACAATGCTTGAAAATTTCACTCTGCCACACTCATCCAGTCCAGGTAGTGTTATGCAATTAGCACAGAGTGCAAGAAAGAGCAGACACTGAAACTCCTACATATGCCATGGTCTGCCTTTGCTGGTGTGCTCAGGGTTTCCTTCCCTTCATATTGCTCCTCCTTCAGCCCCAGGGTACCAATTAAGAAGGAAGCGAGGTCAGTTTGCACTGCAGTCCAGTCCACAAAATCTTTCTGAGTCAGCTGTCTCCCTTTTTCAGAAACATGGATGGAACTAAGGGGAATTATTTATAAAATAATAATAGGGATAACAATAATTATTACATAATATGTGCATGGTCCTTCCAGAACCCATACTTTCTCTACAAATATGTTCTACCCAGGTCATCAGTGGGAGAGAAGACAGCTAATTGAGGAAAATTGTGTGGACTGGATGTCTGGATCTGTCAAAACAAAACAAAACTCCCAATCCCCCAGGGTTTGAAGACTTGGGCCAAAAGTGCCGTGCCTGAGCTGCCTCCCTTTTTCCACAGGCATCCTTCCTTCCCTGTCTCAGGATGCTACACCATGCCAAACCTAGCCCTCCCAGGAGTCTGGGTTGCCAAATCCTCCCCAAATGCCCTCAGCAGGGCAGCCAGTATTGCGTATAGCAAGCATTCAGACCTGCTTTTGCTCCTAGTAATTGCCTTCTGCTTTAGTGATTTGAGACGCTGGAGAGGTAGGCAGAAGGGGAGCAGACGAGAAGGAAAAGTGGAGGGATAAAGCAAACAACTCATCAAAACCAACAAACAAAAAGCTCAAGCTCCCAGCATCTTAATACTCTCAGGGCTTACTCTTCACTATGGCAACCAGTAAGCCTCCAGGTTTCCTTCAACCCAGCTGATAGTGAAGAGCAGAGGCTGGCTGCTTTGCCTTGCCTGGGATGATTTCAATACTTGGTAAATTAGGCCAGTCCTGGAGATACATGAAAGCTGAAAGGGGGAGCACCAGAGAGAACAAAGGGAAGAGCGAAGTAAGAAACTTCAGGTTTTCATTAGGCTGCATCCCTAAGGAATTCTCTTGGGAAGATGATGGTGAGGGTCTCCAACGCCAACTTACATTAAAATTCAATATTCCTGGTGAAGACTAGTCCTGACCATTTTCTTCCCTAAGCCTCCAAAAAGACTCTATAGCCTAAGAATAATGCTGTAGCATGTGTAACCAGTCAGCGCATAGCCATTTGCTCTTTCTTTGGCCAAAAGTAGGAAGAGGAAATAGAGTACAGAAAATAAGAAAAGAAGAAGCACATTCCGTAGGAAATAGTCATGACAACTTAGTTTCTCTAACCTCCAACTCTGCCTTACTGACTTTTCCAAAGGCACTACTGCCATAAGCCTTATGTCTGACCATTGCAGGGCACTGAGCCTCATGGACAGACAGGTATGTGCCATGGTAGGCAGTCTTTAAGGCAGTGGTCTCGACCTTCCTAATGCTGTGACCCTTCAATTCAGTTCATGTTGTGGTGACCCCCCAACCATAAAATTATTTCATTGCTACTTCATAACTGTAATTTTGCTACTGTTATGAACTGCAATGTAAATATCTGATATTCAGGTAATCTGATATGTGACCTCCATGGTAGTTACGATCCACAGGTTGAGAACCACTGCTTAAAGGGGATGTCGCAGGCTGTATTATTCTCATCAGCTATAGCTTAAGTACTTGCTTGCCACAAGTGATTGAGGCTGAAGAGACAGAATCAGTGACCCACACTATGACCCTAGGCTTTGACTTACCAACATGAAGCTAATGCTTTGGGTAGGCCCTATTAGTCCTATACCATAGAGGTATGGTTGGATTCCTCTCAATGTGAGAACAAAAAAAAAAATGATTTAACAAAGAAGGCTGTAAGTTGTGGAGGAAAAACTCAGGGATAGGGGACTGGGATCCACAGCTAGTAAAAGGTTACTTGTTCATTTCGTTTTATTAATGGAGTTGATGTCTTTTGTAAATGGATACAGTTTCCTGAAAAAATGTAGCTTTCTTCTTCTGTACCCCACCCAGTGTCTGATATAATCTGCATACCCTCTCATAGCCTGAGCGAATGGGTGAATCTCACATCCTGAAGAAATACTATCGCTTCAGTCACAACCTCTAGGACCTTAATATCTTACAAATATTATTTTTTGAGCATGTGTGGAATCCTGTTTTCATCCATCAAACACTTGCTGGGAGTCATTAGACTCTGTGATGACAAATGATTTTGTTCCCCACTGTCTCCAGTACTGTCTCCAGTACTTCTAGGTATGCATTAATACTCAGCAAAGATTTTTAAAATTAAGCCTATTACATATATAAAGCAATTTACTGCCCATTTTCAATGGCAATACATCTATACAATAAATCTTCCATTTACTGAACAATTAATATGTGTCAGGGCATATGTGCACTCAGAAATGTAATGGTTATAATGGAAGGTAGAAAGTATTGTTATTTCCATTCCATGGATGACAATGAGACTCAAGGATAATTTTCCAAACTCACACAACCAATAAATCACACCAAACTCAGGTCCCTTAGACTCTAAAGCTTCTCTCTCCTGCACCTATGGTGATATGGAAGGGCACTAATAATAAAGTCACTGAATTGGCACCTTGACATGTTTGTTAGCTTGGCACAGACAGTTACTTAGCCACTCTGAACTCTAGGAAACCAGTCTGGCCATAGGGTCTCAGGTGAGAACTTAGAGGGTTTGCACCTTTCTTCCTATAAATATCCCAAACACAAGTGCCAAATCTCAGTTTTACACATGTGCATGTGCGCGTATGTGTGTGAGCACACACATGCGCACACGCACATGCACTTCTTTTATGAAATACTCCAAGGGTGTTCTGCTGTTATTTGTTTTGGAGATAACAGCATTGAGGCTTAGGAAGATTACACTGATTTCTAAGGTCACTTGATTATGGAGTAGTAGAGCTGGGATCAGACCATCCTTTTCTGATTCTAGAACACCAGAATCTATGCCTCTGGACTGCATCTCCTTGGCACCAAAAGCCCTGGAAACCCTGCTTTTGTCATGTTGATTGCCCACTAAGAGACTGCCACTTTTTACAATTAATTTTTTATTTAAATTAGAAACAATCTTATTTTATAGACCAATCCAGTTCCCTCTTCCTCCCATCCTCCCTCTCCCTTCACCATCTCATCCCACCTCCCGTCTACTCCCCAGGGAGGGTGAGGCCTTCCATGGAGTAATCATCAAAATCTGTCACATCATTTGGAGCAGGGCCTAGGCCTTCTTCCCCTGACTGCCACTTTTTAGCCAAACAGCTAAGCCTCCGTGCTGTGTTCTAAGCTGTTAAATGGCAAGAACCTCCCCATGCCCTAACAGAATGACAAGTCACCTTGGAGGAGACTTAGTTTATGTCTTATCCTCAAAGGTGCTGTCTCTGGGTGCTCTTAATAGCTGCTGCCCAATAGGGGAGGGACTTATGCTCAGATACAATATGGGCAGCAAGGTGTTTATGTGCAACTTGTATTTCTACTCTGGCACTTAAACAAGAAACTGAACTTGGGGGAAGGGCTGTAATAGGAATCTTCATGGAAGAGGGAATGAAAAAATTGCAAGCAACATTAATGTCAAGCAAATGGTGCTTCCCAGACACAACAGAGCAGTTGCACCTATGAATTCACAGAGACTTGTGATGAGACCCACAAAAGCTACAGCCAGAAACAAAAATTGCAGGATGCAAGGCAGGAGGGAGGCATGCCATCCCACCATTTGTTGAGGAGCTACTGGCATTTGATGGCTGCTGGGAGAGGGAGAGTCAGGTTACTTTAATGATGTGGCCCCTGGTAGGTTGACAATACCAAGAGAGATCTCAATAAATAGCTGGGCAACACAATCTTTTCCCAATAGGGAATGATTGTAAAAATAAGTCACAAAGGTGGGTGGGAGGGCATGGGAGGATAGAGATGGTGGTACTGGGAGGAGTTCAAAATACATTGTGTGAAATTCTCAAAGAATGAATTAAAATGTTCCTTTAAAAAAATGAATGTATGCCTATCCCTCCCTTCTGTACTCTCCCAACCCCCAGCCTTCTTAATCAGTTTTGAAGCTCAATGAATTTAGAAAAGAGGTTAACCCCCACCCAGGGATGACAACACTGCTCTTTAGAGATAGAGATGGTCATTAATAGATCACTCCTTTACAAAGCAAAAACTACAGATTAGTGGAGATTTTTATGGCAGCCTAAATCTGCTTAATTCCAAAATGGCCAAGAGATTTCGACAAGGATGTCTTAGATTTCTGCTAGTGATTCCCATGTATCCCTCCTCCTGCTCCTTCTTTCTGCTGCTGCCACCCCACCCCCATAAGATGCAGGGCTTCTCTGCTTCTCCCACTGTCAAGGGAATCTGCTCTGAAACACTAATATTCCAGGGCTTCCTTTGCTGAATTATTCATTTTTGCTGCCTGGGCATAACCAAACATTTCTCATTAAAAGCTCTAGGTGGGGGTGACCAAGTCCGTTCCAGCCCCCACAGCTAGCCAGAGGGAAAGCATAAGGGGAAGAAAGACAGTGGCAGGACTAGCCTGAAAGGAAGGCTGAAAGCAACCTCTGGAAGATGGCAGTCAGAGTGGCTGTGTCGTGACCATGGTAGTGGTTGTGGCTGACATCCTTCTCCACTACTTTGGTCCCACCTGGAAGGCCTGCTCTCAACATGAACTCACAGTCCCAGGGTGTTCTGAGTGCTGAGTGCTCACAGCTGATCTAGCCCTGACTCGATTGGCTTCAATCTATGTGGCTGGAGACACAGGACAAGTTATCAATAGTGTAGAGGTATAAGATGGAGAGGAACTAACCAGAGGAATGGGACTTCATTGCTGACTCCAGCTCTCGCATTAAGTGGCTGTTTGAATTCAGGACCATGGCTGGCATCCCTTCGCTTGAGTCTTCTTACAGAGTGGACAGCACATACTCTTGGAAAGGGATTCTGATCATGGGCTCTGTGAACAGGCCATGAGGATCATAGACCAGTTCTGGCTCCTCTGAGTGTGAGAATGTGACAACCCATTTACTCTGCCAAAGCCTCAGTCCCCTCGTCTGTAAAAGTGGGACAACAGTAGCACCTATCTCAAAGACGACTGAAAACATGTATAATGCAGCCAGTGCTTGGCCCTGGTAAATACTCAGAAATGCTGGGTACTCACCAGAGGCTACAGCCCTTGATCCTTTCAAGGTACCCTCACTTGTCTCTGCAGAAGGAACATGCCATTCACTTGCAAGTTGCCTAAGGCGGCCCTTCAGAACATATTCAGTCTTGGAAATACTATATGGGGACCAGTGCTCCCATCTCTCACCATCTCTCACTAGACTGCAGGCAATACATGCTAGGGTTGTTTCAGGGGCCCAGTATGCTGAGCAGGTAAGCCATGAGATGCAGCCAGAAGCAGCTGTTTCCCTCTCCCCACCCTAAGGTATTTACTTGATCATATACTGGTTTTGCTGTTTGCTATGCTTCTGGGGTGAAATGTAAGTGTCCTTAAACACCGGAACCTGTGGAGAAGGGGTCCAGAACTGGCTACATTTTCTTTGTACTTTTCTTTGGCTCTTGGTCTTCTGATTGTTTGCTTTGTCACCTTTCAATCCTTTTCTGTATATATGTATGGTGTATACTTGCCTGTGCATGTGTGTGGGGACAGTATCCTTTATTTCTCTGTCTTATTCTCTTGAGACAAGTTCTCTCACTGAACTTGGAGATTTGATTTGCTAAGCTGGCAGCCAGCAAGACCCAAACATTCTCTTCGCTCCACCCCCACCCTACCTCAGTGCTGGTGCACAGGTGAGCAGGCAATGAGGACATGTGAGCAGAACTGACCCTGCCACTTCCACCCGCCATCTGCTATGTGGTGACATGGGTGAGGGAAAGATGCCCCCACTTGCCCCTTGTAACCTGTGGCAGGAGGTAAGAGTTGATGGGGGGGCATGAGAGCTGTTCCTGCCCCTTATCAACTGCAGCACTCAGGAAAGCAGGCCCTGCACCTCACCCGTGCAAAGCATAAGAGCCGGCCCTGCTGCTGTGGGTACAGGTGATCCCCAAGGGTATGAGAGCAGGAGAACTGACTCTGCTCCTTGCTGCCTGCTACATTTGGTGAACTGGGCAGGGGTGCACTGGAGAGCTTGCCCTGGTGGTGATGATGAGGTAAAGAAGCTGCTGGGCTGGCCAATTCACTTACTACCCAGGCCCAGAACCAAGGCTATGAGTGAGTTCACCCCAATACCCACCTCATCTATGGTCTGCTGAAGCATGAACCTGCAGACCCAAAACAGTGGGATCTCTACAACACAAGGCAACAACAGGATTTCCATAGTGGAGTTCCAGAGAGGGCCCAGTACAGATAACACAACAGAAGACAAGAGGCCTCAAACCAGACCAATAAGTCACTGTAATGGGTGCAAGATGAATGGACTAAATGGTATACCGTGTGACTCACTGGGCCATTCTTCAGCTTCCATGATGAATTTCTTTGTTTTTATTTTTGTTTTAAATTTTATTTTCTTTTATTTTAGGGGAAGGGTTGTAAGGGCAGAGGGCAGATATGAAGGGACGGGAAGATGAATGGAATCAGGATGCATGATGCGAAAGCCACAAGAAGTCAATAAAAAGTTTTTTAAGGGAGGTGTTACAAAATTTTCTCAGTCTCACCAGGCATGAGGTACACAGGTTTCTGCCTCCAGCTTCCTAGTATGTGATTTCTCCATTGTCTTCCTACATGTGCAACTTATCAAAAAAGGAGCTAGACAACAGCCAGTAAGTCTCACAGCTTAACAAAAGTACTTAGATGGAAACAGCAATGTTTCAACAAGGGCTAAGCCCTGGTGTTAGAACTAAAGCAGAAAGAAACCATCTGCTAACAGATTCCCAAGGTAATAGAAAAGAAGACATATAGCATCACCATGGTAACCAACCTCCACAGGCCCCTAGCACCTGCTCCTTTCTATATGAGATTCCCCTAAACAAGGATATTTCCTACTTCTTGTTTTCCTCTTCAATAAAGATGTTAATTTTGTTTTCCCTCATTTGTGTTTAATGTTCCAGGAGCTATTTAGTGTCTCTTTAGTTCTACCCCTTCACTATCTTCTCCAATCCTTTTCTTCCCATCCGCTTTCCCTTCCTTAATGTCTCCATTGCTTTTTTCCTCTGTCCTCCCAATTTCCAGTCCTCTGTAACCCTAGCAGTATTTATATCTGTCTTCTGCCAGATCCACACCCTCATCCAGGATGCTTTATCAGCTATAGTACCAATGTCCTAGCAGGTATTGGTTGTTGCTGTAACAGAGTACTCCTTCCATCGCCCACATTCTCAGTTCTGGTGTCTTACCATCACTAAGCTAGGAACACAGTATAGAAAATCCATTTCAGAGCACAGAGCAAACGAAAGGGAAGAAGGGTCCCAGGGTTGAGAGTCATAATAATCACTTATCAAGTGCTGTGTCTATGATCTAGTGCTTAAGGTCTCTTAGTTCACTTAAAGTGATTCAAAACAACACTGATGGATTTTCTCACTTAAAACAGGTAGAGAATAGGTACGGTGATGCATGCATGCAACCCCAGCACTTGGGAGGCCAGGGCAGGAGGAGTGATGGAGCCCAAGGCACTCTGAGATACATAGAGCTCCAAGGCAGCATGGACTACATACGCAAGATCCTGTCTAAAAAGAAAGCAAAACAAACAAGACAGAAACCGGGGATACTAAAACTTAGGATAGTTAAAATTCTTGTAAAAGGTCAGGTAATAAGGAGTGGAAGAAAAATTTGAGTCAAGTAGGACATCCAAAGCCTGCCCACTTTGTCTATTTTCTAAAGAGAATTAAGTAACATAGTGTTTTGACTTAATGGGAATAATGGGGTCAAAGAAAACACATAAATTGGTGCCATTTGAAGTATGTGTTGACCAATAAAAAGGTATTGTACAAAAATAAAGATAATAATGCCCCTTCACATACATAAATACTACCACCACCAACAACAACAACACAAAACACGTCTTTTGCTGAAGTTCACAGTAGTAGAGCAGAAGAAAAGTGGAGAAACCCTAGCTATGAGCCTCTTCTTTCTTCAGACAGTTCCTGCAAACACTCATCCTTTATTCACCAAACACACAGTTATTGTTCCCTATAAGCCAGGCTCTGGTTGTCTTAGACCTCCACATAAACTTGAGAAGTTGTTAGGGGCCAAAAGTCCTATCTATAAGACCTAGATATTCAGTTGTCATTTCTGAGCTTGTTTCGAGGAATAAGGATGATGACTTGTTTGAAGTGCCACATAAAGTGTCTAGCACATAGAGGTTAACTTTGTAGAGGCAAAATCCCTTCTACATGCTTCATTCTCCCAAAGAAAGACTGGATCTGCTGGCACATCTACCAACTGTTTTGATGGGCTTTGTTTTGTTTTGCTTTGTGCATTTAGAAACAAGGTTTCAGGCTGGCCTCAAACTTGTTATATAGCTGAGCTAGCTTAGAACTCCTGATCCACCTGATTCCACCCCCAAAATTACAGGCCCTACAACCATGCCAAGTAACACTGGACTTTCTTAAAGTAGAGAACTCAAAAGTTGCCCATAATATGCATCCACTTGTGTCTTAGAGAAGGAAGCACCTCACTGTATATTATGTATTTCTTGTTGCTAAAGAAAAGCCTCTCTGCTATTATGGGAAGAACATGGTACTTCATTACAAAACCATGCTAGCGAAGTTTCTAGATCAAGACATTGTTGTCATCATTGTACTAAAATAATGGATGCCAAAGCTGCAAAGGAAGGCTATCCCAAATACTACAGTTTAAAGAATGGTTCAGAAGGCTGAGGAGACAGCTTAGCACATAGGAGTGCTTGCCAATGCAAACATGAGATCCTGATTTTGAATATCTAACAGCCACATAAAAAGTCTGGCATGGTTGTGCATACCTGTAACCCCTACATCAGAGTATTGAGACAGGGAATCCTTGATCTCTCTAGCCTAGCCAAAATAGCACATGTTCAGTGAGAGTGAGAGTCTGTGGCTCAAGATCATAATGGAACCAATAAGGCAGAAAGAATAGAAGAAGATATCTGATGTCCTCCTGTGCCTACAAATGCATTCACATAGGTATGTCCATAAACAACATACAATAAACACAGTATATTATCTTAACTTTTCTATTGTTGTGGTGAGACACCATCTCCAAAGTATTTCACTGGAGGCTCGCTTACAGTTTGAGAGGGTGAGTCCATATCCATCATGATGGGAAGCATGGCAACAGGCAGACAAGCATGACATGAGAACAGTAG
The DNA here is from genome assembly GCA_030556225.1 of Cricetiscus sungorus. Classification (NCBI taxonomy): domain Eukaryota; kingdom Metazoa; phylum Chordata; class Mammalia; order Rodentia; family Cricetidae; genus Cricetiscus; species Cricetiscus sungorus. Next base: position 40,033,416 of record JANBXA010000726.1, read on the forward strand.
TTGAGTGCGCGTACATCTGATCTGTGAGCTCTAGGCAGAGAGAGAAGGTAATGGCATTGGCTTCTGAAATCACAAAGCCCAACCCCAGTGACACACCTCCTCCTAAAAGGCCATGCCTCATAATCTTTCCTAAACCAGTTTTCAAGATTCAACCTCAAGGCCAAGCATTCATGTGCATATGGGGGTCATTCAAACTACCACATACTACCACATGCACAAAAAGACACTCTCTCTTTCTCTCTCTTTCTCTCTCTCTCTCTCTCTCTCTCTCTCTCTCTCTCTCTCTCTCTCTCTCTCTCTCTCTCTCTCTCTCTCTCTCACACACACACACACACACACACACACACACTACAGTTTGGGTAACTGGGAGAAGAAATTTAAAGGAAACTGATCCAATTCTGTTTTTCTTTCTTGCTTCTTCCTGCCTTGTCTTCTTTCTTAGCTCTGATTTTTTTTAAGAACAAGTTACTGAATACAGTGCAACATGTATATTATATATGTATAATTTAACTAACTTGTGGCTTAATATAAAACATCCTCTGTGACCTTTTCCTAAACACTGGAAACTCAGAAGCATCAGATTTCCTGACCCTGTGCTTAACAAGAGGAGGTCATGGTTATGAAGTGCAGTGTTTAACAGCAGTGTGTACATGCATGTCTTTTGGATTTTCCTTCACTAGAAGGAACATAAAGCAAACTAGTTTGAGTTTTGGTGGGAGAAAACAATCTGACAAGAAGCAAATAACACAGAAATCAAAACTTCAGAGATTTCATACAACTTCACTAAATCCTGGGGCCACCTTGAGCCTTTCACTTCAGTGACTCTACTAGTCACACCTGTGGCTTTCAAAAAGAAGGACTTGCATTTGGTCTTAAAGATCTGGCCACATCTTACTTGATTTTTCTTTACTTTTTTTATTTTTTGCATAAGACTTTGAAGAGTATAGGGAAGTCTAACCTTTCTTCTTTTGCCCAAGGGGAAAAAAGCCTCTACTCTCAAATATTATTAGTCTTTCTCCCCATTCTTCACCAATCAATAGAAGTCAGTAATCAATAGTAATCAGTAATCAATAGAAGTCAGAAGGAATGCATAAATAACCTAAGCAGACAGTCAATTTTGCCAACGTTTCTGATCATAGTGGTAAGGCAAGCTACTAGGTAGGGCTGAAGGGAACTAGCATCATGAGGAGGACTTAGAAAACAAAGGAAATAAGATCTTTAGAACAACTGAGTTATTCTGTTCATGGCTCATCTTGTGGAAGAAAGGTTATCTCCACTGGGGTTAGGACAAGTTCATCACTAACTACAGCAAAGTTTGGTGAGGAAGTTAGAATTGATTTTGACTATTCATCCTTAATATTTTAAGCAAATATTAGGAATCCAGCTTATTCTCATTTGACCTTGAATAGCTAGTCAAAGCCTGGCTGGATTTATCTCCTGAGTTCACGGTAACTTGTTTGACCTGTGGGGAAAAGGCCTTTTCTATACTATGTTCTGGAAACACAGGCTGGAAGGTGTAGTTTCTTTGTATAAAAGCCTCCAGGGTAGCTTTAGAGTACTTCAAAACTTGAATACTGTCTCTTTCCCACTTTCTATACACCTCCTGAGACCATGGGAAATGTGCAGTAGAATAAAGTCCAATGAAGAATCAAACATTCTGTACTTCCTACTGACCTCCTAAATAAAAATATTCTCTTTAACCCCTGCTGAGCTTCAGAAGAACTCAGTCATCTCTAGAAGATGACACACTGAAACAGCTTGCTGGTACAGAGCAGTCAAGAAACAGATTACAGAATGGAACATTAGTTATCTAAGTATTTCCTGACTACTAGCTACAGAATAGAAACTTTATATATAATATCTTCTGTTACCTATCTTGATTTTTTGCTTATTTGTAAACATTACATAGTTATGTATGGGAAAATCAAAGTGGAATAATAGTGGAAGTATAAGAAGATTGTATAGTTTCATAAGATTTTGTCCGTCTGCAAAATGAGTCAAAGAAGGACCAATTGAAAGAGGATGCTGCAATGTATCAAATAATTGGTCTGTATCCCACCAACTTGGAACAATGACTTCCTTACCTTTGACAATTTGAGCCCATTTGAATGTCTGAACCTTCTCATAATAATTATGCTTCCTTTTTAGTCTCTACAGGATAAGGTAATCAATCCACTCAGGACAACGCCATTGGGAGCATCCTTTGGAGTCATTAGAGTCTACTAAATTCTACAGCATGATTCATGAATGAAGAATCCCCAGACACCAAACATTCAGCATTGACTAGAAGCTTCTCAGGGAGACTGAATCCTAGCATACTGGTGGTGGAGGAATGGGTTTGTGTGTGTGTGTAGGTTTGGTTTGTGTGCATTTTTTATTATGTTTTGCTTTGTTAACATTGTCTTGCTACATGGCTGAAACTGGTCTCATACTCTCCATGTATCCCAGGCTGACCCCAAATATACCATCCTCCTGCTTCTGTCTCCCAAGTGCTGAGAATACAGGCGTGTATGACAATCTGAGGCTTAGCACTTGAGCTTTCTTCTGACTGCTGCAGACTGCTATTTCATTTTGAATGGTTTCACAGCAAACACTCTGTTGACATCAGAGCCATTAAAAAAGAAAGAAAGAAAAAAAAGCAACAAAAATTCTCTCCTTCTAGCACACCCTCCTAAGCTGAACTTTCCTGCTCTTTCTCCCAGTTTCCTAATGGGTGTTTCTCTGCAGTGCTAAAATGTTCATCCCTACTCAGTGAGCTTTCTAAACAGTTGTCTTCAATTCCATTTTACCATTTCATAGACCTGGAAATATACATGAATAACACATGGTCCCCCAAGTCCCTTTGCTTAAGGCAATACAGCTGAGCAGATTTTCTGCCCCTGTGCTACTGCTTGCCTGAAAATATCAAGACCTCAGCATCCTATTTGTCTCTCCTGAAGCTGGACCATAATTGAAGCTAGTTGTACTGGGTTTGCAGTTGTGGAAGAGCACCTGCCTTTGACTCAGCAGTGGGCACACTGCTGTGGAAAGTGAGGGGATTATAGAACACGTGGGATGTAATACATGGTAGAAAGGCAATGTGAAGGTTATAGAAAGAAACTGACAATGGGTAGGAACGAGAAGTCAGATTTTTCAAAGCAACATTCACTGTTGATGTTGCTGCCACTGTAGGTGGCAGTAAAAGCTGACGTGTGTGACCTGGTGATTAGCATCTTTGATGAGTTTTTGAAGTACTTGATATTTATTAGAATTTTTAAATTTTGGGCCATATGCAGTGAAACGTCACAAAAATGAGTAAACATCCTCGGCACGGAAAAAAAAAATAAGGGGTTCAATTTGGCACCTTACCTAAGGATTCCAATTATTTTGGCTAAGTAACTGTGGCTAATAGGGCTTCATTAGCACAGTATATGTAGAAACCATAGCAACAAATCAAAAGGTTTACTCATCAAAATCCAAATTCTTCAGCTATAGTCAGTCATTCTTGGGTGGTAATTGCTAGCAGCAGGCAGATCACCTTCAAATTATAAAGAAGGGGACTACTTGTATATTAGTCTGCATGCACACATATGTGCCTACTCAGGTGATGAGCCCTACAGGAGTGCAAGCTCAGGATAATCCAATGTATATTCAATTAAATTCCTAATTTTTGGCACATAAATTTTCCAGACCTACTTCTAGCTATATTATTGGTGTAACTACTGCAAATTCAACTTTGTACATAACTCTATGTAGTCACCAACGTTTTCCTTGCTTCAGTGTCTGGTGTCCTACTTAACACAGTGGATATTTAACTAAATCATGAAAAAAGAAAGGAAGAAATAAGATCTAAAATAAAGGTGGAAAGGAGTGGAAGGGAAGGGAACTACGATCCTAAACAATTAGAAATTACTTAGAGAGGCCCCACAGTGAACAGAGCTGCTAATCTCACCTAACTCTCCAAATGAGGAGAATTTGTTTCTGGCTGGATTACTGGAGAAAGTATAAAGATTTTGGGAGGGTTTCTGGAGAGTGATGAGCTATATCATCACTAGCAGGCAAATTCTGCAATAGATGGAAATGAAGTTCACTACTGCCTGCTGAAAAGTTGCTTGTTTTCTATGCCCTATAAAATGTAACCTCTCAGATGCTATGAGAGACGCTCAGGTCTGAACCTGATAATCCATGCAGAAACCCTCTTGGAAAGGAATTATATTACTAACCCACTAAAATACTACACAAGAGCACAGACATCTGCTTTGCTCACTATTATATCTCCAGTACCTAAAACATCTGCCATATGATTTACACTCAATACATCTTTGTAGATCACATCATGAACTAGTAGAAATGAAATTCATGTGGTGCAATAAATATTGATTTTTCTAAGTATTGTGTTTTTGCTATGTAAGGGCTTCTCATTCTACATAGGCACAGATTATCAACAATGTACAAATGAGTAAAATAAGATATTCAAAAGCATAGCCACAAACAAACGGAAAATTTAGCTTTGAGGAGAGTCGTGACACGGTCCTGTCAACTCTGAACAAAAATGTGGAAGAGTTATAAAAGCCAAGAGTTGAAGAGAATGAATGCAAACTCTGTGGGAAACCTTAATGAAACTTTTGCACCCCCCAGTAAATTGCCCTCAAGAGACTAATGGAGTGAGTGATGATTCTGAGGATGTAGCAGGGAAGAAATGATGCACACCTCAGTACTACTCAATACATACACTCTAGCTAGAGCATTACCACACTGCTCTGTCCTGAACACTGAATATAGAGCCAGCAACAATGGCAGGGGTTGCCCCCTCATGTTGTTCTGGTGCTGAGAGCTGCCCTGTCCTTGAAGACTGAAGGAACCTCAGTTAACCTCTCCACAGGCCTCCCAGAAGTTTATAATCTCACACTATCCCTGCAAAGTTCTTGCCTGAAATGTTTCAAGAAAAGCGGGTCAAATCTTTAAAGCATCAAACTTGAACCAGGCACTCTCCAAAGTTTGGGTGAATATTTCTAACACATAATTTTGTTCTCCCTGGCCTAACCTGAATCTAGCACTGTCACACTCCCAGTATCTCTTACACTGTACTCTGCCATATTCTCTGCCCCATCTTTCAATATCTGGAGGACTAACGAGTCTCATGCCTCTGCTGCTAATGCTCCCAAGCACCAAGTAGAGCTCCTACTGTCACATAAACAATCACATCCTTGAAAGTTAAAAATGACTTTGAAGAGGAAATCTCACATACAGAAAGACAATGTAGCCATCTTCCTTGGAAATCTACCAAATACTCTGATCAGCAGCACAGATTTCTTCACATGTGTCTGTCTTTTATTTTCATACACATTGTCTTTCAACTTCCTATCCCATAGCTTCCAAAAACTTCCTTAAGCCTGAGAGTTTTCACCAACTGTGAATACAGCCGATGTGTCTTGGCTACTCACTACTTCAATAAGTGAAATAGGCAACATCAGGACCACAGCATCCATAGTTACTGGAATAGGTCCAGGAAATTAAGCCAAATCATTCTCTAATTTTGCCTCCTTATATGTAGCTCAGAAGTCACAAAATTTATAAACAACATCAATTCTAATAATGAAATGCTGCTCACATGGAAGTTTCTGGAAGTGTGCTTGTCAGCAGGGTGCAGATGCAATTTTTGCTCTACAGGACTGAAACTAATGGCTTCCATTTGTTGAATCAAACATTTGTGAAAATGTGTTTAATGCACTTTTAGCACTTACAAAACTACACTTAAAGTACTTACAAAACTACACTTATAGAAGTAATTTTTAAGACAAAAATATGAAAACACTTTATTGTAACTTCTATACCTCTTCAGCAAAGCATGGAAGCCAGTTCTCATGCAAATGTAGCATCCAATTGCCAAAGTGGAAAAGATACAGTCCTTTTCAGAATGTGGAGATTTGTGTGCATCAGAGTGTGGTACTGAGAAGAAAAAGCAGTTATAGGTCAAGACTGGACACAACTTTGGATTCTCCCACCACCATCATTTCAGAGAAATTGCTCTGTTTCTGGTACAGCAAATTTCCAAATTAGCATCTCAGCTGATTGCTGCCAATACCAAGCAGCAGCTTCCTTAGCTTTTTTGTTTCCTTCTTTATTCAGAGTCTGCCCCTGGGCACCCTAAGAAGACTGTACCTCTTCATCAGACCAGCCAGACATTTGCTCATTGCTGCAGCCTCTCATGAGAAAGAATCTGTCCTCCCAGGAAGCTGACCCTGCCATGCTTTCAGCTCTCAGGGATCCCATGGGGCACAGAGGAGGTGAGACCTGCAACAATGGATCAGTCCCCAGGGGACTATGCCTTCCATTAGCCAAGAATTCCAGATGACTGAATGTGAGGCCATGGGCCCAAGGGGCAAGTGAATAAAAACAGCTTCCTCATTTCTCCTTATTACCATTGCCTCACGCTGGTCCTTTCTCTGCATGTCAAACTTATCATTCTGACTTGACAGAGAGTGATTCATAGGTGGTAAACTTGAGGATCTGGGTGCCAAGGGTGCATCTTTTAAAAAGTGTTCCCTAATTGCCTATCCAGTGCTGTGGATTTGGCAGATAATGTGTCTCCACTCTCAGAGAGCTCTTGACAGAGTGGGGGACAGGCAAGGAAATCAGAGTGTGGTATGCTGAGGAGATGGAAGGGGAGGGACCTGAGAATACACAAAGGGTCTCCTAACTCAAAGCTAAGGGCAATGATGGTGGTTCCATAAGTCTTGCTTGTCAAAGCAACAAGAACTCTGAGTACAGATGGGTAAGAATATAGGGAAGAATACTTGATAGGCAACGTGTAAAACTTAGCCCGAGACTTGGAAGGCAGAACAGACAGTGTTAGAGAAATCAGTGAAATGAAATCTATGACCAGATCACTTTACAGGGTCTTGTCCTGCAACCTGAGAGAAATGGGGATACTGTTGGGGCAAGGCAAGAGACAGGATCAGAGTTGTCAGAGGGTGGGGAACGTTACACAAAGGACAGCAACCCTGTCCTCAGCTTCTCAGGCTGCTGCTCTGTCCTGAAAGGTTCCAGGTTCTGCTCCTGCTTCAAAGTGGGTTATGCGACACTTAAGGGAAACGAGGAGGAAGGGTGAGCAGATAAAAGGGTGGCTAAAGATGTTACCAAGGTAATTAGTATTTTGCTTTTACCCACCATATAAGCATTGAAGCATGTAACATTCTCAGTCCCAATTCCAAAAGCTCAGTTCACTCATCAATATTTCAGCATTTATTTCTGAAAATTCTCTTCTTTGGCTTTCATCTGTAATTTGAAAAATCCTCTTCCTTAATAATAACACAGCAAAAAAGGGAGATGCCGCACAAGTTCTACACATGAATGCCTTGTTATTAATCCCTCTATATAGGCAATAGGACCTCCTGGGCAAAAGCATCCAATCTTCCCAAATCTCTTTCTGGAGAGGCTAGAGAAGCTACAGCCAGCCAGGTGACAAATTGATTGGTAAAAACGTGGCCGTAGCCTCATTCCGTAGCATACATTTGAACTCTGCAGAGCAAGTAGGAGAGTTTCCACCAAAGAAAAGAAAGCCTTTGGTTTTTCACTTCAATAATTAAGGAGGAAAAAGTGTGAGAGATTGAAGTTACAGGGGAGCTACTGAAAGAAAACAATGAAAGAGAGGGGAAAGCAAAGGGGAGACAAACATCGGGGGTGAGAGCCAGAGAAGGCAGAGATGGATAAAACTGGATGACGGAAAAGTTCGGGGAGAGGAAGAGAGCAAAGCAGGGAGGGAGAGGCACTAGGGCAGGCTCTGTGCATCTTCAGATGATGCAGGGGGAAAATTGGACAAACAGGCAGACTGGAGAAAATGGAGCTCCTCAAGCATCTAGATAGCATGGGCGAATGTGCAAAAAGCAAGGTCACACTCTGTCTCTCTTCTTTCACCCAGGGTTGCTGGGCTTTGAGCTCTGTCCTCCCCACTTCGCTTCCCTCACCACTGTGATTCCTTTGAAACTTACAAAGCCAAGGTCACGGCCATACTGGACCCTTACCTCCACCCAGGACAACTGCCTCTTCCCTCAAGCAGGCCTGGAAATGGATACTGAGGAGGAAGGATTTTGAGAGCTACAACAGGTGACAGACTTCCCAAAGATTACCTGAGGGAGGGAAAGCAAGCAGGGGAGAGAATGCACAACTAGCAGAGTGAAGGGGGATAGGAGAATGATAGCACTGGGCATGTAAAGAGAGGGGCAGACTGTGGGCTGACATCCTCTATGCCTTCATCTGCAGAGAGTACAGAAAGGCAGCCCGTGCAGTCAGTCTCCTCTACATCTCTGTTTGACAAGAAACTATCATCTTTAGGATACGCCGGTGCTCTACCATGACCCTTCTGGATATGTTTTTTCCTTAGGAAAAGCATGAGGAGTTTACTTTAGTGTCCCATCTTGGCTCAAGGCTGAAAAACAGGCTGTTGGGTACAGGGGTAACAAGGCTGCTGTCTACGTGAGAGCATTCCTCCTGGAGAGTTGGAGGATGGACCTAACACCTCAGGCTCTCCCCAAGTGGCAGCTCAGCAGTCCAAGCTCCTCCCCAGAACTCAGACAAGCTGGGAACCCCACTCTGGCTGCTTGTGACTGTGCCTTTAAATTGCTGCTTTCGGAGGGTGCATCTAGGGGGATGTGGGAGGGAGGGAAACATCTTTCTGCCTGTCTCCTTCCTCCCTCCCCTCCAAGACTCTCCGGGGTTTGCAGAGTGATTGCTACCCAAAGAGAATCTTTTCTGGCTCCCTGACTGCAGGCTGAGGCCCTTCTCAGTCCAAGACAAGTCCAAGCCGTCGCTGGAGCTGGTAGGGTTATTCGTGTCAGGTTCAGTTCTAGAGGAATAGTTCTAGACCCTGAGTGCTAAGGACAGGGCAGAAAAGAAGCAGAAGAGGAAAGAGCGCTCAACTCCTAGCCCAGCCACACAGGCTCCTTATTCAAGCCCAAGTTGGAGAAGGGCTCTATACTGTTGCCTTTCCCACAGGGATACCTGGTCTCACCTTGGCAGCCAGGCTGAGAAAGGATTATAAGGTCCCTGCAGAATGACAACTCTTGTTCCTGCAACCCTCTTCCTTCTCCTCTGGACCCTGCCAGGGAAGGTCCTCCTCAGGTGAGCTCAGTGGGGTGACAAGGAGGTGCATGCAAACACTAACTGGGGGCTGGTGGTAACAGCTGGGGCATCTGGCACAATTTCTTCTAAGTTTGCAAAAAAAGAAAAAAAACAAAAAACCCAGTCTGGAGGGCACTGGGGGAGGACACAACCTCCTTAGTCAGGACCCAGGAGCTGTCCAGTACAGATATAGGGCCCCAGTATGGGTTGAGGAGCTTCAGTGTGGTTGAATTGCATGAGTCTGGGTAGGGGCTAGGTAGCTTAGTCCTAAAATAGAGGTCATTTGTCCTGTAATTGAACCCTATCTCCCTACCAGCTGGAACCCTAAAAATGACAAGAAACATATGTCAGGTGCCTGCCAAAGAGGCTGCAGGTGGCACAGGTTTGCTACAGGACCACAAGAGAATGGAGCTGTACTGCCTGCTCCTTAGCTTTCTGCAGGCACCCTGCCCTTGTATACATTGCTGCTCACTGTCCTGTTAGAGGAACCAGGTAGCAGTTATTTCCTGGGCTTGGAAGCGAGGAATTCTTGGGGCTCCTTGTAAATGTCGCCTGACCATTTGCCCTTACCCATTATAACAAGAGCTAGTCTAGGTTGACAGGGTACATTGAGGAGAAAAGATGCTAATGCCTGGCTGAACGAGTGGTCTTCAAAGGAATACCTCATGAAGTGGAGAGAGTGAAAGGCAGAGCAGTGTCTTCTTCCTCTTCACCCAGGAGTGCCCCAGAGCATCTGGCTTCGGAGGCATGTTCTGCCCCACTGCTTGTGGACACACTGATGGCAGACAGGAAGGGGTGAAAAGTGGGACAGTATGCTTAGCAGCGAAAAGCAGCACATAATGGAATGGCAGCTTAGCGGGAGCGGCAAGGATACAGATATAACAGACACAAAGGGGTCACTGAGTTGACCCCTGTAGAGGGGAGAGTGCCTCAAGATCCGTGAACACATGGTAGAAGTACCATGTGTGCTGATCAACTGGATGTAATTAGAGGAAGAAGTGTTCTTAGAGAGTCCTAAGTCCAAGCTATTAGTTGTACAGATGGAAACTAAATCCTAGAGAAGCAAAGTTCTCTCCTCATGCCACCCAAGGGCCTTAAAGGATTGTTAGTGCTCAATCCTTCTAATCAGGTCAGTGTTTGGAACTTCTCAGGGGTGAGAAAGTGGATACAAGAGTTTCACAAAGTAACTCTTGTTTCCCCAGACAAGAAAATCTCAGAAGGTAGGGGACCAAAACAGGTTTGGGGACTAAAGAGAGCTTCACAGCCTATCCTAGAGTTCTAGGACGGGGACTAAAGAAGCGGTGACCTGAGTGAGGCTGAGGACAGTAGAGAGGTCTGTCTGCTCTGTAGCAGGGCCATATGGCCTCCCAGCAGGCAGGTGGCAGATGGCCAACAGCAGCAGCAGCAACAGCAGCAGAAGAAGCACCTGGCTAGTGTGGACATCCTGTAGTGAAACCACAGACTTCTGCCTGCCCCAGCATCACTACCAACCTCCTTGGATTTCCCCAGCCTGCTTAAGCCACCTGCTATGGCTACTCCTGCCCGGGACTAGGGTGGCCTCTGTCCCCAGGGCAAGGGACTTACCCCGCTTTGGGGATTCAAAGCAGATCTCTAGGAAGTCACAGGGCAGGTCTTCAGTGCTCCTCAATCTGGTTGTTTGATAGATCATCCTGGGCTACTTTCTTGTGACAGTACTGACAGACACATTGAGTCTTGAAGTTACTGGCTTTGAATTTTCACTGTACCATTCACTAACTTCAGGCTCCTGAAGCCACTTTGCCTTCACCTTATTGGCCCCCCGTCCCCGCATCTATATACAGTCAGGTCTTCATATCCATTAGTTCTGCATCTTCAGATTCAAGCATCATAGATACAAAATATTCAATAGCACTCATGCGGTACATATTTGGACTTTCCCTTGTCCTTATTTCCTAAACAACTACATTTATAGTGCATTAGGTGTTAGAATACAGAAATGATTTACTAATATACAGGAAGATGTGTAGAGGTTATATGCAAAGACTATACAAGTTTATATAAAAGATTTAAGTATCTGAAAGTTTGATTATCTACAAAGGGGCTCTAGAACCAACGTCCCATGGATACAGAGAGCCAATCATAATAGAGATAATCAGGGAGGACTGATGTGAGAATTAACCTAGATAAGGCTTGTGGTGCCTTAGCTCCTTTAATGATTCCACCAGTCATTGATTGGAACACAGACTCATTGGGGAAAGGGGGCTACCGGCTTAAAGGAGACTAGGACACAGAAAGGCAGCTGTCATACCGCTGCTCAGTTCCACAGTACAACAGTCATGGCAGCTGTGGAGACGGCTATGTCTGGCACAGTGATGACTGTAAGATGAAGCAAGATGGTACCTGCTCTAGACTGGATTCTGGCCTAAATTCATTCCTGAGATCTACCTCTGCTTGGGCTTTGCTGAGTCCCTGGTGCTCGTCTATGTGTTGGCCAGTACACTAGTAAATGAGTATGTGAAAGGAACTTTTCTGCTTCTAAGAGGAAACTTGTATGTATATGTGTACAAGTGTTTGCCTACGTGTGGAAACTAATGTGTGCATGCATGTATAGATGTGGAGCCGTCTGAGGTTGATGTCAGGTGTCTTCTTCCATCTTTCTTTACCTTATATATTGAGGTAGGGTCATTTGCTGAACCCATATCTAGCCAATTTCATCTCATCTAGCTATCCACCTTGCCACGGGAGAGCTAGACTCCCCAGTGGTAGGATTACAAATGTGTTGCCATGTCCACCATATTTTTACCTGGGTGCTGAGGATCTGAACTCTATTCCTTTGTGTTTATGCAACAAGCATTATATTCACTGATCCATCTCCTTGGCTCTTTTAGGAGGAAAACTGACAAAAGAAAAGGGCTAGATTCTATGCCAAGCCAAAACATATTGACATCCCCCCCCCCACACACACACACAAATCAAGCTGTTTGGTAGAGAAAGACAGGAGTTTACCTCAGTATGACCACACTATTGTGATACTCTCCCATGGCTATAGATCTCTGCTTAAATAACATTTTCACCTGCCTGTAATAGCCATAGCCCCACACTTAAACGTAGCCTCTTGCCATGCATAAAAAGAAAAAGAAAAGAAATGGCACAAGCCTGAGTCCTGCAAATCTTACAGAAATCCCAAGCACCTAACTGATACCAGCTCTCAGGGAAGCTGTTTGTTCTAAAGTCCCTCCTATCCTTAGCTAAGCTATATGAGCAACACACTGGTTACAATGCCATTCTTCTTTGAATGCTTTCAATGCACCTTCAGTTAGAGAACACTAAGAAGGTTCTTAGTCCAGTATTTGAGTCCTGACTGTGTCACTCAGAAGTTCGGAGGCTTTGGGCAGGTAACCACCTTTCAAGCCTGTTTTCTCATCTGAAAAATGGGAATAACAGACCTAATGCCATGTTATGGGGGAATTAAGAGTAAACCTTACAATCTATGTGAGGGCCATTTTCCAGGATGATTGTTGGGCAGCCATGATGGCTCATAATATTTGTCCACTCATTTAGTACACTAGAGACTCATTCTTTCTTACCCAATGGGCACATTCATCAAACGGGGTAGAGATGGGAAAGCATAATCTGTGATAAATCTAGAAAACGGTCCTCAAACTTCTTCTCTTCTCCTGTCCAGTGTGGCTTTGGCAAAAGAGGATGTCAAATCTGGGTCCAAAGGGTCCCAGTCCATGTCCCCCTCTGATTTCTTGGATAAGCTTATGGGACGAACATCTGGATATGATGCCAGGATTAGACCCAATTTCAAAGGTAAGAAACATCCATCTACTAAATCCTCTCCATGCTTAATATTCTGGGTGGCACATTGGTGGGCAGCTTTAAGGAAGGAGTCTGGAAGTCCAAAGCTGGATCTTATACCTCAGAAAGAGTCCCTCCTGTTGCCTGAGGGTCCATGTAGCTGTCAGTCTTTTCCCAGCCGTGGCCGGATCTGAAGCTCAGAGAGGGATTTCTGGAACCTGCGCTCAGCTTTCTGGAATACCCTGCCAATGGGGCTGTGCTTTGCTATCCTTAGGCCCACCTGTGAATGTAACCTGCAACATCTTCATCAACAGTTTTGGCTCCGTCACTGAAACCACCATGGTAAGGGGGTCTTCCTATTCCCTACTTCCATTCCAATGTGAGTGGAGAAGCTCGCTAGGTAGCAAGCATTTCCTTTCTGTTATCCTCTTCCTGCTCTGTGATCATAGCTTAAGCCACAGGACATTTGATGACTGTTAGTCACTGTTAGTCCAGGGTTATCCTAGCTAAATGCAAACAATCTAAGAACAGTTCATCAAGTATGTGAAATAACCCAATGCAGAGTACGAGCTTTTGAATCAGAAAAACCTGAGTTCAAACTCCAATTCTGCCCCCTAACAGTTATGTTAAGCAGTTTGACTTCAATCTTTCCTGGTCTTTGTTATCCATATGCAAAGTGTAGATCACAAAACGATTCTCCGTGCAAGATGAAAGGTGTGAATAAAATGATGCATATGAAGAGAGCACTTAGAGCTGAGGATGTGGCTCAGTGATACAGTATTTGCCTGCCATGCTGAGAACCTGGGTGCAGCCCCCATTTCTACAAAAAAAGCACTTAGCAGAGTCTGGTACATAGTAGATACTTAAATAAATGTATTTTCCCTTCATATCTTTGTCATATTTGGTCAAAGTGGGCTTACTCCACTGGCAAATATCTACTGCCCCCAATATGCATCTCCAGTATTTCCTCCTCGTGGCCCTTCTGCTCATGTTGGTTTTACTGGGCCCCTGGGAAAAGCACTGCCTATGATAGGCTCTCCTCCCTACCCTTCCAGGACTATCGAGTAAATGTCTTCTTGCGGCAACAGTGGAATGACCCACGTCTGGCCTACCGAGAATATCCTGATGACTCTCTGGACCTAGACCCCTCCATGCTTGACTCTATCTGGAAGCCAGACCTCTTCTTTGCCAATGAGAAAGGGGCCAACTTCCATGAGGTGACCACAGACAACAAATTACTACGCATCTTCAAGAATGGGAATGTGCTCTACAGCATCAGGTGCTCCTAGTATATACAAGGGGATTTTGTATCAAAAGAAGAAGCCAGATGGAGATAGAAGGATGGGAAGATGGTTCGTGCTATATAATGTGTCACCCAAGTAAACTGATATCATTACTTTTTTTTACTACTCCTACCAGATTGACCCTCATTTTGTCCTGCCCAATGGACCTCAAGAACTTCCCAATGGACATCCAGACGTGTACAATGCAGCTGGAAAGCTGTAAGTGTCTCTAGTTAATCACAAGGCAAGGCCTACATTAACAGCTAGTTAATATCCTCCACTGATACTTCAGACAGGAGAGGGACTTGCCCAAGCACACATAATCACTTTTTGTCGTAGATGAGACTAGAAGCCAAGGTTCCCAGTGAGGTTTTTGTGTTCCCAGATTAGTTGCTGGGCTGACTATTCCATAGTGCTAGGTACATAATGACTCCCAGCCTTATATAGAAATTTACTTGTGCTAACCATCGGGCACTATCTGAGGTGCTTCCTCTGTTCTAATTTCTTCCTGCAGTCCCTAATGTAGCTTTACCCCTACTCTCCCAGAATTAAGACATTGAAGATGCGCCGCCGCCGCTGTGCATAGGCGGTGTGTGTGTGTGTGTGTGTGTGTGTGTGTGTGTGTATACATAGTCAGTTTTGGGTAAGATGGAGGTACCCTTGGAACTCTGATTCTTCATGAATACAGATAGTGATTACAGAGAATGAGAGACAGCTTCAGGCATACATAGGACAGTGCCTAGAGAGTTGAAGTAAGCCAAGGTCCTCTATGGCAAAGGTGGCTGGCAAATGGGCAGAAAAGCCAACGGATGGCAAGGATGGCTCATAATTTACTTGCACTCTTGACCTGCATGAGGTGAAACAGATCAGGACACATCCCTCAGAGAAGAAGGCTTGTTGCATTGTTTCTAGCACATGGAAACAATGATGCAAAGAAAATGCCCTGTGGTTCATCCTTTCGAATTCACACACCACCTTCACAGGCAGGTTCCCATTATCCTGTCTTTGAAACTTAGCAGAGCAGCCTCTACTAGCCTCATTTGACAGAAGAGCAAATGACTCGCCTGAAGTCACAGCTACAGTAGATCTTAATGTAGATTCTGTAAACCTAAATCTCCCCTTACATGTAAGAACGTGGTCATGTCTGTGACATGAGCCTTCATGAACTGCAAGTAACCTGTGAGCAACTTGGCAAGATCAGCTATTAAGTCTGAATTTTTTCCAATTCAAGTCCCTGGCTAGAAGTCTGTCATATACACATTGTCCTATGCATGACTGGAAGGACAGAAATAGCTCTCTTCCCTGAGGTGAAGTGGCAGAAGCCCTGGCTCTGAGGCTCAGCTCGGGACATGTGGTGACTACACATGCTTACTCCTCTGGGTTTAAGACGTGTCAGGAGGTTCCCAGCTGGGGTCCTTGACATCTTTCCAAACTTCCCAACTTCCATCTTAAATCTGCCAGAGTAATTTCTCTCTAGGCATTTACCAAGCTTGAGACTTACACAGTAGAGTAGTCTAGGATCTTTCTGACTTGCTCATTTAGTTAAGTTTAAGCCCGTGAGACAATTGAGGAAATTCCCTTTTCAGAAACATTCTCATTTCCAAGATTTACTGTGCCATTGCTAAACCCCAAACCTTGCTCCTCAACTATGTACCCTATGTACCCTCAACTATGTAACCTATGGAGGTTAACTCTACCTCCACTCTCACCCCAAACACACACTCTGAAGCTCATTGATATCTCTGTCACTTGCAGTTGGCTACACCATGAATGATCTCGTGTTCGAGTGGTTAGAAGATGCTCCTGCTGTCCAAGTGGCTGAAGGGTTGACTCTTCCCCAATTTATCTTGCGGGATGAGAAGGATCTAGGTTATTGCACCAAGCACTATAACACAGGTAAGAATCAGGCAGATCTTTATTGCTTATGAGACACTAGAGGGTCTCAAAAAGAGACAAGGGTAAAAGGCACCAGGTCTCACTAGAATAGAGGAGATATGATGCTACATGCTTCCTATACTTTTTTCATCATGAAAGAGGCTATCAACATCACTTTCATAAAAAGAACACAAACAGGATAGAGAAATGGATCACTAGGTAAACTGACAACCTGAGTTTAATCCCCAGAACCTATGGTGGAAGGACAGAACTGACTCCCACAAGCTGTCCTCTGACTGCCACATATACTATGACAAGCTCATACACAACTATATGGAAAAAATGAATACATACAAATTTTAAAGAAAGTTATGAGGTGTAGAGTTTAAACCAGTTGTTGCATAGTTAGATGTCAAATTTATAATTCAAATCCAGATCTGACCCCAAAGCCCATGTTTATATTACTCTCATATGCTGCAGAGTAAAGGCCTGCGTTTCCTTTTTCCTGGGGCCAATTTTGTGTGAAAGCGGGAGAAATCTACAGTTAAGAGTTGTCAACAGCTATTCTAAAATAGAGAGGAAAGAGCCTGAGGGAGCAGGCAGCTGACTAGGCACACTTTCCTAGTCATCTCCATGGCCTAGCTCTCCTTACCTAACTTTCTTCCTGAATGTGGAGCATGGGAAGTGGAGAGGAACTGTTTTTCATAAAGTGACAGCTGATTCCTGCAGCTTTCTAAGAGTTGCTAGTTCCTCATATCCTATAGCGGCTAAGCTGTGTGGGAGTGGAGGAGGAACAGTTCCTTGAATTGAGAAACTACAGCTGGGAGGAGTAATTAGCAGAGACTTGGGAGGGGAGATGGCAATTTGTACGTAGGTGAATTGTTTTCAAGCTTTTGTATTCAATATATTCGCCTGGGGAGTCTTAAAAACATTGATTCTTAGGTTAGAACTCTCTGAGATTCTAATCACATATACTAGAGGAAATGCCTAGAAATTTGCATGTTAACATGTATCATGAGGCTTATGATGCAGATAGTTCAGAAAACACTGTATTTTGACAAGCATTAGTCTAAAAGCTATTTTCTTAAGCAGTGGTAACTTGTTTTTGTTTTTTTTTTATTTTACATATCGATCCTAGTTCCCTCTTCCTTCTTCCCTTCCTTCTTCCCTTCCTTCCTCCCTCCCTTCCTCCCTCCTTCCCTTCCTCCCATGCCCCTTACCACCACCCTCCCATCCCATTCTCCACCTCCACTCCACAGGGAGGGTGATGCCTTCCAGGAGAGGTCAACAAAATCTGTCAAGTCATTTGGAGTAGGGTCTAGGCCCTCCCTCCAGCCTCTAGGTTAAGGGAGTATCCCTCCATGGGGAATGTGCTCCCAAAGCACCAGGGATACATCCTGGTTCCACGGTCAGTGGTCCCTTAGACTGCCCAGGCCTTCTAATTGAGACCCATGTTCAGGGGGTCTGAGTCAGTCCAATGCTGGATTCCCAGCTATCAGTCTGGGGACCCATTAGCTTCTCCTTGTTCAGGTCAGCTGTCTCTATGTGTTTCTGTAGCCTGGTCTTGTCCTCCCTCTCTGCATCTGGATTCCAGTTCGGCTCAGTGTTTAGTTGTGGGTGTTTGCTTCTGTTTCCAACAAGTACTAGATGAGGGCTCCATGATGGTGGATAAGTTAGTCATCCATCTCATTATCAGGGAAGGGTATTTATGGTAGCCTTTCCACGGTTGCTCAAATTGTTAGTTGGAGTCAGTCTTGTAGGTCTCTAGACCTTTCTTTAGGTTCAGTTTTCTCTTCAAACCAATAATGGCTCCCTCTTTTATGCTCTCTCTCTCTCTCTCTCTCTCTCTCTCTTTCTCTCTCTTTCTCTTCTCTCTCTCTCCTCTCATCAGTAGTTAGTTCTCTCCTTCTACCATGTGAGTCTTCTCATTTTTCCACATTAAAAATGTTAATCTTATAATTAAAACCCATACTACTATTACAATAGAGAATGAAGGAAAGCCTGGGAAGAAAATATGGATCCATAATAAAGGCATGTCACAGGAAGAAGCCTAGATGTTGAGTCAGACTCAGGAATGAGTAAGAGGTCATAGTCATACAGCATGCCAAAGCCCCAAGCAGTAATAGTTCAAATCACTGGTCTTGAGTAATCAGATTTGAGTTAAGCCTTAGTCAGAATAACATCAAAGCACACAGTTGGCTCTCCATGTTCACATGTCCCATGACCAAGGGTCCATCCTACCTCAGAACAAATGCATTCATTATAAATTTCGTCTGTGCTAAATATATACAGACATTTCCTTATCATTAATTAGTCCCTACAAAATCCAGTGTAACAACCATTGACACAGAACTTACATTGTGTTATAATGTAAGTAATCTAGAGCTGAAAAGATGGCATAGTGGGTAAATGAGTTGAGTTCAATTCCCAAGACTCACATGGTAGAAGGAGAGAACTAACTACTGAAAGCTGTCCTCTAACTTGAACACATATGCTGTGGTAAACACACACACACACACACAAACACACTTTTAAATGAATAATATAGACCTAATTTAAAGTATATAGAAGGGTATGCATAATTTAAATACAAATATGATGCCACTTGATATAAGGGATTTGAGTATCCATGTATCTTAGTATCTGTGAAGGGGTCTTGAAAGCTATCTATCTCCTAGTAGATATTTGGAGATGACTGTACAAATCTTCTGCTTTTCCTCTTGTGTTATCTATCCCAAGCCTCTGGTTTTGAGAAAGGCCATTAATGGATGTTTCCTTAGCTTCAGAGCCATGGGAAGCAGGATAAATTAAGAAGGCTGGCATGCCAAAAGGAAGAACACCTATATATGTGCCTAGAACCAATGCATCTTTTTAATGGTGAAACAGAATAATGCTTCCTTATACTCTATGGGAATCTGCTTGTCAGTATCCAGAGCTGATCTCTGTTAACAAATCCTTTCTCATTATATACTAGCTTGTTCTTCTCAATTGTTTAAGACACAGGGGGTGTTTATTCCAACTGTTACTACAGATTCAGGGATACAAGCAAGTGCAAGGAAGGATAGTAAGATGCAAATGAAGTTCAAACGAAGTCTTGCATAATAATTATTTAATGGTAGAAACAGCTACTATGTGCAGCACCTCAACTGCAATATTTCATTTAACTTTCCTAACATCCCAATGATGGACTTATTATTGTTAATTACTATGCTTTCTAGGCAAGAAAACTGCTTCAAAAAGCTTGGGTGGAACTTGGCATGGTGGTACAGCAGAGAATTCCAAATTTGGTGCGACCCTGGAGTACCTAAAAAGACCTTGTCTCAAAAACAAAAGGGATAACAAACAATCAAAAGGCTTGGGTGAATTATTCAAGATCACATAGCTATTAAATGAGAAATTGAGATTCAGCCCCAGAGAGTCTGCACCGGGAGCCCTCTTACTCTTTATCCTATTTCTGTAATTGTTACTTGAAAAATCTTATGCTCTAAGGTAAAAATTCCGGGAGCAAGAAGGCAGTCTTTATGGCTGATGTGAGAGCTTTCATTGTATGGCATCTGGCATTACCTGGGGCCATTTTGAAAGTATCACTTATTGGCCAGCTGAGGATCCCAGAGGTTGGTTCAGCAGGGCTGCCCTATTCCTGACCCATACTCCCTCAGGCTAAGCTGCAGTCTGGGGACTCATTTCTTTTCTTACAGGAAAATTCACCTGCATAGAGGTAAAGTTTCACCTGGAGCGGCAGATGGGCTACTATCTGATTCAGATGTACATTCCCAGCCTACTCATTGTCATCCTATCCTGGGTCTCCTTCTGGATCAACATGGATGCTGCCCCTGCCCGTGTAGGCCTCGGCATCACTACTGTCCTCACCATGACAACCCAGAGCTCTGGATCCAGGGCCTCTTTGCCTAAGGTGAAGAGATATGCAAGAGAACCTGGTGACATCAAGCCCCTATTTCCCATTCATCGCATGCTCCCCGCTGTGCTATTCCCTCTTTACCCTGGATTTAAGGTTGTAACTATGGCTAAGCAATAGCTGGCATCCAATACTTCCTCTTCTCCATAGCCTACTATTAATAACAGCATAATAATGCAAATGTTGCTGGCTACAGAATGAGCAGACACAGTGCCTTACTTAATTTTCTTTGGGAAATACTAGTATGTTCAATATCAAATGACCTTTATCACAATAGAAAGTTCTATTTTCTCATAGTACTGATGATAATGAATATCAGAGAGGTAAAATGGCCTCTTCAAGGTCAATCCTGACAAGAAACAACCAAAGACATAGAATTTTGAACCAAATTCTGTCCTCTTTCTTTAACAAGTAAGGTACTGTTACAAAGTGCTCTAAATACAGTGTTTATTTGGGGGGAGGAGAATATTTTGAGGTTGCAAATATAATAGCAATTAAAGACAGTAGACTCTGATCATCTGGGGCCTGTTAATGTTTTGACTATGCAGAAAAATTTGTGCTGATGGGACTAAGAACAGTTCTCCCTGCATTGTGTATTCATGTAGGGAATTTAAAGGTCACCTAAAAGTCCTTATCGTCAGCAAGGCTCTGAGAAAATCAGTGAGTGAGACCATTTTTTTCATTCAACAAATATTTTTTGAACGCATACTATGTACCAGGTACTGTACTTGCTCATGGAAGAATAATGAATCTTGCCTTGAACATATTTCCTCTTATTGTGATTGGTTGTGAACTTGGCCCTGAGAAATGCTATTTCTCATTGGTTGTTCCAAATAAGACTATTTTATTGGAGACTTAAGCAGTGTGTAATATGGATGCTGATAGCATGTTCATGAAATTGTTGTAGGGAAATTTAAATGTAGGAGATTGAGGTTAAAATCCCAGCCTCATTATTTACTAGTAGTATGACCTTGAGTAAATTGCATCTCTATTGCCTTGTCTATAAAATGAAACTAAGAATTCTCCCCCCTCCATGGGGTTATTGTGAAAAATAAATTATGTATGAACATACAAGGACAGTGTTTGGCACATAATAATTGCTCAATACATGCTATTTACTTTTATACTTATCAGGTGTCAGAATTTTAAAAAGAATGAGTTCTGGATCTGGGAATAAAGCAGATGGTATTTCCCCTACTGGTTTTTCATTTCCTAGGGAGCCTTTAAGTTACTTCAAAGCCCCCTTTAGAGGCAAACAGGGAATAGGTTCAGATTGGGATCAAACACCTGAGAAGAAGTTGTCAGGGATCCCTTCCTGTATGTATTTCCTAAGTGGACTGGGGTATTAATGAGGATTTAGAGGCTGCCTACCCCAAAAGGAGAGCCACAGGGTCAGTCTGGGGTATGATACTTATATTATTATAACAGCCTTATATAGGGATCACTGTGTCAAGAGCCCTGCCCCATTTTTTTCTCTGTTGACTACGAAGATTTTTCACATCCTAGGACGATATTACTATTTGTGCATTCTTTTGAAGAGAATTTCCTTTCTGGTTCCCCCTGTGGGTCAGCACAATCCAACTTCTCTTAGGCATCATAGTTTCCTCATTTAGAAAAACGGACTTTGTTAAGAGGTTATTTGCTTGCAACACTTAGTACCTTCTTGTCATATTTTTATGGCTTTTGAATAGCCTCACTGGCTAGTAAGCAGAATATTCAGGCATGTACCCTCAAATGAGTAGTCTTGCCTCCTGCATTCATAAAGTAAAGGAATCAGCAAGCCAAAGCTTGTTCACTCCTGAGTTTGTACAACATTAGGGTTCCTTGAGAGTGTAAGGAAGGAGATGAGGCCAAGCCAGAGGCATCTGATAGCAACACCATTCCCACCCAAAACAAAACTCTACTATCTAGGATAAGAGTAAAAGAGATTGGAAACCCAGAGTAGTCTTCTCCATAGTCTCTGGAAACAATTACTTCATGGCCTTGTGCAATACCATGAGAGTATGGATTTCCATCTCTTTGCTAGATTCTTGATCTCTGTAGCTGCAAGAGGAAAAGTTTCGTGAAAGATAAGATATAAAGCTGCACTAGGGAGGAAGGATAAAGTTCTCTCTATCTTTCCCTTAGCTCATGAGGCAGAGAAAGGAAAAAAGGGCAGAGACAGCAAGGGGGAACCCACAGAGATGAATACATTGCTAAATTTTCTATCCACTCATTCAAAAACTACTTACTGTGTGCCAAGTGCTCAGGTATTTGGGATAGAACACTGAACACTATGAAAATTGTTCCTGACACAGAAAAGCTCAGGATAGTGGAAGTATTAGTCAGGTATGTGATGGATGCTAAAGAGGTATGGGCAAGCCAGTACATAATAGAAGGAAAACACACAGGAGGATGATTAGGAAAGACCTAATAGTTTATCTAATGTGGAAGCTGAAGAACAAGAACCCCAAATGAAAGGGAGGAGACTGGCTTCTTTAAAAAACACTGAAATGTTTCACTGTGGCAGGATCATAGATTAAAAGGGGCATAGTGAGGCTGAAGAGGTAGTCAGAGGTCAAAGGCCATGATAAGTGCAACACACCTAGATCACAAAGGGTAGTAGAGGACCTCCAAAGGGATATGGGGAAGGTGATATGATCACAGGGATCATTTTAAAAAAGTATTAATGACACATTTATCACTAACAAGCCACAAATACATAAAGTGTACTTTTCATTAATAGTCTAAAACCTTCATAACTATCCCTTATCACTCATTATTATCTTCATAGCAGGTATTCCAAATCTCTAAGAGCCCAGTGGGCCTGGATGGTAGACAGTTCAATGTAATGCCTTCTTCATAGGTGGTGGAGACATCACCAAGGAATTATTAATGGGAGTTACCCAGTAACCCACTACTACTCACTCTTTGAGTGGAACTGGCCAGAAATGGAAGCAGCGTTTGCCAACTTTAACACCTCAGTTGGAGCAGATAATTCTAGTGGGTGTATGTTTTAAAGGGAGGAAGAGCACACACTTTAGGCTGTATTAAAGCATCTGTTTTTTTTTTCCTACCCATGATACACCAGTAGCTATCACCACTCTAAAATCATATTGCCAAAAAAATTGGTAAACACTGCTAAATGCTCTGGTGGATGGAGCAGGATTTTTTTTTTCCAGTTAAGAATCACTAAGATGGGAGGTTAGAGATACAGCTTATTGGTAACAGACTTTGCCTGTAATGCATGAGGTCATAGGTTCAATGAAATGTTTCCCTTACCCTGGATCTGAGCACTCTCAGTGCCCTATAATGCAGAAGCTGATAAAAATAAGTCACTTTTCACAAATCCTACGCCTGACAGGAAGCTCTATGGAGTGAGCTCAAAACTGCACAGGGAATCCCTCTGTTTAAGGAAGTGAGAGAACCTCAGTAGACTGAAGTTCTGTCCCTCCTCTTAGACCCACCTAGCTGTACCATGTTCCTGGAGAGGTTGGTGTTCAACCTTTACCAGGGAAGTGGAAAACAAAGGCTCTTCAAAGCTGCCAAAGGTAGGTATTAAGAAGAACACAGTAGGAACCAGATGGACGCCAAGATGCCTTGCAATTACTGAAGTATCATGACAAGGGCTAGGTGGCACTCTCTCAGGATGCTGCCATTCTCTCCAAGGTGGGCCATGAAGCCTCAGCTTACCATTGCACTCCATCCCTCAGTAGTGACTCCTGCAAAGGCAGCCAAAAACTCTACAGGATCAACAGAATAGGAATGCAGGAGCTCCTCATAGTCTGCCAGTGAGGCTGTAACCTAGGTAAATGGCAAGGTTTGAAAGCTCAGAACCTCCCAGTTCTAATACTATCTTCTAACTAAGTGATCTCTGCTAAGACCCTTAAATGTCTCCACACACCTCACATGGGAATTGTGAGCCTTCCCTAATTATCACTGAGGCTATAAGAAACCCAGGGGATACCAGAGGGCAAACAAATACAATTTTGATTATTGGTATTCACTGGAAGGGAAGAATCAGAAGGTGAAACAGGAAAGCAAGAAGACTAAATAAAGGAAATGAAGAGTAGGGGATAAGGCTCATAAAGGCAGAGGATGGAGATGGCTGCGAGCTAAAGGATGATGTGTAGCCTAGTGTCTTTGACACAGGCTTTCAGATAAACATATATGTCCTGATAGCTTGTTTAAAACCACAGAAGTTTCAGAATAAAAATGAACAAGCAATTGATATGAACTGGAAACCCACTGGACAGTCCGTGGAAGGGCTCCAGAAACGTAACTGCTCTGTTGTACTGCAGGTATCCTATGTGAAGGCGATTGACATCTGGATGGCTGTATGCCTGCTCTTTGTATTTGCTGCCTTGCTCGAGTATGCTGCAGTCAATTTTGTCTCCCGTCAGCACAAGGAATTTATGAGACTTCGTAGAAGGCAGAGACGGCAACGCATGGTGAGTGCCAACAGGAAGGGTTTCACTTCCTTTCTCTTTTGGACTCCTTCCTCCCTATTACTCCTCCCACAAACTGAATCTCAATCCAGGGCTCTAGTACAGGGCAATCAGAAATCCTAGATTCTAGCCCCAGACTGGTGACAGTAAAATTAAATACTTAGGTTCTTTGGTTCTCTTTCTTTTATGTACCCAATGGGACATTAACCCCTATAGGGCGGTAAAGGCATTAAGAGTATGGCATATCGTAAGTACTTAAAACATGTTAGCCAGGGCTAGACATGGTGGCACATGCCTTTAATCCCAGCACTCAGGAAGCAGAGGCAGGAGATCTCTGAATTCAGCGTCAGCTTAGTCTACATAGCAAGTTCCAGGACAGTCAGGACTACATGTAGACTGTCTCAAAAAAACAAACACACAAATAAAAACATATTTCCAAGTATGAGAACTTTGTTGACTTAGCACAGATGCTATTGCTTTGAGAAGTAACTGTAGGGTAAAAGGGCCAGCCAAAAAAAAAAAAAAACAAAAAACAAAAAAACACCCTGACCCTGAAACCAGAGCCAAAAGGCTAAAAGGAACCAGTGAAAGAAACACACTTTGGCCCTGAAACCAGAGCCAAGGAAACACACTCTGTCCCTGACCAACTCAGCACAAAAACAAACCAATCGCTGAGCACAAAACCAAAGAGTACCTGAGCATGAAATCCAGCCAAGCTCTGAGCTTGTTGAGGCTCAGGAGTTGAAATCTGACCAATTCCCACCCTGAAAAATCTTCACCCTGGAAAAACTCCACCCCTAAGAAGTCCTACAAGCCCCATGCCTGTTCAGTTGGGAGTTGCCTTTTTCCACGCTGGCAGAGGTAGCCACCTCCTAGATTCTTCCCTGCCAATAAATTCCATTTGCTGGAATGGAGTGGATGAGAGAAGCAACAACCTTAGCAGGGGCCAGAGCAGAGCAGAACTGTAAGAACATCACTGGGGAAACCCTCCCCTGCTGGGTTGTTACACTGTGGAAACCTTTTCCTGGAGAAGGGCTGCAGGCTACTACATTTATGGTGACTTTGTGGTATTTCTGGGCTCCCAACTGCCAGGATCCCTTTCCATCCAACTGCCAGGATCCCTTTCCAACCGAGCTGCAGTGTTTATAGTAATAATAGTTGTTTCTAGTTTTCCTCACATCAAGAAGGAAGTTACTCCAAGTTGCCCTACTGGTAAGAAGTCAGAGTCAGTATCTTTCAAGAGGAGCACTGAAGGTGGTCCCCATATTTGAACTGGAATTGAAAGATCACTATTTGCCTCTTCTGACTAGTGGAAACTGTCCTGCTCTTCCTCGGGAATTTCACAGTTGTTAGGCTTGAGGTGGTATTTGGCCTCACCCTTGTTTTTTAGCCCCATTTCTTCCATAGCAGAGTGATCACCAAGGGGAGATAGAAGAGGAAGTTGTCATGACAACAGAAGCAGTTTTCCCTCAATTGCCCAGACAATACGCGCTAGGTAAGTTGTCATGACAACAGAGGTGCCCGGGCTACAGAGAAAAACAAGCTCCAATTATGGCAAAGCTGAAGGCCTTGCTACTAGTTGCTTAATCTTTAGAGACACAATGTCTTGTTTTCTGCCTAATCCAGAGGCTTCAAAATCAAAAGGCCAAGCATGTAATTACTTTTAGAGGACAAAAAACAAATTACTTGACCCCACTGTTAAAAATCTTGACTCTTGGGGGCAGTGGATGAAGCTCAGTGGCAGAGTGCTTACTGAGTGTATACATAAATCTTGGGTTAGATCCATAGTAACACACACACGAGAAAGAGAGAGAGAGAGAGACAGAGACAGAGAGAGAGAGAGAGAGAGAGAGAGAGAGAGAGAGAGAGAGAGAGAGAGAGAAATTCTGATTCTGGCCTACCTAAGACATACTATTTACAAGGAGTCTTTGTTCTTCCTAACACCCAACCTAACACTTCAGCTGCTCCTGGAGCACCCCTATCCCTTGACTTCCAATGACCACACAAACTGCATGATTTCACCCCCCCCCCCCCCGGGAAGACGGGGCTCTTATGTCATATAGATTTTTCGGAATACCAATTCTTTGCTCTTTAGTTCCTTCATGGTTCCTAAATAGTGAGCCCTCTAGTGGATGGATCCACAACTGCATCTCTTTGAATAAGATTCTTCCAGAGACCTGCCTATAAGACTTCCTGCCTCAGTGGGGATAGGAAAACACGTACAGAGTTAGCAGAGGGAAGAAAAACAGGATTCCCTCTTTTCTAAACTATAGGCCTCTTCTTCAGATGTGTAAAATCATCTGCAGGTACCAAAATCTTAGATTCATAAGGGATTATAATTTTGATTTTTTTTTTCCTCTAGGAAAGAAGAGCAGGTCATCAAATAGTTCATTGTCCCTTTTCTACCTAAAATGCCTGTGTTGATGTCCAAGTAACAAAGATTACTACAGTTACTACAGAGCTACTCAGCTTGACCTGAGTCCCTGTATCCATCCAAACAACTATTGTGCACGTTCTGTCTGCTCGTGTGTTTATAGGCAGAATGGCCATGAGTTTATAATGGAGTGAGTCACAGTACTCAGTTATTACAAAATTACTTAGCAGTATCTTGACACTTACTTAGAAAACTGTGGCTTGCCTAAAAGTGGACCATAGCTTACTATTAATGTGAATAAAACCTGAAAACCAAATCTGTGCCATTAATAATATCCCTTTCTTGAGTTTCCTAAAGCTAATGCAACCCCAGTGGGACTATCTGGGAATCCTGGAGGCCCTAAACTGGCTAAAAATGTTGATATAAGCCATAATTGTCTGGACCCTCTTCTTTGATGTTCTAGTGAAAGAACTACAAACCTTCAATTTGAGAAAACCCAATAAGAAAGGAAAGAAATACAATTCTTGGGAGCCCAGAATCAAGGTTAAGATAGGGTTCTTTAGGAGCCAGTCAACTCTCCACCCAGCTCTCAGGCTCATCATTTTCTTTCTAATCTCTTAATCAGTCTCCCCTGAATGATGGCCTTCTTCCGCAGGACTGCCTAAAATAATGGGCGTTTCTGAAGCGCTTCTGCTTTGTCTTCCCAGATGGTCTAAATGATTCAGAGGAAAGGGTGAAACCCTCATTCTCATCATCTCTGCAGGATTAGCCCCTGGCTCTGAACACAGCAGTCAAAGGCCAAGGCTGCCAAACTGGATAGACAAAACTGCTGGCTATTAATACAGTAACTTGAGAACTGGAAAAATCACAAAATACCAGCAAAATCCTCTCGGGGACTTACTTTCAGAACCTTGCTCACCTCTCTATCTTCCACTGACTACTCCACCTATTTCCAATTTCCTTTTTTCCAGCCTGCCCCCTCAAATATCCATCATTCTTTCTCATCTTCATACCCCACCTTCTCCATTGGGCATTTGTTACCCAGATTGGCTTGGGTACAGCTTCCTCTCAGCACTCTGCATAACCATGAAAATCACAAAGTAATATTTAATGGTGCATTGTCCCTCCCCAACGCGTCTACACAGAATTTGTCTTAATTATCTAATATCCAAACCCCTTTATCCTTGGATTTTAGGCTACTATCTTCGCGGGCCAGCCTTAAAAGGTACATATTAAGATTAAAAAGAGCCAAGGGCAGCTATTTTACTGGATATATTTTCTCTTCTTATGGAATTACTTTTTCTAGCCAGAGAAATAGTTCCAAATAATTTCCCTCAGATTTACTGGGTAAAAGGAGAAATAGAATTTAAAAAACAAAAATGGCAGCTGGATCTAACTTTCTCCTTTAGAAATTTTTTTCTCAACACCTATATTCTGTAGTTGTCTTGTCTACTTGGGGGGGGGGCTAGGTGAAGAATGCAGTACGGGGTCCTGAACTGGAATGGTAGGAAGATTTTTTTTTTTGAACTTTACTTACCCCTCTCATTTTTCAATTCCTTCTGAGATATTTTTCTTGCCTCTGGTTTTTTATCTGTAAAATGGACCCAGCAAACTTCTCCTGTAGAAAAAGTGTGAAAATTAATTACAGAATGCATGTGGGATGAATCAAGATCTTTGTTAAAAAGAGGCTAAAAGGATAGGTAAGCAAAGCCTTCAGGCTGCCAAACTGTACCAGTCCCAAGCTGAAGAGCAGGATAGCAAACTGCCTCTGACATACACACATACACCTCTCTGTGAAGACCCTGATAAATGAAGAACAACACAGCAAAGCTCTCTGGTGGGCAGACTTTATTTTTTTCCTATGTTCAAAGTGCTAATCCCTTTGCAGAAGCCAAAGGCTATGAAGCCATTGTATAGTGGGGCAAACAGTACTTGGTTTCCTGCCAAGTATTTCATAACTAAGCAAGATTCTCTTCTGAGTGGACCATGACAAGATATTGGCATCACAAAAACAAAAAGCCACTCCATTCCTTATATCCTGAAGCATGCGCTTCATCAGGCAAGTGGTTCATTCAACAGAAATCCACTGAGTGTCTATTAGGTTCCAAGCATGCTGCCTGTCACTGGGAATACAGCAGTGAACAAGTCTATATATGAGCTAACAAATGGCAAAGAAAGGAATAGGGTTTATTTGTGAATTTCTGGCTTGAGTTTGTCCGCCACTGATGCCCAATATCAGGCTTGCCCTCACAACAATTCCATTTTGGGTGACACAATAGTCAAGAGTTACATGACAAACCATACCAATATCTCATCTTCACAACTGTTTTTCAATTAGGTTCTGTAGCTTCAGAGTTCTTGTTGTAAAGATCCCACAACGTCCCTCAAATTGTGCAAACCATTTAACACCTTCTTTGTGCACATGTTATAGATACACATGTGACATACCCACACAATGTGTGTGTGTGTGTGTGTGTGTATCTTGTTCTGATAATTTATAGAACTACATCAGGTAACTAGGGTGACTTACTCTTCCTGTTTTACCTTGAACTTCTCCAGTGTTAGTGATGAGAGAGTCTCTTGGACCTCCTCAGTTCTGGACAAACTTGAGCTGGTAGGTTAAATCATAGTATGAAAGGATATTTCATTTCAGGCAATCACTTAGCTGAAACTTTTACTGCAGAGAAGTTAATTTATAGAAATATCCTATATTTGAAGGACATATTTTTCATATCTGCCCTAAAATGAGGAAATAGGGTAAATAAGTTCAGAGGCAGAAAGGCTGAGGGCTACTAATGTAAGTAAAACTCTTACAATTATTTCTTCCCTCTTTCTCCTTTTCCCCCTTCTATCTCTTTTATCTCTTTCTGCCCTTCCTGCTTCCCAGCTATGTCATAGCTCCTCAGGGTTGTTAGCCAATGGTTGTATTGATAGACTTTCTGCTGTCTATACCATATTCCTTACTACTTACATAAAACGTACCTCCTCTCTGTTAATGTGTCTATGAAAAGGCATACATCGTATAGGAATACAATACACATTTGGGTAATAGGTGTTACTGCAGATTTACTGATTCCCTTCTCAGAACAGCTAATTTGTAAAGAAATATACAGGTCCTCATAAGAGTGATCAACTCTAAGCTACTTTGCCTAGCTCACTTGGTCATTTAAAACATTTAGAATTTTTAACTTTAAGTCAAAATCATCTTTTAAAACTACTATATGCAAAACAAACCAATTCTAAAGCTTTTTAAATTCATTAAAGTTAATTCTACCAAGCCAAAATATCTCAGTTTCACTGCCTGGTGGTTGTTGATTTTCTATTTACCTCTCAGAAATAATATGACATTGAGATGTTGACACTTTGTAGGATTTTAGATGACTCCAAATGATACTACACATTTTCAAAAGGTCTATTTCTAAATTAAATCATATCACTTATGTACATATATAGCTGCTTAGCATATACATATATATGTATTTTAAAAATAATTTTGTGATCAACAATAAGCATGTAGTGAGCCATTTGCCTGTATTACATTGGATTTGAGACATTTATGTGTGGTCCGGCTTTAACTTTGACCTCAAATACTTCCTTTTATCTCTTGCAATTCTAGGAAGAAGATATCATACGAGAAAGCCGCTTCTATTTTCGTGGCTATGGCCTAGGACACTGTCTACAAGCAAGGGATGGAGGTCCAATGGAAGGTTCAAGCATTTATAATCCCCAACCTCCAGCCCCTCTTCAAAAGGAGGGAGAAACCATAAGGAAACTCTATGTGGATCAAGCCAAGAGAATTGACACCATTTCCCGGGCTGTCTTCCCCTTTACTTTTCTTGTTTTCAATATCTTCTATTGGGTTGTCTATAAAGTTCTAAGGTCAGAAGATATCCACCAGGCACTGTGACTATGGTAGAGGCTAGAATGTATAGCTGCTGGCTTCCTGCTTTCACCCAGATGGGCTTTTCTCCCATCCATCAAACTCTATTGGGAGCTTAAACAGTTCCTGCTTGACCTCTCACTCAACTTCAATCACCACTTCCCAAGCTATATGGGAACTGCCTAGTGCCAAAGGTAGCTATATTTACAAACATGGCTTATCTACTCAATCCAGATTTACTGCTTACTCTGCCATCTCTCACTGTTTGTACAGCTGCCTGATTCCAGAATGACTTTCTGTCATTAGTGGGGATCCTCTCTGAAGAATATTTAGACTACTGGATTCTTGCTTTTGTCATCTTCATCTTTTCTACTTCCTTTATTTGGCACTTCTCTCCCTCCTGCTCCAAGCTCAAATATGGAATCCTTTCAGTCCACAAATACTGCTCTGAATGACCTAGTCAGATATCCTTACTGATAGAAAGACAAAGGCACTGATTTCCCACCACTTAATAAGAATATGGCAGTCATAGGCTGCACTGGGCTAAGGCACTGGTATATAGTCCAACAGAGACAGGATCACTTCTCGAAAAGCTATTATTTTCTGAACTGGGGCAAGACCCTAGGAGTCTCAAAAAGTCTACCCTTCCAGATCTATCTAAACTTCCTCATCCCAGACATATTTGTTCTAGTCCTTAATCAATTTGCATGAAAACAGGTTTTGCTATATTGCTTGGTAGGAAAAAGGAGGTGGTGGTGGGGCTTATTCTTTAAGAAATTTACTTGCTGATCTAGGCAAAAAGGAGAGGAAAAGTACTAAAACTTAAAAAGAGTGGAATATAGAAACAATCTTTACAGAGAAACTATTGAAGTTGTTGTTTCTTCTTTTTCTCCAAAGTCCCTATTTTCCAGGACCTCCTAACTTTCTCATGCACTTCCTCTTGGCAAGAAATAATGGTGCCATGCAACCTCGTTCTTGACAGCAAAGGCTTCAAAGTTCCTGAGGAGGAACTAGACATGTAGAGGGTGTCTCTATATAGGCATCTAGAGAACTCAACCTACCTTGGGTAGTACTTGTACAAGTTGGACAACCATATTTTGGGGGTCTTTAACCTTTTTGTGCTTCCCTTTTTTCTTCCACAGGATTCAGATAAGGCTACAAAAAACTCAGAAGAGAGTAGGTTGGCGTGTCACTCTGTGTCATAGGGATGCATGGGCTCAGTTACAGTGAATTCTTTGAAGTGATTTGACTGTGAAGAAAACAGAAATGAGATGAGAAAGATAAACATGTGAGGATAGCAGTTAAAATACACAAACAAATAGCCTCTTAAAATACTGGGTCCTGTTCTCTATCTCCTCTCTTCCTCAGTACTTCGTTCCACATAGTATTCCTAATTCAAAGTCAAATAAGTCCAATGGTCAATGTAAATTCTATAGTACAAGGACAAGACTAGCCTTCTTTCTCCATTTTCATATTAAGTTTGTCTTATTCTTCATTGAGATACCCTTTGGTCTCCATTGATTTTGAAGACAGTACTTTGGAATGACCAAGGTAGGTACCCTAGATCTATCTATCTATCTATCTATCTATCTATCTATCTATCTATCTATCCTTTTTTTGACAATGTGTTTCTGTATATCTTAACATAACCTGGAACTTATTTGCAGCCCAGGTTAGCCATGAACTCATAATCCTTCTGTCTCAGCCTCCCTTGTGTTAGGATTAACAGTGTACTACTACATTCAGATGTAGAAGTACTTTTATTGGCCACATTAGCACTTTCACACCAAGAATCAAAAATTTAAAAGTGTTTATAGGAGGAGATTAAATTGAAAAGGGAAGAGAGCCCCTATATTCCCATTTCTGCCCAGGTAGTGCCAATCAATGAGAGGCCACAAGCAATACCCTTTTGAAAAGAGCAGAGAGTATCTCTTTGATACTGTTCCTGATGGGGCTGGGGTGTCAGGCTGCTGCAGCCCGGAGGCGGGGATGGTGGGGGTGGACTATGGAGATGAGCTTACTGCACAGAGCTCTACTTGTTACAGAACTTGTCCAGATGGGCCAACTACACAAATCTGCCCTGTTGGAAATCTCAAGAACAATGCTCTGGAGACAGCTACAGTACTGAGTAATAAAGGCTGTCCAACTGGGACTCAGATCAGGGCATCAGCTGGTGCTGGGTGCCGAAGAAGCCAAAGTACCAACCAACATAATAGAGCAAAGGAATTCACAAAGCCACTCGGAGCCAATGCCAGGGGGAAGGTACTATCCTTATCCTTCTCACCAGATTCCCTAAGCACAATGCCAACATCGGATCCAGTGCAAATGGTTTTCATTTTCCTTATCTTCCCACATATATGCAGGGACTGGAGAAATGCTAGGTCTCACTGAGAGGGTTTGACATTCAGCAATCTGTGAAATCTGGGTCCTTCTTACCAATGAATTGAGAAAAGGTGTCACAAGAGTCTCACTTGGAGGTCATGTCCACTTATCAGCTCTCTTGCATTACTTAGCCCCCAGACCAATACTAATTTCTGCCTGAATCACATTTGATGTGATTCTGAGATTTACACAGCATTTTAAAATGTGGGTAGGGGCTTGCTATGAAGAGAAAGTATTTTAGATATTTTCATTAATTCTTTGTTAATATTTAATGTTGATAAATATTTCATAAATGTATTTTTCAAGAGGAAAGGCTTCATTTATTCAGTTGTTAAGGCTATTAGTGCCTCCATCTTCCTTCCAGCTTGTTCTGCCTTGTGGAATGCCAGTGGTTCAGCCTCTTCTTTCCCTTTGACCTACTATTTGGTCCTTTTGCTTTCTCCAAAAATTCACAGGCCAACCAAAAAGAAACTTTTTGAGTGGGAGAACTGAATAAAATGTATCTTTTCCATAAGCATTTTCCCACCTATTGTAAAAGACCAGGTTCCCTTCTGTTTAAAGTGTTAGACTGATTTAAAGTTACTTTCTCTTTTTTTGCTAAGCCATGCAAATGCCTCCCTCAACTCTATCCACAATGTATTACTTCTTTTGAATTTTTTTAGTGTGTCCTCCCACCACTCTTCTTGTTTATATCAGGGTTGGCACTATTAGTCTTATCCCATTATTTCTGGCTACCAAAATCTTAAAAATTGTACTTCACTACTCTGGGATTAATCTTGTTAGGCTGCACTGTTAAGGAACATTAACCAATCTAGTTCAGGAACCACCCAGGGGTTAGGAAGCAAGGTTTCACTCACTGGTTCAAGGGAAGAATAAGCTTTTTGAGGGCAAGAGATGTATTTTATATAACTTGTTAGCCTGCATGGCTCTTGGTACCTACTAATAAACAATATGCATAATTAGAATAAAAGCCTATCTTCCCACTTGCTATGTCATATATGGTTCTGCTCATTCCCTTTCCATTAATGTAGTCTCCAGGTATAACAGAAACAAAATTAATAATAAACCGTATATTAATACTGGGATCAAGCTATAATTAAAATCCCAATCACTAGATAAACATTGTCAGTGACAAGTGAGTAAAATGGCGGGAATTTAGGCAGTGCAACCATCTGCTTCCCCCCTGTTTTATGTGTTGTTTCTGTTGAGGAGACTGTCATCTCTGAAGGGGAAGCAATTAAGATATTCCTCCCAGCCTCACAGTCTGCTCTACAAGTCTCTAGTTAGAATAATGTTTATAGTCTACAAATATGGGCTTATGGCTTATTAGTCAGAACAGCTTGTTAGCAGATCTTAAGCCAAGGGAAGAGTGGCTTCTGAGTCAATTCACCCTCACAAAGAATCCTCCCCATGGAAGGCAAAGAAAGTCTGCCAACATGAAGCCACCTGAAGAAGTTACACAAGAACTCAAACATTATCATTCCCGAGTAGCTCTTTTTTATACTCTGTTTTCACTGTAAAGATTTACCCAACTGCTCTGCTATGTTATACTCTGTGGTATGTTATTTAAAAACAGGAAATTTATTAATTTCCTTGAATAATGGGAAATTCTGGCCCTTACCTAAAACCAGGGATTATTTTTGTCTTACAGAGTGGATGTGGAAAAATAAAAGCTTATTCTCTATTTCACTAGACAATTTGATGCTTAAGACAGTGTGGTGCTTTAGTGCCAGACAAAGCCTAGATTTGAATGATATTTCCCTCAGCCTCAGTTTATTCTTTAACAAGTTCAAACTCTTGAAGAAATTCAGAACCTAGTAACTACAAGGTCTTGACCAAAGTACTGATCAATTCTGTACTTCAGTCTTGCATTTGTTCATTGAAGCTAATACTAACTACCTCATAGTGTTGCTGGGGGAATTTCACAATGTAGGTATTTAACTCAGAATTTGGCACACAATAAACTGCTCAATAAAAATTAGCTATTGCCTAAAATCTCTATTCCACACCTGGCAAAATTCTAACACTTGTACTTGTTTAGGACTTCAAATATCCAAATTAAGGGTGGGCTCCTCTCTAAATCCACACTCACAAAAAGGCCAGGTTAAACACACTTTTCTTTTATATTTTCAGTCTTTTCAATGGCACTAGACACCTACTAAAATATAGCATGCTTTAAAAATTATCCATGGGAAATTGCTGAATATCTCTAAGCCCTACTTAGTATTTTATACTTTGTTTGGTTGCATCTACAATCCACAGCTAACAGGCTGCCTATGTCAAAGGATAGGTATGAATTTGGTTCAACACATTTGTAAAGCAGAAACATCATATTGCCAACATCAAACAACAGAGAAATGGGGGAGATAAGAATGGATCTCTCTCAAAATTAAGGAATGAAACTACTATCCATTTGACCTTGGATTTCTCTGGAGGTATTATTCTAGTGCCCCACTTCCAATTACCATGAAGTTCCTTAAGACAAATGCCTTCACTATGATTCCCACATCTCCACCACACCAATTACTCCTTATTATATTGCAATCTCTTGCTTCTTCCTTCTACCAACTCTTCAAATTTTCCTTCCATATTCCTTATACTTCCTTCTTAATTACTATATTACGTTAAAACTTTTCCAATCCGCCATGCTTTATTCTAACATTGGTCAGAACTGCCGTATCTACTTTGATATCATTTCTCCCATGGCTTTCATTCTCCAATTTCCTAACCATTTTGTGTGTGTGTGTGTGTGTGTGTGTGTGTGTGTGTGTGAACATGTAACTATGCAGGTGTATTCATACATGTAACTATGCAGGTGTGTGCACCTACATGAGCATGTGTGGAGGTCAGAGGACATCGAATGTCATCCTCAATCACTGTCTGACTTATTTCCTTGCCACCAGGTCTCTCACTGAACTGAGTGCTCACTTGGCTAGGCAGGCTGCCCAAGCTCCCAAGATCTGCCTGTCTCAACCCCACAAATGCTGGGCTTACAGGCATCTACAGCTAGACCTTCCTGGATTTGTTTTGTTTTTCAAGACAGGGTGTCTCTGCTTAACACTGGCTAGCCTGGAATTTGCTCTGTAGACCAGGTTGGCCTCATCCTCACAGAGATCCATTGGCTTCTGCCGCCCAAGTGCTGGGATTAAAGGTGTGTGCTACCACCACCCTGACCTTTTCCGGATTTTTAACTCAGGTCCTCATGCTTATGCAACAAGTGAACCAACTCCCCAGCCCCATGTTCTTATTCTTCAAACATTCTACTCATTCCCAAATTCACAGCTCTTCACTGCATACTATAACTTTGGTGTTTGCAACAGTTTCCATGGCTAGGACAACCAGTATGCTCAGTGTTCTTAATTACTAACTCCATTCCACAAATATCTCAAACTCAACATTCCCAGAACTGAACAACTCACAATGTCCTTTCAATCTTCCTAATCATGACAAGGGGGACTCAGACAATCCTGACAAGTAAGGAGTCTACCTACTCATTCACCCATGCCAGACATCTTAGAGTTAAAGATCTTTAACAATTCCTTTCATAGCTCTCAAATAAATCAATCACCAAGTCCTACTGAATACTCTACTTTTCAAATAGTCCCCCTTACCCCTGACTTTATTTTCTTCAGCTACTGTGTCCAAGGTTTTCCTACCTTCCACACTATTGTCAATCTCACCATAAATGGTCTATTTTTCCACATCTGAGTTTTCAATCCATCAACAGTTTCTTCAGCACCTCAGGGAAAAGCCCATGTTCCTCAAATGGCTATACTGGATTTTTCTTCTGGTCCCCACCTGTACTCTCTTTTATTGTTCCAGTCTCCAAAATGCAATTTCCATTTACTCCAGGTGATCTATCCACAGATCCTGTCTCACGATTCATGCTTCTGCATATTCTATCCCCTAGTGTTTAAACACTTCTGCCACCTCAGGGATTTGTTTTTTTAATCTGTCAAGACTCAGCCAGACATTATGTTTTCTGTGAAGTATTCTCAAGCCCAATATTCAGTCAGACTTAGACTCACCAATAATGCTCTGTACATAGCTCTATACATGCAGCTATAAGATTACATGCTATTTTGCTTATGTTTGTCACAAAGAAATTTTAAGTTTGAAGCTCGGAATCAAAATGTATTTATCATTGTATGACCCATACCAAATCCATTATATAAAATGAATTAGTGTTTGCTATATAATTTTTTAAGTAGTGAACAACGAAGCTCTTTAAAAAAATTTCAGCCAATGAATTGCAATGCTAGTTCTTTCCAAATATACTTTCCTTGAAAAGGGTCATATTATTCGAGTGCCAAGCACTCTTGCATGCTTTGCTTTGAGTGGGGGACTTGCAAACATTTCAGTAGCATTTTATCCTGAAAGTAACCCTTTGTGGTAAGATAACCATGTATCCAGGCAAGAAGTGAGAGTGGAAGACTAAAAAAAAATTTGAAGTAACTTACTCTAGTCTCACAACAAAAGCAACACTCAAGTTTACTCTCTCTCAGTCCATTGTCTTATCAACTAGGCAAGAGATTTTCAAATCAGCTTCAACAGTCCCCAAGGTCTTGTGGAAAGAAAAACCAGGAACCCTCCTACATTTGCACATACACATACTCACAGTAACATACTTTTAGCTTATATAATAATGCTTTACTACAGCATTTTGTTTGGTAGCGGTGAGGACATAGTTTTCTGCTTTTTACTGCTGCTTTAAAATTTGTGAGAATCCAAACTGTCTTATCTATGACTTTCAGATATAAGCCATTTAATGTCAAGGGGTGCTCCAGCTTATTTGGCTTATGTATGAAAGCCTTGTTTGGGGTTATATTACCTGGCTTGTTAATCCCATGACCAAAATCCCTGATATAAACAACTTAAGGGAGGAAAGATTTATTTTGGCTTCCAATTTCAGAGGCTTAGTCCCTGGTCTCCTAACCCCATGAGCTTAAGGGAAGCATCATGGTATGAGTGAGAGCACCCACAGAACAGCTGACCAGAATGCGAGTAGTTTATTGGGTTGCACACAGGAAGCAGAGACAGGAGACTGTTGATGCTCTGCTGGTTTTCTAATCTTTTCGCTTTCAGTCAATCTGAGACCCTGGCCCAGGAAATGGTGCCACCCACAGTAGGACTAGCTCTCCCTTCAGTTAATCCTCCCTGGAAATGCCTTAACAGAAGTACACCCAGATGTGTCCTCAGTAATTTCCTAGGTGATCCTGCATCCAGCCAACTTGACAAGGAAGATTACTCATCACAGAAACAAATAGGCTAAAGAAAAAAAGAAACAGCTGTAAAAATATTTAATAATTAGGTATCCTTCTTACTGTAATTCACTTTTCAACTAGTCAACCTATAGAAGTCCAAAAATATGTGTAACATATTTCCCTTTACAATTACTAACAATGTCTACAGGCTGACCTCTGTCATATCAGTTCTCAGTTTCTCGCCATTATTTTTGTTGTTCTTTTGAGATAGGGTTTCTCTGTGTAGTCCTGGCCATCCTGGAACTTTTTCTGTAGACCACATTAGCCTCAAACTCAGAGATTCAACTGCCTCTACTTCCCAAATGCTGGGATTACAAGTGTTTATCACCGCTGCCCATCCAGTTTCTTACAATTCCTGAACTACTTCAGATAGGAGAATCACTATTTGAATCACAGCTCAAACCATTCAGAACAAGAATGCTTTGAACCTTGGTCACAGAAAAACATCTGTTATCGTGAGTGCTTGTTTTGTTTTCACACAGAGTAACAAATATTTGACTCTTTTAGAACACTACTATCACGTAGGCTTTCCTGTAAGATACCCCAGTCAACAGACCACAATATCTTATAATACTAGCACCTGACACAACAGAACAGTCTTCTCTAATCATTCATTCTTGTCTCTTTTTCAAACACAAGGTTATCAAGGGCTTGACTGAAAGCTCAGGCCCTTGTTTTAACTTCCCTTTGTTCCCTAACAAAGTGTCACTTATTAGCTACACACATTCATTTTGGGACTGCTCTGGCTTAATCTGCAACTGATATGTGCTGACAGTAGTTTGTGGGGGTGGATGATAAGCACTTAGTCCCCAGCCCCTGCTTTCCTCACCTTTTGCCTGATACTTGTGTAAAAGCCCCAGTTCCTGCAGAAAGAAGAGAGCACAAAATTCAGGTTTATCTATGACAATATTGTGGGTGCAAAAGAGCATGATGAGCTCCACGTGCAGAAATTCAGTTTCTGTCACCAGAGGTTCATGAGTTTAGGGATCCACTACATTTCTATTTTCTTTAGCTTTTCCCATGACAGGAACCTAATCTTTTACTGTCAGTTGATGGGCCTAAGATTCAGAATGAACTTTCTTGACCCAAAAGAGACCTAAGAAGGAAGAGCAATTAATCGCAGACCTAAGCTCTTTCACTTATACCTGTTATATATAGCAACTTTCTTTGAGATCTCCTGGTGGTGGAGGCATGTTCAGGAAAAAGGAGATAAGTAAGAGAAAGGGGGAGTCAAACTAACAAATATGTCTTTATATTGTCACTGTGTGATGTTATTCTTTAACCAAGTGATAGCTAGTTAGGAATTTAGCTACAATATTGCTTTTCCTTTTCATTCATCTTTGGGGTGAGGGAAGTTAAAACGAGGGCCTGAGCTTTCAGTCAAGCTCTCAATAACCTTAAGTTTGTTAAAGAAGAGTTTGTTAGAGAAGATCCTCCTGTTGTGTCAGGTGCTAAAATTATAAGACATTGTGGACTATTGTGAACAGTGATAGGTATGTATTACCCCACTGACATCCACATTTGCTAGCCTCCTAACCCACTTGGGACCTGAATCAAAAATGGAAACAAGCCAATACCCTGGCATTAATACCAATCCCAATATGATGACGTCTAATTATCCTTAGAAGCTATTTTAAATCTATGCTCTTGCTTTAGCTCACTCAGAGTATAGGGGAGATCCTCTAGCCTATTTTTAAACCTTCCTATAAGTTTCTCTACTGTGCTTGATTTAAGAGATGAAACTTGTTGGACCATTTGTCTTAATAAGACCACTCTGAAAAGAATAAAGAATGTCTACCACCTGAATGCCCTCTAGACATTCTCTACTATACCATTTTGGTTCTACAGGGAAGGAGGAGATTTTGGTGTAAACCAGCAGAAGCATCCAATCTCTGGGTGCCCAGATACACAGAAGGTCTACTTATAAGACTGAATTACTTGACAGGCTCTAGTATTATAAAGTTTCCTTTGTTGAGCCAGGTAAGAAAAATCCCTTCACTGGAAATTTAAAACTACCAGTGTAAAGTATTCATGTAAGTATGAGCTTCATTAAGACAGACAGGAGGTTTTCACCTGTAGATATCAGCTCCCAAGTTGGTACAATGAAGATAGGCAGTAAGCAAATGTTGAATGAGCGACTAGTACTGTAGAAACATGAGTATCTAGTCCTACTGCCAATTTTTCATTTAGGAGCACTGATAGCTAAATCTTATGCTTGTGGAGGTAAGAGTCATAGAAGTAACAAAGAGGTAAAGAACATAAAACCACAAGTCAACGGGACAGCAAAAAATCAGGGGTAGGCTAAGACTTGCACTCTCTGTTATTTTTACAGAGGCCAATGGTCCTTCAGAGGCTAGAAATGTAGCCTGGTGCTTGTCTAACATACATAAAAATTCCATTTATTTATCTACTTATTTTTGAGAAATGGTTTCTCTGTGTAGCCCTGATTGTCCTGGAACTTGCTCTGTAGATCAGGCTGGCATCAAACTCTCAGAAACCTGGCTGCATCTGTTTCCTGAGTGCTGGGATCAAAGATGTGTGCTACCACCACCTGGTAAAAAGGTGACTTTAAAATAATTCTCTCCTCTTCAAATTGAAATTTTCTACAGATTTTTCTTCATGCATATGAATATAATCAACCTTTAGATTGGTTTCACCTACCAATATTGTGTCATTTCCTGTGGATTCATTCACAAATGTTCATGGAGTACTTTCTATCATATGCCAGGTACTACACTAAGTACATAGAATAAACAGTGAAGAAAAAGCACTGCCTGCCCTCAGAGGTCCTTACAGTATGTATGGCAGGAGAGATAAAATCTGACTAAGTTGTCAGTAAGTAGAAAAATGGAGTAAATGTGCAGGTATTATGGACAATGGATCTACGGTGGAAGCTGGAAAAGAAGATGTCGAAAAAGTCTTTCCTGGGACAGAGACTAGTAACCTGAATGAAGAAAAGGGAACAGAAACATCCAAAGAAACGAAGATGTCAGGAGTAGGATGGGGTTTTGTTGTTGTTTGTTCATTTGTTTGTTTTGATAAGAGGATTTCTCTATACAGCCCTGGCTGTCCAGGAAGTCACTATGTAGACCATGTTGGACTAGAAATCACAGAGATCGGCCTGCCTCTCCCTCCAGTGCTAAGCAATACCAAGCAAGTGAAAGAACAGATTTAAATTTTGCCAAAAGGAGAGGAAAAACAATCACAGAGATCTGTCTGCCTCTCCCTCCAGTGCTGAGCAATAGCAAGCAAATGAAAGAACAGATTTAAATTTTGCCAAAAAGAAAGGAAAAACAATCAAGCAAATCTTCCTGACTTGTATAATATAGAGAAACTTGCTTAGTAATCAAGCGAAAATGGTGGCATCATGGAAATGCCAAAGCAATGGGTGCTATAGGAACAGAAAACAAGGTACTTAACTTGGTCCTGGAGATAAAGCAGGAACATTGTGAGTAAGTGACACTTACAGGGAGACTTGAGAACTGAATTAGCCATGATGAGGGGTGTAATGTAGTAAAAAATGAAGAGAGCCTGTGGTATACTAATTCACTGCTTCAGACAAAGCAGGTCTCAATTTTACTAATAATGTTGTTCTGCCTGAAATTTCAGATGCCTTTTTGTCATAGCCAAATCATGTCCAACTTAAGGTACTTCTCTCAAATCTCACTATCTGTGATCATAAACAGATATATTGCTTTGATAAGTCTATTCCAAGTTTGTCACTAATATTTTAGAAGGTCTATTATTCACTGAGCACAGTATTATGTGCCTGTAATCCCAGGTGGAGGCATGAGGGTTATTCAAAAGTACAAGGCCATCCTTGGCTACACAGCAAGTTCAGAGGTAGCCTGGGCTACATGAGACCCTGTCTTAGAAACAAACAACAAACAGAAAAACAGAAAGTCTATTTGAAGTTGTTAAGGCTCAATGTCACACATATCCCTAAACTCCTTATTAGACCCTTGAATATGTAAGCTATCCTCTATTACTTTAACATCACCCAGAGTAGCTAGCATGGAGATGAGCATGCATGTCTGTAAAGGGAGGAGTGGATGATACACTGGAGTCCCTGAAGCCTCCTTTGTGATTCCCTATTACCTGAGAGTTTTACACAAGGAAAGAGTTCTGCTTTCCCTAAAATATTTCTACTACTTCCATCCAAAGATCTAAGATCTGAAATATACAACTCCATCTCAATCCGTCTCTGCTCCTCACCCCCTTGCAATTGTGTTCCTTCCCCCACTCTACCTTCTATTGTTTCTTCTGTCTCCTGGTTGACAGCCAGGATGAGAGAATGGTCTAGCTGTCCTCAGAGACTTACACCAGCCTGGACTGTTCTGCAGTGCCATGAAGGGCCAGGACTTTTGTTTACAGCTGGGAGCCTGGTGAGGCGGTGAGCACAGCTGACAGCCCCACTCTGAAGCAAACATCAATTTTCCTCTGT
Organism: Cricetiscus sungorus; assembly: GCA_030556225.1. Taxonomy (NCBI): domain Eukaryota; kingdom Metazoa; phylum Chordata; class Mammalia; order Rodentia; family Cricetidae; genus Cricetiscus; species Cricetiscus sungorus. The sequence goes on from JANBXA010000726.1 coordinate 40,076,143, forward strand.
CCTCTTAGCCAAGTTTCACAGACCAGCTTTATTGAAAGCTGGCTATACCCTCCTGGGTCCCACTGACGTTCCACCCAGAAGTCCAGCCTGGGAGCAGCTTTGTACCTTTTAGAAACTGTTCTTAATCTCTTCTCCATCCTCAATTACTAATTGTTTTAGCTCAACCTCAGTGCCTTGAAGGAACATGTCCTCTGAGGTACCCATGCCCTAAGCCTTATCTGCTCTGTCACAGTAGTGTATAAGCAGCCTCATTTGCTTAGTCATATGGTAAACCACTGCCGCAAATAGCTCCAAACCACTGTTTCAATGTGTAGTTTGTAGAACCTGCCATTCTAAGCAGTGTGGTAAGACACCTTTTTCTTTAAGTGCTTGCACTTTGACACACATGTGCATGTCCACATGCTTAGCTATCAGATGCTCTTCCTGCTCTTAAAACCCCAGCTATCAGATGCTCTTCCTGCTCTTAAAACCCCAGCTATCAGATGGTCTTCCTGCTCTTAAAAACCCAGCACTGGTGAGGAGAGGCAAGCTGACCTCTGAGTTTGAGGCTATCCTTGTCTACAGAGCGAGTCTCCAGGACAGGTTTCAAAGCTACAGAGAAATACTGTCTCAAAAAATCAAAAACCAAAAACCAAAACAAAACCCCACAAAACAAAACCACTGTACTAAGATGGGAAAAAAGCATCTTTTAAAAATTGATATGACATCCTCTGTCTCATATTCCGCAATCCAATCTCTTGTTTCCGTGGCAGCTTTGCCTTCTGCAGCACTCGTGGAGGGTGGGCCCAAAGCACTCATACACTCTCAACTCTCTCTTGTCTCTAGCTTCCATTTGCCTGTGTTTTTCTGCCTTCTGGCTAACAGTTTCACCAATGAGTGGAAAGTTCTTTCTGTGGTTCTCAATCTCTCTCTGGTCCTAATTGCCTGAAGGATTTTAAGACACCACTTACAGTAGCTCATCACAGCAAGGCTTCTCATGGCATCTGGTGGAGGGGAAGAGGTGGGAAGAGGCTGTCCTTTGAGGAGACCTTATCAATTCCTAGTGAAGAAGTTTTGTTTTCATTTTTTAATTTGGCATGGCCCATTCCCTAAGAAAGAGTATAAATTACACCCAATGTCTTAGTTAATAAGTAATAGTAATAAGTTTCTACTCTAATCCATAACTGATGAAGCACTTTTAAACTTTTTCTTCTTTAAAGAATTATTTTATTAAGGAAACATTCAGACCTATACAAAAGTAGGAAAATAGTACAAGCAACCCTATGTCTACCATTAAACAATTTAGATATGTACTTTCAAGTGCTACTGGCTTGTCCTCTTAAATTTGGCAATTAATAGTTTCAAAAGCCATAACTTTTATCAATTCTAGTAAAATGTAGACTCTGGGTGGAAATTACAAACATAAGAAACTTAGCTGGAGCCGGAGTTGGTGCCGCATGCTTTTAATCTCAGCACTTGGGAGGCAGAGGCAGGGAGATCTGTGTGAGTTTGAGGCCAGCCTGATCTACAGAGTGAGTTCCAGAAAGGCTCCAAAGCTACACAAAGAAACCCTGTCTCAAAAAGCCAAAAAGAAAGAAAGGAAGGTGAGAAAGACAGAAAGAAAGGAAACTTAGCTGGAGAAAAATGATTCAAAGCAATCACCTGATGGATGCAAAGTTTGAACTAAAGACATCAACAATCACCTGAGAAAAACAGTCTTTATCTTTCTGAGTTAATGTATACCAGGGGTGGATTTAAGTGATCCTTACAAGTAAACTGTGATGCTGACAAAACCATGAAGTTTAGCACGCTCCAAGCTAAACTATTAACTCAGGAGAAGAAAAACAAGGGATCATGTGCAAGTCTGGCATCTCAAGGTCATCTAAGGTCATCGCTGACTAGGTTCAATTCTCAATGGTTTGGTCATCTGGAATAAGCTTTTTTACGTCAAGTGGAGCCATGAGGTGGTAGTTTAACTAAAGAAAACAGATATCACTAAAAGAACAAAATTTTCCCCTTGACTTGAAATTTGTGGGACTGGCTTTATGAAATTCCTATAGAATAAGGTGGTATAAATAGAAAGAAGGAAAGACATCCTTATTATAGAAATTCAATTTCACTTGGCTTTGAAATATTAGGATTTGTTTTTATCTTGTACATTACCATCATTATTTTAAGAAATATTAAATACGATAATCATAACCAATTTTAAATACTCTTTTTTAGATGTATTTATTTAATTATATGCATTTGAGTGTGTTGCCTGCATATATGTATGTATACTACGTGTGTGCCTGGTGTCCACAGGGGTCAGAAAAAGATGTCAAGTCCCATGGAACTGAACTTACAGATTGTTCTGAGCCACCACTTGAGTGCTGAGAACTGAACCATAGTCTTCTGCAAGAGCAGTGAGTGCTCTTAAATGCTGAGCCATCTCTTCAGCTCCGACTTGATATTTTTTAAAGTTTGGTTCTGATTTAGGGCTGGAGCACTCATTTATTGGCTCACAAATGTATGTATTAGCAGTCTCAGGGGATCCGATGCCCTCTTCTGGCCTCCATGGGCACCAGTCACATACACAGTGCAGACATGTGCATGTAGATGAAGCACTCATACAGAAAATAAAATTGTATGTGGTATCAAATAAAGTTTAGGACAGAGAAATTTTGTTTACTACCCATAAGACATGGGAATACATTGGGAATAGACAATAGAACAGTCTGACCACTACTGACTGCTACCTTTTGGACCAAGAATGCTTTTGTTATTCACAAGGTAATACAAGTAAGTACCACATATATTGACGGGCACATTGCATGATACACAATTGTAGTCAACTGAGAGAACAAAATTTCTAGATGAAAGTCTTTTTCAACTAACTGCCTTAGTGAGGTTACAGCAGTCAGCAGGGGAAAGGAGAGGGGCATTGCTCCATTGAAGTGCACGTATCTCTGCATTGTGTCTGCCCTTAGGCGGCCTATGATTCTGATTACCACTAAGGCATTGTGTGAGCTAATGGTGGTCTTGCAAATTAATACAGGGTTCATAGAGCCACTGAATACCCTGTGAGGGCTAAGACCTTAAATAGTTTCAGTCTGGCCTTGGGCCTTGGAACCAAATAAAATGAAGCTATCTTTCTCTTCCAGTTGAAATCATATGAAGACAACAGTACAGCTGTAAATTCTAAAGAAGAATGTTTCTCATTTTCTGAGAACTGACTATAAGTGAGGAATCGACTTGAGGCTTTATGCCACTGATGAGTTAAGGTTGCAGGGCAATAGTCACATTGGTGGGGGGTAACACAGCATAACAGGAAAAAGCCTGGGCTTTAAAGTCAGGGACAAGTCTGGTCTTGTGCTGCAATTTACTGGTTGAGCAACTTTTCGGTGACTGTTTAACTACTCTGGGCTTCCGTGAGGATTTGCTAAGATAACAGATGGACAGAGCTCAGTCCTGTGCTACCTTGAATACAGAGCATTGTTTCTAGGCCATTTTTTGTTACCGCTCTGATTCTAAAACTATTCCACATTATTCATGATCTTGCTTTTGCAACCCTACCCAGGAAAGTACAAAGATAGTCAGTCCTATGAGAAAACTGTAGCAAATACAGGTTCCAGTGCCAGACATAGCCCTTGTTAAAGTACCTCAGGTAAGTTACTTCCTTCTCCTGACACTATTAACAAAATGGAGCACCCCAGCTCTGATCTTGAGAAGAACAGGGAAAAAGTACCACCTTTTGGGGGGGGGGAGTATCTGTCAAGAGACACGCACTATACTAGGCTCTTCTCCATACTTTCTATCATCTAAATTAGCACTATCCAGCAGAACATTCTGCTATGCTGGAAATTATCTGTATCCAAATTTAGACAACAGCTAGTAACAATATGCAGCTACCTTTGAAGCACAGCCAGAACAACCAACTGAATCGATTTTTTTTCAGTCTAATGAATTGTGACTTAAATAGTCACATATGCTACTTCAATACTATATTATATATGTTGTCTCTAAGATTATGAAATCAAAATGTTTGTTCCCATCTCATAGGTGGTATGACATTAAAGTTTATAAAATTCAAGAGAACTTGTTTTAAGAATCACTCAAATTTGAATAACTTTGAAATCTGAACCACTTATGGCCTTGAACATACTGTTATTCTACAAAGCACCACAATGTAGTGTATCATAATACTTGGTCAGCCTCACTCAACGTCATATTCCTTGAATTGGTTCTAAAAGTACTTGGAGTGGCTGAGAGGAGGGGGGCTGGAGAGTGTACATCTGATGTCAAATAAAACCCGGCCAAAATACAAGAGAGAGACTTCTCTACATTTTCATTGGGTCAAACAGTATCAATGGCTCACAAATAAAAAGAAAAAAAATCACCTAAATAGAAACTAAACCCGAGAACTAGAAAGCCTAATTGGATACTAGAATTACAAATACCAGGAATATTCAGATTTTTACCACTTGTAAAGTAACTGGACACCAGAACTCACTTTTATCACTATAAAATGATATTAAGTTTCACCTAAGTTATAAGCTTATTATTGGGACTTATGTGTAAATAGAGTGAGTGACCCATAACGGGTTTTCAAATCTGTTTTACTCACCACCTCAGGCTTTTATTATACATAAAATATTATGACACAAGCTGAAGCAGATAGCTACAGAATTGAAAGAGCATTGAGAAATGAGAACTAACAAGGTGGCCACTCCTAGGCTTTTGTGTTATACCCCATTATAGAAGGGAGAGGAAGAAAGTCATGAACATGATCAAGCTAGTTCCACAGACTAGGTTTCCTCTCCTACTATCTTCTTAATGGTTCAGTCAACATTAGTCAAAGCAGAGAACCATCTGTAATTTAAAGATTCTTCCAGACTCTGAAAGGTAAATACTCATGGTGACACTTCTACACATTCTTTAATCTGATATTATGCAGGGTATCCCAGAACATGTAAGCCCTTTTCATTTTGCTTTACATTCTATGGCACCCTCTAGTGGTGTACAAAAACAAGTGTTGCACTTTTGCCTTCCAAAGCAGTTGTTCCTAAATTTTAGAGAGCCCCATATACAATACAAAAATGTGTATTGGCATGGATTCCCAAACTTTATCTAGAGAACTTTTGATTTACAACATCTGAGGTAGGACCTTAGAATCTAATTTTGTGATAACTTACCAGATGATGCTGATACTTCTGGTTTGCCTGAAAAATACAGTTTTAAACTGTTCTAGAAACTCTACCATTGTGGTTGGAGATGGCTCAGCAATTAAGACCACTTGCTGCTCTTCTGGAGGACCCAATTTAGGGTCCCAGCATCCATGACAGGTCTCTCAGAACAGTCTGTAATTGCAGCTCCAGGTGAGCCGTTGCCTCTGAGCTCTGAACGATGTCACATACCCACATGCAGATATATACACCTACACAAATATAAAAGCAATGAAATGAAAATCCTAAAGAAAAACCCTTCACCCACTGTGCACAAATAGGTATCATTGAATCACTGAAAACTGGAACAGATATTTCTTGGTTGATTATGGTGTACAATGTGCTTAAGAAAAAAAGTATTTAATATAACATCAAAATACAGAAAATATTTTTAAAAAATTGAGGGTCTGGCTGGGAAGATGTCTCGGGGGTAAAGTATCTGCTGCTCAAGCATGGGGACTTAAGTTCCGTTCCCTAAAACCTACATAAAAGCTGAACATGGGACTCGTATCATATCGTATCGTTTTAAGGGGGACTATTGGTACCTGAGAGACCCTGCCTCAAAATATAAGGTGGGCAGAAATAGAGGAACAGACCTAAAATGAAGCTGACCTTTAGCCTCCTCAACATGCACACGCACAGGCAAGCACTCCTGCACTCATGTGCTTACAGAAATTAAAAAAAAAAAAAAAATCAGGGCTACATTATCATTTGCCCTGAAACACAGGGCAAGTAAATCTAAAATATGTTTCACTATTTACTATCTGACTCTGAAGATACAAGTTATGGAAAACGCAATGAGCATGAGCAGCTTTTAAAAATGCCTTTTAGACATGTAAAAACAGCTTAGTCAGGAACTCCATTATCCCCGAGGCTGTACCTGATAACCAGAACCCAGTGACATCACTCACTCAAGATAACCAGACACAGTCCTAGAATCCTATGACGCTCTGGCCACTATATAAGCAGAGACCGGGAGCTTGTTCGTCCTCTGTGCACCTGGAGAGACGACACCTTGATCTACCCTTCGGCTGGTGAGTTTCCCCCGGGATCCTGACCCTCAAATCAGAGAGTTTTGTTAGAGACTCAACTTATCTTCCATGATACGTGAAACAGACGAGAAACCTTGGGGAAATAGGTTTAGGACTGTATTTAGAAATTTAAGAGTTCCAACTTTGTGGGATGACCGTCCGCATTATGAAATATACCTTTTTTTTTTTTTAAATACCAACTACACATACTTACCTTTTGGCTCCCAATGCAGAAACACCACATAAAATTAGGGTGCAAAACACATATCTGCTAAAAATTTCAAGAGGAAAGGATGAGAATTTTTAATCCCGAGGTCTAACTTCAACTCCGAGTTAACTTTACAGATTGACTATAGTCATCTGCAATTACCATTTGGAGGAACTGTATTTGAAAATGAAGTGGGCAAAAAAGAAAAAAGGAATATTCTTTCATTAGTTTTTTCTTTTCTTTTTTAGTAGAGACAGGATCTCAACGTATAATGTAAACTGGTCTTCAATTTGGGGTCCTTTTGCCTACTGAATGCTGGTGTTGCAAATGCACCACATCTCACAGAGGATTTTAGCATCCACATTTAGGCTCACTTATTAACTCTGAGTTTAAAAATATAGCATAAGGGAGAAAGAAAATCTGGAAGAACAGATGACTTTTTTCTTTTTATGGAAAGAAATCAACAAAAATATTTGGATATGTAAGTCCCTGACTAGGGCTGTTACTTTATAAAACTTGATTTTATTGTTCTTCTGGATTTAAGATATAGATGAGACAGAGATTATTGAGTTCATCAATTAAGAAGTGGGTGGGGCAAAAAAAAAAAAAAAAGAAAGAAAGAAAGAAAGAAATCTCCCAACAGCAAATCCTCTGCTGGGATTTGGTGACATCTAGTGGCAGACTCAAGAGGTATAAACCTCACCCAGTGAACTTTCTGGAAAATAGGCCGAATGCGTATTTGCCTGAGGCTCAATATGCTTGGAGACTAGGCCAAAAGGTAGGTAAAGCTTAGAACCCACAAAACCTTGGAGAGGTCTCTATCATAAAGGAATTTAATTCTGTATGTCCTTATTATTTCTGCCAGTTATGCAGTAAAATTGGTGCGGGGCAAAGAAAAGGTCTTAGTGATGGACAGGAAGGGAGTATACTTGGAAACTTTAAAGGAGCGCCCTTTTAATAGTATAGTTTTGAATCTTAACTATGGGAGCTTATTTTGGTGGGCTAAAATGTGAGAATAAAGAGTATCTATATGATCTAAAATTAAATCAGACTGAGTGGAGTGGCGCATGCCTTTAATCCCAGTACTCGGGAAGAAGAGACAGGTGGATCTCTAGGAGTTCCAGGCCAGCCAAGATTACATAGCGAGACCAGGTATCAAACAATAACAAAAAAGAAAAACAGTTAGTACACAAATTAAATTAAATCAGCAGGTCTTTTCTAACAAAAGCCCTCTACTTCTGTTAGCAGTAATTTGCCTTAATTATTATTCATTCCATTAAAGCAGCTTGCAAACATAAAAAAACAGCAATCCACCAATATAAAACATCAGTTTTACACACACACACACGCACACACACGCACACACACGCGCACACACACGCACACAGAGTCATGGCCCCTCCCGCCACCGCAAGGAGTGCACGCCTGCGCACACCCATCACCTCCGGCGCCACGAGGGCTGGCGTGCGCCCACACCCACACTCGGCGGCCACGCGAGCCTGCCCGCTCACACACACCCCGGTTCTCACGCCATCCGCCGTGGCACTCACCATCCTCACACACAACACACACACATCAAAACCTTCGTTATTCCTTTTTTTTTGCCTCCTGTTCCGAGCGTTGCGCAACAGGCTCGGGGGCGTGGCCCTAGCTTTGACCTCGCTCTTCCCACTCGCGGGAACCTTAGCTCATTTCCGCCTATCCTGTTTCCGCAAGCCACGTAGACACTTCCTTTCCCAGTGGTGCGGGGGCGGGGGAGGGGAAGGGACCCACAAACCCATAATGCCTCCCTGCAGGAGAATAAGAGAGAGCGAGGGAAAGGAAGTGGGGGTAAAAAAAAAAAAAAAACCCACGGTCAGGGGAACTCTGGGTCGTGAAATAGGGCCACGTGAACACGCTGCCCTATAGACTTATGACCCAACGGCTGGAGCGCACTTGGAGGGCGGGCTCGGAGCCTAAAAGGGCGATTGTCATTGGCCGGCATCCGCACTGAAGAAGGACGGTCATTGGTTCGATTTAGGCCCTAACCATGAAGAAGCAGGTTGCTAGCACCCGCCTTTACTGCGGCGAAGTGTCACTGCTGACGTGGGAGCCTTGATCCAATCATTTGGTTATGGAACATTCTAAAACGGAGACAAGACGACTGTGATTGGCTGAAAGGCTAAACCCGCCCCATGGGTGACGTGTCTGCCTATGGATATCAGTTGCCAGAGAAACCTGGCTTTACTATGGCGGTTGGAGGAGCAGCGGTGATCACACGTCGGCTGCTGGAAAGAACTGGATTCTCGTTTCAGGTTTCGGGGTGGGGGTGGGGAGGAAGGGTCGATGATTTCCTCTTTTCTTCGTGCCTAGAGACAGGATTAGCTAGTGGCTTCACATTCAGGCAAAGGGGGATTCATATCCCGGCTCGCCAACGCCCAACTTGGGCAAGGCTCCTTTCTGTGTCTCGGTTTCCATGTTTGTAAAACGGTGATGATAGTACCCATCTCAGAGACGTGGACTCAGATGTACACGATAATAGTGCGTGTGAGGGGTTCAATGTAAAGTCTGCCTCCGAACGATATTAGAAATAGTTATTAAAGATTCTTGCGTAGCAGAAGAAAATTATAAATTACGCAGATTCGCTCGATATAGTAATTTTTCTGCACATCATCCTCTTTCTCAGAAGAAATTGTGATAATAAGCATATATTAAGTCTTACCGATAAAATAATTTGCTAGCCGAGAATTGCTTTAGAATAGCTGGGGATTGGAATTTTCCCACATTAAAGTCAAAAAAAGAGAAAGGGGGTGGGGAAGACGGAGAATGAGAACAAGCTAGATATGAAGCACATGCGATGAGTAGGCCTTGTTTGAATCCTGATTCGAGCACACCAATTGTAAAATTTTCATTAAGACGCATCGGAAATTTTTAAATGCAGAATTTAATAGTCTTTAATGAAATCGGTGTTTGGGTTTTTTTTGTTTTTTGGGGGTTTTTTTTAGACGTTTATGGTAGCGATGTGGTTATGTTTTCAGATTGCTTTATTTTGTAGAAATATATATTTATGTGTATATCTGCATAGGGATTAAATAATGTCTAAAAATGGCTTCAAAATACGTGGATGACTAGGATTTGCTTCAGAATAATTTCAGCGGTAGAGAGAGATGGGAGGGGTATAATTGGGACCGTAGATTAATAATCGTTTTAAGCTGAGGAGTAGGCAGATGGGGTTTTCTGTATTCATCTTTTACCCTTTGTATATATTTGAAATTTTTCATAATTCTTAAGGCATTTTTTCGGTAGCTTCATAAAAGTGGGGGGGAGCAGTGGGTGGGGTTACAGATGAAACAAGATGGCCTTCAGTTGGTAATTGTTGGAGCTGGATGATGGATACGCATCGGTTTGTGATGGTCCCCCCTTACAGTTTTATTTATTTCACATTATCCTTAAGAGAAATTAATCCTTTTTTTCAAAAATTGATAAACAAACAATAAAGTACATTTGAAAATATAACCACAGGAAAATAAAGATTGTACAATATTAGCTTTGATGTCCTTTGTGTGAGATAAAATTGCATTGATGAAAAAAGAAAATCACCGTCTCATACCTTTTTATGTCCTTTTTCTTCTCTTTGTTTGACCTTCTAGGTCATCATCAGGAAAGCTAAGTTTGCTATACAATAAGGATCAGGAGATCTGACCCTCGTTGCAGAACCATTCCTGTTTGCAGAATACAGGGTAAGTGGCTTCCTTCTGGCCTCAGTCCACAGACAAAATAATATCACATAACCTTCCTAAATGTCTAGGAATATTTTGAAGATTAATAAACTTCCATCTCAGAACGTACTCTAAATTCTGAAAAAGGAAGGATGCACATTGAACAATATTAACCTGTGTAATCTATCTCTTAATTTTAAGAAATTCTGAAAATTAGTGGTCTGTAATGGTTTCACAGATTCAAATATTTCTCTCCAGAGTAAATGCATTCTTGATGGATTTGATTGCCGGCTCTGCCACTTACTATGTAATCCTGAGCAAGAAACTTCCTTTGTTCCAAAATGTCCTCATAAAAATATTTGCTGAAATAATACTTCTGGCTTTAGTTTAGTAGTCATGAAACATGTTACACACGCACACATAAACACATTTTTGTAAAATAGTAAATATAATTTCCTTGGAATTTTTTTTAATTAATTTTTTTGGTTTCTCATTTTCCAGCAGCAGCAATTAACCACTAGAACTGAATTCTGAAATTCAGACTTCTGGATTATCTGATCGAAGTTTTAAGTGCATTTACTTTTGAGGAAATTCCCAGGGACTATAATTTTAGCTACCATGTCTAGCACCTAACCTTTTTTTTTTTTATATATCATTTTCCTCTTTTGTTCAGACTGAAAATAATCCATGGGGTTGGGAGTGTAGCTCAGTGGGTGGAGTGCTTCTCTGGCATACATGAAGTTCCAGGCTTGATTCCCCAGCTCTGCACAAGCCAGGTGTGGAGGCACATGTCTTCAATCTGAGCATTTAGGGGGTGGAGGCAGGAAGCTTCGAAGCTCAAGGTCATCCTCATCTTTATAGTGAGTTTGAGTCCAGCCTGGGACACATGAGACCCTTTCTCAAAAAGAATTTTTAGAGAATAAGAATTGTTTCAAGATCCAAATGAGCAAGTTAATGTATGCCTGATTTTATCCAGAGACCAAAAGATTTTAAAAAATGTAATTGATGCGGTACCATATGTACAGTTAACTAAAGGTTTATGCCAACAAATTGTTGGAGTTATTAACTGCATATGTTTGTGACACATACACAAAACTGCACTTGGAGTCTCCTCGCATAAAGCAGTGAAAGGAAGGGGTGTGTCTTCGCATTACATTTTTACAGGAGTTATATAATTTCCTTAATGTTTTTCTCCTTTGTAAAAGGTTTTTGTGGAGAGCCCTTCCCTGGTAGAAGAGAAGCAATTTAGAGGATGATTGAGGGCCGAAAGTGGATCAATAAGAACAGACAAAGCAAGGGCCATAGAGATCTGGAATAGGGAAAGCCTCAAAGAGGAACAGGTGTTGACTTGGACCTTTGGGAACTATCTTAATAGTATGCCTTTGAAGATACAGTGTCCGTTGGTAATGAAATAAAAGTACATGTAAAATCCATAGATGAGCACATTACAAAGTCACGAATAATATGTATAGCTCAGGGATTTTTTTTTCCTCTCACTAACCCTGCTTCTCCCTAGGTCAATAACTTAGCAGATTTCTTCATTTTCTTCTAATTACAAACTTGTCTAAAATGTGCATAGATATGCATATGAATATTTTATGTTTTTTTGCACAAACTGGTATCTGTATACATACTATTTTATAATTATCCATATTTTTTTTAACAGATAATCTTTGTACATCTCTGTCTAACTTCTTTCATGGTGTTTCTTTCACAGTGATTTTCCTTTAGTTAAGGATTTTCTATATTATGAATATACCACATTTTGTCAAATCAGTATAAGATTACGCCCAGTATTTTGCTGCTAAAATAATACCACATCAGCCACCTTTTATATCCAATTACAGGTAGTATTCTAGAGCAACATGTATGCTCTTAAACCGTGATAATTGAACCACTATTGATACTGTTACAAGAACAACTAGAATTATCATTGATAGGGCCTAAAAATGGGTGTGGTGACTTGTCCCCCTAATTTCAGAGATTGGAAAGCAAAAGCAGGAGGATTGATGCAAATTCCAGGCCAGCTTGAGCTTGGGAAGAGAGCCCCTTAAAAGTCACAAAATTTTTTTAGGTCGCATATTTATGAATATTAGTATTTGTCATTGAGAAAATGATAGATTAATCAGTAATGAACATTGAGAGAATATTGCTGTAAAACTGGGGAAAACTAAAAACATACAAAGAAATAATTTAGGAAGTCATTTCTATAATATTTATTTGGCATCATTTTCCCTTAGTACAACAAAGCCAGAGGTTGCAAAGGAAAGGCCAGCCAGGTTTGCTTATAATGCTCAGATATGAGTACATGCAGTTCATAAGACTAATAAGCATACCTAAAGTATTTCAATAAAACAACATGGTATAATCAGTATGAGACAAGCACCCTAGAAGAAAGGAAAATGAAAAATGTCCATGTAAGAAGATGACATCTGACCAGTGATTTATGCAAAGGTGGCCTGGTTAATACAAAAGCAGGTGAGGGTATAGTTTGTTTGAATGCTTGCCTGATACATGGGAGGCACTGAATTAAAGCTGTAAGGGTCAGACTATAATTCATTGGTGGAGCACTTGCCTTAGATGCAGAGGCCAAAATAAAAATAAAGATTTTCTGGTGCATACCAGAGGATGTGGTGTGATTGATCATTTTTACTCACTTTTAGGGTTGTAAATTATTATGGATTTTGAAGGGAAAATAATTTAGCGCCATAGTAAAAAGCCTTAAATATATTATACCTTGATTCAGTAAATAAATTTTTAACTTTTTAAAAAATTAGATCCGAGATCCAAGATTTGATAACGTGCTTATATTTACTTCAATACACAAGTAGGGGCAAACATAAAATGTTATATTCTTTGGATTGTTCTAAAGCTAGCATGTAGGCACTGAGTAGAAAAATGGTACATTGGTCAAGCTCTTTGGTGGGGCTTTCGAGGGAAAAGAAGTCTGGAATAAAGGTAGGTATGCTAGCTGCACATTTAATAGCAGAGTTTGGAGGGCAGGGAAGAGACGCACAATTGAGTCAAATAACGGTATTTTTTGAAGTTCATGGGGAGGTGTTAAATTTCTGGGAAAGGTGAGTACAAAGCATAGTAAAGAGTAAAGCTGTCCTTAAGCATCTAGGAGCTGAATGTAGATGAACTTTAACCCCAGCACCTAGGAGGTAGAGTCAGGCAAGAATCCTGGCTTTTATTTACTCTGGTCATAATGCTTGACCCAAATATTGAATGAATTTTCCTATAGAAATATCAAGGCATTGCATTTAGCATAGGAATGTATAAGAATGGTAGAATTCTTACAAAATGAGCAAGAATATCTAATAAATTCAGCTGTTCTCAGGTTCATTGGTAAGGAAATGTCTGATGATCAGTGTGGCTTCCAAAACAGTGCTTGGGTGATTGCGCTGTTTTATGGGTTTTTAGTTTTATGGAATAGTTACAGTGAGTCCCAGGGTGGGCTTTCTGGAGTTCACACATTCTCCAAGGTCCTTTTTATCCTACTCACAATTCTATATTTAAAAAAACAAACAAAAAAACCCTAGCTACAGCATTTTGTGAGCATTGAAGTTTACAAGATATTGGCATTTCTAGCTACCATCACCAAGAGAACCTTTACAGGGTGTATTTTTATTTTTTCAAGTAATGATTTTCATTCCTTTGTGGTTAGCTTCTATATTTGCCAATTTCAGTGTTTGAAAGGCTGGTGTTGCCTTTCGCTCTCTGCTTGGAGCTTTGTCCTTTGAATTAAAGGATATTTCCATAAATTGCATAGTACTCTAGGCACCTTTGGCTTTCATTTCTAAGCAATTCTTAACTCTGAATTTTCCTTGGGAATTCCATGATACCTGTCCACATCATTGGCTTTATCTGGCTTTAATTAAAGCTGAGCTGCCATCCACTTTTCAGAAGTTTCTCTGAATATGTAACAATCATGTTTACACACTTACCTGTCTAAAACAAAACAGGATTGCATTGTTCATAAGAATTGTGCTTAATTCTTCCTGTGCTATCTGTTCATTTTAGGCTCCTTTTCTGGGCTACTTACCTATTTACCTAAACATTGAACAGTTGTCAGTGTTGGTATATAGGCCTCTGCTTAATCTCATTTGAGTATTCTGCAGTGTTCATATGTAATTTATATTACTATCTCCCTTTTAAATATGTAAATGTATAAGGTTTCCGGTTGCAAATACCACTAAAGTGAACATCTTTGTATTCACATGTGGAATGTTTGTGTGAAGTCCTATGTTAGTTGTTCAGCCATAACATGGCATGCTTATAGCAGCCTGTAACAACCAGGAATAGTTTGTCCTGGATCATTTGTCTGAGTTCTTCCAACTATGTGTGGCAAATCAAGAACTCTTAATATTTCCTTTCATATGTCTAGGACACATTTGTAATTTTTTTTCTTCCATGTTTCCATAAAAGTTCATCTTCATTTCGGGTACCTACTTCCTTTTTAGGTTGTATTCCCACTTCATCTTTCCAGAGCATCCCAGGAGTTCTGTCAGAGTCCACCTGGGAAATTACTAGGAGTCCTTGGAAGGGCAAGAAGAAATACTGTGTAAGTCAAGAGGGTTGTTTAATGAGATGTGCTGTAAGAGTAGTTTTTAATGCATTTTCACTGAACATTCTTCCTCTTGAAACATAACTTTAGTTTCTAAAATAACATTCTCCAATGAGGGTCTCACCATTTTGTTTTATCTATAGTTTCTTTCTTGCTAACACCTTCCCAATATCTAATACCTTTCTTCCTTAAGTTTTCCAGAATTCTCTGTGTGAAGTTCCTCTGTTCTCAATAAAAAAGGTTCACTGGCTCATAGTATATGTTACCAGCTATACAACAATTATTGAAATCTCCATCTGTTTGCTCTGACCTCTTACCTGAGTTTAAACATTTTCAAGTGCACACTCCAGATAGGAAAAGTCCAAAGCTAAGCATCTTTCCCCTCTAAGCAATTTATTTGTATATATACCATTTCATTTGATGATGATACAAATAAGAACATCCATCCTCAAAACCTAAAAGTTGTCACTTGACAACCTTCTGCAGTTTCTCATCTTCCAGCAAGCAGTTGCCGAGATGTTTTATGCATGGAACTATCATGGGACTAATCTTGTTTTCTGGTGGTGTCAAACTAACCCTTAAAAATCTGAGCTTTTGATTAACTACTCGGTGGCTTAGTGGTATAGAACCCAGTTTGACTCTGACCTTCAGTGTTGTCTTCCTGTGTGTGTGTGTTTATTGCCATTACACTAACTAAGGCCTACCTACACTTGTATACCCAAACCTTTGCTGCTAATTCATACACGCATACACAAGCTTTTTAGGATGGGGTTTTACTCTTATTACTTTCAAATCCTTATTCTTGTTCCAAAGCCCTTGTTCTTGTTCCAAAGCCTTAAATTTCAACTCCACTTCTTTCTATGGTTTTGTCACAATATCTTTCTCTAAAATTAAATCCCTGTCATAAATAGCATCATGAAACAAATTTGTGGGCATGTCTGATGCGTTGTTGGGTGAGGCAAGTGTTGTGGGTGGTAATAAGGATTAGAAAAAGGGGAAGATAGCAATGCACTTCTAAATGGTCCAGAAATAGGACCTGAAATAATATCCAACAGATTTTGGCATGTGTTGTGCTCTGATGGGCCTCAAAGTCACCATAGTAAACAACCAAATAAAATGCTTTATATATTACAGTGGTTGGAATAAAAACAGGGTTGAATGAGTTCCAGAAAGCAGGCTTCTCAGACTCGTGGACAACAATCTGCTGAAGAAGACAACTTTAAGAAGCCAACTCGAAGCAACATGCAGAGAAGTAAGATGAGGGGAGCTGCCTCGGGAAAGAAGTCGGCTGGTTCACAGTCAAAGAATCTTGAACCAGCCCTTCCAGGGAGATGGGGCGGTCGCTCTGCTGAGAACCCCCCTTCTGGTTCTGTGCGGAAGACCAGGAAGAACAAGCAGAAGACCCCTGGCAACGGAGATGGTGGCAGCACCAGCGAAATGCCCCAGCCCCCTCGGAAGAAAAGGGCGCGGGCTGACCCCACTGTGGAGAGTGAGGAGGCATTTAAGAATAGGATGGAAGTGAAAGTGAAGATTCCTGAAGAGCTAAAACCATGGCTGGTGGAGGACTGGGACTTGGTTACCAGGCAGAAGCAGTTGTTCCAGCTCCCTGCTAAAAAGAATGTAGATGCCATTCTTGAGGAGTATGCCAACTGTAAGAAGTCACAGGGAAATGTTGATAATAAGGAGTATGCAGTTAATGAAGTTGTGGGAGGGATAAAAGAGTATTTCAATGTGATGCTGGGCACTCAGCTGCTCTACAAGTTTGAGCGGCCCCAATATGCCGAAATCCTTTTGGCACACCCCGATGCGCCAATGTCGCAGATCTATGGGGCACCACACCTACTGAGATTATTTGTGAGAATTGGGGCAATGTTGGCCTATACGCCCCTTGATGAGAAAAGCCTTGCTTTGTTGTTGGGCTATTTGCATGATTTCCTTAAGTATCTGGCAAAGAATGCTGCCTCTCTGTTCACTGCCAGTGATTACAAAGTGGCTTCTGCTGACTACCATCGCAAAGCCCTGTGAAGGTCTACTGACCACTCACTATTGTCTGGTATCTGTAAACACTTCTGTTTAGTCCTCTCATTGTATAATTGATGTTCTTTAAAACTGTCGATGTAAAACAGGGCTTATGTTTCAGTTTGTTTCCTGTTCTGTTGTTAACAGAAAATAAAAGGAGTGCCTGGCTCCTTTCCTCATTTCAAAGTTGCTACCAGTGTATGCAGTAATTAGACAAAGAAGAAATTCAGTAGAACATTTTATTGCCTAGTTGACAACATTGCTTGAATGCTGGTGGTTCTATCCCTTTGACACTACACGGTTTTCTAATATGTGTTAATGCTACGTGATAAGATGCCCTGGTTCCTAGTGCCAAAGGTTCAACTTAAATGTATATACCTGAAATCCCATGCATTTGTGCTTTTTTTTTTTTTTTATGGTGCTTGACGTAAACAGCCCATCCTCTGCAAATCCATCTTGTTGTTCCTTAGGCATTCATTCTATCTTTGCTCAAATTGTTGAAGGATGGTGATTTGTTTCCTGGTTTTTGTATTTTGAGTCTAATGCACGTTCTAACATGATAGAGGCAATGCATTATTGTGTAGCCACAGTTTTCTGAAAAGTTGATATTTTAGGAATTGTATTTCAGATCTTAAATAAAACTTGTTTCTAAATTTCAAAGCAAAAAATTTTGTGGTGTGCCTTTCATGTTAGTGAAACTAATAAGTGCAGATTCCTGTAATATTTAGGTGGCACTGAAGAGTTTGCCTCCCAAAAGAAAACTTCCTATCTTGGGCCTGAGAGATGGCTCAGCCTGTACTGCTCTTTCAGAAGACCTAGGTTTGGTTGCCCAAAACTCAAAAACCACCTGTAACTCCAGCAGGGGATCTGGGACCTTTTCGGGTACTTGCATGGACATGCACATGCCCCCACACATACAGATAACTATAAGTGCAAATCTTTCTTTTAAAAATGCTTGCTGTAGCAGATAAGAGGGCCAAGTCATTTCCCTTCCTCGGTGTTGCTTCTTGGCTAGATTGCTTCTGGTGCTGCTCACACTAGCCAGGTTTGTTACTGGTGCTTGCTTCTGTGATTTTGCCATGTATAGCAGGATGAGTGCTGTAAAGTGCCCCTTATTTTCATTTCTTTTGAGGACTCTATGTCCAGGACCCAGGTTCGGAGTTGTAATTTTTCCCACCAGAGGAAGCATGGGTAGTTACTCTATTTCTATTAGGAGTACTTACGCATTTTTGTAATTGTTATAAAAATCCCCCAGTCATTACCCCTCAAAAAAGAATACGTTATTTTTTATACTGTTATCAAGAAAAGGATTATATTATTTTTGTTGAAATTTTGAAAAATTGATTAAGGACAAATTGGATGTGAGAATCATTAATCCTATAGGATCAGAGTATTTTTTCCCTTTATAGCCAGAGTCATGGCGTATATTGTTCAGTTTGGATAAGCATAACAGTGCTACAGACTGGTGAACAGAAATTTATTTTCTTAGTTCTGAAACATAAAGGATCAAGGTGCTGACAGATGGCTTTTCCTTAGGATTGTCATTGACCATCTCTGTGTTCCCATATATTTCCAAATTTCTTATAAGGACCCAGTCATTGGATTAGGGCCTGCTGTGGTGACAGTACTTAATTATTTCTGTTAAGACTTTTTAAATATAACTACATTTTAAGCCATAAGGGCTATATGAAGAGGGAACTTATAATTCAGCCCATCACATGGGGTTTAGTACCCCTAGGCAAAGGTGATGGGGAGTGGGGCAAAGGTAACTAGAATGGTACACAGTTGTGTGGAAAAGGGCCATCTGACAGCAGTTGTGATGTACGTGTGACTCAAAAACAATGCCAAGATAAATAACTAACCTCTGTTTCACTCCTGCATCATACCAGTATATATCTTCCTTTCCTCCTTTTTGCTAAACGAAGCCAGAGAAGGAAGCCTTACGGGAAGCCTGAGGTACACAAAACAAGGACAGAAGTGCGTGGAGGCAGTGACATACAATGTGAGGCTGTCTAGCATACATGACAACCATAACAACTATTTTACCATATACACAGAATTATGAATGCATAATTATATATATACACATATATGTGTGTATGTATGTATATATGTGTATGTATATATATGTATGTGTGTATATATATATATATATATATACATATATATATATAGTTTAAGTGTTTTTGTTGCCAGATTGATATGAAAAGGACTCTTTCTTTTTGTGGTTTTGGTGGGGGTGGTGGTTTTCTCCTTCCATTTTTAAAGAGTTACTTCTTTTCAACTTTTTGAAACTATACTTACATCATTTCCCTTTTTCCTCCCTTCAATGCTCCCCATCTACCTTATTTGCTTGCTGTCAAATTCATGGTCTCTTTTCATTGTTTTAACGTGAGTGAATGAAATTAAAGTGTCAAATGGGAAAATTTGAGGAAAAGGGTAAGGAGGGGCCTACATAGCCAGCTCAGCAGTTAAGAGCACTTGTTGCTCTTGGAGAGGACCTGGCTTCAATTCCCAACACCTACATGGTGGTCCACAACCATCCACAACTTCGGTTCTAAGGGAGGACTATACATACATGCATATAAAACACACAGAAAGTAAAATATTTTTAAAGAGTTGTTACATAGCAAAGTTTGGTATAAAATGACATTCATTTTAGCCACCAAAATAGAGAAACAGCATATAAATGAATATATGTATTTCATGTGTTTGAACATTGAATCAATGAAAGAATGATATACTCAAGAAATATTTTCAGAATATATTTCTGAAAGAGACTTTTTGTTTTGTTTTTTTATTATATTTAACTATAAAGTATATTCTAAATGTATATGCTGCCCTCAAATAGAGGGTTTTTTTTACTCTTAAAAGAGATATGCCATTTCTGAATATTAGATTATTGGCAAAGTGTGCATAAAAGATGTGTATAATTAAATACATAAATATTTAAACAGCTTCATGATGAAACAACATGTGAGCTACACAAATAGCCTGGGTCATATATGCACAGCATATACGAAAACCTTAATGATTTTACTATAAGTAATAGTGAACACGGAAAATGAAACTAAAGATACAGGCTGATTTTAAAAAGTAGCTTTTCTTTATCCTAGGCATAAATTGCCCTGGCTGGCCTAAAACTTGTTATGTAGACCAGGATGCCCTTTGTGCTGTTTACTTTTATGTCATCTTGATATAGGTTAGAGTCATTTGAGAGATAGAACCCTCAACTGAGAAAATGCATTTATATGAGATTGGCTGTAGACAAGCCTATAGAGAATTTTCTTAGTGATCGATGCGGGAGGGCCCAGCCCATTGTGGATGGCGCCGTCCCTGGGTTGGTGGTCCTGGGTCCTGGGATCAGGATGAACAAGCCATGAAGAGCAAACTGGTAAGCAGCATCCCTCCACGGCCTCTCCAACAGCCCCTGCCTCCAGATTACTGCCCTTCTTGAGTTCCCGTCCTGACTTCCTCCAATGATGAGCAGCAATGTGGAAGTGTAAGCCAATAAATCCTTTCTTCTCCAACTTGATTTTGGCCATGATGTTTTAGCACAGCAATAGTAACCCTTACTAGGACAAAGATCTGCCTGTTTGGGGGATTAAAGGCATTCTTCACCATATGAAGCCTTAGATATAAATTCTTCTTTTTATTTTATTTTTTTATTCAGTATTTTTTAAATTTATTTTAATACCAATTACAGTTTTCCTGCCCTCATCTCCTCCTGTTCTTTCCCCCCACCTCCTTTCTGCCCCCCCCATCCACTCCTCCATCTGCATTCAGATGGGGGTAAAGCCTTCCATGGAAATCAATAAAACATGGCATATCAAAGTGAGGCCGGACCAAACTCCTCCCCCTTGCATCAAGGCTGAATGAGGCATCCTGTCACAGGGAATAGGTTCTAAAGAACCAGCTCATGCATCAGGAATGGCTCCTTGTTATACTGCTAGGGGCACCATAAAAGACTAAGTTACACAACTGTCACCCAGATGCAAAGGGCCTACCTAGGTCAGTCCTGTGCTGACTCCCTAGCTATGGTACGCCTAGTCATTGCACAGTGGTAGTCATACCGGGGCTGGGTTTAGTCAGTATATTTGTCAGACAATAGTAAAACCCAGCTCCAGTATAACCATGGTGCAGACTAAGCATACTATATGTTAATTAGTCCTCCAAAATTCTCTTATGAAAGCATCAGGCTGGATTATTTTACAGGAGATTGAATTCAGGATATTTTTTAGAGTGTCATTAGAAGTACCCAGAAAAGTTCAAAAGAAAATGATGAGAGGAGGACAAAGTATAGTTCAGTGATAGGACGCTTGCTTAACATGGGCAAGACCCTGAGTTCAATTCCTAGCACTGTAAAAATATACGACGGAAAAATATATAGCAGGCAAACAGTAAACAGAAGGAAGTTGGAACAGCAAAGTCACATATAGCAAGCTTTCTCATCTATCTTTGAACCATCTTTGGATTGTCAGCCCCAAAATAATGACTTGGAGACTTGTTATTAATTATGAAAATTTGGCCTTAGCTTTGGCTTGTTCCCAAATAACTAGCTCATATAACTTAAATTAACCCACATTTTTATTAATCTGTTCTACCATGTGGCACTGTTTCTCTTCAATCTTGCACCTCCTGTTTCCTCTCTGTTTCCTGGCATCTCTTGCGTGCCTAGACTGCTCCTCCTCTTCCTTTCTTTCCCTGAAAGGCCTGCCTATACCTCCTGCCTAGCTATTGGCCATCCAGCTTTTTATTACACCAATCAATTACAGCAATGCACCTTCACACAGTATGCAGATAGCCCACAACAGTCATAGTTAAATCACTAATGGTATTCATCCATATGAGCATGGCATGTGATAGACACTGTGTCAAGCAAATGCAGTAAATATATTGACAAATACTAGGGAAAAGATATGAAAGTGCAGCTTGCCATTTGTGTAATATTATATATTTAAAGGTAAACTTTTTAAAAACCTAACGTTAAATTTTTCTCAGACTTATGACTTTTTTGTCCTCCAAATAGCTGTACGATTACTTTTAATCACACATTGATCCTTAAGCGATTAGAATGTCCAATGCCAAATAGTAAAGGGAGGGACTCCTGGACTTGGTTTAGGGTTAAGCCTGCTCTGTTCATCTTGCGCCAACTTTAGATGACCGTCCACCAGTAGGGGATGTGCCAAGTTTCTTCTCTTGGCCCATCCTCCTTCCCTAGCAGAATGATTTTGCCTTCAGGCCTGTCCACCATCTGAGTGGAGAGAAAGTAAGCAGGACAAGGGCTGTAACTTCTTGACTTGTAGCATAGCATACCTGTTTCACAGCTCTTGGGTCTTGCCGATCCTTAAAGCAGACTCTCATTACAGACTATTAGACTGAAATTTACACACTAACAGTAAAATATTCTATTATTGTTTCCCCAGCCACCCATGCATTCCATACAGTTTCTCTGCTGAGAATCATCACACACCCGAACATCTCTCTGAAAGGCTTCAATACCAAGCAGTTTGAGCGCCTTCTTGATCCATCTCTGGAACACAGGAAAACTCATGCATTTTTTTCTTCCTGATGAACTGGAAATTTAGACAGACCCTGAAACAGTCACCTCCACTACATTCCATCAGCACAGTTCCATTCCTTAGCAATTAAGATTTCTCGTGCTACAAACAGATAATGTCCCATCGTGCCTCTCAATTTCAACTTCAGGAGGTCTAGCTGAACCTGTGGAATGAAAGAGAAAGAAACACAACTTTTCACTCTTGAAAGCCTAGCTGAGAGAAATCCTCTTCAGAATAGGCTAGGGATGTATTTCAATGGAGTGCTTGCCTAGCATTTATAGGGCCCTGGGCTTCATCCCCAACATCCAACATAACCCGCCCTAAAGAAGAATAAGGAAAACATAAATTTAAAAAAACCTTCCCTCTTCATAGCTGTGCTCTTGGCCCTTTGAATCTTCCTTATGGGTTTTAGAGCTGCTGGCTTATTGTTTGAAATGTAGATTTAACTTCATACCTGTCACATCTTGATGCCTAAGAGTGAACTTCTGTTTCGACATACTGTCCTGCGAGTTTAAACCAGCTAGGCCCTTAGTCCTGGAAAGTTACCAGGACTAAGTATTTAAGAGACATTTAAAAGGCAGAGTGTGAGAAGGTGAGTGGAGATATGGCTCAGCAGTTAAGAGCTGTTCTTCCAGAGAACCCGGGTCCCAGCATCCACATGGTCACTCATATCTGTCTGTAAGTCCAGTTCCAGGGGACTGACCTCTCACACAGAGTACATGCAGGCAAACACCAATGCACATAAAACAAGCTAAAAAGGCAGAATGGGGGTGGGAGCATTGGCTTTTGAATTATTACAAAACTGTCAAAAATTCAAGTTACAATTTACTAGAATAAGGACTTAATCTATATAGTCAGCCTCTCTAAATTCTGTCTCTTCTTCATTTAATGGGATTATTGCTACTTTATAGGATATTCTTTTTTTTTTTTACAAGAATTAAAGAGAAAAACAACATAAAACACCAAATGCTGAATGTAGCCATTGATGGGCACTCAAGCACGTGTTTCCTACATAATTTGCCTCTTTCCTTCCTTTAAATGGTTCTCAACCCTCCTAATGCCCTGACCCTTTAATAGAGTTCCTCATGTTGGGGTGACCTTCACAATTATAAAATTACTTTCATTGCTACTTTATAACTTTATAACTGCAATTTTTAATACTGTTATAGATCATGATGTAAATAACTGGGTTTTCCAATGGTCTTAGGCCACCCCTGTGAAAGTGTCATTCTACCCTCAGGTTGAGAACCACTGCTTGTCTCAGTAAGGTATAACAAGGAAAGGAAAGCCCAGATATGATCTTCCATGCCATTTCTGTATGCCAGAATGAATTATGCGGTTGCTTATGTATAGTCAAAGAAACAACATTTTCATTTGGAGAGTTAAAAATAGAAGACAGTAGTCATTGTATTTGTTTCATGTTTCTCCCCCCCCCCCCGAAACTTAATTTAAATTCTAGGCTTAAAAGCACGTTGAAGCAAATATATTTAGAGCTTCATAGATGTATAACAAGAGCTCTAGCTCCAAACTCATTAAAAGCTTTAAGGCCTAGTGAGATCTTTTCTCCCCCTCTGACCTCATCTATTGAAGACGGAAAATAGAAGACACACTATGTGTTGGCATTAAGTGATCTACTCAAGTGTTACAACAACCATAAGGTGCAGCTATGTAGTCATGATCATTTCAAAATGCAACAAAACAGTATAGTTGAGTGGTCACACACACATTTAGCTTGGGTGAGGCTCTGTGTTCAATCATCACCACCACAGATGGCAATTCAGGGGCCAAAGACTAAAGAGTGGCAGCACTGGCACTTACACCCAGTTCACAGTCACTTTTGAGTACTTTTAACCACTGTACTATCCTGCCTCTGAAAACGTGTACAGCTACATGAAACTGAGACATCAGACTATCTGTGAAAGTTAGTGCAGATCCTTCTAGATGAATATGCCAAGATAAGGCTCAATACACACCAAAGAGAAGCTGGAGAGAGGCTTCGTGTGGATAAAGGAAATTAGGAGGCAAGGAAAATGTTCAGATTGTGTTACATATCACACATTTGTGGAAGATCGAAGGAGGAATTTAGACAAAAGGAGCTTTGGATGACAGTGTATTAATGAGAATTGAGAACAGGCTAGTGAAAATGTAAGCAAATATGGAAGAAACTCCTCATCAACTGCAAAGGCCTAGTTCTAATAATCCAATAGTGCTCAGTCATGGTATTTGTAATAGTCTGGGTATTCACAGCCTTATGAGTAATCTATGTAATGGTAGTTACAGGGACTGTTTCCTTGCAGTTATCCACATATCTTCTGCTGAGCAAGGCCTCAGTATGTTGCTGGAGGGCATGAGTCTTATCTGTTCTATACCACCTCATCATAAAAGTTTCTGCTCAGTGTACTGTCTCCTAAGAGCAGGATGATTGTAATTAGCATATGGCTGTTCTTCCTTCCTTCCTTCCTTCCTTCCTTCCTTCCTTTCTTTCTTTCTTTCCTCCTTCCTTCCTTCCTTCCTTCCTTCCTTAATTTCCTTCTATGATACTGAGACTTCAACATTTTCTGTCAAGAAGTTAGCCAGGAAGTCAGTGCTAGGACATGTGATTGAGAAACTATACTTTAGTGTGGGGAAAAAAATGATGAGGGAACTAGAAACAAGTTTTTCAAACACCAATTCATAGCCCGACTGCCTTGGTTTTCAAATCAAGTGTTACATTCAGTGCACAGGGTTGAACAAGGGGTAACAACCTTTTCCTACTAAGTTGGAGGCTCACAGGCCTTTGCAAGCTCCCTTTTCTGGGGTCTCTTGTACTTCTGAGCATGCTATGACTCAGACATAAGATTGTCTACACCAGGCAGACACAGAGATAAGTCATCAGGGAATCACTGAAATAATCCAGGGCACATCCCAAACTCTTCTAAAAGTCAGAGCAAGGCAGATAAGAAAGGAATGGGCAAGGTCTTGTCTGCAGGCTAACCTAATTTTTGCCAGCTATTCTAGAGGCTACTTCACTGGACTCTGAGGGAAAGGTCAGCTAATTCTGCTTCGACCCCGAGTGGTATAGTTAGACCCAAGGAGACACCAATTTGATCCAAAGACAGTCCCAACCACTTCAAATAGTGAGGGAGCTTTGGGGCGCTCCCCCTATAAAACAAGTCCCACAAAAGAAAGGGCAATGAGGAGAACGGCAGCATGCTCTCATCAGCAAAGAAGAATTGGTCTCTTCCAATTCAATCTGTCTAGAATAGGTCTGCCACCAGCCCTAGAGGATCTGAGCCCCCTGAAGGCTGGAGCACCAAAGGGTAAAAGCATCCCATAGAGGACTGCAGCACTGGCAAGCTCTTCCCCGTAAGAGTGCCCCCTTTGAAGGCTATGGGATAGATTTACCCTTTCTTATTATAAACCTGGCACTTGTGTCCAGGAACCTTACCTCACTCTTGTAGGAATTCCAGCCCCACCAGCATGCAGCAGGCTGCAATAGCCTTAAAGAGAGAGGCCTGAACACATGAGCAGCTCCCAAAAATAGCATGAGAGTGAGGAAAGGAAGGAGAAGGGAGTATGTGTGAACAAAGGGCGTAGCTTTACTTATTTTATAGAAGCATAATTTTCTCTTCTGGTTTTTTTTATCTTAATGCATCTTCTTTTTGTTTTATTTTATTGCGTTTAAAAAGTATTTATCCTGCTGAGTGTTGGTGGTGCACACCTTTAATCCCAGCACTCGGAGACAGAGACTGGCAGATCTCTGTGAGTTCGAGGCCAGTCTGGTTTACAAGAGCTAGTTTCAGGACAGCCAACAAAGTACAGAGAAACCCTGTCTCAAAAAAACAAACAAAGAAAAGGTGTTTTTCCTTGAATGCTTACAAACGTTTTGTTAGAAATTTTTCTCACTTTATAGTTCACCTCTCCTACACAGGAAACTATATTCATAGATCACTGCCCACTAGCCCCCGGTGTCAGGTGAAGGCACTTTTTAGTTGTAGGTAATATGCTCTCAGTAGTAGTAACCGGCTCTTTGCAGACTATTGTGTAGTGAGTAAGAGATTTTCATGATTGTCTCCCCTGCAACAGTGATCAATAATAATCCAAGTTGTGAGTCCCTTTTGTCTCAAATCCCTAATAAACCATGGGGAGAGGAGCAGGGCTCTTTCATGCCTGACCTTTACTAATGCAAATGTGGGCATGTGAGGGTAGCTAGAGAATGACCCCTGCTCTAGGCCAATATGGATTTTTGTTTTTGTTTTTCTTACCACAAGGAACGAGGAGGTGGGGCAAAATCGTAGGGAATGCAGTTTAGGAAAGGATCAGCTTCCCCACCCCCACCGGGGAGCCACAGGCACCAGCCACTGTTACACCCACCCACAGGGATTCAGAGGCTTACCTATCTCCCCATTTATGCCCAACAGCCCACACCCCACTATAAAAGGAAGCTGGCACCCATGCAGGATTCAGATTGCTTCCCCAACAATCCTCCTCCTTGTGCCCACCATTTTCGGAATCAAAATGGACAGAGCACTTAGCTCTGTGTCAGAACTGCAGTACATGACCAGCTGCAGCATCCATTTCCCACACTTTTCCACTCCAGCATTGTGCAAGTTGTTCCTACCTTCACCCTGATGTGCAGGGAGCATTTTCTCCTCTTTTCCTGGGCCAGAAGCCACCGTGCTTTCTGTGGCCAAACCTACGTGCAGTCCATTCCTAGATACTTCCCCCCAAAGTCATTGTTTTATTTTATTTTTATTACACAATTCTACTTTGAAATGCAGCTACACAGTCCCAGGCTTGCTCTGGTCTTTATCCTTGCCTCTGCCTTAAGCTAGCATCAGCTCATTAAAACCACTTCAGATCCAGAGCAGGCACTGTTCTTTTTGGTCTTGTGGACACATTTGTCTGCCACCAAGGCAACAGGGAGACTATACTCTGGTGGAAAAGAAGACTGGGACTACATGGTAACTTAAATGCATGCCAGTACATTCTTTGTTCAGTGGAGTCTGTGTTATCAGGAAGCTTAGTCTCTCAATCAACCCAACAGCACTTCATCAGGAGCCCAATCGCCTGCCTGTCCCTGCCTCCCACTTGTTAATCCTTTCTCTTTCTGCTGGAGACACTAAAAGTATATTATCTCCCTAGAATTTCTATTTCCTTTCTCCTCACATTATCAGAGAGGATCAGCACTTGGGATAAATAGACAATGGTTCCTTTTTTCTTTCTTATTCCCCAAGACTCTTCATCTCCCCACCCCCAAGACCCTAAAGTCTACCCCTACCCTTGCAGTGCTATAAAAACCCTGAAAAGACAGGGGCCAGGAAATGAGGCCCAGAGTGAAAGAGAGAGAGATTTCTTTTCACTAGTTGTCCACTGAATTCTTTTTACGTTATTGTCAGTCTACATCCTGTTTCTCATTAGAAAATAGAAAAGATCTGTTTTCATTTGAGAAGCAAGAGGTGGATAAATGAGTTCATGTGGGTAAGCAAATAACTCAGCCACCTGTTTTTGCTGCTCAGTGATAAGACAAATATAGATCCTCTTAAGCTGCCACTATTTTGGAAGTTTGAAATGTACAGAGCAGCTGGAGCTCCCCTGAAGGCCCCCTGTGTGTATGTGAGAAGCTTTTCCATGAAGTCAGCTATTAGGACCGCATGATGCCCCAGTTCAGAAGCAGGTTGGATTTTCACATTTTAAAAGCTTGTTACTGATGATGAAGGAATCAGATCTAACTCAAAACAACAGGAGAGAGAGTCTATCGTAGAGCCAAACATGAGTGGCCATGAGGAACACAGGTTCAGGTTTCCCCAAGATACCATGTTCCAACATGGGAACAGTTCCATGAAGTCTTATAATAACAGAACAATGGAAACTGCACGTCAAGAAACTTCAGATACTCTGGTGGCACATTACATGGGCAAGTTATAGAAAAGCAGGGAAGCCTCAGCTATAGGCCACAGCCTTAGCCCTTCCCTTGGTGGAAACTAGGGGTCTCTTTGCACATTCCAAAGGATGTACCTAATGATCACAAAGATGTTAGTTCATATACAAAGGAGAGCAATAAAGAGCTATTGAGGATGATAAACATAGTCAAAGAGAATTTGGCTCTTGACTTGCAGCATTCCAACCAATTCACATCACTGCAGTTCTCATCAGCCAGCCAACCAGGTCTAGTTGACTATACTGTTGTTATCGTAAAACAGTCTGAACAAAAACAACTTGTGGAGCAATGGGTTTATTTGGCCTTGGCATCCCAATCACAATCCATCGGCAAGAGAGGCCAAACCAGGAACTCAAAGCAGGAAACTGAGGCAGGAACCACTAAAAATAAATTAAGCCTATGTAGATGTATTAGGAAAAGTCACAATTATAGATGCTATAATGTGTGGTTGAAATTCCATATATATATTTGTTTTTGAGATAGGGTCTCTCTATGTGGCCCCAGCTGTGGTGGAACTTACCAAGTAAACAAGGCTGTCCTCGAACTCACAGACATCTGCCTACTTCTGCCTCCTGGATGCTGGGATTAAAGTTGTATACCACTATGCTCAGCCCAAGATTCCATTTTTGATAGCCCAATGGTACTTATTGACAGTAGTGCTCACTGACACTATAAAGGTATCTTGTAATCAGGTAAGGAAATGGTAATTACTATCAAATGGTGGAAAGAAGGTGATGATAGACTACTTTGCTATTAATTGTTCCATGACATTTACAATTGTTTACTACACCCAAGAAAGGCAATTGAATAGGGTAGTGAGGCTCAACAGCACTAAAGTTAGATAATCTTAATTTGCATTTTATGCCTTTCGCTAACTACTCTGTAATTATCCTAATTTATTTACTTGATTAAACAGGAAAGGGCTGAGGAACACAGGAATAAATCACCTAACTAAACATAAGCTAAACACAATTCCAAATCAACTCCCACTTACACCAATATGCTTGTGTCTATCTTCTTAAAAACAACAGAAAAGTTACAATAGAGATGCTCTAGAATTGTGAGCACTGTTTTTAATGAAATCCTGCTTTCCCTCTAGCACTCTATCACAGCCATTTGTATAGTTTGCTAACTATAAAAAAATACATAAGACAATAATGCACTGTACATTCAGTACATTCATTTTCTGTTGTCGTGCAAAGTATCACACTTACAGACTTAAAATAGCATCCACTTATTTAGCTGACAGTTGGATATGTGGAAATTCCAGGTATGGCATGACTTGGATCTTATGTTAAAGTCAATGTGTCAAGCTGTGTCTGAAGCTTGGAGTCCTTTTCAAAGCTTATGTTGCTGTGGCAGAATTCACTTACTCATAGGGAAACTAAGAGACCACAGTTTCATCCTAGCTGACTATCAGAGATAGTTCTTAACTCCTAAACATTCACATTCTTCAAGTAGTCTCCTTAAACTTCAAAGTCAGCACTGGAAAATTCCTCTCCCACCCAATCTTTTTCATGTTTTCTTTCTTTCTTTCTTTCTTTCTTTCTTTCTTTCTTTCTTTCTTTCTTTCTTTCTTTCTTATTTTAATTTCCCTAACCCAAGAAAGGGCCAGTTCCCTTCAAAGATAATTTTATTATGTCAAGATCACATAATGATAAAAATTTTAGCTTAGTCGTTTGGAACCTTGATTGTATTTCTAAAATCTGTCCTTCTCATTAATGTAATCATGGGTGTGATACCTCATTGTATTCATGGATTTCATCTAATGACAAAATTAAGGACATACATAAGTTGAGTCCATTGGATAATCAGCTTATATATTCTGCCCTCAAAAACCTTTTCTAAAGGCCTGTACTAACCAATATCTAGTTACTTGTAGAAATTAAAGGCCTTGAAGCTTATGCTTCATTAACTTCAAGGCTATTTTACCTCTTCACTACCTATTAGCTATTCATTGTTTTTCCAATCCTCCTATGGAACTCTAGCCTGCTAATGAGTTCCCAAACCCCAGTCTTACACAGTTGTGGATTACTTAGTGCTTACAATTCTAACATATATTACCTTATGAACTCACCAATACTATTTGTTTTGTTTTACAGTGATTGGAATGGAACTCAAGTGATCCAACACTGAGATGGTGATAGTAGATTTTTAAAATTTGGTCATTCAACAAAGTGTAGTCACAGTGTTTTCTTATATACACATTAAATATGTCAGGCTTATAGATATGCAAAGACCAAACACAGGAAAACAGCATATTTCCTCTAGAGAGTTCTGGAAGCTTCACCACTACAGAGTGTTAGCCATGTAACTGGCATAGACATATAGCTACTCTGTGTAGGTATAGGGGTGTGACGAGTAGGTTTTTCCTGCCGGCTGGTCTGGTCCCACCACCACGCCAGCCCCAAATAACATACAGAGACTCTGTATTTGATATAATGCTTTTGGCCAGTTACTAGTTTATTATCGGTTAGCTCTGTCTTAATTATTAACCCATTTCTATTAATCTAAGTATTTCCACGTGGCCTCATCTTACCAGAGAGAGGTCCCAGACCTCTGTTCTCTCAAGACTCTACACATTGACTCCTCCTTACTCCTTCCAGAACCCTCCTTGTTACCTAGTCCCGCCTATCTTGCTTTCCTATTGCCTAACAGTGCTTTATTTATTAGCCAATACGAGAAACATATTTACAGAATGACATCTCCCATCATAGGGGTTAGCCCACATCCCCATTATTCATTGATGTGTGAAATATGAATTCTTGCCAGGTCAATAGAAATTTGAAGAAAGTAGTGTCAGTGTAGATTGGAATTACTAAAAAAAAGTTTTTTTCCCCCGTATAAATGACTAAATGTACCCCTCCACTGACTTCATCCCCTTATTCTCAAAGCTTTTAAGAATCCAGACTAGATCATAAATTCTAGGCTTTGTCATGGATTGCCCTCTGCTCTAGCCAAGAGACCACCCACTCAGTGTAACTTAAACATACTTTATGCATTTCTTGTCTGCACCCTCGCTTCTAGAATAAGTAACTTCCCTTAAGTGTGGCATTCTAAGATCAGCATCACATAAGTGGCTTTCTTTGGGGGATATTTCTGGAGCATTAAAATAGACCACACAGGCTGAGAGCCATTACTAACCAGTTTACTGACAGCACAGACATATTTCTGGAGGAACCAAATAGTTTAGTTCAGGCTTGTGAAAAGAGATTTTTTGCAGAACACTGTGGACCCACTGCTTCTTGTGTGTATCTGGTTTCATCATTGCAAGGGTACACACTGATCTTCAGTTGGAACACCTTCGATCTCTTCTCCCATTCAGCCATGGATCCTTAGCTGTAAGTGTCTTCGTTCCTTTCTAGTCACTCCAAAATAAATGCCCTAAGACATTTCTTATGTGAGACTGAGCATAGGTGAAAAGAATTATCCTTCCACCGAAGTAGTTTATGGTCATCCTTGTTATAAAAAGCCCCTAATCTGGTATGCAAGGAAAATTCCCTTGTAGAGCAAACACAGATAAGGAATGCTGTTTCATGTTCAGTCAGAGAAAGAAGGTTTAGGCCCCATCGCGAGGCTTTGGCTAGAGGCAAGTGGATGAAACTTGAAGAAACCACCCTGAATAACGTAACCCAGTCACAAAAAGAAGAATATGGTATGTATTCGGCCATATATGGATTTTAGACCTGGAGCAAAGGATCACCAGCCTAGAATTCACACTACCAGAGAAACTAGGATACAAGGTGTATTCTACAAGATTCATATAAGGTCCCTCACAGACAGGGAAAGGGACAAGTTCCCCAGAGCACATGGGAAGTGGGGGGGCAGTGAATAGAGAGAGAACTAGGAGAAAGAGAAGGGGAGAAGAGGAAAGCACGTGCGACTAGGAAGATTGAGTCAGGGTAGGAATAGAAGACAGAAGAGAGAGAGAGAGAGAGAGAGAGAGAGAGAGAGAGAGAGAGAGAGAGAGAGAGAGGGAGGGAGGGAGGGAGGGAGGGAGGGAGGGAGGGAGAGAGAGAGAGAGAGAGAGAGAGAGAGAGAGAGAGAGAGAGAGAGAATAAAAAGGGAGCCATTATTGGTTTGAAGAGAAAACTGAACCTAAAGAAAGGTCTAGAGACCTACAAGACTGACTCCAACTAACAATTTGAGCAACCGCGGAAAGGCTACCATAAATGCCCTTCCCTGATAGTGAGATCATCAACTAAATTATCCATCATCATGGAACCCTCATCTAGTACCTGTTGGAAACAGAAGTAAACACCCATAACTAAACACTGAGTTGAACTAGAATCCAGATGCAGAGAGAGGGGACAAGACCAGGTTGCAGAAACACACAAAGACAGCTGACCTGAACAAGAAGGAGCTAATGGGCCCCCCAGAGGGATAGCCAGGAATCCAGCATGGGACTGACTCAGACCCCCTGAATTCGGGTCTCAGCTAGAAGGACTGAGCAGTCTAAGGGACCTCAGACAGTAGAACCAGGATGTATTCCTGGTGCACAAAAGGACATTGTGGACATATCTCCCATGGAGGGATACTCCCTTAACCTGAAGACAGGAGAGAAGTCCTAGTCCCTACTTCAAATGACTTGACAGATTTACATGACCCCACCTGGATAGCATAGATTTACATGTGGAATGGGGGTGGTGGGCTGGCAGGGGAAGATGGTCAGGGTGCATGTGAAGGGGGAAAAGGGTAAGAAGGAGGGATGGAGGGAGGGAAGAAGGGAGCAAGAGAGGGAGGGAGGGAGAGGAAACTGGGATCAACATGTAAAAATTTTTAATTATATTATTAATGAATGAAAGAAAGAAAGAAAGAAAGAAAGAAAGAAAGAAAGAAAGAAAGAAAGAAGGTTTAGACCAAGAGCCTGTATACCAGGACTTGGTGAAATGGCTTAATAAACAGCAGATGGATTTCCTTGGGAACTCAATAAAAGTTGTTTTAGAAGCCTTAACGGACCAAGAGTTTAAAAAGAAGTAACCCTAAAACAAGGTGTGGTTTGAATCTCCACCACAGGAAAAAAGATTGACTTTTATCTACAATTCTCTCATTCCTCTGATCTGGCAAGCATGTCATGTTACTGACATAGCCTATTAATGTTACTAAGCCACACCTTCTATTACGTGTACTGCATATTTGTTACTTTAGTATTAATCAACCCAATGATAATTTGAACCCAGTCCAAACTGTCATTTGTGCACAGTCCTGCATTTACATCAGACTCTGAAATATAAGAACATATGTAAAAACATAATTCCCTTTTATTTCGGGATAAGATACTGCCAGCACATCTTGTGCTAAGGACAATATACTGCTTCTTGTCTCATTTAACAATGAGAAAACAAAAACAAATAAGATTAAATAGATGGCTAGGTTCACCTAGACAATCACAGAAAAAGTTAACACAGTAACTCACATTTATGGACTATAAGCTAGCTATGCCTTCTAGATTATGACTAGATTGTATGATTCAAGAAGACATTTCTCCCCACATTTCATGTTCTATGCTTTGGTCTAGAATATGATTCTGAGGTATTCTGCTAAAATTGATCCTATGTAAATGAGCCCCAGCCATATTCCCATAGTCAGGGTGAGCTGAACAGGCCCTTTTCTGCAAGCAGACACTAAAGGCAGCAGAAGACAGGAACGACATCAATGCAGAGAAAGGAGAAGCTGATAACTGCTGCCATGGCAACAGTCACTAGGGCCCTGGCTTTCTCTGGTGGAATCTGAGAGAATCCAGGGAGAATTTCTGGTTCACTCTTTCTTGTCCTGTTTTCACACAGCCT
The DNA here is from genome assembly GCA_030556225.1 of Cricetiscus sungorus. Classification (NCBI taxonomy): domain Eukaryota; kingdom Metazoa; phylum Chordata; class Mammalia; order Rodentia; family Cricetidae; genus Cricetiscus; species Cricetiscus sungorus. The sequence goes on from JANBXA010000726.1 coordinate 40,110,122, forward strand.
AGGTTCTTTCAACCCAGGGTGCTCTGTGGCTGCCTCTCTGTGTACTATCCTAAAAGCACACTATGGTGGCAGTTCTTCTTGCTGTCAGGCTAGCATCTATTTACTGCAGCAGACCCTGCCCAGCCTTTGGCTCTCCTGTTCTCTTCCTGCCTTGTTCTGCCTGGGGAGCAGTGTATCCAATTGTGAATGCAAGGACTTGATAAGTCCTCTCTTCTTTGCTTCTGGTGTTATCTTAACTGAGGCCCAGAAAACACACACACACACACACACACACACACACACACACACACACACACACACACACACACACGATTGTTTACAGCAAAAGCAAACAAGGCCTCCGAAGAAGGATTATGTAGCAACTCAAGCTTTTGGAAACATATGGAGACAGAGAATCTGGGCTGAAAGGAGCCAGTAACACTCTGGGGCCTGGGAAGAATTTGTGTTATCAGTCGCTCATTGGAGGTTCTGAATGCATGCCTGGGTACCTTGAATTCCTCTTCTTGCATCTGTTTATGGTCTCTTGTTCCTTAAAAGGAGGATGTAGTTGTTGCACAAATGGGGTGCCTTCTAGTTTTAGATGCTGCCCTCCCTACTCACTGAAAAGAGGCCTCTTGGTAATGGAACAACCTAATGAGTAAATTTGATCTTTGCAGATTGTCCTTGTAAACTTACTGTTTGTTTTCTTTACCTTTGCCCAACATTTTAAATTATGAAGAACATATGCTGCTAAATAATTAAAATATTAGTTTTTAGGGTCAAGCATTCCAGGAAAAAACGGGACAAAAGAAGCATTGGTCATAAGACTTCCTAATCTGTAATCTTCCTTCAGATTTATGGGACCCAGAGCATCTGGTGACCTTCTGATAATATCAGGATGTACCTCAGAAGTGGAGCACTGCCTAATTAATGCGTGCCCTGGCACTAATTCATCAGTTACTAAATTCCACTGCCATAAAAGTTCTTGAATATGGTTCTAGGGAGATGGTTCAGCAGTTAAGAGCATTTGTTGCAGAGTGACCCAGGTTTGGTTCCCACTACCCAAATGGCACTTCAAAGCCTTCTGTAATTTCAGCTCTAGGGATTCTGGTATCCTTCTCTGGCCTCTTCATCCACTGCACGTATGTGGTACATACATAAGCATAGGCAAAACACCCATATTTAAGGAATAAAAATAAGCAGTTGTAAGTTCTCTGTAAGATCTTCAGTTGAAGTTGTTAGCTCAGGTGTTCCTTAGGATAATCATGCAGCCAGCTCTGATCACTTAGCTCATCATGCTAAAGTCTATACTGTACTACCATCATGCCCTTCCATTAATCAGCTTCTATGTTTTGGTGAGGTGACTCAGCTTTTGTGAGATAACAAGAGCATCACTTAATCTGTATAACATCCTCCACCTTTCCTGGAAACCAGATAGTCTCAAAGTCAAGTACTTGCTCCAGGCTGGCTTTTGTTGCTGTGGTCCAGCACATTATGCAGCTACTCTTTATACCAAGGACTCACTAAATGACACAGAACAACCAACCTCAGCTTTAGGTGTGGGTAGCACAGGTTGGAGTAGAGGAGATAGCATTAGACCGGTTCATGGAGATTATATTTAATGAATATTTGCTCTTCACTGTGTCCTGGACATACTGGGGAGCAAGATACAGGTGTCTTTGAGAGGCTCACTGATTTACAAAGGAAGAAGATACCTAAAATAATTTTAACAAATAACAACAACAATAGTAAAAGTTTAAGTCATTCAGGACTTTAGAAACACCAGGAAAGAACACCTAATAGCTTGGTTTGGTGACTGCTAGAAATATCCTCTGGGACTGATTGAATGCCATTTTGCTGAACAGAAGGAGTGAGGACATTCCAGACATAAGCAGGGGCCTGAGCAAAGGTATGGAGGTTTTGCCTCAAAAAAGCATGAGTAGACTAGACCAGCTAGAAAGGATTTGGATGTCACAAGTCTATTACAGGGACTAGTTTGGCAGTGTATCCTAAATGCATCTTGTGTGTGTGTGTGTGTGTGTGTGTGTGTGTGTGTGTGTGTGTGTGTGTGTGTGTGTACATATTATACAGAGAGAAATAAATAAAAATACAAGGAAGCATGATCATGATCGACTAGTGTGTGGTGGTGATTAACAATTGAGCACTCAAAGAACTGAGAATAATAGTTGAGTGCTCAGCCTTAAACAGAACATTCATATCATCCCCTCTAATGGTCAGTGATCATCTAGAAAGAGGGCTCAGAAAGAACACAAGAGCTGGAAGATATTGATTCTAGAGAGATGGCTCAGAAGTTAAGAGAAGTTGCTTTTCTTCCCAAAGACTTAAATTGAGTTCACTGCACCCATGTCAGGTGACTCACAACTGGCTATAAGTCCAGTATCAGAGGATCCAAGTCCTCTTCTGCCCTCTGTGGGCACCTGCACAGATGTGGGTGCAGGTGCACACATATGAAAGAGAGAGACACAGACAGAGAAACAGACAGAGACACAGAGAAACAGAGAGAAGCAAAGATGAGAAATAATAAAATAAATCTTCCAGTCTTTAAAAATATCTGAAAGGCCAGGCATGGTGGCACACACCTTTAATCCCAGCACTTGGGATGCATACACAGGCATATCTCTGGGGTTGAAGCCAACTTGGTCTACAGAGCAAGTTCCAGGACAGCCAGGGCTACACAGAGAAACTTTGTGTTGAAAACAAAACCAAAAACTTCTGAAAGAAGAATGTTTATGAAATGCTGTCTTCTGGGCAGGGCACAACCAATTTCAGACGCAACTTCACAACATCTGTGGTTATATGCTGTAGGACTACATAATACTAGACCTGTCAGCAGTCACACATGGACCAGGGAAAGACCCACAGCGCCTTACCCTTCCCTGATAAACTCTTGACTAATGATGGATTCTGGTGAAGTCCTTGTCTTCACTCACTGTACTCACTGATGAGCTCAGGAGGCCCCAGTGGGTAGCTCTATGCTGAAGGTGACACCAATGATTTGGGTTGAACTCCATGATTCTCAAGGAACAAAAAAAGAATGTTTGAAAAAAGGGTGGGGGAAGGAAGGATTTTTCATAGAGGTGGAAATGAAAAGGTGGAGAGTTATAGTAATCAGAATGCATCTTATGCATGTTCCAAATTGTCAATGAACAAATATAATACAGATTTAAAAAAAAAGAAATTGTCTCTGTGGCATATGTGTAATACTAAAATACCAGAAATTACTTAAGTCTGCATTATTAGGAAATAAACATGCTACAATATGTTCAGAGTATGCAACATGTACATCATTTATATCTAAACTAAGTTCATATGTAATGTGTAGATTTTCATTATTTACTATAGGGTTAAATATTTTTAGCTTTCTTCTATTTTTTCTTTGTTTCTTTCACATCATGCATCTCTAGTCCCTTCGTTTCCCTGTCCTTTTGTATACACCTTCTGTCCTTGCAACCTCCCCGCCACCAGATAAAATAAAATAACATTTAAGAGAAAAAAGAAAAGAAAAAGAAAAGGAAAACTCAATGTCGTCATGGAAGCAGTGAGTCACAGAGTGCATCCTTTTGTCCCTGTATCTTTACTTGGCAAGTGTTCATTGCAAAGATTCATTGGTGTGGTTCAAGGCCTCTGGTTTTTGTTACACTGTGGATACTGGGCCCTCACTGGGGCTCCACTTGGATATTTTTATGTTGTCCTGTGTCGTGGACATCCTGCAGCTTTGGGTCTGCAGGACCCTAACCCTAACCCTCACAACAGCAGATCATATATGGAGTGGGCCAACTCATAATACTGGTTCTGGGTCTGAATAGTTGCAGGGTTGATCAACCCCCAAACTCTCCCTTGTCTTCACGGCCAGGGTGAGTTCTCCAGCACTGCCCTGGCTAGTTCCTTCCTTATAGCTGTAAGGGTGGGGCAGCTACTCCTGCTTTCACTCACTCAGGGTCAGCTTTCCCACTCCTACCTATACCTTCAGGGCTAGCTCTGTGTCATCCAGGTCACTTATAGGGGCCACCCTCCCCAGTGCTGCAGCTGGTGAAGGTCAGGAAGGGCTCTCCCACCTGCCACAGGTGGCAAGAGGCATCTTACCCTCCTCACCACCATAATGCAGGTGAGGGGTGGGGCCAGATCTCTCATGCTCACATTCTCAGCTGGTTCACACCCCCCACTTGGGTGTGACAGCTCTACTGTGCTGTCTGTAAAAATATTTCAATGGATGAAATACAGGATGTGGCATCGCCTATTAATATATATATATATGTATGTATGTGTGTGTGTTATATACAATACACAGTACCAACTAAAGTGTGTTTTGTATATGAAAAATTGTTATATGTGTGCATATTTGTCTACAAATTTTGTATTGCTTCTCATGTGAATTAACTTATGCGACCATTTTTCAGGAGGTAAGTTAAAATGTTTGTTTTTAAAATATATATGTAAATATATAACGTGTTTGTAATGTTTTATTACAGTTTTCATGTGTTATTTATTATTGTTTGTTATTCACATTTTTGAGACAAGATCTCACTGTGTAGCTCTGTTTGACTCAGAACTCACTATTCAGAGCAGAATGACCTTGAACTCACAAGAGATCTGCCTGCCTCTGCCTCCTGTGTGCTTCTGTATTAAAGGCGTTTGGCACCTTACCCAGTGTGGTGCTCATTTTTTAAACTTTAAAGAGTTTGAAAGAGATGGAGCATGGAAGATAATAGAGAATTGTTGGCCAATGAATGTGATGTTACATTTAGGGGAAGTTAATTCTGGTGTTTTACTACACAGTGAGAAATTTTGTACGCATGTTGTTGCTGTGGATTATTGGAGATGGGAATATCCTAGTTTGAGCCGTGTGTGTGTGTGTGTGTGTGTGTGTGTGTGTGTGTGTGTGTGTGTGTGTGTGTTAATTACCCTATTTTTGTTTGGGGACCTTGTTTTTTATTTTATTTTTTTACATAGAGTCTCAGTCTGTAGCTCATGCTGGCCTAGAACTCACTGTGTAGCACAGTCTGGCCCCCATCTTGTGGCAACCCTCCTCCTCAACTTCCCAAGAGTTGGGATTTCAGGCTTCATGTACTATCACATGGGCATTAACTTTACCCTGTACTAGTCAACTGGATAGATAAGGCAATTCTGCAAGAAACCCCTGAGGGGGACCCACTCTAAAGTTGATAAGGCAATTGAAATTACAGTTAACCTTAGATAGATGGAAAGGGAGTTTCTATTCTAATTACACAGCATGATGTCCATCTTATAAATTTGGCTTCCCATACCAGGTCTCCGTGAACTCATGTTTGAGTTCATGAAGAAACAAGGTACTTTAAAAATCATGGAAAAGACCACACTGCCCACACTGCCCAGCATTTAAAAAAGAATTTTGAGCATTCTTTTACTATATCAAAGTCTTAACAGCACCGTGACTATATACACTGGGGTATGTTTAATAGTACAGTTGGAGGAAATGGGTTTCTCCATAGATCTGGGAGAGATACACTGCAGTTGTGTGGCTCACTAGGGATTGCAAAACAGGTATTAATTACACTATGAGGATATTAGCAGAATGGGGTCCAGTAGAAACAGCAGGACTTAGAAGAAGGGGAAGCTGTACATGGCAGTGCATAGGAACATAGCAGAACATGACCAGAATGTGACACTCACTTAGAATCTCACAGGAATTTTGGGTGAACACAAGAGAGATTTCTTTAGCTGTTAATTTCCTGTGCTCCAAAGGAATCTACAGAGGTTGGGAAGGCCTAACAAAATAAAACAAAATCCCAAAGGATCATTTTCTCATTTAGTTCCAAAGCAGTAAGGTAACCTGTGTCTTTCTATTATTTAATGTAGAAAATATTTCTCCTACTGATAGTAAAAATCTCATTTATATTTCTGCTTAAAAGATTCACAAGAGGGGCTATAGAGATGTCTCAGTGGTTAACAGCATTTGTTTCTCTTCCAGAGGACTCGGGTTCAAATCCCACCTATCCACATGGCGGCTCACAACCATTTATAAATCCAATTCCCGGGGATCTGACACCTTCTTCTGACCTCCACAGGCACTAGGCATGCACCTGGTGTACCTACATGTAGGCAAAACACCCATACACATAAAATAAAGTTTAAAAAATCTTAGAAAAGAGATTCAGAAGTTCTAATAAATATTTATTAAGGATCACATTGTGTTTATAAGCTGACTAATAAGCTTTGTTTTTCAGAATTGCTTCAGTTTTATTATATTGTTTGTTATTCAACATAAATAAAAATGTATTCATCATGAAATGTGAGACTTTACATAAAGCAAAATTTAAAAAATATAAAAATCACCTATTATCTTTACCACACAGATAACCAATGCTAATTAGCCTTTAAGTATATAGTTTTTAGCTTCTCTTTGCATATTAATATATAAATGTGTTTTCCTTTTACAAAAATGGGGTGCTATGTATATACTTTTGCCTTTATCACCTCCCATATAATGTATGTGGTTCCATGCAAATGGATCAGACTCAAATTTTAGAAGGTTAAATTTTAAAAAAAAAAGAGCAATTCTGTGCCAGTTACAAGTGAAACACCTGAAATATCACTGCACAAAAGATTACAACTAAGCAGGGAAAAGGCTTGTAAGAAGATGCAAACAGAAAGTCCAGGCAGCAATACTATTATTATCAAGCAAAACAAATGTGGAACACATTAAATAGGGTAAGGGCGGCTCCGTTTTGCCTTCCAATGCATTATCATCAGTTTATTTCGTACTCTCTTCATCTCTTCCAACTCATCCGCTGCCTGTATCATTTCTTCATTACTTAAATTTCTACCATGGATGTCTCCTCTAAATTGAGGGCGCAAACGGGCCAACCTTTCTTTGAAACTTCCCTCCTCTAGCTTGTGTTTGCCCACCCCGCAGGGAGGCTGCTCCATGGGAGGACGGTCCTCGAACAGGTTCTTCCCTGAGAGGCACTCCTGCGGAGGACGATCTTCTGACAGCAGCATCTCTGGCAGCAGCTCAGGCAGAAGCTCTTCAGGAAAGAGCTCCTCCTCTGAGGACTGCTCCTCTGAGGACAGATCCTCTGAGGACTGCTCCTCCTCAGAACATTGATTTTCAGGACACTGCTCCTCGAGAGGCTGCTCTTCATCGGTGTTTAGAGTGCTCTGTGGTTGGTCTTCATTTCCTTTGCATAAGTTTTCCATGCTGAGGATTTTCTCCTTCAAGCAGTTATTCTTAAGACAAGAAAAAGGAGACTAGAGTCACAATACTTGGCGGGCTGCATCAACACCCTGGCTATGAGTTTCAGTCCCTGCCTGTCCCCGCTTGAGGCGGTGTCTTTAAACCTTAGCTTACTCAGAGGCTTTTGGGCTCTCCCGCCCGCGGCTGCAGAGCAGCCCCCTCCATCCCGAAAGACCACCATTTTTTCCCAGCAGGCCTTGCCACAAGGCCTCTCCTGCAGTGACAGGGGCGGAGCAGTGAGGTCGGCAGACCGTTCCCCTCCGCGTTCGATCTCAGACCCGGATCCTGTCTCACTGCCCACCCTTGCCCCAACCTTTCGCCCGTGTGGCCCCCTCTGATTCGCCTGGGTGAGACCTGCAAATCTACAGATAGATGCCAGACAGGGTAGGGGGCGGGGATGGGGGAGGAGAAACAGACCCGGTGACGCACACCCCTTTTTGTGGGAAACAGCTAACCGCCCCAAATACAGTTCCCTAGGGGTTCGTTCACCTTCCTCAGACATTACATAGAGCACCGTCCTTGGTACCCCACCCGACTCCCAAGACCACCATTTTCTACACCTAAATTGTGGGCGGGGGGCGGGGCTGCAGCATAGGTGGAAGATCGGGATTCTGCCATGCAGGTACGATCCCACTGGTCACAAGGCACCCCTGACAATCACCAAATCTAGAGGATCCAGGGAACTTACTTACTTCTGCTTTTCTTCTCGACCAAAGGGTAATAGAAAGACGGTGTCTGGACAGGCAAAAAGGACTGGGACGAGAGGGACTTGGGCAGACATAGGCTCCTGGTCACGTGAGGGGCGCGCGTCACTGCCGGGCTCAGATCCCTAGTAACCACTTTGGCGACCATTTGCCAGCACTTGCCAGAATCTTTTGACCTCAGACACAATGGGAATTTTCACTTACACCTCCCCTTCACATGCACACTTTCTCTCTCTCTCACTCTCTCTCTCTATTTGCCTTTTCTTGGCTACTACAGGCGATTAGCATCTGGTTCCCCAGGATTATTACCTCCTCCCTGCTGCATCTCCAACGTTAAGTCTCAATCTTACTGTCCACTCTTTCTCAGCTACTGAGGATTCAGGTTCCCCCTGTCCTTTAAACCCTGCACTGATATTTCACCATTTCACACCCATAAATCAAGGTAACATGGTGAGGAAAGGCAACATGACAGATGCTGTAATCCCAGTACTCAGGGTATAGAGACATTAGGATTGCCTCAAAGTGGAGGGCAGTTTGTTCTTCATAAGTAGTTCCAGGCCAGCCACAAATAAAATAAAATAAAATAAAAAATAAAAACCTATACGGAGAAATTCTGTCAGCAAAACAAAACAAAACTTTTCAAGGGCACTGGAGAGATGGCTAAGCACTTCAGAGCACTTGTTCTTGCAGAGGACACAGTGTGATTCTCAGCACCGACATAGTAGCAAACAAACATCCATAATCCTGTTTCAAGGGATCATACCTCCAAAGACCCCAGACACATGCATGGTGCACAGACACTGATGCAGTAAAACCCCACAATAAGATAAAATAAATAAATCTAAAGAACTATCCTTTAATACCAATTCTTATGCTTCACCCATATCCCATCAGATCATATTTTTAATCTCCTGTTATTTCTGTGATACTTACGCTTTCATTTTTTTTTCTTTTCAACCCATTTTTATTTTTTAGACTTTCAATTATGTCATAAATAGAAACTCAGGGATAGTCATCCAATTCTACACCCCTATAGAAACATTTAAGTCTGTCAAGTATATAAATCTAATGACTCTGTGTACATTGGTTGACATAAAGCAAAACACTCATATGTCCATCTACATACAATAGTCAAGAGAATGATTTTTATTAGTGAAGTGGGAAAACACTTGGTGCACAATGTGGTACTATTCTTCCATCTCTATATATTGCCATCATTCAATAGTTACTATTCATAGTGGAAGAAATAGATTTCACAGAAACAATAAATTCTTAATAGCCAGCTTTTGGTTTTGTGGTAGGAAGGCTTAAATTAATTAATTAATTTGTTAAATCAGTAAATATTTGGATATTGAGGTAGCTGGACCCAAAAGGAAAGATGCAGCAGATAGGACATTGTGTATTAAACTATGTAATAATTCTGCTGACAACATACTTAGTAGCAGGATTAAAGTCATGTATAGACAGTTTGTTGTCATCACAAATGCTACATATTTTGGCCTGTACCTTTTTATAATCTTTAATTTTAAGCTTATGTCTCATCTATCTAAAAAAGCATGAATGCCACTTCCTTGTGCAGATTTTTTTCCAGAAAGGCAACTCTTCTTGCTGTTTTACACTCCCAGAGTAATGAGCATCAGATCTGTGAGGGCTCTGAAATCAATTTTTTTCTAAAGCGAAGCAATTTTGAGATGTTTCTGAACATAAATTAATATTTGAAATATCAGATCTGAGAGGAGTTTAAATTTTTTGTCAAAAGCTTATCTATTTACTATGTTTTTGAACAGAAATTCATATGTGAAATATCAAATTTTATGACATTTTTATTGCTTTACTATGGATCTAGTTTGTATTGAAACACAAAATGATTTGCTTGTATATCTTATCCAAAATTGTTGGGATTTCCCTTTTTTTCTGTGCTGTGTAATTAAAATTAAGTTTACCTGTGCTTTTTTTAGTCTATCATGAAGGGTTTGTTTATCATTTGTGTGGTTATAGTTTTAGGGAATTCTAGTTTTGTTAAGTGTTTCATTCCTTTCATTATTCTCCTTACATCCTGTGAACAATGTACAGCCTAAAAGACATTCCATTTAAATTTTGACATTCAAAGTTTACACATTAACTGATTATTTGCACTTGGCTTCAGTTGAAATCTGACTCCCAGTTGTTTACACATATTAGCTTTTGTTCTGTCCTCTGGAATGATGCAAAAAATGCATAAAATAACAAAAATACCTACTAGCCTCTTGATACCATGTAAACTGCTAGCGTTTTTGTTTGGTTCTTTCCCTTTCTCATCTGTGAGATACAGTGAGCAATCTTCAGTAGACTTTTCTGTGACTTGACTTCTTTATCTACAAAATTGTATACAATAATAGTACCTACCCTGTAGGGTCAGTAAGACAAGTAAGAAAGTAAGTATGTGTTTAGCACCTGGCATAGTGATTAGCCTATAGGAAGTGTTCTGTATTAACTCTAATGTAGTAGCGGCAAATATAGTAGCATGGCATAGTATAGCTATACTCTAATTCTTCTTTTAAGTATTGTTAACCAGGTGTGGTGATGTAGCTCTTTGATTCAAGCACTCAGGAGGCAGAGGTAGAGGCAGGCATCCTCTGTAAGTTCGAGACCAGAATGGTCTACATAGAGAGTCCTAGATCAGCCCGATCTTCATAGGGGGTCCTAGTTCAAAAGAGAAGGGAAGAAGTCGTGGTGAAAATTACTATAAAAGGAAAACGTAAATAGGTTCACTAGCTCTTAGTTGACTTTAAAAGTCACTACATTTCTCCAGCTTTCATGTCCTCATGGTCTGCTCTCCCGCATCTACACCATTAGGGTCAGCTCTGCTGAGTTGCCCAGGCGAGGTGCAGGGACGGCTCTCCTGAGTGCTGCAGCTGGTAAAGGGCAAGGACAGCTCTCCTGCTTTTAGGACCTCAGTGCCAGCTCTTCTAATTGCCACAGGCAGTGAGGGGCTGGGAGATGGAAGGTGTCTCTCCCTGCCCGTACTACCATATAGCAGATGAGGGTGGGACCAGATCCCCCAAGCTCATGTTCTCAGGGCTGTTCACCCGCACCAGTGTTAACAGGGTCAGCTCTATGGTGCTGCTTAGATGAGCTACCAGGCCTGCTTCTTCGAGTGCTGCAGCTGGTAAGAGGGAGGGTCAGCTTCTTCGTCTGCCAGAGGTGGTGGGGACAAGGAGCTGAACTCGCATAGGGTTAACTTGACCAGGCAATGCTGGAGAACTCACCCTGGTGGTGAGGATCAGGGAGAGCTGGCAGACTAACTAATCCTGCAAGAACTCAGACCCAGAACCAGGGCTATGAGTTGGCCCACCCCACCATCCACCCCATCTGTGATCTGCTGGAGCTTGTGAGGGGACAAGTCCTGCATAGCCAAAGCTACAGGACCTCCACAACACAGGACAACAAAAGAATATCCAAGTGGAGCTCCAGTGAGGGCCCAGTATCCAGTGTAACAAAAACCAGAGGCCTTGAACCACACCAATGAATCTTTGCAATGAACACTTGCCAAGTAAAAATACAGGGACAAAAGGATGCACTCTGTGACTCACTGCTTCCATGACGACATTGAGTTTTCCTTTTTTCCTCTTAAATGTTATTTTATTTTACCTAGTGGTGGGGAGGTTGCAAGGGCAGAGGGCAGATATGAGGGGGCAGGAGAATGAAGGGGCTAGAGATGCATGATGTGAAAAATACAAAGAATAAATTTAAAAAGTTAAAAAATTCTTCTGAAGTCTGATGATCTTTAGACTCCCATTGGAGAAAAAGTAAAGGCTCATTATAACTTAAAAAAAATCACTACATTTGAAGATCACACTGCTGAATAATATGAGTTTCTCACTAGTGATGCTGTACACAACACCTCTGATATGTGCATTTTGATGATAATCATTGCTTAAGTTATTTTTCAGGGACATGAAGGCCACTTTCGCTGAAAGTACCAATTCTTCAGTTGAGCCTACAGATAGTGACAAAAACAAGGTTTAAAAAAACCTCATCACTCCAGGCCCTATCCCAGGGGCATGACCTGGCTTTTTGGAGCTCATTCCCAATGATAGGAAGCCTTGTTCAGCCTGGATACAGGAGGAAGGGTCTTAGTCCTACCTCAACCTTGGTATGACTGACTTTGTTGACTCCCCAAGGGAGGCCCCATCTCCTATGAGGAGTGGATGGGAGGTAGGAAGGGTGGGAGGAGGGGTGAGAAGAGAGAGAGGGAACTGGGGTTGGTATGTAAAATGAAAAATCAACTTTTTAAAGAAAAAAGAGAAAAGCTTGTCACTTTTGTGTTCATGCTGTGCCTGTCTCTCTTGTTAGCTTAACACCAGGGTCATGTTAGCTGCACAAGAAATGCAGTGAAACTTCTTCAATCTAGTGTTTTCTCCTTCTTAAAAAAGGCAACCAAAATATTTTCAAGGTTAACAAAAGTGCCACAGTTCTGTGCTTATGTGTGTGCAAACATCTTGGTTTCCCTGGAGGCCTGCCTCGGTCTTTGGTCATCTGTTTTTCCTTTTCTGAGGATAAAAAAGAGCTTGCAAAGGTGGACTGAAGTGTTTTCCCTTGCAAGGTCCTAGTCTGCGCTCATTTAGTTGGTATTACAAATAAATCCTTTTTTCTTGGTCCAACAACTTGTCCTGGTTTCCTTGGAGTCCCTTTCAGCCATGAGTGAATGGACTTGGGTTGAGTAACAATTACTTGGCCTATTCTCAATGCAATACCTTATGTAATCGTTACACAATTATGGTCCCTCGGAGGCCTCATTTTAACGGGTTAACTTCCCCCCATTAATTATTTCATCTATTTCTGAACTAACATTTATGTTCAAGGCTACTCCTTACAAGGTCTGGGGTTTGTGAGCTTGTTTGGAAGTTCTATCAGGGAAACTCAGCTACACATGCACTCTTGACCAAAGAATGGTGCTCCTTTATTAGGGAAAGTTGCTCTCTTCCACTGAATGTACAGCTTCAGGAAGGAATCCATGTGGAATGTTAAGGGAGTAAGCTGACATCTACCTAACCAGCCAGATCATCTGAATCAATCCAAGTAATTGATGCAGCGACAGGTTTTTACATCCCCTGGAATTTGTAACTGTCCTGAAAACATTGCATATTCTGCTTAATGTAGAGCACAGTGGTTTTGCCACCTTCTTCATTCTACTCATTTTAGTATAGACACTAAACACCTGTAGCTGCCTATGTTTTTCATATAATATATTCTGATAATGGTTCTCCTCCTCCTGTGCCTCCTAGTTCCTTACCACCTCTCCTTAAATCCAGATCCACACTCTGTCTGTATCTCTTAGAAACAAGCAGGCATCTAAGTTAGTAATAAAATGAAATCAGATAAAATAAATGCAAACAAATCAGAGTAGGACAAAACAACCAAAAAGAAAAAGGCACACAAAGTGCGTGTATACACACAAACACACAGACTATCTCATACAGGATTACCATAAAGACATGAAGCTAGAAGCCATAATATATATGTAAAGGATCTGTAAGGTGATGATGATGATGATGATGATGATGATGATGATAATGATAAATGCTCTGACAACATTGTGAGTGAAAAATCCTCCAAAGATGTTGTTGAGGTTGTTTTGTGTTAGCCATTTACTGCTGGGGATGGGGTCCACCCTTATTTCCCCAGTGAGACTCCTTTAGAGAAAACAAATTTTTTCATTGCTGGTGGCTATCAATTATAGATAGCTTGAAGTATATTCTTGCTAATACTAAAGCACACAAAGGATTCCTGTGCAGACTGCAGTCAACTGAGACCCCTGTCAGTGTATCATGCACTCCCTTTTAAAGCCAAGTTCATACTCTTTTTATAAATCATTTAAATTATTATTTAGTACATAAGCTTCTATTTTTTCTGGGGTAAATATCATCTTACTACACCCACAATCTCGTTCTCTGAATCCAGACTCTACTATGCATAATACCTGCTACAAAATATTCATTTAAAGTCTGCCAACAGTACCAAAAAAAAAAAAAAGATAAAGTCTGCAAGCTCAGAAGAAATGACTCTGATCAAAAAGACTATTCTTTATGTATTGTGTGGGGCATCTAAGAGACATCCCAGGCTGCCAATCTAGTTCCCTTCTTATTTCTAAGTGCAGTTTCTCAGGGTGGGAACACATGCTCTCTGATTCTGCAGATAGAAGATAAAAAGGAAAATTTAGTTCTTTCCAATGGAGTCCTATTGGGTATATGAACCACACTTAAGGACAGGGCTCCTGCCATGTGTAAGATGACCAACACAAAACTAAGTCAATGGGCCAAGCAGTGGTGACATTTAATCCCAGCACTGGAGAGGTAGAAGCAGTAGGATCTCTGAGTTGCAGGCAGATCTCAGAGGTCGAGACCCGCTTGGACTACAGAGTGAGTTCCAGGACAGCAAAGGCTACACAGAAACCATGTCTCAAAACAAACAAAACAAAACAACAACCAAAGAAAACAAAGCAAAAAACTAAATACAAGACAAAAAGACTAACTCAATGACATGTTTGAAGGTTTTTGTCTCATATTGCTTTGTTTGAGCATTTAAAATTTTTTTGCTGGTCTTTTGCTCATGTACTACAGTTTTTCAGTTAGTGATTTTATTTTTCTATGAGGGGGGTCTTTCTTTTAAATATTCTGTCCTGGTTTTTGTTTATTTGTTTGTTATCTAAATAGAAAGGAGACATGGAATTGCATGGGTGGGAAGGTGGGGAGGATCTGGGAGGAGTTGGTAGATGGAAATAAAAGAAGATATAATTGTCTCCGAAAAGTTCCAAAGTTGTCTAAAATTTACTCTTGGTTAAAACATGGTAAGTTGGAGAGTAAAATAAAGGAATTCTGAGGAAATAGAAGAAGAACTTTTTCTGCACATTTGGCGTCTGAGTGTAGAAAAGATCTGACTTAACACTTGTAACTTACAACCTGTGATGGCGACATTTCAGGGTCCTAATTCCAAATGAAGGTGTAAGTCTAAAGAACTCATTTTAGGACTCAGTAGTTGACACACTTGCCTAGCATTTGTAAGGCACTGGCTTCAATTCTCGGAATACAAAAAAGAAAATGAAAAACCCATTTTAATAATAAGTTCTAGGAAGGTACAAATTGTTCCCATGAAAATATGGGTGATAAAAAAATATGCAAGGTGGGATGTAACTGCTCTTAATGGTCTCTCTACCGAGCTGGTTACATTAATGTGAATTTGATTATACATTCTTGGTTTGATATTATTGGACTTTAACCATATTTATAGGATGATGGATCTATAATTAAGCAGACAGCAGAAAATGGAAAAGCTTTGATGGATCAAGAGATGAAAAATGGCACTCTTCTAACAATAATTTTAGGACAATTTTCTCAGGGTCCTAGCAGTGAAATTAGAGATATTTCTTTTTTCCGGTGCTATGAAGATCACCACACTTTACTACTCCTAATGTTTGCTTCTCTTACTATTGAAAACTAAAAGCACTGGTAAAAGTAGCCAAGGTAATCTTCAAAATCTATGAAGGGATGACAAAATAGCAGGAAATGATGGACGTCAAGCAAATAACTGACAAGCTCCTACCTAAAACTGACTGATGTCACTAAGAGGCCTTGTGTAGATGTACACCAGCATCATTATTTTAGTGTATAAACTTTTCCCCATACTAGATCTTAAAATGTGTAATATTTACAATATTAAAATGTTTTGCAAATGCATACCAACGATACAAACTAAATTATGTTTTCTCATGGGGAATATATTATCCCTTAAGTTTCTTTGCATATATTTGTATAATAGAATCCAGAATACACTAGTATCAAAATAGGTGAAGCATCTAGCTTTTTCCTTTCAAATGTAATTCAGCAAAATAAAACACTCCAACCAGAGTTTTAGTCATATGGTTTGAAAATTACTAGACTGTTTACTAAAAAATTATTTAGGACTAAACAATCAGTTAAGATCGAAGTGACTTAATAATTATGTGGTTTAGTTACCATTCAGTGTCCATGTTTTCTAAATGCATTCATGATGGCTGTAATACATTGGAATTAGATGGGATACTAGGGGAAATGCTTTTAAATGTCAAAAAAGATATTGCTCTTAAATTAATTGTTTTATTTGATCACATTTTTCTTTCCTTTGATACTTCTATTTAATATTTTTTCTCTTTTTGAGGAAAAATAACATACTTTTTTCTTGATTTTTCCATAGCATACCAAATATTGTCTCTCTGCTATAGAAATATATCATCTATATTTTAATTTTAGATTGTGAGTCACAGACATAGTATTTTAAATCTAGATAACTTCAAAAGAAGAACACTGCTTTAATAAATTACATATTTCAAATAACTGTCCATATTTCAAATAAGTTAGCTCAGATTTAGACCTATATAGTTTTCAGACTCTTTGGTCCATGTAATATTCATTTTTTCTGTAAAATAATGAAAATTTAATTCATATTTCTTTATGTTCAGAAATGTTGGTAACTGGTTTTAAAAACTAAATTCTAAACTGATTAGATCTCTTTACAGGAGAGTTATTTTCTGTACATGTATTTGAAAACCAGCTATTGTACAAGATGACCAGTCAGAAACTTTTTGTTTATTTTTATCTGAGAATGAACTAGTTTGACTATTTTAGTCAAGTTATGTTTTAAAAGTTAGTCCCCTTAAAAACTATTAAAATAGCAATCCATTGGTTTTAAATTATCAAAATATTTCAAACAGTGGGAAATTTTTAGGATGAAGTTATGGGTACTAAATGTTACTTAAAATGATTATGTGTATGACATATTTACCACACACTTGAAAATGTAGCAAAACCATTGATATTTATGAATCATTTACCTTTCCAGCTATATTCCAAATGACCAGATAATATTAAGAATGCATCACCACTGAATGAAAAGTTGGTCAAGAAAGAAATTAGAAACTGTTTAGAGTTTAATGCAAATGAAAACACAACATATCCAAACTTAAGGAGTACAATGAAGGCTGTATTAAGAAGCAAGTTTATAGCACTAAATGCCTACATTAAAAAAGGAGAGACCTCATGTTAGTAATTTAACAACACACCTGAAAGCTTAAGAACAAAAAAAAAAATTAACACCCAAGAGGAGTAGATGGCAAGAAATAATCAAATGCGGCTGAAATCAATAAAATAGAAATGAACAAACATACAAAAATACCAAAAAAATCAATGAAATAAAGAGTAATTTCTTTGAAAAAAATCAGTAAGATTGACAAACCCTTAGCAAAATTAAGTGGTAGAGATCGAATATACAAATTAACAAAAGTAGAGATGAAAATGGGGACATAACAACAGACACTGGGGAAATCCAGAGAATCTGTAAAAACCTGTATTACACAAAATTGGAATATCTAAAGGAAATGTATAATTTCCTCAATATACATGACCTGCAAAAGTTAAATCAAGATCAGATAAGTAATTTAAGCAGCCTCAAAACCCTAGTGAAATAGAAGCCACCATTAAGTCTTTTTGGAGCCCATTCCCTATGGTGGGATAACTTGTTCAGCCTCGATACAGGGCTGGGCACTAGGGAGGGGGGAGGTACTCAGCCCTGCCTCAACTTGACAGACTTTGTTAACTCCCCATTACTAAGGAGTGAATGGGGGGTTGGGTGGGGGGAAAGTAGAGGAGGACCAGGAGGAGGGAAAGGAGGGGAAACTGGTTGGTATGTAAAATGACTAAAAGTAAACTTCAAATAAATTTTTAAAAAATTAAAGTCTCCTAACTGGGAAAAAAAAATCCCACTGGCCAGACAGATTTAGCCCAGAATTCTACCAGACTTTCAAAGATGTAACACCAATACTACTCAAATTATTTCACAGAACAGAAACAGGAGGAACATTACCCAGTTATTTCTACAAGGTCACATTTACCATAATACCTAAACTACATAAAAACCCAACAGAGAAGTACATACCAATTTCCTTTATGTATATTGATGCAAAAATTCTCAATGAAATGCTTGCAAATTGAAACCAAGAATACACCAAAAAGATCATCCACCACAATAAAGTAGGCTTCACCCCAGAAATTCAGGGATTGTTCAACATATTTAAACTGATAAATGTAATCTACAATATAAATAGACTGAAAAACAAAACCCACATGATCATCCTCAATGGATGCAAAAAATGCCTTTGACAAAATCCAACAAATCTTCATGATGAAAGTCCTGGAGAGATTATGGATACAAGGAATGTACGTGAGCATAATAAAGAAAATTTATAGTAAGCCATAGCCAACATGAACCTAGATGGAGAGAAACTCACAGCAATTCCACTAAAATCAGAACAAGACAAAGTTGTCCACTCTCTCCATATGTATTCAATATAGTATTGAAGTTTTAGCTAGAGCAGTAAGACAACTGAAGGGATATCAGGGGATACAAATTGAAAGGGAAGAAATGAAAGTATTTTTTATTTGCAGATAATATAATTGTATGCAAAAGTTACCCTAAAAATTCCACCAGGAAATTCCTATACCTGATAAACACTTTCAGCAAAGTAGCAGGATGCAAAATAAACAGACAAAAATCAGTAGTCTTCCTATCTATATCCAAATGACAAATGGACTGAGAAAGAAGTCAGAGAAACAACACCTTTCACAATAGCCTCAAATAATATCAAATATATCAGGGTTACTCTAACCAAGCAAGTGAAAGACTTGTATAATAAAAATTTCAAGACTTTGAAGAAAGAAACTGAAGATGATATCAGAACCTGGAAAGATCTCACATACATATTGACTGGTAAGATTAATACAGTGCTCAGCAGTTAAGAGCACTGGCTGCTCTTTCAGAGGTCCCAAGTTCAATTCCTAGAAACCACATAGTGGTTCACAACCATCTGTAATGGGATACCATACCCTCTTCTTTCTGATGCTCTCTTCTGTCATGCAGACACTAAATGCAAGCATGCAAGTAGAGTAGTCATATGCATAAAGTAATACATAAATGCATTTTTAATACTATGAAAACGGCCATCCTACCAAAAGCAAGCTACAGATTCAGTGAGATCCCCGTTAAAATTCCAACACAATTCTTCACAGGTCGTGAAAGGACGATTTTCAGCTTCATATGGAAACACACACACACACACACACACACACACACACACACACACACAGACACAGACACACACACACACACACACACACACACACACACACACAGCATCAAAATCAGGTGACCAAAGCCATCCTGAGTGTAAAAGAACTACTGCTGGAGATAATGCCATCCCTGATCTAAAATTGGAATACAGAGCTATAGTAATAACAACAGTATGGTATTGGCCCCCATACAGATACATTGATCAAAGGAATAGAAATAAAGACCCAGAAATAAGTCCACATAAGTATAGACACCTGATTTTATTTTTACAAAGAAGCCAGAAGTATACACTGGGGACAAAGACAGCATCTTCAACAAATGGTGCTGGTAAAACTGAATGGCTGTATGTAAAAAAAAAAAATGAAAATAGATTCATCCTTTTCAGCATGCACAAACCTCAACTCAAAATGAATCAAAGACCTAAACATAAGGCCAAATATACTTGATCTGAAGACAAAGTAAGCAATAGACTTGAACTCATTGATACAGGACAAGACTTTCTGAATAGAACACCATTAGTACAGTCTCTAAGCAACAATTGATAAGTAGGACCTCATGAATCTATAAAGTTTCTATATGTCAAATGACACCATCATTCTGACTAAGTGGCAGACTATAGAATGGGAAAAGATTTTTACCAACTACACATCTATTGGAGGGTTAATATACAAAATATATAACAAACTAAAAATACTGGACATTAAGAAAACAAATAGCACAATTAAAATGGGGTACAGATTTAAACAGAATTATCAAAAGGGAAACACAAATGGCTGAGAAACAATTAAAAGATATCAACGTCCATAGTCATTAGGGAAATGCAAGTCAAAAACCACCTCAAGATTTTATGTAGCACCAGCCGGAAAATGCTGAGGACAATAAAACAAATGGTAGCTCCTGCAGGCAAGCATGTGAAACAAGGGGAAACTCATCCATTGCTGGTGGGAGTGCAAACTTTTACAGTCACTATCAAAATCAGTGTGGCAGTCCCTCACGAATCTGGGTATATATTTACCTCAAGATCCAGGTATACCATTCTTGGACATATACCCAAAGGACACTTTATCCTACTACAGAGACACTTGCTCAGTCTTTCATTGTAGCTCTATTTATAATAGCCAGACATTAGAAACAATCAAGATGTCTGTCAACAACAGATGAATGAATGTAAAATGATACGTTTACATGATGGAATATTACTCAGTTGCTAAAAAAATAAATCACACAATTCGCTGGCGAATGGGTGGAATTAGGAAACAATCATCCTGAGTGAAGTGGCTCAGACCTAGAAAAACAAACATGATATATATTCGCTTATGTGTGGATGTTAGCTGTTAAGTCATTGATAAGCAAGCTACACTCCACACAACACTAAGGTTATGTACAGTAAGGGACTAGGGGAGAGGGATGGATATCCCTAGGAAGAGAAAATAGAATTTCTGTGGATGGATGAGGTGAGGGGACTTGAACAGGGAGGGTCAAATTGGTAGGGGTAGAGGAGAGGAAGCAAGGCAAGGAATATGAGGAGGGACAGCTAAAACTAAAGGCATTTAGAGGTCATATGATAACCTAATAAGCCTCCATATACATAGACATGTATTGAGGCATACATATATACATATATATGCATAATACATACATACATACATACATACATACATACATACATACATACATACATACATACAGTCTAAATGAAACTGGCAAATAGCAGGGGAAACAGAGTCCCAACTGGACATCTCTTGTAACTCAGTGAAGCCTCCCTTCAGGGAATAGGCTATAATTAATTAAGATGTTGACCAAAGGAGTCCCATGGGGGCACCCAAACAACCCAGACTATTGCCAAGGCTACTTAATACTATCTACAAACAGACAGCAACTAATTGAACACAGAGAAGTCGAATTGGTGCTTACCTATAGCTTCCACTCCTATAGACTAATGTTTGTGGTACTGGATGATATTTGATCACTACCAAAGGAGAAAGATAAATATCATCCCAGCTACAAACTCTTCTATTTATAAGGCCATGCTAGTGCAGTAATGTCACAAAGCTTATAGGGTAAACCAGGCAATTTCTGATTTGCTGTAGGGAACACTCCATAAGATGGAATCCATCCCCATTGCTTGGGTGGCCAAGAACCTGAGACTACATAGGCAGGGATCTAGGGGAAAACCAAATACCACTGTTCTGCTAAAGGATCATAACAATAAAAATAACTCCTAACAGCATTCTGCTATACTCATAGCTCAATGCCTTGCTCAGCTATTATCGGAGAAGTTTCCTCCTACATTAGATGGGAGCAAATATAGAGACCCACAGGTGGACAATGAAAGTATTAAAGTAGAGAAAGGGATAGAGGGAGGGAGGGAAGCAGAGAGAGGGGGGGGTCTTGGAACACTCAGTCCTAAATGGGATATCGATATCAGATCTTTAGGGCTCAGGAAAATCTGCAGGAGATGATGCAGAAAGATTGCAACCAACAGAGGAGATGGAGGACACCAAAGAAATGAGGCTCTCCAAATGTAGCAGGACTGACAACACATATGAACTTACAGAAATTGTAGCAGCATGCATAAGGCCTGTACAGGTCTGTAACGGGTGAGGTCCCAGTACTGAGAGGAAGAGTGGGACACAAGTCCCATCCATAACTCAGAAGCTATCTCTAATTTTTAACCCCTTGAAAATGAAAAAATAATTTTCTCCAACAGAGTTTCACTAGGGATACAAACCACACTTAAGGGCAGGCCCCATGCCTGAAGTAGATGACCAGCCAACACAAAAATCAACTCATAACATTCTTGGAGATTCTTTGAGGTTCTTTGTCTCATAAAGTCAGGACATTAAAAAAAAAAAAACCCTTACAAGCCCTTTGTATATATAGTATGGCTTCTGGGTTTGTGTTTGTATGGGATTCCTGAGTGTGTGCACTTGAGCATCTGAATCTTTATACAGTTCTTTCTTAGGCTTTTTGTTTGGCTGGTTTTATTTGATTTGTTTGGTTTGCCCTATTCTGATTTGTTTGTTTTTGTTTTATCTCATTTCCTCTTATTCTTCTTCTTTAGATGCTTGCTTCTTTTTTTAATAGGAGAGAGAAAGGATGTGGATTCACATGGGATGGCATTGGAGGAGTTGTGGGTCAATATGTTGTATGAAAAAAATCTATTTTCAATAACAAAAAAGAATGCCTCTATTATAAATTGGTACTAACTACTAATGGAAACAATGCAGTAATAGAGTTAATAGGATATTAATAATGAAGTCACATGTCTGTACTTAAAAAATTTAAAGCAGGCATTTACAACTCTGCTTTACCTTGAAAAACATAAACTTATTTTGGTTACATACATCAGGCCAAAAAATAGCTCATTAAATTTTGTTTTGATGTGGGGAAATGTAATATTATTCACAGCTCCTACAAATTTGAAACAAAATTTAATATTATCCCTCTAAAATGGGTTATCAAACCTGAGCATGGGGGGTTTGAGGAGCTGGTCCAGTGAATAAAGTGATTACAGTAGCTCTACACATACATAGAAAAGTACACTTGTACAGACATGTGTACAACACACACACACACACACACACACACACACACACACACACACACACAACTAGGCAGAGGCTGGGAGCATAGATGAATGATAGAGTACATACCTAGCATCTGTGAAGGGTTAGCTATATAGCACTGAAACAAAACAATGCAGAACACAACACCTAAGCATTGTGGCAGGGATAATTTTGCATTTAAATAATTTTTAAAAACTGTTCCTGAATGATTCCAGCCATGTTCACACACAGCCAAGGCAGGATAAAAGGTCTTTTCTGGAAGCCAGAACTGAAGGTATCAGAAGACAGACAAGGCATCCATGCAGAGAAAGGAAAGGCTGTTAACCCCGGATAACTGCTGCCATGGCAACAGTTGCCAGGCCCCAGACTTTCTCTGGAGGAATCTGAGGGAGTCCAGGGAGAATTTCTGGTTCGCTGTTTCCTGGCCCAGTGGCAGGAACAGAGTCTGTCCTCCCTCTAACCTTCCCCTGTTTTTACACAGCAAGACCTTCCCTGCCCAGGTTCCTTCAGCTCAGGGTGCTCTGTGGCTGCCTCCCTGTGTTCTTTCCTAAAAGCACATTATGGTGGCAGTTCTTGCTGTCAGGCTAGTCTGCCCAGCCTTTGGCTCACCTGTTCTCTCTCTGTAGGGTTAAAGGGCCAGTCAAAGAAACACACCTTGAACCCAAACCAGAGCCAAAGAAACACACACTGGCCCTGAAAGCAGAACCAAAACGTTAAACAGGACCAGTGAATGAAATACATTTTGGCCCCGATCAATTCAGCAAAGACCAATTCCCCCTGAGCATGAAATACAGCCAAACTCTGAGCTTGTCCAAGCTCAGGGACTGAAATCTAACGAAGTCCCATCCTGAAAATCTCCACCCTAGTAAAACTCTGCCTCTAAGAAGCCCTATGTAAGTCCTATGCCTGTTCGTTCAATTGGAAGCTGCCTTTTTCCATCATGGCAAAGACAGGCACTCTCTTAGATTCCTCCCTCTCAATAATCTTTTCAGTGAGGTTTTGGTGAGACCTTTCTTTCTTCAGAGCTGAATAGAGTACAGAAGCAAGAACATGTTGCTGGGGAAACAAACCTTCCCCTAGCTAGCAGAGTTGTTACACTGCGTGGGGATGGGGGGGAAGGCTGGGGAAAGACTCCCCTGCTGAGTTATTAAACTGGGGAAACCTTGCCCTGGAACAGGGCTGTACCTGGTACACTTATGATGACTGTGGTAGTTCTCAGATCCCAACCGACAGGATTCCTTTCCATCTGAGCTGCAATGCTTATTATCTTCTATCTCAGTGTTCCTGGTCCCCTGACATGGGCTTAGGGGAGCATCATAGTGGGAATACAATGACATGAGCCTTTCCTTTTCTGCTTCTGGTCTCATGTTAACCAGGGCGTGCACGCGCACGTGCACGCGCGCGCGTGTATACACACACACACACACACACACACAGAGAGAGAGAGAGAGAGAGAGAGAGAGAGAGAGAGAGAGAGAGAGAGAGTTCTAAGTATGCTGTATGTTTCTACAAAAACAAAGAGCAATGAAGATGGGGTGGGGTGCAACTTGAACTTTTGAAAACATGGGGACAGAGAAGGTGGTCTACATGTAGGCTGAAGGAAGCCACTAGCAGGCTTAGGGCTGGGAAGAATTCATGCTAATAGTCACTAATTGGAGGTTCTGGATACACGTATGGGAGCCTCCAAAGCCGCTCTTCACTTCTGTTAATGCTCTTTTCCACAAAAGTCAGGTCAGCCGGTAGTAAAAGTAGTTTGAGACTGCTGTTACTTCACATTTCACCACACTAAACCATACTACTCTTAGGGATAAAATTTGATCTACTGGGGACATTCTCCAGACTGAAGCAATCAGAGCAATACCTGGAACCCAGATAAATTGGGAAAACAGCAATTGACTTACGCTGTCCTACTTTTCTGGGCTGTATCACATTCAACAACTAGTCTTCAACTTGGGGATTCTTAAGCCCCCAAAATATCTCCAGCCACTATAGGACCATGAGAAGTACTAGGCACATAATTTGTGTCAATTTAAAATAATGGAATACCCTTTGTGAGAGAGGGGCTGGGGGAGAGAGAAAGGTCTATTAAATGTACCACAATGTAAAGTTTTGTTGTGTCATTTCTTCTTTAACATGGCCTTTTCTTTCTTTTTAAAATAGACATGTTACAGATATACAGAAAAATTGAAAAGAGTACATAGAGTTCCCATCTATTCCACACCATGTTCCTCTCATTATTAATGTCTTTCTATTTTACCAATGTTGTTGAATGTCTTTTGTTTTATGAATATTTTTTTCTGTTGTAAGATCCTTTCTATAATGATGTGTCACGTTAAATTTTTCTTTGCTTTTGCTGATCTTCAAAATGACACTGGTCTGAGGTTTTGTAGACTGTCCCAGTACAGAAAATGTTCTGGTTTTCCCACAGTGAAACTTGATTTACGGGCTTTGAGAAATGGGTGAGAGGTAAAGTGTTTTTTTCAACACAACTTATCAAGACTATGTGCTAATGGTATGATTTATAAATCTTTGGGGGTAGGATTTTAATGTGCATTTCTTGTTGACCTGGAACTTACTATAGAGTCTGGTCCCAAGGAAACTCCATTTCCCCAAATTTTGGTGGTTAGACAAAAGCCATCTTTCCTTAAGAACTCGTGAAGCTGACTCACTTCTACCAAAAGAAGCCATCACATTGTCACTGGTAAAAGAGACAAATGGCTGTCTGTGATGCCTATTAGTATATCACAGCTCATACTGGCCCGCAGGCTCCCTTAATATCACAAGTAACTGTCATACATTTCATAGTCCTTGCTTGCATGGACCTTTTCTCAGCTCTACTCACCTCCTCCCCTACCCTAAACTTCTCCAGCTCATGGCCTTCCCTCCCCACCCTCCCCACCCCCAAAGCTACTATTTCTAATATAAGTGGGCTAAGCCCTTTTACATTTATTTATTTATTTTTGCCCACTGTCTTTGTCTTCCTCTCGGGTCTCCCTTGATCTCTTCTATTGCCCCTCTACATGCTTCCCCCTCCATCTCTTGGCTCACCTATTGTTTCTCTCACCATATTCAGTCTACTGCTTTCTCTCTCTGCCCTGGACTCTTCCACATGCCTCTGCCTGTTGCCGCTCTCATAGCTACAATAAAAAAATCCCCTTAACCAAACCGTAGAGCAGTCACATCATCAGTTTATACACAGATCAGGCATGCCTTGAGCTTACAGGGATCCATTTGCCTCTTCCTTCCAAATACACGGATTAAAGGTGTGTTTTTACTATGCCTGTCAATTTACATTGATTTTGACATGTGCTTTTACAAATGTCATTCAACCTAAAGAAAAGTAAAATAATAAATTATTAGTATGAGATCCAGGCAATGGTGGCGCTCCCCTTTAATCACAGCAGTGGGGAGGCAGAGGCAGATGGATCTCTGTGTGCTTGAGGCCAGCCTGGTCTACAGAGTGAGTTCCATGATAGGCTTCAAAGCTACAGAGAAACCCTGTCTCAGAAACCCCCAAAATTATTATTATTATTATTATTATTATTATTATTATTATTTTGTACAATAATTGTTAGAAATGCTCATATAAGGGAAAAATCACCAGAGTAATATTTTGAAGTTCATACAATTGTGTTATTTTTCTTTTTGCCATATAAATACTAGTACATTCTACAAACACTCCATGCACATTCTGAAATGTGCCTCTTCTCTTAATCCTCATCAACACTTATTTGGACTGATCATTGCAAATATATGGAAATACCTGATTTTTGTACACTGCCAATTCACTGAGCATATTTGGTGGTTTTTAATGTCTTTTGTAATGGATTCCTTATGATTTTCTGTGTGAAAGCATGCCATCTGTGAGTAGAGAATGCTTTGTCGGAATGCTTATGTGGCATCAAGATTCATGTATTGGAACTTAATTACTATTTAACGAAAGTGAAAACAATGCTTTGGCCGTTGATTAGGTTGTGTGAATGGAATATTATTTTGTATTATTAATTATTTTAGTTCTAGGAATAGAATATGGAAGGCTTACACATGCTAGGCATAAGTACTGGCAGCCCCTGGGGAAGAGCAATATAAAGGAATAATCATGTTACAAAGATCTGAAGGATCTTGCTTGTCCCTTCTACCATGCGAGGGTATACATTACAAACAACTGATTGAACTGTCACCAGCTATCAAATCTGCCAGCACTTTCACCTTCCTTTCCCCAGCCTCAAGAACTGGGAGAAAACAAATTATTTGTAAGGTAGCCACCACATAGTATTTTAATATAGCAGCCTGAACAATGATGAGTTTTGATTTATTATGTATTTTTTTTCCAAAATAGGTGCTTTGTATTTTCTTTGCATGGCTAACAAAGGGAAGCATCTCTCCCTGGGGCACTGTGGCAGGAGTTAGGCTTTTTGAAACACTATCAAAGCATTGGTAATGTTGAAGACAGGCCTTTGCTGCAACTGCCCTTTTTCCAGTTTATCTTTCCTTGAAATAAGCTAAAATGCTGGGTCCTAGGGTGGTTTGAGTCTCTAATTGCAATTGTGAGAGCCTTCCATGGTGCCTGACTACTTTAGAGGAATGTGAGCTTATAATCTCCTCTCCCTCTTTAGCAGCTGTCTGGGCTGCCCTCCTGGAAGCTTAGCTGCTTCGAATGCTTCACAGATATTTTAAGAAAGCTATACCGTAACTGCAGCTGTTCACTCAACTCAAGTTCCCAAAGGCCTTCATCTGGCCACAACTCTTTCAAATAGCTAGCACAAGATTTTTTTTTGCCATCATAAACCACAGTGAACTCACATAGCTGTTTTTAGTTTGGTCAGTTGAAGAACATCTCACCTCCTCACCAGGAGAATGCCTGTAACTGTTGTAAACAGTCTTTGTTTGAAGGCCTTTGCTATAAGTAATGTAAGCAATCCTTTATTTTCATGAAAAGCTGTGCCATGATCAGTGCAAACCCTCTAACTGGACCTACCTCTGGCACCACCACTTCTGACTGTATAAGCAGACTGTTGGCTCACGTTATAAGTCCGCTAGGAGACAAGCACCCAAGTTGCAGCATGGTACTCAATAAAAGGCTTCTCTCGGTAGTCATTTGATCCTAGTTAGTACAGACAGCATGTAGTGCTGGTAACATGAAGGGCACAACATGAAAGCAGCAATGAAGATGCTGTAGCTGTGAAAGCAATGGTGATCAGAAGTGGGGACAGAGGTGGCCAAAGTGAGAAAGGCTATGAAGAACTGAAAACAAGATATTGTGGGCTTCTATTGCTGGCCGAGTTCTAGGGTGCCACCAAGTCTTAAAAATCAAGGATCCTGAAACCCTAGGTCTAAGAGATGGAGCGTTAGTCTCTGCAGGAGCTGAAGGTCCCAGCATCCAGACTGTTCAGGAGCTGTGTTTGAATGATTCTGCAGTTGATTTTATGTCTGATAAATGTGTTGCTTCACTCGTAAATATTTAGGTAAATCTAACCAAAGATAACGTAGCTTTAGATTTCCCTCAAGGGCATAAGTTTGCTACCTCTAAATTGGTTTCTTTTGCGTGCTTAGCTGGCAGTTCTAGGCAACAAAAAATGTCATGACTAGGCAACTTGATTGCTGCCACTCACTATTACTACTGGAATCTGAGGCCTGCAGATGCAGCTACTAGGGTTGCTGATATTTAAAACCCACACACTAAGCCTTCAACCTGAGTACTTAGAACCATAAACTCCTTGCTTCTAAAGCCTGGAGCAATAAGCCATTAGCTCTAAGAGCTTGTAAGAATAAGGCCACTTGGACTGCCAGGCCAACCTGTAAGATTTGGGCTTTCAATGGTCCAGGCCTGCTAGCTTCTTCTCTTCTGTTCACTCTTTCTATCCTGGCAAAGTAGAAGAACCATAGCCAATATGGGTCTTATTGTTATTTATATATGACTAACTGAGTCATTTTAGTCAAAAACTGCCAAAAACACACTGTAAAATTACATATGTAAACTCCCAAAGAGCAAAGCGTTAGCTAAACTCATAGTTACCCTGAGATAAGGGTAGTTTTGCTAAGTTCTATTTGACTGTCTCTTTTCTTGATCACATTCAAGTATTATTCTTCACTAATTGCTTACAAATTATTCTATTGTTTCCTACAATACTCTGGAGCATAAAATGTTCAGATTCGTTCTGATCCCAGGAGGTATCCATATAACCTTTTCTTTCGATTGTCTCTAAGAAACTAACCGGCATATGGTTTAGTCTGTATTTCCAGTGACTATCAAGGTTCTCCTAGTTGTTTTTCAACATAACCAGTATTTTCAAGTGTTATTCTGACACCAAATCGGTCATGCCTTACCAACTGATTCTCCAAATTAGATGACTGTTGGAATCAGTCATTGCCCTGCCTTAAATCAAGGGCCATCTAGGTATTTTGGCATAACATAAACCCTTATACAAAGAATCTTCTAACCTGGGTGTGGTGGTGCACACCTTTAATCCCAGCACTTGGGAGGCTGAGGCAGGTGGATCTCTATGAGTTTGAGGTGAGCCTGGTCTACAGAGTGAGTTCCAAGATTCCAGAACTATGTGTAAAGACCCTGTCTCAAAATAAAGAGACTTTGTCTCAAATAAATAAAGAAATAAATACATAAATAAATAAATAAATAAAATAAAGGCTCAATAGGCAAAGAACTCCAAATTGTACCCTTCAGCTCGACTTGGTTCTCTTGTTGATGAGGACTACTTAATGTCATCAACTTGTCTTGTTCACCTGTCCAGACCTGCCATCCATTCATTGGTCAGTTCCTTCATCTGAGCCCTCCTGGTTCTTCCTCTTTACTTTTGCTACTACAGTGAGCTCTGAAGTTTTGCTCTCAAATCTGTGATATCCGCAGTGGTCTTCTCCAGCTTTCCCCATGTACTTGGTTTGGGTTCCTTACCTTATCAATACAGACTATACATTCCTATCAGCCTATTTTGGAAAACCTCTGGCCTCTTTAAATTCTCATAATCAGTTTGTAACAAAAACCCAGAGTCATAATGTTGCTTAGAAGTAAGGGCAGACCTTTAAAAATTAAAAGTTTTATCTCAGAAGACTTACATCATGCTTCATATGCAAACTAAATATAAGGTTCTCAGCCTAGTCCCATTTATTTATTTGTACCTGGGTTACTACCAATTTGAAGGTTCCCCTAACCTCTACTTCAAGATAATTTTCTCATTAAACTCATTAAAGCATGAGAGAGAGAGGGAGAGGGGTAGGGAGAGGAAGAGAGGGAGAGGGGCAGGTAGAGGAAGAGAGAGAGAGAGAGAGAGAGAGAGAGAGAGAGAGAGAGAGAGAGAGAGAGAGAGAGAGAGAAGGAGGAAAGGAGGGAGGGAAGGAGGAGTAGGGAAATTCAGGATGGATGGAAGAGGAAGGCAGAGAGAGGAGGCCATATGGGGGAACAGAAATAACAAACACAAGGGCTATTTGAAAAAGCCACATGGAATCATGCTATTTTCTGTTTCATATATATGACATGGAAGGGTTTAATTGGAGTCATGCTACCCAGGAATCAATGATCCTCTCAGAAGCCACAGGTTGCCAAATAAAAGACATAGTGCCATATGTGATATACTTCTCCTCAAGCTGTCGGTCAGGGCTGCCCCCAAGGCACCCCCTAAACAATCCAGGCTGCGTTGCTCTTGCTCTTGGTTGCCATCAGAATTTGCTGGTCAGACTTATTGCTGAAGACACTACACTTTTTAGTCACATGACATGGAGAAATAAAATTGGTATAAAAGAGAAAACTTCCTCTCTGTTGGCTAGCTTTCATATATTGGAAGTTGCTGCGACAGCTACTGTGTGTGTGTGTGGGGGGGGTGGCGTCATCAGCAGTCTTACCCAACTGTGAACCCAGTGAGCTAAAATCCTTAAAGAACTTTACCAACCATTATCTGTTTACTAAAAAGAATTAGATTCTACAATAACCAAATGAAAAATGCATTGACATTCTGGGTATACAGCGTACTAAAATGTAGCATTAGAAGTGTTGTGCCAAATATACTATATACCCTGTGATTTCACATGTAATGGGAAAATCTATAACTGTGCAATACTCTTTTTTCTATCATTGTACATTTGATTTCTATGTACATTATGAACCATACACTGTAATAATATCTTATCATATGTAATCAATTATTTCTGATTAGCAGCATTCTTGAGATATAACGTGTGTGTCATATAAACTGTCCATGTGGATCACATACTTTTATAGTCATGCTATATTCGTAGTAAAGGAGTCCAGGTATTGCTTTCCTAAAATCAAAACCTCACTAGGCATGGTGGCACACACCTTTGATCCCAGGACTCAAGAGGCAGAGTAAGATGGCTATTTCAGAGTTCCAGGCCAGCCAGAGCTACATAGTGGAAACATATATCAAATAACCAAAATTAAAATATTAGGCATCTTCATACAGGATGTTAGTGAGCAGCAAATAAATGCTAGAAGAAGCACTATTCTAATACTTCCTTATTTGCATAAAGTCTAGACTTCCAAAACGAAAGATAAACAAACAAGCTACATAAATAAATAAATAAATAAATAAATAAATAAATAAATAAATGACCAGATAATACTCTATTTGCTTTTCTGAGTTCTAGCAAATAAACTTATATTATAGGAAAAGAACTTAAACTCTGTTAGTACACCTAGACAGAATTTTACTATACTCCATTGTGTTCTATTTTGGTGCCAAAGGTCATTTACAAGTAATTGTCTAATAAGTGGGCCATGCAAATTTTATTCTAGGCTACTGTATCTTCCCTAAAGCCATCAAAGTCTCTTAAAAAATAATTTACTGATCACCTGACAGTCCCTGTTTCTCCCCTCACTCATAGACATTTCTAAATGGATTTTTGAAAATAGCACATACATTTCTAAGTAATTTCCACCTAGTGTGCCATCACATTGCTACAATTTTCCCCTATGTCATGGTTTTTCCCATTTTGTACATTAGCAGCCTCATCTGCCTCTCCTTTTATTTAAAATCCCTTTGTCAGTTTACTTCAATAAACTTGAAAGGATGGAGAGAAAAATTTTCTTTCATTTCTACAATACAGATGGGCAACCATAACCATTATCCAATTTTAGTACACTTTCATCATCCTTAAAATAAAACCCCATCCCCATTACCAATCATCTTCCATTTCCACACTTCTCCTAGTTCTGTGCAATCACTAACACTTTCCATCTCTATAGATTTTGTGATATTACTATTTATTATGAACTGAACAATAAGGGGCATTTTGTGGTTGTCTACTTTCACTAAGTATGATGTTTTTCAAATTTACCCACATAGGAGCATGGATCAGCACTTCTTCCTTTTTCATCAAATAAATATATTGTTTGTCTATTCATGAGTTGATGTACATATCTCCTAATTTTTGGCTATCAGGAATGATGTTGCTATAAACATTTCTGTATACTTTTACATGCTTGCATATTTTCAATTCTTTTGTGTTTATACCTGGAGTATACTTGTTTGGCCACATAATAACTACATGTTTAACACACTATCAATACATTTTTCAAAGTGAATACCACATTTTACATTCCTGTCAGCAAGATATGAAGGGTGCAGTTTCTCTCCTTCCTTGTCACAGTTTATTTTTCATCTTTTCTATTTTAGTCATGTTCTTTGTGTGGTATGGTATTATGTTTATGTTTCTGATTTGAATTTCTTTATTTGCTAATGGTTTTGTGTTGTTGTAGTTTTTGCTCTTTGAATCTTTAGGGGCACATCAGCAGGTTCCCAAATGAATCACAACCCCAGAGCCTTTTTCTTACTTATGAATGTCTGACCTTAGCTTGACTTATTTCTAGTCAGCTTTTTAAAAATTATTCCATCTCAATGGGCACACACCTTTAATCTCAGCACTTGGGAGGTAGAGACAGGTTGATTTCTATGAGCCTGGTCCACAGAGTGAGTTCCAGGTTAGGCTTCAAAGCTATCATGAAAAATAAAATAAAACAAAACAAAAAAGAAAAGAAAAATTATCCCATCTATCTTTGCCTCTGGGCATTTACCATTCTCTGTTTCTGTGTATCTTTTCTTCTTATTCCTAGTCTGGCTGGGTAGCAGGCCCCTTGAGTCTTCCTCTTCTTGTCTTGTTCCTTAATCTCTTTTTCTTCTTCTATTTTCTCTGTCTTCAAAGCCTTCTTATCCTTGCCTGCCTAGCTATTGACCATTCAGCTCTTTATTACCAATCATGTGTTTTAGACAGGAACAGTAACACAGCTTCATAGAGATCAGCAAATGCATAAAAGAATGAAGCATATCTTTGCATCATTAAACACATATTCCACAGCATAAACACATGTAACACATCTTAAATTAATATTTCACATTTCCCCCTTTTGTCTTAATAAAAACAAGAGGCTTTAACTTTAGCATAGTGAAACTATATATAACAAAAACAGTTATCAAGTAAAAGAGATAGGTATACTTCAATAATCTTGGTCAAGGCATGGTCCAGTTGATCATTGTCTCCCTTCTGGTTCTTCAGTGTAAGCCAAAGTTATTAACCCTGGTATTGCTTGAGAAAATCAATCGTGTCATAACACAAATTTATTTGGGGCTATAGCCTCTTCAACATGCATGAATGCCTTCATATGTGGTTGGTTTGTCCTCAGTGTTTGTTCATCTTGGAATCTACAGTGATTCCAGCGTTAAAGAAATGACATCTTTGCCCCTTCAACCAAATAGGAATGAGATGGTATTAGGTAGAAAGACATTCTTGAATATTGTATTTATGCAGAGTCAAGCAGGCGTTTGAACCAAAATAAAGGAGACAGACACAAAATGAAGGCAGAGATGTCAGACATTCTATTTGTAGTCGTTTTGTGGGCCCAAGTAATGAGTCAAGTTTTTGTTGTTCAAAAAAGCAGTTTCTTGGTTCCTGTAATACCTATTGACTATTCGTGTATCTTTGAGAGTAAGACATCCATTTAAACATTTACACATATTCACCTTGTTTTAGTTACTGTTCTATTGATGTGAAAAGACACTATGACCAAGGCAACTCTTATAAAAGGAAAGCTGTCTTGATTAATGACTATCTTTTGTTCTGTAACTATAAAAGCTCATATAATCATATCCATATTGGAACATGTTATTCAAGGCAAACTGAGTCTGTTTTCTGAGGACATGGTCATCCATATTTGGCTTAGAATAAACTCCCTTGTTCCTTTTGAGGGGAGAGCTGCATTTTTTAATGAACGGTTTTAGAACCTGAACATGTGACTTCAAGAGTACTCTACTTGCACTGTAGAAGTCACCTGAATTGGTGTCAAGTATCAGCATAGGCCCTTTGACCCAACTATCTATATTGTCTGATTTGAGGGTATGTTGATGAGTTCTTTCCAGGGCCTGCCACGCCATTTAATTGGTTGATATTTTATTGGTTTATTCTGAGTTTGTTGTTGAATGTCTTTTGTGTCAGAGCATTCAGTTAGGACATTTGTTTATTTTTGTTTTCATGGCATTTGTATGCTAGCATTCAGACATTATTTTTTGAGCCAGTATTTTATTATATAAGATTGTGTTTTTCCTGGTATCCTTCTGCGTATTACAACCTTGCATATTTAGTTTAGAAATGCTACAAGCACCTGAAAATTAAGGCATTAAAGAGACATTTGTTCCCCCTAGCCCAAAAGAATGGATATCTCAGGAGGAACCCCCTAGGACATGATAGTTATGGTAGTTTAACTTTCAAGTCTTTGGAAAAAATCTAATAAAAGATAACATGGCTTTGTGTTTCCCTAAATAAGGAACACTAAATATTTTTGTTTTCCCTATGCTAAACTAAAAATTGTAGACATTAGAAAAATGCATATATACATATATAATATGTGAAAGTACAACTTCTTTAAGTAGAATTTAATATCATCTAAAAAGTTGGTGAAATTGCTAATTTAAATAAATACTAATAAATAATTTGAAGCTATCAAAAGAGATGCTAAAGAATAAGAAATTAATAAAATCTTAGAAGCTGTTAGAATTAAAGATAAATTGAATTTTCCAACCCCCTATTGTCTCTACCTTCTCTAATCCTTTTCTTTCCTTATTAACCTCTCTTCTATTCTCTTCTCTATTTATCTCCAAGAAGAATGGAATTCTATCAAAGGAAAGATAATGCTATGGCTTTTTACAAGAAAGAGCCTACAGGGAGTAGAGATCCAGATACTATCTATACTCTCTGGACTGGACTGAAACTGTGATTGTGGGCTTTCTGGGGTCATATCAGGGCACACAGGACTTTGCTACAGAATGTCAGATGACTATAATGAGTTACAAACCAGAATTTTTGAATGTTTATGAATTTGAAATTTTCATTTCTAAGACTGTCTCACTCTGTGCAGCTTAGCTTTTTAAAAAACAGGGAAGGATTTTTTTCCTGAATTTTCTGTTCAACAAGCTTCTTCTCACATTTTCTTTTTTATTTACATGTAAATGATGTAGATCTTTCTATTTTATTTCTGTTAAGAGTTTTCCCTTTGAAAATGCAGATTTAGGATCAAAGATTACTAACTATGGAAGGGAAAAAAGGGATCAATAACCTGGCTTCTAAAACTATAAAATGTTAAATCTACATAAAAGCACAAACATCGTTGTTGTTTTAAGTTTACTTTTATATATGGCTATCTGTACTTATCATCTACATATGTAATTATTGTATAAATTGTTTATGTGATACAAAGCTGCTTATAAGTGCATGTTCACATAATGGAAATAACTAAATCAGCTCAATTTCCTTTTAGTTCATGATGTAAGAAGTTAGCATTGACCACCAGATCCAATACACCAAGTAAAGAGATGAATAAAAATGAGGGGCAACTAAAGAAAATGCAATCACTGTGACTCCATTAAGGGGAATGGACAGAGAGGTTCAGTAACCCCAAAATGAGCTTTGGAGTTACAGGAAACAAACATTACGAAACACAGAAGATTTCCATAAGTAAACAATGTTAGTGAAGGTATAGTCTCCTTAATTATTGTCTGAGTTTCTGGTTTGGAGATGTTTGCTTTGTTGTTCTTGAACTACAAAGTGATTACAGGTTTAGGCCAATTTGATTAGCTGTTTGCAGCTTTGAAGGGTGAAGGAAGTTAGAGACTTCCTAAATGATCAACATGTCTAAGCAGAGCACTAAGCAAGTAACCCCAAAGAAAGGCAACAAATATGAAGGCAGAGGTGCCAGACTTTTAAGCCTATCTCATTCTTTCAGGCTGGAAGGAGAGTTGATGTTTTTGTAGCAAGATTGATCCCTAAGTATCTGTCATAAAACTATTTAAATCTTGAACAAATGGTTCATTTATATTAATTGATGAGAGAAAATAGACATGTCTTTAGGACTACTAAACATACTTTGTGTTTCATATGTTTCTTTTTTCCTAAAATATAGTTACTTTGTTAAGAAAAAAGTTTTCCAAACTTCACAAAAAATAAGGCAGAAATGAACCATCAGGTATGCAAAATAAACAAAGTATAGATAAAAGCACATTTTAGGTAAAGATACTTAAAGGGAAAAGGAGATGCTTTTAGACGTGAAAGGGTTTCACATGGTACAATAAGATTTCATGTTAAAATGGAAAAGAAAATGGAACTGTAAGGATGTAGTGATAGATTCAAGCTGCTGCTGTGCAGCAGCTGTCTATCCCTCCCAGATGCTGACAGGCACCCTACCCACGGTGTCTGTGAGTCCTAGGTGCCACAACATCATCCTGCAAAGTGAATTTATACCAAAAATGTACCACATGCAGTTCCCCACCCCCTTCTCTGTCTCCATCCTAGGGATCAAGGAGTCTGCCTGCAGGCTTTTGTTATGAGTCTTCCCACCTTCAGAGAGTAAGAACAGACTTCTATCTCTGCCACTTGGGCTCTGAGTCTCCTTAGAGACTCATCCTCCATGCTGTCTGTCTTGTGAATATTCAGAATAGTACCACTCATAGGGGCTAACTGAAAAGAATATAGATATACTTAAAATGATTAATGGATTTATCAAATATATCCATTCTAACAGATGCACTAATATAATATTATCAGCCAGTAAAAAAAGGAATGAAAGACCATACATGCTATTTGCACCTATGAACCTGTAAAATATTCAAGTAAAGTAAGCTAATTACAAAATCTCCACTTGCTTCATGATTTGGTCAACAACAATATTAAGTCCATAGAGACAGAGGGTAAATTAATGGTTGCCATTAACTGGTAGTGAGGGTTATCAGGAGTGGAGGATGGGAATACATAGTGACTGTGAATGGATAAAGTTTCCTTTTGGGGGTGCTGCTGATGTTTGAAAATAAGCTGTTGAGGGACAACTTTGTGCTGTATTCCATACTCATGAATTATGTCCTTTTTTTTTGCAATACTGAGGGATGGAACCTCTTAGGAAAGTGTTCTATCACTAACTTCACTAACTGAGCTATATCTGTAACTGTACATTTTTTGTAATTAAGTTTTAAAGAATATTGAGAAAACTTTTGTTTTAAATGTGTGATTAATTATTTCCATGTAAGAATAAAATATTGCCTCTCCATGGTGGGAGAGTTGAAATGTGTCAAAGCAAACAACCCCAGCTCTCATCTTAAAAGGAATAAGAGATAGTTTATTTTGGAGCCACTATGAGTGATTGCAGCCTGGCAGATTTAGGTTACCAGAATGTTCCAATGTGGAAGCAGTTTCATGAAGTTTTATAGATTAACAGAACAAAGAAAGTCATAAATCAAGGCAGGTTAAAAATACAGCAGTGGCCACATCAGAGAAGCCAGTACAGCAAGATGGGGGAAACTTGTCTACAGGTCCAAGATGCTATCTGATGACAGTGTTAGCTTTTGGGTTGTTGGAAGCTGGTGGTCTGTTGATATATGTCAAAATACTTTTTATCTATTAGTCACAGAATGTAATTTCTGACAAGGAATGGCTTTTGTGGCGTGGTGGTGGCTAAAGCTAGCCCAAGATAAGGAATTTAGGCTCTGGACTTGCCACATTCCAACCTCTCCACATCTCTGCAGTTCTCATCAGCCAAGTAGTCTCTGCAGACATAGCTTCTTTTCAGGAGGTCTCAGTCACAACAGTAATCATCAATCTTCCCTTTGGAAATGGTACAGTATTCAGTGTTTGGCATAATCCAAACTCGGTTATGACAGTAGTCTGGTCAGGTTGGCAAAGAAAGTCAGTATTGTTAATCCTGTTTTTAACACTATTCCTCTTTCCATGGACACTTTATTCTTGGGTCTATTGTGCAAAGGCTCACATTGAAGGGTGGGAAGAGGAACTAAATATCTATGAAAAAAATTTCTTCCTGTCAGCTGCTGGGTTTCTTCTAGAGTGGATATCTGTAGTGGGTTTCATTAACTGAATATAGACATGGATCATCCAGATGGGAATGTGCTCTGTATGTACATTTCAATCTCAAGACCCGTTCATATGGGTAAAAACTGACAGAACTTTAGTCATGGTATCCAGCATGAGAAAGTCCTGTGGCCATTTCTTTGCTGCCATTTGTGCCTTCTCTAAGCTATTGCCTTAGAGCAGAGATGATGAATCTGGCCTCTTCAATACTGCCTCTCCAGAGTAACTTTCACTTACAAATAATGCTTTCTTCTCAAGTCTGGGAAGGTTGCTTAGTACAGGGTTCTCTCCTGAAATGTGAACTCTAGACAAGTTGAAAAATTAATAATCTTTAAAAATTACAGCTCAAGGCAAGCTCAGCTATTTTGTGAGCTGAGCACAAAAAAATAACTTTAATTTTTTTTATCACAATCTTTAGTAACTTGGAATGAAAATGACACAAGGCATTATATAATATTCTATGAAGGAAAACACATCACTACAGGTTAAGTATTCCTTGCAGGAAATGCCTAGGCCCACAAAGGCTTTAGGCTGCAGAGGGGTTTGTTCATTTGCCTTGTGTTGGTCACACTTGCCTAGGCTTAACCTGTTGAGCATCCCTAATCTGAAATCTGAGATATCTAAAAAATGTACAGCTAGAAAGTTTTATGCATACACTTTTAAAAGTAAAATGGGAGTCAGGCAGAGCCCTCTAGGGAAAGAATGGAATCACAAGAGCCTCAGTACCATGGGGACACCATGCAGAGAGTAAATATATTTAGGACACAATGGGACAGCAAGGTTGATATGGCAGTATTTAAAGAGTCACATCTCATCTCAGCTGCTTGCAGTGGCTCTTGGGAACAGGTGGCAGCTATTCTAAGCCCTACCCCCAGTTGACAAGGTTCAGAGTCCTGCTATTCCACACACCCATACTTTGCATGATATCAAATCTATTGTATAATCCTGTGAGGCAAGTATCATCCCCATTTCATAGATGACAAGATTGACCCTTTCAGAACGTGATGCATTATAAATGTAAAGCCATGCCTTTAGCAAGAAATTCTGAAGGTAATGTGAGTTTTGCTTATTTTACATTCAAATAGCAGTTTAAAATGTATTTGTTGCCATCCTAAACTTGTTTAATATTTCACTTGCTTGCTTTTTAAAAGTATTATTATAACAATCATAATCCATATTCTTTAGCATATAAAGAGCAATAGGATATTAGGGGAAAGAGGCCACAATGTGAACTTACCTGGTTATAACCAGGAAAGTTTGGAGGTGGGAAATCAGCAAGGGAATGGCAGGAAGTCTCCAACCACCTGATGGCTGAGTACATGTGGGACCTATTTAGGTTTGTCCTTTAATGGTAAACATTGTTAGCATTTTAATGTACATTTTCATATCTTTCTTTGCTCTCAGAAGCATTCTGCAGGCATATTCACATTTTATATAAACAGGCTGATGCTGTATATGTAGTTCTGCAAACATTTTATTGTTATTTTACATGCACATGGGTGAAAATCCTGTACTAAAAGTCACAAAGCACTGTAGTTGGGTCAAAAGGCTGCTGGTAAGGACAGTGACACCTAAAGCAGAGTTTCGGCTGAAGGTTAAAGCACAAGGCCTGGCAAGTATCTGCCAGGGAAAGCAGGGCCAAGAGTGTTCTTTCTTATCCGAGACATCAGAATAGAAGGCCAAAGGCATTAAAGGTATGGGATGTCATGTAGGCCCCTCTGGCTCCTGCCTCCGCCCCTCATTCCCCTGACTCCCCGTTGGCCCCGGGGGACTAGCGCATCCTGTGCATCTCTTGGCATCCATTGAAAACCTCCCATCTTCTGCCTCTTCCTCAGCTCTTCCTGAGCCCTTGTCACATCTGCACACTCCCTCATCATCTCCTCACTGCTTACATGCCTGTCCTGTAAGTCCTCCTGGGAGTTCTTGGGGGAATCGTCTGTCCCCCTGTCTGTTTTTCGTTTTGCTTTCCGGGGCACATAATCTTCAGCAGGGCGCTTTTCTGCTGCGCGCGCCTCGCTGGCTGGCTTTGCCTGGGAATCATGCTTGCTCTCCCCTTGGCGCTTGCCCTCCCCTTCAGACTTTCCCTGCTTTTCTGACTTCCCCTCATCTTGTGGTTGTCCCTGCTCATCTGGCTTTGCCTCCTCCTCTAGCTTCCCCTCGCGTGCTGGCTTTGCTTTCTTGTCGGGCTTCTCTTCCCCGTCTGACTTTTCTTCATTTTCAGACTCCACTTCATCTTCTGCCTTTCCCTCCTTTTCCAGCTTCCCTTCCTTTTCTCCGCGGAGTTCTTCCATGTCAAGATTCCTTCCTTTTCCTGTCTTGAGGGTAAAGGCGGGGAAAGGGGAAGCAAAGAAGAGCTATGAGAGACCGAGACGCAGGATATAATACAGGTTCATTAATATCAGTCTCTGCATCCAGCCCTTTCGTGGGGTCCCCATGGCTGTGCCAACCCTCCAAGTGTGCCTTCCGCCCGCACCCCTCCTCCACCCTTGAGACAGCCATGCCATGACAGGTCTGTCGCCTTCTCAGTGCTCCTTCAGCGCAGCAAGCTCTGTGTGTGCTACATGGAAGAGCTTGTGAGGAGCCTGGCAGTGGGGTACCAAGTCATGCGCGTGCGTCTGCCCATGTTGTCATTATTCACTGACCTGCAGGGATCCTGGGCAGGTTGATCCTCCCTTTCAGATGCCACAATGCGCTGGGAGCAACAGAGGTGCAGACCTGCAGACATGACACAGGGGCAGGGGCTGCGTGGTCAGAAGATGCACAGAGACAGGGAAACTGCCTTGCAGCCCATACTCATCACCTAACCTTTTCCTCCATCACCCCCCTCCCCCGTTTACCCCAGCCGCCATTTCTTTTCAGGCCTTGGGCATCAAATCGGGATGCTCTCCAAACTCCGTTTTACTCATCACCCCCCCCACACACACACACACACACCGGGACTCTGGAGGCAGCCTGCCCCCACCCCCACCCTACCTTTGGTCCGGGTCAATTTATCTTCTTAGCCTGGAGTGTGAGTGGATCACTTCAGAACACATCTGCGTCTCACTGTCGCACTGCGGGCCCCCTCAACCCACTCCCCCACCGCTCTAAAACGGATCGGGAGTGGGGTGAGGGAAGAGAGCCGGCTGCGGGGTCATCCTTCCTCCCTTTTCCTGACCCGTCCGCGCGTCCCCTC
The DNA here is from genome assembly GCA_030556225.1 of Cricetiscus sungorus. Taxonomy (NCBI): domain Eukaryota; kingdom Metazoa; phylum Chordata; class Mammalia; order Rodentia; family Cricetidae; genus Cricetiscus; species Cricetiscus sungorus. The sequence goes on from JANBXA010000726.1 coordinate 40,151,291, forward strand.
CTCACCAATCTCCTGGAATCCTTCCCCCTCCCCTCCTACTACTGCTGGTTCTAGACGCCACCTCCATCTCCCCTGCCAGGCGTCGCTGGCAGAGCCAGCCTTTCAGTACTGACCTGAGGAAACCGGGGGCAGGCCTGTGCGCTTTCTCCGGTTTGCAGAAACCCACTCGCAGCTGCTCTGCTGCTTAGGGCTGCTCAGGGAGCTGGTTCTGCGCGGGTGCCAGGACCAGACCGCAGGGCGGGCAAGCGGACGTGGGGGCTGGTGCCCACGTCTGCGCCTGGCCGGTCACGTGAACACCGCGTCACCCAAGCTTGCCCCCCCACATGCCTGACCCATCTCACCCTCCACCTCCCTAGGGAACTGAGATGAGGACTGTAGGAGATGTGTATGTCTAAACCAGAAGGTCTCTGAAAAGAAGAGTGAGAGGCTACGCGGTGTTTTACCTGGTACATCTTTGCTATACACACATACCTCTCCCATATATGCAGGTTACAGGTGGGACAGTCTATCAGAAATGATATTTGACTTCGTCTATAGTGTTCAGCTCTTGAACCACAATAGCCTCCCTGCTTTCAAACCAAGTCAGGGTGTAGTAGCACACACCTGTAATCCCAGCACTCAGAAAGTTGAAAAACAGTTTAAAGCAAGCTTTGGCTACAGTGAGTCCAAAGAAGTCCAGCCACCATCAAGACCAAACCAACCCACCCAGCCAGCCTTGCCTAAACATAGGTTTATGGAGGCGCCTGCTGGGAAGCTGAGCTGTGATCCTAAGTGTTCCCTAGGGTTTTGTCCTAGGCCTCTTCTCTTTCACATGCTCTCAATTTCTTTGTGATCTCATTCATTTGCCTCAAGATACTGATGATTCCCAAATAAATATCTCCAAGTTATTTCCTCCCAAAATTAGACCCCTGTTTTGCTTTCCCTTCAGCAACAATAGGAGAGTGTTTTCCTATACCCCTTGAGACATAACTTGTTATTTTTTTGTTAATTTCACTGACATGTCAGCTGCTTGATGAAATTTCATGCTGTTACATTCCACCTCTTTTCCAGCACATTTTCACAGTATAAATTCTCTACTTACTAGTCAGCCAGTTGCCGTATCAGTTATCATATTCACTATTGTGCTAGTGTTCAAGTAATCACTGACTTGCTTAATAGTAGTCTCAAAACATAAAGTTTGTAATGATTGCAATTCATAAGCCATAAAGTGTTTATTTAAAAGAAAAGCTGAGTGTTCTTAACTTATGATCATATGCCTAGGCTTCTAAGATCATTTGGGTGTGGGGATGTGTCCAGTATGTGTGAGACTCTGAGTTCGATCTTTAACACCAAAAATAAAAATAATAAAAAAGAATTACTATTTTATTCATGACATTGTGAGGAAATTAAGCAAGGATCATGATAGTTTTTGTGTTGCATCTCAAACTAACAAACCCAATGGCCACAGAACATAGCAAGTGCTTAGTAAATTACATTACACTGTATTAAAACATTATATTGTAGTGCTTATTACTATACAATTTCAGATACCGGTTACAAGTCTTGAATATGATGCTCTATGTATTAAAGGGAGCTGATGTGTTGTGATTCACCAGAGAGGACCGCTCAGACATGGGTTTAACCCAATAGAAAGTCTTTATTAGTCTTCATTAGGTAGTTGGAGACGATACTAGCTATTCAGTACTCCAGTGTAGCTCTGAGCTTTTTCCAGGGTGAGCTTTTAAACAAAGAAGAAGAAGGAGGAGGAGGAGGAGGAGGAGAAGGAGGAGGAGGAGGAGGAGGAGGAGGAGGAGGAGGAGGAGGAGGAGGAGGAGGAGGAGGAGGAGGAGGAGGAGGAGGAGGAGGAGGAAGAAGAAGAAGAAGAAGAAGAAGAAGAAGAAGAAGAAGAAGAAGAAGAAGAAGAAGAAGAAGAAGAAGAAAGGAAAAGAAAGACAAACAAGACAAACATTCTGGGCTGATTTACTTTCAGTTAACAAGACCATTTAGCCAGAAGCAGCACTACAGAAGCCAAACACAAGGATAGTACATTTAGAGACTGTCCCAGAACTATGGACTTTGTTATAGTTTTGTCAGGTGATGCTGTATGTATACTGAATTTCATGGCCTGAATGGTATTTCTGCTATGGAGTTAGTTGTGCTAAGGTCTTGGGGCCTACTAAAGTCTGGAGTCCTACAAATGTAGCGGGCTTTCAGAGAATCAAAGGTAAAGAGAAAAAAATTCAAAGGAGCAAGAATTAAAGAGTATGCTTTCAAAGAAACAAGTTAGATTGTTTTGGTTTATCAACAGCAAAATGGAAGGTAGTGGAATAGTGTTTGTGTCTTGAAAGAAAATTTCAACTTGGAAATTGGCAACCAGTAAAGAAAGAAAGAAAGGAAGAAAGAAAGAAAGAGCATCAAACAAATATGCCATAAAAATAAACAAAGCAGGTAATGGTTTACAGGCAGCAGGTATGAAACAATAGAAAACATTTTTTTCAGGTAACCAAATTATCTTAGATGGAAGAGTAGAAGTAGAGGGATAAGCAAAACTTGAAAAGGATAAATATCCATAGGGGTTTAAAAACAATATTTTTATGATAGTTTCATCAACTTGACAGACTAGGATGATCTGGGACTGTGAGACGAAGTAAGCTCTTCTCCTTTAACTTGTTTTAGTCATTTTGTTTTGTCACAGCATTAGGAAACAAAACTAAGATTATCAATTATGAATCATAAACTTAAGTGCATAAAATTATTTATTGATGTTAATATGAAGCACAACAAAAAATCCCTATAGAAAGTGTCTTCATGGGAGCTGGAGAGATGAGTCAAGGATTAAGAGCTTTTGATGTCCTTTCAGAGGATCTGAGTTTGATTCCAAGCACCCACACGGCAACTAAAACCGACCTGTAACTCCAGTTCCAGGGGATCCAACACCATCACATACACATGCATACAGGTAAAACACCAAGGCACATAAATAAATAATTATTTTTTAATAAAGTGTCTTCTTTGATTTATTAAAATACATTTACAAAACATGTGATGTGAACATTAACTAAAATACCCATGACCAAAATCTTTGCTTTTGAAATCGGAACTGAGACAGGAGTCTGTTTTTGAAATTGGAAGTGAGACAGGAATCATTTCATTTCTCTTGCATTGATGCAAACCCAGGGAATGATGCTGCTCACTTTTAGGCTAGGCTTCCCATATCCATCAACATAATCAAGACAGTTTCCCACAGACATGCACATAGACCGACCAACATGATCTAGACAAGTTCTCATTGAACTTTTCCTAGGGGATTTTAGATCATGTCAACTTGAGAAAGTTAGCCATCACAACTAGGAATACTCAGATCATTCCAACATTTTGCAGCAGATCTTAGCCACTAGCAGGAAAGTAGAAGATGAAGAGACAAAGGTAAAGGTAAAGATGGAGGAAGAGTCTAAAAAGAAGACAACAAACTATCATGCATGAATAATAATGTTATGCAACTTGGGAAATCTAAGAGTTTATGTATAAATTTTATAACAATAAGTAATTTTAGCAGATCTGGATGCCACAATATACAAAAATATATTTACTTTAAAAAATAAGCTTTACTGATATTTTCGGGACAAGATTTTTCTATACAGCCAAGGCTAGCCTCAAACTTGGGATCTTCCTGTCCTTACACTGTGAAGACAAATAGGGATGAGTAATGGTTCCTACTTCAAATTCTTCCTTTTAAAATGTGCAATTCAATAGTGATTAGTGCATCCACAAAGTTATACATCCATCCCCAGTATTTCATTTTAGAAAACACTTTCTCCCCCCCCCCACACACACACAAATAAACAAATGCTGCTCCTCCCACCACTTTAGTGGTGAAAACCCTATCCCTCCATCTTTCAGGACCTATAAAACAACTAATATAGTATTACTACAAAGCAGGAAGTATTACAAATTCAATGCCAGCCTCTATTACATATCAAAGCCTGGTCTAAACAACAAGAACAACAAACACTGAGTTTGATGACATTGAGTTACCTCAATAATATGAAAAGGTGAAAGTTATAAGTATTACACTATGTCCTTATAGCCTATATACATAAGTCAACAATTAATAGTAGAGAAAAACTGAAAAATCTCTTTTTTAAGAAATTGTTGTGCTGTTTCCTTGATTTATTGTTTTGATTTCTTCTGATACAATTTACCTCATCTTAGAGGCGTCAGACTCTACCAAGAGCATGCTTCTTGTTCCAACATAATCAGTAGAATCTTGCATGATAGGAAAAAAAGAGACTGCCACTATAAACAATAAGTAACTGCAATTGAAGAATAAAAACGGTTCTAATATTTTTAAAGGTGATGATAAGTGATTGGGATGGGATTGGAACCCAGTATGACTCAATAGTTCATGAGTTTCAATGCTCTGTTATCCCTCTCTTATATATGAATCGCTACCTTGTGAACCGTACATATAGTAGTGGTAAGCAGGGATGAGGGCAACTATTTTGGGCTCCATTTTTGAATAGAAAAAGTCAAGGTTGGTTATGAAATTCATTTCTGTGGCTAACAAACTATTTTCTGGTAAACTTGACTATACAATTTAGGAAGGCTTTGTTCCCCCATATCTTTTTCTTTGTAAAAAATATCTACTGTCTAAGGGAATGATTTTCATCAGAGGCTTGTGCAAGAATTGTGCTGGAATGGCATGGCAATTACCCAACTCCACCATCTTCTAAACTCCCATGCTAAGCAAACGATAAAAAGAATGCGTTTGAAGTTCGGAGGTCAAAGATGTAGGTCCACTGAAAAAGATTTAACTATGAAGGCTCTTAGTACAGCAGTAATTACCTCTGCAACAGCTGCAGAGCACCGAAGTCTCTGTGATGAATACTTAGGAAAAGTACAAAATCAGGAGAGGAAGCAAGAATCCTGAATAACTGAGCACTCAGAACAACAGAAAACATTAGTCAAACTCAACTCTTAATCAATAACAGTAATTATATAATAGGCTTATTCTCTTACCTCATTTACTACTATCTGATACAACATATTCATCTTTTAACAAAAGAAGCTTACAAGACACATCAAAAGGAAAGGAACCATGTCTGAAGAGACAAAACAGCCATCAGAACCATTCTCTGATACGACAAAGCTCTTGAAACTGCCAGACAATGAATAACTGATCAATTTTAAAGGGTATTAGTGGAATAAGTAGACAACATAAATGAATAGATAATATGTCCACAGTGATAGAAACTCCAATGAGGTTTGAAAGGGCAATGCTAGGAACGGGGCATGGGGGGTGGGGGGGTTAAAGGGCAGGAGTAATGACTTACCAGTTACAAGCACTTGCTGCTCTCCTAAAAGATCTGAGTTTTTATATCAGCATTCACATCCAGGGTTCACAACCTGACTTTGTTGGATCCTTAAAGAACACCAACTATGTCATTTCCATGGCATAGTAATATTAAGTGAATCAAAGTAGTCTCAGAAAGACAAATGCATGTTTTCTAGTATTGAATTCCTCAATTTTATAGACACATAAATTTACATATATACAGCTAACATCAAAGTACAAGTAAAACTGCTTCCCAAGTAGAATATAGAGGACTAAATAGATGTAGGGATGCTGAGGAAGAAAAGGAAAGGAGTACAGACAGGGGAATATGCTTACTATAAAGTATACAAGGTAGCACATAACACTGAAAAGACAGGAAAATATCAGTAAGCTTCGACATATGCCACTAGAAATTTCTCAAACTGAAATGCAAATTAAAAAGGAAAGAAAATAAGGCAAATAGAAAAGCCCAGAACATCCAAGACCTTTGGAACAATTGCAAACAGCACATTCTAAGAAAAATGAAGAGAATACAGAGTAGGAGAAATATTTGAACTGATAATGGTGAAAATTTTCTGAAATAGGAGACATCAGGTCACTTTTCTAAGAAGGTGAGGAAAGTAAACTACTACCAATCCATCTTTAGGCAAGCAACATTCAGGTTGCATCAAACCAAAGACAAAGAAACATCATGGAAAAAAGCAAGCACAGGGCGATTCAGTAGACCTGTTGAAGAACTGCAACAGAGTTTTCACCAGAAAGCATATTTAAATCAAAGGAAAATTACTACTAGCATGAAGTTTTGTATCTTAGAAAAACATCCCCATTAGTGAAAAAACAAATGCTCTCCTAGAAAAAACAAAAAATGGATGGAATTCAGCAGAGATAACCTGTCCTTCAAGAAATGTTTAAGGATTCCTCCAGGCAAGAAGAAAATAATGGCTTGTGAAATGGCTCAGCAGATAAGAGCACTTGCCACATCTCCTGGTACCCTGAGTTCTATCTGGGAAACCCACATAAAGGTGGAAACAGAGAAATGATTTCACAAAATTGCCCTGTGGCCTCCACACATGCACCATTGTGTAGGTGCACTCAGATATGTGCATACACATACACACAGTGAAAATGGATTTAAACAATTTAAAAAGCAAAATAATATGAGTGAACAATAAAAGTAAAGATGGATAAGTCTTGGAAGTGATATAAATTAAATATTTTTAATTCATCTAAAATGTAACCATCCAAAACAATAACATTATGAATATACTGAATGACAGAATAGAATATAGATAAATGAAATTAATCATAAATTTATTAAATAATAATAAATCTATAAATAATATTAAAACAACTAATTCATAATTTATGCAGAAATATATTAATTTATATTTGTAAAAAATGTACAATGATCAAGAATCTAACTCAGTGGTAGTTCACTTGCCTCGCATGGGTTTAATCTTCCATACTGGAAAAACAGAAAAGAAACCAAACCAAACATATACCATAAACACCAAAAGAAACACCCAAATTAAGAAAAAACAAGCCAAATTAAACAAAAAAACCTCAACATGAAAGATGGTAAAGAAACTTGTGGCAACAAATCAAAACCATACAGTTAATAGTTCACATACATTAAGATTCACATAAATGAAGCTCAATCAGTGAGGTACTTGCTGGGTAAGAATTAGGACCACAGTGTAGTCCCCAGAGCACACTAAAAATTCTGGAACATACTTGCAATCCCAGTGCTGGGGAATGCATAGACAAGAAGGCTCCTGGGGCCTGGTGGCCAGCGGGGTTAACCTACTTGGTCAGCTCCAGGACAGTGACAGATCCTGTCACTAAAACCAAGGTAAGATGGTTCAGCAGACAAAGGTGCTTACCATCTAAGCCTGGTGACTTGGACCCATTCCTGGAAGGTATGTTAGGTGGAAGGCAAGAACCGATTCCACAAAGTGTCACCTGATCTTTACATACATATTGTAATATGCATGCATATGTGGGCGTGTTCGCACACTCACACTAAGAAGTGAAATTTAAAAGCATTTCAGAAGTTAGATGGCTTATGTGGAATGACACGTAAAGATGACCTCTGGATGGCACACTCACACACATACACACACAGAGAGAGGGGGGGGAGAAGGGGGGGGAGGGGAGAGAGAGAGAGAGAGAGAGAGAGAGAGAGAGAGAGAGAGAGAGAGAGAGAGAGAGAGAGAGAGAGAGAGAGAGAGGAGAGCTGCAACTCTGTCTTGGTTTCCTTTTCTTTTGTTGTAATAAAATACCCGACAAAACGAATTTACATGAGAAAGGGTTTATTTGGTTCACAATTCCAGGATGTACTCCAGTAAGTCAAGGCTTCAGAATCCTGAAGCAAATGGTCACATCACATCTACAGTCAATAGCAGAGAGCAATGAATTGATGTATGCATGATATTGCTGTTTGCTCTCTCCACTCTGTTAGCTCAGAAGCCCTTTCCTAAGTAACAGTGCCACTCACAGTAAGTTATTCTTCCCAGTCTAATGATAATCAAGATATTCCCAACAGGCTTACCTAGTTACTTGCATTTGTTGGTACATTCTCCCCTTGTTACTGCTTGAGAACTAGTTGATATGCAGACTTTCATATAAAAGAAATCTTACAAAGCTTATAATAAAACGTCAATGGATTCAAGGGGAAATAATCGCTTGGGGAGTCACTCATCAGGGTTGAAGTCTGCAGCCTGACATAGAATTTGCATCTAGGCATTGATTCCTCATCATCTCTCTCAAGAGGACTTGGTTCTCTCCCCTGACCTACTTGCTAGGGTCATAGCACTTGTTGTGGAAATGAATCAATTCTTTTAATTATTTTTCTAGGTCATCCTTTCATGGGGTCAATAAGATAATGCTTCTTGTCTTGTTTGCTCATTCTCATATATGTAAGGTGTAGTATTCAAGAGTACTCTTTGTACAACATAGCAACAGACTACGTGCAGAAACAGATGTAGCCACATGTCTATTAGAATAGATACTAAAGAGATTTTGAGGTACTTATTTTATTTTTTATTTATGAATATATGTGTGATGCATGTGTTTGTGCACATGACTCTAGGTGACTGCAGAGGCCAGAAGAGGGCACTGAATCCCCTGGAACTGAAGTTACAGCTGGTTGTCAATTACGCAATGTGGATGCTGGAAACTGAACTCAGGTTCTCTGGAACATCAATGAAGGTTATTAACCACTGATCCATCCCTTGAGCTCCACAAAGGTAACATATGTTCATAAAGATTAATAACAAGAAAGACTAGACAAGAAAAATGAAAAATGATTGATCATGTATGTGAAAATTGACTTATGAGCTTGACAGACTTTATATGTCTGTTTTTATGCCAGTATTGCCTAAAGATTTACAGGAAATTTTGACATAGAGCAGGGAGAAACTTCAGAAAAATTTCTTCTTTTTCTTTTTTAATATTAATTGATTGTGGTTTTCTGTAATGGCCTCTGTCTGTTGCAAAGATAAGTTTCCTTGATGATGAGTGAGGACTACACTTACCAGGACACACATTTAGAATGCACTTAGGGAGTATGCTGGTTTAGTAAAGTGGCTATTGTGGGTTCTCTAAGATCCATAACCTCACTAGAACTGGATAGTTTTCTATGCTTTCAGTACCGGGCATGATGTCCTTCTTGCTGAGCAATGAAGACCATTACAGAAAACCACAACCAATCAAAATGTAGAGTTGTGGAGCCTGGTCCTAATGGATACTTTTATAAAACATTCCTACACCCAAATCTTGGGGAATACTGCAAAAGAGGAGGTGGAAAGACTGTAAGAGCCAGAGAATCAGGGAGTTCTTTGTAAGACTGTATCTCCTAGTAACATGAGAAGCTACAGTGATAAAATCTCACCAACATGACTTCCAATTGTAAGATGAACAAGGATGACACCAGTAGACATGTTATAGTAGATGAAGTGAAGCCCAAGAGACCTCAGCCATACACAAAGGACTAAGGCCAACTAAGGGATGCTGAAAGTGGGAGAAATAGGGAGGAGCACATCATTGGTTATTCAATATTGAACAGTCAGCCCTAAAAAACATACACATACAAAGTAACGTACAGACTGAGCAGGTTGTAGTTATGTATTTAGATATATATATATATATATATATATATGTATGTATGTATCTATAAATACACATATGTATGGGACAGAATTTAATGAAAAATGACGTCATGAGATGGCTCAGGATTTAAGACCACTTGTTGCTATTGCAGAAGACCTGGGTTTAATTCCCAGCATTCATGTGGAAACACACAACCACCTGAAAGTACAACTTCATAGAATCCAATGCTCTCTTCTGACCTCTGCAGGCACCAGACATGCATGTTGTATGCACACATGCTGGCAGACGAAGCACATAAAATAAGTAAAATTTTAAGAATAAAAGATTCATGTTTAAGGGTTGATTTTATACTTTCACTTATCAGTACTAATATTTCTTTTATGTAATCCTGTGTTCGTGTGTGTGTGTGTGTGTGTGTGTGTGTGTGTGTGTGTGTGTGTGTGTTGTGTGTGTGTAATGAGTATTGGACTCACTGCCTTGTTTGGGTTAAGTACTTGTTTTTACTATTTAAGGAATTGGTTTTTCTAAACATTAGCTTAGATAATCTGAAAATGGAAATAGCTTTAATTCCTTTACTTTGTGTATGCTTGTATTTCTTATTCTTGCCAGTGCAACTCTGAGTGCTGGTGTGTTATTTATGATCTTGACGCTTTGGTTATGAGCCTAACCTTTAATGGATGAACCATCTCTCCAGCCCTTATGTATTCCCTTGAAGAAAAATCAGTCTTTCTCCAGCAATTATGGCATTAACTGTGAATGTTTTACACTGGGCTTCGAAATGATTATTCCTATTCTTATGTACTAATACTATGAAATAAGGCCAAGAAGATTATCAACTAGAATAAGCCTGTAGTTTGTAAAATTGTAACCCGTCCTCTCTTCTTATGGCTTACATACTATCTCAGAGTTCTTGGCCTTTCAGTCAGCAACGACCTTCCTTTCTTATCCACATGCTAGATTCCTATAAGCTAGATACTAAAGCAATTCCCATGCTAGTTTTTCAAATGTCAAACTTAATTTACTAACCATAACTGCTCATGCCTGATGAAACAAGCATCATTCTCAAATATGCTACTGCTGAGAAACACAGTTTACCAATAATATATTTGTAAAAAGGAAGACAACATTTGAGAAAGTACAGATCATCATAGGTGCATAAAACAATATTATTCTATTCATATTTATAAATTTTACAGATGATGGGAAAATATCATTTGCAAATCTATTTTAAAATGGCAAATCTCCAAGATTTCTATGGCTTTAAACATTTTAAGAAGGAACTGGGTGATAAACTGGCCTCCACTGCTGTGGTAACCTTGAATGAGGGCCTTAGTCACTATGCTGATACTGGCCCTAGCTTTGGAAAGACCGGAACATTGATTTAAACAAGTATTCACAACAAACGACAGTAAGAATTGCAAAGGATCACATTTATGGTTTAGAGTAAACTGATGCAAAAGACACAAAAGTAAACAAGGACAGATACATTCTTAATCATATATGATATGATCCTCTTCGGCATTAGGCACAGTCAATATTTCCACGGCTTTTTATTGACCATTACAGCATAACAGAATGCTAAGTAGGCAGGACATGGTGAAATAATTTATATCATTATAATTACAGAAAGTGTTACTTGCTTTGCTCTTATATTAAAAACAACCATAGAGCATATGTAGTCACTTGGGGAACAGCTGCTCTCAGACCCACAAACAACTTTATACACATTCAGACAGGCCCTAGAGGCAAGCACTGAACCACTGACCACCCACATGTCAGGAGAAGCCTCTTGGTTCTCCCAGACTAGGAGGCCACAGTGCTCTTCTGTTCAGCTGTTAGCAGACCACGCCCCCTGCCTGCTCATAAGAGTCTGTCACTGCTTCCTGGGTCCTGGTGACTTTTGTGTTTTGCTTCACTCCTTTGGGGCACAGCTTTAGGGTAGAAAACTGTTTCCCTTGCACGGTAGCCTTGACCCGCGATGAATAAATGACCTCTTGTTTTTCCAAAATAGGAGAGCAAAGGGAACTCTTGCATTTTGCCTACTTACCCCTTTAATGCCTCTGTAAGTCTTAAAATGTCAGCATGTGAGACTGTCTGACTCTTTCATCACATATTCTACCTCCCCACCTGCCTTAGTCAGGGTTAGTATTGCTGTGATGAAACCCCCATAACTAAAACGGTGGAAGAGATAAAAGTTTACACTTCCATACTGCAGTTCATTATTGAAGGAAATCAGGACAGGAATGCACACAGGGCAGGAACATGGAGACAGGAGCTGATTGATGCAGAGGCCATGGAGGATGCTGCTTGCTGGCTTGTTCTTGTGGCTTGCTTAGCCTGCTTTCTCACAGACAGCAGGATTGCCAGCCCGGGGATGGCACCGCACACAATCGGCTGGATCTGCCCCTGTCAATCACTGATTAAGAAAATGCCTTACAGGCCTGACTACAAGCTGATATTATGAAGAAAATTTCTCAGTTGAGGGTGCCTCCTCTCAAATGTCTCTAGCTTGTGTCAAGATGACATAAAACTAACCAACACACCACCTTTATGCTGACATGCATTTCCACAGGGCTCTCAGGCTTTCTTCCCTGGAGATACACATCAGCAAAGTGTGAGAGGAAAACAAGAATTGCTTGTAGGAAAGAGCTGTTTAAAATGGCTGTGCTTGAGGCCCAGGTGGTGGTACAGGCCTTTGATTCCAGCACTTGAGGGCAGAGTCAGCGGGATCTCTGTGAGCTCCAGGTCAGCCTGGTCACCAAGAGCGAGTTATAAGACAGCCATTGTACATACACAGAGCAATTCTGTCTCGATAAAAAAATGGCTGTAGTCAATTTAACAGTAATAATTTTCTAAAGGAAAATTAGAAGGGCACCTGTAAACAAAATAGTGCAGCTGATGAGATTTGGTTGTTTTTATGGCAACAAGTGTAACAAAGTTGATCCCTAAAATTATAAAATAAACATGGATATTGCTAATTTTTATGTCTTAATTTCTGATTCACAAAAAACATCTGGCGATAAAACATGTAATTATTCCGCGAGACATAATGTATCACCAGTATATAAGGCAGCAATCATGTATATTAAAAGAACATCAAATTAAGAGATTCAGTATGTCAGGGTAGGCTCCAAACAGCTTCATTTTAACAAAATTGTACAGGAAATTTTCAACTAGTATAGGCTCACAAATTCTTTGATTTAAATAACAATTTTTCATTTATTTTAAATACTCACCAGTTTCCAGTTGTTCCTCTCCTCAGATCTCCTCCCCTTCTCCATCTACCCTCTCTCTTTCCATTTCTCCTCCCTCTCCATTCAGAAAAGAACAGGCCTCCCATGGGCTTGCACGAAGCTTGGCTCATCAAGTTGAGTCAGGACCTCCTCCTCCCCTTACATCAAGGCAGGTCCAGGTATTCCAGTTTGGGGAGAAGTTTACCAAAAGCCAGCTAAGTGCCAGGGAGAGGTCCTGCTCTCACTGTGGGAAGCCTTGCTAAGAGATCAAGCTACACAATAGATAGACACATTCAGAGGGTTACTATTATGTAAATGGCAGGGTTAACCATGCACTGTGTTTCTGACTTTCAACCATAGCCTACCTCCCCCAATCTGTCATTATTAGTGCTGTTTAATGTGTGGCCCCAAGCTTCACTTGTATGGAGATCTTGTGGACCTTCGTTAGAGACCCTGGATGATTACTTGAGGATTCATTTGTGGTTGCTTCAGATAGGAACAATCTGTCTGATAAAAGCAAAATTGTCTGCAGTGTTGGTGTATCCCATCACATTCCACTCATCTGTGTTGGAGATGTCACATTGCTCTATGATGAGCTTTTGGTTCACACACCGACCTTTGTGTCAAGCCTGAGAAGATTATGAGAACAGCTCTTTTGCTTATTTGAGAGCTTCTCTACTAAATTAAAGAAGAAAACCAGGACCTGACTTTGGCTCTCTGTAAAACCAACATTTTCAGGGAAATGGATGGAGCTAGAAATCATTATTTTTACTGGATATAAAACAGTCTCACAGAACCAAATCCTGTAAATTTTTTTTCTCTCCTGTGGCAAACACAGATGTAAGAAATGAGCAGAACAGAGACAGAGAGAGGAAGAGCATCTCACCACCATGGGAACCATAATGGAGGTAGAGACGCGAAATGGGATGCATGGGAGGTGAATGCAGGCACTGGAGCAAACAGACTATTACCCTTTTATTTCAGAAGCCTGCCATTGGGCTGGTGATAAGATTGGGGTCTGTCATAGGACCTGGAGGTGGCTAAGGATTCTCGTGATTCTTCTACCAAGTGAGTGGATAGCCTAAGGTGAAGAGGACAAAAAGACAGATGGTCCACCTGGAATTCAGGTTAGACTGTCAAGATACATTAAGATAGGACAAAGGCCACAGAGACACATGGCCCTACTTCCCTTGCATGGGGCTGAAAGGAACTGAAGTGGTTAGACCTTCTCTTTCTGTTTCTGAGAAAAGTTCTGTGTTCCCATCAACATCTTCACTGCAGATGATAAAGGATGGCTTGGGTCCCCTTGAACTGGAGTTACATGTGGTTGTGAGCCACCTGATATAGGTGCTGGCCACTGAATGCAGGTTCTCTGCCACAGCAGCCAGTGCTCTTGACTGCTGAGCAATCTCTTCAGCCGCAGACATAACTATTTTTTTATAAGACCACAACCATTTCACTTAACGAGTCATAATTTGGAAGCACCATAAATTATATCTATTTCAAATTTTTGTTACCTTACAGGACATAATTTTGCTTATTTATTTTTTTGCATTTTACATCAGAGACTGTGTGTAGCTTACTACTTTTCTCAACTATCACATCATTTTTTGATAGAACAAAAGAAGAACAAAACAGATGTTAAGTGTACAGTGAGTATCATCTTCATGTTCCTCAGCAATCCACAGCTCATCAGAATACCATCCGCATGCATACTGACTTCTCATGTGTTGTGAGGGTAATTTTTTGTGCAATTAAATATGCCCTGTACAAGGTTCCATCCTCATTATTGTACGTGGGGGTGGGGGAAGCAAACAAAACCCTTCACCATTAATGTGAAAGATTTTTCACTTATATTCTTTTGCCTTGCTTCATAAAAATGACATTCTGCTTTCATTTAGTCTCTACTGTGATATTTTTATGCTTATATAAATGCACATATACACACACATATCCATTTGATTATACATTGGCTGATTTTCAATTTAGTTATAGGTTGACAAATTGGAATCCGAAAATAAAACTGATCTCCTAATTAATAATCTTCACATAGATGCACATATTAGTAAAATATTACTTAAAGTCAAATCCATTCTTTTGCAAGTCTTTTTTTTATATAAATTTGAAACAAACTTGTTTTACATGTCAGTCCCAGTTCCCTCACCTTCCCCTCCTCCTCTTTTCCCCACATATTCCCATACCCTCCCCTTTCTGCTCCTCGGGGAGGGTGAGGCCTTCTATGGGGTGTCTTCTAAGTCTGTCACATCATTTGGAGCAGGGCCTAGGCCCTCTCCCATGTGTTTAGGCTGAAAGAGTATCCCTCTATGTGGAATGGGCTCCCAAAGTCCATTCGTATACTAGGGATAAATATTCATCCACTACCAGAGACCGCATAGACTACCCAGTCCTCCTAACTGACACCCCCATTCAGGGGGACTGGGTCAGTCCTATGCTGATTTCCCAGCTATCAGACTGGGGTGCATGAGCTCCCCTTGCTCAGGTCAGCTGTTTCTGTGGGTTTCTGTAGCTTGGTCTTGACCGCTTTGCTTATTACATCTCTCTCTCCAACTGGATTCCAATAGTTCAGCTCAGCTTTTAGCTGTGGGTGTCTGCTTCTGCTTCATCAGCTATTGGATGAAGGCTCTAAGATGCCATATAAGGTAGCCATCAATCTCATTATAGGGGAAGGACATTTAAGGTAGCCTCCTCACTATTGCTCAGATTGTTAGTTGGGGTCCTTCTTGTAGGTCTCTGGACATTTCCATAATGTCAGATTTCTTTTAGACCTATAACATCTCCCTCTACTATGGCATTCCTTTTCTTGCTCTCCTGTGTTTTCCCCCAACTCAATCTCCCTGCTCCCTCATGTCCTCCTCTCTCTGCCTCTTCTTCCTTTCTCTTTCATCTAACTCCTTCTCCCTTTCCTCCATGCTCCCAGTTTGCTCAGGAGATCTTGTCATTCTCCCTTCCCTGAGGGACCATGCATGCCTCTTTTAGGTTCTTCCTTGCTTCCTAGTTTCTCTGGCGATGTGAATTATAGTCCGGTGATCCCTTGCTCTATGTCTAAAATCCATATATGAGTGAGTACACACCATGTTCATCTTTTTGTGGCTGGGTTACCTCACTCAGGATGGTTTCTTCTAGTTCCATCCACTTGCCTGAAAATTTCAAGATTTCTTTGGTTTTTTTGTTTGTTTTTCCTCCCAGTGAGTAATACTCCATTGTGTAAATGTACTACATTCTTTATGCATTCTTCAGTTGAGGGTCATCAAGGTTGCTTCCAGATTCTGGCTGTTACAAATAATGCTGTTATGAGCATAGTTGAATAGATGTCTTTGATGTATGAATGTGCATCCTTTGGGTATATGTCTAAGTGTGGAATTGCTTGGTCTTGAGGTAGACTGGTTCCCATTTTTCTGAGAAACTACCATACTGATTTCCAAAGTGGCTATATGAGTTTGCACTCCCACCAGCAGTGGAGGAGTGTTCCCCTTTCTTCACATCCTCTCCAGCATAATCTGTCCTTTGTGTTTTTCATTTTGGCCTTTCTGACAGGAGTAAGGTAGTATCTCAGAGTGGTTTGACTTGCATTTCCCTTATGGCTAAGGGTCTTGAACACTTTCTTATGTGTCTTTCAGCCATTTTAAATTCCTCCATTGAGATTTCTTGTTTGGTTTTGTACCCCACCTTTTAATTGGATTAGTAAAATCCATTCTTTTGGGATACAATTCTGCAAGTCTTATCAAGGGTATATGATTCTATTTGATTCCCAATGAAAATGTACAACAGCCTTATCAACATAAGCTTTCTCTACTGTCACTATCTAGTTATAAGTTTTTTCATTTTTGTTTTTTTTTTGAGACAGGGTTTCTTGCATAGCATAGACCTTGCTGTGTAGACCAGGCTGGCCTCAAACTCTCAGAGATCTGTTTGCCTCTGCCTCCAGAATTCTGGGATTAAAGGTGTGCACCATCATGCCTGGCTTCTCTTCTGTCTCTTAAATTATATCTGTACTCTACATCACAACCATGGTAATAAACTAAATTCTGATCCTCCCAAATTTGGCACATTGGAGCTTTCTATATAATACATCTGCTTATGTTTGTAATTATATTGACATACTTTCTTTAATGCACGAATAAATTAGGTAGTGTCTGATTTCTATATTCCTGGATACTTTTATTTATAGTTATATTCATTATTGTCAAATAACCCATTCTTTTTACTTCAACTTCTTGGTTTTGTGTGTGGTTGTATAACTCATCACACACACACACACACACACACACACACACACACACACATGCGCGCACGCACACACACACACACACACACACACACACACACGTGAATGACCCACAGCTGTTTGACGAGTGTACGTTCCCTTGCTTTTAGATAGAATGTAATATCGACACCCAATAGATGCATTTGGTTAGTGGTATTCAGCTCACCTGTACCCTGTTGCTCTCTCTTTCTCCTAATCCCGTCTGTTATTGAACAAGGAGTGTTGAAGACTTCATTTGTAACTATGGATTTGTCTGTTCCCCTGTCAGTCTTCTCAGCTTTTGCTCACAGCTTTTGATGCTCCGTTGCTTTATAGGCATCTATTTTTAGAAGTCTTTTATCTTCTTGTTAACGAATTCAAAATTTCTTCTCCTGAGTTGTCAGATTTAACAAATCTGAATGCATGTAGGCCATCCAGTTTCACTTGCATTTCAGATAAAAAAATTTTATGGCACATTTTATAACTATTTATCGTGACCTGAAGTTCAAATGTAACTCAATTAAATTTAATCTTGCTGCTATGCACCTGGAATATTCCGTGTTCTGGACGAAGCCCCATGTAAGCTTCTGTAGCTGCCAGGCCCAGTGGTCACCAGTGTGAGAGAGGTTGCCTGATGTCCCAGAGGAGGAGAACTCCCAGATGCCTACAACCCAGGGTGACACACAATGCAGGGAACACCCAGTTGAACCCTCTCATTCTTCAAATAATTGATGATGGCTTTTAATTTGGTGTGTGTGTGTGTGTGTGTGTGTGTGTGTGTGTGTGTTTGTGTTTTTGTTTGTGTGTGCATTGTTGTATTAAGAAATGGAAATGTAAACCATGCAATTTTGAGATACCGTCTCTCTTTGTAGGCTCTTATCTTTGGAAATGAATTGGACAATGTTATTATTTAAGGTTTGAAGCAGGGGCTTTATCCTGATTTTGGCTATGGTTGCTGTGAGTTTATGAGAACATTTCACATAAACCTTTGTTATGTATCATTTTTCCCTATGCTCTTAGAATTTGAAGATTAGTGAAAATCTCCCTTCTTAAGGAGAGAGTCCACTGTAACAGTTTTTGTTAAAATAGCGCACAGTGTCGTCACGAGAGTCTTAAGCTACAAGGGACAACTACAAGCTCAGCTATTTGATTGGGGAATACACTGTCAGAATAAGGGACATTTGTTTCCACTGAGAAGTGGTTCTCAAAGAAGCTGTCCACAGTTATATCCTTTGTCCAGGAAATTACTGTCTCTGAGCACATGTACACAGGAAGGCTTCAGCATGGCAGATCTTTTCTGCTATTCCTTTGCAGTAGTGTTCAGTGACAAGTCTGTCCCCTGACCAGCTCATCTTAGGTTACATTCCCATATGTGTAATATTTTACTATATTTATATTGAAAATGTTCCCATGTATTTTCACTTCTAATTTTTAATGCATTTATTTATTTACTCTGTGTGATTGTGTATGCATGCACATAACAATACATGTGTGGAGGTCAGAGGACAAATTTTCAACTTGTTCTTGGGCTTGAACTCAGGTCATCAGGCTTAGTGATATGTGTCACTACTGCCCAAGCTGTCTTGCCAGCCCCTTTATTTTCAGACATGAAAGATGAATTTGATACATCATCCAATAATTTTGTTGCAGCTTTTAGAACAATATGAAATATTGTTCATATTTGGAGAACAGGGTGTTTAAGCTACCTCTCAAGGACTGTAGAATTTGAGAGGAAGACCAGAGTATAGCTGTATATTCAGAGAGACAATGACAGGGAAAATGAGCTATGAGACTATTAGAATATGCCAGACCAGAGGGCACAGCAAAATATAAGTTGGCTAAATAAAGAATATAACCAAGAGTGAGGGGAGCGGGCCTGGACTGTGTTGTTCATGTTTTCATGTCCAAAATATGTTCAGTCAAGTGATTCCTATGTTAGAGGATAGAGTCTGTAGAAAACTCACATGTTCTTTAGTGGTGGATGATGTTGAGAAAAAAAATATATGGAGAAAAATATCTAAAGTGAAGGTTCAATTGAATTGTTAAGTTTATACTTAACAAATAAATGTAACAACCCTGCATCTTTGAATTAATTTTGAGATTCCTTAAATGACAATATTTTAAATGCTTCTTCGGTATCTTGTAAAGCCATTAGAGAGAAATTTCAGTTTTCTTACAAAGATGGAGTGTATGTGTATCCTTTTTGTTCCAATTAGAGGGCTAGCTCATTTACTGAGACTTTCAGGAGACATATTCAAGTCCGTGCATACTAATAATGCTGCTTAAAGGTCAGTTTTATAAAAAAAAATCTGACTCAAGAGATTGCGCAGGCTGAACAGCACTCAGGCAATTGTCTGAATCATTTCCTAGACCCTTGAATTAGGCTTTTAAGGCAGTAGCCTGCGTACTGAAGGCTTTTTGTTTGAAGAGAAAGGTAAGTGAAGAAGGGAAGAGTGTTTCAGAGGCACTTCCTGTATTGATGAAGAGCCTGCTTATCGCGGTTTCCATGGTAACCTGATGTCGTCAAGAGGACTGAGGTGGGTGAACTTTTTTTTTTAAGACGGAGACTAACGTTATCTGGTGAGAACAGCATCTCTCCTCCACGTGCCTGTACAAAGATGCAGGTGTGAGCGCCCAGTTGCAGAGGAGACAATCTTCAAGATCCTAGACACAAATTATTTTGTTCTTGTTTCTGGTTTGGGTGTTGAGTTAGTCCTCTGAATACCTTTCAGGGAGAAGAGACAGACCCTTTTAGTCCCAGAGTTGATGCTGTCCTGGATCCACTTTTCACATTATAGGATAGGCATTTGAGAAAGAAAGACATGTTATGGCTCCCTCAGAGTGTCAGCCATAGAAGTCTGTCACCTTCATGTGCAAGCCAGAGACTGCACCCGTGGTTATTGTGGAATCATCAATTACTGTATGATTTCAAGCAGGCGACTTTATTTTGTTAGTTTAAAAAACTAGTGTACAAAGTAATGAGTTTCTTTCTTTTTTTTTTCTTTCTTTTTTTCATTTTCATGCATCATTGTTGAAGTGCTTCCTCCCAACTTCCCTCCTGGATCTCTTTCCTCCATCCTGCTGGTTCTCTTCCTCCCTCCAAGTACCACCCTTCTCTGGCTTCATGTTTCATGAATTTTTTTCCTCTTTTTATCCCCATCTTCTACCTTAAGATTTATTTTCCCTCTCATGGTTCATTTCTATAGCTTCATCTCTCATACACTATCAGTGTCTGTCTTTCTGTCTCTGTTTCTCTCTTTCACACACACACAAACACACACATGAGTGTGCATATGAGATAAAACTCTCATTTTTATTATTTGCATTGTTTATATTATTATTATTATTATTATTATTATTATTATTATTATTATTATTACCACCTCCCAAGTGGTATCTGTCTATAGGAGTCTGGCTTAATTCCCTTAGCATAATGATCTCTAATTCCATTTTCCTGCAAATATTATAATTTCCCTTTCTTGTGTATATGTCCTACATTTATTTTATCTATTATCCATATATGAACATCTATGTGGGTATATACCCAAAGGACTCAAATCCTATTGCAGAAATATTTGCATATCCATGTTTATCACCATACTGTTTATTTCCTTTTTCTTTTCATATTTGATGCTAGGGGACAGATGAGCCCAAGAGAAGAAAAAGACCCTGGAGAGAAGCCCATTGTTATGATCAATACTTCATTGTTTCAGTGCCTTTGGTTGCTCAGTAGTGCAACCAAAATATGCAGGGCACATACTTATCCCTCAAAGCGCAGTGACTGCTGGATTCAGCTTCCTTCTGGACAGCTGCTCTTCCAATAACTGACCTTCATACCAGGTGCCTTAGAAAGCAGTGTGTAGTGACACCTTCTAATGTATCTACTCTAGATCCAGAGTGTATCAGTGCTCAATATACTCTAGCACTTCTATTGATGATGGATACCTATGTTCAGTGACATTATAGAGCTGAACATGTGGTAGAATGGCTTGCATGGATTCAGAAAACAGTGCAGAATTTGAAACCTACTTTGATCTTATCATTGAATAGGTGCAGCAGTTAGGATTTTCTTTTGTCATCAGCTACATGGTTTGTAGTAGGTCTTGAAACCTATCTTATGGAAGACTTCTTTGTCACAAAGTAGTTAAGGAAGGAAATTGGTGCTTAAAATCCATTTGCTATACTCAGTATCTCTTTTCTGATTTCATGAGTTACAACAGTAATAATGACAATAACAACAATTACTACTTGTTTGAATATGATATATATCACACATATGTATGTTTTTATCTGTAGTTCTTGGCTTATAATTACCTCCCCAATGCATGCGACAGAGTGTAGAATTTCTCTTCCACAGGATGAGTCATATGATCTCTAGTACTTTTGGTACAGACTGCCATAAAGAAATATTCTGACTTACCTTATCTTAAGATCCCCATTTCAGTAAGAGTTCTACCTCACAATGCAGAGGAAGGAACATTGCATAGAATGATCAGGAAAAATCTGGACAGGCCTTGTTGGGGTTTGCCAACCACTCTGTTAGCATAGATTATATTATTTGTTCAGTCACATTTCTATATGATTATCTAAGTAAGCATTTGTAAAAATATAAAATTAATGATTTAGATACCCACTGTATATCTTAGTACATAGAAATTCCTGGAGGGTGGAACCTAGAGAAAGCACAGATACACCGAATCCCTTCCTCCATAGCTTGCTATATATCTCTTTGCTTGTGTCCTTCATATTATCAATTAGTATAACTGATTAAAAACCTTTCCTCGAGGTTTGGAAGCTGTCCAAGCAAGTTAGTCCAACCTGAAGAGTGGATTGTGATAGAAGCACAAAACAAAATAGTCTAGGGTTTGTGAGTAGCATTTAAATTGGGGCACAAGCATCTCTGAGACTGAGAGTTCATTCTGTGGTAGTGTGAAAATTAAACTGAACTAGAGGCACTCAGCCAATGTCCTTTTTTGCAAGTTTATAATTAACCTTGAAATTCAGTAATGTTTTCATTGTGCAGTTCTTTTCTTATCTCCATACGCTCTTTGGAATAGACCTGCTGCTAATTTCTTCTTTAAAAGTATGTTCAGAGACCAGGCATCACAGCACATGCCTTTAACTCAGGAGGTAGAGGTAGACAGATCTCTGAGTTTGAGGCCAGCCTGGTCTGTATAGTGAGTTCCAAGACAGCCAGAACAACATAGTGAGACTGTGTTTCACAAAACAAACAGAAAAGTATATTCTGAAACTTTTTAAAAATCAGAGTTGCACTAACTCTATAGATCAATTCGAGGATAATAGACAATGTCTAACTTGTGACAATAGTATGTCCTTTTAAAGTTCTCTCAGTACAATGAGAGACTTGTATGGCAATTAGCTCCACTAAAATACACATTTGACCAAAAAAAAAAAAATGCCTGTATAAGGGAAGTACATAGAATACTGAGTACTAAGACTCAGGTCTTTTGGGTTTATTTGGTTTTGTGACAGGGTTTTTCTGTATAGCTTTGGAGGCTGTTCTGGGCCTAGCTCTTGTAGACTAGGCCGGTCTCGAACTCACAAAGATTGCCCTTCCTCAGCCTCCCAAGTGCTGAGATTAAAGGCCCACAGGGCAAGACTTGGGTCTTAATGGAACTGCTTCAGTAGTCAAGTTCCCTTCTCAGTGAGGCATTCCTTCAAAACATATGGTATGAATTGAGACACGAATGTTTTACATTTAAACTGTGATGGTAGAATGTCACCTAAATTGTATTCTGCTTTGAAAAGAACAAGCTATTCTTTTTTTAAAAAAAGTACAGAACTAATCAAACAATGAACACCCTCTGCATATCCACATCTTCACCATGCACAGTTTGGAATGTAGGAAGCCTTCTACACATTCATCTCTGACCTGAAATTGAATACTGTTTCAATAACTTATTTACTCAATTCTTTACTTCAAAGTATCAAAATTATGTTCTATATTATAGAAAATTTAGCTCTCTATAGAACTTCAAGCACATATTATCTAAGGATTATCCAATAAATCACAAATATTGGATTTATTCCCTGAAGTGCAGCTAATGTATAGTTGTGGTACACCCCAAGGAGGCTTTGTTTAAAGTATACAATGGGACGGTGCCGGCACAATACTCTGGGCAAAAGTAAATGAATAACCCTTCCAATATGATGTATTACAACCACAGATGAGAAAAATCAAGAACATTATTTATTTAGAATAAACTTTAAAGATCCTTCTGTATCAACCACTTTGAGCGTGGGATGTTCAACAGCCAACCTATAGTACGCGGTTGCAAAGGAAGCAAGTGCTCCAGTTGTCTAATGATGAATAGCTGAGATAATTCTGTTTTGCTTTTAAGTAGCTGAATACCTGCTAGAAAAGTTGTTTGCTAAAGGCTAAAAATAAAATGTAACTTCTGTACAGAAAACAGTCTTAACTTAAAGGTCTTTGTTTAACAAGTGAGATTAACTTTTTAGTAAGTCAAAATAGATTGGGACAACAAGCAGAATTAATTTCGTAGGCACACAGAACTCATGCTCCAACTGCTAACACAAATTCCAACATAGAAAATATGGCTAAATCACTATTAAACTTTCTATCTCCATCAAACTGAGTACTATGCAACCAAACTCTCCCTATGCAACCAAAGCAAAGAAACAACATTTTGAATGCAAATCTCTCCATGAGACAATAATTCAATTAGGGTTGAACTAGACAGAAGCCAATGAAAATACTATTGAAATAGCTGCTGGACATAACCATAACATTTGGGACACAAACAATGCTTGGGTTGAATCACTTTAGCTGCTAGCTATTGAGTATCAGGGTTTCAAGACACAACTTTTATAAACATGTGTTATTTGTTTTGCTTATAGCATCACAGCTGAAGCTACTGTCTGTCATTTTCCTAAAACAGGGAAATCAATCTAATGCACATGTTGGTGATTTTTAAGATAGTAATGTAAAAGGGAGGTAGCAACAGGAATTTGATATTTCTATCTTTTAAGAAATTTAAGGCTGCAGGTAAAACATGAGATCAAAAGTGTAGTGGTTATCCTTTAGAGATATAGACAGCTTATTCCCATACTTTTTTATTTTGATGGTCTTATAAATAATAGGATTTTATTGATAATTACTTTATGTTACATTTTCACTGAACTGCTGGAAGACAAATGCTTGGCATTAATTACTTACATATCTTTTTTGTTTGTTTGTTTGTTTAGAAGCATAGGTTGTCAGGTATTGGTGGTGCATACACCTTTAATCCCAGCACTCTGGATGCAGAGGCAGATGGATCTCTGTGAGTTCGAGGCCACCCTGGTCTACAGAGCTAGTTCCAGGACAGGCTATGCAGCAAGGCTATACAGAGAAACCCTGTCTTAAAAGAAAAATAAAGGAAGAAAGAAAGAAAGAAAGCAAGAAAGAAAAGAAAGAAAAGAAAGAGAAGAAAAGAAAAAAGAAAATAAAATCCAGAGTGAGCTACAGAATAACCTCTTCACTAGATAGTACTGGCTTTCTCTTTTATCCAGGCCACCAAGAAACAGATAAAGCCTACTCACACTGTGGAGGGTAATCTGCTTTACCTAGTGTACTGGTTCAAATGTAAATTTCAATGAAAGCACACTCACAAGAATATCCAAAATAAAGTCTGGGCACTGTAACACAGTTGACATATATACTTAATCATCACATCATATATGCACTCAAACTTCTATTATCAGCTTTTAGAAGTCATTGACATTATATTCAAACTAGGGAGAAAAATGTTCCTGAGACATATAGGAAATTTTTAGAAAATTAAGTCAGCAAAATAAAATAGTTTATTTTTACAATCAAGTTTATTTCTTGATTTTACAATTGCATTGTTGAATTTTCATTTTTTTATCCCAAAACAAATCTGTGTTAAGGCATTCCTGGATTCTTGGGTTTTGAGAAAAAAAATTATGTATGTGGATATGCATGCATATTTGTGTATATTGATTGAGTCATGAGAGTATTTTTCATAAGAAATTTTTGAGATTCATTACTGTGGATTATGTCAGTTACATTCAGTACCTAGTACATATTAGGAAGCAAATGGAGGGCTGTGATGTTTGATTTTTCTCAGCTTTCCTTGGCCATCATGGTTACCATGGTGACTCAGTGAATGCTGTGGGATTTGGTGCAGACTGAGCATCCTTTTATGAAGCTTTTTTGAATCACTTCGTATGATGCTAGTTGTCAAGCACAGTTTTTATAATTCCAACGTTCCTTCTGCATGTATTAATTGACATTTGACAGCTGAATAGAGCTATCTTTATGCTAATATGACTCATAGGTTATTATTTTACTCAAAGAATTATCATGTATTATTCCAACCATTTTTTAATGAGCACTGTCTATCAAAAGTCCCCTAAAGTTGGTCTTAGTGTCTATTCTTTTTTTTTTTTTTTTTTTTGAGATGAAGTCTTGCCATGCAGACTGGTCAGAAAGTCTATGCAGCCCAGGTTAACAGCTTGACTTGAGACTCCTGCCTCTGCTGAGATTATAAGCACTCCCCTTTACTCATTCCTTGGAATATGGTATTACTTCTTTTCTTAATATTTGAGATTTTCCTTCTCTTTTGATAGCAGCATTGATTGCTATAACTTTCCTTTATAGGTTAACTTCCTCTGCTCTGAATACATTTATATTTCCATTTTGTGTCAATGTAGTGCTTGCATTTCAAATGTTTGTTTGTCTCTTTGGTTGTGTACCTGCATGGTTAGTTTCCCTATCTATGTGAATTTTTTTGAAATTTCTCCTGTTACTGGTATTTAGTTTTGCACTGTTCTATTTGTTTGTAAAATACTCTGGCACTGGGTGTGATGGCACATCCTTATAGTGTCAGTGTTCAGAAGCCTGAGGTGGAGGGATTGAGTGTTCAAGACCAGGCTTGGCTACATATTGAAACCCTGTTTCAAAACGAAAGAAAGGGGGATACTAAGGAGAATGGAAGGAGAGAGAAATTTTATATGATTTCTATCTTCCTGGAATTTTAAGACTGATGATTTGATTTGCCATAGAGAATGTTTGCATGCATGGTGGGGAGGAATGCGTGTTATATTGCAGTTGGATACATCCTTCTTGCAGTCATTTGTAGTGTTATTGACACTGGTATTTGAGAATGTTGTACATGACACTTTCATGGAACAAACTCAAAGTACATCATTCATAAAAGGTCTTTCATCTCTGGGATCCAAAGTCATATTGGACCTGACACATATGGTGCACTGCTATATTGGTGGCAGTACAGGGGACACACATACTTGTGAAGTATCAAAGCATCATAGAATAGGAATACAGATATCCAAGCATCATAGAATAGGAATACAGATATAAGCAGAGCTCCAGTGGTTCTGACACCAGGATGGTGATCTCCTTAGCTGTTACTGAGCTACTGCCTAAAGCATGGTCCTGCATAATGACGGCCCTGTGCTGAGTCTCAGTATGGAATAGATAAATTGTCTGATGGTTCTTTGTTTCAGAGGTGTGGATGGCCACAGTGCTGTCATAGATCATGAGATTAGAGTATAGATACCCATGGAAACATTGTAACCCTGGGCCTGGGAATGTTAGGGCTGGAAGGCCTGCCACTGTCTTTCTCAATGCAGACTAATCCTTCCTGAATTTCCCATTGGAGAATGGCTGTTGGCCTGGCAGCTCACAACCATCTATCAATGAGATCTGGGGCTTCTTCTGGCCTGCAGGTACACCTGAAGACAAAGCACTCATATGCATAAAATACATACACAAATACACTTTTAAAAATGAAAATATTTATTTAAAAGCTAAAACAGAAAGTGCCCTGCTAGCAAGCAAGTAATGAGGGTCAGAAATGAACACAGGCCATGTGGGTCTAAGGTAAATACCTCCAACCAGTTTCTCAGAGATAAGACCAGTGTTTTTCTTAATCAAGGCACATCAAAATAAGTGAAACTGATTTTCCCAGTTGAGTGGGCACAGGGGTAAAATACTGAAAGTAAAACAAACAAACAAATAAACAGCAATAATTGTTTGCAATGTTGGGAAATAGGTCTACAGTGTTTTGTACAACACTACTTGGAATCTTTTCTCCTTTCCTGTGTTATTATTCTATGTAAGTGTTCTGTATGTAGCACAACAGACATTTGTGCTCAACAACTTTAATAATTTATTTACATAAGTGATATGTATTATTAGAACATATGCTAAGTAATATAAACAATATTTCCCCCAAATAACATAAAAAGTAAGGCCTGTTAATGGTGTCATCTTTTCATATTACTTCACAAGCTTTCTTTCTCCCTTTCCTCCCTCCTTTATCTCTTTCTTATTATGTATGTAGTGTTCTGTGTGCATGCATGCCTGTAGGCCAGAAGAGAGCACCATTTCTCCTTACAGGTGGTTGAGATCCACCATGTGGTTGCTGAGAATTGAACTTAGGACCTCTGGAAGAGCAGTCAGTGCTGTTAACCTCGGAACCATGTCTCCAACCCTTGACAAGCTTTTTTTTAGGATGATTTTTCTTACTTAGGTGCAAAGTGTATGATCTCATTGTGATGTTAGCTCTACTCTTGATTGTAACCATAGTGTTCATAATTGCATCATCAAATGAGATATGCCCAAGTCTTAGCCCCCCCCCAGCACCTCATGAGTGTAACATTTCTATAAAAGGAATGGGTGACTGTGCAATGTAGGATCTTGAGAAGAGATCATCCTGGATTTAGAATCTAACAACTGTTGTCCTCATAACAGAAACAAGGTAACCTGGCACATAAAGGGAAGATCATAGAAGATGGAACTTGTAGTGATACTGCCATAAAACCAAGAAAGCAGCATCAACCAGGAAAACTTCAAGAGAGGCAAAAAGGTATCTCTTCTGAAGGCTTAGAATGAAAAGAAATTCCTGTTGTCCTATGCTCTGGAGTGTGTAGCAATTTGAAAGGGTTGCCTTGGGCAACCAGGCCTGTTTGGTAATAACAAATCTCAAATGTAACTGATTGCAAACAAACATCAGCTTATGATATGTTTTTATCATGGCTGTAAGAAAAATAATAGTAAGAATGATACATATATTGTGGTTTAACGGATGCTCCTCTCTCCACATACCGCCAGAAAGCAAGCGTTCCCCACCTCCACTCAGACCTAGTTCCACAGGTCACTTCTGCCCTTGGCTCCACCCCTCAATGGGTGTGGTCAGTGCCACAGAAACAGATAAAGTGAATATCCCACTACAATTTCCCTTTTATTTTAAAGAAAAGATTTAAGCTTGATACAAAACTATATACAAAACAGTGAATAAAAAATGTGCTCTAAGAAGAGGAAAATCGCGAACAAAACCACCTACATATCTAGTCCTAGGGTAAAGGCATAAGGGAGTTTACAATAGAGTTGTCCTAAGCTGGAAATCTTAAGTCTAGTATCTAATATATCTAACTAGGAGGAGAGAATAATAGTTGTGATAGTTTAATCTACAACCTCATCAAGACCTGAGAAGTAAAATTACTATACTAGGATAGACAGGAAGTGCAGATGGGCAACTTCCAAAAGGTGCACTAAGCCCTTACTGTCTCCCAGGTCCCTGGTCACACATGGCTGGTTCTGCTAAGCTGCTGTGATCAGAGGTCTTGAGGGCCCAACCTCAGAACCAAGCCATTGTCCCCAGTGTCCTCAATGCTAGTAGTAGGTGGAAGGAATTGGTATCTCCCTGAGGACTAGTGGCTGGCCAGAGAGAATGCACCAGTTCAGTGCCCAGCACCAAATCCCTCAGAAAAGTCCATTAGAGCAGGGAGTCAGAGATGGGCAGAGGGCCTGGTGGTGTCCAACACACTGCCTGTACATGGACAGCCAGACAGTCTACAGGACACAGAGAAAAATGACTGACAAACTGCCAATACAGGCAGACAGTTTAAAGTGTCCTGCTTTGCTGAAGAGTCTGCCAGACACACCATGGCCTATGGGCTGAAGATAGAACATTACAGAAGAAATTCAGGTGACTGATCAGGCAGTGAGTTGTCTCTGTCATTTCTAGAGTTTATATATTATCCTTCTGTGGTCTTTGAAGGAGTTGAAGGCAGATAGTTATGGTTATAGTTTTCCTTAGTTAGGATTAAAGATAAGTTACATATAGGACTTTAGATTCACAAAGATAGGATAGATGATATTTTCTTTAAGTCTTACAAAATGTTAATGGACTAAATATTGTTAACTGTGATTCTTATTTGATAATTGTTGTATGGTATATTTTGCTATGTTAAGGTTAAACCCTTCTTTTTATTTTAAACAGAAAAGAGGAGATAATGGTAGATGTTATTCTGTAAATATGTTTCTCATACTGGTTAATGAATAAAGCACTGTGGCCAATGAGAAAGCAAGATAGGTGGGGCTAGGAGACAAGGAGGAAAGAGGAAGTACTTAGAAGAAGTCAGCATGTAGAGCCTAGAGGAATCAAGATGCCAGCCCACCATGCTCGGATAAGATGACCACATGGAAATACTTAGATAAGTAGAAATGGGTTAATAATTAAGACAGAGCTAGCCCATAAACAATAATAGTAACTGGCCAACAGGATTGTATCAAATACAGAGTCTCTGAGTGTTATTTGGGGCTTGCGTGGCAGCAGAACCGGAGGTGGTGGTGGTGGTGGGGAAAACCTGCTGGTAACATACATAAAGTAAATTTTAAATGTTGACAAACATTTCTTGGTACTATACCCTTTTAAAGTGTTGAGTCATTCAGTGCTCAGAGCACACTTCCAAGATGGCCAACATTGCTCATCCTCATTGTACAGCAGTGAGAAAACACTGAGGGGCAGTGAGGATAAGGACGGTGCTCAAGGCTGCAGAGTTGCGGAATAGGACAACTAGCCTTTGCACCTAGAACATTGTGCTGAGAGCCTGAGAAATTGTCAAGGACTCATTGTTAAGGAAGAGAAATGGTCTGTACAATTGAGATTATCTTAGAGCACCATTAAAATATTTATATAAACAATTAATAGTACTGCATGTTAAAAAGAAAATTTCTGACCTTGGAGAGAGAATTTATCATGCAGGAGAGAGGGAGAGACAGACAGAGAGACAGAGAGAGAGAAAGAGAGAGAGAGAAAGAGAGAGAGAAATGTATTCAAGAAATATTTAGTTGCTGAAAATTTTTTAAAAAAGACTATTGTGTACAAATAAATGCCAGTTAGTCTTGTATTTTTGTCCCAGCACAATCAGGACATAGGTGAAATTCTAGTGTGGTGTGATGAGTCTGGATAGATCTATGGACTGGTCCTTAGGCAGGTCCAGCATTTTCCTACATAGTTATTAACTAACATGCCCTACAGTTCAGGGGCAGCTACTGGGCCCACCCAGCACCAGTGACCACAGATCAATGCATGGATGGGTCTGTTTTCCCAGGTGAGGACCTAGATTTGGGTTTGCTTGGAGGTGTGATGTGAAACATCTCTTATCACATTAGGAGAGACCCAAGAATAGAAAGCACTTCCTCACTCTAAAGTTGTGAACACAGAGATTCCAGAGAAATATTTCTTCATTACTGTAGATGTCTGTGTTCTTGTTAGTCAAGGAACAGAAATGATTTTCATGGTCCCTGCCTTAGATGGAAAAGCTCAGCCAGATCCTGCTGTTGGGTCCCAACAGTTAAAAGCCATCAACGTCTCACTCTGTGACATGCACACTGGAAACATTTCCTCAGTTCCCCCTAGGGGCATCTCTGTAAGAAAAGCCTGGCCTGTCCTTTTTCACAGGTGAACAATCTCAGGCTCATCTCCAGATGTCCAGCAGGGTTGGGCAGATTCCATCTCTTAATCCCCTTAGGGGACCCTGAGCATTCCCAGGTGCACTTTCATCTCAGTACATGTGGGAGGAAGGAGGTAAGTCTCCATTTCAGATGTTCCTGTGATAGTAGTAGAAGATTCCTTCCATTAGTTCAGCAATTCCAGAAAATTCTGAAATTTCAAGGCAAACTTTCAGCCTGTGTCCCTTTTCTCTTGGCTCCCTGGTCTGACAAACCTGCAAATCTTCTGCTGGACAACTGATATCCATATCTAATTTTATTTTATTTTGTTTTATTTGTTAATCCAGGCTGGTCTGGAATTTACAGTGCTTTCCCAGGCTGATCTCTATCAATCCTTCTGTCTCAGTTCCCTACATGCTGGCCTTCCAGATGTGTGCCAGCACGCACAACTTCTTTTCCTCTTTTCAGCGCAAAGGAAAACAATTGCAAGTGTGCTGAAACGAACCGTTTTCTATTATTGAAGTTGTTTGGAAACTCTGCATGCATATTAAAGTATCTTCATTTTCTCTTTCCCATTTGTCTCCAGATCTACCTGGCATTCAGTGTAAGTTTACGATCCACACAAAGACCACTGAATTAATCTTCCATTATCCAGCCCTTATACATTCTTCCTAGGCCCTTTTACAACCCCTCCCCGCCACCATATCTCTAGGACATTAAAAACAACAGCTGTAGCCAGTACCCTCTTCATCTACTGAACACCTCCCTAGAGCCCTCGTGCCTGCTGCTGATTGTGATAGAATGCTAGAATTATCTGCTGATTTTCATGTACATGATTTTATGATATTCTTTTAAATATACAGTTTCTACCCTCGAGAGAATTAGCATCATTTTTATGAGCGTATTTTAAGGGCTATTATATAGCTTTTTTGTTTGTTTGGTTGGTTTTTTTTTTTTTTTCCTTATTGTAGCACGTCTTTGTAGCTATTTGCTATGAATGGCGTACTTTTGCCACCTGGTGGTCAAAGGATAAACTGCAGCTTGAAGCCTGCTGAGCTAGGTGAGAGGGAGGGGCCGAGGCTAATTGTGCTGGTAGAGCTTTCTGGAAATCTGAACGGATAAAGAGTACCGTTTCCACAATTTAAGGCTACTACGGCAGCCAGACAAAGAGTACTATCTAACACCATGTTGAATTAAAAACCACGAGACAGGCACAAAATATTTTATTTTCATTTTTGTGTATAGGTCTGCTGGGTTGATAGCTAAGAGACACATGAAAAAGTGACTCCTGACCCATTGTGTTCTTTATGACCTCCTTTTGCCTATATTATGACCTAATTTAAATAGAAATACGTTTAAAATAGCTCAACAATACAGTTCTGTTTTAAATTTTATATCAAATTGTTGTTTCTTTAGAATGAATGCCAAGTTGTTTTACCTGTAGTTTTATGATAAAATTTAATTTCTTTACATTTTTTAAATTAAACTTTAGTTTCAATACCCATGTACATATGTAAGTAAATGCACTGTAAATGATTTTTCTACACTATTATTTTCAAAATGTTCTTTGAACGCTATGAAATGTGTACTATAGCATATACTGACAGAAGACATTCAGTATATTATTACTGCTTATTGTTATTAATATAATATGAAATGGTGATATTAATTTGAACTATTGATAATGTGACAGACACTATATCCATCTGTCATCATTGTATTGTTTTATTATAGTTATTTATACTTCCTTCTAGAATTTTACATCTTATACTTGTGAAAAAATTTTCACAAATTCATCTTATGTATTCTGATTCTTTTACTATAAAATAGGTGTGTGTGTGTGTGTGTGTGTGTGTGTGTGTGTGTGTGTGTGTGTAAGGGAGATGGAATGAGTCAGAATGCTTGTGATGATGTGATGACAACCGTATTTCCTGCTGATTCCTTCTGCCCCTTTCATAGTTTGTATTTTGCTTGGCTAACTTCCCTAAATTCAGGCCCAGAAGTGAGTGAAACACAATTTCAGGGTGGCATCATTGGAATTCCTTAGAGTGTCTTATTGGAATTCCCCCCACTCTACCCTTAAGGCTAGCTTCTGCAAAGGTTCTGCTCTTTTGACAAGTATTGCCATCCTGACACCCAGGAGGTGGTTCTAATTTATGCTCACTGACACAAAATCATATGAAGAAGTCTAGAGACACACAAGGACACTAACAATACTGACTTCATAGAAAGCACATCTTGGGCTCTTTTGTAGGCCCATCCTTTATTGTTTTATTTTTGTTGTTGTTGTTGTTGTTGTTCTTTTTGAGACAGGGTTTCCCTGTGTAGCTCTGGGCTGTCACTCTATAGCTCAAGTTGGTCTCAAACTCATAGAGATCCACCTGCCTCTACCTCCAGAGTGCTGGGATTAAAGGCATGTGTTATCACAACTCAGCTGTATATCCATTCTTAAGGTACTACTACAGAAGATGGGAAAGTGATCAGATATAAGTAAGGCTTTCCATATAAGGGTAACCTACTGAAGTATGCACAGAAGAAGGAGAAGTCAATGGTTGGAAAAATTCAGGACAGGGTCAGAATGTATTAGTGTTTATATAACATACATGCATTGGGCCTTCTTTGTATGAAAAAAGATGGCACAGAAGATACAACTTAAAATTATTTTTTTGAGATTATAATATGTAATATTATCAATAATATATATAATTAATATCTATGTAGTAATATAGATATATAATTACATCATTTCCACTTCCCTTTTATCCCTTCAAAATCTCCTACATATCCCTCCTTACTCCATTTCAAATTCATGGCCCCTTTTTAAATAATTGTTGTTGCATACATATCATAGATACATATATATATGCTATATATATACTTATGTATGTGTATACATTACTTAATACATAAGCATAGCCTTCTTAGTCTTGTATACTCTTACTTGTATGTCTGTGTGTTCAGGGCTGACCATTTTGTACTGAATTGGTGTGCATTTCCTTGGGGAAAACTATTTCTCCCACTCTCAGCATTTTTAGTTGTTGTAGCTCTTTGTGTAGGGCTGAGGCCTGATAAGGTTTCCCCATCCACTTTAGCATGTTAGTTATTATTGTCCTTGTTCAAATCATGTTTAGGTAGTCATGTTAGCAAGGGTTTGCTTCTGACTTCACTAGAAGATGCACTCTCACAACAGATTCCCACGATCTTCCTGTCCTGTCTCCCTTATTCGATGTCCCCTGAACCTTAAGTGTAGGTGGTGTTTTATAGATTTAGCCAGTAGGACTGGACTCCACAACTCTGTATTTTGATTGTCTGTGGTTTTCTGCAATGGTCTCTGTCTCGAAGAGAAGCTTCTTTGATGATGGGTGAGTAATACACTTCTCTGTGGGTAAAAGGACAAATATTTAGGATATATATTAGGGATTATCATGGTTTAGTTAAGTGGTAGCTGAAAGTTCTCTAAAATCCATGACTTCACTAGCTCTGGGTAGTTAGCTAGAGTCCCAGTACCAGGCATGTTGTCCTTAATGAGCCGATATTATATTCTGTCCAGTTAAGAGAGCTAAGGTGTGGGTACCACTGCTGGACCCTTGGGGTTATTGTGCCATGCCAGTCATTTTGTGATTCATAGGCATCACATTGTGTAGGGCTATTGGTTGCTTCCCTCTTTTGGAAGCTCACATGGTGCCTTATGGTACCATGAATGCCAGTCCAAAGGGTACGGGATTTCAAGTCTGTTCCCATTTTGTACAAAATAATTTAAAGACAATTAAAGACTGCATATTTAAGCCAGGTGTTGTGTATCACACCTCTAATCTTGGTTCTTGGGAAGATGAGGTAGGAGGATTACCATACATTTGAGGTCAATCAAGATTACAGAATGTGACCTTATCTCAAACAATAATAAAACATGCCCCAATATATTAAGGATAATTTTCAGTAAATATATGTCATCATGCACCACTGTCATAACTTTCAGATATTTCTGTCACTTTTAAACCTCCCATTATGATTTAGTATAGTTAGGCCTTTACACCCCAGTTGAATATGAAACAGTATTGTGAGACAGGCTCTGTTTATGTATGCTACACTGACTTTAAATTCACTCTGTAGTTGGAGCTAACCTTAAACTTGCAATCCTCTTGTTCCAGCCTGCTTCCTGAAAGCTGTCGTTATAAGAGAGTACCGTCCTGTCTAGTCACAGATGTTTCTCTGGATTCTCCCTTTCTCTTCTGGGGCATTTGATATACATGGATTCATGCTATATTTGTTTTGCATCAGGGTTCCTTCTATTTTGTGATGTTTTCTCAGTTCATCCATATTCTAGAATGTGGGAGAATTCATTTCTTTGTTTTAAAAGCCTGAATAATAGTCTATTGTTTGGATATTTCATATTTTATTTATCTGTTAAGCACTTGGTAGTCTTTCGGCAATTTTCACTTTGGACATGTTATAAGTAAAGTTCCTGTACACTTTTGTGTACAAGTGTTTATATAGACTTAGCTCTAGCTTTCTCTTGGGTTTGTACCTAGAAGTGGAATTGCTGGGTACATGGCCACTCTGTGCTTATCCATTTGAGGAATTCCTACAAGGCTTTAAGTGGCCCTGATACCCATGAAAAGCACAGGTTTCATTAACTGTCTTTCTTGAAATTAGACAATTCTTCAGGATTATGGAAAGAATACGACAGAGTTGAATGGCCCTTCTCATCACACCACCTCTGGGAACACATGATGCTAATGTGACATCATGGGGAACCCTGGTTAATTGCACTTGCATACTGTCATGTTCATCAAGTATCTGGAGCCATCTAAGGGTAGGTGTGAAAATTGGAGGAAACTTCTGGCATGTTTTTGCTTCCTATAAGTCCATGTGGTGGCCTGAGAGTCCTCATTTGTTTAGAAGAGACAAAGGGGATCGAATTTCCATCGAGCTAAAGTCACCACTGACTCCACTTGATGTGCTTGTGGAGTTTTCTTGTTCTCATAATTTACTTTTCCTCCTTCCCCCACTTCCCCTGAGAGAAATGTGCTACCTTAGAGCTCTAGAAGGGTGAGGTGAGATCCTTATGCATCTTCAGCTGGAATGGACACCAGAGTGATAGCTTTCCAGTGGCAGGTACCACACTCAAAACAGAAGTTCCGTGACATGCTTTTCTACGGGAAAGTCTCTACATTCTCTTGAGCTAAATAGGAAATATACATGTTGAACAGAATTATAAGATACCAATGAGTGACAAAGGGCACACCTGGGTGTTTTATGTCCCCTGCATTGTGTGTCACCCTGGGTTGTAGGCATCTGGGAGTTCTCCTCCTCTGGGACATCAGGCAACCTTTCTCACACTGGTGACCACTGGGACTGGCAGCTACAGAAGCTTACATGGGGCTTCGTCCAGAACACTTTGGCTCTACTCCACGGAATATTCCAGGTGCAGAGCAGCAAGATTAAATTTAATTGAGTTACATTTGAATTTCAGGTCACGATAAATAGTTATAAAAATGTGACATATAATTTTTTTATCTGAAATGCAAGTGAAACTGGATGGCCTACATGCATTCAGATTTGTTAAATCTGACAACTCAGGAGAAGAAATTTTGAATTCGTTAACAAGAAGATAAAAGACTTCTAAAAATAGATGCCTATAAAGCAACGGAGCATCAAAAGCTGTGAGCAAAAGCTGAGAAGACTGACAGGGGAACAGACAAATCCATAGTTACAAATGAAGTCTTCAACACTCCTTGTTCAATAACAGAGGGGATTAGGAGAAAGAGAGCAACAGGGTACAGGTGAGCTGAATACCACTAACCAAATGCATCTACTGGGTGTCGATATTACATTCTATCTAAAAGCAAGAGAATGTACACTCATCAAACAGCTGTGGGTCATTCACGTGTGTGTGTGTGTGTGTGTGTGTGTGTGTGTGTGTGTGTGCGTGTGCGCATGTGTGTGTGTGTGTGTGTGTGTGTGTGTGTGTGTGTGATGAGTTATACAACCACACACAAAAACAAACAGTTTAAGTAAAAAGAATGGGTTATTTGACAATAATGAATATAACTATAAATAAAAGTATCCAGGAATATCGAAATCAGACACCTACCTAATTGATTCGTGCATTAAAGAAAATATGTCAATATAATTACAAATATAAGCAGATGTATTATACAGAAAACTCCAATGTGCCAAATTTGGGAGGATCAGAATTTAGTTTATAACCATGGTTGTGATGTAGAGTACAGATATAATTTAAGAGACAGAAGAGAAGCCAGGCATGATGGTGCACACCTTTAATCCCAGAATTCTGGAGGCAGAGGCAAGCAGATCTCTGAGAGTTTGAGGCCAGCCTGATCTACACAGCAAGGTCTATGCTATGCAAGAAACCCTGTCTCAAAAAAAAAAAAACCAAAAATGAAAAAACTTATACCTAGATAGTTACAGTAGAGAAAGCTTATGATGATAATGCTGTTGTACATTTTCATTGGGAATCAAATAGGATCATATACCCTTGATAAGACTTGCAGAATTGTATCCCAAAAGAATGGATTTTACTAATCCAATTAAAAGGTGGGGTACAAAACCAAACAAGAAATCTCAATGGAGGAATTTAAAATGGCTGAAAGACACATAAGAAAGTGTTCAAGACCCTTAGCCATAAGGGGAATGCAAGTCAAACCACTCTGAGATACTACCTTACTCCTGTCAGAAAGGCCAAAATGAAAAACACAAAGGACAGATTATGCTGGAGAGGATGTGAAGAAAGGGGAACACTCCTCCACTGCTGGTGGGAGTGCAAACTCATATAGCCACTTTGGAAATCAGTATGGTAGTTTCTCAGAAAAATGGGAACCAGTTTACCTCAAGACCAAGCAATTCCACTCTTAGACATATACCCAAAGGATGCACATTCATACATCAAAGACATCTATTCAACTATACTCATAACAGCATTATTTGTAACAGCCAGAATCTGGAAGCAACCTTGATGACCCTCAACTGAAGAATGCATAAAGAATGTAGTACATTTACACAATGGAGTATTACTCACTGGGAGGAAAAACAAACAAAAAAACCAAAGAAATCTTGAAATTTTCAGGCAAGTGGATGGAACTAGAAGAAACCATCCTGAGTGAGGTAACCCAGTCACAAAAAGATGAACATGGTGTGTACTCACTCATATATGGATTTTAGACATAGAGCAAGGGATCACCGGACTATAATTCACATCGCCAGAGAAACTAGGAAGCAAGGAAGAACCTAAAAGAGATGCATGGTCCCTCAGGGAAGGGGGAATGACAAGATCTCCTGAGCAAACTGGGAGCATGGAGGGAAGGGAGAGGGAGTTAGATGAAAGAGAAAGGAAGAAGAGGCAGAGAGAGTAGGACATGAGGGAGCAGGGAGATTGAGTTGGGGGAAAACACAGGAGAGCAAGAAAAGGAATGCCATAGTAGAGGGAGACGTTATAGGTCTAAAAGAGATCTGACATTATGGAAATGTGCAGAGACCTACAAGAAGGACCCCAACTAACAATCTGAGCAATAGTGAGGAGGCTACCTTAAATGTCCTTCCCCTATAATGAGATTGATGACTACCTTATATGGCATCTTAGAGCCTTCATCCAATAGCTGATAGAACCAGAAGCAGACACCCACAGCTAAACACTGAGCTGAACCACTGGAATCCAGTTGGAGAGAGAGAGGTGATGAGCAAAGGGGTCAAGACCAAGCTACAGAAACCCAAAGA
The DNA here is from genome assembly GCA_030556225.1 of Cricetiscus sungorus. Classification (NCBI taxonomy): domain Eukaryota; kingdom Metazoa; phylum Chordata; class Mammalia; order Rodentia; family Cricetidae; genus Cricetiscus; species Cricetiscus sungorus. The sequence goes on from JANBXA010000726.1 coordinate 40,189,690, forward strand.
AACAGCTGACCTGAACAAGGGGAGCTCATGCACCCCAGTCTGATAGCTGGGAAACCAGCATAGGACTGACCCAGTCCCTCTGAATGGGGGTGTCAGTTAGGAGGACTGGGCAGTCTATGGGGTCTCTGGTAGTGGATGAGTATTTATCCCTAGTGTACGAATGGACTTTGGGAGCCCATTCCACATAGAGGGATACTCTCTCAACCTAAACACATGCGGGAGGGCCTAGGCCCTGCTACAAATGAGAAGACACCCCATGGAAGGCCTCACCCTCCCAGAGGAGCAGAAAGGAGAAGGGATGGGAATTTGTGGGGGGAAAGAGAAGGAGGGGAAGGTGAGGGAACTGGGACTGACATGTAAAACAAGATTGTTTCAAATTTATATAAAAAAATCTTGCAAAAGAATGGATTTGACTTTAAGTAATATTTCACTAACATGTACATCTATGTGAAGAATATTCATTAGAAGATCAGTTTTATTTTGGGATCCAATTTGTCATCCTGTAACTAAATTGAAAATAGGCCAATGTATAATCAAATGGATATGTGTGTGTATATATGTATTTATATAAGCATAAAAATATCACAGTAGAGACTAAGTGAAAGCTGAACGTCATTTTATGAAGCAAGGCAAAAGAATATAAGTGAAAAATCTTTCACATTAATGGTGAAGGGTTTTGTTTGCTTCCCCCACCCCCACGTACAATAATGAGGATGGAACCTTGTACAGGGCATATTTAATTGCACAAAAAATTACCCTCACAACACATGAGAAGTCAGTATGCATACGGATGGTATTCTGATGAGCTGTGGATTGCTGAGGAACATGAAGATGATACTCACTGTACACTTAACATCTGTTTTGTTCTTCTTTTGTTCTATCAAAAAATGATGTGATAGTCGAGAAAAGTAGTAAGCTACACACAGTCTCTGATGTAAAATGCAAAAAAATAAATAAGCAAAATTATGTCCTGTAAGGTAACAAAAATTTGAAATAGATATAATTTATGGTGCTTCCAAATTATGACTCGTTAAGTGAAATGGTTGTGGTCTTATAAAAAATAGTTATGTCTGCGGCTGAAGAGATTGCTCAGCAGTCAAGAGCACTGGCTGCTGTGGCAGAGAACCTGCATTCAGTGGCCAGCACCTATATCAGGTGGCTCACAACCACATGTAACTCCAGTTCAAGGGGACCCAAGCCATCCTTTATCATCTGCAGTGAAGATGTTGATGGGAACACAGAACTTTTCTCAGAAACAGAAAGAGAAGGTCTAACCACTTCAGTTCCTTTCAGCCCCATGCAAGGGAAGTAGGGCCATGTGTCTCTGTGGCCTTTGTCCTATCTTAATGTATCTTGACAGTCTAACCTGAATTCCAGGTGGACCATCTGTCTTCTTGTCCTCTTCACCTCAGGTATCCACTCACTTGGTAGAAGAATCACGAGAATCCTTAGCCACCTCCAGGTCCTATGACAGACCCCAATCTTATCACCAGCCCAATGGCAGGCTTCTGAAATAAAAGGGTAATAGTCTGTTTGCTCCAGTGCCTGCATTCACCTCCCATGCATCCCATTTCGCGTCTCTACCTCCATTATGGTTCCCATGGTGGTGAGATGCTCTTCCTCTCTCTGTCTCTGTTCTGCTCATTTCTTACATCTGTGTTTGCCACAGGAGAGAAAAAAATTTACAGGATTTGGTTCTGTGAGACTGTTTTATATCCAGTAAAAATAATGATTTCTAGCTCCATCCATTTCCCTGAAAATGTTGGTTTTACAGAGAGCCAAAGTCAGGTCCTGGTTTTCTTCTTTAATTTAGTAGAGAAGCTCTCAAATAAGCAAAAGAGCTGTTCTCATAATCTTCTCAGGCTTGACACAAAGGTCGGTGTGTGAACCAAAAGCTCATCATAGAGCAATGTGACATCTCCAACACAGATGAGTGGAATGTGATGGGATACACCAACACTGCAGACAATTTTGCTTTTATCAGACAGATTGTTCCTACCTGAAGCAACCACAAATGAATCCTCAAGTAAACATCCAGGGTCTCTAACGAAGGTCCACAAGATCTCCATACAAGTGAAGCTTGGGGCCACACATTAAACAGCACTAATAATGACAGATTGGGGGAGGTAGGCTATGGTTGAAAGTCAGAAACACAGTGCATGTTTAACCCTGCCATTTACATAATAGTAACCCTCTGAATGTGTCTATCTATTGTGTAGCTTGATCTCTTAGCAAGGCTTCCCACAGTGAGAGCAGGACCTCTCCGTGGCACTTAGCTGGCTTTTGGTAAACTTCTCCCCAAACTGGAATACCTGGACCTGCCTTGATGTAAGGGGAGGAGGAGGTCCTGACTCAACTTGATGAGCCAAGCTTCGTGCAAGCCCATGGGAGGCCTGTTCTTTTCTGAATGGAGAGGGAGGAGGAATGGAAAGAGAGAGGGTAGATGGAGAAGGGGAGGAGATCTGAGGAGAGGAACAACTGGAAACTGGTGAGTATTTAAAATAAATGAAAAATTGTTATTTTAATTAAAGAATTTGTGAGCCTATACTAGTTGAAAATTTCCTGTACAATTTTGTTAAAATGAAGCTGTTTGGAGCCTACCCTGACATACTGAATCTCTTAATTTGATGTTCTTTTAATATACATGATTGCTGCCTTATATACTGGTGATACATTATGTCTCGCGGAATAATTACATGTTTTATCGCCAGATGTTTTCTTTACAAGTATTAGATCCATCAGTTTTTGTGAACCAGATGTAACATTCACTCTTACAAATGGAGACATAAAAATTAGCAATATCCATGTTTATTTTATAATTTTAGGGATCAACTTTGTTACACTTGTTGCCATAAAAACAACCAAATCTCATCAGCTGCACTATTTTGTTTACAGGTGCCCTTCTAATTTTCCTTTAGAAAATTATTACTGTTAAATTGACTACAGCCATTTTTTTATCGAGACAGAATTGCTCTGTGTATGTACAATGGCTGTCTTATAACTCGCTCTTGGTGACCAGGCTGACCTGGAGCTCACAGAGATCCCGCTGACTCTGCCCCCAAGTGCTGGAATCAAAGGCCTGTACCACCACCGCTGGGCCTCAAGCACAGCCATTTTAAACAGCTCTTTCCTACAAGCAATTCTTGTTTTCCTCTCACACTTTGCTGATGTGTATCTCCAGGGAAGAAAGCCTGAGAGCCCTGTGGAAATGCATGTCAGCATAAAGGTGGTGTGTTGGTTAGTTTTATGTCATCTTGACACAAGCTAGAGACATTTGAGAGGAGGCACCCTCAACTGAGAAATTTTCTTCATAATATCAGCTTGTAGTCAGGCCTGTAAGGCATTTTCTTAATCAGTGATTGACAGGGGCAGATCCAGCCGATTGTGTGCGGTGCCATCCCCGGGCTGGCAATCCTGCTGTCTGTGAGAAAGCAGGCTAAGCAAGCCACAAGAACAAGCCAGCAAGCAGCATCCTCCATGGCCTCTGCATCAATCAGCTCCTGTCTCCATGTTCCTGCCCTGTGTGCATTCCTGTCCTGATTTCCTTCAATAATGAACTGCAGTGTGGAAGTGTAAACTTTTATCTCTTCCACCGTTTTAGTTATGGGGTTTCATCACAGCAATACTAACCCTGACTAAGGCAGGTGGGGAGGTAGAATATGTGATGAAAGAGTCAGACAGTCTCACATGCTGACATTTTAAGACTTACAGAGGCATTAAAGGGGTAAGTAGGCAAAATGCAAGAGTTCCCTTTGCTCTCCTATTTTGGAAAAACAAGAGGTCATTTATTCATCGCGGGTCAAGGCTACCGTGCAAGGAAACAGTTTTCTACCCTAAAGCTGTGCCCCAAAGGAGTGAAGCAAAACACAAAAGTCACCAGGACCCAGGAAGCAGTGACAGACTCTTATGAGCAGGCAGGGGGCGTGGTCTGCTAACAGCTGAACAGAAGAGCACTGTGGCCTCCTAGTCTGGGAGAACCAAGAGGCTTCTCCTGACATGTGGGTGGTCAGTGGTTCAGTGCTTGCCTCTAGGGCCTGTCTGAATGTGTATAAAGTTGTTTGTGCGTCTGAGAGCAGCTGTTCCCCAAGTGACTACATATGCTCTATGGTTGTTTTTAAAATATAAGCTCAAAGTGAAAAGTGCTGCGTTTTCACCTTCTATAAAATGTTCCATATATTAATTTGGAATTATTAGTCCTTGTTATATGAGTATCTATTCAGTAGAAATATTGACTATACCTAATTCCAAAGAGAGTCAGTCATTTTAAAAATGTGTTTTTAAGTATTTTTATTTATGTTACAAAATACTATAACCACAAACAAGTTGGAGAGGAAGTTATTTATTTCTTCTTAAATATCCAACACCCAGTGAAGTCAGGACAAGAATTCAAGCAGGGCAAGAATCTGGAGGCCAAAACAATCGAGGGGTGTTGCTTACTCTCTTGCTCCTAGTGGCTTACTTAGCCTGATTTCTTTATTTCCAATGGCTACCCAACCAGTGATGGCACTGTTCCCAGAGAACTGTGCCCTCCCCCGTCCCCATCAGTCACTATTTAAGGTCAATCAGGCGTAGATTTCTCTATTTAGATTTCCCCTTCCAAAATGTCTGCCTGTGTCATCATGATATAAATCTAGCCAGCAGGGTTTTATTGAACCTAACTCTATCGGTGTGTGTGTGTGTGTGTGTGTGTGTGTGTGTGTGTGTGTGTGTGTGTGTGTGTGTTCAGTTGACTCTAAACCATTGATGTGGATATCTCTATGTCTTATTTTCATTTGTTGTGAGGACATGTTGAATCCAATGGTTTGGATTCCCCAAAACCTGTCCCAGTACCATCCATGAGTCCCATTCTAGGCTTACTGACCACAGTAGCCATACTATTTGTATATACCAGGCATGTATTAATTATACTATTTCAATCTTAGAACAGTTAGGAATTTGGTACTGTAAAACGGAAATTTGTGCAGGGAAGTGTATAGTGTATGTTTTGTATATGCATAATCCAAGTGTACAGAGGTAACACATGCCTATGCATGGAGGCCAGTGATGGACATTGTTTGTTGTCTCCCATTGCTCTCTTCATTATTCATTTAAGGTAAAGTCTAATCTCTGACTCAAATGCTTGATTCTTTAGCTAAAATGGCTGGTCAACAAGCTCCAAGAATTCATCTGTATCTGCCCCACAGTGATGGGATGACAAGCATGTGTAGCCATGCCTGACTTTTTTTATCTGATTGCTAGAGATTCATAGTCAGGTTCTCATGCTTGCACAATAAGTACCGTAACTCACTGAACCATCTCCCTGGTCCCTGTAAAAATTTGAAAATAATATCTTTTCCTGTTGCTTTCCCACTCTCTGTTGAATGTACACATTCCAATTGAGTATTTTCATTATTCATGCACATATGAATATCTGTAACAGTTGTATTAACAGCTTGTTCTTATTTTTATTTGTTAGCAATTTGTGTTTGCCTAAAAATAATATTCTGAAAAATTTGCTTATTTAATCAGGTATAAGTGGCCATTGTTAGCAAATTAAGGTTGACAGAGGTTAGCCTGGTGTAGAAAACTGGCTTGGTACCTAGCCTATGGGATTTCAGCAAGCTAAATGTTGATAGGCTGATAACTATGAGGTTGTTTATAAGCCTTAGGAAGTAATGACTGCCATGAACTACACAAATCAATTGGTAATTTTTCACAGAAATAGGAAAATCATCTTAAAATTAATAAGGAAAAAGCTGATGAAATTATCCAGTGGTTAAGAGCACTTGCTGCTGTTTAGGAGAACCTGAGTTTATTTCCCAGTGCCCACATAGTGACTCTCATCCATCAGTAACTGTACTTCCAGAATGACCTCTTCTGACCTGTGTGGGCACCAGGCTCACGTAAGGTACACATACATACATGTAGGCAAAACATCTACATATATAAAGCAAAAGAAATAAATATTAAAACATCTTAAAATTCATATGGGAGCACAAAAGACTTTAGATAACAAACAAACCTGAACAGTAAAAGTATTGCTGGAGGTATCACCATACATGATTTCAAGTTATACTACAGAGTCAGAGTAGTAAAAACAGGATGGTACTGGCTCAAAAACAGAGATACTGATGGATGGACTAGAATTGAGGATACAGAATATAAGAATATAGAATTGAAGTCCATGCACCTACAGACACTGGAGTTTTGACAAAGAATGGTGTTGAGAAAACTGTGTATCTACATGTAGCAGAAAGAAACTTGATCCTTCTCTTTCACTTTGCACACAAAATTCAAAGTAAGTCAAAGATCTCAGTGTTAGACCTGACACTTCTAGAGGACAGAGTATATGTCAGGATAGAGATTTCTTGCTGAAAAGGATTTTGCTTACCCAGGAATAAGACTGACAATTAACAATTCATGCAATTGAAAAGCATTTGTACTTTAAGGAAGTGGATAATCAAATGGAGAGGTAGCCTACAGAACGGGATAAAATTTTTACCACCAGTACATCAGACACAGAATTAGTGTCTACTATATGCAAAAACCAAAACAAACAAACGACATCAAAAATCCAAACACCAAGAAAACAAGCAGCCTGATTTAAAAAAGAATGTGTTGTGGAGACTAGAGAGATGGTTCAATGAGCTCTGGCTGCTCTACCATTAGATCCCCAGCACCCACATGGAGGTTCACAAACATTAGTATGTTCGGGCCCAAGGGATCTGACAATTTCTTCTGACTTTTGTGGGAAATACATGCACATGGTACCACAGACATGCATGCAGGCAACACACCATACACATAAAATAAAATTGAAAATAAAAGTGGGCTACAAAAACTGAAGAAGTATACATGGCTAAGAAATATTTTTCCAAGAGTTCATCATTAGTCATCAGGAAAATGCAAATTAAAACAACTTTGAGATTCTACCTTACTCCAGTTAGAATTGCTAAGTTAAAAGAAAAGAAACGCTGGTTAGGATGTGTGGGATGGGGAAGCCTTATGCGTTATTGATGGAGCTATAAATTGGTGCAGCCACTGTGAAAATCAGTGTGGTTTTTTCTAATAAAACTAGAAATAGATCTAATATGTGACCAGACTCCACATACCCAAAAGATTGTATTTGCTACTACAGAGACATATTTGTAGTGGTTCTATTCATAATACCTAGGACATAGAAAGAACCTAAAATCTCCATCAACTGATAAATAGATATTGCAAATATGCTGCCTATACACAACAAAGTTTTATTCAGCTGTCAAAATGAAATTATCAAACTTACTGGTAAGTGAAATGAGCTGGAACACAGTATACTGTAGTGGCATACTATTTATGATTTATTAAAGCTTGCCTGAGGATTCAGAAAGCAAAGTCAGCTACAAGCCACAGAAGCCAGACACACACCTTTAATTGTAGCAGCCAGAAGCTAAGAGGTGGTGGTACACACCTTTAATCCTAGGACTCAGGTTTAAGAGGTAGATGGATCTCTGTGAGTCCAAGGCCACCCAGATCTACACAAGAGTGAATCAGTCTAAAAAAGAATTATAGCTCACACCTTCAATCTCTACTCATGAGAGGTATATAAGTCAGTATCAGGATTCAGTATGAGACATTTGTTCTTCATTAACACTGAGGAGAGGCAGCAGTTTGAGACTCTTGTGTGGATCAGCCCATTCAACCTGAGCTATAGGTGAGAGCTAGAGGCTGGCTGCTTTGCTTTTCTGATATTCAGCTTGAAGCTTGGACCCCAATATCTGTCTCTGGGTCTTTGATTTATTCTTGTTATATTTTGCTACTCCACATTGGGTACCACATGGAAATTGATGTTTCTGAACTGCCCTAGTCCCTCAGCCATTTAGTTCCAAATAAACACACAGAGACTTATATTAATTATAAACTGTTTATCCAATGGCTTAGGCTTCTTACTGGCTAAATTGCTAAGCCATAACTATTAATATATGTATTTTAACATGGCCTTATCTAACCAGAGAATGCCCAACCTGGAAGGTAGGATAGGATGCCTATGGCATCTCTCTGGAGACTTAACTCTCTGCATTCTTCCTCCCAGAATTCTCTGGTAGATCTGCCTATACTTCCTGCCTGGATACATCCTGCCTGTCCATTGGCCAAATAGCTTTATTCATCAACCAATAAGAGAAACATATATTCACATCATACAGAAGGACATTCCCCATCACTATACTGAGATAAGTAACTGAGTCTTGAAAGACCAATATAATTTCTTCTGACTTACACATGAATCTTAGCATCAAATCATTATATTTCTGTGCTTAATTTATAGTACCTATAGAATCCAGGGAACTAGAAAGGGATCCTTGATGGAGAGAGTAAAGAAAGATCTTAAGGAAGAGCACTATGAAAGGGAAATGTGAAATATGGGGGAGGGAGGTTTAAATAGGGAGAAGGATAGGCTGGTAGAGCAGAAGGAGGGATTAAGGGAGGAATAGCTAGTATTGTAGGTGTTTGAAAAAGCCATTATGTAAAGCTACTATTGGTAAAGTTCATGTGTGTGTGTATGTGTGTGTGTGTGTGAGAGAGAGAGAGAGAGAGAGAGAGAGAAAGAGAGAGAGAGAGAGAGAGAGAGAGAGAGAGAGAGAGAGAGAGAGAGAGAGAGAGAATATAAAATAGTTTAACTGGGGTTACCCTATCCAGAATATTGTTCTCATTCCAGGAGCCATTGGTTGCCAAATAAAAGACCTACATCATGGGTGAGATAATTCCTTTTGAATTTTTAGTCAGAAGTGTCCAAGAGACCTTCCTAAACAAGACAGGTCACTGACAGTACATGGGCACACATGGGTGTGCATATATATTCTGGTCACATTCACCACCTACCCCTTTCTTGTATCCCTTCAACCCACATCAACACCCTCTCTCCTTCCAGTAAAGTCTCCTATCACTGTAATGTCTCTTTGTTTTCTTTTTCTTTTGTTAACAACTGAGTTGAACAAGGGCTACCTACAAGGGGATGGGTATAGAGCTAGCCATTGCAGTGTGGGAGATGCAACACTGAAGATAATGATGCCCCTTCCTCTAGCAGCCATCAATTAATTTCCGTATCTGTCAGGGAGAGGAGGGGCTCCATGAGCTCCTCACACATCTATGACTTAATAATGTTGGAGGCTCCATGTAAGCAACCATAGCTGATATGAGTCATAAGAACAATAGCCTTGTCATGCCTAGAGATAGCATTTTATGATTGTCCTCACTATTGTCTCTTCACTGCTTAGACATCCCTAGCCACTCAATGACAATTTTATTAGCGTTAAAAAGAAAAACTCCAATGGCTTTACACCATTTGTTCTTGCAGAAATAAGACCCAGGTTTGGTTCCCAGCATCTACCAATAAGCTTACAACCATGTGTAAGTCAAGTTCCAGGGGAATCTGATGACATTTCTGACCGCTTTAGATGCCAGATGCCTACATGGTACACAGACACTTATGCATGCAAGATACTCCCACACATATATTAAAATAAATTTAAGAGGACAATAAAAAAAAGTTTCAGGGCAGGTAAGCTGCAAATCTCCGCAGCTGTCCCCAGGAAAATAGTGTAGCAGACACAGAGGGAAAGCTGTATCATTGGAAAGAAGCCTGCAGGGATGACTCCCACATGGTTCATAAGCGGCCACTGAGTAGGGAGGGAGCCTCAGAGAATGATGAAGCTCACAGTGTTGGGGAAGCAAGAAGAGTTAGTGACACCACACCTAGAACAGAGAAGAAAAGCCTGCAGATTCAAGAGGCTGCAAGACTGCAGCTCTGAGGGAGACTGCTGGAGGAGCGGGGCTCATGGGAAGGGAGAGCACAGTGCCTTAAGAAAGGATCCTTATTGTCCCTTTTGCCTTTTAGTATGGGTTAGGGCGAGGGTTCCCCATTTGTTGAGAAGGGGCCCTTTTGCCTGCTGGCTGGCTGACCCAAGTGGACTAACTCTTAACCAGGGAGAGAGTGGCATGTCTCCACTAACTGACAGGGACATTTCATTCTTTGGGAAGGGAGTCAACAACATCCCCTATTAAAGAGGCTTCCAGGTTAATGTAATGGAACCATAGGAAGGCTTATGCATGGGGGCGGGGAGGCTACCCACATAAGCACAAATAGAGGCTTTTTGTTTACAACTTGATAAAGCAGGGGAGGCAGGCAGCATTAGTGCTTGCCAGAGATGCAAGCTAGAAAGCTTTGCGATGGAGATCGTTTTAAAAGACCAAAGACTTCAGGCGTGGAGTGCATATGCAACAGGAATTTCTTGAGAATATTTAACTGGAAACAAGGCATGTCACAGATTCTGGGGTATATTCAGATGTAAAGTCAAATTAGCTAGAGAAGTCAGAACTCCCCAGATACAATTGCCTGCCTTTCACACCCCACCAAAATAACCAAACTTCCCTCACTGACCCTTCTCATACCTGCTTCAGAGTCCTTATTTCAGACTCAGGCTTAGAGAATCCTTGACAAAAAGGGTGTGGGAAACATCTTCTACCATTACCACCCCCAAAAAGATGTTAATATCCAAGGTAAGGTCTAGAGCTGCTGCCAGAACTGGAAAAATCACAGACTGCAAAGGAGCATCTGGGTTTGGAGCCCAAGACTTGGAAAGAAATAGTGACTGAGGAGCAGGAAGGAGTGGTGGAGGAAAAGATGGATTCAGGACAGGTTCCCAGTCACAACTTTCCACTGAGTGCACAGACACTGCCTGTATGTGCATTCTGCATATCTGAAGCTGCTTTTCCCAGCTCCTCTGGACACTTGTAAAGGAGGAGGAGGATCCAGAGTTGAATCCCTGAAGGTCAATGCACAGCAGCAGTATTGGTAAAAATATTATTACATACAGTACACATTTCCTTTTCTTCTTAACAACTCTCAGTTCTGTGTGATGGTTGAAACAAAAAATATAAGTGATGTGTTGTGATGTGGTCCTCAATAGACATAGAGGAAATATATTGAAGACCTTGTCCTTAATAGGGGTGATGTGAAGGAACTATATTCATAATAACATCAGAAAGAGTTAGATATGCAGATACTCACCACATCTGAGTCACACTAATCTAACACCTAGCATGGAGTCCTGGGACAGCTGATGTAATATAATTACTCCAAAGTGCTGTGGTTCTGCCATCCATCTGAGAGGACAGGGCATTTATGCACATGGAATCTCATTTACCCTTAAAGGTTTGCTGATGAACAAAAGATTGGATATTGTTATCCCCTTTAATGGATAAGGATGGAGGAAGAGAAGTAACTTACCCATAATATCCCCCATGTTCTTTCACCCTTTCTGCCTGGCAGATGTCACAGCACATTGTATTCTTCTCTACCAGATCCTGCTTCAGGGATGCAGAGATGGAACCCTTTGCTTTTATACTAGAAGGTAGCATAAGAGGAAAGAATACACATGAAATAGTGGAAACCAGCATGAGGCAGCCCATAAAAGCCAGGACATGGAATGATGGTGGCTTACCTGTTCAGACTACATCAGTGGAAGGTATACAATGATGCTTTTCCTCTTTCCAGTTCATCACATCCTCCTGAACACGCACAGTGACACCTATGAATACATACACATAATGGAAATGTGAGCTTGTTCACTTCCCATTGCCTTGACATGTATGTTCCCTCTGTGTGTACTAATGCCATTACTGTCATGCCAGAGCCATCACATTGACAGCATGAAAGAGGTGAGGGGATTTTGCCATACAAGACACATATAAGTTTTTGTTTTCTGTCTCTTCAGACCCTCAACATGATCCTTGGATGTGGGCATCATTATTTCCTTTCTATACAGGGGCTCAGAGATTGACAAGTTTAGACTCAAGATATTCTCCAGAGGCACCAGATGAACACTAAACACCATCATAAATGGATTCTTCTGGCCAATACTGGGACAGATTGAGCATCATAAAAGGAAGGGCAATATGAGAGGATAACAGTAATGGGTATCCTGAGGTATATTGATTAAATCAGTACATGCATAAATACAGAGAATAAATAAGCAATATATTAAACACCAGACAATAATTGAAGAAGCAGTAGTAGAATTATACCATGTAAAAGCTGTCATAGCGATAGGCGATTTAACTCACTTTCATGAATATATCGTCAGTCTCTTCCAAATTCCACAGAAGTCATTTAGGCCCTGAGGTAATGGTGCTGGCTAAGTAATGCAAGTGAGAAAAAAACTCAACACCAAACTTGTTCCTCATATGCACTTTAATCTATGAAGGACATGAGCACATCATTTAACTCCCAGTGGGTCATAAAATGAATATGCCTGGCAACTTCAGAGACACATTTGCACATGCATAAGCATATACAGATACACACTTACAGATGTAAATGAAAAAAGCACAGTTCTCCCTTTAAAGGAGGAAGACAGAGTTTATTTTGGGGTCAAATATGAATGAGAAAATATGAATGAGACAGATTTATGTTAGTACAAATTCCATGTCACAATGTGGGAACAGTTACATGAAGTTTTTGCAGTAATACAACAAAGACCACTATGAATCCAGGCACCCCTTATAAATACATTGGTGGAAATACTAAGTAGGCTGTTAGCGTAAAGCAGAGGAACCTCAACTACGGGTGTTAGTTAGCTGGATGTGATGACACACAGTCATTTGACTGGCAGAATATTAAGGCTTTGTTAAGGTGATATATTCTGAGTAAAACCAAATCTGTTAGCATGTCTGGTCTGACTTTATCTGTTAGTGTCGAGGAGTGAGGTAATTCCAACACAAAGGGACCAAGGAATGGCTACTCATGGGCTAAAGAGTACAGCACAAACTGTTATTCTCTCATCTCCACATCACTGAAGTTCTATCTGTCAGTCCAGCAGTCTACACAGACGAGGCTTCTGTCTAGGAATTTCTGTTCCATAGACACAAAACCTCTCACTCTCACTCTCCTAGCTCTCTGTTACCCATTACAGTGTTTATTGAAATGTCAAGAGGTATAACCACATCTTGCAAAAGATTCATCTCTAACCATACATGGGATGCTAAAAGATACTAAATATGTTCTTTCTGTGTGATTCCTGTAAAGATGGCCTGTGAACTTCTCTCTGGGACATTCTCTCAATTTACTGTCAATAACCTCTAAACGTTGATAAGGAAATGTGGGCAAACTGTATCAAGCATTAAAAGTATTAAATAAAGTAATCCATGCTTTCAACCAAAAACATCTTTCATAAGTACTAAAGATATTTGGTTCCAAACAGTTCACAGAAAATTTAATAGTTAGTTCACAGAAAAAACAAGAATTAGGCATTGTATTTTAAAAATAATACCAGGTATTGGCATAAAAAAAACAAGTGGACCAAGGAAATCAAATCAAAGACTCTGATATCAACCCACACACCTATGAACACCTAATTTTCGACAAAGAAGCTAAAAATATAAAATGAAAAAAATATTCAACAAATGGTTCTGGTATAACTGGTTGTCAACATGTAGAAGAATGCAAATAGATCCATATCTATTGCCGTGCTCAAACTCAAGTACAAATAGATCAAAGACCTCAATATAAATCCATCCATATTGAAACACATAGAAGAGAAAGTGGAAAGTACATTTGAGCACATAGGCATAGGCGACCAATTCTTAAATAGAAAGTCAGTATTACAGACTCTGTGAGCAATAATTAATGAATGGGACCTGCTAAAACTGAGAAGCTTCTGTAAAGCAAATAACATGGTCAAGACAAAACAGCTCCCTACAGAATGAGAAAAGATCTTCACCAACCCCACATTTGACAGAGGGTTGATCTCCAAAATATACAAAGAACACAAGAAGTTAGAAACCAAAACACCAAATAAACCAATTAAAAAATGGGCTACTGATCTAAATAGAGAATTCTCAATAGAGGAATCTCAAATGACAGAAAGGCACTTAAAGAAATACTCAACATCCTTACTCATCAGGAAAATGCAAATCAAACCAATCTGAGATTCCATCTTACACTGATCAGAATGGCTAAAATAAAAAAACACCAGTGACAGCTTATGCTGGAAAGGATGTGGAGAAAGGGGAACTTTGGAAATCAGTATCGCGATTTCTCAGAAAATTAGGTATCAACCTACCTCAATACCCTGCAATACCACTGTTTGGCATATACTCGAAGGAGGTGCATTCACACCACAAATTCATTTGCTCAACTATGTTCATAGCAACATAATTTTTAATAGTCAGATCTTGTAAACAGCCTAGATGCCGCTCAATTGAAGAATGGATAAATAAAATGTAGTATATTTACACAATGGAGTACTACTTAGCAGTAAGAAACAATGACATCTTAAAATTCACAGGCAAATAGGCAGAACTAGGAAAAACAAGCAAACATACAAACACATCCTATGTGAGGTAACTCAAAACAAGAAAGACAAATATAGTATGTACTCACTCATAAGAAGCTACCAGAAATAAAGCAAAAGACACCCAGAAGCTTGAATCCTCTTCCAGAAACAAACGGAAGCAGATGCAGAAATCCACAACTAACCAATGTTTCAAGCTCCTGGTGTACAATCAAAGTGAGGGAGGAGCAAAAATATGAACAAAGGAGTCAAGACTATGATGGGGAAACCCACAGAATCACCTGCATAAGACCAAACTAGACTCTTGTAATATAGGTGAAAATGGTATGAGTGGGACAATATATGAGGCCACTGGCATTGGGTCCAAGATCTAACTCTAATGCACAAACTAACTTAGTGGAGCCCATTCTATATGAAGCAATACCTTGCCCAGCCTAGGTATGGGGATGTGGGGGTGTGGGGGTGTGGGGGTGGAAAGCTGTCTTGGTCCTGCCTCAACTAGATAATGGTAGACTTAGTAGACTCCCTAGGGGAGGCCTTACCCTCTCTATGGGGCAGATGTGAAGAGGGGGTCAAGTGGAGGGTATAGGAGGAAAGGAGGGAGGGTAACCTGGGACTGGAATGTAAAAAATAAACTAAAAAAATAAACAAAAAAGAAGAAATAAAATCAATCCAATACTAAAGAAATAATACCAGGAATAGTTGAATCAAAAAGTACAAAAACTTAATGAATAATCCTGCCAGATAGATCCATAGAATCTATAGATGGAAACACGCCAAAACATTGCTGAATTGGAGACAACCTACATAAATGAAGGACATGTTATGTTTATGTGTCAAACATATAATTATTGGTAAGATGTCTATTGATTCAAAACTTACAGATTCAATTCAAAACAATAAAATTACACTATTTTTTAAAATTCGGTGGGTAATACTAATCTTTGTAGATCAATGCACTGTATGGGGAAAAACCTTAGAAACAGGAAAAGTTAGACAGCATTGCTTGATAGGAGACCTGCATATGAAGATACAGTAGTTGGGCCATCCTGCTATTGGAATCCAAGTTGGGAAATAAAGGACACGCATCAGCAGTCCAGGCTTACACCCACACATTTACAGACCACTGCCTCTTTGGAGCCAGCCTTTTTCTGTGTATCCCATGCTGCCATCAACTTGTGTGTAGTCTAGGATGAGGAGAACAGACAATACTCTCCTTGCAACCTCCTAGGCAGTGGGATTATTGACATATGTGCCATGCTTGGATTACTGGAGAACTGGTGCTTGACGAATGTGCAAAGGCAATTTGGTGCAGAAAGGATGGTCTTTAAGCAAACAATGCTGAGGCAAGGGTATGTCCTTCTCCACAAATATAAATCAGGACCTACATCGTATCATGTGCAAAAACAATCCAAAATTAATTAGTGCTGTAAAAATATAAAAATAAGCCTATATATATCAAAGGGAACACACAGAAGAAAATCCATGTTATTCTGCCTAGGTGAATATTCCACAGAAAAGACATCAAATGAAACCCATAACTAGCACAGGGAAATCTCCAGGAATATACAAAGAAGGCCCTAAGAATCTAAGCAATAGTGGAGAGGCTACTTTAAATGTTCTTCCCCTATATTGAGATTGATGACTACCTTAAATGACATCATAGAGCCTTCATCTAGTAGATGATGGAAACAGAAGCAGACACCCACAGCTAAACACTGAGTAGAACTACTGGAATCCAGTTGCAGAGAGGGAGGAGTAATGAGCAAAGGGGTCAAGACCAGTCTGGAGAAACCCAGAGAAACAGCTGACCTGACCACAAACTGGCAGCTCAAAAACCAGCAGAAGATAAAATCAGACATCCTAACTGTAGGTCTTAGTTAGGGTCCAGTGCAGTCTATGGGGACTCTAACA
Source organism: Cricetiscus sungorus (assembly GCA_030556225.1). NCBI lineage: Eukaryota > Metazoa > Chordata > Mammalia > Rodentia > Cricetidae > Cricetiscus > Cricetiscus sungorus. Next base: position 40,205,913 of record JANBXA010000726.1, read on the forward strand.
GTGGATCATTATTTATCCCTAGTATTAGAATGGATTCTGGGAGCCTATTCCTTATGGAGGGATACTCACACAGTCTAGATACAAGGGGAAGGGCCTGGGTCCAGCCTGAAAAGAAACGATGTGTCAGATTTGATGATCCACCATAGGAGCCCTCACCCTTCCTGGGCAGTGGATGGGGGTGGGACGTAGGGAATGGGAGGATTGGAAGTAGAGGGAACTGGAAGGCTCTGTAAAGGAAGATGGATTTTAATTTAAATAAAAATTAATTTAAAAATAAAACTGTAAGTAAAGAATGGGAGAAGGAATACTTACAAATTAAAATCTGCACTTCCAAATACACGGATGAGAACTGAAAAGACATAAGTCTATGGATAGGAGAAAAGTTAGTCAAACATATACAGTAAATAATTGCCAAGAAACAGGAAGAAAAGCTCACAAAGTCAGTTACAAAATAGAAATTAAGAAATGTAAAAGCTTTATGTGTGCTCTTCAAGGGGACATTGACAGGATTGTTCTATTTATAAGTCATTCAATAGAGATTTTCATGCCATATGCAGAGAGCATCATGGCAGGGATGCTGAGGAAAGATAAGGGACAATTGGGAGGGTGGGTCCCACACAAAAGCAAATTGGTGCCAAGCATACAGTGTCCCACACCTGTAATCCCTTCAGCTGAGGCAGGAGATTAATTGAGAGTTATGAGCCAGGGTAGGTGAAACACTGTCTCAAAACCAAACTAAATAGAAAACTACTAAAAAGGAAAAAAAAGTCTAACCACCTGCATATTTAAATGATCATCTTAGAAATGTAGGTTAATCACTGATTGCTCTTTAAGCTTTTCAGCTTAATGTCCCTCAGAACCTGTGAAGGAAAAATCTCATTCCGCTTTCACAGAGCACAAGCTGGGATCAGAGAGCTCACTCAACTGTCTTATGTCTCTCCAGCTCCCTCCCCCCCAAACACTCCTATGGCTCCAGTACACCCAGGTACAGACAGAACAGCAAACTGAGGAGGCAGAATGGTTCAAGGCTCTCCCTCTGGAGACACTGCCTGCAAATCCGGAGGTGGGAGTGAAAACACATGGGTGTGGGATCCCTGAATCTGCCACCCCAGCAACAAAAAGATTCAGCTACTCACCTACAGAAACACAGAAGCTTGCTCACTCCAAACACCAGGAGAGTACCTTTCCATAACATTGCCTGGGTGGCCATTAAATTCAATCGCCAAATTAACCACATGATTCCATGAAAACCACACTACTTCCTGTGTAAAGTAACAAGGAATAGCTCTGCCCAGCCTTCCCAACCTTTCTTTAACTGCAAGAATTCTTTGCACTAGATATCACCCTAGAGTGCACACTCTTTACATAAACTGCCACCAGAATGAAAGCAGGGTGTACCTTTTCTGTTAAATAGGTGAACTATACCTATGCCTGAAAGCATGACACATTCTACTATCTAAACCATGGAGGTCTCCAAGGAAATGTCATCCAATCCATAGAACAACATTGTGTCAAGTGACAGATGAGCATTTTCATCCACTAATTATCAATTCAAATGTTATCTCATAACAAAGTTAAAATCTAGGACACAAGGTATAAATAGAACCAGAAAAAGAAAATTCAAATTTGAAAAGTTCTAATTTAAACAAGACTTGGGTCGAGCCAGGGGCTTACATATGTGAATGCTTTCACCTAAAAAGAGACTGATGGCTCCCTGAATTGCCATCCTACAGCCATCACCTAAGAGCTGCTGGAAGGTGAAGCTGACAGGCACCCTGAAACTGCCACCAGCACAAAAGGGGGGCTTAGGTATTATGTTGTATCCCTGGACCACACATATGCCTGTTGAATTTACCAAGTTCTAATCACCAAACTACGGAGGTCTCCACAGAAATGTAGTCCCCATCGTTGATGAACTTTGTTGTCACGTGGCAGGTGGGCATTTTCATCCACTAATTAGCGATGCAGCTGTGACCTCCTAGCAGCAAGTTAAAATCGGCCACAGGTCTCGCCAATAGATCCTGAGAAAGAAAAAGTCAGAGTTTATGTTCACCAACCCCTCGCGTAACAGAAGGCTGATCTCCAAAATACACAGAGACCTCAAGAAGCTTCTCACCAAAACACCAGATAATCCGATTGGCACTTGGCGAACAGAAATAGAGAATTCTCAAAAGACGAATCCCTTTAAAGGGCAGAAAGACATGAGAGAAAGTGCCCAACCTTTGTAGCCTCGGGGAAATGCAAATGAGAGCAACTGTGAGATACCTGGTGATCCTGTGGAAATGGCTAAAATCAAAATCACCTAGGACAGGCAGCCAATGCTGCCGATGCAGAGGGTGGAAAGAAAGGAGATCACTCCTCCTTGGCTGGTGGGAGCGCGAACTCCTGGGTCCCCTTTGTTGTCAGGAAAACGGGAATCGCTCTACCTCAAGATCCAGCAATTGTACTGCTGGGCAAACACCCAAAAGATGTACTTTCATCCCACAGGGACATATGTTCACCTATGTTCCCAGCAGCTTGCTTGGTCATAGCCGGAACCTGGAAGCAACCTAGGGGACCCACAGCCCAAGAATGGATGATGAAAATGTGGTACCTTTACTCGATGGAGGAGGGTTACTCTGCAGTACTAAACCATGGGATCTTGAAAATCACAGGCAAATGGAAGGAACTGCAAGAAACCTTGCAGACTGAGGTAAGCCAGCAGCCCCCGGAAGACAAGCCTGGGAGGAGAAGAAAAGGAGAAGCAGAGGAGAAGAGGGCCTAGAGAACGACTCGTTTCAGAGAGCCTAAATCAGGGGAGGAGCAGAGGAGAGCAGGGAAAAAGAGAGAACTTCATAGATGCAGCCAGTATAGGTTGGAAGGGGAAAATGGCTCTGGGGAAATGTTCAGAGATGCACAAAGACGGCCCCACTTAGAATCTGGGCATTAGCAGAGAGGCCTTCTTTGATGGCCTTCTGTTCTCCTGAGAGGGAAGACATCCCTGAATTGCCTGGCATCCTAGTGCCTCCACCCAGTGGCTGATGGAAGCAGAAGCAGGCAGGCACAGCTAAGCTCTGAGCCATCCTCCTGGAATCCAGGAGTTGCAGAGGCTGGGGGCAGGGGCACGAGGAAAGCCATCAAGACTTGGCCAGAGAATCGTACAGAAACATCTGCCTTGAGCCAGAGAGTTAAGAGCACAGGGAAGCCAGCCAGTTGTAATGCTGGGGAAGCAAGCAGCCCTGGTCCGAGCCAAGCCCTCGGCAGGTGGGTGTCTTGTAGGAGGCCTGGCGATTCTATGGGACCTGTAAGGGTGGGAGCACAATCTCTCGCCAGTGCAGGGATGGATTTTGGGAGCCCATTCCCTCTGGACAGATACTCTTTCAGCCAGCTGACACGGTGGGGGCGGGAGGGGGGGGAATGGGCCTTCCCCCAAGTGATAAGACTGACGATGACGATCATCTCCCATGGAAGGGCACACTATCCAGTTTTGGGGAGTGGGTGGGTGTGGGTTGGTTGGGGTCGGTGGCAGGCCTGGTAGAACGGGAGGGAGAGGGATCGGTGGTGGGCCTGATTTGTAAAATAAGCTTGCTTCTTTATGAAAATCATCGCGAAACAAAGGAGAGCAGAAAGGTCAAAATTTAAACGTTTTCTCGGGGAGATGTAGGTGCTCGAACCCGGGGCCTCATATATGCAAAAGTACTTGCCATACCCCTACGATACACTCCCACACATGGGGGGGCCCCTCCATCAGTCCTTATATGGACGCATGGGCATTGAACTAGTCATAATGGCTGCTGAAGCTTCATTACATCAGCACTTTTGAGTATCTGCTCTGGCCCCCCGTTGAACGTTTTCATTACATTTTCATTGAATTACAGCACACGAGGAAACAACTCGTTTGCAAGCCATGAACACAATAATAATAATAATAATAATAATAATAATAATCATCATCATAATAATAATAATCATAATAAACCTCGTGTTCTTTCAAAGGAGGCAGGGTGACAATAAACAGTACTTAGAATAATCCCAGGCTCCTCCGTTGTCATTCCCATGTAGGCTGTACTACTTCTTCTACTTGACAGTTTCCTGTGGAATTCTTAATGACTTGCGTCTCACTAGCAATGTTCCATAATATCTGAGAGCATGGGTAGTTTCCGGAAACCTTCCGGACCATACATCCATGTTCTCTGAACACAAGCCTTAGCTTTCAGGCCTCGATAAGCATTTTTCCAGTCCGATTTGGGGCAGGCCAGTCATCTTGGTTCATAACTGTGCCACACTATTTATCACTTCATTTATTGAAACAACTCATATTGAGGTAACCTTTCCTTGGTGAAAAGGATGTGGGGTCCCTTTCTGTAGGTTGCTGCCTGTTGCCAACTTCATGGTAAGCTTCAGCGAATGAGAGTTTGCCTACAATATGCCCGGTTCCTCACATGGCATCTTTTCTATGTCTCAAACTCAAAATAACTAAAAAAAAATAAAAAATTAACGAAATGTTTTCTATCTGGTCACGGGGTGTGAAAGAGAGAAATGTGACCAGAGCTGACGACACAGTATACAAGACTGCCAGTCCTTTTCTTCCTCTCTCACTGAGCATGAACTCTTCGCCCTTGTTAAGACTCTAAAAAGCTTGCCCATTAGAGAAACTGCTAGCTGTACGAGAAGGGGGGGGGGTTAGGTTCTGATGGATCTGGGAGTCAACCGTATACTTCGTGGATTGACCACGTACTACCCACCAGACTATGGAGGCCTCCACAGAAATGTAGTCCCATTTATTGATGAACATTGTTGTCACGTGACAGGTGAGCATTTTCATCCACTAATTAGCGATGCAGCTGCGACCTCCTAGCAGCAAGTTAAAATCGGCCACACTTCTTGCCAATAGATCCTGAGAAAGTAAAAGTCAGAGTTTATCTTCACCAACCCCTCGCCTAACAGAAGGCTGATCTCCAAAATACACAAAGACCTCAAGAAGCTTCTCACCAAAACACCAGATAGTCCGATAGGCACTTGGCGAACAGAAATAGAGAATTCTCAAAAGACGAATCCCAAAGGGCAGAAAGACATGAGAGAAAGTGCCCAACCTTTGTAGCCTGGGGGAAATGCAAATGAGAGCAACTGTGAGATACCTGGTGATCCTGTGGAAATGGCTAAAATCAAAACCACCAAGGACAGGCAGCCAATGCTGCCGATGCCGAGGGTGGAAAGAAAGGAGATCACTCCTCCTTGGCTGGTGGGAGCGCGAACTCTTGGGTCCACTAAGAGCAAGAGAGAAAATGTAATAGACTTATCTTGTATCGAACATATAAATCAGAAATATGTGCTCTACAGCTTACCTATACCACCATATGCGCAAGCCCTTCATCAAACCTCACATCTGGGTAAGCACTCTGACCCAGTACGGATTGATTACATCATCTCCTTTGCGTATCTGCTCTCACCTCCTGTGGAATGTTTTCATGAATTCTTGCCTGATATTTATTGCCCGAGGAAACAATTTGTTCGCAAACCAAGCAAAACAATAACTATAATAAACCTCACCTTCTTCAAAGCAAGGCAGGTATACAATAAATACTTCTTGGAATATTCCTGGCTTTTCCATTTTCATTCACATTTGTGCTGTACTATTTCTTCAGCATGACAATATCGTGTTGAATTCATAATGATTGCGGCTCACTAGCGATTTTCCATCATACCTGAGAGCATGGTTAGTTTCCAGTAACCTTCTGGATCATACATCTATGTTCTCTGAACACATGCCTTAGTTTTCCGGCCTTGAAAAACATTTTTCCTGCCCGATTTGGGGCAGGCTAGTCATCTTGTGTCATAACTATACCACACTATCATTTCATTCACTGCAACAAATTGTGATAGGATAATTCTTTCTTCATGAAATACCAATCTGGAGTCTCTTTTTGTATGTTTAGGTATCTTATCAAGTGCACTTTTCGCTTATATCTATGAGTGTTTCGCTACGTGTCATCCTTTAAATGTCTAAGCATAAACATATCATTAAATAAATATTTTATATATGTTGAGAAGATTGAAAACAATTACTGGAATACTATCCCAGCACTTGGGAGGTAGAGGTTCACAGATCTCTATGAGTTCAAGGCCTGCATGATCTACAAAATGATTTCAAGGACAGATAGGGCTGTTCCTTAGAGAAACTCTCTGAAAAAATAAACAAACAAACAAAAATAATAAACAACAGTAATAAAATACATATAGATACCAGAAAAATCAGCAATAACCCTTGAGGTCCTTGGCCTCACTAATAAAGGAATTTTTACAAAAGACTCCATGGAAATTTGATGACAATAATATATGTAGATTTATTTACCGTCTTTTCTGCCTATGGGTATTCTGCATACATGCATACAGGTAGAGCCCTTGTTTTCCTAGAGATGGGAGAGTTCAGATGAGGGTGTCACATCCCTAGGAACTAGAGTTACAGTTGTTCATGACCCTCCATTAGGGTGCTGAGAACTGAACAAGGGCCTTCTGCAAGAACAAGGTTCCTAAGTGCTGAGTCATCTCTCCAGCTGCAGAAGACAATGCACATGCCCTTAGAGGACTTGTTCTTGCAGAAGACCCAGGTTCGGTTTCCAGCGTACACCAAGAGGCTCACATCCATTTATAACTCCAGTTCCAGGAAAATTTTCATGACATTTCTCCATTTCCGACCTTGTCGGATGCCTCGTGCCCACATTGTACACTGACATTTATGCAGGCAAAAAAAAAAAAAAAAAAAAAAAAAAATCCCACACATACAATAAAACAAATAGCCCTAAGGAGGAAAACAAAGAAATAAATAACTGAGAATCAGCAGTGCATGAAAAGCTACAAATCTCCGCAGCTGTCCCCAGGAAACTAGTGAAGCAGACACAGAGGGAAAGCTGTATCATTGGAAAGAAGCCTGCAGGGATGACTCCCACATGGTTCATAAGCAGCCACTGAGTAGGGAGGGAGCCTCAGAGAAAGATGAAGCTCACAGTGTTGGGGAAGCAAGAAGAGTTAGTGACACCACACCTAGAACAGAGAAGAAAAGCCTGCGGATTCAAGAGGCTGCAAGACTGCAGCTCTGAGGGAGACTGCTGGAGGAGCAGGGCTCATGGGAAGGGAGAGCACAGTGCCTCAAGAAAGGATCCTTATTGTCCCTTTTGCCTTTTAGTATGGGTTAGGGTGAGGGTTCCCCATTTGTAGAGAAGGGGCCCTTTTGCATGCTGGTTGGTTGATCCAAGTGGACTAACTCTTAACCAGGGAGAGAGTGGCATGTCTCCACTGACTGACAGGGACATTGCATTCTTTGGGAAAGGAGACAACAACATCCCCTATTAAAGAGGCTTCCAGGTGAATGTAATGGAACCATAGGAAGGCTTATGCATGGGGGCGGGGAGGCTACCCACATAAGCACAAATAGAGGCTTTTTGTTTACAACTTGATAAAGCAGGGGAGGCAGGCAGAATTAGTGCTTGCCAGAGATGCAAGCTAGAAAGCTTTGGTCTTTAAAAGACCAAAGACTTCAGGAATTTCTGGAGAAAATTTAGCAGGGACCAGGCAAATGGAACCTTGGCACAGAATGTCATAAACTTGAGGACACATTAGATGTGTTTAAAGGCAAGTTGGTTTGTCTTTTTGTCCTGAAGATTGGTGTGGCGGTGTGCTTGGTAGTCAAGCTGTGTGCTGATATCATGGCTGATTCCGGTTCTGTTTTCATCCGGGGTCTGATCATTGCCCCTTTCATACTCCCTTTCCCACTTAAAGTAAATGAATCATTTCCTCACTCGGCTCCAAATGTAAGTCCCTTTCCATTTTCATTAGAAAATGCATGGAAGTCAGATAATAAATTTAGGAAGCCACATTTGGTGAGACTAATTTCTAGGGTTTTTTTTTTTTCCTGAGAAGTACAATGTCTTACTGTGCACACATTCAGTTCCCAGTTATAGGACTTGCTTCACAGGTTCTGATCTTGCAAGAGGTTTGAAAGCAACATTGTCAAGATGCTTCCATCACCCCACCCAGTACAACGGAAGAAAAACAAGAAAGTGTGGCATTGGATAAACCTCATTATAAAACCCAGTTTCCAACAAGAGAAACAGACAATGCCCTAGAGGCGAAGGGTACCTGATCCCACTCCTTGAGTGGTGTGTGACTGGCTGAGTCTTGCTGGCAGGCAGGAGGGAAGGCTGGTGCTGGGTGCTGTCATGTGATTTGCCAGCTGGAGTGCCCGCCTTCGCTTCCCAGGGCTCTGTCCCAGAGCCATCTCTCAGGTCCCTGGGCTCCTGGTTTCTGTTCTTGCTTCTCTAAGGTCAGTGTAAGTAAGGCTTTGAGCCCAGAGACTAGAGGCGAATGCTGGGGGTGTGAGGCCAGCTGGGCGCTAGGAGAGAGAGATAGGAGGTGGAGTTTGGGACAAAGGAGGAGGGCTTGGGGGTAGACCACAAGCAGAGGTAAAGGGAGGCTGCTTGGGAGCTTGCAGCCACCAGGGAGCTTGCAGGAAGCATAGACTGCAGACACCCCCGAGTATCCCCGCCTGCCTGCTACACCCCACCCCAGTGTCCTATCGTACCCCTTCTCTGCCTTTTTCTAGAGTCCCAGAACCGAACCGGGGCTGGGAGGAGCTCTCTTTTAGTGGGAGAGAGGCGGGGGAGAGGGAGGGAGGGAGGGAGGGAGGGAGGGAGGGAGGGAGGGAGGGAGGGAGGGAGGGAGGGAGGGAGGGAGGCAGGAAGGGGCAGAAACAGAGACACATATAGGGGGGGAGGGAGGGGCAGAAACAGAGAGAGACAGAGACAGAGACAGAGACAGAGACAGAGACAGAGACAGAGACAGAGAGAGTCAACCTTCTGCCAGTACTGACCCAAAAGCTGTTCAGCGCCAAGGTGGGCTCTCGAGTTCCAGCCAGGGCAGGGAGACTCACAGACCCCAAAAGAGTTAGGAGAGCGTCCTCACTGGAGCTCAAGGCTCGAAAGGAAATGACAATGGCGGCTGGGGAGCAGGGAGCAATGGGGGAGGACAAGTCCCGAATCCAGTTTCCCAGTTGCAGCTCTTCACTGAGTGCAGAGACACAAGGCCACCCCACCCCACCGCCACGCCCCGTGCGCTGCACGCATATCTGAGCCTGCCACTGCCTCCTTGCTGGGACACCTGGAAAGGAGGGGCGACCTGCTCTCCATCGCTGCAACATGGGCAGGGGCACAGGAAGATTTGGGTCTCCACCGCGTCCCCCCACCCTATCACGGAGTTTGCCACAGTGAAGGAGCACAGAGAAGGTGGCAGGACCTGCCAGGGTATGCTTACCTCACCTGTGAGGGAAGGGTGCAGGCAGAAAGCGCACTTGGAGGGCAGACAGGCTTAGTTAGAGAACCATTCTCAAGGACAAGACGCAAAGACTAGGTGAACGTGCCTTTCGTGTCTGCTCTTCAGTCTCTCGGTCACAGCGCCTTCTCTCTTTCCTCTTCCCCCCACCCCCACCCCCTCCCCAATCTCTACCTCCAGGACAGAAAAATAACAAGCTGGACATGGAAGAACTCTCCAGTGAGAAGGAAGGACTGCCTTCGAATCCAGCACAGGTGGGCAATGGTAAAGAGCCACAGGATGAGGTACAGTCAGAAGCAGCTTTTTCTCTGGAAGACAAAGAAACGTCAGAAAACCCGGCAAAGGCAGGAGATGAGGGAGTGCTGCCAAGGCGCCAAGAGCAGCCAGAGCCTGAGAGAAGGGTAAAACAGGAAGGAAGGCCAGAGAAACAGGGGAAGCCAGAATTTAGTAAAGGGAGCCCTGCTGTAAAGCGCCCAGCTGAGGACCACCTGCCCAGAAAAGCCAAAAGGAAAACCAACAAGGGGCTGGCCCACTGCCTCAAGGAATATAAGGAGGCCATTCACCATATGCACTTCAGCAATGAGGACATGATTAGAGAATTTGACAACATGGCCAGGGTAAAGGAGGAAGAGAGAAAGAACAAGCAGAAGATGGGACAGATCTTTTGGATGCAAAGAAGTTTGCAGGACCCTTTCTACCCAAGGGGCCCTAGGGAATTCAGGGGTGGCCGCAGGGCACCTCGCAGGGACATCGAAGACATCCCTTATGTTTAGTTCCCCGGGCAGCACTCACTGGGCATAGTGCTCTAACCTTATGCTGCTGCTTTGATTTAGGCTTTCCTCATGTAAGCTGCAGCCTGTTTGACCCCACTCCCTGCCGGGTTCTGATCCCAGTGTAGTTGATTCCCCTTCACCGCATGGGAAAATATTCAGAGTGCACTGTCAAACCAAAATGCGTAAGCCACAGAACCCTCTATTTGGGCATCAGCCCACTTTTGTGCAACTGCAACAGAGTAATGTGCATGGAGAAAACGAGTCTGGGAATCCCTTGTGTCGTTCTTTATTGTTCTGTCAATAGTTTATTGTCTCCTAAGGTGACTGCTCCTTCTGGGCATGAGATACAGGAGTTGGGAAGTAGTCATAAGCACTCACGGGCTGTTTGCATGGGCAAGTGGAGTCACTGCAATTTTTGTTCCCTGGGTGTAACATGGAAGGTAACATTGCATTACTCCTGAGGCTCCATGATGGGAGAATCAATCTGCCCTTTACTGCTGCAAGGCCGAGCCCTGCTGCCTGTGAAATGGGGGGAAATCTTACCATGTAGGGGTGTGGAGGGCAGTGACTGAAGCACTGAGGATGTAAACAGGTTTGCTCCTGCTCCCCGCCCTCCCCACTAGGAGCTCTGGCACTTGTCAGACATACTGGCCTGCCCCAAACAGGACTGGAAAAATGCTTATCGAGGCCTGAAAGCTAAGGCTTGTGTTCAGACCACTTAGATGTATGGTCCGGAAGGTTTCCGGAAACTACCCATGCTCTCAGATTTTATGGAACATTGCTAGTGAGCCGCAAGTCATTGAGAATTCCACAGGACATTGTCAAGTAGAAGAAGTAGTACAGCCTACATGGGAATGAAAACGGAGGAGCCTGGGATTATTCTAATACTTTTTATTGTCACCCTGCCTCCTTTGAAAGAAGACGAGGTTTATTATTATTATTATTATTAAATTATTATTATTATTATTATTATTACTATTTTGTTCATGGCTTGCAAACCAGTTGTTTCCTCGTGTGCTGAACATCATAGAAAATATAATGAAAACGTTCAATGGGAGGTCAGAGCAGATATTCAAAAGTGCTGATGTAATAAAGCTTCAGCAGCCATTATGACTAGTTCGGCGCCCATGCGTACATATAAGGACTGATGAAGGAGCCCTCATGTGTGGGAGTGTAGCGTAGGGGTATGGCGAGTACTTTTGCATATATGAGGCCCCGGGTTCGAGCACCCACATCTCCCCGAGAAAACGTTTAAATTTTGACCTTTCTGCTCTCCTTTGTTTCGCGATGATTTTTATAAAGAAGCAAGTTTACTTTACAAATCAGGCCCACCACCGATCCCTCTCCCTCCCGTTCTACCAGGCCTGCCACCGACCCCAACCAACCCACACCCACCCACTCCCAAAAACTGGATAGTGTGCCCTTCCACGGGAGATGATCGTCATCGTCAGTCTTATCACTTGGGGGAGGGCACATTCCCCCCTCCCGCCCCCACCGTGTCAGTTGGCTGAAAGAGTATCTGTCCAGAGGGAATGGGCTCCCAAAATCCATCCCTGCACTGGCGAGAGATTGTGCTCCCACCCTTACAGGTCCCATAGAATCGCCAGGCCTCCTACAAGACACCCACCTGCCGAGGGCTTGGCTCGGACCAGGGCTGCTTGCTTCCCCAGCATTACAACTGGCTGGCTTCCCTGTGCTCTTAACTCTCTGGCTCAAGGCAGATGTTTCTGTACGATTCTCTGGCCAGGTCTTGATGGCTTTCCTCGTGCCCCTGCCCCCAGCCTCTGCAACTCCTGGATTCCAGGAGGATGGCTCAGAGCTTAGCTGTGCCTGCCTGCTTCTGCTTCCATCAGCCACTGGGTGGAGGCACTAGGATGCCAGGCAATTCAGGGATGTCTTCCCTCTCAGGAGAACAGAAGGCCATCAAAGAAGGCCTCTCTGCTAATGCCCAGATTCTAAGTGGGGCCCTCTTTGTGCATCTCTGAACATTTCCCCAGAGCCATTTTTCCCTTCCAACCTATACTGGCTATACTGGCTGCATCTATGAAGTTCTCTCTTTTTCCCTGCTCTCCTCTGCTCCTCCCCTGATTTAGGCTCTCTGAAACGAGTCGTTCTCTAGGCCCTCTTCTCCTCTGCTTCTCCTTTTCTTCTCCTCCCAGGCTAGTCTTTCGGGGGCTGCTGGCTTACCTCAGTCTGCAAGGTTTCCTGCAGTTCCTTCCATTTGCCTGTGATTTTCAAGATCCCATGGTTTAGTACTGCAGAGTAACCCTCCTCCATCGAGTAAAGGTACCACATTTTCATCATCCATTCTCGGGCTGTGGGTCCTCTAGGTTGCTTCCAGGTTCCGTCTATGACCAAGCAAGCTGCTGGGAACATTGGTGAACGTATGTCCCTGTGGGATGAAAGTACATCTTTTGGGTGTTTGCCCAGCAGTACAATTGCTGGATCTTGAGGTAGAGCGATTCCCGTTTTCCTGACAACAAAGTGGACCCAGGAGTTCGCGCTCCCACCAGCCAAGGAGGAGTGATCTCCTTTCTTTCCACCCTCTGCATGGGCAGCATTGGCTGCCTGTCCTTGGTGGTTTTGATTTTAGCCATTTCCACAGGATCACCAGGTATCTCACAGTTGCTCTCATTTGCATTTCCCCGAGGCTACAAAGGTTGGGCACTTTCTCTCATGTCTTTCTGCCCTTTAAAGGGATTCGTCTTTTGAGAATTCTCTATTTCTGTTCGCCAAGTGCCAATCGGACTATCTGGTGTTTTGGTGAGAAGCTTCTTGAGGTCTTTGTGTACTTTGGAGATCAGCCTTCTGTTACGCGAGGGGTTGGTGAAGATAAACTCTGACTTTTACTTTCTCAGGATCTATTGGCGAGACGTGTGGCCGATTTTAACTTGCTGCTAGGAGGTCGCAGCTGCATCGCTAATTAGTGGATGAAAATGCTCACCTGTCACGTGACAACAATGTTCATCAATAACTGGGACTACATTTCCGTGGAGGCCTCCATAGTCTGGTGGGTAGTACGTGGTCAGTCCACGAAGTATACGGTTGACTCCCAGATCCAACAGAAACCTAACCCCCCCCCTTCTCGTACAGCTAGCAGTTTCTCTAATGGGTATGCTTTCTAGCTTGTTAACAAGGGCGAAAAGTTCAGGCTCAGTGGGAGAGGAAGAAAAGGCCTGGCAGTCTTGTATACTGTGTCGTCAGCTCTGGTGACATTTCTCTCTTTCTCACTCCCGTGACCAGAAAGAAAACACTTAGTTAATTTTTTTTTTTTTTTTTTTTTTTTTTAGTTATTTTGAGGTTGAGACATAGAAAAGATGCCATGTGAGGAACCGGGCATATTGTAGGCAAACTCTCATTCGCTGAAGCTTACCATAAAGTTGGCGAGATGCATCTACGTACAGAAAGGGACCCCACATTCTTTTCACCAAGGAAAGCTTACCTCAATACTAGTTGTTTCAATAAATGAAGTGATAAATAGTGTGGCATACTTATGAACCAAGATGACTGGCCTGCCCCAAATCGGACTGGAAAAATGCTTATCGAGGCCTGAAAGCTAAGGCTTGTGTTCAGACAACTTAGATGTATGGTCCGCAAGGTTTCCGGAAACTACCCATGCTCTCAGATTTTATGGAACATTGCTAGTGAGCCGCAAGTCATTGAGAATTCCACAGGACATTGTCAAGTAGAAGAAGTAGTACAGCCTACATGGGAATGAAAACGGAGGAGCCTGGGATTATTCTAATACTGTTTATTGTCACCCTGCCTCCTTTGAAAGAGGACGAGGTTTATTATTATTATTATTATTATTATTATTATTATTATTATTATTATTATTACTATTTTGTTCATGGCTTGCAAACCAGTTGTTTCCTCGTGTGCTGAATATCATAGAAAATATAATGAAAACGTTCAATGGGAGGTCAGAGCAGATATTCAAAAGTGCTGATGTAATAAAGCTTCAGCAGCCATTATGACTAGTTCGGCGCCCATGCGTACATATAAGGACTGATGAAGGAGCCCTCATGTGTGGGAGTGTAGCGTAGGGGTATGGCGAGTACTTTTGCATATATGAGGCCCCGGGTTCGAGCACCCACATCTCCCCGAGAAAACGTTTAAATTTTGACCTTTCTGCTCTCCTTTGTTTCGCGATGATTTTTATAAAGAAGCAAGTTTATTTTACAAATCAGGCCCACCACCGATCCCTCTCCCTCCCGTTCTACCAGGCCTGCCACCGACCCCAACCAACCCACACCCACCCACTCCCCAAAACTGGATAGTGTGCCCTTCCACGGGAGATGATCGTCATCGTCAGTCTTATCACTTGGGGGAGGGCACATTCCCCCCCTCCCGCCCCCACCGTGTCAGTTGGCTGAAAGAGTATCTGTCCAGAGGGAATGGGCTCCCAAAATCCATCCCTGCACTGGCGAGAGATTGTGCTCCCACCCTTACAGGTCCCATAGAATCGCCAGGCCTCCTACAAGACACCCACCTGCCGAGGGCTTGGCTCGGACCAGGGCTGCTTGCTTCCCCAGCATTACAACTGGCTGGCTTCCCTGTGCTCTTAACTCTCTGGCTCAAGGCAGATGTTTCTGTACGATTCTCTGGCCAGGTCTTGATGGCTTTCCTCGTGCCCCTGCCCCCAGCCTCTGCAACTCCTGGATTCCAGGAGGATGGCTCAGAGCTTAGCTGTGCCTGCCTGCTTCTGCTTCCATCAGCCACTGGGTGGAGGCACTAGGATGCCAGGCAATTCAGGGATGTCTTCCCTCTCAGGAGAACAGAAGGCCATCAAAGAAGGCCTCTCTGCTAATGCCCAGATTCTAAGTGGGGCCGTCTTTGTGCATCTCTGAACATTTCCCCAGAGCCATTTTTCCCTTCCAACCTATACTGGCTATACTGGCTGCATCTATGAAGTTCTCTCTTTTTCCCTGCTCTCCTCTGCTCCTCCCCTGATTTAGGCTCTCTGAAACGAGTCGTTCTCTAGGCCCTCTTCTCCTCTGCTTCTCCTTTTCTTCTCCTCCCAGGCTTGTCTTTCGGGGGCTGCTGGCTTACCTCAGTCTGCAAGGTTTCTTGCAGTTCCTTCCATTTGCCTGTGATTTTCAAGATCCCATGGTTTAGTACTGCAGAGTAACCCTCCTCCATCGAGTGAAGGTACCACATTTTCATCATCCATTCTCGGGCTGTGGGTCCCCTAGGTTGCTTCCAGGTCCGTCTATGACCAAGCAAGCTGCTGGGAACATTGGTGAACGTATGTCCCTGTGGGATGAAAGTACATCTTTTGGGTGTTTGCCCAGCAGTACAATTGCTGGATCTTGAGGTAGAGCGATTCCCGTTTTCCTGACAACAAAGTGGACCCAGGAGTTCGCGCTCCCACCAGCCAAGGAGGAGTGATCTCCTTTCTTTCCACCCTCTGCATGGGCAGCATTGGCTGCCTGTCCTTGGTGGTTTTGATTTTAGCCATTTCCACAGGATCACCAGGTATCTCACAGTTGCTCTCATTTGCATTTCCCCGAGGCTACAAAGGTTGGGCACTTTCTCTCATGTCTTTCTGCCCTTTAAAGGGATTCGTCTTTTGAGAATTCTCTATTTCTGTTCGCCAAGTGCCAATCGGACTATCTGGTGTTTTGGTGAGAAGCTTCTTGAGGTCTTTGTGTACTTTGGAGATCAGCCTTCTGTTACGCGAGGGGTTGGTGAAGATAAACTCTGACTTTTACTTTCTCAGGATCTATTGGCGAGACGTGTGGCCGATTTTAACTTGCTGCTAGGAGGTCGCAGCTGCATCGCTAATTAGTGGATGAAAATGCTCACCTGTCACGTGACAACAATGTTCATCAATAACTGGGACTACATTTCCGTGGAGGCCTCCATAGTCTGGTAGGTAGTACGTGGTCAGTCCACGAAGTATACGGTTGACTCCCAGATCCAACAGAAACCTAACCCCCCCCCCTTCTCGTACAGCTAGCAGTTTCTCTAATGGGTATGCTTTCTAGCTTGTTAACAAGGGCGAAAAGTTCAGGCTCAGTGGGAGAGGAAGAAAAGGCCTGGCAGTCTTGTATACTGTGTCGTCAGCTCTGGTGACATTTCTCTCTTTCTCACTCCCGTGACCAGAAAGAAAACACTTAGTTAATTTTTTTTTTTTTTTTTTTTTTTTTTAGTTATTTTGAGGTTGAGACATAGAAAAGATGCCATGTGAGGAACCGGGCATATTGTAGGCAAACTCTCATTCGCTGAAGCTTACCATAAAGTTGGCGAGATGCATCTACGTACAGAAAGGGACCCCACATTCTTTTCACCAAGGAAAGCTTACCTCAATACTAGTTGTTTCAATAAATGAAGTGATAAATAGTGTGGCATAGTTATGAACCAAGATGACTGGCCTGCCCCAAATCAGGACTGGAAAAATGCTTATCGAGGCCTGAAAGCTAAGGCTTGTGTTCAGACCACTTAGATGTATGGTCCGGAAGGTTTCCGGAAACTACCCATGCTCTCAGATTTTATGGAACATTGCTAGTGAGCCGCAAGTCATTGAGAATTCCACAGGACATTGTCAAGTAGAAGAAGTAGTACAGCCTACATGGGAATGAAAACGGAGGAGCCTGGGATTATTCTAATACTTTTTATTGTCACCCTGCCTCCTTTGAAAGAAGACGAGGTTTATTATTATTATTATTATTATTATTATTATTATTATTATTATTATTATTACTATTTTGTTCATGGCTTGCAAACCAGTTGTTTCCTCGTGTGCTGAATATCATAGAAAATATAATGAAAACGTTCAATGGGAGGTCAGAGCAGATATTCAAAAGTGCTGATGTAATAAAGCTTCAGCAGCCATTATGACTAGTTCGGCGCCCATGCGTACATATAAGGACTGATGAAGGAGCCCTCATGTGTGGGAGTGTAGCGTAGGGGTATGGCGAGTACTTTTGCATATATGAGGCCCCGGGTTCGAGCACCCACATCTCCCCGAGAAAACGTTTAAATTTTGACCTTTCTGCTCTCCTTTGTTTCGCGATGATTTTTATAAAGAAGCAAGTTTATTTTACAAATCAGGCCCACCACCGATCCCTCTCCCTCCCGTTCTACCAGGCCTGCCACCGACCCCAACCAACCCACACCCACCCACTCCCCAAAACTGGATAGTGTGCCCTTCCACGGGAGATGATCGTCATCGTCAGTCTTATCACTTGGGGGAGGGCACATTCCCCCCCTCCCGCCCCCACCGTGTCAGTTGGCTGAAAGAGTATCTGTCCAGAGGGAATGGGCTCCCAAAATCCATCCCTGCACTGGCGAGAGATTGTGCTCCCACCCTTACAGGTCCCATAGAATCGCCAGGCCTCCTACAAGACACCCACCTGCCGAGGGCTTGGCTCGGACCAGGGCTGCTTGCTTCCCCAGCATTACAACTGGCTGGCTTCCCTGTGCTCTTAACTCTCTGGCTCAAGGCAGATGTTTCTGTACGATTCTCTGGCCAGGTCTTGATGGCTTTCCTCGTGCCCCTGCCCCCAGCCTCTGCAACTCCTGGATTCCAGGAGGATGGCTCAGAGCTTAGCTGTGCCTGCCTGCTTCTGCTTCCATCAGCCACTGGGTGGAGGCACTAGGATGCCAGGCAATTCAGGGATGTCTTCCCTCTCAGGAGAACAGAAGGCCATCAAAGAAGGCCTCTCTGCTAATGCCCAGATTCTAAGTGGGGCCCTCTTTGTGCATCTCTGAACATTTCCCCAGAGCCATTTTTCCCTTCCAACCTATACTGGCTATACTGGCTGCATCTATGAAGTTCTCTCTTTTTCCCTGCTCTCCTCTGCTCCTCCCCTGATTTAGGCTCTCTGAAACGAGTCGTTCTTTAGGCCCTCTTCTCCTCTGCTTCTCCTTTTCTTCTCCTCCCAGGCTAGTCTTTCGGGGGCTGCTGGCTTACCTCAGTCTGCAAGGTTTCTTGCAGTTCCTTCCATTTGCCTGTGATTTTCAAGATCCCATGGTTTAGTACTGCAGAGTAACCCTCCTCCATCGAGTGAAGGTACCACATTTTCATCATCCATTCTCGGGCTGTGGGTCCCCTAGGTTGCTTCCAGGTCCGTCTATGACCAAGCAAGCTGCTGGGAACATTGGTGAACGTATGTCCCTGTGGGATGAAAGTACATCTTTTGGGTGTTTGCCCAGCAGTACAATTGCTGGATCTTGAGGTAGAGCGATTCCCGTTTTCCTGACAACAAAGTGGACCCAGGAGTTCGCGCTCCCACCAGCCAAGGAGGAGTGATCTCCTTTCTTTCCACCCTCTGCATGGGCAGCATTGGCTGCCTGTCCTTGGTGGTTTTGATTTTAGCCATTTCCACAGGATCACCAGGTATCTCACAGTTGCTCTCATTTGCATTTCCCCGAGGCTACAAAGGTTGGGCACTTTCTCTCATGTCTTTCTGCCCTTTAAAGGGATTCGTCTTTTGAGAATTCTCTATTTCTGTTCGCCAAGTGCCAATCGGACTATCTGGTGTTTTGGTGAGAAGCTTCTTGAGGTCTTTGTGTACTTTGGAGATCAGCCTTCTGTTACGCGAGGGGTTGGTGAAGATAAACTCTGACTTTTACTTTCTCAGGATCTATTGGCGAGACGTGTGGCCGATTTTAACTTGCTGCTAGGAGGTCGCAGCTGCATCGCTAATTAGTGGATGAAAATGCTCACCTGTCACGTGACAACAATGTTCATCAATAACTGGGACTACATTTCCGTGGAGGCCTCCATAGTCTGGTAGGTAGTACGTGGTCAGTCCACGAAGTATACGGTTGACTCCCAGATCCAACAGAAACCTAACCCCCCCCCCCCTTCTCGTACAGCTAGCAGTTTCTCTAATGGGTATGCTTTCTAGCTTGTTAACAAGGGCGAAAAGTTCAGGCTCAGTGGGAGAGGAAGAAAAGGCCTGGCAGTCTTGTATACTGTGTCGTCAGCTCTGGTGACATTTCTCTCTTTCTCACTCCCGTGACCAGAAAGAAAACACTTAGTTAATTTTTTTTTTTTTTTTTTTTTTTTTTAGTTATTTTGAGGTTGAGACATAGAAAAGATGCCATGTGAGGAACCGGGCATATTGTAGGCAAACTCTCATTCGCTGAAGCTTACCATAAAGTTGGCGAGATGCATCTACGTACAGAAAGGGACCCCACATTCTTTTCACCAAGGAAAGCTTACCTCAATACTAGTTGTTTCAATAAATGAAGTGATAAATAGTGTGGCATAGTTATGAACCAAGATGACTGGCCTGCCCCAAATCGGACTGGAAAAATGCTTATCGAGGCCTGAAAGCTAAGGCTTGTGTTCAGACAACTTAGATGTATGGTCCGCAAGGTTTCCGGAAACTACCCATGCTCTCAGATTTTATGGAACATTGCTAGTGAGCCGCAAGTCATTGAGAATTCCACAGGACCCTGTCAAGTAGAAGAAGTAGTACAGCCTACATGGGAATGAAAACGGAGGAGCCTGGGATTATTCTAATACTTTTTATTGTCACCCTGCCTCCTTTGAAAGAAGACGAGGTTTATTATTATTATTATTATTAAAATTATTATTATTATTATTATTATTATTATTACTATTTTGTTCATGGCTTGCAAACCAGTTGTTTCCTCGTGTGCTGAATATCATAGAAAATATAATGAAAACGTTCAATGGGAGGTCAGAGCAGATATTCAAAAGTGCTGATGTAATAAAGCTTCAGCAGCCATTATGACTAGTTCGGCGCCCATGCGTACATATAAGGACTGATGAAGGAGCCCTCATGTGTGGGAGTGTAGCGTAGGGGTATGGCGAGTACTTTTGCATATATGAGGCCCCGGGTTCGAGCACCCACATCTCCCCGAGAAAACGTTTAAATTTTGACCTTTCTGCTCTCCTTTGTTTCGCGATGATTTTTATAAAGAAGCAAGTTTATTTTACAAATCAGGCCCACCACCGATCCCTCTCCCTCCCGTTCTACCAGGCCTGCCACCGACCCCAACCAACCCACACCCACCCACTCCCCAAAACTGGATAGTGTGCCCTTCCACGGGAGATGATCGTCATCGTCAGTCTTATCACTTGGGGGAGGGCACATTCCCCCCCCTCCCGCCCCCACCGTGTCAGTTGGCTGAAAGAGTATCTGTCCAGAGGGAATGGGCTCCCAAAATCCATCCCTGCACTGGCGAGAGATTGTGCTCCCACCCTTACAGGTCCCATAGAATCGCCAGGCCTCCTACAAGACACCCACCTGCCGAGGGCTTGGCTCGGACCAGGGCTGCTTGCTTCCCCAGCATTACAACTGGCTGGCTTCCCTGTGCTCTTAACTCTCTGGCTCAAGGCAGATGTTTCTGTACGATTCTCTGGCCAGGTCTTGATGGCTTTCCTCGTGCCCCTGCCCCCAGCCTCTGCAACTCCTGGATTCCAGGAGGATGGCTCAGAGCTTAGCTGTGCCTGCCTGCTTCTGCTTCCATCAGCCACTGGGTGGAGGCACTAGGATGCCAGGCAATTCAGGGATGTCTTCCCTCTCAGGAGAACAGAAGGCCATCAAAGAAGGCCTCTCTGCTAATGCCCAGATTCTAAGTGGGGCCGTCTTTGTGCATCTCTGAACATTTCCCCAGAGCCATTTTTCCCTTCCAACCTATACTGGCTATACTGGCTGCATCTATGAAGTTCTCTCTTTTTCCCTGCTCTCCTCTGCTCCTCCCCTGATTTAGGCTCTCTGAAACGAGTCGTTCTCTAGGCCCTCTTCTCCTCTGCTTCTCCTTTTCTTCTCCTCCCAGGCTTGTCTTTCGGGGGCTGCTGGCTTACCTCAGTCTGCAAGGTTTCTTGCAGTTCCTTCCATTTGCCTGTGATTTTCAAGATCCCATGGTTTAGTACTGCAGAGTAACCCTCCTCCATCGAGTGAAGGTACCACATTTTCATCATCCATTCTCGGGCTGTGGGTCCCCTAGGTTGCTTCCAGGTCCGTCTATGACCAAGCAAGCTGCTGGGAACATTGGTGAACGTATGTCCCTGTGGGATGAAAGTACATCTTTTGGGTGTTTGCCCAGCAGTACAATTGCTGGATCTTGAGGTAGAGCGATTCCCGTTTTCCTGACAACAAAGTGGACCCAGGAGTTCGCGCTCCCACCAGCCAAGGAGGAGTGATCTCCTTTCTTTCCACCCTCTGCATGGGCAGCATTGGCTGCCTGTCCTTGGTGGTTTTGATTTTAGCCATTTCCACAGGATCACCAGGTATCTCACAGTTGCTCTCATTTGCATTTCCCCGAGGCTACAAAGGTTGGGCACTTTCTCTCATGTCTTTCTGCCCTTTAAAGGGATTCGTCTTTTGAGAATTCTCTATTTCTGTTCGCCAAGTGCCAATCGGACTATCTGGTGTTTTGGTGAGAAGCTTCTTGAGGTCTTTGTGTACTTTGGAGATCAGCCTTCTGTTACGCGAGGGGTTGGTGAAGATAAACTCTGACTTTTACTTTCTCAGGATCTATTGGCGAGACGTGTGGCCGATTTTAACTTGCTGCTAGGAGGTCGCAGCTGCATCGCTAATTAGTGGATGAAAATGCTCACCTGTCACGTGACAACAATGTTCATCAATAACTGGGACTACATTTCCGTGGAGGCCTCCATAGTCTGGTGGGTAGTACGTGGTCAGTCCACGAAGTATACGGTTGACTCCCAGATCCAACAGAAACCTAACCCCCCCCCCCCCTTCTCGTACAGCTAGCAGTTTCTCTAATGGGTATGCTTTCTAGCTTGTTAACAAGGGCGAAAAGTTCAGGCTCAGTGGGAGAGGAAGAAAAGGCCTGGCAGTCTTGTATACTGTGTCGTCAGCTCTGGTGACATTTCTCTCTTTCTCACTCCCGTGACCAGAAAGAAAACACTTAGTTAATTTTTTTTTTTTTTTTTTTTTTAGTTATTTTGAGGTTGAGACATAGAAAAGATGCCATGTGAGGAACCGGGCATATTGTAGGCAAACTCTCATTCGCTGAAGCTTACCATAAAGTTGGCGAGATGCATCTACGTACAGAAAGGGACCCCACATTCTTTTCACCAAGGAAAGCTTACCTCAATACTAGTTGTTTCAATAAATGAAGTGATAAATAGTGTGGCATACTTATGAACCAAGATGACTGGCCTGCCCCAAATCGGACTGGAAAAATGCTTATCGAGGCCTGAAAGCTAAGGCTTGTGTTCAGACAACTTAGATGTATGGTCCGGAAGGTTTCCGGAAACTACCCATGCTCTCAGATTTTATGGAACATTGCTAGTGAGCCGCAAGTCATTGAGAATTCCACAGGACATTGTCAAGTAGAAGAAGTAGTACAGCCTACATGGGAATGAAAACGGAGGAGCCTGGGATTATTCTAATACTTTTTATTGTCACCCTGCCTCCTTTGAAAGAGGACGAGGTTTATTATTATTATTATTATTAAATTATTATTATTATTATTATTATTATTATTACTATTTTGTTCATGGCTTGCAAACCAGTTGTTTCCTCGTGTGCTGAATATCATAGAAAATATAATGAAAACGTTCAATGGGAGGTCAGAGCAGATATTCAAAAGTGCTGATGTAATAAAGCTTCAGCAGCCATTATGACTAGTTCGGCGCCCATGCGTACATATAAGGACTGATGAAGGAGCCCTCATGTGTGGGAGTGTAGCGTAGGGGTATGGCGAGTACTTTTGCATATATGAGGCCCCGGGTTCGAGCACCCACATCTCCCCGAGAAAACGTTTAAATTTTGACCTTTCTGCTCTCCTTTGTTTCGCGATGATTTTTATAAAGAAGCAAGTTTATTTTACAAATCAGGCCCACCACCGATCCCTCTCCCTCCCGTTCTACCAGGCCTGCCACCGACCCCAACCAACCCACACCCACCCACTCCCCAAAACTGGATAGTGTGCCCTTCCACGGGAGATGATCGTCATCGTCAGTCTTATCACTTGGGGGAGGGCACATTCCCCCCTCCCGCCCCCACCGTGTCAGTTGGCTGAAAGAGTATCTGTCCAGAGGGAATGGGCTCCCAAAATCCATCCCTGCACTGGCGAGAGATTGTGCTCCCACCCTTACAGGTCCCATAGAATCGCCAGGCCTCCTACAAGACACCCACCTGCCGAGGGCTTGGCTCGGACCAGGGCTGCTTGCTTCCCCAGCATTACAACTGGCTGGCTTCCCTGTGCTCTTAACTCTCTGGCTCAAGGCAGATGTTTCTGTACGATTCTCTGGCCAGGTCTTGATGGCTTTCCTCGTGCCCCTGCCCCCAGCCTCTGCAACTCCTGGATTCCAGGAGGATGGCTCAGAGCTTAGCTGTGCCTGCCTGCTTCTGCTTCCATCAGCCACTGGGTGGAGGCACTAGGATGCCAGGCAATTCAGGGATGTCTTCCCTCTCAGGAGAACAGAAGGCCATCAAAGAAGGCCTCTCTGCTAATGCCCAGATTCTAAGTGGGGCCGTCTTTGTGCATCTCTGAACATTTCCCCAGAGCCATTTTTCCCTTCCAACCTATACTGGCTATACTGGCTGCATCTATGAAGTTCTCTCTTTTTCCCTGCTCTCCTCTGCTCCTCCCCTGATTTAGGCTCTCTGAAACGAGTCGTTCTCTAGGCCCTCTTCTCCTCTGCTTCTCCTTTTCTTCTCCTCCCAGGCTAGTCTTTCGGGGGCTGCTGGCTTACCTCAGTCTGCAAGGTTTCTTGCAGTTCCTTCCATTTGCCTGTGATTTTCAAGATCCCATGGTTTAGTACTGCAGAGTAACCCTCCTCCATCGAGTAAAGGTACCACATTTTCATCATCCATTCTCGGGCTGTGGGTCCTCTAGGTTGCTTCCAGGTTCCGTCTATGACCAAGCAAGCTGCTGGGAACATTGGTGAACGTATGTCCCTGTGGGATGAAAGTACATCTTTTGGGTGTTTGCCCAGCAGTACAATTGCTGGATCTTGAGGTAGAGCGATTCCCGTTTTCCTGACAACAAAGTGGACCCAGGAGTTCGCGCTCCCACCAGCCAAGGAGGAGTGATCTCCTTTCTTTCCACCCTCTGCATGGGCAGCATTGGCTGCCTGTCCTTGGTGGTTTTGATTTTAGCCATTTCCACAGGATCACCAGGTATCTCACAGTTGCTCTCATTTGCATTTCCCCGAGGCTACAAAGGTTGGGCACTTTCTCTCATGTCTTTCTGCCCTTTAAAGGGATTCGTCTTTTGAGAATTCTCTATTTCTGTTCGCCAAGTGCCAATCGGACTATCTGGTGTTTTGGTGAGAAGCTTCTTGAGGTCTTTGTGTACTTTGGAGATCAGCCTTCTGTTACGCGAGGGGTTGGTGAAGATAAACTCTGACTTTTACTTTCTCAGGATCTATTGGCGAGACGTGTGGCCGATTTTAACTTGCTGCTAGGAGGTCGCAGCTGCATCGCTAATTAGTGGATGAAAATGCTCACCTGTCACGTGACAACAATGTTCATCAATAACTGGGACTACATTTCCGT
Source organism: Cricetiscus sungorus (assembly GCA_030556225.1). Taxonomy (NCBI): domain Eukaryota; kingdom Metazoa; phylum Chordata; class Mammalia; order Rodentia; family Cricetidae; genus Cricetiscus; species Cricetiscus sungorus. The sequence goes on from JANBXA010000726.1 coordinate 40,230,448, forward strand.
GGAGGCCTCCATAGTCTGGTGGGTAGTACGTGGTCAGTCCACGAAGTATACGGTTGACTCCCAGATCCAACAGAAACCTAACCCCCCCCCCCCCTTCTCGTACAGCTAGCAGTTTCTCTAATGGGTATGCTTTCTAGCTTGTTAACAAGGGCGAAAAGTTCAGGCTCAGTGGGAGAGGAAGAAAAGGCCTGGCAGTCTTGTATACTGTGTCGTCAGCTCTGGTGACATTTCTCTCTTTCTCACTCCCGTGACCAGAAAGAAAACACTTAGTTAATTTTTTTTTTTTTTTTTTTTTTTTAGTTATTTTGAGGTTGAGACATAGAAAAGATGCCATGTGAGGAACCGGGCATATTGTAGGCAAACTCTCATTCGCTGAAGCTTACCATAAAGTTGGCGAGATGCATCTACGTACAGAAAGGGACCCCACATTCTTTTCACCAAGGAAAGCTTACCTCAATACTAGTTGTTTCAATAAATGAAGTGATAAATAGTGTGGCATACTTATGAACCAAGATGACTGGCCTGCCCCAAATCGGACTGGAAAAATGCTTATCGAGGCCTGAAAGCTAAGGCTTGTGTTCAGACAACTTAGATGTATGGTCCGCAAGGTTTCCGGAAACTACCCATGCTCTCAGATTTTATGGAACATTGCTAGTGAGCCGCAAGTCATTGAGAATTCCACAGGACCCTGTCAAGTAGAAGAAGTAGTACAGCCTACATGGGAATGAAAACGGAGGAGCCTGGGATTATTCTAATACTTTTTATTGTCACCCTGCCTCCTTTGAAAGAAGACGAGGTTTATTATTATTATTATTATTAAATATTATTATTATTATTATTATTATTATTACTATTTTGTTCATGGCTTGCAAACCAGTTGTTTCCTCGTGTGCTGAATATCATAGAAAATATAATGAAAACGTTCAATGGGAGGTCAGAGCAGATATTCAAAAGTGCTGATGTAATAAAGCTTCAGCAGCCATTATGACTAGTTCGGCGCCCATGCGTACATATAAGGACTGATGAAGGAGCCCTCATGTGTGGGAGTGTAGCGTAGGGGTATGGCGAGTACTTTTGCATATATGAGGCCCCGGGTTCGAGCACCCACATCTCCCCGAGAAAACGTTTAAATTTTGACCTTTCTGCTCTCCTTTGTTTCGCGATGATTTTTATAAAGAAGCAAGTTTATTTTACAAATCAGGCCCACCACCGATCCCTCTCCCTCCCGTTCTACCAGGCCTGCCACCGACCCCAACCAACCCACACCCACCCACTCCCCAAAACTGGATAGTGTGCCCTTCCACGGGAGATGATCGTCATCGTCAGTCTTATCACTTGGGGGAGGGCACATTCCCCCCCCTCCCGCCCCCACCGTGTCAGTTGGCTGAAAGAGTATCTGTCCAGAGGGAATGGGCTCCCAAAATCCATCCCTGCACTGGCGAGAGATTGTGCTCCCACCCTTACAGGTCCCATAGAATCGCCAGGCCTCCTACAAGACACCCACCTGCCGAGGGCTTGGCTCGGACCAGGGCTGCTTGCTTCCCCAGCATTACAACTGGCTGGCTTCCCTGTGCTCTTAACTCTCTGGCTCAAGGCAGATGTTTCTGTACGATTCTCTGGCCAGGTCTTGATGGCTTTCCTCGTGCCCCTGCCCCCAGCCTCTGCAACTCCTGGATTCCAGGAGGATGGCTCAGAGCTTAGCTGTGCCTGCCTGCTTCTGCTTCCATCAGCCACTGGGTGGAGGCACTAGGATGCCAGGCAATTCAGGGATGTCTTCCCTCTCAGGAGAACAGAAGGCCATCAAAGAAGGCCTCTCTGCTAATGCCCAGATTCTAAGTGGGGCCGTCTTTGTGCATCTCTGAACATTTCCCCAGAGCCATTTTTCCCTTCCAACCTATACTGGCTATACTGGCTGCATCTATGAAGTTCTCTCTTTTTCCCTGCTCTCCTCTGCTCCTCCCCTGATTTAGGCTCTCTGAAACGAGTCGTTCTCTAGGCCCTCTTCTCCTCTGCTTCTCCTTTTCTTCTCCTCCCAGGCTTGTCTTTCGGGGGCTGCTGGCTTACCTCAGTCTGCAAGGTTTCTTGCAGTTCCTTCCATTTGCCTGTGATTTTCAAGATCCCATGGTTTAGTACTGCAGAGTAACCCTCCTCCATCGAGTGAAGGTACCACATTTTCATCATCCATTCTCGGGCTGTGGGTCCCCTAGGTTGCTTCCAGGTCCGTCTATGACCAAGCAAGCTGCTGGGAACATTGGTGAACGTATGTCCCTGTGGGATGAAAGTACATCTTTTGGGTGTTTGCCCAGCAGTACAATTGCTGGATCTTGAGGTAGAGCGATTCCCGTTTTCCTGACAACAAAGTGGACCCAGGAGTTCGCGCTCCCACCAGCCAAGGAGGAGTGATCTCCTTTCTTTCCACCCTCTGCATGGGCAGCATTGGCTGCCTGTCCTTGGTGGTTTTGATTTTAGCCATTTCCACAGGATCACCAGGTATCTCACAGTTGCTCTCATTTGCATTTCCCCGAGGCTACAAAGGTTGGGCACTTTCTCTCATGTCTTTCTGCCCTTTAAAGGGATTCGTCTTTTGAGAATTCTCTATTTCTGTTCGCCAAGTGCCAATCGGACTATCTGGTGTTTTGGTGAGAAGCTTCTTGAGGTCTTTGTGTACTTTGGAGATCAGCCTTCTGTTACGCGAGGGGTTGGTGAAGATAAACTCTGACTTTTACTTTCTCAGGATCTATTGGCGAGACGTGTGGCCGATTTTAACTTGCTGCTAGGAGGTCGCAGCTGCATCGCTAATTAGTGGATGAAAATGCTCACCTGTCACGTGACAACAATGTTCATCAATAACTGGGACTACATTTCCGTGGAGGCCTCCATAGTCTGGTGGGTAGTACGTGGTCAGTCCACGAAGTATACGGTTGACTCCCAGATCCAACAGAAACCTAACCCCCCCCCCCCCTTCTCGTACAGCTAGCAGTTTCTCTAATGGGTATGCTTTCTAGCCTGTTAACAAGGGCGAAAAGTTCAGGCTCAGTGGGAGAGGAAGAAAAGGCCTGGCAGTCTTGTATACTGTGTCGTCAGCTCTGGTGACATTTCTCTCTTTCTCACTCCCGTGACCAGAAAGAAAACACTTAGTTAATTTTTTTTTTTTTTTTTTTTTTTTTTTAGTTATTTTGAGGTTGAGACATAGAAAAGATGCCATGTGAGGAACCGGGCATATTGTAGGCAAACTCTCATTCGCTGAAGCTTACCATAAAGTTGGCGAGATGCATCTACGTACAGAAAGGGACCCCACATTCTTTTCACCAAGGAAAGCTTACCTCAATACTAGTTGTTTCAATAAATGAAGTGATAAATAGTGTGGCATAGTTATGAACCAAGATGACTGGCCTGCCCCAAATCGGACTGGAAAAATGCTTATCGAGGCCTGAAAGCTAAGGCTTGTGTTCAGACAACTTAGATGTATGGTCCGGAAGGTTTCCGGAAACTACCCATGCTCTCAGATTTTATGGAACATTGCTAGTGAGCCGCAAGTCATTGAGAATTCCACAGGACACTGTCAAGTAGAAGAAGTAGTACAGCCTACATGGGAATGAAAACGGAGGAGCCTGGGATTATTCTAATACTGTTTATTGTCACCCTGCCTCCTTTGAAAGAAGACGAGGTTTATTATTATTATAATTATTATTATTATTATTATTACTATTTTGTTCATGGCTTGCAAACCAGTTGTTTCCTCGTGTGCTGAATATCATAGAAAATATAATGAAAACGTTCAATGGGAGGTCAGAGCAGATATTCAAAAGTGCTGATGTAATAAAGCTTCAGCAGCCATTATGACTAGTTCGGCGCCCATGCGTACATATAAGGACTGATGAAGGAGCCCTCATGTGTGGGAGTGTAGCGTAGGGGTATGGCGAGTACTTTTGCATATATGAGGCCCCGGGTTCGAGCACCCACATCTCCCCGAGAAAACGTTTAAATTTTGACCTTTCTGCTCTCCTTTGTTTCGCGATGATTTTTATAAAGAAGCAAGTTTATTTTACAAATCAGGCCCACCACCGATCCCTCTCCCTCCCGTTCTACCAGGCCTGCCACCGACCCCAACCAACCCACACCCACCCACTCCCCAAAACTGGATAGTGTGCCCTTCCACGGGAGATGATCGTCATCGTCAGTCTTATCACTTGGGGGAGGGCACATTCCCCCCCCTCCCGCCCCCACCGTGTCAGTTGGCTGAAAGAGTATCTGTCCAGAGGGAATGGGCTCCCAAAATCCATCCCTGCACTGGCGAGAGATTGTGCTCCCACCCTTACAGGTCCCATAGAATCGCCAGGCCTCCTACAAGACACCCACCTGCCGAGGGCTTGGCTCGGACCAGGGCTGCTTGCTTCCCCAGCATTACAACTGGCTGGCTTCCCTGTGCTCTTAACTCTCTGGCTCAAGGCAGATGTTTCTGTACGATTCTCTGGCCAGGTCTTGATGGCTTTCCTCGTGCCCCTGCCCCCAGCCTCTGCAACTCCTGGATTCCAGGAGGATGGCTCAGAGCTTAGCTGTGCCTGCCTGCTTCTGCTTCCATCAGCCACTGGGTGGAGGCACTAGGATGCCAGGCAATTCAGGGATGTCTTCCCTCTCAGGAGAACAGAAGGCCATCAAAGAAGGCCTCTCTGCTAATGCCCAGATTCTAAGTGGGGCCGTCTTTGTGCATCTCTGAACATTTCCCCAGAGCCATTTTTCCCTTCCAACCTATACTGGCTATACTGGCTGCATCTATGAAGTTCTCTCTTTTTCCCTGCTCTCCTCTGCTCCTCCCCTGATTTAGGCTCTCTGAAACGAGTCGTTCTCTAGGCCCTCTTCTCCTCTGCTTCTCCTTTTCTTCTCCTCCCAGGCTTGTCTTTCGGGGGCTGCTGGCTTACCTCAGTCTGCAAGGTTTCTTGCAGTTCCTTCCATTTGCCTGTGATTTTCAAGATCCCATGGTTTAGTACTGCAGAGTAACCCTCCTCCATCGAGTGAAGGTACCACATTTTCATCATCCATTCTCGGGCTGTGGGTCCCCTAGGTTGCTTCCAGGTCCGTCTATGACCAAGCAAGCTGCTGGGAACATTGGTGAACGTATGTCCCTGTGGGATGAAAGTACATCTTTTGGGTGTTTGCCCAGCAGTACAATTGCTGGATCTTGAGGTAGAGCGATTCCCGTTTTCCTGACAACAAAGGGGACCCAGGAGTTCGCGCTCCCACCAGCCAAGGAGGAGTGATCTCCTTTCTTTCCACCCTCTGCATCGGCAGCATTGGCTGCCTGTCCTAGGTGATTTTGATTTTAGCCATTTCCACAGGATCACCAGGTATCTCACAGTTGCTCTCATTTGCATTTCCCCGAGGCTACAAAGGTTGGGCACTTTCTCTCATGTCTTTCTGCCCTTTAAAGGGATTCGTCTTTTGAGAATTCTCTATTTCTGTTCGCCAAGTGCCAATCGGACTATCTGGTGTTTTGGTGAGAAGCTTCTTGAGGTCTTTGTGTACTTTGGAGATCAGCCTTCTGTTACGCGAGGGGTTGGTGAAGATAAACTCTGACTTTTACTTTCTCAGGATCTATTGGCGAGACGTGTGGCCGATTTTAACTTGCTGCTAGGAGGTCGCAGCTGCATCGCTAATTAGTGGATGAAAATGCTCACCTGTCACGTGACAACAATGTTCATCAATAACTGGGACTACATTTCCGTGGAGGCCTCCATAGTCTGGTGGGTAGTACGTGGTCAGTCCACGAAGTATACGGTTGACTCCCAGATCCAACAGAAACCTAACCCCCCCCCCTTCTCGTACAGCTAGCAGTTTCTCTAATGGGTATGCTTTCTAGCTTGTTAACAAGGGCGAAAAGTTCAGGCTCAGTGGGAGAGGAAGAAAAGGCCTGGCAGTCTTGTATACTGTGTCGTCAGCTCTGGTGACATTTCTCTCTTTCTCACTCCCGTGACCAGAAAGAAAACACTTAGTTAATTTTTTTTTTTTTTTTTTTTTTTTAGTTATTTTGAGGTTGAGACATAGAAAAGATGCCATGTGAGGAACCGGGCATATTGTAGGCAAACTCTCATTCGCTGAAGCTTACCATAAAGTTGGCGAGATGCATCTACGTACAGAAAGGGACCCCACATTCTTTTCACCAAGGAAAGCTTACCTCAATACTAGTTGTTTCAATAAATGAAGTGATAAATAGTGTGGCATAGTTATGAACCAAGATGACTGGCCTGCCCCAAACAGGACTGGAAAAATGCTTATCGAGGCCTGAAAGCTAAGGCTTGTGTTCAGACCACTTAGATGTATGGTCCGGAAGGTTTCCGGAAACTACCCATGCTCTCAGATTTTATGGAACATTGCTAGTGAGCCGCAAGTCATTGAGAATTCCACAGGACATTGTCAAGTAGAAGAAGTAGTACAGCCTACATGGGAATGAAAACGGAGGAGCCTGGGATTATTCTAATACTGTTTATTGTCACCCTGCCTCCTTTGAAAGAGGACGAGGTTTTATTATTATTATTATTATTATTATTATTATTATTATTATTATTATTATTACTATTTTGTTCATGGCTTGCAAACCAGTTGTTTCCTCGTGTGCTGAATATCATAGAAAATATAATGAAAACGTTCAATGGGAGGTCAGAGCAGATATTCAAAAGTGCTGATGTAATAAAGCTTCAGCAGCCATTATGACTAGTTGGGCGCCCATGCGTACATATAAGGACTGATGAAGGAGCCCTCATGTGTGGGAGTGTAGCGTAGGGGTATGGCGAGTACTTTTGCATATATGAGGCCCCGGGTTCGAGCACCCACATCTCCCCGAGAAAACGTTTAAATTTTGACCTTTCTGCTCTCCTTTGTTTCGCGATGATTTTTATAAAGAAGCAAGTTTATTTTACAAATCAGGCCCACCACCGATCCCTCTCCCTCCCGTTCTACCAGGCCTGCCACCGACCCCAACCAACCCACACCCACCCACTCCCCAAAACTGGATAGTGTGCCCTTCCACGGGAGATGATCGTCATCGTCAGTCTTATCACTTGGGGGAGGGCACATTCCCCCCCTCCCGCCCCCACCGTGTCAGTTGGCTGAAAGAGTATCTGTCCAGAGGGAATGGGCTCCCAAAATCCATCCCTGCACTGGCGAGAGATTGTGCTCCCACCCTTACAGGTCCCATAGAATCGCCAGGCCTCCTACAAGACACCCACCTGCCGAGGGCTTGGCTCGGACCAGGGCTGCTTGCTTCCCCAGCATTACAACTGGCTGGCTTCCCTGTGCTCTTAACTCTCTGGCTCAAGGCAGATGTTTCTGTACGATTCTCTGGCCAGGTCTTGATGGCTTTCCTCGTGCCCCTGCCCCCAGCCTCTGCAACTCCTGGATTCCAGGAGGATGGCTCAGAGCTTAGCTGTGCCTGCCTGCTTCTGCTTCCATCAGCCACTGGGTGGAGGCACTAGGATGCCAGGCAATTCAGGGATGTCTTCCCTCTCAGGAGAACAGAAGGCCATCAAAGAAGGCCTCTCTGCTAATGCCCAGATTCTAAGTGGGGCCGTCTTTGTGCATCTCTGAACATTTCCCCAGAGCCATTTTTCCCTTCCAACCTATACTGGCTATACTGGCTGCATCTATGAAGTTCTCTCTTTTTCCCTGCTCTCCTCTGCTCCTCCCCTGATTTAGGCTCTCTGAAACGAGTCGTTCTCTAGGCCCTCTTCTCCTCTGCTTCTCCTTTTCTTCTCCTCCCAGGCTTGTCTTTCGGGGGCTGCTGGCTTACCTCAGTCTGCAAGGTTTCTTGCAGTTCCTTCCATTTGCCTGTGATTTTCAAGATCCCATGGTTTAGTACTGCAGAGTAACCCTCCTCCATCGAGTGAAGGTACCACATTTTCATCATCCATTCTCGGGCTGTGGGTCCCCTAGGTTGCTTCCAGGTCCGTCTATGACCAAGCAAGCTGCTGGGAACATTGGTGAACGTATGTCCCTGTGGGATGAAAGTACATCTTTTGGGTGTTTGCCCAGCAGTACAATTGCTGGATCTTGAGGTAGAGCGATTCCCGTTTTCCTGACAACAAAGTGGACCCAGGAGTTCGCGCTCCCACCAGCCAAGGAGGAGTGATCTCCTTTCTTTCCACCCTCTGCATGGGCAGCATTGGCTGCCTGTCCTTGGTGGTTTTGATTTTAGCCATTTCCACAGGATCACCAGGTATCTCACAGTTGCTCTCATTTGCATTTCCCCGAGGCTACAAAGGTTGGGCACTTTCTCTCATGTCTTTCTGCCCTTTAAAGGGATTCGTCTTTTGAGAATTCTCTATTTCTGTTCGCCAAGTGCCAATCGGACTATCTGGTGTTTTGGTGAGAAGCTTCTTGAGGTCTTTGTGTACTTTGGAGATCAGCCTTCTGTTACGCGAGGGGTTGGTGAAGATAAACTCTGACTTTTACTTTCTCAGGATCTATTGGCGAGACGTGTGGCCGATTTTAACTTGCTGCTAGGAGGTCGCAGCTGCATCGCTAATTAGTGGATGAAAATGCTCACCTGTCACGTGACAACAATGTTCATCAATAACTGGGACTACATTTCCGTGGAGGCCTCCATAGTCTGGTAGGTAGTACGTGGTCAGTCCACGAAGTATACGGTTGACTCCCAGATCCAACAGAAACCTAACCCCCCCCCCCCCCTTCTCGTACAGCTAGCAGTTTCTCTAATGGGTATGCTTTCTAGCTTGTTAACAAGGGCGAAAAGTTCAGGCTCAGTGGGAGAGGAAGAAAAGGCCTGGCAGTCTTGTATACTGTGTCGTCAGCTCTGGTGACATTTCTCTCTTTCTCACTCCCGTGACCAGAAAGAAAACACTTAGTTAATTTTTTTTTTTTTTTTTTTTTTTTTTTAGTTATTTTGAGGTTGAGACATAGAAAAGATGCCATGTGAGGAACCGGGCATATTGTAGGCAAACTCTCATTCGCTGAAGCTTACCATAAAGTTGGCGAGATGCATCTACGTACAGAAAGGGACCCCACATTCTTTTCACCAAGGAAAGCTTACCTCAATACTAGTTGTTTCAATAAATGAAGTGATAAATAGTGTGGCATAGTTATGAACCAAGATGACTGGCCTGCCCCAAACAGGACTGGAAAAATGCTTATCGAGGCCTGAAAGCTAAGGCTTGTGTTCAGACCACTTAGATGTATGGTCCGGAAGGTTTCCGGAAACTACCCATGCTCTCAGATTTTATGGAACATTGCTAGTGAGCCGCAAGTCATTGAGAATTCCACAGGACATTGTCAAGTAGAAGAAGTAGTACAGCCTACATGGGAATGAAAACGGAGGAGCCTGGGATTATTCTAATACTTTTTATTGTCACCCTGCCTCCTTTGAAAGAAGACGAGGTTTATTATTATTATTATTATTATTAAAATTATTATTATTATTATTATTACTATTTTGTTCATGGCTTGCAAACCAGTTGTTTCCTCGTGTGCTGAATATCATAGAAAATATAATGAAAACGTTCAATGGGAGGTCAGAGCAGATATTCAAAAGTGCTGATGTAATAAAGCTTCAGCAGCCATTATGACTAGTTCGGGCGCCCATGCGTACATATAAGGACTGATGAAGGAGCCCTCATGTGTGGGAGTGTAGCGTAGGGGTATGGCGAGTACTTTTGCATATATGAGGCCCCGGGTTCGAGCACCCACATCTCCCCGAGAAAACGTTTAAATTTTGACCTTTCTGCTCTCCTTTGTTTCGCGATGATTTTTATAAAGAAGCAAGTTTATTTTACAAATCAGGCCCACCACCGATCCCTCTCCCTCCCGTTCTACCAGGCCTGCCACCGACCCCAACCAACCCACACCCACCCACTCCCCAAAACTGGATAGTGTGCCCTTCCACGGGAGATGATCGTCATCGTCAGTCTTATCACTTGGGGGAGGGCACATTCCCCCCCCTCCCGCCCCCACCGTGTCAGTTGGCTGAAAGAGTATCTGTCCAGAGGGAATGGGCTCCCAAAATCCATCCCTGCACTGGCGAGAGATTGTGCTCCCACCCTTACAGGTCCCATAGAATCGCCAGGCCTCCTACAAGACACCCACCTGCCGAGGGCTTGGCTCGGACCAGGGCTGCTTGCTTCCCCAGCATTACAACTGGCTGGCTTCCCTGTGCTCTTAACTCTCTGGCTCAAGGCAGATGTTTCTGTACGATTCTCTGGCCAGGTCTTGATGGCTTTCCTCGTGCCCCTGCCCCCAGCCTCTGCAACTCCTGGATTCCAGGAGGATGGCTCAGAGCTTAGCTGTGCCTGCCTGCTTCTGCTTCCATCAGCCACTGGGTGGAGGCACTAGGATGCCAGGCAATTCAGGGATGTCTTCCCTCTCAGGAGAACAGAAGGCCATCAAAGAAGGCCTCTCTGCTAATGCCCAGATTCTAAGTGGGGCGTCTTTGTGCATCTCTGAACATTTCCCCAGAGCCATTTTTCCCTTCCAACCTATACTGGCTATACTGGCTGCATCTATGAAGTTCTCTCTTTTTCCCTGCTCTCCTCTGCTCCTCCCCTGATTTAGGCTCTCTGAAACGAGTCGTTCTCTAGGCCCTCTTCTCCTCTGCTTCTCCTTTTCTTCTCCTCCCAGGCTTGTCTTTCGGGGGCTGCTGGCTTACCTCAGTCTGCAAGGTTTCTTGCAGTTCCTTCCATTTGCCTGTGATTTTCAAGATCCCATGGTTTAGTACTGCAGAGTAACCCTCCTCCATCGAGTGAAGGTACCACATTTTCATCATCCATTCTCGGGCTGTGGGTCCCCTAGGTTGCTTCCAGGTCCGTCTATGACCAAGCAAGCTGCTGGGAACATTGGTGAACGTATGTCCCTGTGGGATGAAAGTACATCTTTTGGGTGTTTGCCCAGCAGTACAATTGCTGGATCTTGAGGTAGAGCGATTCCCGTTTTCCTGACAACAAAGTGGACCCAGGAGTTCGCGCTCCCACCAGCCAAGGAGGAGTGATCTCCTTTCTTTCCACCCTCTGCATGGGCAGCATTGGCTGCCTGTCCTTGGTGGTTTTGATTTTAGCCATTTCCACAGGATCACCAGGTATCTCACAGTTGCTCTCATTTGCATTTCCCCGAGGCTACAAAGGTTGGGCACTTTCTCTCATGTCTTTCTGCCCTTTAAAGGGATTCGTCTTTTGAGAATTCTCTATTTCTGTTCGCCAAGTGCCAATCGGACTATCTGGTGTTTTGGTGAGAAGCTTCTTGAGGTCTTTGTGTACTTTGGAGATCAGCCTTCTGTTACGCGAGGGGTTGGTGAAGATAAACTCTGACTTTTACTTTCTCAGGATCTATTGGCGAGACGTGTGGCCGATTTTAACTTGCTGCTAGGAGGTCGCAGCTGCATCGCTAATTAGTGGATGAAAATGCTCACCTGTCACGTGACAACAATGTTCATCAAAACTGGGACTACATTTCCGTGGAGGCCTCCATAGTCTGGTGGGTAGTACGTGGTCAGTCCACGAAGTATACGGTTGACTCCCAGATCCAACAGAAACCTAACCCCCCCCTTCTCGTACAGCTAGCAGTTTCTCTAATGGGTATGCTTTCTAGCTTGTTAACAAGGGCGAAAAGTTCAGGCTCAGTGGGAGAGGAAGAAAAGGCCTGGCAGTCTTGTATACTGTGTCGTCAGCTCTGGTGACATTTCTCTCTTTCTCACTCCCGTGACCAGAAAGAAAACACTTAGTTAATTTTTTTTTTTTTTTTTTTTTTTTTAGTTATTTTGAGGTTGAGACATAGAAAAGATGCCATGTGAGGAACCGGGCATATTGTAGGCAAACTCTCATTCGCTGAAGCTTACCATAAAGTTGGCGAGATGCATCTACGTACAGAAAGGGACCCCACATTCTTTTCACCAAGGAAAGCTTACCTCAATACTAGTTGTTTCAATAAATGAAGTGATAAATAGTGTGGCATAGTTATGAACCAAGATGACTGGCCTGCCCCAAACAGGACTGGAAAAATGCTTATCGAGGCCTGAAAGCTAAGGCTTGTGTTCAGACCACTTAGATGTATGGTCCGGAAGGTTTCCGGAAACTACCCATGCTCTCAGATTTTATGGAACATTGCTAGTGAGCCGCAAGTCATTGAGAATTCCACAGGACATTGTCAAGTAGAAGAAGTAGTACAGCCTACATGGGAATGAAAACGGAGGAGCCTGGGATTATTCTAATACTGTTTATTGTCACCCTGCCTCCTTTGAAAGAGGACGAGGTTTATTATTATTATTATTATTATTATTATTATTATTATTATTATTATTATTATTACTATTTTGTTCATGGCTTGCAAACCAGTTGTTTCCTCGTGTGCTGAATATCATAGAAAATATAATGAAAACGTTCAATGGGAGGTCAGAGCAGATATTCAAAAGTGCTGATGTAATAAAGCTTCAGCAGCCATTATGACTAGTTCGGGCGCCCATGCGTACATATAAGGACTGATGAAGGAGCCCTCATGTGTGGGAGTGTAGCGTAGGGGTATGGCGAGTACTTTTGCATATATGAGGCCCCGGGTTCGAGCACCCACATCTCCCCGAGAAAACGTTTAAATTTTGACCTTTCTGCTCTCCTTTGTTTCGCGATGATTTTTATAAAGAAGCAAGTTTATTTTACAAATCAGGCCCACCACCGATCCCTCTCCCTCCCGTTCTACCAGGCCTGCCACCGACCCCAACCAACCCACACCCACCCACTCCCCAAAACTGGATAGTGTGCCCTTCCACGGGAGATGATCGTCATCGTCAGTCTTATCACTTGGGGGAGGGCACATTCCCCCCCCCCCCCCCCCCCACCGTGTCAGTTGGCTGAAAGAGTATCTGTCCAGAGGGAATGGGCTCCCAAAATCCATCCCTGCACTGGCGAGAGATTGTGCTCCCACCCTTACAGGTCCCATAGAATCGCCAGGCCTCCTACAAGACACCCACCTGCCGAGGGCTTGGCTCGGACCAGGGCTGCTTGCTTCCCCAGCATTACAACTGGCTGGCTTCCCTGTGCTCTTAACTCTCTGGCTCAAGGCAGATGTTTCTGTACGATTCTCTGGCCAGGTCTTGATGGCTTTCCTCGTGCCCCTGCCCCCAGCCTCTGCAACTCCTGGATTCCAGGAGGATGGCTCAGAGCTTAGCTGTGCCTGCCTGCTTCTGCTTCCATCAGCCACTGGGTGGAGGCACTAGGATGCCAGGCAATTCAGGGATGTCTTCCCTCTCAGGAGAACAGAAGGCCATCAAAGAAGGCCTCTCTGCTAATGCCCAGATTCTAAGTGGGGCCGTCTTTGTGCATCTCTGAACATTTCCCCAGAGCCATTTTTCCCTTCCAACCTATACTGGCTATACTGGCTGCATCTATGAAGTTCTCTCTTTTTCCCTGCTCTCCTCTGCTCCTCCCCTGATTTAGGCTCTCTGAAACGAGTCGTTCTCTAGGCCCTCTTCTCCTCTGCTTCTCCTTTTCTTCTCCTCCCAGGCTTGTCTTTCGGGGGCTGCTGGCTTACCTCAGTCTGCAAGGTTTCTTGCAGTTCCTTCCATTTGCCTGTGATTTTCAAGATCCCATGGTTTAGTACTGCAGAGTAACCCTCCTCCATCGAGTGAAGGTACCACATTTTCATCATCCATTCTCGGGCTGTGGGTCCCCTAGGTTGCTTCCAGGTCCGTCTATGACCAAGCAAGCTGCTGGGAACATTGGTGAACGTATGTCCCTGTGGGATGAAAGTACATCTTTTGGGTGTTTGCCCAGCAGTACAATTGCTGGATCTTGAGGTAGAGCGATTCCCGTTTTCCTGACAACAAAGTGGACCCAGGAGTTCGCGCTCCCACCAGCCAAGGAGGAGTGATCTCCTTTCTTTCCACCCTCTGCATGGGCAGCATTGGCTGCCTGTCCTTGGTGGTTTTGATTTTAGCCATTTCCACAGGATCACCAGGTATCTCACAGTTGCTCTCATTTGCATTTCCCCGAGGCTACAAAGGTTGGGCACTTTCTCTCATGTCTTTCTGCCCTTTAAAGGGATTCGTCTTTTGAGAATTCTCTATTTCTGTTCGCCAAGTGCCAATCGGACTATCTGGTGTTTTGGTGAGAAGCTTCTTGAGGTCTTTGTGTACTTTGGAGATCAGCCTTCTGTTACGCGAGGGGTTGGTGAAGATAAACTCTGACTTTTACTTTCTCAGGATCTATTGGCGAGACGTGTGGCCGATTTTAACTTGCTGCTAGGAGGTCGCAGCTGCATCGGCTAATTAGTGGATGAAAATGCTCACCTGTCACGTGACAACAATGTTCATCAATAACTGGGACTACATTTCCGTGGAGGCCTCCATAGTCTGGTGGGTAGTACGTGGTCAGTCCACGAAGTATACGGTTGACTCCCAGATCCAACAGAAACCTAACCCCCCCCCCTTCTCGTACAGCTAGCAGTTTCTCTAATGGGTATGCTTTCTAGCTTGTTAACAAGGGCGAAAAGTTCAGGCTCAGTGGGAGAGGAAGAAAAGGCCTGGCAGTCTTGTATACTGTGTCGTCAGCTCTGGTGACATTTCTCTCTTTCTCACTCCCGTGACCAGAAAGAAAACACTTAGTTAATTTTTTTTTTTTTTTTTTTTTTTTAGTTATTTTGAGGTTGAGACATAGAAAAGATGCCATGTGAGGAACCGGGCATATTGTAGGCAAACTCTCATTCGCTGAAGCTTACCATAAAGTTGGCGAGATGCATCTACGTACAGAAAGGGACCCCACATTCTTTTCACCAAGGAAAGCTTACCTCAATACTAGTTGTTTCAATAAATGAAGTGATAAATAGTGTGGCATAGTTATGAACCAAGATGACTGGCCTGCCCCAAATCGGACTGGAAAAATGCTTATCGAGGCCTGAAAGCTAAGGCTTGTGTTCAGACAACTTAGATGTATGGTCCGGAAGGTTTCCGGAAACTACCCATGCTCTCAGATTTTATGGAACATTGCTAGTGAGCCGCAAGTCATTGAGAATTCCACAGGACCCTGTCAAGTAGAAGAAGTAGTACAGCCTACATGGGAATGAAAACGGAGGAGCCTGGGATTATTCTAATACTTTTTATTGTCACCCTGCCTCCTTTGAAAGAAGACGAGGTTTATTATTATTATTATTATTAAAATTATTATTATTATTATTATTATTATTATTATTACTATTTTGTTCATGGCTTGCAAACCAGTTGTTTCCTCGTGTGCTGAATATCATAGAAAATATAATGAAAACGTTCAATGGGAGGTCAGAGCAGATATTCAAAAGTGCTGATGTAATAAAGCTTCAGCAGCCATTATGACTAGTTCGGCGCCCATGCGTACATATAAGGACTGATGAAGGAGCCCTCATGTGTGGGAGTGTAGCGTAGGGGTATGGCGAGTACTTTTGCATATATGAGGCCCCGGGTTCGAGCACCCACATCTCCCCGAGAAAACGTTTAAATTTTGACCTTTCTGCTCTCCTTTGTTTCGCGATGATTTTTATAAAGAAGCAAGTTTATTTTACAAATCAGGCCCACCACCGATCCCTCTCCCTCCCGTTCTACCAGGCCTGCCACCGACCCCAACCAACCCACACCCACCCACTCCCCAAAACTGGATAGTGTGCCCTTCCACGGGAGATGATCGTCATCGTCAGTCTTATCACTTGGGGGAGGGCACATTCCCCCCCCTCCCGCCCCCACCGTGTCAGTTGGCTGAAAGAGTATCTGTCCAGAGGGAATGGGCTCCCAAAATCCATCCCTGCACTGGCGAGAGATTGTGCTCCCACCCTTACAGGTCCCATAGAATCGCCAGGCCTCCTACAAGACACCCACCTGCCGAGGGCTTGGCTCGGACCAGGGCTGCTTGCTTCCCCAGCATTACAACTGGCTGGCTTCCCTGTGCTCTTAACTCTCTGGCTCAAGGCAGATGTTTCTGTACGATTCTCTGGCCAGGTCTTGATGGCTTTCCTCGTGCCCCTGCCCCCAGCCTCTGCAACTCCTGGATTCCAGGAGGATGGCTCAGAGCTTAGCTGTGCCTGCCTGCTTCTGCTTCCATCAGCCACTGGGTGGAGGCACTAGGATGCCAGGCAATTCAGGGATGTCTTCCCTCTCAGGAGAACAGAAGGCCATCAAAGAAGGCCTCTCTGCTAATGCCCAGATTCTAAGTGGGGCCCTCTTTGTGCATCTCTGAACATTTCCCCAGAGCCATTTTTCCCTTCCAACCTATACTGGCTATACTGGCTGCATCTATGAAGTTCTCTCTTTTTCCCTGCTCTCCTCTGCTCCTCCCCTGATTTAGGCTCTCTGAAACGAGTCGTTCTCTAGGCCCTCTTCTCCTCTGCTTCTCCTTTTCTTCTCCTCCCAGGCTAGTCTTTCGGGGGCTGCTGGCTTACCTCAGTCTGCAAGGTTTCTGGCAGTTCCTTCCATTTGCCTGTGATTTTCAAGATCCCATGGTTTAGTACTGCAGAGTAACCCTCCTCCATCGAGTGAAGGTACCACATTTTCATCATCCATTCTCGGGCTGTGGGTCCCCTAGGTTGCTTCCAGGTCCGTCTATGACCAAGCAAGCTGCTGGGAACATTGGTGAACGTATGTCCCTGTGGGATGAAAGTACATCTTTTGGGTGTTTGCCCAGCAGTACAATTGCTGGATCTTGAGGTAGAGCGATTCCCGTTTTCCTGACAACAAAGTGGACCCAGGAGTTCGCGCTCCCACCAGCCAAGGAGGAGTGATCTCCTTTCTTTCCACCCTCTGCATGGGCAGCATTGGCTGCCTGTCCTTGGTGGTTTTGATTTTAGCCATTTCCACAGGATCACCAGGTATCTCACAGTTGCTCTCATTTGCATTACCCCGAGGCTACAAAGGTTGGGCACTTTCTCTCATGTCTTTCTGCCCTTTAAAGGGATTCGTCTTTTGAGAATTCTCTATTTCTGTTCGCCAAGTGCCAATCGGATTATCTGGAGTTTTGGTGAGAAGCTTCTTGAGGTCTTTGTGTACTTTGGAGATCAGCCTTCTGTTACGCGAGGGGTTGGTGAAGATAAACTCTGACTTTTACTTTCTCAGGATCTATTGGCGAGACGTGTGGCCGATTTTAACTTGCTGCTAGGAGGTCGCAGCTGCATCGCTAATTAGTGGATGAAAATGCTCACCTGTCACGTGACAACAATGTTCATCAATAACTGGGACTACATTTCCGTGGAGGCCTCCATAGTCTGGTAGGTAGTACGTGGTCAGTCCACGAAGTATACGGTTGACTCCCAGATCCAACAGAAACCTAACCCCCCCCCCTTCTCGTACAGCTAGCAGTTTCTCTAATGGGTATGCTTTCTAGCCTGTTAACAAGGGCGAAAAGTTCAGGCTCAGTGGGAGAGGAAGAAAAGGCCTGGCAGTCTTGTATACTGTGTCGTCAGCTCTGGTGACATTTCTCTCTTTCTCACTCCCGTGACCAGAAAGAAAACACTTAGTTAATTTTTTTTTTTTTTTTTTTTTTTTTTTTAGTTATTTTGAGGTTGAGACATAGAAAAGATGCCATGTGAGGAACCGGGCATATTGTAGGCAAACTCTCATTCGCTGAAGCTTACCATAAAGTTGGCGAGATGCATCTACGTACAGAAAGGGACCCCACATTCTTTTCACCAAGGAAAGCTTACCTCAATACTAGTTGTTTCAATAAATGAAGTGATAAATAGTGTGGCATAGTTATGAACCAAGATGACTGGCCTGCCCCAAATAGGACTGGAAAAATGCTTATCGAGGCCTGAAAGCTAAGGCTTGTGTTCAGACAACTTAGATGTATGGTCCGCAAGGTTTCCGGAAACTACCCATGCTCTCAGATTTTATGGAACATTGCTAGTGAGCCGCAAGTCATTGAGAATTCCACAGGACCCTGTCAAGTAGAAGAAGTAGTACAGCCTACATGGGAATGAAAACGGAGGAGCCTGGGATTATTCTAATACTTTTTATTGTCACCCTGCCTCCTTTGAAAGAAGACGAGGTTTATTATTATTATTATTAAAATATTATTATTATTATTATTATTATTATTATTACTATTTTGTTCATGGCTTGCAAACCAGTTGTTTCCTCGTGTGCTGAATATCATAGAAAATATAATGAAAACGTTCAATGGGAGGTCAGAGCAGATATTCAAAAGTGCTGATGTAATAAAGCTTCAGCAGCCATTATGACTAGTTCGGCGCCCATGCGTACATATAAGGACTGATGAAGGAGCCCTCATGTGTGGGAGTGTAGCGTAGGGGTATGGCGAGTACTTTTGCATATATGAGGCCCCGGGTTCGAGCACCCACATCTCCCCGAGAAAACGTTTAAATTTTGACCTTTCTGCTCTCCTTTGTTTCGCGATGATTTTTATAAAGAAGCAAGTTTATTTTACAAATCAGGCCCACCACCGATCCCTCTCCCTCCCGTTCTACCAGGCCTGCCACCGACCCCAACCAACCCACACCCACCCACTCCCCAAAACTGGATAGTGTGCCCTTCCACGGGAGATGATCGTCATCGTCAGTCTTATCACTTGGGGGAGGGCACATTCCCCCCCCTCCCGCCCCCACCGTGTCAGTTGGCTGAAAGAGTATCTGTCCAGACGGAATGGGCTCCCAAAATCCATCCCTGCACTGGCGAGAGATTGTGCTCCCACCCTTACAGGTCCCATAGAATCGCCAGGCCTCCTACAAGACACCCACCTGCCGAGGGCTTGGCTCGGACCAGGGCTGCTTGCTTCCCCAGCATTACAACTGGCTGGCTTCCCTGTGCTCTTAACTCTCTGGCTCAAGGCAGATGTTTCTGTACGATTCTCTGGCCAGGTCTTGATGGCTTTCCTCGTGCCCCTGCCCCCAGCCTCTGCAACTCCTGGATTCCAGGAGGATGGCTCAGAGCTTAGCTGTGCCTGCCTGCTTCTGCTTCCATCAGCCACTGGGTGGAGGCACTAGGATGCCAGGCAATTCAGGGATGTCTTCCCTCTCAGGAGAACAGAAGGCCATCAAAGAAGGCCTCTCTGCTAATGCCCAGATTCTAAGTGGGGCCGTCTTTGTGCATCTCTGAACATTTCCCCAGAGCCATTTTTCCCTTCCAACCTATACTGGCTATACTGGCTGCATCTATGAAGTTCTCTCTTTTTCCCTGCTCTCCTCTGCTCCTCCCCTGATTTAGGCTCTCTGAAACGAGTCGTTCTCTAGGCCCTCTTCTCCTCTGCTTCTCCTTTTCTTCTCCTCCCAGGCTTGTCTTTCGGGGGCTGCTGGCTTACCTCAGTCTGCAAGGTTTCTTGCAGTTCCTTCCATTTGCCTGTGATTTTCAAGATCCCATGGTTTAGTACTGCAGAGTAACCCTCCTCCATCAGAGTGAAGGTACCACATTTTCATCATCCATTCTCGGGCTGTGGGTCCTCTAGGTTGCTTCCAGGTTCCGTCTATGACCAAGCAAGCTGCTGGGAACATTGGTGAACGTATGTCCCTGTGGGATGAAAGTACATCTTTTGGGTGTTTGCCCAGCAGTACAATTGCTGGATCTTGAGGTAGAGCGATTCCCGTTTTCCTGACAACAAAGTGGACCCAGGAGTTCGCGCTCCCACCAGCCAAGGAGGAGTGATCTCCTTTCTTTCCACCCTCTGCATGGGCAGCATTGGCTGCCTGTCCTTGGTGGTTTTGATTTTAGCCATTTCCACAGGATCACCAGGTATCTCACAGTTGCTCTCATTTGCATTTCCCCGAGGCTACAAAGGTTGGGCACTTTCTCTCATGTCTTTCTGCCCTTTAAAGGGATTCGTCTTTTGAGAATTCTCTATTTCTGTTCGCCAAGTGCCAATCGGACTATCTGGTGTTTTGGTGAGAAGCTTCTTGAGGTCTTTGTGTACTTTGGAGATCAGCCTTCTGTTACGCGAGGGGTTGGTGAAGATAAACTCTGACTTTTACTTTCTCAGGATCTATTGGCGAGACGTGTGGCCGATTTTAACTTGCTGCTAGGAGGTCGCAGCTGCATCGCTAATTAGTGGATGAAAATGCTCACCTGTCACGTGACAACAATGTTCATCAATAACTGGGACTACATTTCCGTGGAGGCCTCCATAGTCTGGTGGGTAGTACGTGGTCAGTCCACGAAGTATACGGTTGACTCCCAGATCCAACAGAAACCTAACCCCCCCCCCTTCTCGTACAGCTAGCAGTTTCTCTAATGGGTATGCTTTCTAGCTTGTTAACAAGGGCGAAAAGTTCAGGCTCAGTGGGAGAGGAAGAAAAGGCCTGGCAGTCTTGTATACTGTGTCGTCAGCTCTGGTGACATTTCTCTCTTTCTCACTCCCGTGACCAGAAAGAAAACACTTAGTTAATTTTTTTTTTTTTTTTTTTTTTTTTTTTAGTTATTTTGAGGTTGAGACATAGAAAAGATGCCATGTGAGGAACCGGGCATATTGTAGGCAAACTCTCATTCGCTGAAGCTTACCATAAAGTTGGCGAGATGCATCTACGTACAGAAAGGGACCCCACATTCTTTTCACCAAGGAAAGCTTACCTCAATACTAGTTGTTTCAATAAATGAAGTGATAAATAGTGTGGCATACTTATGAACCAAGATGACTGGCCTGCCCCAAATAGGACTGGAAAAATGCTTATCGAGGCCTGAAAGCTAAGGCTTGTGTTCAGACAACTTAGATGTATGGTCCGGAAGGTTTCCGGAAACTACCCATGCTCTCAGATTTTATGGAACATTGCTAGTGAGCCGCAAGTCATTGAGAATTCCACAGGACATTGTCAAGTAGAAGAAGTAG
Source organism: Cricetiscus sungorus (assembly GCA_030556225.1). NCBI lineage: Eukaryota > Metazoa > Chordata > Mammalia > Rodentia > Cricetidae > Cricetiscus > Cricetiscus sungorus. The sequence continues at coordinate 40,251,222 of JANBXA010000726.1, forward strand.
TACAGCCTACATGGGAATGAAAACGGAGGAGCCTGGGATTATTCTAATACTGTTTATTGTCACCCTGCCTCCTTTGAAAGAAGACGAGGTTTATTATTATTATTATTACTATTATTATTAAAATTATTATTATTATTATTATTATTATTATTACTATTTTGTTCATGGCTTGCAAACCAGTTGTTTCCTCGTGTGCTGAATATCATAGAAAATATAATGAAAACGTTCAATGGGAGGTCAGAGCAGATATTCAAAAGTGCTGATGTAATAAAGCTTCAGCAGCCATTATGACTAGTTGGGCGCCCATGCGTACATATAAGGACTGATGAAGGAGCCCTCATGTGTGGGAGTGTAGCGTAGGGGTATGGCGAGTACTTTTGCATATATGAGGCCCCGGGTTCGAGCACCCACATCTCCCCGAGAAAACGTTTAAATTTTGACCTTTCTGCTCTCCTTTGTTTCGCGATGATTTTTATAAAGAAGCAAGTTTATTTTACAAATCAGGCCCACCACCGATCCCTCTCCCTCCCGTTCTACCAGGCCTGCCACCGACCCCAACCAACCCACACCCACCCACTCCCCAAAACTGGATAGTGTGCCCTTCCACGGGAGATGATCGTCATCGTCAGTCTTATCACTTGGGGGAGGGCACATTCCCCCCCCTCCCGCCCCCACCGTGTCAGTTGGCTGAAAGAGTATCTGTCCAGAGGGAATGGGCTCCCAAAATCCATCCCTGCACTGGCGAGAGATTGTGCTCCCACCCTTACAGGTCCCATAGAATCGCCAGGCCTCCTACAAGACACCCACCTGCCGAGGGCTTGGCTCGGACCAGGGCTGCTTGCTTCCCCAGCATTACAACTGGCTGGCTTCCCTGTGCTCTTAACTCTCTGGCTCAAGGCAGATGTTTCTGTACGATTCTCTGGCCAGGTCTTGATGGCTTTCCTCGTGCCCCTGCCCCCAGCCTCTGCAACTCCTGGATTCCAGGAGGATGGCTCAGAGCTTAGCTGTGCCTGCCTGCTTCTGCTTCCATCAGCCACTGGGTGGAGGCACTAGGATGCCAGGCAATTCAGGGATGTCTTCCCTCTCAGGAGAACAGAAGGCCATCAAAGAAGGCCTCTCTGCTAATGCCCAGATTCTAAGTGGGGCCGTCTTTGTGCATCTCTGAACATTTCCCCAGAGCCATTTTTCCCTTCCAACCTATACTGGCTATACTGGCTGCATCTATGAAGTTCTCTCTTTTTCCCTGCTCTCCTCTGCTCCTCCCCTGATTTAGGCTCTCTGAAACGAGTCGTTCTCTAGGCCCTCTTCTCCTCTGCTTCTCCTTTTCTTCTCCTCCCAGGCTTGTCTTTCGGGGGCTGCTGGCTTACCTCAGTCTGCAAGGTTTCTTGCAGTTCCTTCCATTTGCCTGTGATTTTCAAGATCCCATGGTTTAGTACTGCAGAGTAACCCTCCTCCATCGAGTGAAGGTACCACATTTTCATCATCCATTCTCGGGCTGTGGGTCCCCTAGGTTGCTTCCAGGTCCGTCTATGACCAAGCAAGCTGCTGGGAACATTGGTGAACGTATGTCCCTGTGGGATGAAAGTACATCTTTTGGGTGTTTGCCCAGCAGTACAATTGCTGGATCTTGAGGTAGAGCGATTCCCGTTTTCCTGACAACAAAGTGGACCCAGGAGTTTGCGCTCCCACCAGCCAAGGAGGAGTGATCTCCTTTCTTTCCACCCTCTGCATGGGCAGCATTGGCTGCCTGTCCTTGGTGGTTTTGATTTTAGCCATTTCCACAGGATCACCAGGTATCTCACAGTTGCTCTCATTTGCATTTCCCCGAGGCTACAAAGGTTGGGCACTTTCTCTCATGTCTTTCTGCCCTTTAAAGGGATTCGTCTTTTGAGAATTCTCTATTTCTGTTCGCCAAGTGCCAATCGGACTATCTGGTGTTTTGGTGAGAAGCTTCTTGAGGTCTTTGTGTACTTTGGAGATCAGCCTTCTGTTACGCGAGGGGTTGGTGAAGATAAACTCTGACTTTTACTTTCTCAGGATCTATTGGCGAGACGTGTGGCCGATTTTAACTTGCTGCTAGGAGGTCGCAGCTGCATCGCTAATTAGTGGATGAAAATGCTCACCTGTCACGTGACAACAATGTTCATCAATAACTGGGACTACATTTCCGTGGAGGCCTCCATAGTCTGGTGGGTAGTACGTGGTCAGTCCACGAAGTATACGGTTGACTCCCAGATCCAACAGAAACCTAACCCCCCCCCCCTTCTCGTACAGCTAGCAGTTTCTCTAATGGGTATGCTTTCTAGCCTGTTAACAAGGGCGAAAAGTTCAGGCTCAGTGGGAGAGGAAGAAAAGGCCTGGCAGTCTTGTATACTGTGTCGTCAGCTCTGGTGACATTTCTCTCTTTCTCACTCCCGTGACCAGAAAGAAAACACTTAGTTAATTTTTTTTTTTTTTTTTTTTTTTTTTTAGTTATTTTGAGGTTGAGACATAGAAAAGATGCCATGTGAGGAACCGGGCATATTGTAGGCAAACTCTCATTCGCTGAAGCTTACCATAAAGTTGGCGAGATGCATCTACGTACAGAAAGGGACCCCACATTCTTTTCACCAAGGAAAGCTTACCTCAATACTAGTTGTTTCAATAAATGAAGTGATAAATAGTGTGGCATAGTTATGAACCAAGATGACTGGCCTGCCCCAAACAGGACTGGAAAAATGCTTATCGAGGCCTGAAAGCTAAGGCTTGTGTTCAGACAACTTAGATGTATGGTCCGGAAGGTTTCCGGAAACTACCCATGCTCTCAGATTTTATGGAACATTGCTAGTGAGCCGCAAGTCATTGAGAATTCCACAGGACCCTGTCAAGTAGAAGAAGTAGTACAGCCTACATGGGAATGAAAACGGAGGAGCCTGGGATTATTCTAATACTTTTTATTGTCACCCTGCCTCCTTTGAAAGAGGACGAGGTTTTTATTATTATTATTATTATTAAATTATTATTATTATTATATTATTACTATTTTGTTCATGGCTTGCAAACCAGTTGTTTCCTCGTGTGCTGAATATCATAGAAAATATAATGAAAACGTTCAATGGGAGGTCAGAGCAGATATTCAAAAGTGCTGATGTAATAAAGCTTCAGCAGCCATTATGACTAGTTCGGGCGCCCATGCGTACATATAAGGACTGATGAAGGAGCCCTCATGTGTGGGAGTGTAGCGTAGGGGTATGGCGAGTACTTTTGCATATATGAGGCCCCGGGTTCGAGCACCCACATCTCCCCGAGAAAACGTTTAAATTTTGACCTTTCTGCTCTCCTTTGTTTCGCGATGATTTTTATAAAGAAGCAAGTTTATTTTACAAATCAGGCCCACCACCGATCCCTCTCCCTCCCGTTCTACCAGGCCTGCCACCGACCCCAACCAACCCACACCCACCCACTCCCAAAAACTGGATAGTGTGCCCTTCCACGGGAGATGATCGTCATCGTCAGTCTTATCACTTGGGGGAGGGCACATTCCCCCCCCCCCCCCCCCCCCCACCGTGTCAGTTGGCTGAAAGAGTATCTGTCCAGAGGGAATGGGCTCCCAAAATCCATCCCTGCACTGGCGAGAGATTGTGCTCCCACCCTTACAGGTCCCATAGAATCGCCAGGCCTCCTACAAGACACCCACCTGCCGAGGGCTTGGCTCGGACCAGGGCTGCTTGCTTCCCCAGCATTACAACTGGCTGGCTTCCCTGTGCTCTTAACTCTCTGGCTCAAGGCAGATGTTTCTGTACGATTCTCTGGCCAGGTCTTGATGGCTTTCCTCGTGCCCCTGCCCCCAGCCTCTGCAACTCCTGGATTCCAGGAGGATGGCTCAGAGCTTAGCTGTGCCTGCCTGCTTCTGCTTCCATCAGCCACTGGGTGGAGGCACTAGGATGCCAATTCAGGTAGTTGTTCTGTGTCATTAGAGAGGATAGTTATCACATATATGAGCCCCTTGGTTTGAGTCAAGGCATTTTCAAATCAGGTCTTTAAATTCGACCTCTCTGTTTTTCAAGATTTATTTGCCCATAGTTTAACAGGTTTTATGTTTTTTATTAAGTAATATTTGTATTGATCATTATGGGATGAAAATGCTCATCTGACACGTGACACTATGTTCATGTATGTTTCGGTCGAGATTTCCATGGAAACATCTATTGAGTAGAATTCTATATGACTCCAGTTACAGGTATTTTTCATAGATTTATCAGAAAAGCTACAGCCTGCTTTCATTCTGGTGGCAGTTTCTCTAATGCGTGTGCTCTCTAGGGTGATATCTAATACAAAGAATTCTTGCTGTGAAAGAAAGTTTGGGAAGGCTGGGCAGAGCTATTCCTTGTTACTTTACACAGGAAGTAGTGTGGTTTTCGTGGAATCATGTTGTTAACTTGGCGATTGAGTTTAATGGGCACCCAGGCAATGTTATGGAAAGGTACTCTCCTGGTGTTTGGAGTGAGCAAGCTTCTGTGTTTCTGTAGGTGAGTAGCTGAATCTTTCTATTGGTGGGGTGTCAGATTCAGGGATCCCACACCCATGTGTTTTCACTCCCACCTCCGGATTTGCAGGCAGTGTCTCCAGAGGGAGAGCCTTGAACCATTCTGCCTCCTCAGTTTGCTGTTCTGTCTGTACCTGGGTGTACTGGAGCCATAGGAGTGTTTGGGGGGGAGGGAGCTGGAGAGACATAAGACAGTTGAGTGAGCTCTCTGATCCCAGCTTGTGCTCTGTGAAAGCGGAATGAGATTTTTCCTTCACAGGTTCTGAGGGACATTAAGCTGAAAAGTTTAAAAAGAGCAATCAGTGATTAACCTGCATTTCTAAGATGATCATTTAAATATGCAGGTGGTTAGACTTTTTTTTCCTTTTTAGTAGTTTTCTATTTAGTTTGGTTTTGAGACAGTGTTTCACCTACCCTGGCTCATAACTCTCAATTAATCTCCTGTCTCAGCTGAAGGGATTACAGGTGTGGGACACTGTATGCTTGGCACCAATTTGTGACTTTAATTTGCTTTTTTGTGGGACCCACCCTCCCAATTGTCCCTTATCTTTCCTCAGCATCACTACCATGATGCTCTCTGCATGTCATGAAAATCTCTATTGAATGACTTATAAATAGAATAATCCTATCAATGTCCCCTTGAAGAGCACACATAAAGCTTTCACATTTCTCTGTTTCTATTTTGTAACTGACTTTGTGAGCTTTAAGTGTTCCTTCTCCAATTCTTCAGTTATGGTTTTATTTTTAAATTATTTTTTATTTAAATTAAAATCCATCTTCCTTTACAAAGCCTTCCAGTTCCCTCTACTTCCAATCCTCCCATTCCCTACGTCCCACCCCCATCCACTGCCCAGGGAGGGTGGATCATCAAATCTGACACATCGTTTCTTTTCAGGCTGGACCCAGGCCCTTCCCCGTGTATCTAGACCGTGTGAGTATCCCTCCATAAGGAATAGGCTCCCAGAATCCATTCTAATACTAGGGATAAATAATGATCCACTGTTGAGTCCCCATAGGCTGCCCTAGCCCCTAACTAAGACCTACAGTTAGGGTGTCTGATTTCATCTTCTGCTCGTTTTTGAGCTGCCAGTTTGTAGTCAGGTCAGCTGTTTCTCTGGGTTTCTCCAGCCTGATCTTGACCCCTTTGCTCATTACTCCACCCTCTCTGCAACTGGATTCCAGTAGTTCTACTCAGTGTTTAGCTGTCGGTGTCTGTTTCTGTTTCCATCATCTACTAGATGAAGGCTCTGTGATGGAATTTAAGGTAGTCATCAATCTCATTATAGGAGAAGGCCATTTAAAGTAGCCTCTCCAGTTTTGCTTTGATTCTTAGTTGAGGTCTTCCTTGTGTATTCCTGGAGATTTCCTTGTGTATTTCCTGGAGATTATGGGTTTCATTTGATCTTTTCTGTGGAATATTCACCTAGGCAGAATAACATGGATTTTCTTCTGTGTGTTCCCTTTGATATATATAGGCTTATTTTTATATATTTTTACAGCACTAATTAATTTTGGATTGTTTTTGCACATGATACGATGTAGGTCCTGATTTATATTTGTGGAGAAGGACATACCCTTGCCTCAGCATTGTTTGCTTAAAGACCATCCTTTCTGCACCAAATTGCCTTTGCACATTCGTCAAGCACCAGTTCTCCAGTAATCCAAGCATGGCACATATGTCAATAATCCCACTGCCTAGGAGGTTGCAAGGAGAGTATTGTCTGTTCTCCTCATCCTAGACTACACACAAGTTGATGGCAGCATGGGATACACAGAAAAAGGCTGGCTCCAAAGAGGCAGTGGTCTGTAAATGTGTGGGTGTAAGCCTGGACTGCTGATGCGTGTCCTTTATTTGCCAACTTGGATTCCAATAGCAGGATGGCCCAACTACTGTATCTTCATATGCAGGTCTCCTATCAAGCAATGCTGTCTAACTTTTCCTGTTTCTAAGGCTTTTTCCCCATACAGTGCATTGATCTACAAAGATTAGAATTACCCACCCAATTTTTAAAATAGTGTAATTTTATTGTTATTGTATTGAATCTGTGAATAAGTTTTGAATCAATAAACATCTTACCAATATTTAGACATTTGACACATGAACATAATTCATTTATGTAGGTTGTCCCCAATTCAACAATGTTTGGCATGTTTCAATCTATAGATACTATGGATCTATATGGCAGGATTATTCATTAAGTGTTTGTACTTTTTGATTCAACTATACCTGGCATTATTTTTAAAATACAATTCCTAATTACCATTTTTTCTGCAAACTATTAAATTTTCTGTGAATTGCCAGGAACCAAATGTCAATGGTGCTTATGAAAGATGTTTTTGGTTGAAAGCATGGATTACTCCATGATGGAGACTTTCTTTGATGTTTGATGCAATTTGCCCACATTTCCAGCATTTAGAGTTAATTGACAGTCACTTGAGTAGAGTGTGTGAGAGACAAGTCCACAGGCCATCTTCACAGGAGTCACACTGAAAGAACATATTTAGTAGCTTTCAGCATCACGTGTGTGCTTAGAGATGAGTCTGTTGCAAGATACCGTTATACCTCTTGACATCTCATTATGCACTCTAATGAATAGCAGGGAGCTAAGATGGTGAGAGTGAGAGGTGTATGTGTATGTGTGAACAGAATATCCTACACAGATGTTTGATCTGCAGAGACAAATGCATTGATGGATAGAACTTCAGTGATGTGAAAGGATGGAAGTTCGAAGGCCCAGTGCACAATTATAATTTGTGCTCTCTTTAGTCCATGAGTAGCCATTCCTTGGTCCTTCTGTTTTGGAATTACCGCACTTCTTGTCAGTAGTATATGAAGTTGGACCTGACACAGTAACAGATTTTTAAAAAAAAAAATCAGAATATATCACCTTAACAAAGCCTTAATATTCTACCAGTCAAATGACTATGTGTCATCACATCCAGCTAACTAACACCCGTAGTTGAGGTTCCTCTGCTTTACGCTAACAGCCTACTTAGTATTTCCACCAATGTATTTGTAAGGGGTGCCTGGATTCATAGTGGTCTTTGTTGTATTACTGCAAAAACTTCATGTAACTGTTCCCACATTGTGACATGGAATTTGTACTAACCTAAATCTGTCTCATTCATATTTTCTCATTCATATTTGACCCCAAAATAAACTCTATCTTCCTCCTTTAAAGGGAGAACTGTGCTTTTTTTTTCATTTACATCTGTAAGTGTGTATCTGTATATGCTTATGCATGTGCAAATGTGTCTCTGAAGTTGCCAGGCATATTCATCTTGTGACCCATTGGGAGTTAAATGATGGGCTCATGTCCTTCATAGATTAAAGTGCATATGAGGAACAAGTTTGGTGTTGAGTTTTTTTCTCACTTGCATTACTTAGCCAGCACCATTACCTCAGGGCCTAAATGACTTCTGTGGAATTTGGAAGAGACTGACGATATATTCATGAAAGTGAGTTAAATCGCCTATCACTATGACAGCTTTTACATGGTATAATTCTACTACTGCTTCTTCAATTATTGTCTGGTGTTTAATATATTGCTTATTTATTCTCTGTATTTATGCATGTACTGATTTAATCAATATACCTCAGGATACCCATTACTGTTATCCTCTCATATTGCCCTTCCTATTATGATGCTCAATCTGTCCCAGTATTGGCCAGAAGTATCCATTTATGATGGTGTCAGTGTTCATCTGGTGCCTCTGGAGAATATCTTGAGTCTAAACTTGTCAATCTCTGAGCCCCTGTATAGAAAGGAAATAATGATGTCTACATCCAAGAATCATGTTGAGGGTCTGAAGAGACAGAAAACAAAATCTTATGTGTGTCTTGTATGGCAAACTCCCCTCACCTCTTTCATGCTGTCAATGTGATGGCTCTGGCATGACAGTAATGACATGAGTACACACAGAGGGAACATACATGTCAAGGCAATGGGAAGTGAACAAGCTCACATTTCCATTATGTGTATGTATTCATAGGTGTCACTGTGCGTGTTCAGGAGGATGTGATGAACTGGAAAGAGGAAAAGCATCATTGTATACCTTCCACTGATGTAGTCTGAACAGGTAAGCCACCATCATTCCATGTCCTGGCTTTTATGGGCTGCCTCATGCTGGTTTCCTCTATTTCATGTGTATTCTTTCCCCTTATGCTACCTTCTAGTATAAAAGCAAAGGGTTTCATCGCTGTATCTCAGAGCAGGAGCTGGTAGAGAATAATACAGTGTGCTGTGACATCTGCCAGGCAGAAAGGGTGAAAGAACATGGGGATATTATGGGTAAGTTACTTCTCTTCCCCCATCCTTATCCATTAAAGGGGATAACAATATCCAGTCTTTTGTTCATCAGTAAACCTTTGAGAGTCAATGAGATTCCGTGTGCATAAATGCCCTGTCCTCTCAGATGGAAGGCAGGATCAAAGCACTTTGGAGTAATTATAGTACATCAGCTGTCCCAGGATTCCCTGGTATGTGTTAGATTAGTGGTACTCGGGCTGAAGAGATGGCTCCACCATTAAAGGTTAGGCTCACAACCAAAAATGGTAGATTAGTGGTACTCTGATAATGTGAGTGTCTGCATGTCTAACTTTCTGATGTTATTGTGAAGATATCCCCTTCACATCAACCCTTCTCCAATACATTTTCACTATGTCTGTAGTGGATCACATCACTTATATTTCTTGCTTCAACAACCACAAAGAACTGAAAGACATCAGGAAGAAAAGAAAATTTGTGCTTTATTTAATAATATTATTCAATACTTTTATTGTTCTTTTTCCTGTGTTTTCCAATGATCTTAGTTAGCCCTTTGAAAGTTATTTGATCTGCCAACCTCAAAGATTGAGAACCACTTCTCTAAAGGGACATAAGTCCTAGAATGTGGTCCATCTAGTACATCAATGGCTACCTCTGGACAGTTGTTCATTTAACAATAGTAGATGCCTCAGCAGTCCCAATTTGGTGTTTGAGTTCTAGAGGGTTCCTAGGAAGCAACTACTGTTTTTTGGTCTATATTGGAGTCCCAAAAATGTAGGTTCTAACATCAGCAAAGGGATGTCTCAGAAACAGGATGGGTGAACTTGCTGGTAATAGTGAGGACAAGAGAAAACCAAAGCTTTCTTCTTCCATTTCCTTTCAAATAATCTTCCAACAGAGGTGTAGACCAGATTTATTATGGGTCTTCTCACCTCAAATGTTCTCATCAAGAAAATCTCTCCTAAGAGTGATACTTGAGTTTTACTTAATTTCAGCTATAGTCAAGTTGGCAACCAAGATTAGCTATCACATTCATCAAAGAAAAAAATAATTGCCACATGACTAGCATATACTTTGAAAAAAGTAACATTTTTCCCATAAAGTTTAGCCCATAGCATTAATATGTGTTTGAAAAATATGTCAATTGTACTTTGTTTCTAGCTTCTCATAAATATTAGAATTTTTATCTCTGGTTTCTTTTCATTTGTAATTGACTGAAATGCCTTTTTTTATTTTTAAGTGTACAGTGTAACATTTAAGTGGGTATGTGCTTTGAAAGGCATTAGTTTCAAATTTTACCTTAACAAATAATCTGAAAAATGTTTTCTTTTCTTAGTAAATTCATTTGCACTTACATATTTTATAAAATTAATACACTTGGTTATTTGGAATCATCTCTGTTCTATTACATGAACGCATATAAGCAGCACTCATCGTAATGATAGTGGTGAGACTTTTTGTATTCTACATATAAGGAGTCCATAATCTCACACATTGATTTACAAACATTTATTTGCCCAGGCAGGGGCTTGTTTTCATTTTTTAGCCACATAGTTGGAAGAGTGTATATTTGTCACTCTATGCACATCCAAATAATCCACATCTCAGCTCATGAAAAAAGGCTAGTTATATCTAAGAAGTTGCTTTTTAATCCATGTTCCTGAACATGGAGTTGTTTATTTTGTATATTTTGGAGACATATATATATATATTAATCTCTTTTAGATTTATTTTTTATCATGGGAATGCTGTGAGTTTGTGTGTGGTGTGGAAAATGTGCACATCAGAGAATATGCCCAAGATAGCCAGGAGAATCCATCAGTTCCCCTGGATCCAGATTTATAGGCAATTATGAACCACCAGGTGGGTACTGAAAACTGAACTCAGGTCCTCTACCATGACAAAGCTCACTTTTATACTCTGAGACATCTCTCCAGTCCTATTTAGTCCTACTGTCCCTTAGTATGCTTTCTCAGGTAGCCCAAAGGTCTTCAAAGGCATTTTGCATTTAAAGAAAGTCTAGGGATAAAGGACAATGAGTGGGGGAGTCTCTATACAGCAGCCTGTGCATGGCGGTTGCTATAGAAACCTGACGTCATTAAGGCTACCAGGATGACTTTTTATGGAGCACCAGGTGATCTGGCAAGAAGAGCAGAGGTTCCCCGCCCACAGCAACAATTATTTGGACTGAGCTGAGAGTGTGAGTGACCTATGGTGGTGACCGACCTCCATGAACGGGAGGGGGGAGGAAATCTCAGACCCACATCAGTTTGGTGCTGCTTCATCTTCTGAGGAAGAGACAGGGATGCCTTCTGGGTACACAGGAGTGTAGTGTCCTGGCTCAGGGCACCCAGGAGCCATTTCTCTGGGAAAAGGTGGCATGTTGGTGACAAATAAATTAGGCAGCAGCACCTGCTCTCACCCAACTCCCAGCTCTGTGAAAAGGGAGTAAAATGGCTCATCCACAGAATCTCAGGAAACTTCAGTGATAATACCCACTGAAACCATCATCAATGATACACTAGGATGTCTCAGATGGATGTAAAAAGACACATTTGGTTTGGTAGTCTTGCTAAGAATCTGATTTTAACGGGGCCTTTTCTCTGGGCATGAGCTTCTGGCTATTACATGCACACTTGAAAAAATTCTGGGTGATTGTCATTTTTAAACATAATTTCTTTGTTGATTCTTTAGGAATTTCACCTCATGCACCCAATCCTGCTCACTTCCCCATCATCCCCCATATTAGCCCTTCACCCTAAAAGAAAATAAAAAATAAAGACCAAAGCAAAACAACCAAAAAACCTCTTTGCTCCTCCATCTTTCCTGCCTCCCCAACACACCTGTTCATTCATCTTAGGTGGCATTGGAATCCTCTCTGAGTCACACAGTACACCCTTTTGTCCAATCTGCTTTACTTGCAATGAGTCATTGTCTTTCTTCATGGCCTCTGGTTTCTGCTACACCATCTTCACTGGACCCTGGCCAAAACTCCTCATGGATATCCAGCAGCCACCCAGAGCAATGGAGTTCCTGCAGGTATCGTTCCACAGGACCAGTCTCTCCACAAGTTTCAGCAGGTCATAAAGATGGGATAGATGTTAGCATGGGCCAACCCAAGGCCTTGAACATGCTCTGGAGTGGCAGCTGAGCTTGTCAGTCTCTTCTATGAGAGGAACAGTAAGACTGCACAGAGAATGTGTAGAAGTTGACAACAAGCTGATGTATGCCCCTGTTTCCAATATGTATGAGTTGTCAGTGCCACTGGGGTGTGTGTGTGTGTGTGTGTGTGTGTGTGTGTGTGTGTGTGTGTGTGTGTGTGTGTAGGAAGGGCCTGTGTGATGAGCAAAGAAGACAAAATTGTCACTGCACAGCTTCCACTGGACTGAATGTCACCGGCTACTCCATCCCTATACTGAGTATAGTATAATGTATGTGTATTCTCATCTGCTTTAGTCTTTTCCATGTGATTTTTCTTTCCCCTTCCTCTGCCTTCTAAAAGAATCTGAAAGAAACTGCAGGCTCTCCATCCAGAACCAGTTCATGGAGAAGAACCACTTGTGGTGTAGTGTCTTGTCAGCATGTTACCTGAGCAAGAGTTACATGATCATGTGGGACACAATAGGTGAGTCAGTTCCTTTCCTCGCCCCATCCCCCAGCTCTGTGGAGTCATGATGCCCTGTAGGAAAGCATCCTGTGGCTTCAGGTAATAGCAGAAAGCAGCGCACTTTGGGATAATGGCATTAATAGAATCCTCAGATGTCTGAACCTTGCATGGGTGCCTTTAAATCACCAGTACTCAAATGAAAGCTGTTAGCACTAGAACATTTCCCGTAATGGACCATAAAATACTGCATCACATTTTCAGGCCGTGCTTAATAAAATGGGAGACACAAGAGTCCATGATAGACAGCTGAATCAAACCCAGGATGTTGGGTGGGGCACATCCACTTCTTTCTGGTGGGTTCCCCATTTAAAAAGTATTGTTTTTGGGTTTGTAATTCTGTCTTATAGGATATTGTGTCAATGACCACTTATTCCTTTACCATGTTCTCTTGCTATTCGTTTAAATATGCACCAATTCCTTCACTTGCATACTGTTTATCCAGATATTCATATATTGGCCTTTTTGTGGGCACCAAGTTCCTGCACTGAGGAGACAAGCAGGAGTCCTGAAGTACCATGTTAGATGGGCAAACTGTCAGGAAACAGAGGAAATCAGTAATCACAACAATTCCATATGTTATTTGTGCTTTGAAGAACACAGAAGGGACACAAAATTGTTGGGTTTTTTTTTCTGGGATTGTGGTCTTTTTTCCCAACAGTTTGGTTTCAGGAAGTAGCATTTGACTTGTGTCCTGAATGAGAAGAAGGTGTGTGCAAGCCATGTTGTTGGTGTGCCTGCACCACATGGAGTACAATGGATCTAAGAGCAGAGGACAAGGCCCATGGCTAGAACCTTGGAGATAATACAGACACTGCTTAGGAGTGAGATGGAAAGGCAATTCTATGACTTTTAAAAAGTCTATGTATGACATTTGGATTACATTCTAAGTGTGGAAGGTTGGTTATGGGACTGGCATGATTTGATTCTTTTTGGTGGAAGGTTTATTGTGACTGTGTAGAGAATGGATTGAGGAGGGCAGGATGAGGGAGTGTGCAGACAGTCATTGAAGGATGTAGACCAGGGGAGGAAGGAAGGTGGAGAGAAGGCTTTCTGCAGCAGTGCACAGAGGGGGAGCCAACCCTGAGCCTTTGTCTGGGAGAGAGCAGGTAGTGCCTGTATCTGTTGTGCTTTGGCTTGTGGAAAAGGTCAGTCTAACACCTCTGGTTTTGTCTGTCACGTGAGCACAGTGGTTCTGTTTACTGGTATCAGTTGTTCTGTGTGTTTTTGACGTATTCTTAGGATATTCTGAATACCGATATAGTTATTGTAAAATTTAGCAACTTAATAGCATATGTCAATTGGTGAATAATGTTTAGATGTAAATTTTTCCAAGTACAACTGCAGCAAATTTTCAAAAAGAATGAGAGTCTTTACATGTGTCTAATAAAATGTGAACAGGAAAGTTAATATATTTTCAAAAACAGTTATTCTTCTACGGCATGTACTGCAAATGCCAGTTTTGCTAATAAAGCAAATGAGTAGGTTTTAGGTGACAAAAAGTGCAGCTATTGCTGGTCCCTATTCTTTCTCGAGCAGAAGGCTACCTTTAAAAATGCTTATTTTGTCATCTGGTAGTAGCACACGCCTTTAATCCCATCACTTGGGAGGCAAAGGCATGTGGATCTCTGAGGCCCGTCCGTGCAAAGAGCCAGTTCCAGGCAGCCAGGAAATCTGGCTTCCTCTGACTGGGATTTAAAAAGCAGGTCTTATCACTGAAGGCCCCCCAAATATGTAGGTGATCATTGTGACACTCTCTTTTCACATAGTGAGAAGTGAAGCTCAGAGAAGAGAAAATGATGGGAGATGTTATTCTGTAAATATGTTTCTCATACTGGTTAATAAATAAAGCACTATGGCCAATAGGAAAGCAATATAGGCGGGGCTAGGAGACAAGGAGGAAAGGAGAAGTAGTTAGGAGGAATCAGCATGTAGATTGTGGAGGAAGCAAGATGTGGCCCTCCATGCTCGGATAAGATGACCACATGGAAATACTTAGATAAAGTAGAATGGGTTAATAATTAAGACAGAGCTAGCCCATAAACAATAATAGTAACTGGCCAACAGGATTGTATCAAATACAGAGTCTATGAGTGTTATTGTGGGCTGGCGTGGTAGCGGGGCAGCAGGACCAGGTGGGCTGGTGGAAAACATACACGTAACAAGAGAATTCCTCTGTCTTCTCCTCACAGAAATGCCCTGCCTGGGATTGGAAAATGGGTCCAGTACATGCTGGCTCAGGGAACCAAACTTGCTGTAGCCAGGAAGGTTTCACTTGTCTCTCACTCTAGAGCAGTGGTTTTCAATCTGTGGTTTCCAACCCCAACTGCAAACCTCTGGCTCCAAAGCTATTTACATTATGATTCATAACAGTAGCACAATTATAAATATGAAATAGCAATAGGAATAATTTTATGTGTGGAAGTCAGCAAAACATGAACTGTACTAAAGGGTACAGCATTGGGAAGGGTGAGACCACTTGTCTACAGACATCACAGCACAGAATCCTGAATCTCAAATAGGTCTGAGATCCATTTATCTTTCTCCCTATGCACTTAGAGAGGGGCAGGCCCATATCAGTGCACCACACTCACAGCTTAGTTCAAAGGAAACCCTGCTGTTCTTTTCCCCCATTGTTTGGATGTCCATACCCTATACAGTATTTTCAAATTTGTTCTTGTGTCATCATCACTCAGCTTAAGGATGTGACTGATCATTTTGGTTCATTGTTTCCCTATTTTGTGATTCTTCTGCAGAGTCTGGGTCATTGTCTCTGCACACACAGCCACAGAGAGTACAACAGCAGCATCCAGTACCTTGTTGTTTATCTTTGATGAAGATGGGGATATAAGGTAGGTTTGCTGGCAGGAGACTTGCTTTCAGTAGCATTTCCTTGCCAGAGCCTGGACTCCAGGATGCTGAACACTTAGATCCACACTGCATTGACTGCCACTGATAAAGCTTTACACACATGTGGTGGCAGCACACTTGGGTTTTTTTAAATGGTCCCTAGATATTGCTGTTTCTTTCATAACTGTGGCACAACATTCCTAGTCATATTGTTACTTTCTATAGTAGTTTTTATAAATAGTTATTCTACTAACATGAGAAATCATTGGTTGATTTAAAAAGCCACAGTTAGGGGGTTGGGGATATGTCTCAGGTGGTAGAATGATTGCAAAGAGGGTGGAGTTCTTTGATAATTCGGGCATTTTAGCCCTCATCTGTAATACCAGCATTTCAAAAGTAAAGGTAGGAGGAAGAAACATCATAGGCATTATTGTTTATGTGAGTATGGCTCCCAGCACCCATGTCAAGTAGCTCACAACTGCCTCAAATGCCAGCTCCAGCAGGATTAAATACCTCTGCCAACCACATGCATATATCAACAGACAGAAAGGCAGACGGGCATACATACATAATTAAAAATAAAAATAAAATCTATACAACAAAAAGAAGAATCAACTCCAGGTCATTGAACTAATGAGAAAACACAGTGGTAATTTAAAATATATCAACATTAAATTTGCTAACACCCTCTAACAGTCTACAGTCCTGTTGGAGAGACAGTTCAGTGCTTAAGAGTGCATGTAATTCTCAACAAGGACCTAAGTACTGTTCTCAGCATCCATGACCAACACCAATGATGCCCCGTAACTCAGCTCCCAGCAATCCAATGCCCTCTCCTGGTCTCTATAGTCTCCTACATTCATGAGTATATACACTCAGGAATATACATAATTTTAAAAGGTATCTATATTATTTTCATTTAAAAATACTTATAAATTAAAATAATTCTAGTGCAACACCAAACAGAAATATTAAGCACTAATGAAAAAATTTCATCAGTGTTATGTGGCACATGCTTGTATTTGCAGCTAAGGTTAGTGGATCACTTGTGTCAAGAAGCTGCGGAATGGCATGGATAATATAGAGAGGCCCTGTCTTAAAACAAACCCAGAAACATCCCAGAAAATGTTAAATTTCTTGGAGTAGCTATCTTAGAGTACATGTTTTTTTTCCAAGAGACATGGGTAATTTAATATATATATATACATATATATACATATATATATATATATCATGGAAAACAATTAGAAAATTACTGAGTGCCTCTGAAGTCAAAAAAAGAAGTGATTGGGCCAAGAAGAAAGTAGAGTGGAATTAAGGACTAAGAATTAAAATGAATAGTTGAGCTGGGGTTGGTGGGAAAACTTTGAAGCCCTGTACTCTGAAGGCTCAGGAAGGAGTCCCAAGCTGGCCTTGGCTACACTGGGAGTCGTTGCATGAAACGCAAAAAGTAGAAAGCAGGACTATTAATATTCTGTCCACTTGTGGGAGAAGTTTCAGTTTAGCTCTGTGAATAGGAAGCCATTCTCTCTTCATCTGATGCCAGACACAACCACCATGCACTGCACCAGCCACACTCTTTTAGTCACAGACCCATTAAAGATTAGTATTTTCAAAATGGAAAGCGAATTCTTTACTGCAACATAAAACAAGTTGTGAAGACAATGATTACTGTGACTCTACTCTGATAGCTCGTTGTCAGGGACATTTTGCAGAAGACAGCCCTTTGAATTGTGGGTAGGATTCAGCTCAGTGACAGAGATTCACTTGCGGTAACAAATGAGCTTTTGTGTGTTATTTGAAATTTTGTATTCAGGAAGGAGAACTACTTTTACTGTAAACTGAGAAAATACTGGTGCTCTGATTGGTAAAAATAGGGCTGGGAGATAGCTAATCCGTGAAGTGCTTGCCTTGTAGGCATGAAGATCCTAGATCCACACCCAGAATGCATAATTTCGAAAACAAAGCAAAACTGAAGCAGAGAAAAATAACAGGTGTGGTGGCCGGTGGGGGTGGAGATAAACAGATCCTGGGGCCAGTCAGCCCAGCCTATGCAGTGTGCTCCAGGCCAGTGAGAACCCTTGTCTACACACCCACCCACACACACACACACACACACACACACACACACACACACACACACACATTGATAAAAGATGTATAGACCTTCAATACATCTGGAACGTATTCACTGTGTTCAGTTTCATGGAACAAATGAACTACATAGGCAAATGGAATTGACTCTGATTCTGTGTACACGCATGTGTGTGCTTGTCTTTACACACATAGCTCCATCATCTCTGTCAAATGGTGCAGTTTTATATTAACCTTAGACCAGGATTGGTTTCCAATCTCAGGTTTAGACTAGATATACCTAAGATGTGAATTTTTATATGCCAGGAAAATATGCAGAGGTGTAAAAAAATAAATAAATAATTGCCCGAGCTCCAGGGGTAAGGTCCAATCGAGTCCAGTCCACTGCCTACTTTCCCTCCCACCATATGGACACTCCCAGGTGCAGTTCTGATTATAGCCAGGAGATGGCAGCCAAACTATATTCCTACATAATTTTCAGCGTAGCAATGTATTGTAAAGTTTGTTTGGAAGCTTCGTTATGGATTGCCCCAAGTACTCAACGATTCACTTCATCCTGCCTTAGTGTAAAGTTAGGAGTGCAGACTGTATATAGAGGAACACTTTGTAGAGAATATGGTGTTCACAGTTGGATTACCTGACACTCAGATGGGTTTCCCCAATCCCCTCTCCAGGAGGCTATGGTACAGCCACCCCGGTCCTCCCCGTCAGACATCTGCACTCTTGGCCAATCACACACAGGCAAATTAGAATCATTTTGTACAAGATGGTTCAGGATCTGTGTGTGTGTGTGTGTGTGTGTGTGTGTGTGTGTGTGTGTTGTACATGTGCACATTTCCTTGCCTGTAGAGGTCACAAGAGGACTTTGGATGGCCTGCCCCATCACTTTCTGTCCTATTCCCTAGAGATAGGGTCACTTACTAAACTTGGAACTAGGCTGGATGACAGCAAGTCCCACCCAGCAATCCATCTCCCACAGCAGTGGGGTCACAAACGTGTGTGTCACTATAGCCAACATTTTTACTTTAGAAAGTCTTCATGGAAAGGATAGGCACAGAGTACAGGAATACTGCGGGCCACTGTAAGGTAAGGAAGTACAGACTAGCGCTATCCGGAGCAAAGTGTTGTGTATGAGAGGAATAGCAATCTTTCTTTTTTGTACTTTGCAATTTCTGGATAAGCAGATAGAGACATACAAGGAAGACTGGTTTACATCAGTTATGATCTGTCTAATCCAACCTTCCCATTATTACCATCATCTTCTCAGGGAAATATAGTTTATTCATTCAGGCAGTAGCTCACAATGTGGCCCTGGTTGGTCTGGAACTCACAATATAGTCCCAGATGGATTGCATTTGTATTCCAATTTAGCAATCCATTTGTTTATTTGAGTTTCAAGAATGTTACATCCTAACTTGCAGAACACTAGCTCTAGGAGAATTTACACATTATCCTGACCCAGCTCCTACCTGTAGAACACCATAAGCTTGAGTGGTCCATCATTTACATGATGGTGGGATTCAATGTCCTTTTATTATCACAGCAAAGGAAGGTTTTTGGACATTTTCTCTTTCACACACCCTTTTCTGAGTAGAATATGAGATATGATGTCACAAATGAAGTGTAAAGCATTTATACACTGAGGTCCTGCCACAGAGCACGAGAAACGTGTACCATCACTTCCCATTGAGAATTCAGGCAGCATTTCTCTAGTAGCAAATATGAAGCCACACATTTCCCTTACTTGATGTGAGATGCTGGAATCCTTGATTAGCATTTGCCAGGCTGCTGAAGCATACTTCATCATTTAAGCAGACATGTAGTACCCTCTTTATAGAACTGTTCATTGGAATGACATAGGATTTAGGAACCAGAGTTTAACAATGTGCACCCTGGAACAATTTTCTCCTCCTTCCCAGAGAAGGAAGATGGTTCTGCAAACCAGAGAGCACATGTGCCTCAGATACAATCTGCATGTTTCAGATGTAGGATATACCCATGCTTCTGGCGTGGACCAAGCTTTGGAACCCCTTCCATGTTGCAGGAAGATCTCTAGAGAATTTTCTTTTCATTTTAGAGCCACTAGTTTGGTATGAGAAAAGGAGTTAGCCACGGAGTCCTACCAGAAGGGGTGATGCAGATGTTGAAGAAGCAGGAACCACTAGTCTGTGACCCTCCACAGGACCCTTGTCTCAGTTACTGTTCTATTGCTGTGACGAGGCATTGTGACTATGGTAACTTACAGAACAAAGCATGAAATTGGAAGCTTGCTTGCAGTTTCAGAGGTTAGCCCAATATCACCATGGTGGAGAACATGGCAACAGGCAGGGCACGTGGTACTGGGGTGGTAACTGAGCTGGGGTGGTATCCTGATCACAGGTAGGAAGCAGAGGAGAGCAAGGGACTGGGCCTGGTGAGGGCTTTTGAAACACCAAAGCTCACCCCCACTGGCAAGCCTCCTCCAACAAGGCCATACTTCCTAATGTTTCCTAAAGTATTCATCGGCTAGGAAAGAAACATCCAAGTATATGAGCTTATGGGGACCATTCTCAACCAACCTGCTGAGATTTCCCTGCCCCATCAGCCGCTGCAAAGAGACTGTGATTGGTTGAGTCCTCATAAGCACATAGACTAGAATCTGTTCCAAGATGCTTGTCATTAATAAATGAGACTGCTGGGTGACACTTGGTGTGGACAGGAGGCCATCCAGTTACTTATCTAAAATAATGTACACTTCAGAAAACAATAGTCTCATGTGGCCCTGTTCAAGGATTAACCTGGGTACATTGAAACATTAAAGGGCTTGAGCACACAGGAATTTATGAAATGCCATTTGCCCTAGTCACTCTGAAGAGACACAACAAGCAAGGCAAATCTTATCAAAGAAAGCATTTAGTTGGCTGGCTTACGGTGTCTGAGGTTAGTCCCTTATTATGGTAGGGAGCATAGCACACAAGCAGACATGGTGTTGGAGAAATAGCTGAGAGTTCTACATCCTGATCTATAGAAAGAGAATATGAAATTGGGCATGACATGGGCTTTTGAAATTTCAAAGCCCACCCCCCTGATAACATTTTCTCCAATGAGGCCTCATCTACTCCAACAAGGCCACACCTCCTAACCCTTTTCAGAAAGGGTTACTCCCTGGTAACTAAGTATTCAAATATGAGCCTACAGAGGCCATTCTTATTCAGTCCAGCATATCACCTCCCAAAAACGTAGAGATTTGAGCTTTGCATTTGCCAGGCACATCTCCCTGGAATGCTTTACATTGTAACTATGACAGCATTATCAGACCTAATCTTCACTTTTATACCACATTGATGCTCCCTAGTTTTTCTGCAAAGAGGATATGCAAAATCTCACTTCTTTAGCATAATGTGGGATCCTTCTCCCCACATTGTACTTTTATGGGGGGGGAATAGCATAAACACTACTTGTCCATTGAGGTTTCACTTCAAATTCTACAGTTGCTTCCAAGATCCAAACTGAGTCATTATACTGGGATATCAGAATTGCAAATAACCAGATGTTTGTGAAACTGATCAATTTGGTTTGGTTTGGTTGTTCCAGACAAGTTTTCTCTGGCTATCCAGGAACTCTGCTATATAAACCAGACTGGCCTCCAATACAGAGATCTGCTTGTCAAGTGCTGGGATTAAAGGCATGCACCACCACCACTCAGTGATTACTATTTATTATATAAGAGAATCATTTTTATTTAAAAATCAACAGAGCTTATTAATCAGTGATAAAGTTTTCAATGTTTTATAAAATAATTTCAACCCTTTCATATATTTTCCATTTTTGTCTGTAACAAAGAACCTTGGTTAGGGAGGTGAACAAGTAAATATAAGCAAAGATCTATAGCCTTCCTGTTGACAGCAGTAGGAAGCCAGCCCAACCAGGTGTTCTGTTCCCTCCTATGCAGGGATTTTCACTCACATAAAACCAGATCATGATTCCACTGTAGAAAGGAATTTAAGAATGAGTCAGAGTGAAGCAAAGTTAGTGAGTTTACTAAGCACCAAGGGGAAGTCATATAGACAAAGGACATTATAAGCACAAGACGTGGTTGGGCATAGGTTTGTCAAAAGGCTGTTGCCCTTAGGTGTCACGTCAATGGTTGTATGTGCAAGCCTGTGGATTTTGAAGCTATATGTCTTAATTTACAAGATTCACAGCAAAGCTTAAAATTTAAGTGAGGTTTAAGGTAAAGTAAAAATGAATGAGACAGCTTGTTATTTTAATAGTAAAGATCGTTGTTGTGTGAATGGAATTATAAGAGAGCTGTGAGGTATATTTTGCAGATTTAAGGAGAGAGAAGTGGTAATATGGTAAAACTCGAGGTTGTAAACATCCTGACCCTAAGTAAGCATAACACATTTGTTATTTATTACTTGAACTATCTTTAGGAAAATATGCATTGTTATCTCTGTAGGCAATTTTGATTTTATCAGTTTGGGACTCATAACAAGAAATGCAAACTCAAACTCAGGGTAAGGGGCTTCTTGCATGTCTTGAATTATCTCACTTTTACCAGTCTCTCTTTTTACCTATCTTTTTATTTGGCTTCATGCCTGCCAATGCCTGCTGAAATATTCAACTGCAGAAGGGGGCACTCCTTTAGTGAAGGAAAACAGGTAATACTGTGGTCTGTTACTAATGTGTGCATCTATCCACAAGACAGTACATCCAGTCACATTACAGGTGCTTAAGGGAAAGAGCATCTTAGATGGCCCTGCCATTCCTTCTCTACCATTTACTTTCTTGGATTTCTGTGAAGACCAAGAGATGAAAGAATTCCCAACATGCTTCTCCTGCCCTATCTCACATGAGGTCCTTTGAATCGGCAGCAACTTCCTGTTTACCTACCTAACTAGCCCAGCAATGGCTCCATGGGAGAGAGAGAATGTAAGGGTCTGCATAGAATCACACTCAACTCCATATTTTCCAAAGCACAAAATGTTAACCCACATGGATTCGGGACAAAATCTGAGTAACAGTCTCATTTGGTCCAAGGCCCCAAGGTCAATCAACATGACAATTAAGACACTATCATAAGACTATCTTTATGTAACTAAAAATGACAGAAAGCAAAGTGTATGCAGGCCTAGCATGTGCAATGGAAATATGAGACCATGTCCTAAACATACAATATCCCTAAGCCAGCCAAATGTACTAGAATGTCAGCCAGAACACAGAACAACCCAGAATCTGGTAACCCAACTTTTGGGAGTTTTTGTTTGTTTGTTTTGTTTTATTAACCATAATTGTTCACATTTGGTTCTAAATGGACAAGCCAGTTCCAAATAAATGCAACAGAATGAAAGATAATTAGGCCTGGAGAAATGGAAAATATTACCTGAGTATGTCCCGAGAAACTGTTGAGGGTAATTGGCTTCAGGGAATCTCACAGATGTGTTTAACCTAAGAGGCAAGGATAGCTAGCAATGGATGTGGCCCAACACAAAATTGTAAACCTGCATAAACCACTAGAGGGTAATGTTTTACTTTTTGTAATAAAGTGTGAACTTTGTAGATGGCAACATTGTATAACAATGTGGAAAATTTAGACACCAGAGGGAAAAGTTAATTTAACCTCTCTAGTGTGAATTCACAAATCATAGTATCATATTGTACCTAAAATGTATGCAATTATTATTTAGCAATTAAATAAAAATCAATGAATAAGTAAGTTGATTGGAAGGTGGATTCTGCTAGCACTCCATGCAGAAGATAAAGTGGGGGCATTTGAAAGATGTAAAAGTCAGCATATTCCAGGCCCCTAACCATTAGGATGAATGCTCTTATGACAGGGCTTATCTTAGTTAGGGATTCTATTGCTTTGATAAAACACCACGACTAAAAACAACTTGGAGGAGGAAGTTTTATTTGGTACATTTACATTTCCACATCATAGACCATCACTGAAGGAAGGAAGTGACACAGGAACTAATAGGGCAGGATCCTGGAGTCAAGAGTTGATGCAGAGGCCACAGAGGGGTACTGCTTATGTACTTGCTTCCCCTGGCTTGCTTGGCCTGCTTTCTTATAGAACCCAGGACCACCAGCCCAGGGAAGCCACTACTCACTGTGGGATGAGCCTTCCATCTTCAATAACCAGTCTAAATGTCTTACTGCTGGATCTTATGGAGGCATTGTCTCAAAGTTCCCTCCTTTCAGATAACTCTAGTTTGTGTCAAGCTGACATAAGACCACCCAGCATAAGACTGATGTTAGTACAGACTAAGTGATTTCAAATGGTCTTATACACATGGACAGACCTGGGATTGGGGTCTTGGGACTCCTGCTCTGTCTGTCATGCAACAGACATCGTTTTACATGCTGTTATTCCATTATCAAAACAGAGCAAAAGAATATAGTAAGAAAGGACATAAAATATACTGGGCGGGGGAGGGGTTCTTTTCCTCCATACCAGGTAGCATGTACCACAAAAGACAACAAAGTTTCTATCATTAAATATATAAATATAGCATACCTAATCATAACTAATTAATATGCTGGATGTGTCTATGGAATGTCCTGTCTTGTGGAAAGATGAACAAAGGGGAAAACTAATACACATATATGTCAGACATTGTCCATAGGTTCACAATCAGTCATTTTTCTCCTCACAACAGTCCATGTGTTGACTATTAATATACCCATTTAACAAATGGCCTTGATCCAGTCAGTAAAGAACTACACAATAAAAGAGAGTCCAACATGTCTAACTAGAGGCAGGAATCAGGATCTATATGTGTGAATCTATGTGATATATATGAAATGTGTTCGATACATGTATTATTTTGAAATTTGAAATCATATTTTTAAATTTTGTTTTTGAGGCATGGTCTTGCTATATAGCCCTCTAGCTACCCTGGAACTCACTATGTAGATCAGGGTAGCATCAAACTTGGAACAATTCTCCTGCCTCTGTCTCCCAAGTACTGGAGTTGTGGGTATATACCATCACACCTACCTTGAAATCACATTTGTAAGCAGTTGCCTACGTAATTCAGTATGGTAATCAAACATGCAAATTTGCAGATTTAGCAATTATTTTTGACATGTTTTGAGAAGTGTAATCTATGTGAATGTATAGATATTTGAACTACCCATTTTTGCCATTGGTATTAGTAACTAGTAACTTTTTCCTAGTTAAGATATTAAGTAAGCTTATTAAAAAGTTAATATTTGAGGGAAGAGTGTTGGCAAGCCTGTAAAGGCACTTACCTCTAACCCTGACAGATCTAATTTGATTCCTAGAACCACAAATGGTGGGCGGACAGAACTGACTCCTGTAAGTTGTCCTCTGGCCTCCACATGTGCTTTGGAATGTGTGCTCCCTGCTCACATAAATAAATAAATGTAACAAATTTTAATAAGGTGAGGATCTGGCTGTAAATAAAAATTAGTGATAGAGAGAGCACTTATTAGACATTTGGAAGGTCTTCGGTCTGATTTCCACAGCCACACAAAAAGGAAGTTATTTTAAAAGAACACCCTAAGAAAAGGAATAATGCACTGTATACGACTTAACAGAAGGAGCAGACAAAATAGAGTTCCCCACTGTGGCTGAAGGAAAATCTCAATCTCAGAGGATAGGTTAGTATGTACTAAACCCTAGCTCAATCCCCAGAACCAAAAATAGTACAATGAAATACACAGCCGAGTAAAAGACCTTCTGAAATACTGTTATATTAATGATGAGTTTATAAACGCTAGGACAGTACTGAACCCAAATAACTATATATGTGGATGATATTCAAATGGACATGGGGGCCCTGGTATGATGGTGCCAGAACCCAAACTGTGGAAACATAGAAATGATTCCTGCAAATTGTTCTCTGACCTCTATATGTGATGTGTGGATCATGTATGCCCCTTCCAGAGACACAAAATAAGCATGTAAATAGGTATAACTTACCAGGAAAAAAGATATTCTTATTGCCTATTGAAATAGAATGTAAAAATTATTGCTTTTCAAGACATATACCTGAAACAAAGCCATTCAAATGTTAGCTTGAACATTTAAAAATAAGTAAACATATACCATCCAGGTACAGATAATTAGAAATCAGGAGTTATAATCTTAATGTTTAAGAGATAACTAAAACCAAAAGTCAATAAAATATTTTGAAACATGGAATAATATTAAATCTAAAATTTATTAGAAAAATGTTAGCCTTTCATAACTATATTCCAGTCACACAGCAAAATATTGATTGAAGCAAAACTACAAGAATGTATAGGAACAATTTATTCATCAATGAAATGACCTACATAACCTAACCTGAAAGGCAGATCTCATAGGAAGACATATAGAACTCATAAGTCTGATACAAGTTAACATACTTTTCAGATAGACATGGAGCATCCATGAACATTGACACTTTGTATGAGGTTGTTAAATCATACATACAAATATAAATACAGATTAAAATCATGGTAGTGAATGAGAACAATGATGAAAACAATCATTTTAGAATATAAAGCTAAAGCAGTTCAAATATGTTTTTGAGGAAAAAAATCCTTTGCATTGTTTTCCTCTTATAAGCAAAGAAGTTTTTCTCACACAGTCTGCAATATGGACAAAGTAGGTTAAACATCAAATATGTTTTCCATTCTACTCTCAACTGACTAGATTCCTCACAAGCATTATTAAACACTTGACTACTGACAGTCCTTTGAAAATATAATATAGTTTATTTTAAAACAGTGAAAAATCCATGAACAATGTAAACACAGGTATATAATGCCTGTGGTGATATATTATTTATGATTTAATAAAGATTGCCTGTAGTATCCGAAAGCAAAGCCAGTCACACTAGTTAGCTGTAGAAGCCAGGCAGTGATAACACACACCTTTAATTCCATGACTCAAGAGACAGGCAGAGATGGATCTCCCTGAGTTCATGGCCACCCTGGCCTACGTAAGAGTGAAAAGTAAGAGAACTCATGACTTTGATCCCAGTAGTTGGAATCACATGCTGTTAATCCCAGCACTAGGAAGATGGAGACAGGAGGATATGGTTGGGCAGAGAAAGGAACATGAGGAAGAGAAGGAGGAGAAATAGGAGGAGGAGGAGGAGGAGGAGGAGGAGGAGGAGGAGGAGGAGGAGGAGGAGGAGGAAGAGGAGGAGGAGGAGGAGGAGGAGGAGGAGGAGGAGGAGGAAAGCAGGAATTCATCTTTCAATCTGAGATAGTGGTAAGAGCTAATGACAGGCTACTTTGCTTTTCTGATCTTCATTTTGAGGCTTGAACCCCAATATCAGACTCTGGGCCTTTTATTATTCATGCTACAAATGCTTATGGGCTGAACACCAAAAACTATTGCTAAAGGAATAAATGGATTATATACTGTCTTCATAAGTCAGAAGACACTATTGTTATTATTTCTATGCCTTCAACATTAATTTGTAGATTCACTGTGTTTCCCCCTAAAATCCTACTATTTTTAAAAGAAATTAGCAAGTTGATTTAAACTTTCATAGAAATGCGGAGGACCTAAATTATGAAATAAAGCAGAATTAGAAAAATAAATAATGCTACCTGAAGTGAAAACCAATTATGAAGCTACAGTACTCAAGACAATATGCTATATAATCAACAAAAAACAAGCACTTAGACATGGTGGCACACACCAACAATCCTAGCACTTGTGAAGTAGATGCAGGAGAATCCATTCATTGTCCCTTTGATTACATAATTAATTCAATGCAAACATGAGATTCATGAGACCCAGTCTCACAAAACCAAAAGAAAAAGACATTTATATCAAAGGAACAAAATAGAGTCCAGATGCACTCTCACAAATACACGGACAACTGGTTTCTTCAAGACATGGCTTTCTTTTCAGTTCTCAAACTTGCTGTATGAACCAGACTGGTACAAATTTATGATCTTCTTGCCATATCTTCCCAAGTTTTGGGGGACTAGGGCATACACTACCAGGCCTGTTTCCTTAGACAATTGATGTTTGACAAACTTAAAGGCAATTTAGTGGGAAAGGGACAATCTCTCAACAAATGTCGTGGGAACAAGTGACTATCCATATGTACAAACATAAGCTATCACTATTGTACTATATTTCACAAAAGCCGACTTACTAAACCTATAGATCCTCATGCAGGATACACAGCAAATCCTTGTGACTGAGATTTAGGCAAAGATTCCATAGATGGTTCCACATAAACTAAGGTCAAAAAGTGAAGAACTGGGAAAAGTGGAATTCCTTGAAGTTGAAAAGCTTCATTTGTTCCAAATGCATTGTTGATAGAATGACAAGAAAAACTTACGGCTAGGAGAAACATTTAAAAATTGCATATCTTGTCATTTACATTTAATATGCAGAAAATCTCACAAAAATTAATAAGTAGAAAGTACAGCTGAAAGTGGGTAAAGATTTAAATAAATACTACAGTAAAAATAAGCAAATGTGAAATGAATTCACTAAAAGATGGTCAATGTCTTCAATCATGAGAAAATGTTAAATGAAAACTAGAATAAGATACTAATAATTCCCATAAACATGGCCAAAATGAAAAAACAACTAGCCATATCAAGCACAACTACAATTGTAGAAGATGAAACTCACACTACTTATTTTTACTCACGTCTTATTTTTATATTTAATATATGCTATTTAATGTAGGTGATGCGATGGTTAGTTTTAATTGTCAACTCTTCACAATCTACATTACCTGGGTAGGAGTCTCCATGAGAGATTGTCTGATTAGGTTGATCTGTGAGGGTGATGTGAGGGATTGTCTTGATGTTAATAGACATGGGAACATCCAGCCTAGAACCAGGTGGCACACATCTCTGCATTGGGTCATGGACCATGTAATAAAGGGGAAAAGTAAGGTGAGCACAAGCATGCATGCATTTATTATGCCTTTACTCTTGACTGTGACTGTTGTTTCCAATTCTTGCCATGTTGTCTTCCCTGTGATGAACAGTAATCTGGAGTTCTGAGTCAAATAAACATAAATGGGATCCCCTAAATTGCGTTTGAAGGTTTTTTGTTTTTGTTTTTGTTTTTTGTTTTTTTTTTTTTTTTTTTTGAGGAGAGCTTTTCTACTTTATTACAAACATGTGATCAAAAAAATACAAGAGTGATCTTTTTCCTCTTCCTATGAAATGCTACTGTTCAAACAGCCAAAGTGAATTGTCTTAGCTCATGTCTTGAAGTCCCATCACAGTCTCTTGGGTATGGATGTCCTTGGCTGCTGAAAATCTGGCCCTTTAGTGCACAAGGTGACAAAGTCTCCTGACCAGCAGTTTCACAATGTCTCGCTTTCATATATTGCATCCATGCACACCTCATAAAAATGAGGTACAGCAGGGCAAACATTTTCCAAAATAGATGTCATATATATACATATATATATGCACATTTGTACAGACATACCTTTATTAATGTGATGTCCAAAATTTAAACAAATGTACACATTTATTACAAAATCGTAACAATGACTGGACAGTGTGTTTGCTCATTCTGGGATATGAAGCTCAGTAACAACACAGCCCTGGAAAGCATCCAGAAACTGTGGCAATCTCTCTCTTCTACAGTCAGAATCTTGCATTAAGCCTGGTGAAACTGCCTCTCAGAAACAGAAGGGGGAGTAAAAGGAAAGAAGAAGCAGGCCTTACTTATCTTTCCACATGAAATACGAGAAAGATTGAAGGGTATTTTTATGATTGCTCAGGAGAGGAAGCTAGGATGAAGGAAAGGCACTTACATGGAAAGACGTATTCACTCACTACATCCTTTGGAATACATTAGTGATAAACTCAGAGTCACTGATGGTGTGTGGGTGTTACAATGAGGGATAGAAATTAAAAAGCATCTCTACTTGGAATGATTTAATCAACGATGAGCACAGACTTCCGGTTCTCTCCCTGTATTGTGTAACTCTGAATCTATACCTGCCTGAGTGCTATTCTCTCTGTGTCTCTCTCTCTCTGTTTCTCTCTCTGTGTTTCTCTCTCTCTGTTTCTCTCTCTCTCTCTCTCTCTCTCTCTCTCTCTCTCTCTCTCTCTCTCTGTGTGTGTGTGTGTGTGTGTGTGTGTGTGTCTTTGTGTGTGTGTGTGTGTCTCTCTCTCTCTCATGTGTACCCCTATAAAATGGGTTTGTTCTCTGTTATTGGATAGAGTAGAAAGACGTATCATGGGGGAAAGAATGAGAAATAGTTTACAGAAATCCTGAACAGAGTTTTTACAAGGAGTTAAGTCAGTGACTCCAGCTGACCTAAATAAGAAGACAAACGCTATCAAGTAATATCTGTGAGTTGTCAACATTTATGGAAGATATTCTTTTGTGAGGTTGTAAGGTTGATTTCAACCTATATTTGCCATTTATAACATTATTACCACAACATACACAGCACAATACATTAATCTGGGTCAGGGGCACAGAGGAGTGCACATAATTTAAGATTATAGCTATGCATTAGCTTAGGTTGAAAAGTTGATTGAATCAAAACAAATTGCAAGGTAAGTGAGGTTTGTTGTTGCATTGTTCTCCGAAATGTAGGTTAAATAAGTAGGCCTAGTACACAATAAGGCAGCAGTCTTAAGTCTTAAGTGACCTCGAGATGTACTATTTACTCAGTAGTGTGGTCCAGCAAAAGTTCCAGTCTCTTAGAATGTAAGCGATATTGTCATAATGTTGTATCACCATAATCCCCAAATGCTCATATCAGCTTTACTAACAGAAACAGAAAATTCCATCAACAGGTAAATAGATAAAGCAAGTATGATATCCAAAGCCTATAATCCCAGTATTTGGTAAACTGAAGCTGGAGGTTCTATTATCGAGATCCTGCTTGAATGAGGAAGAGATAAAGTGAACAGGACAGACAGTGTAGCTCAGTGATAGAAAGTCTGCCAAGAAGTGGAAGGTCCTAGGCTCAGTCCTCAACAGGACTGCAAAACAAGTAAATTAGAGTAATTGCTACATGCAAAAACATAGTAAAATTAAACATAAAAACTAGATCAGATAATACAAATCAAAAAGTCAAAATTCAGCCTAACAAAAACTCCTCTAATTATACTTTAAATTTTTCTTGTATTTTTAGATAATATTTCTGGAAAATGAGCTATATGATAATGTAAATACTATGCTTGTCTAGGGACAGGGTCTTAGGAGAGGTAGTAAGGCTAGCTACACAACCAAAAATACTATGCCCTGTGAAGTAATGCTAATATATTGAGGTTGATCTCTTTACTTTAGAGAACGTTAACTGTGTATAATTTTAATAAAGCAAATTATAGGACATTATTATTTCAGGGGGAAAGGGCCAGCCAAAGAGATACATTCTGACCCTGAAACCAGTGCCAAAGAAACACACTTTGGCCTTAGAATGAGAGTCAGTGAAAGAAATTGTAGGCGAAAGGGCTCACCCAAAGAAACACAATTAGGCCCTGCAACCAGAGCCAAAGAAATGCACTCTGACCATGAAACTAGTACCAAAAAAAAAAAAAAAAAAAAAAAAAAAAAAAACACAATTTGTCCCTAGAATCAGAGCCAATGAAAAGATTATACCCTGGCCCTAAAATTAGAGCCAAAAGGCTAAAAAGGACCCCTGAAACCAGAGCCAAATATGACCCTGAACCTGAGCAGAAAACCAAACAATCCTTGAGCTCGAGATCTAGCCAATCTGAGCTCAGGGATTGAAATCTGACTGATCCCCACCCTGTAAATCTCTTTCCTGGAAAAGCTCCGCCCCTAAGAAGCCCTATATAAACCTTGTATCTGTTCAGAGGGCAGCCATTCTCCCGGATACATCCCTCCGAGTAGTTTTCCTTCACAGGAAAACAGAGAACTTTTCACTGGAGCTGTTGGACCCTAATTCTGGGGTCCTGTTGGGCCGGTGGGAGAGCCCCCCTACACAAACACCAGGAGATGCAACAAGCAAGAGGTATTTATTGAACAAGTGCACTCCGGTGACAGCAATCTTGGGGAAAGCTGCACACCCCCAAAGGGTTCAGGCTCCTTTTTATAGAGACAAACCGCAAATCAGCATACATGCATGGGGCACAAGGTGATTGATTACAAAGTATGATGTCATGTTTGAGAGATCATCCAGGTATGACCTGTTCTTATTCAAAGGATAAACCATAGAATAACTTGGAAAGTTCCCAGACTGTCCGTAGGCCAGGAGTGACCCAAACAGTGCTGTTCATCTGGGACCATTTGTTCCAGTGTTGGGGACCTATTTCCTTGCTGGGGGCCAGGACCTCTGAGAAACTTCTTTCATACTCTGGCTTTCTCTTGGCTGTACATTTAGAGCCTTCAGTTATTCCACAAAGGTTTGATGATTCAGTAACTAGCCCTATTTAACAAGATCAGCCTAGCATATAACCATTAGCCCCATCACCATAGTAACCTTTCTTGTTCTCATAATTCCTGATGTTTCCATCTATGTCAACGTCCATTCTTTGTGATTTTCTATATTCTGCTTTCAAGAACTATTCTCCTTCCTACATCTTTGCTCTGCAAACTAAAGTCTTTCAGAGCCAGAGCAGAGAGGAGCAGAGCATGGCTGTAACACTTTTTCAGGGGAAAACTTCCCCTAGAGAAGCATAGTTGTTACACGCCCAGGGACCTGATCAGAACTGTATACAACTTCAGTGAGGAAACCCTCCCCTGCTGTAGCAGAACTGTTACATTGGGGAAACCGTTCCCTTGCACACAAAGCTATAAGCTACTATACTTATGGTGACTTTGTGGTATTCCTTGTCTCCCAACTGCCAGGATCCCTTTTCATCTGAGCTGCCATGCTTGCAACTACTATTTAAGCAAGAGTTAATAGAAGATGCCAGTGATCCTGCGGTGCTCTCTTGCACCCTGCTCCATTTTACCAAGGGAGGAGCCTTACCCTGTCTTATTTTTTCTCAAATGCTACTCAACACAGAAAGAGTCCAGGACAGCACACTTCCTTAAGGACAGGATTCTACATGTCTGTTGCTCTTTAGTCAACAGCCCCCTGAGTTGCAAAGCAGTAAGGATTCCACTTAGATCAATGATCCCTGCCTCTCTCCATCTTTCAAGGAAGTCCATCTCAGGGCACACAAGGGAAGGCAGGAGATCAAAAGCTGCCCAATGTCGTCAAAAAATGTCTGGTTTCTATGGCAACTGAGATGTGCTTTGTCAAACTGGAAATGCCTGTGTGCCCACTCATGTCTTTTTCTGCTTTTGAGAACAAAGCACCTTTCATCCTTGAGGCAACCTGAGAAAACATTCCTTAGAGAAAGTGGATTAGGACGCACGCCATTAACAGAATTAAAAAAATATGTCCTTAACCCCAGAGTGTGCTCAGAAAAACAAAAGATGAACATTCTGGTTGTCATAATGATGTCATGTTTCTAGGCAATAGTGACGTTAGGATTGTTCATCTTAAAACGCCTACACATGACCCTCTTTTCCATGTCCTTGCCTGTCCCTGAAAGTAAAACTCCTTAAGGTAACCAAAGAAATCATAGGTATTTAGAAAGTGTGCCAGATTACATTCAGTTAGCAGAGCTCTGTGTAAGTTGTGGAAGCAAAATGTGTTCACTGCAATGAAATCCTGTTTTCAGTACATGACATATATTTAACTAAAATGTTATGGGTTGCCTTGATGATGTCAGGTTACTGTGGCAACAGTGACCTACAGCCTTATCCTCCACTCTGGCACTGCTTGCATACAATATTCTTCTCTCCCTTATTTCTCTCTG
The DNA here is from genome assembly GCA_030556225.1 of Cricetiscus sungorus. Lineage (NCBI taxonomy): Eukaryota > Metazoa > Chordata > Mammalia > Rodentia > Cricetidae > Cricetiscus > Cricetiscus sungorus. The sequence goes on from JANBXA010000726.1 coordinate 40,284,352, forward strand.
AAAGCAAAATATTTGTTCTTTTGCAAACTACCATCTTAAAAGGGGGTGCAGACAATTGGCAAAATTCTGCTCATTTCTGGAATGCATGTGCATGTCTGTTTGCAGGAATTGTGTTTGCTATAATTGTGAATATGGGGACTTTTATTGTCAGACCTGCATGTGTTTATTATGGAACTACATAGCTTGTGTTCAAATCTAACCTTATCATTTCCTTTGTGTGCATTAGTTCCCACATATTTAAAGTCAGGCAATAGTTCTGTCTTGCGGGTTTTGAAAGTATAATTTATCACTTAGTGTCAGATAACAAGGATGTTATCATCAAATATTATTGTATATGACTAACATCCCTATCACCAGTGCTGCTATTATATTGATTGATACAGATTGGCATGGATTAATATTTATATGTGACTTTCATCAAAGATGATAAAGCCATGTAATTAGCATGCCTCACAAAGTAAGAGTTATTGGGCTGACATCATCGTTTAATGGGTAGAGCACTTGCTACCATAGTGAAATCAGAACTAACTCTCAAGTATTGCCCTCTAATTTCCACACATGGGCTGTGTTACTAATTTTCTTGGTGTCCTATATTTTTGTAAATGATGAGTTATGCTCTCTTTTGAATGACTTAATATTACAGTTATTGATGTATGTGCACAGACACACAAAGATCTTGGTTTTCCATTACATTTGCCCTGAACTTCCCCAAACCAAGCCTCTTGAATTGGCAGAAGGTACCTCTGGTTACCCACTGAGTAGGGTATTCGATTTGAAAACGAACTGTTCCCCACATGCTCTTGTTTTGAACACTTGTTCCTGGCTAATGGATCCCTTTAGGAATGCTGTGGCAACTTAAAGAGATGGAGCCTGGTTGGAGAAAGTAGTTCACTTTGGATGGGAGCAGGTTATCCTACTGAGCTCAGATTCCTATCAGGCATGTGAGAACACATTTCCTCTGCCGCACACTCGTGCTGTCATATTATAGTGGAATTGATCATTAGTCTTCTCTGTGGTGGACTGAACCAGCATTAAACCTTTCCTCCTGGAAACTTATGTCAGGTGCACTGATCACACCCCTGTGGGAGGGGAAAACCTCTTCACCTATAGCATGCTAGCAAGGAAATGTCTGCCTCTTGTGTTCTATTGTTCATGCTAAGCTAGCTGTCCTGCACAGCTTCTGTGGTTTGTTTTTACCATCTCTTGTCTCGTTGTAGGAGTGCTAGGATTGCAGACCTGTACTCTCCTTGTTTTATCTGAATTCTGGGGATTTGAACTCAGCTCTTCATGCTTTTCTGGCAAGCACTTTACCGATGGAGCCCTCTCCTCTCACTGCTCTATTCTGGAGTCTGTTATTGGAATTCTCTCTCTCTCTCTCTCTCTCTCTCTCTCTCTCTCTCTCTCTCTCTCTCTCTCTCTCTCTCTCTCTCTCTCTCTCTGTGTGTGTGTGTGTGTGTGTGTGTGTGTGTGTGTGTGTGTGTGTGTTTTGTTTGTTTTTGAGACAGGGTTTTGCTATGTAGCACTGACTGTTCTGGAACTCACTTGTAGACCAGGCTGGCCTTGAATTTGCAGATTCTCCTACCTCTGCTTCCGGAGTGCTAGGATTAAAGGCATGTGCCACCACTGCCCAGGACAATCTTCTCATTAAGAGTTACAGGACATTTTCTTCCTGAACCAGCCACCCTTCTTCTAAGGGCCTATCCCAAAGGCATGATAAGGCACAATGCACAAACATCAAAGCGTGTAAATAAGCATAAGGTCTTTCCTTGTGAAAATAAATAGCAACAGAAGACTAAAAATAATGTAGATATTCAGCAATGGGGGAGTCACTAAATAATGCAAGGTATATATCTACATCCTATACTATAATTCAGGTATAATAAAGCCGGCTTCCTTTTCTCTACTGTATGTTATATTCTGTGTCTATTACTAAGTGAAGAAATTAAGTTATGGAAAAATGTCTAGAGCAGCTACTATGTAATACTGTGGCACTGGCTAGTGAAACACAGCCACTAAAATTCAAGATTGAATTCATGTGAAATTAAAATTTCATTTTCCTATCACACTCATCATATTTCATGTGTTCATATATTCAGTGTCCAAAATTTAAAGAAAATTCAATGTAAAGCAAAACAAATAACATTGATGGTCAACTCCACCGGGTCCTAAAGTAATGAGGTTTTATTATTTTTTTTTAAGGGAACTATTGCAAAAGAAGTAAATTTATATCTGGACTTTCTTTGCATACCAGTGTTTACCAAAGCTGATGAGAAGTTTCTGTAATAGAAAAAAATCCAGAGACCTGCCTCTGATAGGTGAACACTTATGTGACACCATTCCTAGGGAGAGATGAACAAATGTCTACTTACCCCAGATAGGGAACACATGATAGAGCAAAATAATAGACATCACCAAAGTCCAACTCAGTGCAACAATGAGTTTATTAGAGTTACTTTCAGGAATGTGGGTGAGGGTTTACTTACAGATGGAAGAACCATTCAGGGACAGCTGTGTCCCTGAAATCCCACTCCAGCATGGGCAATGGCAACAAAATCTGAAAAGCTGAAGCTCAGCGAACAACTTGCTTATATAATCTTGGTGAGGGAAGTGCCTTGTGCATCTGGTGAGTTTTAAAGACTTCCAGAGACTGCCGACTTGTTTACTTTTGAGTCTCAAGGAGCCTGGCTTTAGAATTTCCTGAGTCTTAACAAGCCCCATTTAGAAATTCCTGGGTCTTAATGAGCTGGGGAGGAATTGCTACACAACGCCAGCAGGGCTGGCGTCTACAAGGAGTGCGGCAGCCACCACCGTTCTTTAGAACATCCTGCTTCTACTCCACATAGCCTGTTGTGTTTATGGTTGACATATTTAGTACAACTCAATACATTTTCAGTTCTGCAAAACAATTTTTCATTGCTTGTGGCATGCCGTATTATTTTGCTTCTCTGAAATTTGCATTCTATTGGGTATGAAGTATTTATATGTTACATCTGACCACTCTAGGGACTTTCAAGAAAAAAATGAAGTGTTGCAATAGCAGGTCCATGGAGAACTAGTAGATGAGATTAACAGTGCAGACAAAACATTGCCATCATTAATGGGAACAGTTGATGTCATGTGTTAACTAATCAAATCAAGGTAATCCATTGTTTCTGGAGATATCTGTGAAGATTTTCCTGGAAAATGTTATTGTCTGACTGAATAGACAATTGAATAAAAGAGATCTGCCTTCAGCAGTATGAACAGAAGCATCAAACCAATCGAAGGGCCCAAACAGAAGGAAAGCATGGAAGAACTGTGTGCTGGCAGTCTCCACTGGAGCCAAAATGTTCTTACGGAATGGATGATGCTGACTGTACATGGAAAATGAAGGGTGTCTGAGTATCTAGAGAAAAGTCAGGCAGTTTTATTCCAGAGAGGTTTGTGCTGGGCTCAGCTAATTTCCAGATAAGAAAACTGACCCATGACCTCCTTTCTTATTGCACAAACCAATCCAGAGGCCCTGTATGTACAAATTTACAGCTTCTCTATCAGGCTCTTACACTATCAGTGGAAATTTTTCCACTGGAAACATAGTGGGGCCTGCTACCACACAACTCAGGGAAGTCTGCAAATTCCAGAGCTTTCTGAAATTCTTCAGAGTGCTGGATTCTAAGCCCACCTATCACTTTGCATGGGAGGAATAGCAAAGGCTCCTACCATGTTTCCCTCCTGTTTTTTCTTGATTTCATCTGCTGCCTCCTCTTGTAGAGGAGCTGTGTGGCAAGAGAAGCTGTTCATCTTAGCAGCTGTGAGAAATGGACTCTTCCCATTGCAATGGCCACCTGATCCCTTACCCTCACCACCCAGGAGCAGTAATGGAAGGCACATTGTGAAACAATGCCTCAAGGTCAGGATTCATTAAGGAACGGCTCTAGGGCAACTGGGGAAATGGTCACCTCTGCTCTGCGCAGAGTGGACAGATGAGTGAAGTGGGAGTGCTTCCCTAAACAGTATGAAAATCAATTATTTTTAAAACAATTTAGCCCAGGCGTTGGTGGTGCATGCCTTTAGTCCCAGCATTCAGGAGCCAGAGGTAGGCGGATCTCTGTGAGTTTGAGGCCAGCCTGGTCTAAAGAGCTAGTTCCACGATGGGCTCCAAAGCAATACAGAGAAATCCTGTCTCGAAAAACCAAATAAATAAATAAAATAAAAGCAATGTAATCCATTTATTTATTGTGTGAGTATGTGAGTGGAATAAAGTATGAAGATCAGAGAACAATTTGCAGGAATTGGTCCTTTTCTTATACCAAGTAGGTTCTAGGTCTGAAACTCATCAGGCTTGGTGGCAAGCACCTTTCCCTGATGAGCCATCACATGGGCCCAAGAATTAAAAAGTATTAATACTTATGGTTGCATGTTCCAGCATTCTTTTTGCTGATTGGCCAAATTATGCATTTCATAAAATTCTAATACATTCTAATCTATATTCTTCTAGTGTTAGAAAGTTGAATTGCTTTTCATTTTCTCTATCTAATTTCCATATATATTACGCAGTTTACATTTATGCTTCAGAATATGTCTTGGAGCAATTCTAGACTTCAAACTCTAGAAGGGAAAACTTAACAACTAAGTTGTGTTTATGCTACATCCTATTTAAATGGAAAAATATGACAGAGGAAAACTCTATACATTGCCAGAGGAGGATAAATTTCATGTTCCCAATGAAGAAACACTGCAACATTGACAAAAAGCCAAATGTGAAACTCCTACAACTAATGCAGTCTCAGTTACTAAGGAGACAGTCTCAAGCCTATGTGCCTGAGAAAACATGCACAAAAATGGTCACACAGCATAGCTACTTACATAGAAGCAGTCCCAGATGACCTGACTTGAGAAACCCCAGGAATACTTTCCAGAATGAAAACTTGCAGTGTGTATATTAATCTATGGGTCCTTTGCATAATTCTCTCTAACCATCTGCGGATACCAAGATCCTAAGGGCACTGATCTCCCTGAGTGCTCTCAATGGGTGCTCACTACCCTGAACCTCCCTCTGCTGCCCCAAACTTGCCTATAGACAAACTCCCTCTCTAGTCTTGCAACTCATATTTTGATCACCAGATGGCGCCTGATTATTTTCAAAATACTAGTTTTTCACCATAAAAAGGTTTACTTTTTGTAAACAAAAACAAAAACACGCCTCAAAATCGGCCACAAAATAGTATCAACTTACCTTGTTCTCTGTATCGTATATTATACAAGACTGAGTGGAAGCACACACACACACACACACACACACACACACACTTCTTTCAGCTTTGTCATCCATTTATTTCTGTGCATTAGGAGTTTACTGTGTGCCAGGTATTATCAGTCCAACCCCATGTCTCACAATTCTTTTTCTCCCTCTTTTGATCTGCTTATTAAGTGGATTCCCATTGAAATGATTCAAAGAGACTGCCTTCCATGGATGTCTGGTCCAATTTGCCTCTGTCCTAAAACCCAAATTATAATTGAAAATTGTACCACCAAAACAAATGCTGCCTTGGGAAACGAAAGAAACTTTTGAGCCATACTCCCCATGGTGCTAGCTATCTAGTCCCAACTTGCTCTTGACTATATCTCACAAGAGGAGAGGAGAGGATAAACCTTGTGTGGTGTCAGTCTTGGAAGTTCTCCTGGGGGGGGTAGATTTTTTTTTCTGATACTGTTTTCCATTTGATAGTTCACAGTGACATATTTCCATACTTAACTGAGTACAGATAACCTATAAGAAAGCAATTTGTTTAAGGGAACATTTGAGGTTTCATGTGCTGTGGAGAGAGACAGAACTAGGGCCACAAGAAACAGATTGACACACCTGATGTCCAGCCTGTGCTGCCACTGAGGGCCATGCCTGGTTAGTGGCCCTAGCACAGTTGGATGTGTGTTGATGTCCATTGCCTATGTTACCATCAAGGACCATGAATATTTCCAGGGTCTGTATTAACATCTGTAGCCCCTATTACTACTAAAAGTCAAGTGGATGCCTGTGGTCTGGGTTGCCACCTAAAGCCATATTGATAACCAAGAGTGGTGCTGAACTTGCCACACCCCTTGCCAGTAGCTGGCAAGTTGGCCCCATGTCTCACCAACTGCCGCACATTGGGATTGGTGTGGTATGGGTGAGGGAGAACTGGCCCCACCCCTCATCAGTCACCATACAGTAACACTCATGATGGTATATGGGTGAGGAGGAGCTGGCCTCACCCCTCTCTGGATGCATCACCTTCTCACCCAGAGCTGGTCCTGCACCTCACTGGCTACCACGAAGTGCTGGAGAGCTGTTGGAACCATAAATGCAGGCAACAGCAAGATAACAGAGAGGATCCAGTATTGATGGTGTCACAGGAGGCAGGGGTCTTGAACCAGACCAAGGACCCATTGCAATGAACATTTGCAAGCAAAGCTGTTTGAGCAAAAGGGTATACTGTGTGACACGCTGGAGCTCCCAGCGGCTCTATGACGAAGGAATATGTGATGGAGAAGTAGGAAAAAAGAAGCAGAATAGAACACACATGGTAGAACTGGAGATGAGAGAGCTATGACAGGTATGTGAGAATGCTGCAGTTAGTAGAGGAGTGGGTCATTGCCCAGCGGATTGGGAAAAATGTTTTTTTTTGTTTTGTAAATTTAATTTTTAGTTTTTAGTTTTTATGGGCAGGACAGGTTACAAGGGTGGAAGACAGACATGGAAAGACTGGGAAATGAGTGAGACTGGAGTTGCGTGATGTGAAATTCCCAAAGAATCAATAATAAAAAGTACATTTTAAAAAACATCATATTAGCACATCCCATGTGACCAACAAAAGGTTGCAAAGTTCCAGGTGCTGACAAGGATATAGAGTAGTGTACATGTCACATGCTTCTAATAATAAAATAATTACTAGGGAAAACTGCTTACCTTGTCTACTTAACTAAACACACATAGTCTACTCAGGTCTAGGGCAGGTTCATGTGCAAGAAAAGTCAGTCAATTTCCATGCAAAACTGTGTGCAATGTGTTCATAACACCATAATTCAAATTAGCAAAAAACTAAGCAATACCTAGAATTCCATAAAATAAGCATTTTTAATGAAACAGTCACATACTGTAGTACAATATACTAACAACAGTAAAGGTCTACAAATATAGATAACAATATATGTCACTATCACAGCAAGTTGCCAAAGAGACACACTGAAAACATGTGATGAGTGCTTCAGAGACTTTTTTCCCAATTTCCCAATAAAAATTTGTGTCTAGGTAAGAAAAAATTAGCACATGTACTTTTGTAGTATAAGCTGGTTAATCTGGAGGACATGTGTAACCAGCCCTGGAGAAAAAATTGCTATTGAAAGGAACAAGGCAATTTGCCATGGGCAGGTGTGTAACTGAGAAACAGAAAACCTAGCTGGGACACAATATCTGTCCTAACTCACAAATGACTGGTAGCCTTAGTTAATTAGAGCAGACAAAAAAGACTTGACCAGTTGTTCCTCCCCAGCAACTGTGTCTCTGGAGAGACAGAAAATGTGATTCCCATATGAAAAAGCTTCATGAGTTCCTAACAGTGTAAAAACATCATTTTATGAGTCCAAAGAATTGATGTAACAGTCATGGTATAATTACTATGATGATTAGTAACAACTCTGTTTTTCTTGTTGCCATCCTTTTTTCTTAGATAAATAAACATAGGCTAGAAAGATGTGGGTTGACTACTAAAAACATTCCAATTAGATATGGTCCAGATATAACACACTGTGTTAGTTTGAATGCAATTGGCTCCCATAAGCTCATTGGTAGTGTCACTATTAGGATGTGTGGCTTTGTTGGAGTAATTGTAGCTTTGTTGGAGGAAGTGTGTCACTGGGGATGCAGGCTTTGAGGTCTCATGTATTCTCAAGCTACACCTAGAGTCTCAGTTCACTTTCTGTTGCCTGCAATGCAAGATGTAGGACACTCAGCTATTTCTCCAGCACCATGACTGCCAGCATGTTGCCATGTCCTGCCATGATGATAATGGACTAAACCTATGAACTGTAAATGAGCCACCACAATTAAGTGTTTCCATTATAAGAGTTGTCATGGTCATGGCCTGTCTTCAACAGCATTAGAAACCCTAAGACATAGGCCTACTGTCATTTTTGTTTCCTCAGCAATAGTTAGGATAAGAGTAGGCTGTACAGCAGAATAGGGACAAAGGTATATCATGTGAAAACTGATTTTACTTTTACTTCCCACAAAATCCGTGTATTTGCCTCATCACCAAAACAGGTATGTAATACAAACTGCAGAAAAAATAAACAGTCTCAAGAATCTATTAATGTGTTTACTTTTCAAAAGTCAAATTATCAAATTCTTTTTAAAATTGCCTTAAGTAATGCTGATAAAGTTTAATTTTATTACAACGGAAACGTCTTCATCAACTTGCCTATGTTATTAAATTACCACATTTCACAATAACTGCCATTGGGTTTCCAAACAATTCAGAGAATGACTCAAAAAAAATGCATGGAACAACTGATAGCAGAAAACAGCACCAGCATGTGGTCACGGAGCGAGAAATCTTGGACCTACCTCTTCTCCCCAAGCCCCATGCACAGTCACTGCCTTTCCAAGAGCAGCCATGTCCAAAGGTTCCCCACTATCTACAAACTGCTGCCACATGTCTCCTGTTCCATAATGGCTCTTCAGCATGATCCCTTCCCAGTTCCTACTTAGGCCATTCTCCACACAACCACAACCTGACAAGAATCAAATCATGTCTCTCTCCGACTCTTACCTCTTATAGTCATAATACAATTAAAAGACCTAAAGCATGTGAGACACATACACTTTCTACTATACACCAACATGGCTACAAACTGTCTGCCAGCCACTAGGCTTTTCCTATGCTCTTAGACCAAACATAGTCCATGTGGTACAAGGACATCAGCAATATGACTTGTACATGCCTTGATTCTTTTTGTCAATCAGCATTAAAGTCAAATGCTACTTATAAAACTGACCTTTAGGTACAATCCCATGTATCACAACCATTTCGTATCCCCTCTGTGTTCTTCAAAGCACAAATAGCATATGGAATTGTTCTGATTACTGATTTCCTCTGTTTCCTGACAGTTTGCCCATATAACATGGTACTTCAGGACTCCTGCTTTTCTCCTCAGTGCAGGAACTTGGTGCCCACAAAAAGGCCAATATATGAATATCTGGATAAATATTATGCAAGTGAAGGAATTGGTGCATATTTAAACGAATAGCAAGAGAACATGGTAAAGGAATAAGTGGTCATTGACACAATATCCTATAAGACAGAATTACAAACCCAAAAACAATACTTTTTGAATGGGGAACCCACCAGAAAGAAGTGGATGTGCCCCACCCAACATCCTGGGTTTGATTCAGCTGTCTATCATGGACTCTGGTGTCTCCCATTTTATTAAGCACGGCCTGAAAATGTGATGCGGTATTTTATGGTCCATTACGGGAAATGTTCTGATGCTAACAGCTTTCATTTGAGTACTGGTGATTTAAAGGCACCCATGCAAGGTTCAGACATCTGAGGATTCTATTAATGCCATTATCCCAAAGTGCGCTGCTTTCTGCTATTACCTGAAGCCACAGGATGCTTTCCTACAGGGCATCATGACTCCACAGAGCTGGGGGATGGGGCGAGGAAAGGAACTGACTCACCTATTGTGTCCCACATGATCATGTAACTCTTGCTCAGGTAACATGCTGACAAGACACTACACCACAAGTGGTTCTTCTCCATGAACTGGTTCTGGATGGAGAGCCCGCAGTTTCTTTCAGATTCTTTTAGAAGGCAGAGGAAGGGGAAAGAAAAATCACATGGAAAAGACTAAAGCAGATGAGAATACACATGCATTATACTATACTCAGTATAGGGATAGAGTAGCCGGTGACATTCAGTCCAGTGGAAGCTGTGCAGTGACAATTTTGTCTTCTTTGCTCATCACACAGGCCCTTCCTACACACACACACACACACACACACACACACACACACACACACCAGTGGCACTGACATCTCATACATATTGGAAACAGGGGCATACATCAGCTTGTTGTCAACCTTCTACACATTCTCTGCGCAGTCTTAACTGTTCCTCTAATAGAAGAGACCTGACATTGAGAAGAAGAAGAGTCAGAGTGACTGACAGCCATCACTGATACCTGGGGCAGTGGTGACACCCAGGCCTGGCTACTACCCAGGATGGTGTCTGAGTCTGTGGTCCTATTACAGCTAGGATCTGTAATGAAGTCCAAGGCCTGTGTTGTCACCAAAGACCACATGGGAGCCTAAGGTCTGGGCCTCAACTTGTCTCCTTAATGATATGAGTGAGGACCTTACCTCTGCCAAAGCCTCACTGATCTGAGTGGTCTCTGTTGCCACCCAAAACCAATGGTGTCATCAAGGTCCCTGCTGAAGCCAAGGGTCATGTCTGGATCCATAGTCCAGCTGCAGCTGGGGTCTGGGTTGATGTCTTTGGCTCATGCTAACCACATGGAGCCATAAGAACTATACATGATGGAATTCGAGGGCCAGGCTGAGCTGGCCATGTCCTTCCCTGGACACTGCAGAAAAAGAGCTGGCCCAACCCAGGCCATGGGAATGGGAGAACTGGCCCTGAAGGCATGGGCAGAGGAGAGCTAGCTCAGACTCTAGCCTGAGTGGCTACAGCCCTAGTAGCCTGGACTGACGAGCTCAGCTGCCACTCCAGAGCATGTTCAAGGCCTTGGGTTGGCCCATGCCAACTTCTATCCCATCTTTATAACTTGCTGAAACTTGTGGAGAGACTGGTCCTGTGGAACGATACCTGCAGGAACTCCATTGCTCTGGGTGGCTGCTGGATATCCATGAGGAGTTTTGGCCAGGGTCCAGTGAAGATGGTGTAGCAGAAACCAGAGGCCATGAAGAAAGACAATGACTCATTGCAAGTAAAGCAGATTGGACAAAAGGGTGTACTGTGTGACTCAGAGAGGATTCCAATGCCACCTAAGATGAATGAACAGGTGTGTTGGGGAGGCAGGAAAGATGGAGGAGCAAAGAGGATTTTTGGTTGTTTTGCTTTGGGTTTTATTTTTTAATTTCTTTTGGGGTGAAGGGCTAATGTGGAGGATGACGGGGAAGTGAGCAGGATTGGGTGCATGAGGTGAAATTCCTAAAGAATCAACAAAGAAATTATGTTTAAAAATGATAATCACCCAGAATTTTTTTCAAGTGCGTATATAATAGCCAGCAGCTTGTGCCCAGAGAAAAGGCCCTGTTAAAATCAGATTCTTAGCAAGACTATCAAACCAAATGTGTCTTTTTACATCCATCTGAGACATCCTAGTGTATCATTGATGATGGTTTCAGTGGGTATTATCACTGAAGGTTCCTGAGATTCTGTGGATGAGCCATTTTACTCCCTTTTCACAGAGCTGGGAGTTGGGTGAGAGCAGGTGCTGCTGCCTAATTTATTTGTCACCAACATACCACCTTTTCCCAGAGAAATGGCTCCTGGGCGCCCTGAGCCAGGACACTGCACTCCTGTGTACCCAGAAGGCATCCTTGTCTCTCCCTCAGGAGATGAAGCAGCACCAATCTGATGTGGGTCTGAGATTCCCTCCCCCCTCCCGTTCATGGAGGTCGGTCACCACCATAGGTCACTCACACTCTTAGCTCAGTCCAAATAATTGTTGCTGTGGGCGGGGAACCTCTGCTCTTCTTGCCAGATCACCTGGTGCTCCATAAAATGTCATCCTGGTAGCCTTAATGACGTCAGGTTTCTATAGCAACCGCCATGCACAGGCTGCTTTATAGAGACGCCCCCGCCCATCCTCCCTTGTCCCTAGACTTTCTTTAAATGCAAAATGCCTTTGAAGACCTTTGGGCTACCTGAGAAAGCACACTGAAAGACAGTAGGGTGGAACTCAGGAAATTAGAAGAACTTTGTCCAGGTTATTCGAACAAAACATTTCCCCCAATGACTGGCCCCCTCTCTCCGTAAAAGATCACGATGTTTTTCATTTAAAAGTCCTCAAGGTCACACTAATGATGTCAGGTTTCTATGGCAACCGCTATTCGCGCAGGATGTTCAACAGACTGGAAAAGCTTCCCCCATAGCCCTCCCTTCCATGTCTTTGCATTTTTCTAAAATCAAAACGGCATCACCTTTTCAAACCACCTGAGAAAGCAAAGTCATTAAAGAAATCAGGCAGGGAAGCAAGCAATTGGCAGAAGCCTGTCCAGATGGGTGAAATGAAGCATGTTTCTGTGGCCAGGAAATTTGTTTCCTTTAAAAGCAACTCCCTGAATAAATACTAAGTAATTAAATAAAACAAATAAATTTAAAAAATGAATGATAATTATGTTTTATCTTATACATGAATTTTCTGGGGAAAATCAATATAGAAATGGGAGTATTCTTAAATGAAAGAAATGGGGTCTGTGGAGAAGATAATGTGATCAAAGTATAAAGCATGTATGAATATGTTGTAATGAAGGTCATTGTTTTAATATACTTTATTTTTAAGGACCCTATGCAAAACAAATGTTGCCCGTGGAAGAGTAGTATAAGTAAAAAGAGGGTCAGGAATGTTTGTGGCTCCAGGAAATTTGCTAGCATATGATATGTATACACCTTACTATACAGTCAGCCATCTATAACAAAACCCAAGACCCTGTCTTCTGTCACGTGACTGGGTAATGTAGAAACCAACAAAAGTCATTTAATACATCTCAAAATCATTTCAAAGGAGTCTTAGAATGATTTGGCCAAAGTTCATTTGGCAGAAATCTAGCCAATTCTGTCACACATTGGTTTATCCTGAAGAATTTTTATCCTCCATTTCTGATGTTTTCTCCCATATAGAACAGCAACCAACCAATATGCATCTAGCCCCTCTCTCTCTGCATATTCACCCATGATCTACCTGATTTGAGATTCTGCAAGTAGTACTAGGGTTTCATAACGCAAGTGCTCTCCCTTTAGTCAGAGAGGCAGTAAGCTACCTTGCAAGAGTTATGTCTCTGATTTGCCGTGTGTGTGTGTGTGTGTGTGTGTGTGTGTGTGTGTGTGTGTGTGTGTGTGTTGGGATGACTTTTATTAGTCTTAAAGCTGTTTTCCTGTTTCTGTGTCTGCCTCCCAAAGAATTCCTATATCTTTCTTCAAAAGGCTTAGCTGACCCAACAAAATTCTCTTGGCATTGCAACATTACATCGTCATTACAAAGTCCATTCTCAAGAGCTGTGCAATGAAGTTCCAAAAGAAACACTAATGCAAAATATTTTCAGTAAGCTTATATATTTGGAGTTTGGCCACATTCATATTTACCCTTGAACAGAACAACTAAGAAGACAAAAGAAGAAAACTACATGGACTTTATTCTTTAGAAGACTGATATTGAACAATGTTACTTAAGGCTTGCGAGCATGTTGACTTCCTACTAGTTAATTCCAAAATTTTCCATACACATTCATCTGCAGTACTGAGTTTAGGTAGTCACAAGGCCAGATTGTAGTACACAGGTACCTGCTGTCTTGTAAAAGAGCTCTCTGTACATGGCTGGACAAGGAAAGTGACTTTGTTGACAAGGTCTATCCTGGTAGCAGAGACAGTGTTTCAAGAGCCATCTTTGAGAAAAACTTTTTGTCTAATTTATGCATATTATTATTTGCATTTAGCCACCAGGAAGGAAGTGTCCTGGTCCATGGAGTTTGGTTTCTCTATGCCCTGCAACCAAAGTATGTAGTATCTTCAGCAATAAGGTTGTGTTGTCTAGTTATAGTGAGCAACCAAGAAGAATGGCAATAGTCTGTGTTATTTGGGGGTTTGTGTGCCCCCTTGACTAAAAAGGAGGTATCTAATACCTGGCACTGAGACTTTCATTCAATAATCCATGTCTTTGCTCTGAAGACGTGGATATCCTTTTTCAAACTCATTTTAATTTATTTAATTTGTATGTGTTTTATTCGTGCTGGTGTTTTGTCGCTATGTCTTTCTGTGCACCTGCATGTCTGTTGGACATGGAGGCCAGAGGGAGAAGTTGAATTGCCCCTGGGAGCGGAGTTACAGATCATTATGAGCCACCATGTGGAGATGGCGTTAAACCCATGTCCCGGAAGTGCAGCCAGTGCTCTTAACTATTGAGTCACTTAGGTCCCTGACATCTATAGACATCCCAAATTAAACACACAAATCTAACAAATTGAAAGTAGGATCCATAAATGAGAGAAAAAATGTAGCATTTCTCTATCCTAGTATAAGATGCTTAATCTATTAATTTTCCCACAAATTTCATTTTTTTAAGATGAGTTTTACACACACACACACACACACACACACACACACAATTTTTTTTTATTCATTCATCACTTGATGGACACCTAAGCTGATTTCATTTGGTATGTATTGTGAGGAAAGCAACAATAAAAATAAATGTGCATTTACTGTTATGATAATGTGCATGAAACTTTGACGGATTCCATGGCAGGCAAGGGTGACTGAGGCAGAGGACAAACATGCCAGGCAGACAGAGCTTAATTGAGAAGTTTTATTAGAAAGGGACGAGGAGAAGGAAAGAGGAAAGAGGTAAAGACACACAGAGACAGAGGTGAGGTCAGAAGAGGGAGACAGGAAAAGTCCTGTCTGCTCCAGGGGAACAGTGGGAAAGTGAAAGAGAAGAGAGAGGAGTAGGAAAGAGAGCAAAGAGGGTTGGGGTTTTTTTTTAAGGGTTCCCTTGCACCTGCGTGCAGACTATGCAGCCATGGAACCCTGGGGGACTAGGACACTGCCTGAGTGCATTCTACCAGGTAACTGTGGCAGGCTAGCTTAATGCCTGAATCCTTAGTTATCCCCATGTTGGGAAACAGAGTTTGAATATATATCTAGACCATGTAGTGGTCCAATAGTGAAATCATCATTTTACATACCCAACAGTGGATAAAGATCCATTTCCCCCACCTACATCCTTGTCAGCATTTGTTGTCATTTTTCATGATAAATGACGTTCTAACTGGGGTGAGATGGAAATGTAGCTTTCTGAAAGCTAATGGTGTTGGTTATTTTTGAGATGTTGGTTTGCCATTTTTATTTTTTCTTTTGAGAATGCTCTTTCAGTTTTGTAATCCATTTTTATTGTGTTGTTATTTTTTCTTGAATTCTTTTTATGTTATAGTGCTAATCCTCTATAACTCATTTTTATTAGGTAGTTTTTTATTGATGTTTGGTTTTTTTGTATATCCTAGATGCTAGTCTTATGTTAGACGTGTTAGATGCCAAAGAATTTCTCCTGTTCTGTGCTTTACTTGATTAGCAGTTTCCTTTGCTTTTTAATTTCATGAGATCCCATTTGTCAACTTTGTTCTTACTTCTCAAGTGATCGGTGTCCAGTGTAGTAAAGCTATTGTGAATGGTATTGTTTCCATGATTTTTTTAACTGAAGGCTTCTCCTTGCTATATAGAAGGCTACTCACTTCCATATGTTGATTTTATATTCTTTCACTTTGCTGACGGCTCTTAATCAGTCCTATGAGTTTTCTTGTGGAGTCTTTTGGGTTTCTAGTACATAAAAATCATATCATTTATTAGCCTCTCTCATCTTATTCTAGCCAAATTTTTCTATACTACTTGAAATACAAGCAGAGAAAGCAGGCACCTTGTTTTATAGATTTTAGTGAAGATGGCTTGGAGATTTTCTGTTGGCTATAGGTTTGTTGCAAAGAGTCTTAATTACGCTGAGCTATTTCCCTTCTATTTCAAGTTTTTTGAGGGATTTGTCAAAATCCTTTTATACATCTATTAGATATAGATGACCATGTGATTTTTGTCATCTGTATACATAGACAAACTCATACACAAATTATAGTCAATTTTCTAAAGAAGTCCTATCAAGTCATCAGGAGTAAGAGAATCCCACTGACTAAAGCATGACTTGTAATTCTAAGGCATGTGACTAGCAAACAAAAAAGGGAGAATAGTTTCTTATCCAATGAAAAAAGACCACTCAAAAGGAGGGAGCATTTAATCAAACTTTAATGTTTTGGACTTCTATGTCTGCTTGACAGATACCGCTCAATAACATAGGTGTTGGTTCTCAATAGTAATCTATATATGGACTTGGCTAAGATGGATGCTTTTCTGTCCCATATGGTGCCTGTCACCTGGAGCTACAGTCATTTGGAGGATCTATTTATCTGGAAATCTATAGGGTCTCTTCACATGCTTTGCAACTAGTTTTGGCATCTGCTGATATTTATCTGGGGCTCTTGCCAGAAGCAACTCGTTTAAACAACAGTTCTCCAGGGTTACCAGAGGGAAAAGGGTAACAACTGGCCAAATTAGTATTCAGAATAAGTAGTGAATACTTTTTATTTATGTGTGAAGATTAATTATATGCATTAAACTGGCTTGGCCATTGTGCTTAGATAAGTGAACATTATTCTACATGTTTCTGTGACGATGTGTTTGGATGGGTTAACATTTAGACTTGTGGTGACTCAGCCTGAGAAAAGCGGATTGTACTCTATAATGTACATGAGCATCATCCAGTCATTTGGGAGACTGATTAAAGCAAAATCCAAGAGGACTTGAGTAGGAGGAAAGACATCGTAGCAGATAGAATTTCAGCTTAATCTACATTAGATTTACTGATTTCTCCAGGCTGATCATTCACTCTCTGCCTCAACATGCACCCACACCCACACACATTGTCTCTCTTTCTCTGGATGCAGCATCCATCTTTATTTTGTTCATTTGGATGCAGCTGCATTTTCCGTATTGCTAAATCTAGCCATCCTCAGAGAAGAACCTCTGAATACATGTCCATCTGAGGTTTGGTAAAATATGTTGATCATATTGTCCAAAAAAGACAAAGACTGATAATATTTAGAATAAAGGGGACTTACACAGACACTATTGACATCAAATAGGCATGTGAGTTTGTTGCCTTGGGCTCATATTATTATAGCTTAACAGCTTGATTAGCCTTTCAAGAAGAAACCCTATTTCCAACAAAAGGGGAGTGCTTGCTTGACTTAGAAAATGCACATCATGATGGTTATGATGTGCATAATTGCTAAAGAATACTAGCTAAGGAGGCAAGTCATAAGGCTACCGTAGCACTTTTTTTCCCTAGGGGAGAAAAAAACAGCAACTATTTCTGAAGCATGTTTTTGCAAGAATTGCAGCTACAGGCTCTTTGGTGTCTGCTTTGAATCTCAGGACAGCACCTCTTATGAGGTATTTCTATTCTGTCTTCATGGATGTGTGACTACAACACACATGTTCCTAATCTCAGAGACAGATGGCCAGGAGTCTTGCCAGAGCCAGGAAAAAGTCTGTCAGCCCAGGAACCTGGAAAGGATGGTGGAAGATCAAATGTTTGAGAACACGTTCTGTTGTGAAGGTTGATCATCTCCCATGTTTACCTACCTGCATTTCCAGCAAGGAGGCAGACTTAGAACCCCTCCACCCCCACAGCCTTGTCCTAGGGAGTTTTATTTCAGGTATGGAAAAATAAGCTTTCTGGAGCCAGTGCTTCTTTCATCTTATATAAAAAATCATGTGTATGGAGAATGTAGGGCTGCTATACCTAGTAGGCAGAGTCAGGTTTTGGCGGACAGATATGAGAAAAGGGAGAGTTTTCTCAGGCAGGGATTAATGAAGAGGTTTACAGATTCAGGAATAGGGATCTGAGCTGTTAACAAAGACTAAAGAGGGTCTTATGTTGTGCACAAAAACTGAGTAGCTAACCAGGAGGAAGATTTTTCTGTTTAGATGAATAGAGCGGTGTCCTGAGGCCAAAAGTCATAGAGACAGCTAAGGACCAGTCAACTCAGCCATGGACAATGAGACCGCACAGTTAAGGATAGAAGGGCACCCCTTAAGCTTTATCTGGAGTCTGAGGGGGACTATTTTATCAAATGGCATTCTCATTTAACATTTTAAACATTTACCATACAGTTAAATTTATCCCTTTAATGCCTATTTCAGTCAACTACACTCTGCTTCTTCACACCTGTGTATTAATATGCTTCCAAAAAATCATTTATACTTCTTCATGTAGTGTACTGTGGTTGGACTGTTAGCTAACTTATCCAATTTTTCATCTTCTTTCCATATAAATAACATATTTGACACACAAATTTTAATTGTTAAAGACAGTGAATTTAAGGGGGCTTTAGTATCTGCCCTGGAATGACTATAGAGTTTGGCAAGATTCCTGCTACATTCTTTTAAGATGGAAGTTGGAGACGTGTGAGATATTAATACTGGGAGAGGAAAAACTTGTCACAGTTCCTTTGTGGACATCCTTGGCAATGGTCAATGAGTGAGTAAAGAGACAACAACCTCTCCTCCCTTAAGGCTGTATTCAAAGAACTGTGGGCACATAATCAAGCATGCTCAATGCAGCCTAGCTAAAGTGACAAAAGATTTCATTTAGAGAAACCTCAAAACCTTCCTTAGAAACAAAACCAACATGTAATACACATACAGTTAGGGATTAAAACATGAAAGCTGTTGGGTGTGCTTTGTGTGTAGGTATGTTCAAGAGTCGTTAAACACAGAACAAAGCATGAGAATGATGAAAGTAGCTTGTGGTTCCTACAAGTGGTGAGACGACTGGAGGGGTCACTCAGAGAAGTCCATTCGGGAATAATTTTCTCTTTAGCCTTGACTGCATAGAAATTTGCCTATTTTGGTTTTATGATGCTTTTTTAAATGTCCTAAATCAAACATAGTTATCATAAGTAAATCTCTCATTAGTTTCTATCTTGGATTATCAATGATCCATTATCTACTTTGCAAATGCAGAAAATGCACTCACTATTAGGCCCAGGTCCATAATCTTCAGCCCCACCATACTATTTTCAGAATACAATGTTCCCTCCAATTATCATCTACACATGTGCGCACATGTGTATAAATATGTTCATTGTATGTGTGTTGACCACAAGTCTAACTTAAATGAACCAATAGGGAGCAAAAAGGTTTTGTTTGTGGTTCCTCTGCATTGAGATGATGCTTGCCATCTGTGCTACTCCATCTGACCCACTTCTGGTGCTATTCCATTGGGAAAACTGCAACAATGTGAAGCCAGCACTATTCGTTTTCACCATTTGCTTGCACTGTTGAAATAAGATTTATTGCTACTTTAAGCTTCCTCTCCTAATGAACCATTTTGACACACTAGTGATCAGCAAACTAGGTATAAAAGGCAGGATTGTCAAATGCAGCACTGGTCTGTAAGACACCATAGTTTCTACCCGTAGGTACCCACATGCTTTATTTTCACTACTTCTAAATTCAAAATAGTACCTCATTGCCTTTGTGATTCCATTTTTACTCACCCTTATTTAGATTGTATTGTTTGACTCAAACATTTGAAGACTTGTAATTATCTGTGCATTTCTTGAAATATATTTAGACAGGTTACATGGTTTAAAATGTGATGATCCTTCTTTTATGACCTGGTTTATATGTCAGTTTTGGGAAGTAGTACACAAGTTTATTTATTTACTTATTTACTTACTTACTGTGGAACTGGAGACTGATCCCAGGGCCTTTTACACACTAGAGAAGTGCTCTATCACTGAACTATACTCACAATGCATAGGTACAGTTTAAAGATATTTTTTCAGCAGTTGTCTGCTGTGTTTCACATGTTGATAAGATAAAATATATTGCTGACACTTTCCTAACTATACTATTATATACCCCAAACTTACATTATGCTTTTATTGATTATAATTTTTTTCAGCGTATCTGTTGTGATTTGAATCTGAATTGCCAAACCCTGTCCCTGAAGACGTGGCTGCCCGTTGATGGGTTTGGGGGAAATGATAGGATTCGAGACAGATCCGTAGCTCTACACTGCCACCCTCGGTAGCCTAAGAGTTCCCCTAAACTTTTGGGGACCTCAGCTCAAGGTGAATTTTGTGGCTTTGCTTCTGAAAGGAATGAACATAGGACTAGCCAACTCATGAAGCCATGCTGGAGATCTTATTTTTAATTGTATGATTTTAATTAATTTTTATTTACATTTAAAATAGTCTTATTTTACATAACAATCCCAGTACCCTCTCCCTCCCACCCTCCCTTTCCCCCTAACCATCTCCCCACTCCACCCCCAATCCACTCCTCCGGGAGGGAGAAGCCTCCCATAGGAGATAATCAAAGACTGTCACAACGTTTGAGGCAGGAACGAGGGCCCCGCACCACTGTATCTAGGCTGAGATAGTATCACACCATAGGGCTCCGAAAGCCTGTTTATGCATTAGGGATAAATAGCGGTTCCATTGTTAACTGCCCAACGTTGATCTGACACCCACATTCAGGGGGCCTAGTTTGTTCTTGTGCAGGCTCCTCAGCTCCCTCTTTTTTCGGGCCAGCTGTTTCTGTAGGTTTCTCCAGCCTGGTTTTGACCCCTTTCCTTGTCACTCCTCCTTCTCTACAACTGGATTCCAGGAATTCGGCTCAGAGCTTACATGCTGGAGATTTTTATTAAAGCTTTTTTAATAAAAACTTAATCACAACAGTTGAGAGGAAGCCAGGCTCTCAGAAGAAAGTAAGACATATCCAAGAGCATGTGTGTGAGCTTCTGGAAGAAAGAGTTGCAGAGCATTAGTTGTACCCAAGTATGGATATGGGCTCCTCAAGGGAGAGCAAGCTATTAATTGTCCACATTAGCCATACTATACTATTTTGGTGGCACTCAGATTACATTTCAGAAGATAGCTAAGAAATTATTTTCCTTCACCTCCTTAGATAAGGGAGATTATAGGGTAGCTATGAAGATGACTTAGGTGGAATTAGAATCTGATAAGAGAAAACCAGAAGCCACTAGTATTGCACAATGTGTTTAGCAGATGCTCTTTCTTTGTAAGTGGAGTACTTAGCATGCTTGCTGGTAAATTCAGGTTTTTCAGGTAGGAAGGCAGAAAAACCTTTTGCTTAAGGCAGGAAAGGTAGCAGCTGGTAGCAGTCCAACAGCAGCTGGCTAGGAGTTCTTAATAACAGAATGCTGGAATTCTTGCTTCTTTGCTGGCAAGAGGCTTTGACTGGATTCTAGGGCAAGGGGGAGTCCTGTCTCCTTCTCATGTCCCCAATATTTTCTCTGTCTTTATTATCCTGCCTCAGTCTGATGAATCCACAGTGGTGACCAGATTGAAAATTGGTTAAAAGAAGCAGATCAGTTGGTACATATCTTGCAAAATAGAACTTGTGTCTGGCCCTTTCCCATCTCTGTCTACAACACGGCAAAGAAAGTGAGAAGACTTTGCCACATACTATTGAGTTTTGATGCTTCTGCTTCATCTCAGGCCCAATGCAAAAAAAACCCACTGATGTCAGCTGAAACCTATGAGAACATAAGGCAAAATAAATCTCTGCTTACATAAGCTGACTTTTTCTTGTATTTGTCACGGTGAGAGAAAAGTAACTTCGTTACTGAATTTTACTTTTGTGATAGCTAATACTGTCAGCTTAACAGAATCTAGAATCTCCAGAGACAAACCTGGGGAATTGTCAGGGATTATATTGATTAGGTTAGCCCCCGGGTGTATGTGTCCAGGCTTATCTAAATTAAGTTAATTGAGGTGAGAAGACTCATACTGAATGTGGGTGGGGCCTTTATGGGAGTGGGGGAGTCCAAGATTGCATGGGAAGTGACAAAGCTAACAGAACAGTGTCTATCACACTGCTTCCTGCCTACAGACTCCATGTGGCCAGCTGCCACCTCTAAACTTTTTTCACCATGCTTTCCCTACCATGTCAGACTGTCCCCTTGAACTGTGTACCAAAATAAGCCCCCTTTCTCTTAAGTTGCTTGTGTCAGGACATTTAATCGCAGCAACAGGAAATGTAATGAAGCATCCTTCCATGGAATGATATGAGTTAAGGAGTATGAGACTCTTAGTGGGTTGATTGACAGTTTTTCTTTATTAAATGTCCCTGTTTATTACAGAACATTCATTGCCTTCTGTGATATTAAAAAAGACGGTATCAGGGTATCAGATATGTTGTAGAGTATAACTTTCACCATTTTCTGAGGCTCATCTTTTCTCTGTCATATACCTAATGTGAACATGTTATCACCATCTTATATATTTTCTTTTCATTGCTTCGCTTAGACTAAGAAGGGGACAGGCTGCAGATTTTTATCTAATTGTTGCTTCTGATAAATTACAAACTTGGAGTCCTAGGAACTGAGCTATGTTTCTTCTCTAAACATTGCAAGCCCAATCTCCTCTCAGTCTCTATGTTCTCGTTGGCTGATTTTATCTATTTCTGCAGTTATTACTGCAGTTCTAAGAATGACAAGTTAATTTAATACTTCTAGGCAGACCTGTCTTATCCTACAGGCTTTTACCTTCTTGTCTTGAGTTCATTAAGGTTTATAAAAGTAAAAGGTCTGATATAAACACTTTCAGACATCCCCAATTGGACCTCTAGGAGGTGGGGAAGCCAGCTGCAATCTTTGCAGTGTTCTCAAATCCTCTGTGTAGTGTTCAAGCTGGCTGGGAGTCTGGTTGGCTTTTTGGCTGATAGTCCTTTTGCTCAAGGCAGGGCAGGAAGAAAGAATCGGATAACAGCTACTTAGGAGTCCAATTTGCCCTATCCATCCCCCAATGCCTGCAAATTTACACAAAAAGGACGTAATTTAACAGTAATTGTGACTTTTGTTTTGTTTTGTTTTTCGAGACAGGATTTCTCTGAATTGCTTTGGTGCCCGGTAATGGTGACTTTTAACCGTGCTTAATACTTACCTAGTGCCCCAGAAAGAGGTGGGTGTTCTTTGTCTCGGTTGCAATTATAATACAAGTGCAAATACAATACTAAAAAATCTAAAACCTAACTCTTTCTAAACAAGATCAGCATGGCATTACATAATACATGTGATTATCACAAAAGGAGACAGAACAGACATTTAATTTTTATAGTCTTGTTCATGGAATCCAGACTTTTTTCTGTTACTGGGACAATTTTTAATGTTAAGTAAATCGTTCTATCTTGTTCTAGTAAACAAAAGTAAGTATGATATATGTTCAAAAAGTTGTCAACTGAAATGTGCTGCCTTAAAAATTGCTCCTGAGTTTGGCTAAATAAAAGCTAATTTAGGGGTGGTCTCATGTAGCACAGGAGAGCCTCAAACTCAAAATATTTCTACCTCCACCCCTAAATTCTAAGATTACAGGGCAGTGCCACCACACCCAACCTGAAAAGTAAAGAAGGGGCAGTGTTTTTCTTTTTTTTTCCTGTGAGGCTCTGCATTTGACTCCACAAGTGATATTTCTGGATGGCAGGACGTGGTTGCTTATGCTCTTATTTATTTTTCAGCACAATCTAAATGTGCATAAAGACCTTTCATTGTAGATTTCTAAAAGATAGCAAATTTTAATGTTCTTCATAAAAACTTTGTTGTGTATTAAAAAAAAATCAACCTAAAAAATTAAAAAAAAATCAACCAGAAAGAAAACTTATCAATGGTTGTATATGGTCTTATTAATAACTGTGAAATTATTTAATAACTTAATTAATACATGCCCTTTTTGCTATTAAATATATGTTACGTTAAGCACTGTGCCGAACATTGAGCTTTAGGATAGCAAAGACAAAATTATTGTTATAAATGGACAGGGCATGGACCTACACAGAGATTACAATGTATACTATCATAAATTTATTAATAGTAATGCAGTAATTTAACTGAACAATTTGAAAATTAAAGACAGTACTAACTTAACTATATTCATACATTGAATATCTAACATAGTCCAACTAAATCATTTTAGAACTGTACATTCTTTGTGTACTCAAGTAAGGGAATTCAGAATGTCTTTGTAAAATGGTGAGATTTCTGACAGTTTCTTTGTTACCTATGTTGTCAAAACTTAAGACACAAGAAAAATCAGCTAGGTAACTGTTATGAAAGTACTTTCTGATTTAGAGGTTGCTAACAGTGGACAACAAGCTGAGAAGGGCACACAGGTGTCAAGAATTCAGTCTTAATATTTCCCTTATGTGTACAGGTAGGTGCATTGTGTTTCCATAAACAAAACACATTATAAGGTCTCTAATTTTTTGTATATGGGATTAAAGACTTTTGGGGGATGCTTCTCTAAAGTTTCCAGATCAGTGATTACTAGCCTTCTTTAATAGAGTCAATTAGGAACAATATCAAACATGGTTTCTAACTCCACTATACTTAGCCTATCAGAATAAACAACAATTTCCAATTATCCGGCAGGCCCTGACTGTCAACTAAAACTAAAATTACTGTCTTGAGAATACACATTTACATAAAAATCATAAAGTAAAATACTTTACATGGTTTTTAAGAGCTCACAATAGTTTCTGTGGGTATCACCAAAATGGTTACCCCCAGAAACGCTGACCTGAGCTAGCAGGAGGTTACTGACTCTGGACTGATAGGGGGGAGGGACTGGGGGCATGGGGGGACCTTGCAAAGGGCTAAACTAGGCCCTCTGAATGTGACAGTTGTGTGGCTTGGACAGTCTGTGGGGCTGCTCACAGTGAAACCAGGATTTATCTCTAGTGCACGAAGTGGCTTTTTGAAGCCCATTCCCTCTCTCAGCCTAGATACAGGGCCTCGGTGCAGTCCCAAAGAGATGTACCAGACTTCCTTGACTACCCATGGGAAGCCTTACCCTCTCTGAGGAATGAATAGGAGGTACGGGGGGGGGGTGATGGTGGGGAGAGCAGGACAAGGGAGGTGTGGGAACTGGGGTTCGTGTGTAAAATGAGAAAATACTGGCTTTAAATTTAAAGAAATGAAAAAAAGAGCTCACAGTGGCATTTATGTTTCAGGTATGGATGGGACAAATAGGATGCAGCCAGAGACTGCCTGTCCCCCAGTGAAACTGATGTTTTTAGGAAGCCTATTAAACTGGGTGAGAAGGCCTGCTGAGAGCTGCTTTAAGGACAATCCATACCCCAACTCCCTTCCACCCTCCCCCAACCCCTGTAGAAACACCATAAAGCTGTTAAGCCATTTGTGTTCTGGAGGTTTACAGTAATGAAGCTCTGGGCATAATCCCGAAAGGCATCTGCTATCTATTGTGC
Organism: Cricetiscus sungorus; assembly: GCA_030556225.1. NCBI lineage: Eukaryota > Metazoa > Chordata > Mammalia > Rodentia > Cricetidae > Cricetiscus > Cricetiscus sungorus. The sequence continues at coordinate 40,309,449 of JANBXA010000726.1, forward strand.
TAGGCCCCACTGCACCCATGCCAGAGCTTTTTGAATGGGGGAACAAAACTAACACCAGAAACAGCTACTTTCTTAAGAACCATGGGGGGTTATACTCACCTGGCTAGATATGTCAAGTTATAAAGACATTTCCCACACTGTCATACTGAGGTCACTACATACTTTAAACAAACCAGGCTTAGCTATGCGGAGAACTAGAGGCATGTCATCCCCAGGTACAGAAAACAGGAATCAGAAGGGGATGTATGCCCAAATCACATGCCTGTCATCAGAGGCGTGGGATTGCAGCATAGAAATGACATGGAGGAACACACCTTTTTCCTGTATGGAAGTGGGAGAAAAGGTAAAGGCCTCAGCCATTTGGTGTGGGCTGGTGGCCTGGCCTTTTTGAATGCTGGCTAATAAGTAGGGGAAAACCTAAACCAGCAGAGTGCCACACCTGATCTCATTTATCCCACACCTTCGTAAAACTCCATCGACCCCTATATCACAGAAGAGACTACAGGACAAGCTTAAGAAATTGTATTTATGAGGATTACGCTTTAAGGCTGTTGAATAAATAATTATATTACCTGTGATAAATTCATAAAATCACTGAAAAAATTATGAAACTCCAAATAAAAGGAAAATTATATGCATGTGCCCTCCCCTCCCCAATACTGTTGAATTTCAGACTTTTTGTGGTTCTTTTCTTATGTAATTATATGTGCTTTAAGGAGACAATAATAAGTATTCAGGTTGCTTTTCAGTTGCTTTATTTACTTTACATTTTCCATGCAAATGGCAACACTGTATCGTTGACAGAAACTTACATTGAGTGGGAAGGCAATCTCCAATTAGAGAAGCTCGCAACACAAAACTCCACCTGGCACATGGAAGTAACACAAGGCTCACCACAAACAGATCAGTAAAGGCATGTCAGGAAACTGCAAGGAACAGGAATACATCGGGAATCACAGTATGAATCTCATGGAAAATGGCTGAAGTCAAGGCATAAGGCAGAATTCATCGTGATGATCATGGTGATTAGAGAGCTCCCCCATAAGAATACGCAGGCAATTTCTCAACTGTAGCTCCCTAAGTTTTCTCCTGATTTCTCTCATCTCCTCCATGAACATTTCCATATCATCTCCATCTCCACCCAACCCATCATGAATCTGCCTATTGGGTATGGCCCATCGAAAGTTAGGGGCAAGTCGGCGAGCCTGTCCTCTTCGGTTGTGGTTGTTTGCTGCAGGCTGGTGGCCATCACCTCCTCCCAAAGGGCGGTCTTCTTGTCCATTCTGCAGGGGCTGATCCATTTCTTCGTTTTCCTGGTGGATATTTGCCATGATGAGATTTTGTTTTTTGGTTGTTATTCTTTGAACACAAGACAGACAGGGCAAGGAAAGAAACGGAATGCTTGGTGAACTGATCAGCAATATTCCAAAACTAACAACAAAGTTTTCATTATCATTCCCCCCCCCATCTTAAAGAATCTCCAGGCAACCTCTAGGGTGCCTCCATATCGAGCCCCTCCCCCCCCCCCAGCTCTCTCTTTTCCCTCCCTCCTCCAAAGCCCACCATTTTTTATTTCCCAGGATCCTTTCCCTGAGCTCTGCAGGCACCAAAATGGAGGACTGAGATGGAGTGGGGTGGGGGCTCTCGGTGGGGTACGAGACAGGGCTTTCCGCACGCTCCTCCAGTAACCCACCCGCCACTCCCCAAAACACACTACCCCTAAACCGACCTGGGCCTATCCCTTGCGTAGTCCTCCTCACAATTGTCGCTCCCAGACGCTCCGGCTGCGACTCCGCTACTGGACCTGCGACAGGGTGGGATGGGAGCAACTCAGAGCTGAGATCAGTACCGCACCCCGCCCCCCGCCCATCCCCCTACCCGGGCGCCCACACTCTTCTCCAGCCGCCCCCCCTTCCCCGCGCCCCAGGGTTAGATCTAGCACTCTCTCCCCGCCAGCCGCCCAGTGGGCCCTTCCCCGAGACCCCCGCCGTGCCCTCCCACAAGCAGGGGCGCCCCTTCCCGGGCGCAGCCACTGTTCTCTTTGCAGTGCAGAAAGCCAAGCAGCCACCGCACAGCACTCCAGTGCGCTCCAGAGCATCGGGAGGCTGTCGCCCTCAGGGCCGCTGCGTGCAGGCCTCTTACCTGCTCCGCTCACCCAGGGCCCGATGCCAGCCCGCCCTGCGCAGGGAAGCACCGAGCTGGTGGCCAGACACGAGTGACGACTGCACCCAAGGCTGCGTCTCTCTGCAGCCCCAGGTCACGTGAGGGCCCCGCGTCACCGCCAAGCTCACTCCCCAACTCAGGAGGCCAGTGAGACAGGAGGCCCCGCCTCCACCTTCCCGCCACGAGCGAGCACCTCAGGCCCCACCCGTCACTCATCCAGAGCCTCGCCAATCTGAGGACCCACAAGTGGCATCACCGACTGGAGGTTGGACTTCTCCCTTCCCTGTTACCAGGGAGAGTCTGCACCATCCTCCATCTCTGCCGCCACCACCCCCCACAATAGCCAGCTCTTGGCTTTAGCCTTCTTTGAGATTCCTCTCCACCTTACCCAAATGTTTTCCCCAGGACCTCTCCCCACAGACACCCTGAAGTGGAGAATGAGGTAGATTGTACATACTTCTCTTTATTTTCTTAAAAAAAAAAATCAACATGCTTCAGAAAATTCAAAATTATAAGGGTCACTCCTTTTTTGGAATGGTGGGGATAGATCCTCTAGCCTCATAATTGCTGGACAAGCTCTCTTCTGAGCTGTATTCCCAGACCGCTCCACCCGCAGCCACCACACACACACATTTTAAACTTTAAAAAAAAACGAGGACAGTGCATGTCTATGTTATTGGAGCTACACTTAAATTTTCAATCTTCCTGGGTCAGCCTCCCTCATAGCTAAGGTCACAGGCCTGCACTACCAAGGCTGGTGAATTTTCAGCTTTGAAAGAAATGCTTCATTCTGCAGATTGAAAAACAAAAACTTGTTTATGTTAACCTGTTTGTATCACACAGAAAATATATTCTCTAGGTTTTGAATGGCTGTTTTGAAACACACTATATTAGCATGTTTCTTTTTTATTTATTTTAAGGAGGGACTCTTGCTGAATACAGCTAATGTTTTAAAACTGATCTGAAACAGTTCCTTCAGAGAGGTCATAATTTTATATGATTTCTTTTTTTAATTTTCTTATTTTACATATCGATCGCAGTTCCCTCTTCCTCCCTCGCTCCCTCTCTCCCACCCTCCCATGCCCTGCTCCCACCACCACCCTCCCATCCCATCATCCCCCACTCCACAGGGAGGGTGTTGCTTTCCAGGAGGGGTCAGCAAAATCTGTCCAGTCATTTGGAGCAGGAACTAGGCCCTCTCTCCTGTCTCTAGGTTAAGGGAGTATCCCTCCATGGGAAATGTGCTTCCAAGGTCTTTTTGTGCACCAGGAATACATCCTGGTTCCACTGTCAGAGGTCCCTTAGACTGCCCAGGCCTTCTAACTGAGACCCATATGATTTCTTATGAAAGGGCCTTATTATGTAGTTCCAGTTGGCCTGGAACTCAGTATATCAAACAGGATGGCCTCAAACTTGGGGTGATCTTTCTTGCCTCTGCCCCCTACCCCTGCCTCCCAAGTGCCTTATTATATGAGATTTCTCTGAGTTCGTAATCCCCAGGAAAAAGAGCCATTTAATTCCTTGCTTTCCTCTCCAAACCTTTCAAACTACTCTATAAGTATTTAATGAGCCGAGAAATAGAAAACATGTAGAAGTTACTCCCCAAACCCCCAACTCTGGTGTGAATGTTTAAAAAAATGTATTAGAAATAAGCAAAGGATGTATGAAATAGTTAAACTTATATGAAAACACATCCTGAATATAACTGTATCTCCCACCCTGAAATCACTACTTTTGTTTTGAAACAAAGTCTCACTCTGTGGCCCAGACAGGCCCAGAGTTGAAATCAGCTTCCTTTTAAAAAAAGGATCATAGCTATAAGACACATTTTTGGAAACATAGTATTGTCATTTACAATTTAATAATTTTATCACGAGAGAAAGCAGTTGGGCCTCTCTATGCTGTCTCTTTCCCTGAAAAATGAGGCAGGATACCGGAGAGGTAAAATGTAAATGTGTTAAGGTTTGGGAGCTATATATTACATCTAAAATTATGAGTTTAGAGATGTTGCCATATAGCTCCAAAACCTCAAACTGCAAAATCAGAGGCAGTAACTGCCTTTCAAAGTAATGCTAGTGATTTCTGGACTGTGTCTCACAGGTAACACTACCTTTTTAAAAATAAAAAAGTTTAGACAAACTGATCACCTGGAACAAAGAATGATTCACAAACCAAGAAGCCCATAAAGCACTAACAGGTTCAGAGATGCTGTTCTTCAACGTGGTCATGCCACGTGTTTTGGACAGAACATGGAAATGTACAGAAAACAGAACTGAGGTGGAGAGACAGCTTGATTGATTACAGCTTAGTGCTTGCCGGGGTTTTTTTTTTTTTTTGTGCATAGTGGGCTGGTGAGTTGTCAACTTGATACAAACCAGAGTTACTCGGCAAGAGGGACCCTCAATTTAGGAATTGCCTCCATCAGATTGGACTGTAGGTAAGTCTGTGGTCATTTTCTTGTTTAATGATGATTGATGTTCAAGGGCCAACCAAGCCAACTGTGAACAGTGTTACCCCCAGACAAGTGGTCCTAGATTGTATAAGAAAGCAGAGGAGAAAAGCATGGAAAGCAAGCCAGCAAACAGCACTCCTCCATGGTCTCACCTTCAGTTCTTGCCTTGGCTTAGCTCAGTTCTGGGCTTTAACCTGTGAGACAAATAAACCATTCCCTCCCCCGAATTGCTTTGAGTCATAATGTTTTACCACAGCAACAAACTACAAATGAGAACATAGGGTTAGAACAGTTCCTCCCAACTGCTTACTGCAGGTGGAATGCTGTGAATGGTTGAGACTGAGTTATTTGTTAGAAAAGTATACTCCAAAGTTAGGCTATCATTTAACCCTTTTCTGAAGTTAACGTGCAGCTTCTTGTGTAATTGGCCAAGTATAGGGCCATATTTAGGTCAAACTTTAATTTAATATTATAGAGACCACTGTGTTAATGACACTGACTGGTAGAATTTGGCATAGAAGCATGACCTGGGATATCAGACAAATATGGGTTCAGATTGAGTCTGCTAAAGAAATGATGTGTAACTGAGTCAATTACTTATCAGTGTTTTGTGCTTCCATAGTGACACAGGGATTGTTAGAAGAATTCACCATAGAGCTTGCAAACCAAAGGTAAAATTGACTCATTATAGTTTTACTACCATTAAGTTGTTTCCAACAATATTTTAAGAATATTAATTTGTGATGCTTTCCTTATCTACATTAACTTGTGGAATCCACGTGTCTACTCTGCATGCTTAGTGATTTATGGTATTTTTGTATGAAGTAGGTGAATATTTGCTGAATGAAGGAAAGCATCTCTACTTAAGCTAATGTCATTGACGATGTTGTTCTGAAGCCTATAGTGCAAAATAGAAAAAAAAATAAATTACTTTGAAAGTATCCCCTGAAAGTAGAGAAATCGTTGTGGCATAAGTATTGAATATAAATTTTATCAAGTGAATTTTTTATTTCTTTCAGTGGGTGCATGGTTAAACATTGCCCTTTTGGTCCATCTTGGATAAATCTTTTGTTTGCAGCCACCTAATTTTCTTAAACAAAACATACATACATATATACCTTCAAGACAAATTTTATATAGGAGATTGGTTATAATAACTAATAGCTTCTTATTTTCTGGTTTTTTTGTTTTGTTTTGTTTTGTTTTTTTAAGAGAGGATTTCTCTGTGAAACAGAAAGCTGAAAAGATGTTATAGTGAATTCTGAAGAGATAAGAAAAAAAATCCCTCCAAGATAGCAGGGTCCAAAGATGAACTCGAGGATACAAAAGTTTGAGTTACAGAGTTGCACTGTAGTACAAAAAAGATACATATTATAGTGATAACAATATAAAAGTTACGTGTAAGATACTGCCCAGTCTTCAAAGATGCTAGCAAAATCTAAGAGAGCTGCTTTGGTGCAAGCTCTTGTCATAGCAATCTATAGGAATCTAGCTTGAGTTTCAGTGGTGATAAATCACATGGGAATACCATTTACATGGGAGATTAATTACATAGGACTCACCCTAGATATTTGGATGAAGAGGTGTATTTTGTTTTGTTTTTCTGAGTGGTGAAGATTGAACCTATTGCCTTAAACAAGCTGGATAATTGCTCTGTCACTGAAATACATTCCCAGAACTAAGACTTCTCTTTCTTTTTAGCTCTCTTCTGCAAGCTCTTAGATCACTGAACCAAACACACAAACACACAGAAGGAGAAGAGTTATGCAATAGAACACCTTTGTCCCAAACATCCTATAACCAGGAGCCACTGTTCTAAAGGTCCTGAAGGGGTTAGAAGGACTCTAAATGGAAAGTGTGGTTGATTGCTCAAAACAAAAAGGTCCCAAAATTCAACTGTCTGACTGAACCTATTTTAATAACTACAGTCGGTTAAAAATTGAAGAGCAAGACTAGCATAAAGTTAAGCCCATAGCCACTGGGAAAACAGTGGCAAAAACATATTATTGGGTTTTTGTTTATTTGTTTTTGTTTTGTGATTTCACCTCCACTTGTTCAACCGCATTCTGTAGCTATGCGGTTAATATTCAAGCAGAGGAAGCTTCTTGCTGAAACCTCATGGGTTTTTTTTCTACTGCTGGAGACTGAATCCACATGTGCCTGCTGGGCAAGGGCTCTAACCTTTGAGATATATCCTGTCTTTCCCCGTGTTTGCTTGTTTGTTTTTGAGACAATGATTCACTGTGTAACTCACACATACTTGGCTAGAGTTCCTACAGCTGTACTGTGTTAATTACTTACTCTATGTTCTTCTAATTATGTTCTCCTGGTGGAATGTTAGCTTAGGAGAACACTCTGAGCACTGGCAGGCTCTGTGGGTACAGGTATCCCTGTTCTTGTTCAGATGTTTCTCTTTAGCTTCCTGATGCTCTGTTGCTACACTCTCCTATGCTTTACTCTTTTCATCAACATTGAAACACTACAAACTGAAACTGGGTGTCAAGAATATAGGAAGGCATGCTTTTCTCAGGGTTCCCATAAGGTATGCTTGTAATAAAGTTGATGCCAAGACTTATACCGTACACAATGGGCCTAATGAAAGTTTCAAAGTATCTCTGTAAGAGTTTGGATCATTTGAAAGATATTTAATTGAAGAATATTGTCTGAAATAATGAGGGAAAGAGCTATTATGCTAGGCTATCTGGATGCAGAAACAACAAATATCCAACTTCCCAGCATCTTTTGAAGAGCAGCAGTAGGATATTATGTTAGTTCAAAGATGACCGAAGATGCATACATTGTGGCAAGGAAGTCTTTTATCTTCCTTCCTTCCTTCCTTCCTTCCTTCCTTCCTTTCTTTCTTTTCTTTTTTTCCTTGATAGCCCACAACTTACTTATTTATTTATTTATTTATTTATTTATTTATTTATTTATTTTTGGTAAGGCCTCAATTGCCATTTTATTTTTTTACATTCATTATTTACAGTAATTTATGACTTTGCTAGAAAGCAATATCTTCATGTAGTTTCCTAAACTGATGACCTGTGTTAAACTATATGAGTCAAGAGAATTCCTTTGACCCTTCAAACCTCCTTTCCCTTGAATCTCGTGCTAAACCGAGTGGTGTATCAGACAGCTCATGCTTAGACTGGGTATATAGATCAGTGGCAAAGCACTTGTCATGAAATTCTGGGTTTGCTTTCCAAAATAGAATTCATATAAATTCCTGTGAAGTCACTTTTTCTTGACTATCCATGCTGAGCTCTTCCCATGTAAGTTCTGTTGCTAATGTCTAAGGTAACAAAGAACACCAGTTTTATCTTAAAGGATATAGAAATTATTGAGAAGTATTTGAACTATAATCACTGTTATTTGAATTATATGCCATCTAATAACATGTGAAAGTTCTCATCCCTGTTACCTGTGAATGTGACTGAATTTGGAAAAACAATTAGTTATAATCAAGTTGAAATGGTGTCGTCTATGAAGATCTTAGTCCAGTGTGAGTGATGTCTTTGTTCAGCAGATGAAAATGCAGAGTAAGGGCAAAGGTAAAAATTGGAGTAAGGCAGTTTCAAGCCAAAGAATGCCAAGGATTGACAGCCATAACCAGAAATTAGGCAAATGTAAAGAGAGCTCAACCTTGATTTGGATTCTCTGAGAAAATATAATCCTCCTGCCTCTTTGATTTTGACTATCCAGAACTCTAAGCACACACATTTCTACTGTTTTTAGCACTTGCTTTTTTTCTCCTTAAATATCTTACACCTAAAACTTTCTATATGTCTTTTCTTACTTAATGATTTTTCTCAGTTTTGTTTTCTCTTCAAAATTTAGAAAACATTTTTCTTGATAAAACAAATTTATTTTTTAGCGACTTATAGGAAGCTGTATGTGAAATGCAGCAAAATCATATTAACAGTCATGGAAAGATTTTGAACAACAAATTTAAATGGAAGCTATTTGTTTGAGGCTTAAGTTCTATTGTAATAGGTACTTAGAAACTGATTTTTTAAAAAATATATAATAATAATAATAATTATAGGCCTTTTCCCCTGCATGTCTGTCTATATACCACATAAATGCCTCATTCCTGAGGACTGAAGAACAAGGCATTGGATTCCCTAGAACTGGTATTACAGATTGTTGTGAGTCACTGTGTAGGTGCTGGTACTCAAAATTGGGTCCTCTGGAAGGGAACCAATGTTCTTAACCAGTGAGCTATCTCTCTAACCCTTGGATTCTTTTTTTAAGCATATGTGTCTCATTTGGGCTTATAAGACAACCAAAAGCTAAAGCATTTTTACCTTCATTTTGTGTTGATTTTCCTTTGTGTTATTCCCTTGCATTTGTAGGTAAGCACATTAATTACACAAGGAGAGCTGAAAGAACAGAGAAAAATCATATTTCCAGTCCTTGGAGCAGCAAGCCTACCACCCTAGATGAATGCATGGTTGTGCTAGGAAGCAGGAATAATCATTTCTTGAAAACAAGTCCATTCACTTAAACAACAGGGACTTCTTGGAGCTTCTTTTACAACCAGAATTAGGATAGTTACCAATCAGATAACACCCTAACCACAACTGTCTAATTATGTATATCACTTGCCTTTGTTTTAAATTTTTAATTTAAGATTTATGTTAATACCCCAACAATGGACCTGGGAACACATTGACTGAATATTCTCTCCCTGGCAATTCCTCTTCCTTTAACTGGTATATTAGGGCAGGTGATCAAGTGTAACTGGGAGGGGCTGGTGGAGCTTTTTTTTTTAAACCTTTAAACTCCTGTTACATTATGACCTGAAAGAAATTTGGGCTAACTTAAAAATTTATGTTAGCACTCATTCAATATCAAATAAACAGTATAAAAAGGTAAGTGCATGAGATCAGTGCATACATAGTCATGCATAAAGATAGTTTTTAAAGACTAAATTTTTTAGCTTTCATTTAGAGAGTTAGAACAGTTTTAAGTTAGAACATTGATCTAATTGTTTATTTTATAGCATTGAACAATTCTTAATCCCAAAATATGGTATGACTTTTCTTAAAAACATGATAGAGAACTTACATCTAAAAGACAGAGTTTAACTTGATCATTCGTAAGGCTCAGTAGATAGGCAGTAAAATCATGAAAGTCAAAACATGAACCTAATCATTCAGATATAGAGCAATATCTTTTCTATTTTAAGAACTGAATAGCAGAAGGGAAGTGAATTTATAGACCAAAAAATGCCTTTCTCTGCATCTTTTGAGGACAAAGCTTTTTACTTTCTAATTTATAATGAATCCAAAGTATATTTTTGGTGCTTTTTGTGTATCTGAAAGAAAGAGATAAAGATGTATAGGATTCTGAATGAAAAATAATCCACCCATCCGATGCAAAACTGGAATATATCTCTGCCTGGATCAGACAATGCCAATGCATCCAGCGACAAACATTGGCTCAAAATTTGGGCCCCACTTGTGCTCTAATGGCTACTTTACCCTCTAGGTCTCCTTAGAGAGACTTCTTTAATGGCTTGGAGACCACTGTCCCATCCAGTGCAAAGTTGAAAGAAATAGACACAAACAGCAGGTGGGATTTCAACCTTTGGTAAAATAAGAACATTTGGTGCCTAAATTCACCTTTGAGGGGAAAGCTGTTAGACACCTTCTTAAAGTAAGCTTAGGACTGGAATGACTGCATTCAAGAGGCAGAGTTCCCTTTGCCTGAGGCATTCTTCTTCACCGAGAGTACCTAATTATAGGAAAAACAGCAAGCACCTTTAGGAGACAGCTGAAGGAAAGAAAACAGAGTGCCTTTAGAATTTCGAGGTCAGCAAAGTATAGAAGTGGCCATCTGTAATGTGTTTTGCACCTGGCCTATGAGACCTAAAGGAGTCCTTTTTTCCATGCATTTTATTCAGGCTTGTTTTGAACATTTGTGGGAATGTGAGCCAGGATCGAGACTCCGGGTGACCTACTCTCATGATTGCCTTTCAGACAGAACCAATAAAGCTCTTTTTTAACCTAGACGTGGGTATGGATGTGTCTAAGGATGTGTCTAAATTTGGAGCCAACAGCACTCTGGGTTTCTGGCCAGCAAAACAGCAGCAAAGAAACAAAGATAACATGCTTAGCTGATGGGCCAAGTGACCATCAGGAAAAATCAAGAATAATGCTTCAAATGGATCATGAGCTCGGGCTTCATGATATCAGCAGTGAAGGGAAAGAGACACGATTCCACACTGCCACCCTCATAAGTCTAAGAAGTTTTTCTCAGGCTAAGCTGTGACTCAAGCCTTCAATGCAAGAAAGTGTGGGTGTGCTTCCCAAGGAAAAACAGAGGAAACTGAGACAAACACATGTATACATCTTGGCACCTCTGAGAGAACCGTAATTAGTTGTCTTAACACTCGTCATATATACCATTTTGGTGGCTCTCAAATTACATTTCAAAATATTGATGAAAAATGTTTTTCTCTCTTTTTTTTTTCCTTTTGGTCAATAAAATTATAAAGTGGTCCGGGAGGTACTTTTTTTTGTTTTCAAGACAAGGTTTCTCTGTGTAACAGCCCTAGTTGTCCTGGAACTTGCTTTTAAGAACAGGTTGGCCTCACAGAGGTCTGCCTTCCTCTGCCTCCCAAGTGCTGAGATTAAAGGCATGATCTACCACACCTTATCAGGAGGTATCTTAAATGGAATAATAATGAATAAAAATAATACCAGGAGGGAACTAAAAAATGGATGAAGGCACTTGTTTACAAGCCTCATGACCTGAGTTGAATTTCCGGAGCCTACATGGTGGTCAGTGGAAATCAACTCTTCTAAGTTGTACTCTGACCTCCACCTGTGATCCACCGCAAACACAGACACAGACACACACACACACACACACACACACACACACACACAGAGAGAGAGAGAGAGAGAGAGAGAGAGAGAGACACAGAGAGAGAGACACACACACACAGACACACACACACACACACACACACACACACACACACACACCAAAGTACAAACATGCCTTAGTTACTAAGATCAAGACTCTTGCAGAGAACAAAGTACATTTCTGGTATGTTCCTGAAGAATTTGAGACCCTTTGCTAGCCTCAGAGGGCACTGCACTCATGTGCACACGATCACTGTATACCTGATTAAAAATATCTGCTGGCAAAAAGCTTCAACTGGATGATAGGCTTTTATCCTTTTCCAGTCCTCCAAAATTTTCCTTGTCTTTCTATCCTGCTTCAGTATCTTTTGAAACTGCACGTACACAATATATTTTACACAAGCAAATAGTGCATATTTTCTCACATAACAACCTCAGATATTACTAATATTTCCCTGAATTTAAAGCATTTGCAATGAGCTTGTCTAGAAAAATTTATATTTAAAAACATTTACTTTCTAAAAAAATATCAATTACCCTGTTTATTTGCATGTGCAGAGATCAAGTGACAACTTGAAGGAACTGGTCCATTCCTTAAGTGGCTTTACCTGATAAGCCATCTCTCTGGCCCCATTAATTCACAATTTTCTAAACAAACTTTTCAATGGACTGCTATGTTGAAAGGACTGTTTGACAATTATGGTGCTTGATGAGGCCCTAGCCTCCAGTGGAGGCTATTAGTTTGAGTTTTATAACTAGCAAGGTGAGAAGTACCATACATGTGAGTGAAAGCTGATAAGCAAGAATGTGGTTGATTTGGAGAGCACATGTCTAATTAAAATTAGATTGTTTATACACATCTTACTTAGGTCAACTGTCCTGAGGAAATTCAAGCCCAGGTTTGTCAAACATCCATCTGAAGATATCAGGTTTATGTGAAATTCATTCTTTAAAAATAAGCTACGAATTTATAACTATGCTTGAACTTTTTAACCTTTTCTGTTTCTTTGAGACAATCTTGCTATGTAGGGCAGGCTGGCATCATACTCATGATCCTCCTGCCTCAGTCTGCCAAGTGCTCAATATACAGATGTGCATTACTATGCCTGGCTGCCCTAAACTCTCTTTGATTGATTCGATTATAAATAGGCTTCATGATTGTAATATGTGTGTGGTTGTTTGAATGAGATGTCCTTCATAAGTCTCAGGCATTTGAACACTTCGTCCCTAATGATGACTATGGGGAAAGGGGAGGATTGGGAGTTGTCATCCTGCTGGATAAAGTATGTTAATTGGAGTTGGCTTTGATGTTTCAAAAGTCTTAGGCCATTTCAAGTTAACTCTCTATACTTCCTGTTTGTGGCTTGATATGCAAGCTTTCAGCTGCTGCTCTCATCCCATGCTTCACTGCCTACCTGCTGCACTGCAATGCTCCCAGCCATGAAGGTCATGGACTCTCATCATTCTTTTAAACCCCCAATAAACCTTTCCTTCTGTAAGTTGCCTTGGTCATGGTGTTTTGTCACAGCAGTAGGAAAGTAACTAGTACAGTGCTATTGCTTGCAGAATGACAGGAGACTCTACCAGTGACCTGCTGTTGGTAACAAACCACCTCAGAATTCACTGATGTAAACTGCAAATGATGCATATATGTGTATATATAAATACATCATATGTTCAGAAATCGTGTAGTCAAGTATTGAGAAATAATATAGTAATACAGTAAGGACTGTTATCTTCTGCTTTACAGTATCTGGAACCATAGAGTGGGTAGTTTAGTTTAGACTAACTTGAAAGCCCTTAGATGACACAAAGAGCCTAATGTTGGAACTAAGATGACCAAGAGACAGAGAATTCATGTGTAGTATATCCAACATGGTTATCTCGGGGTTTCAACAGCAAACATTCCCTGTGTGTAAGGTGGAAGTTATATGGCCTTTTATGATCTGGCCTTGGAAGTCCCACTGTGCTCAATCAATAGACACAATCATAAGGCCTCTTCCAAGATTCAAGTAGATGGAATTTAGATTTCATCTTATCCACAAGAAGTGTTCAATAATTCTAGCCATGTTTAAAAGCTGTCATACCACTTACTGTTATAAACCTTTTACCATCCATTTCTTGACCTCCTGCTAGGCAAGAGTCAATATGTTAGTAACACAAGTTTTAGTATAGTGGTTAGGTGCAAATAACATCGACTGTGACCTAGAATAAAAACCGCACAACTTTGTTCCATTCATGTTATTGCCACATGAAAAATTTCTAAAGCAGTTAGACATAATTAGCATACTCACAAATATTCACTTGTGTACTAATTAGGAACTAATGTGTAAAATCACTACAGTAGCTTGGGGAAAGTAATAAACCACGAATCCAAAAAGAATTAAATTAGTGGATCTATGGATTTTAAATGAACACTGGGTTTTAGAACTCTCTTTCCTGGGCTTTCCCCTAGTTTTAAATTTGGAGAGCAGGAAGTTATGGTCTAGAGTCTCATGCCTTCTTAGACAATGTATTGTGAAAACCAGAATAACCTTAGAAATAATCTAGCCCAAGAGCTTTACTTTAGAAACTGAGAAATAGAGACTCAGAGAAATTCTCAGGTTGTCAAATAGGGAAAACAACGGCAGGGCCAGGGAGGTGGATCAGCCGGGCAAAGTACTTGCTACACAAACTTGACCATCTGAATTTTATCTCTAAACCCACAGAACTCACATAAAAAGCATTTGTAAACCTAATACCCTAATGCAAAATAGGAGGCAGAGACAGGGACACACAGTGAAGCAGCAGAAAGCAAGTAGATTCTGCCTCTGGGTTTGAGCTCTAAAAATCACCAAAACCCCTCTGTTTAAAAGGACCTATAAAACAGCATATGCAGGAGCTGGAGGTGTGGCTGGTTAAGAGCACTGACTGTTCTTCCGGAGGAACCAGGTTCAATTCCTGGCACTCACATGGCAGAACATAACTGTCTGTAACTCCAGGTTCTAAAGTACCAATGCACATAAAATAAAATAGCATATACAAGCTAGCCTATTTTTTCACACATACATAGAAAGAAAAGAGCTAAAAAATGTTGATGTATGTGAAGCATTATTGTACGTACCTTAAGGATTTCATTTCATCCTTTGAACGATCCTAGGAAGTAGGTGCTAATGGTACCTCCATTTTACAAACAAAAGGACTGTATGATGGTGAAGCTAAGCAACAGATAAATAACAAAATAGGAATTCAGAGTCTTGTAATCTATTTTCTAATCTATATTCTTAAACCACCACTCAGTTTTCCTTGTTAGTAAGTTCCAAGCTATATAAAGTATTTATTCCTGTATTCATTAAACATTTATAATTTGATGATATTTTAGCTCTTTTTGTGTTAGTGCCACGTGCCCACATCTATTATTCATTTTCAGTACCTAATTTAGAGTTTTAAAGAGGTATGTGTGTGTGGTGGTGATTGTGGTGGTGGTGGTGGTGTGTGCGAGTTCATGTCCACTCTGGAGGAAGGGAAAGGATATCTGCATTTCTCATCCTGGCAGTGCTGACCCTTGACTAAAGTTGAATGCTGAGTAGTGCAATCAAAAGGTAGGGACTCAATTCAATTACAGAATGTAGGCTGTCTCTTGGATGTGGAACCACAGAAAATGCTGGGGCCAAGTTATCCTTTCCTTGTCTTGAAGACGTGATTCCCCAGAATTAGCAATGTGAAAGCAAAATTTTCCAACAGTGGTGTATCTATGATAACAATCCTACTGACTGATATTCATCAAAATAGGAGCACATCTGCACTGTGAAGAGATGGAATGCTGTAGGGCAAGGGACAAGATTAACTTGGTTATCTTTGTCCCTTTAATAGCCACTTCTTTTCAGTTTCTGTGTCTGTCTCAACATCCTCCTGACCATTAGGTAAAACTCTTGGAATGTTATCAGTGAGTTTCGTAGACATCCAGTCTCCACTAAGCCTTAAGGTAAGAAAGCTAAGAATGCTAGAAGATAACACCTGAAGTCAACATGTTTGTTGAATGTATTCCTTTAAAACATTTTTCTTGTTCTTTAGCTATGAAAATTCATTAAACCTCTTTTATTTTGGAACATACCATTTAAATTCATTTGAATCCATGGTTCTGGGCCATTGCTATGCATATTTGACTAGAAATAAGCTATTTTCTTACATCCTATAAAGAGAAGTATTATGTTACATTGACAGAGGTAAGCTGAGAGGACTTTAGACTGCTATACTTCCAGGAAAAGCACAGATTTTAGAGTAGAAATGTCACCCGGAAAGCAGACTGCTATGCTCCCTGTCCACACTTGGTTAAATATTTCACCCTTGGAGATATGCAAGCCATAAAGCACTGGTCTTCTCCCAGTAGACCCTAGTTAATTTTCAGTGGGAGAAATTTAAAGCAAGGTTCCTCCTGTTTGTGGTGGAAGAGATTGGGAAGTAAGTAGATAGATTTGGTAAAGGGGCTTCACTGTTGTCTGACTAGACTGTTGAGTAAAACCAAAGGAGATGACTGAAAGGAGTCTTCCTATGGTCAAAATAAATATCAACACTGATAATTATCCAGACATGGTGGCACTTGCCTGTAGTCCCAGCATTCCAAAGACTGAAATAATTCTATTTTCTGGAAAGCTTAGTTTACAAATCAAAACCCTGACTCAAAATAAAAAAAAAAATAAAATAAAAACTAAAACCTCTGCCCTTGGGATCTATTCTTTAAAGAGAGGTCACATTTTACTAGTTTTCAGAGCAATTGCTAACCAAGGGAAATTCAGGATGCAATAGACCAATCAAGAGGTTATTAGTGAATTCTACAATGAGCATGGTTAGTGAGAGAGTAAGAAAGCCTTAATAAAGTCATTATCATTAAGATGACACTACCATGCTGGGGAGCTGGCCCAGTTGGTAAAGTGCCTGCCCCTTAAACATAAAGCATCAGTTTAATCCCCAACACCCACATAAGAAGCCCACAGTTGTCCGTAACTCCAGTACTATGAGCAGGGGCAGTGCTGGTACTACAAGCACATGCTATCAATCCCAGCTTTTGCATAAGTTTGGGGGATCAAACCACTGAAAGTCTCTTCCAAAAAAGCTGTACTGTGCATGCTGCATTCCTACTAGCAATTACTGAGAGGCCCTACTGCTGCATATCCAAAATGTGGACAAAACAGAATAGAATAATGGTATTTGGCAATAAAGGAAAATGTACTGATAGATACTGGATTATAGATACTAATGTATGTGGCTTAATCTTCAGAATTAAGATGAATAAGCCACAGGATCCTATTTTTTACATTTGCGAAACTGTACAGACAGACGGTATATTACATTTTGCTGAGGACCAGGAGTATAAGGGCTTAGGCATATCATCCTGCTTCTTTTGACTTGATAGAAATTTACAGAAATTAATTATAGGGATGGTAGCACAGGACTGTGAATAGACTGAAAATCATTGGATTGTATCCTTTAAGTGAGTGAACTAATGAATATTCAAATTACATCCCACTATATCCTATCTTAGTTATAGCTTCTATTGTGATAAAACTTCATATACTAAAGAAACTTGGGAGAAAGGGGTTTCTTTCAGCTTATATTTCTACATCACAGACCATCATTGAGGGAAGTCAGAGCAGGAACTCAAACAGGACAGAGGTGGTGATTCGGGGGTCATGGAGGGCTGTCGCTTACTGGCTTGCTGCTTATGGCCTGCTCAGCCTGTTTTCTTATAGAATCGAGGACCACCTTCCCAGGGTGGCCCAAGCCTCAGTGATCTGGATTTTCTCATATCAATCATCAATCAAAAAAATGCTCTACAGTCTTGCCTGCAGGCCAGTCTAGATGGGGAACATTTTCTCAACTGATAATACCTCTTCCCAAACAACTTTAGCTTGTGTTAAGTTGGCATAAAATAGCCAGCATATTTCCCAAAGGTATTGTATAGAAAGATGTTATCTAACTAGAAGGAAAATGTACCCTGAGACAGGAGTTAACCAGGTTAAGTATAGAAAGGGTCGATTGAGAGATTTTTATTAGTGAATCACACCTAATTTATCTACACAGTAACTGAAACTGAGTTTTTCAAAGGAGAATGAATTTTTCACATAGTGGTTAAGTGTTGTGGTAAGACAGCTAAGTCTCAAGTCCACTTCCTTGACAGGGTTTAGTAATATTTATCAGGTAGATATAAGGCTTGAAGAAATGTGATTGGAACTAAAGTAATCAGCAGTGTGGACAAGCATAATCAATCTCCACAGCTCTTCAAGGGATTTATGGTCAGAAAATGATGGTGGACTTTTCAATCTCCTGAAAGCCAAAGTTACCTAGTAGACATCTTCACAGGTCCAAGTGAAGCGTTAGTGATCTCTACAAAAGTAATCATCAAGTCCTTGAAAAGTAACCTAGGCAACCATTATCCTTGCAACCCACACACCAGAGGTGATCTGTGCAATAAAGCTAGTGGGAAATTGATAGACAGCTCAGGTGCGTGACATCGCGAATTAGTGATTTCTAAAACAAGGGACTGGTGACTGGGGGAAGGGGCTTACTGAAGCCACAGAAGTAAAAAAATGTTTAGTGTAAGAAGACAAGGTCAGGTCTGGCCTTTTATTTTGTTTTGAGAAGGTGCTGCAATTATCAAAGTTAGGATTCTGTCTTTCCATGCAGCCTTGGAGACTCAGGCCTTCTTCTGATGACTAAATTTTTAAAGGTTGTTTTTATGTCCTGGAGAGATGACTTTTAGCTGTAAAGAAACATATTTGCAACTTCAAAACCTGCTTCAGTAAGTACCCAGAAGACAGCTGTGGCCAGGCTGTGGCCTATCAAGGGGATATAGGTTGTAGTTTTAAGGAGGAGAAAGTGTGTGAACCAAGTCTAGAAATGGAAAGAACAAAGACCTTGGGGAAACAGAAAAGAATTTATTCAGCACAGTGCTGCTGTTACTATGTATTAAATGCCAGCTGTTTCGGGGAAGTAAGAGCAAGGGCTTTGGAGCTGGCAAGATATTTCAGTCATAAAATGCATGCTGTGCGAGCATGACGCCTGGAGTTCCATCCTCAGAGATCACAGAAAGTCAGGTGTGCCAGGGAGTGGAAAACAGGAGGATCTCCAGTGCTTGCTGGCCAGTCAGCCTATCGTACTTGATGAGTTCCAGGCCAATGATGCCCCAGGAACAAAACCTAACACCCAAGGTTGACCACTGCTCTGCATATGTATATGAATGTACACACAGCTGCATGGACACACACACACACACACACACACACACACACACACACACACACACACACACACACGAGCAAATATTTTGACCTCAGGCAGGCATTTCATTTAACAGCTTTGCGATCTTGGCTAAGCCTCACATTCCATTGTATACATTGATAGATTAATGTTATGACATCTGGAAAAGAACTCAGAGTTCATGGAAGTGAATGACTCCGTGTAAGTCCAAGCAATAGCTTGATTTTTAGAGAACAAGAACAGTGAAATTTCCTACTAGAAAATTCTTTTAGAAAAAAGATTATTATTTCCTAAACTGCCAGAAGGCAAGTAGAGACCTGGTAAAACACCACACTGTCTCTTAAAAAAAAACAGCCCTTCCTTTTAGCAACCTAAGGGACATCACCTTAGTGTTTGTGTGTGTGAGCATTCATTAGTTTATACTTTCTGCCTCCCTCCCACACACACGAGTTTGTGCAGAGGTTTTATTTAGCAAAGTTGCAGAAACAAAACTCATTATAGCAAATACCACAAAGAGATGTGGTGGGCTCCCCAAAGCAGGGGCAGCCTCTGATGGGTTCTCCCTGGTGATTTTAAAGACGTTTTATAAATATTTATGAAATGTATATTAGGGCAACTAGGCCTTTTCGACCCTAAGCAAAGATTGCTCTAGGGAAGCCCTGCCCCCATAGGTAAAGCCACCAGCAGCCGCAAGCCCAGCCCCCTACTGTTCGGTAGGTATCCTAGGCAACTTGAATTGTAGTCACACATTAATCAGCCTTGTCTCTCCTCTTACCTTGGTCAGCTTGGCTATCTCATCCCCATCCTCCAGCGCTTTCATTTCTCACCGCCAGTGATCATGACCCAGTCTTTTAATCCCAGCATTCATTTAAACTCCCACATTTCTTTTTGCCTAAATCTTTGCTAGTTTCTTAATACAGAAAATTACGCAAACTGTCCGTAGAAAATCCTCTGGTCAATTACATTTTTTATTTTTTTTTAACCTGGCATGGGGTGTTTTTGTCTTTAGGAAGTGAACCTGAGCTGGATTTTTACACTTCTTTTATTTTAAGTTTGAATGGACAATTGGCTTGTTTTGTTTTCGTTTGTTGTTTGCACAAAGATTCCAGGCAAGGAGGGGGAAACATTGTTAGAGGCAAACTGGAACAGCTGTAAATAGAAAGTACTTACTCTGGGCTGGAGAGATGGCTTAGCAGTTAAGAGCACGTGTGGCTCTTTTGCAGAGGGTTTGCAGCCACATGAGCGTTCACAGCTGTCTGTAAATCCCAGTGCCCTCTTTTGACTTCCCAAGGCACCCTACACACATGTGGTGCATATACATACATTCATGGTACATATGTACATGCAGACAAAATACGCTCAAACATATAAAATAAATAAGTCCTTTGGTAATTAAAAGAATAAATTACTTAACAGTAAGATTTGATAGTGTGATGGCATTCCTAGGAAATGTAGCTCATCTCCCTAGTGAGAAAAAGCACCTTGTATTTCTTATCCTTCTTAGAGTGGAAAGGAGGCCAGAGTAACTATATAGGAGAACAAAGGTCAAAGTTTAAAAAAGAAAAACAGCATTAGATCCTACATCAGCCAGTGTGAATGAAAGCTCTTGGAAAGAACCACACCTACACTTTACACTAAACCTTCAGCAAAGCTGCTGCTGATTAGAAATTCAATCATTTATGAGAGGTTAGAGTGTTGCAGGCCCAACGTATCTTCAGCTACGATTATCCCACTTAATCCCTGGTCCATTTCTGTGTCTGTTCTAACATACTTGTGACTATCCATTGAAGCTTTTGGAAGACTACTAGCTTCCACTAACCAAAAGCCTAAGAATGCCCTCAGATAACATCTGAAGCCTATAGTAGAGATTTCCATACTGATGCCAGGAAGGTCAGCATCCCATTTTTGGGGTGAGACTCAGTGAAAAGCTCAAGAACAATTTGATTAGAATTTAAAAGAAAAATCCTAGGGCAGACCAGTTGTAAATCGTAGCAGCTGCCTGGAGGAGGAAGACAGAGAAAAAGGTGAGAAAACACCATGCTGTTTGCTTTCAGTTGCTATGAAGGTCTGCCATATGGTGGAGATAGGAGCTTTAGAAAAAGCGTGGGGCCAAGATTGTTAGGGAAAGCAAGCTTAGAAAGAAGAAAGGAGTCAGGAAGGGGGTTTGGGGATGTCAAGGTCATGACAGAAGAACCCACAAAGACAGCACCCTGAGCTCATGAGAGTTCAGGCGGTCTAGGCTGACTTCCACGGAGCCTGCCTGGGATGGTCCTAGGCCCTCTGCATGTGTGTAACAGTTGTGTAGCTTGGTCTCTTTGTAAGGCTTTTGGAAGCTTGCTTCCCATGCTGGATTACCTTGCCCAGCCTTGATGCAGAGGGAGGAGCTCAGTCTTGTCTCAACATGGCGTGCTATGCTTTGTAGAGGCCTATGGGAGGCCTGCCCCTTTCTGAATCCAGACAGAGGAGGAGTGGATAGGGGGAGGGGGTTGAGGGGAGATGGGGGAGGGACAATAGAAGAGGAGGGAGTGGGAACTGTGCTCAGTATGTAAAATAAATTTAAAATTTTTATAAATGTAATATCCCTCTCCCCCCCAACAAAAAAGAAAGAAAAGAAAGCTAAAGTGTTTGAGCAATTCAGAAAAGCAGACAGACTTAGGAAGCTGCATGGCTACTGCCCTGTAAGCCACTGTACTAGGGAGCAGGCCTGCTTTGTGTTTTAACAATGTATGGCAAATAGGTACTATATACATGACTACCTCATATTTTTAAATAACTATTTTACCACACTACATTAACAATAGTAAAGAAGATGCTAACAGAAGATTTCATGGGGCTTTTCCAATTAAAATTAGACAAATAGCAGGGCATGCCTGCACATGCCTTTAATCGCAGCAGTCTGGAGGCAGAGGCAGACAGATCCCTGTGAGTTCCAGGCCAGCCAGGGCTACATAGAGAAATGCCCACCTAAAAAAATATTGCACACACACACACACACACACACACACACACACACACACACACACGCCTATCCCCACCCCACACAAATAGTATGTGGAAAACTACACCACACCCAGTTATCCAATTAAATTAACATAAATTTATGTTGTTTTTGCTACATCTAAAAAATTGCGTGCTTGCAGGCGGGTACCCATGTGCGTACACACACACACACACACACACACACACACACACACACACACACACTCACACACACACTTGGCCATACACCCCATTGCCCAAACACACAAAGTATGTGGAAAAACTACACCATACCCAATTATTCAATTAAATTAACATCAATTTATGTTGTTGTTTTTGCTACATCTAGCACTCTTATGGTGGCTTACAAATGCCTGCAACTCCAGTTCTGGAGGATCCAATGCCCTCTTTTGGCCTCTGTGGTCACTGTGAATGTGGTGCACAGACATACACAGACAAAACACCCATGCTTTCTAGACTGTGAATGTGTGTTATATGGGGCTGATGTATAAACACATTCTTCTGTCATTTTCCTAGTGAAATGTCCATACAAGTTTAGCCATGTCTTTAGTATCCTGGTGAATCCAGTGGCCTCAACACTTCTACCTCAGTTATTTTGAATTGATGTGTTAATGTACTGACTATGGGTAATGTATGTTATATTAAATTAATAAAATGCCATGTGCTTTTGAGATTACCGAGAATCTGGCTCTGAAAGTGGGTTGTTTCTCATTTCAGACTCAAGCATGTTTGTTTCCAAGTGTTCTTCCAAAGCATCTTGTCTGGGGATGTGCTTGACCTCCCTGAGTCTGTAACAGGAAAGAGCAGAACAGCCCAAGTAAAAACACAATGTCCTTGAGAACAGCTAGAAGGTAAATAATTTTCAACAGATCTACTATTGCTTAACCAAAGATACAAAAAGTCCCTGCAATAAGAGAAAGAATCTGTAAGTTCAGCCATGGGAGTTCAGCCATGGACAGAAAGCTTATTCAAAACCTTCAGCTGACTACCTCATCATTTTCAGTTGGTTTTTTGATGGATACTCTAAGCTCCTGATATAAGGATGTTATCTCTACCTGTTCTTATTTGTTCTTTTACTTGAAAGCCTCACCTGAAAGAGGGGGCATGCTGCTCTGCCACGAACTCTCAGTTGGGTGTTCTTTGTATTGAGAAATCCAGTCAATTGCCCCAAGAACACTTCCTCAATCGGTTTCTGCTGGCTATTTTGGGTGTCTGATTTGATAACATTTTTCTATCTGTATGTCTGATATTACTATTTTTTTTACTTCAGCTTGCTGTATATAATTAATAATTTCACTAATTTGAAACCAAAAATACAGCTATTGCAGATCATTCTCCAGACCATATAGCAAACTATAGCTTAGAGTTAATTTCTTTTGAGATGGGATCTTGAGTAGTTCAGTCTGGGCTTAAAATTACTATGTTTCCCAGATGGTCTTGAACTTGTGATCCTCCTGCTTTTGCTTCCCGAGTGCTGGGATTGTAGGTACTACCCACTACTTTTAGTAGAATTTTGAAGTTCCTCAAAGACTTTCTCATAAAGCTGGACATCACCATGATATACCGTACGGAGCAAAATGCTATTAGGAAAGGCAATCTGCCAAAGGCCCTGAGTGTCCTTGTATGTTCTTACTGCATATGCCAAGAATGTAGGAACCTGAGCACTCTTGACCCAGGCAGGTAATTTTTTAGTTGTGCTTACAGTAAGCAACCTTGAAGTATGAGGTAACATCTTCCCTTGGACACAGAAGAGGTTTATGATTTCTTTGAAAACAGTCCATTCCCCAGTTCCAGTACATATTCAAGCATCTATCATGGGTCCTTTGCCACCCCATGAGATTTGGGGATCAGAGAGAATACAGATCAGCATGAAGTTCTAGTTAATGCTTTTCTGTAATAATGTCCTTAGCCTCTGATCCAGCACTTTAGTGTCTTCTGGCAACATCTCACTGAAAAACAGCAGGCTAACTTGTTAGTTTATAAGTAGGACATAACCTTAGACTTGGTACAGTTCCTGACAGGTGCTTGCAGATACTATTCACAAAGCAATTATGCTTTGGAAATTTTTCCTACCAGTGTAATTTTTAGCATGTCTGTGTACCACCAAGGCCATTGACACTGTGTTCTACTTAACATTTTTCTTCTGACCAACTTGCCTATATCATTTGAATAGTTTTTCCAGAAAGGAAAGTTTATAACATGACCCTTGACCTGAATTATCTTCATATTCTTTAAACCAGAAGTATTTAATGCATGTTCAAGTACGTACATGGGCATTACAAATTTATACATACTGTCTAAAAATCACCTTCCTCTTCTACCAGGTCCTTCTCCCTCAACATAAGTTATCTGGTTACATCTGAAGCTGTTGTGTCTGGGACAAAGATTCCGGCAACCGATGTTTCTGTTTAGTGAAATCTGAGCTAGTGATTTGTTTCTTTTGAAAAGTGCCCTTTAAGTTTCCCTGATTAAAGAAGGACGTCTAGTATTTTGATTTGCACTGAGGGAAAACTGCCCGCTTTAGATAAGTTTGCCCACAGCAACCCAGCTATCATCCCTACTATATGCCTGCTGCAGGTTGGAGCAGAGAAATCAAAGGAAGGTGAACCTAGGGAAGAGTGTGCTGTGGGTGAGCCATTCCACATCCTGCTCCAGTGACCACCTTGTGAGCTACAGAAAACTCTCTGTAAAGCTGGCTACAGACTTCTCTCTGTAAAGCTGGCACTGTGCATCCCTGGATTCTAACCTTACTCCAGTCAGAATTCCAGCCTCATCATCTGTCCAGCTGCCATAACCTTGAAGAGAAATGAAGAGCCCTGAAAGGGAGCATCATAAAAGACAGATACAGATTACATACAGGTGGCATATTACCATTACACTTTCTTCCCAGCCAGAGGTGGGGACACCCCCAGATCTGACTTCAGCCTTCCTATAAAATTTACACGAGTTTTGGGATACTTGCTGATCCTGCTGGGGAAAAAAATGACTTCCTATAAGGAAGCAGACTCAGTAAGACCCGATGGTATCATCACATCCAGGGCAGGAATTCTTATGAAAGCCTAAGTGTTATTCAGACTTAGGTGTTCACTCACTCTCAGGTGAGCCCATGCTATCTGAGCCTTATAAAAGGAAGATCCCAAAGCTGTCAAGGCACAGCCATAACACTCTGTGACCCAAGTAGCACTGCCTAAGTGTCTATCAAAATGGAAGACACGGACAAAATTTCCATTACTTTTGATGTCTGCAGATTTGGCCCACCAGAGGTACCAAAGCAGTGTTTTGGGCTTTGGTACTTGATAATTTTACAAAGCACCAGGGAACTAAAGTTTTCAGAATGCAGGAGAGGGGCTGGAATACCATGTTAAGTGTCATGAAGCTAGGTGGGAGTCTAGACAGGTATAGTGGGGTGGGTAGCACTGGCCCAACAGTTGCAGTTTGTTCTCAAGCTCAGTATGAGAATTACTTTCTCTATGTTCCCAAGCAGCAGGGACCAATCTCCAGCATCTGGATCCTGTGTGAGAAATGGTGATTCAAAACCCCGTCAAACAGCTCTCAGTACCTTATTCGGCCACCAAAAAAATTACTACAAGATTATTATGCTTATTACTGCGGATGAGAATAGTGTAAATTTTAATCATCTTTTAACTCAGTGGTTCTAATATTTTGTCAATGAATAACAAGTGCCCCAGTATTTTAGAAATTGGTAAGAGCTGTTGGATGCTTATTTTTAGTTATAAAACCTTTATTATTTTTAGCAAGAATAATGCATGTTCATTTTAGGAATATGGCAAATACAAAGAAGCAGAAGAAAAATCATCTTTCACAAGTTTATATGTGCATTTATGTAACATACAAAGGTACTCTTGTCTCTCAAAATATGATCTTCTCATATTACTTTGCAACCTTTTCTCACTTTGTATCCCATCAGAAGCTTTTTTGTTTTTTTACAAATCAGTAAAGCTCTCTCATTCAAAGCCAGAGACTTGTAGATTGATTCAGATATAATCAACAGTAAGATGCAGACAAGAAGAGATACAACTAAAACGGCTAACAGCAACAGATTCAAAGTAAGGAGATAGGCAAAGGTATATCAGAAAATTGCTAATAAAAAGAAAGCTATAATGCAATGGCAATACCAGGTAAAACAGAGAGCAAGGCAAGCTACATTAAATAGGGATAGGGATGGTTTCGATTAGCCTTCCAACGCATCACTATAAGTTTGTTCCTCACTCTCCTTATCTCATCTACTTCATCCACGTCTCTAAACATATCTTCCCTGCTCAAATGCCTGTTGTGTATATCCTCTTTAAAATCCTGAAGAGACTGAATCAGCTTCTCCCTAAAAGTTTCTTCCGATTTTATCTCCTCTTCTGGTTCTTCCCCCTCCTCTGGCTTTTCCTCAGGCTTTGGCTCCTCCTCGGGCTTTGGCTCATCATTTTCTGGGGTTCCTTCCATTTTTTGGCAGGGTTTCATCTTGTGTGTGCTTCTCTTCCTTCTTTGCTTCTTCCTGCCTATTCGCGAAGGCAATTATTTCTAGGAAGCAAGTAGGAGACAGTAAGCGGAAGACTTGGTAAGTGTGCAGGTGCTGTGCACAAAAGGTCTCACCCTTTGCTCTCCGTGTCTCACTCCGTGTCTCTCCGTGTCTGCCCTCTCTCTCCCCCCCTCCCTCTCTCCCCCCTCGCCTTCCCTCCTTCCCTCTCTCTCTCTCCCTACCCCATTTTGGTTCAACTGTCCGCAGCAAATACCTACCACCTGAGAAGCCCAGTCCGCAATCAAGGTTTCCCTGTCCCCGCCCCTCTTACCTCCATTTTCCACCCCCTCCCCTCTCTAGTCCCTCCCTCAAGCATTTTTCCAAGGCCTTCATTCCCGCCTCCCTCCCCAGCCCTCCACAAATCTTTCTCCCTTCCAGGCGCAGGCCTAACGCAGGGCCCTGGGAAGGGTGGCGGGCGGGGTGGGGGTGGGGGTGGGGGTGGGGGTGGGGGTGGAGGTTGTTGAAGGGGGAAGGGAGAGGGAAGTGTGGCCTTCCACCTCTGCCTGCGTTCAGCAACCCACACCCTGGGGGTCTGGTATAAAGTTCCCTTCACTTACCAGTTACCGAGCTGGTCAGTTTCTTTCTCCCACTTATTTTAGCCTGGAGCGGTACAAAGAACAAACCTGCAGGCAAGCGGAGACGGGAGGGGGTGTTGGGGGTGGGGCGAGCGAGCCCTGGGCGCCCAGCAGAGCTGCACCACAGATCCAGCTCAGCGAGCTTTCCTTACTGAAGGTCTTGCGTATGGAAGTTTCCCACCCTTTGTTTCCCACAGGGTTCCTCCTTCCCACCACCCGAAAGTTAGCTCATCTCTCTGAACAGGCAGGGGATATTATTTCCCAACTGTCTGTAGATCCAAGCCGAGGCTTGGGAGGCCGAGCGGCTGTCAGAAAAGAGGTCCGAAATCTCAGAGTATGGCTATTTTTGAGCCGTCATTGGTCTCCTTGCTTTTCTTTGGGGACCCCCACCCCCACCCCGGTTCCTTTCACGAGTGTCCTTTCCTGCAGAATTGAAGGTAAGGGGTGGAGGGACGGACTTAACTAGAACTCAAGTCTCTATCCTAGACCACCCCACACTAGAAAAATCCAGGCAATGCGCCCTCTGACACCAACCTGGAGAGTTTTCCAGCAAGCTGTCCCCTCCTTCCGCTGGCCTCTTAAACCGCCGACTGCAAGGCTGAAGGGAGCTGGTACCCAGATGGAAACAAGGACCAGACTAGCAGGATTTCTGCACACGTCGACTCCTGGTCACATGAGATCTACGTCACCAGTGAGCTCGGGTCCCCGATCTCCACCACTCCCACAAAAAGCGCGGCAGATGTGGGCCCGCCCTCTGCTCCCTCACCTACCCCCTTCCCAAACACACACTTGGCCGTGTCAGTCTTTTCTGTAGGAAAAAAAAAAAAAAAAAAAAGAAACGTGCGGGTTGTTTTTCTGTTTTTGCAGTTCTCTGATTACTAAAGAGGAGCATCTTATTTTCTGGAGCTACGAACTTTTCCGCTTCATTTAATAATTGACCCTTCCTGTCTTCCACTCCCAACTGCCAGAATCACTAACTCCCTAATCTGTCTTTCCTTAGCTCCTCCCGCTTCAACTGAAATGCACTCTTTTGTTGTGTGGAGCCAGGTAGGCAGGCCACGAATTGGGACAAAAAAAGGATCTTGGAATAGGAATGTGATTTCTTGGAGGCAATTTAAACTTTGTTCTTAAAACTGCTGTAATCTTTTCAAAAAGAAATATTGCTTTACAGTCAGAAGTAACAGCCAAATTATTTTAGATACATGCATGAATTCATACATGTACATTGCTTAGACTAGGGCCTGGTACATAGTAAGTGCTTTTTTTAAAAAAAAAAAGTACATGCTTTTTTAAATGTCTATTATTTTCTGATGTTATTTGAGGAGAATGATTTAAAATAAATAAAAATAATGTTTGGCTCTAGAGCCCTGGTGGTGGTACTGTCAAGAATTATGTTGCCTGAAGAATCATTACTTGCTCAATTATCATGTATGTATTGTTAGCATATGGTCTCCTCATTCTAAAGAAGGTGATGCAATATATATCATGAATTTTTGGGATGTCTTAACACTGTGTTTTTACTGCTCCAAACCACTTTGCTATAGAAAACCTTCAACATTCATTCCCATTTTATTTCACTTGTGTGTGTGTGTGTGTGTGTGTGTGTGTGTGTGTGTGTGTATCTCCTCTGAGAAGCAAGTACATTTGAGACCTCAATACTCAATAGCTTGAGTTTGCTGAGAACTAACAGGCGTAAGAATGGAGCTGTGGTTTGGGTATGATTTGGTTATGTATCCCTTTAATGGGAGGGGGACTCTCACGTCTTTATCTTTTAAATGACTTTAAAAGTCAAGTCACTAATTTTATGATGATAATGATTGCTTGGGTTGCCCCCTTTAGGTAAAAGTACTGGCTTTTCACTTGCAGTAAAAAGCCCTGCAGGTGTCTAAAAGGTCTAGAAAAAAGTGTGGCATTGCTGCCTTCATGCTGTAGCTTTACCTTTGAGTCAGACTTGTGCTCAATTTTACATAGACATAGCAGTAATTTATGAAATGGTTTGTCCAGAACAATAATACAAGGTTGTGTCGCTCGGTGTCATCTCATTCTTGAGCCTGACTAATGCAAAGTGCAATGCACACGTGACTTATGCATACCACAGTCTGAATGTTATGCTGCCTTGAAAATTCCTCCACCAAACAAATCAGTACATTATTAAAAATTCTGCCTCACTCAGGTTCTCAGGAAACGGACAGGATGTAGTCAGATTATTTGCCAAGAGAAAGCAGAAATGACCCCCAGTCTAGTTCCCAATGGAGTTCTTACTGTCCTCTGAAAGCTTGTGAGTGCTGGCTTTCCTATTAGCCTTTGTATTGGCATTCCCAGCTTCTAAACTTACAGAAGAACTACTACCCATTAAGTGCTTCTTATACCATGCTAAGGCTTCTCTAGCTTATTACTCCAAACTGTTCTGAATCCTTTCCAAAAGCATACAAAATATGGCCACGTAGTCATAGCAACAACCCTACTTCTCTGTATCAATTTTCTGTATTAGTTACTTTTCTTGGTGCTAGGACCAACTACTTCACAATAACCAACTTGAAGGAGGAAGGGGTTTTCTGGAAGGGGTAGTATTAATGGTTTGTCTCTAGCATTCAGCAAGAAGCACAGAATGGGAAATGCCAGCAGTTAGCTAACTTGCTCCTTTGTCTCTTTAATCTGTCTGAGATTCCAGCCTATGCAATGGTGCTGCCAACATTCAGGCCAGACAATCTTCCCTGGAAACACTTTCAGAGACACACCCAAAGATGAGCTTCACTCATGACCCTGGCATCTATTAATCTAACCAAGTTCTCACTATCAACAGTCACACAGGTAATAGATACTCAGAACTGGATCACAAAAAAACAAAAACAAAAGCAGCATCCCTGATACTGAGGACTGCAGAGGTGATAAAAGTAAATCCAAGTTATGGAAAAGATGAATGTAAGAGATAGTACAAACTGAAAAAGCAAAAGTCAGAACGCAGCAAGAAGCTACCCAGTAGAAAATGAATACACCTTCTAGCAGTGAAAAAGGAAGCTAGATGTTTATTGGGGGAGTTCAAAAGGAAGAAACCAAAATGTCCAGGTAGAATCCTTCCTTCGGTGGATTTATGAATACACATCTTTAAGAATTAATATGTATTATTTAGTAAATAATGTTCTCTCACTTGTTTTAGTAAATGATGCTCTGTCATTTGTAAGAACAGATTTTTTTTTTTCCTGAACCCAATTTGGTAGTCTAGTGTAGAAACTTAAAGTGTAGAGTATATCACCACCTTGTGACTAGATTCAGTACTACAAGTTGAACACTTGAGCAGGGGATCTGGTTCAGAGAACCAGGCTACTTACTGTTGATCACTACTTTCCCTCATGATAGGCTGAGGTGCCCTAGAAGTATTGTAAGACAGTTAACCAGACAACTATGTAGGAATTCCTTGGGTTTTGAGTTCTGGGTTAAATGTGGAGACTGAAAACAGAGGACTCAGCAAATTTGCATAAGTGAAAGCAGAGTCATACTTTGTTTTCTGGCTCTGTGACAAAATTGCCTTAAAAAAATAATTATAAGTCCCTTATAGAAACTAAGACTTTCACAAGGCGAGGTGGCACATGCCTTTAATCCCAGCACTTGGGAGGCAGAGGCAGGTTAATCTCTGTCTACACAGCAAGTTCTGGGGTATACAAGTTTGAACATTAGTTTTGGAGACCCAAAACTAAACATTTGTAGTTTTATTCAATCAGTAAATATAGAACTTGGAGATCAATTGAGAGGCATAGAACAAATAATAATTTAAATTAGCCAATAAAATGATAAATAACATGTTGCTTACAAGAGTGACACTTTAAATATAAGGATTGAGAATGATAAAAAGTCAGATGTTAGAAAAATGCTTGCCTGTATTATCCAAAGAAAAACTGGTATTGAATCACTACAAAATGATAATGTAAATGTTAAGACTACAAACAAAATTAATATTAGAGTTTAAGATATATATTTTATAATGTTAAGATGGCCAACATTACAGCAGAGGCTATACCGCAGTCAGTAAAGCACCCAAGGCTCTGGATTTAATCCCTACCTATTACTGAAAAAAAATCAATCTAAGAAGAAAATAGTAAAGTATTTTGTACTTCTATTAACTTTGTGTGTTAGCTCAATTTCCACTGCTATAATAAAATTTTTGATTCTAAGTACTTTATAACAAAAAGAGGTTTATTTATTGCCGTTTTAGAAAAGTTCAAGATTAGGTAGCCTCAGCAATTTTGCAGGAATGAACTCATGACACATGGAATCATAGCAGCACATACAAAGATATGCATAGGTAACAGAGTAGCCATATGTGTAAAGCAGGAAGCAGCACTATGTGTGTGAGCTATTCTTCACTTTAGTAACAACCCACTCTTTAATGAACTAACTGGATTCCCAAAGGAGTATGAGAACTGCCAGGTGAGATGTCAAACATGCATGCCTTTAATTTCAGCACTCAGGAGGCAAAGGCCGACAGATTTCTCTGCGTAGGCCAGACTAGTCTCCACAGAGAAGTACAGGCCGGCCAAGGCTGCATAGTGAGACCTTGTCTCCATAAAACAAAAACAAAAAAGAAATATGAGAAGCACATTAAACCCTTTGAGGGGTAGGGTACTCTGTGAACTAATGTGTCTCCCTGAGGTTTCACTTCTGAGATGTTCCACTGTTTTTACTCATCCATTTATCACATGTGTGAAACACACACATGCAGCCTTATTATTACATGCCACAGCATGTGTGCAGAGGTTAGAAGATGTCATGTAGAGCATAATTATTTTGTTCTTTAGTTCCACCATGTGGATTACTGAGATGCACCTCGGTTCCTCGGGTTATCGGGGTACCAGACTTGGCAGCCAGCAATTTTAATAGCTGGACTATCTCACTGGCCATAAAAGACTTATTTACTAGGTTGGTTTAAACATGACAGTGGACAAGAGGTCAAGAATGGACTAGTTGTTCAGCCCTCAAGGCTGTGCTATGTGTCTCAGCAGCCCTAATTTGCACCAAGGGCCTGGAGGATGGCTGGGAGATACAGGTCTTCAGTTCATGTTGCAAGCAGGAAGGCACCAGGTTCTGTTATCAGTGAAGGAATCTGCAGCTGCAGCAATAGGGTGGATGAAATCACCATTGAGAGTAAAGGCCAAGCCAAGGAAGAAGGGCAACTTTTCTTCTCCCACTTCCTTTTATCTGAGCAACTAGCAGAAGATGCTGCCCAAATCTACGATGCCTCTTCTCACCTCACCTACTAACAGTCCCCAGTAAGATGCCCACAGTCTGACCTGATTTAGGTAATTCCTCATTGAGACTCTCTTTCCAAGTGATTCTAGGTTCTGTGACGTTGACAGTTCAAATTAACCATCTGAATAGGAAGCAAATCCCAAAGTGTTTTCAAATCAAAACAATAGACTTTTTTCTCGGTATGACCAGACACACTTATAATCTAATCATTTTAGAAATAGATTCAAGATCACTACAATTTTAAGGTTAGTTTGATCTACATAGTGAGTTTCAGGCCAGTCAGATGACACTATATCTCAAAAAATCAATGGCAACAATAAAAAACTGTAAGCAAAAGAAATGATATCCAATAGTGTTGATATATTTAAAGTAGTGATCACAAGAACAGAACACATGAAAACCTTTGGGGATGAAGCTATGTCTGCACTTATTGGGGAATTCCATATGCTCAATTACATCAAAAAAATCTTGACAAATTCCAATATCTAAGTAGTTTTTTTAATTCCAAGAGAAGTGTTTTGCTTTTAGCTCTATGCTTGGATTTTACACTTTTTCTAGCATTAGATAAATATGTATATTAGAACACTAGATAAAGACAAACTAAGAAAAAAAGATAGTTCACTGATATCAAACAGTAGGAAATGCAGTGTTTGCCAAAATAATTTGTAAATTTTGTTAAACAAATAGATAGCTGTATTAATCAGCAATCCCCCCATCTCTCTCTCTTCCTCACACACAAGCACACATCTATATACCTTGGCGATCATGGAGAATCTGACTGCTAAAGTTGCCACATCATGTTACTCTAATGTTCAGTTTTACTAAAGGCCATATAAGATAATAGGAGAATATATCTCCCTGGAGGGAAGGAAATAAAGCTAGAGCCCTTGTGCGAGCACTTATCAGGTAATGCCTTCTATTTGTTTACATTAAAGTTTTTATTGCATAGCCAGGATTAGCAGTGCATGCCTTTAATCTCAGCACTCCGGGAGGCATAGGCAGGCTGATCTCTGAGTTCTAGGTAAACCTGGTCTACAAAGTGAGTTCCAGGACAGCCAGGACTGTTACACAGAGAAACCCAGTCTTGAAAATCAAAAAAAAATATTACATAGTTATTTATTCAGGTGTGTACGTGTGCACAGGTCACTAAGCAAATACAGAGGTCAGAGAAGAATTTGTGCTAGTCAGTTCTGGCCTTCCACCATGTTTGTCCCTGAGGTTGAACGAAGGCTTGTTGTGCTTGGCAGCAAATGCATGTACCCACAAACTGAGCCCAATACATGTCTCCAAATAACTATTTTAAATGCCTTCAAAGTGTTAAATATGATCACTGAACAAAAGAAAAAAGGAAAGAACATAAGAACAAGACAAGAAGAAATTATGAAAGAAACCAAGCAAAAGTTGTGTAGCTGCAAAGTGAAATGTATATTCACTGGAGTTGAAAACCATTCAAGTACACACCCAAGAGGCCCCCAAACTTCAAGTGTTGTAAATAGAAAGTGAGTTATACTGGGACGTATTATGCTCACACTACACTGCTTAGAGCCTTAGAGACAAGGACAAAGACAGACTCTTGGAGGAAAGAAGGAAAGTGTCTTGTTAAGTACAGTGGAAGCATGGGAAGATTATCAGCCAGTTAATTCTCAAAATCCTTCCAGACTAGAGAGCAGCACAACAGCATGTTTAAAGTACCCAAGGAAACACATAATACCCTGCCAACCGACAGTTCAGTATTTAACTGTCTGCAAAAACGAAGGATAAAGTAAAGCATTCCTAGACAAACAAAAGCTGAAGGAGATTTTCTCCCAGAAAAACCTGTCCTACCAGAAAATTTAAAGGATATTCATCAAGTTGAAATGACAAGAGACCAGATTACAAAGTTACATGAAGAATAAAGATGCCAGGTGACATTAACTGGACAGACATAAAAGGCAATATTTATATTTGGTTTGTAACTCCACTTTTTATTTCTTGATTTAAAACATAAATATGCCCACATTTGTGTATGATGAAAATGTGGCACCTACATAAAATGAAATTTTACTCAGCCACAAAGAAAAAATGAAATTATGAACTTTTCAAGAAAATGGATAGAACTGGAGCATGTTGTATTAAGAAATTTCTAATTTTCATACCTATATTAATATGAAAAGGAATGTGTTTAGGGGCCAGGAGAAAAGGGAACAAGAGAGGCAATAAGATAAGTTTCACCACCTCCCAGATTTCAAGTTTATTTTTTAATCACACAGGAGGCAAGAAGGCCACTATATTTTGATTAAAATGTTCAATTTATCAATAAGATATAATAATACAACCAAATAACAGACTTGAATTGAACTATCAATTGAATATAAAAGATATATACAGTAACTATAACAAAACAACAGTAGAATACACATTCTTCTTAAGTGCTCACGGAAAATCCCATAACATTTTAATTTTATAATTATAATTGTCAAGAAATTTTAAAAAGATTAATGCTATTTGAAGCATTTTCTCTAACCACAATCAAATGATAAATACTCACAATATATAAAACAACTTTTGCAACTCAGAAAGGAAAATAAACCTTTCACATTTAAAATGATAGGACTTGATTCATGAACAACTGTTCGGTATCATTCATTTCTAACAAAAGCACAATAAGATATGTCATAGCCACTAAAATATTTATGCTTCAAAATGGAAAGTAAAATATTAAAGCTGTAGAGACCTGGAATCTTTATACATTAAAATGGGAAGGTAAAATGGTGAAGTTGGTGTGAAAAAACAGCCTCGAATATATTGGTTCTTAATCTTCCTAGTGCTTCAACCCTTTAATACAGTTCCTCACATTGCGGTGACTCCTAACCATAAAAATTGTTATTATCTTTTTTGCTACTTCATTACTGTAATTTTGCTACTGTCATAAAATTTAATGTAAATATCTGAGATGCAGGATATCAGATATTTGACCACCAGAGGGGCTGCAACCCATAGGTTGGGAAACAATAAACCTGCAGTTATTAGAAAATATTAGCAGGATTATCATATGTATTAGTTACATCTCTGTTGTGGTAAAATAGCCTGACGAAATCAACTCAAGGAATAAAGAAGGAAGGAACACAGGAAGGGAGGGAGAGAGGCAGGGAGGGAGGAAGGGAGGGAGGGAGGGAGGAAGGAAGGGAGGGAGAGAGTGAGGGAAGGTGGTGGACAGAGGTGGGAGGAATGGGAGAGGTTATTTCTGCTAGCAGTTAACACATGGGGGCAGGAGCTTGAGAAGGCTTCACCATTATATCCACCGCCAGGAAGTAGAGTTCTGTGCTCAGATAGCTTCCTTGTTCATACAGTTCAGTATGTAAGCCCAGGAAATGGTATGGCCTTTCTTCAGAGTGAGTCTTCTCACCTCAGTAAACCCAATCAAGACAGTTCCTCCTAGGCACTCCCAGAGGGTAACATAATTTAAACAGTCCTGGCTGGTGTGCCTGGATGTTTGTCTCCCATATGGTTCTAGATCATGGCAAGTTGAGAATCTAAGGATCACAAGTCTTGTCAACTTGACACACAATTCCATCTACTGTAAACTGTAACCTCCTATCTCTTAGTCCCATAATCTTACTTTACACTGCAAAAATATGACCCATCCAAATTCAAAATTTTCCATAATCTTTAACAGTGACAACAATTTTAAAAGTCTGAATTCTCTTCTGAGACTCAAACTCAAGGAAGTCTCTTAACAGTGAACTCCTACAACAGAGAGAGAGAGAGAGAGAGAGAGAGAGAGAGAGAGAGAGAGAGAGAGAGAGAGAGAGAGAGAGAGAGAGGAGAAAGAAAGGAAGGAAGGAAGAAAACAAATTCCTCATTTCTAACACACAGTGGCACCAAATGCATTCATTAATTACAAAAGGGAAGAATATAATCATAACAAGGAATGATCCAAACAAAGCAATACTAAAATGCAGCAAAGCAAGCGTCAAATCCTGTAACTCCATGACCAACATTTAAGGCTCATGATGGATCTCCAGAGGGCTTGGGTAGCCCCTGCCCCCATCTACTTGTGCTGCTT
Organism: Cricetiscus sungorus; assembly: GCA_030556225.1. Taxonomy (NCBI): domain Eukaryota; kingdom Metazoa; phylum Chordata; class Mammalia; order Rodentia; family Cricetidae; genus Cricetiscus; species Cricetiscus sungorus. The sequence continues at coordinate 40,345,570 of JANBXA010000726.1, forward strand.
GTAGCAATATATCCTCTGTCTTGGAAAGCTTTCAACGGTGTCTTCAGCTTTCTTCAATGAATATCTCACTGTCCTACCATCTATAACATTCTGGGATCTCTCCATTGAATCACCTTCATATCTTCATTCAGTAATGCTTCAGGGCCACCCTACAAGTACTTCAATATTGCTACATAGTTCTTGGTGTCAGTGGCTCTCTGAAACTGCAGAAAGGCTCCAAAGATGACACCACCATGCATCTTCTATGCCTGCAGAGTCAGTACCACATGGATGACTAGACTTTTCTAGATTCTTGTGGCAGCAAATTTAATTCTTCTGCTTTTGTAAATGTATCTCTCAGATTTAGTGTCACTGCTGCTGAGTGGTTCTTTGTGTCCTGAGTGTTAAACAAAACATGTTGGCATCTTGACATTTTTTTGGGGGGAGGGCAAGGTTTCACCGTGGAATCCTGACTATTCTGGAACTCACTCTGTAGACCAGGCTGGCCTCGAATTCACAGAGATCTGCCTGCCTCTGCCTCCCGAGTGCTGGTATTAAAGGTGTGCACCTAAAGTACTGAACATTGCAGATACAGTAGAGACAATTTTTAAAAATCTAAGAATGAATTCATTTCAAGCAACAAGCAGGCTACTCAGCTTGGAAGTTCAAAAAGGTTTTCTGTATGGTCAAGCCCTCTAATGAGTTTCTCCCGTTCCTTCTATTCCTGGGGTTTGAAGAAAATAAAACCCTTTGGAGGAAGTAGATTACTGTTTCCTAAGGTGTGGTTTATCATTCAGAGTTTGGCCCTGGAGCCTGAATCATTATCTGTGGAATATGTTTTACTTTTTGAACCTGTAGGGGGAAATTTTCCCAAAGCAAGATAGGGAGGCAAGAGTTCCATGAAAATGGCTTTCTATCATCCATGCACAGAGAAATGTAAAAACACAAATGAGCCTTCATGCCCCTTGGAAATTCCTTTACAAAAGAAGATGATACCAAGTACAAATGTCAGGAGACCTATGACACTAGAAAACAATGTTCTTTTGGGAGAAATGGAAACAACAGATAATTCTAGAGCTGGGAGAAGACTGATTTGCAAATATACTTCAGATATCTTTATACAAGGGAGATACTTGAAAGAACCCTTGGGAAACATAATTGTACCCCAGGGGAACTTTTATTATCTCTTTGGATGTGCCTGCAATGAATCTTTCAGCATATTTCAAAAGATGACAATGGAGTATGAGCTTTTGCTGTTCAGTATGAGGTCATCATGCATGTGGAATATAGGGCCTCGTGGCTAAATATCAAGTAAAACTGTTTGGAGTGTTTATCGACACCAGAGAAATGTAAGTGTTTATCTAAAATACACATGACAACCTACTATAAGCTGTGGCATACATAGGTGCCATAAACCATGATGCCCACTACAGTTTTCAGATTCTGTGTGACTCAACTGTGGTGACCTACAGAGACGGATCCCTGGCAAGCTAAGTTTCATGGAGAAAGAGCTCTGTTCCCAGTACTGGGCAACATATTCTTCGACTAGAAAGATAATACAGAAAAGAAAAAGAACCAGAGTCTCAGATTATGGGCCAAGACATTACCTGGGAGCATTCAGCACTTCCTTGCTGTTTGGGAAGACATATTGCTGCTTACTGTGTTCTAAAAGTGAAAGTGACACCAAATTTGAGAGCCACACTAACAAAATCAGAAGGATTAATTTGTGGCTACTAAAAATCCAAAAAGAAAAAAAAAGCCTAGATTTAAAGAGCTAGAAGTCAATTCTTAAAATACCAGACATACTTCCTCTGCCTATTAATTATCTAAAAGGAGAGCAAGGAGGGTTGCTGGTCATGTGGATGGCTCTTAGATTCCCTTACATACCTTTTTGTGTTCCTGGCAGGAATCCCAGTCTTTGAATTGTGATCCAAATGTAGTGAGGCATGGTTTGCCAAACATTTCCCTAGTGTTCACAGTGAGGGAAGGAGCCACACATTCCCAGGGTATGTGTGTGTAGAGAAAACACATGTCAGTCACCACTGCCAATATGGTTCTCTAAAATTTGTTTTTATATTGGAGTTCTGTATTATTTCAACTGTGGGGCTGTATTTAATATTAAATACATGTGATTATTTACTACAAAGTAAAAGTGGTTCATTCTTAACAGCATCCCCTTGCATTCCAGATCACTCTCAAAATAGCTAGGCTCCAGTGTGAAAGTCATCAGTGTAGGGATGTGGGCAGTTGTTTTTTTGTGTCAGTCAACACATTATGTGCATAGAACAAAATTAATTTTCCTTGAATTCTCCAGCTATAATTAACATAACCCATTTTTATGTTTAACAGGCAATAAAATATTCAATTGCTTTTGCATTTGGGAAAGTTAAATCTGTCCATTATTGTCCCGAGAAAAGGTTTTGTATTTTGTAGTATTTAATTTCCAGCTGCTAACTTAAAGTAGGCTACTACATTCACATATTTAAATTAATTGCTTTACCCTTGGAGAAAGGGAAAGGGATAAGATCTCCTGAGCAAATTTGGAGCTTGGAGGGAGGGGAGAGGGAGTTAGGAGAAAGAGAAGTGGAGAAGAGGAGGGCAGAGGTTGGCATGAGGGAACAGGAAGATTGAGACAGGGAAAGAATAGAGGAGAACAAGAAAAGAGATACCTTAATAAAGGGAGCCACTATAGATTTGAGAAGAAATCTAGCACTAGGGACTGCCCAGATATCTACAAGTTTGAACTCAAGTAGAAATCTGAGCAATAGTGCAGAGGCTACCTTTAATGCCCTTCCATGATAATGAGATTGATGACTACCTTATATGCCATCCTAGAGCCTTCATCTAGTAGCTGATGGAAGCAGAAGCAGACACCCACAGGTAAACACTAGCTGGACTCCTGGAATCCAGCTGCAGAGAGGGAGGAGTGATGAGCAAAGAGGTCCAAACCAGGCTGAAGAAACCCACAGAATCAGCTGACCTGAACAAGGGGGAGCACATGGACCCCAGTCTGATAGCTGGGAAACCAGCATAGGACAGACCCAGATTACCTGAATGTGGATGTTAGTTAGGAGGACTGGGCAGTCTATGGGGCCTCTGGTAATGGATCAGTATTTATCCCTAGTATACGAATGGACTTTGGGAGCCCGTTCCACATAGAGGGATACTATGTCAGTCTAGACACACGAGGGAGGGCCTAGGCCCTGTACAAAATGTTATGACAGATTTTGAAGACGCCCCATAGAAGATTTCACCCTCCCTAGGGAGCAGAAAGAGGATGGGCTGGGATTTGGTGGGGGTGATAGAGGAGGATGGGAGGGTGAGGGAACCGGGATTGACATGTAAAACAACCCCTTGTTTCAAATTTAAATAAAAAAAGGAAAAAATAAATATAATAAAAGATGAGAGTAATAAAAAAAAAAGAGAAGCCAGGAGAAAACCACAGAGTGAAAACTTCATTTCTATGAGGATGACTACAATAAAAAAAAAAAAATTAGGCCATAAAATATGTTGGTCTGGAGAAATGGGTTCGGTGGATAATCATGCTTGCTATATAAGTGAGAGGGCCATAATTTGAATCCTCAGAGCTCACATGAAAGCCTGGCAGGTGTGGCAGCTGCCTGTAATCCTAGTACTTGGGATTCAGACATAGGATCCTAGGGCCAGCTGGCTACACAGAGTACCTGAAATTGGTGAGTAAGGTTTTACCAAGAGACCCTGATTAAGTAAATAAAATGTAAGGGGATCAAGGAAGACATCCATCAACTTCAGGACTGTACAAGCACACACACATATACAGGCAAAAAAATGCTATCAATGACATAGGGAAATAAAACTTGCACATTAGTAATGACCCATATATGAAATCCCTGTAATAAGTAAACAGAATTAACAGATGATCAAATGATTCTACTTCACTAAGTGTGTCTAGGACAAAAATGTGTCCCAGGACAGTGTGTAACTGACAACGTTCCAGCAGTGCCACCTGGTTTAAACGCCACTACAAAGCGGTGATTTAAGACACTGGGAGATCAATTCATTGGGAATTCAGTGAAGATTTGACACATAAGGACCCCAGTGCATCAGCGGTTGTGGGGCTATCACAGAACAAAAGACCAAGGCAGGATGTGTTGGAGAGAAAGGTGGTGTACCAGAGCTGGGGCTGTCATGGAAGGCACCACCTCTGCCTTCTGGCTGTGTTCTTCAGGGTATATTAAAACATGCCATATCCTCCCTTAAATGGTCGACTCTATACATGCTAAGTTTCTGTACGGACAGGTGCATATGAGGTCTCATCAAACATAGCCCAGAGCTACTGTCCCATGGCAGGTCTGTGGGACAAAAATTACTGTGCGGCAAATATTTTCCCCATAAAATGATCAAGTATTAAACATAAGTATTTTATAATGGTAAGGTTTATTCCTCTGGCTAAGAAATCCAAAGGTAATTTGCAATTGACATGCCTTTTTATATTTCTGCTATTGAAAGTTTACTGTTCACTGCTTTCCAAAAGTGGCTGATAACACCTCTTTCATTTATGTTTAACTGTTTTTCATTTTCTGATACAAAATTAGTAATACAGATACACATATATTCATTTGTGAAAAATCAGAAGAAAGAGAACATAGATTCACCTCTTTGGCATAGAATAAGACTTTGCATGATATCATACACAAATGGACATATACATATTGTTTTGTAGCTTGCAATTTCTGGTTTACAATGAACTACCAGATGATTGTCCTCTCATGTCAATGAACAAAAGTTCTCATTAAATCAATGGGGTAAAATTGAAAGATGAAATGTGCACAGTATGACATTTATATATTACTGTAACCAATAGTGAAAGATTTAAGCAAACTGATAGCACATATTTACAAAGAAAAATAGAAACAGAAAGCAGTGAAAGTATTAATAGCAGAAAATAATTTCTGAGGCCACTGCTTTAAAAGGGGCGGTCCCGAGAACGGGTATGGTTAGAACGCAGAGCCCTAAATTTTTTTCTCAGGTTTCTTATTTCTTCCAAACACCTTTCCATCTCGTCTTCCTCTCCTGCCATTTCGTCGCCTTTAAAATGCCTGTAGTCTATGTCTTCTTTAAATTCTTCAAGAGACTGAAGCAGCCGCTGTCTGAAATTTCCTTCCATTCTCTGGCCTTCCAATGCTCCATAAGGATGTTCATCCTCCATCTTTGGCTCACTGCACTGGGGCTTTACTTCTTTTTCATTGCTGGCCTTTTGCATGATGTGATTTCCTGCTTAACTCCAGGGAGGAAATTAAGAAATAATTTATTCATTACTTTTGAATAGGTTTTTCTTTGAACCAAGGTATTAGGTCATTTCCCCACACCTGATTGGCCCACAGCTGCTGTCTTTAGAAACTGAACATATCTCAGCTTCTTCTTCAGCTTCCTGTCCAATCTTACCTTTCCCTCTTCCCCGCCCTTCAATCCCGAACCCACCCTTTTGCCAACAGATAAACTGAATGGTCAGGGAAGCTGCAAAATTTACCCAGTATTGTTCCTTCACAACTCCCACCCCAAGAACCCCAGTCTAAGTGACTCCCACACACCACACTGTACAAATGCAGGATGGTTTCTTGCTCCTTTTGCTCACCGGGTGGTATCTGTGAACAGATTCCTGGACCTACAAACAGAAACAAGGAATCAGGGAAGAGAATTGATGTCAGACACATGTTATCATTATCTGGAACCTGGTACTTTCATCATTACTTTCAAGCAATGTACTGCCTGTTTCTTTTCCTATCCTCTAGAATTTTTTTTGTGCCTGTTCCCTACTCCTCACTCTCCGGCTTGACCCTTTTAAGAGTAGGCATCTCCCATTTCCCATTTGACCCCACCATTGTAGGTTAGCAAATTTTATTGTCTCTATCCCATGAATTCAGTCTTTCTCCATCCATTACTCACATTTCAGTGCTACCATGTTCTCCAAAGAATTGGGAAAGACAAAGAAAAGGACAGAGTTTTCCAGGACAAGAGAAGCCTATTGTTTCTCAGTTATCACTAAATTTCTAGGTGTCTCTCAAGCATTTCCCATGTTCCCTAGTTCTTTTCCAAATATACAATTATTGAGCCAGCAAGATGGCTCAGTGGGTAAAGGCACTTGCTGCTTAGCCTGAAAACCTTAGTTCAGTCTCTGGCATCTACATGGTAGAAGGAGAGAAGCAACTCCTGCATATTGTCCTCTGACCTCCACACATACATAGTGGAACATGCACTCACACACATGCATGCAAATAGATCAATTAATTAAAAAAGTAATCATGTGCAATCATCTGTCCCCAAATTAGAGGAAATAATTAGTCTAGATGGATTCCCGTCTTGTTCAACAACTATCAGTCAAAGGGGCCCTGGTGGTTTCTGCACACCAATCTGCTGGGATTTAAGGAATTTACCTTCTCTTCTCCTTGGCCACTAGTCTTCAGGGCAGCAAAGAGCTCGTATCCAGAGGAGAAAGAAACCTGGATATATAATGACTTGGGCTCACGTCAGCTTCTAATCACGTGAGGATTATGTCATCTTCCAACTCTGGCCCCTACTTTCCCCTCCCATCAGCAGTGCTGCAGAAGTAGACCTGTCTACTAACCTCCCACCCCCACCACACCAGTCCCTGTCACTCAATTTTGCCTTTGCTAATTTCAGAGGTCAAAAGTGGCCCCTTCTCCTTATGGATGGAATGTGCCTTTCTCTGATTACCAGGGAGGGGCTGCATCTTCTCATGGTTATATTAACCATCATTGCTTTTTTAGGAGTTGTGTTGAAAGAAAAGATTACTCGACCTTGTCTTGGTTGCAAGAACAGGAAAGTAGCAGTATTGCCTCTACTCACTCTTCCTTCAGACATGAAAAAGTATCATTTTCCTTATAGTCTAACCTTTGAAACAAAATTGGAATGTATGAGATAAACTAGGAAATGAAGTAATAATTGGGTTTACATATTTTTACTTTTTCCTTGGTATCTTAGTTTTCAATTTTCCATAAACACAAGTTGCATAATTTGAAATATGTTAAAGACATGCATATTTTGAAAAAAAGATTAAAAATAGGAAGATAAAAAGCCACAAGCACCTGTTTCAGTGAATGAAGTCAGAATATAAATATAGACCTTTTAGGCAGGCACATTTTTAGAAGTTCAAAACATACAGAGCATTTGGAGCATGCCCTTTCACAGAGACTTTAGAGCAGGTGAAGTCCTTCTGTCACATAGATAACTAATTCTATAATCCCACAGCATTCTGTCCTTAAATATGCAGATCTCAGAAACAATCACAAATATATACTTGTTTGATTTCACACTTTCTCATTTTGTGCCATGCCATTTTTTTTTTTATTCCTTGAATGCTGTGCCCTGGATACCCCACTTTACAAAATCTTTACCTTCAGTCAGACCTTTTTTGTTTGTTTGTTGGCTTCTCTCAAACATATCTGTCCTATGCATGTTTTCCTAGACTGTTTTTCTGCCATATTAAGGAAACCAGTTACAGAAACCACAACCCATTATAGGAAACATTTCTTGCTAAGAATTTTAGTACTTACATAAATGGATTTGTTTACCTTTACATAAGCAATGGAAAAAACTATGCAAAGTTCTTCGTTCTTGTTTATTGGGAAGTCTGGAGCTTGTTGCAACTGTAATCACTACTAGTAAGTTTGATGTAAATGATTCCGGAAAAAGGTTAACTGAGCAGAAGACGAGGTCTTTTAAAAAGTAGAGCTGTGTTGCACCCATTTTTAAGGAATTATTAACTTTAATAGAGAAACCAGCTAGTGAAGAGCCAGAGAAGAAATGAGGCTCTTAATTCAAAAGCTTACTAGAAACTAAATCCTACACACACATTTGTAATTTAAGAAGCGAATCTTCTTGCAATCAAATGTTAATATGACACCAGTGTTATCAACACCTTTATTTCAGTCTTGTAAGAGACCTTGAGGTGAAACCATCCAATCTAAACTACCTAGGTTCTAGTTCCTTGGCCCACAGAAATTACGATGATAAAAGTTTGTCATTTTCGATTGCTAAATATAAGGATAATTTGTAATCCAGAAATAGATAACACAGGTATCTAAGAATTAATTTTATGTACTCCAGATGTATTTAACAAATTGTGGTCCTTTAACCTCTCTGAAATCTGCTGCATATGACATTTAAAATGTTTAAGTTTTCTGCTTTGAACCATGACCATTCCTAACAATTGGGTGTCATTTGTAGTTGGGGTTTTGTTATGATCCCCAGCTCCAAAATAAACTCACGGAGAAGTAATTTTCTAACTAGCTCTTACATTTTAAATTAATCCATATTTCTTATCTACCCTCTGCCATGTGGTGGTACATTCTCTCAACATGGCACAGTCATCTTGCTTCTCTTTGTGTCTGCCTCTTGCCTCCCAAGACTCCAACCTTCTTCTTTCCAGCATTCTCTCTGCTCCCAAAATCCTGCCTAGTTATTGGCCAAATCAGCTTATTTTGTGTTAACAATGAGAACAAAACATTTTCACAATGTACAGAAGGATTATTCCATATAACTTCCTCCTTTTGTCTAAATGAAAAAGGTTTTAACTTTAACATAGCAAAATTATATAAAACAAAACTAGTTATCAAGTAAGAATTACAGTTACCATAGCCATTCAATTTGTATTTGCTAAATTTAGAGAAAATATTCTATTATTTATCTTATCTTTATGAATCTAAAGTTTTGTGCCTAATTTAACTTTTTATCATAACTAAGGGAAACTTTACTTCTAATTATTTAGCCTTCAGCTCCATCAAAGACCCCAGAAGGGTGATATGTTACCTAATGACAGGGACACCTGGCTGCCTGAACAGTCACCCAAAGTTCTTCTGTTGTATTGGAGCATTCAACTTTGGTTGGTCTGCAGACATTTCTGGAAATGGGGTTCTTAATTGGTCTAAGTAATAAAAACCTGGAGTCAGATATAGAGGAAAATGCTGAGAGATCAGAGAGAAGGAACAAGCCTCTGCCACACTTTACCTCCTTAGCATCTCAGCAAACAAGAGAGCAAGTTCTTGTTTCTCCCTGCTTATAACCTGTTTCCACTTAGCTACCTCACTTCTGTCTGTCTGTACAGACCTCCAAACCTCTATGGTTAGCTAGTGGCAAGCTCCATTCTCTGGCCTTCAGACAGGCTTTATTTGTACAAGCAAGGTATCAGTAAACATTTCTGAGAAACAGGGAATTTTGAAGTACTATCCTAACTTGTCTTAGCAAATTTTGGCAGTCCCTTTGTGTGTGTGTGTGTGTGTGTGTGTGTGTGTGTGTGTGTGTTCTGATGGTTCAGTTTAGACAGTATGCTGTCAGCAATTGAAGCAAGGGCAGGCAGTGTCTTTCCCAAAAAGCTAGCTTTTGCCATAAAGAAAGCAGACTTCCTACAGGAGCTCTTCAATGCCCATCATCTTCTTTTTTAGAAAATGATGGTGTCAAGAGTAGACATGCCTCACTGTAAAGAAAAGCATTATGTTATTAAAATATTTTAAGTGCTATATTCTGTAGGTCTTTGAGGTGTTTGAAGAACATCTAGCTACCTAAATATATGAGTTTAACTTTGAAAACATAGCTAATGTGACTATAAGTTTGATTATTATAGATAAATGTTACCCTGTATTTCTTAATTAATTATACATTACATTTTTAAATGACTTGACTAGGCACATACCCCCAAACAAGAGTAGAAACATACATACAGCATAACAAAATTAACTTTAAATTTGTATAAATAAACCAAAATCTATACCAATGTAAAATAATTTGAGATTAATAGAAGACTTTTTGGATTAAAGTAGATTCAATAATCTACTCTTTTATCTCATTATTTCTACAGCATATCCCCTTTTTCCCTTTAGAGAGAGAACTTTGAATTTAAGTCTTTTGTTCTGCTTCTCTTTTTGACTACAACTAATGACAATTTGTAACCAATCTCCCTTAAATGATAACAAACATCTATAACCCATCTTTTAGGAATGTGGACATTGTATTTTTTAGATTGCTTTCTATTTTCTGGGGTTGCTGTATGTTACAAGCACGTTTTCCCCGTTGGTCTGGTCCCGCAGTCCAGCTACCATGCCAGCTCCCTAACACTCAGAGACTCTGTATTTGATACAATCCTGTTGGCCAGTTACTATTATTGTTTATGGGCTAGCTCTGTCTTAATGATTAACCCACACTTGTTATTCACTGCTTTGTATATAGTTTTGTATCAAGCCCAAATCTTTTCTTTAGACTAAAAGGGGACTCGTAGCAAGATATTCACCTTGTCTGCACCTGTGGCTCAGGCCACGCCCATTGGGGGTAGAAACAGGGCCAGAGGTGACCTGGGGGGAAAAGGCTGAGAAAGGGTTGGGCACTCTTGGTGGTGGATGCGGGAAGGCTTAGGATCCCGTGGAATCCACCCCGTTCATCTGCCTACATTGTGAGTTATTTCTCCCTTAATAAACATCTATTCGGCCTAATTGTTTATCCTGGTCCTTATTAAATCGCAATAGCTGTAGTTACTTTTCTCATTACTGTGACAAAATATAGGATATAAGCAACTTAATGAGAAGTATTTTTTTTTCCTCTTTAAAGTCAGGGTCTCTATATAAAGCCCTGACTATCCAGGAACTGTTTATTTAGACAAGTCTGGTCTTGATCTCCCAGAGATCTGCCTGCCTCTGCTTCCTTAGTGCCAGGATTAAAGGTGTGGGCTTCATGCCTGGCCGACAGGGATTTCTTGTAGCTGGTCATTTGAGGGTACTGTCTGTCATGGCAACAGAAGCTTTATGCAGCTGGTTGCATTGCATTCATAGTGAGGAGGTAGAGAAAGACAAATATAGGTTTCTCCTTTATACAGTGCAGGATACAACTCCAGAGAATTGTTCTATCTAGAGTTAAGGTGGGTATTTCCACCTTAATTGACCTATGTAGAAAACCCCTCACAGGCATGCCAGAAGCTTGTCTCCTAAGTGATTCTAGATCATGTGCAACTGACAATATTAACTATCACAGATACCTAAACATAGAGAATCAATAAGCAGGCACAAAATACTCATGAAGATGGTCATTAAGATGAAGGCATACACAAAAGCATACATGCAATATGATTCCACTTACATATCATTCTTCATTTGAAAACTGTCTATGATGACAGTGGTTGGAATACTGACCTCCTGGAATGAAGGACATTTGGAGTACTGATTGCAAAGAAGTGTGACATTCTGGGATAATATCAATATGGAATGTAAAAAAATGTGATTTCATGAAGGTATATGTTTGTTCATTGTTATTATTTATTTACTTTTAGAGCTATTGTTTACATAAAAGAAATTATATACATATGAAGAAGACATTTCAAATGAATAATGACAAACTTAAACCCTCATGAAATCACATTAATTACATGAAAAATTATATTACCCTATAAAGTCATGCTCCTTTGTAATCAATACCTGAACAGCCACACATGAGGAGATTTATGCCTGTGCAAAGCCATGGAACTCCTTTAGATAGTGAAAGGCTAGATAGAATCTTCTTGGTCATCTTAATTAGGTTTCATATTTATTTTAGATAGGTATTATCTAAGGACAAAAGGGAAATTGGAATGAAATATAGAATGAAGGTATACATACCTCTGTGTGCCCATATTTATGCATATACATATAATTTAATATATGTCAACAAATGTAGCACGTATTTACACACATGCATGCATGCACACACACTTTTGAAATAAAGACACACAAAAGTTAAGCTACAGGGATTTATTTATTTATCTGTTTATTTATTTATTTATTTATTTATTTATTTATTTATTTATTTAGTAGCATTTTCAAGACATGGTTTCCTCTGTGTAACAGCCCTGGCTGTTCTGGAACTTACTTTATAGATCATACTGACTTCAAACTCACAGAGATGAACTTGCCTCTGCTTCCCTATTGGCTGGGATTAAAGGTGTGTGCTGCCACCACCCGACTAAGCCACAGGGCTTTAATGTGACTTTAACAAAGATTCTGCCCTTGACTAGATGATGCTATTCAGTGTTTACAGGTCTACAGAGTCCACATTTAATTTTTAGCTCTCTCTTAATATTGAAATTCATCTTTAAGTGAGATCTTGTGCTATTAACATTAATTAATCCAGTCTATCAGGTTAATTTTTGTAATCACCCTGTTTCTGTACTTCACATGATTCTCTTGTCTTCCATATTGAGTTTGCCTTGGATTCACTTTGACAGGTACATCTGACACTCTGTCAGTTTGTGTCCTTATCTTACATGTGAACTGTTAGGACAGATGATTTTCTTCTTCTTCTTCTTCTTCTTCTTCTTCTTCTTCTTCTTCTTCTTCTTCTTCTTCTTCTTCTTCTCCTCCTCCTCCTCCTCCTCCTCCTCCTCCTCCTCCTCCTCCTCCTCCTCCTCCTCCTCCTCCTCTTCCTATTTAATCTCTTTCTCCTTCAGAGCTCTCTATGTAAGATGTGCAAGGGAGCTATCTGGTTAGTGCTATGCATAAAAGTCAGCTCCAGATTTAAAATGAGATCTGTCCCAATCTGCCACTACATTCTCTTTCAACTTTTACATACACCTGCCATCCTTTTATTCATGATAAATTAACAGTTAATTTTTGACTTCTCCTGATGCTCAGTACTATTTTCTTAGATGCAAGTTCTACACTGCTAAGAAATATATTACCTTTTGTTTTTGTTTTCATTTTGTTATTTTTATTCATTTTACATACCAACCATAGTTCCCCCTCCCTCCCTCCTCCCACTCCTCCTGTCTCTCCCAATCCACTCCAACCCACTCCCATCCACTCCTTAGAAAGGGTAAGGCCTCCCATGGGGAGTTAACAAAGCCTGGGACATTCAGTTGAGGCAGGTCCAAGCCCTTCCCCCTCTGTATCTAGACTGAGCAAGGCATCCCACCATAGGGAAAGGGTTGCAAAAAGCCAGCTCATGCACTAGGGACGGATCCTGGTCCCATTGCCAGGGTTCCCTCAAACAGACCAAGCTACACAACTGTTGCCCACATTCAGAAGGCCTAGTTCAGTCCCATGCAGGCTCCCCAACTGTTAGTCCAGAGTCCGTGGGCTCCCATGAGTTCGAGTTAACTCTCTCTGTGTGTTTCCCTGTCATGATCGTGACCCCCAGATATATTCTCTTTGGGTGGTGCTTTAGAGAAAGGTTGACAGGAAGAGTGGACTTTGTGGGTCAGTAGATTATAGGAGAAGGCAATGGGTAGGCTGGCCCCAAACAGAAAATGCTTTAAGAAATATGTGGACCAGCATCACAAAGGATAGCAGGATCTAAAATTAGGATGAGATGTATGGAGGAGACCTGTCAAAGGAAGCTGAGGCATAACCTTACAATTAGTTACTCTGTAAATAGAGGTCCCCTCACTCCATCTGTAGGGGTGTTTACTGGTATTTGTCTAAAAGTGTTTCATGTAAGGACTTTATGACACAAACCCTGGAAATCTCTGCATTCTCCTACAGTTTTGATTTGTTAGACACAGGATCATATGTAGCCGAGGCTGACCTCCAACTCCCTATGTAGCAGAGACCAGCCTTAAAATCTTGACTCTCCTGCCTCCATCTCCCACATACTGAGATTTTAGGCATATACCACCAAGCTGAGTAGACCCTCTTAAGAATTTCCCCAGTTATTTCCAGGTTATAGTGTCATAGTTCATCAAGATTCCTGTATAGAAATATGTTAGAATACTCATGTATTACTAGACATTCTTCCTAAAGAAATAATCAAAATTATGCTGGAGATATAGTTCACTAAGTAGAATACTTACCTAGCATGAACAATGGCCTGGGTTTATTACTTAGCACTACCTATAATCTGGCATGGGGGCACATTCGTGTAATCTCAGTACTCAGGAGTTAGAGGAAGGAGGATCATAAGATTAGAAATTCATGATCATTCTCAGCTACATAGAGAGATCAAGGCCAATCTGGGATATATACAACCTTGTGTCAAAATCAAAATTACATAAACTATGACAGAATTATTCATTAAATATTGGGTGATCATATTTACTTTATCTATACTGATATTCACCTGGTCAATATTAAACCCAAATGGAGAAAACATTGTGTTTCATATTATATTATTTGTGTACTAATGTACACAAACATATGGATGTATTCCAGATAATCACCTATGCCAGAGTTCAGGACTCATCCATTTTATCCAAGACTTAATTGTACCCAGTGATAATTTCCCCTATATTCCTTTACCTAATAAAACTTCATTAAATTCTCCTTTATAATATATTTTCTATTGTTTTATAAATTATATTAAAGATAATAATTTATATAAGCCAATTAATTTACATTTGTGTATAGTCCATTGTTTTCTCTTATATCTGTATAACTAAAATTGTGAGTTTTTAAAAAGAGGGTCTCATGTAGCCCATGATGGCCTCAAACACACTATGTAGCCAATGACATCCTTGAACACTTTATAGTCCTGCTCCTATTTTTTATTTATTTAATTTTATTTTTTTGAGCCAGGGTTTCTCTGTGCAGTCCTGGCTGTCCTGGAACTTGCTCTGTAGAACCTGCTGGACTTGAACTCAGAAATCTTCCTGCCTCTGCCTCCTTAGTGCTGGGATTGAAGGAGTGTGCCACCACCACCCAGCAATATGACTCTATCTCTTGAGTTCTGGGGTTCTAGTGTGTGCAACTACGATCAGTTTTATATGGTGTTGGAGACTGAGCTTAGGGCTTTGTACACAAGAGGCAGCAAGCACAATACCAATCAGTTGAGTTATATATTTGTATCCATAAATCTTTTCAGATATTTAGATATTTTTCTGTAAAATGTGAAGTAACTATATCAAATACTCTGAATGTTTGTAAGAATTTACAACATGGTTATTAAATTGCCCTGTAAAAGAAAGGATAAGCTGGAGAGATTGCTCAGTGGTTAGTGCACAGGCTGCTCCTCCGAGGTTCTAAATTCAATTCCTAGCAACCACATGGTGGCTCACAATGGGATCCTAATACCCTCTTCTATCATTTCAGCATACATGCAAATAGAGCAGTCATATACATAAAATAAATACATAAATAAATCTTTAGCTGGACGGTGGTGGTACATGCCTTTAATACCATTATTTGGGAGGCAGAGGCAGGTGGATCTCTGAGAATTTAAGGCCAGTGTGGCCTACAGAGTGTATCCTAGGATAGCCAAACCAGTTACACAGAGAAACACTGTCTTGAAAAACAATAAATAAATAAATAAATAAATAAATAAATAAATAAATAAACAAACAAGCAAAAAGAGGTTCAAAGTTATTTGCCTCTGATAGCCTGTAAATTTTTCCTAAAAGAAACCAGACTGAGGGCGAGTGAGATGGATCAGTGGTCAAAGGAGCTTGCTGCTAAATCTGATAACATGAGTTTGACACCCTGAACCTATATGGTGGGAAAAGAAAACATTTTCAAAGTTGTTCTCTGACCTACACACACACACACACACACACACACACACACACACACACACACACACACACACACACCAGGATGAATATACTGCAACAGGCTAGGCAGTAGTACAAGTACTTCCTGCAGCCAAGAATTTTTTTTGCTTTAATAATTAACTATGACAATAACATTATTAGGCAGATAAATGCACTTCCGTGGAATGGAGCTCACTCTGTAGTCCAGGCTGGCTCAACCTGATTCAACTTCCAAAGTGCTGGAATTAAAGGCAACTGTCTGACCATATTTCATTTTTTTATAGTATTGGGGATGAAACCTGGGGCCTCAGGCATGGTAGGCAAGCTGTAACCTCCATCCTCAATCCGAGATACTCATAGTTAAACTATATAGTTCCATATTGTAACATATTTGCCAACAGATGAATGAGTACCAAGATACAGAATAGTTTTCTTAGCTGAATGAGTTGTACTGTGCACCTTTACAGTCAGAAAGAGCAACTTTCAAGTCAGACAAAAAAATGGGTTCAATTTATAATGCATATGATATTTTTACTTATTCTAGAAGTCATGGAATACAATCATCTAGAATATGCTGCTCTGCATGTGACAGCTTTCCCTAAGCCTATCTTTTGAGCTTTCTCTGTTACTCTGTACCAGTAACTCGCCCTTCCCTTGGATTAGCTGTGTTCAAGGAAATGCATAAATAAAAATTTTTTTTTATTCATTTCTTTATCGATGATTATATTTTTATCAGCTTTGTAGCTATCAATATTCCTGTGCCAAAGTTTTCCAGGAAGTAATTTTTGAATTTTTGTTGGTAAGATTCCTAAGAGTTCACTTTCTGGGAAAATATGATATACATGTTTAGCTTTTCATAAAATTGCCCAAAAACTTACTGAAAAGTGGTTTAACTTCTCACCAGCAATGAATGAATCCTGTTTTCTCTATCCAAGAAGTAGCAGGGACTGTCAGCAAGCTTATCTTTACCATTCCAATCAGTTCATTTGGATTTGGATTTGACTTTTTTTCATCATACTGGTTTTTAATATGATTTTCATTGTACTATCACCTTCTTAATTTGAGTCTCAGGAGTTCTTTATACATCTACTGGCTACAAATAAATGAACTCGCATCATGAATATGTTCTGCTTGTTTCAAACTAGGTTGTTGCTGTGGTTTCCAGGTTGCCCTCAAGCTATCAGTTCCTCAAGTAGCAAGTACTACATGTACTCTCTCCACAGAGGGCCTCACGCATCCCAATGAGTGCTAACATGGACCTTTATTCCAAGCCCTCTATTTCATCCTGTGTGTGTGTGTGTGTGTGTGTGTTATAAGTGTATGTATATGTGGATAGATGTGCAAGGCTCTAGTGTATGTGTGGAGGTCAGATATGGGTGTCAGAGATCTTCCTCAGTCTCTTTATCTTTCTCTCCACCTTTCTTTTTTGAGATAACATTCTATTTAATGACCCTGGAACTTGCTGATTTGGCTAGACTAGCTGGCTATCAAGTCCAAGCAATCCTACTGTCTCCATCTCCCCAGAGCTAGGATAACAGGCACATGCTACCCAGCTGACTTTTACATGGGTGCTAAAGATTCAGACTCAGGTTTACAAGCTTTCCCAAAAGAGTGATGTCCTTAACTCTATTTCAATTTTTTTGTTTTTTCTTTAGTTTAGAAGCAATCTTATTTTACATATCAATCCCAGTTCCCTCTATCTCCCATCCTCCCATGCCCCCCTGAACCCTTCCCCCTCCCACCCCATCCTATTTCAATTTTTTAAGCTATGTTTTTTAAAGGGCAATGTTTTAGCCAGGCAGCAGTGGTAACCCCTTTATTCCCAACACTTGGAAGGCAGAAGCCAGCCTCTGCAGAGTGAGTTCTAAGACAGCCAGGGCAACACAGAGAAACCCTGTCTTGAAAACAAACCAACAAAGGTAATGTTTTAAATTTCATAACTCTAATTACTTGGGTTTTTTAATTTATGATTTCTTATTTATAGTCCATTTAAGCAATCTTTGTTTCCTAAGATTGTAGTGCTTTTATATTTTATTTAAAAATTTTGTAGTTTGAGATTTACATTGAGGCCTATAGTCTGCTTTAAACTAATCTGTGTAAGTAAAGGGAAAAGAAAAGGTCCTTGTCCCTCATCAGCTGCAGCACTCAGGAGTGTGGTCCCTACACCATGCTTGGGCAGCAGAGTAGAGTTGACTGGGAACGTGGAGATGTGGGGGGTCTGACACTGAGGACATGAAAGCAGCAGAACTGGCCCTGCTTCTTACTAGCAGGGACCATGCTGAGAGCTCCCTCTAGTGGTGAGAATAAGGAAGAGCTGGCAGGCTGACAACCCAGGCCCAGAACCAGAGTTATGAGTTGGCCCACCCCACCTATGATCTGCTGGAGCACATGAAGGGAATAGTCCTACAGATGTAAAGCTGCAGGATTTCCATAACACAGGGTAACCGCAGGATAACCAAGAGGAGCCCCCGTGAGGGCCCAGCACAGATAGCACAACAGAAACCAGAGGCCTCAAACCAGATCAATGACCCTTTGCAATGAACACTTGCAATTAAAGATGTATGGAGAAAAGAGCATTCTGTGCGACTTACTGTGTCTCACTGCAGCTTCCATGCTGAGATTGATATTCTCCTTTTTTCTTAAATTTTATTTTATATTGAGGGAAAAGTTGCAAGGGCAAATGGTAGATATGAAAGGATGGGGAGAGGAGGAAATGAATAAAATGGAGAAGCATGATGTGAAAGACACAAAGAATAAACAAAAAGGAGAAAAAGGTCTCTTTTGTTCCTGAAAGAATTTGCATTTGTCTCCAGAACTATTTGTTGAAGAATATACTTTGTCCAATGGATTATCCTGATACCTTTGTAAAGAAATGAATTGGCAGTGCATGCATAAGTCTATTGCTGGGCTCAATTCTGTTCCAGTTATGTATAACTAGAGTACCCCTTTAGTAATACTCCATGCTACTACACTCTTTTACTAAGACAACTTAAACCCTGAAAGCATGGTCATCAATTCTCCAGATATTTTTCCTGAAAATTAGTTTATTCTTGGTCCTTGGTTTTTCTACATAAATTTTAGGTATAAGTTTGCAATTTATCAAAAATGACTGCTGTCATTGGGGGTTTTATTAAACTAAATGTTTAATGATTAATTTGGAGTATTGAATTGCAGAAAAATTACTGTTGTGTACATTTACATTTGTTTTGGTCTTTAGTTCCTTTCATCATTATTTTACAGTTTTAGTATATGGCTTACTTTGAAACATTTCACATTTAAAGCTCATAAAGCATACAAATGATACTTGTACTTTTCAATTCAAGTGTATGTTGTATGGAAATCATGTATGTGAAACTCTCCTACACTGAATTCCCAATTCTCTGGGAGATTACTTTCCCCTGTCTCTGCTCCTAGAATGTCACTCTTTCCTTCTGCTGTCCTCTCAGCTATCAAAGCTCATCCTGAAATAGATTGACTGTATATAACTTAAGATTGTTTTAAATGTATGCTCATTGACTTGCAAACACATATGAACCATTTGAAGCAGAAATTTTGGAAAGAGATTTGTTCATTTCTTTTTATTCTGAAAATCTCACAAGGTTTCGTAGCACAGTATATTCTGGCTCACCTCATGAAAATGCCTTGCATGTCTAGGGGCCCCTCACAGGGGAAGCCATCAGCTGCCCTGTCCTTTACCAAGGTCCAAAAACAGCAGCTGTCACCAGTAGAGTCTATATTTATATAATGACTTAGCAGAAGAGACAGATGGTTGGGTTTTTTTCCCCCAAATTTAATCCTGTTTTTCAAATAAGACTATTTTTTTGTTCTTTCTGAAATGAGCCAGGATCTCCTCATCCCAAGCCAGAATAAAACTAGAGATCCTCCTGCCTCAGTTCTCCCAGTGCTTGGTTTTTACTGGCAAGAGATATTGTTTCCCGCCTTTTCTTTTTTAATTTTCATTTAAATATATTGGCACCAATTTCCTTCCCAAGTCTCTACTCTCCAATTCCTCCACTCTCAAATTGATGGCCTCCTCTTCCCCAATACTATCATTACATATAAAAGACATGCTTTTCATTTATCACCAAAAATTACAGTACAGAAACGCATTAAGATTTAAAATGAAATTTAAAAAAAATTAGCCAGGCGGTGGTAGCACACACCTTCAATCCTAGCACTCAGGAGGCAGAGGTAGACGGATCATTGAGTTCAAACACAGCATGGTCTATAGCATGTGAGTTCCAGGACAGCCAGAGGCCACACAGAGAAACCCTGTCTCAAAATACAAAACAATGAAAAAAAGAAAGAACAGGAAAGGGGGAAAAAGTTATAAACTTCTTTCTTGGCTAACTTCTTCACAGAGTTTACAGTGAAGGGGAAATGGACAACTGTGGTAGTGGAGGGGACAGCAGGAAGAAGGGCATCCTGAAAACGGAGGACAGGGAAAATCAGTGCCCCAGAGAAGTGGAGATGGCTAACAGCCCATTGACAACACACTGCTGTTTCTCTGGCAGACAAAGAAATGCCCAGGGCTCAGAGTGACGGGGCCGGGGCTGGACACGTCAAAGTGACCTGGAGACGAGGAAGGGGCCTGGACTTTGCCCAAGCAGACGCTGAGGGCAGGCGGAGGGGGCTGGGGCCGGGGGCGGGGCTTTGGCTTGTGATGCAGGTGCCACGTGACTCGCCCACGCAGGCTCACACCCCTCTCCGGGTCCCTGGACCTGCCCTGCTCACTCCCTCCAGCCCGCCATCCCTGGCTGAGGCACCTGTTCCTGGTGGCGCAGAGCGCGCGGCCCGAGCGGAGAGGAAAGCGGGAGCCCAGCAGGTGAGGGAGGCAGCGGCCCGGGGCTGCGGAGACCGTGGTCGTCGGTGCGGCGGCCCCCGGCCCCGCTGTCGCAGCGCAGGCCGAGGCAGCAGGTGGCCGTCCCTGTGTGAGCAGCAGCGCGGCCCGAGGGACGGGGGCGGGCCCAGGCGGAGACCCTCGGGGAGAAGGAGCATGCGCCCCGCGACCGCTTCCCACAACCCCCAACCCACCCCACCCCACCCCTACCCACCGCACCCCATCCCATCCCACCCCACCCCTACCCACCCCGCCCCATCCCACCCCACCCCACCCCATCCCCATCCCACCCCACCCCTACCCACCCCATCCCACCCCGCCCCGCTCCCCTGCATCTCGGGTGCCCAGGGCTGGTCGTTGGGGCGGGGGGCGGGGGGCGGGGGGCGGGGCGGCTATGGAGGTGGGAAGAGCCTGGGTGGGGGCTCCCAGGGCAGCGCCGCGAATCCTCCCTCCCTCTCTGTCCCTCTCTGTCTGTCTCTCACCATCCCACCCACCCACCACCCTCCTGCCCGGTTTGTTCGCAGATCCCTCCCGGCAGCCCAGCTTCGCAGCGCACCTGGTGGTGAGCATATCCTGGAGGAGAAGAAGACAAGGATAAGCCCAGGTGTGTGTGTACTGGGACAGGGCTGGAGGCTTGTGCAAAACTGACTCTGACATCCCAGAGCCCAACTGTCCCTTTCTATGCCATCCTTCTCTCCTATCCTCCTCTCCCATCCTTCTCTCCCATCCGTTTCTTCCATGTTAATGACGTAGATGCATTGGAGATGGATCTGCAGGGGAAACGGTGGGCTTTGGGGAGAGATGGGCTGGATTTGGGCCCTCTAGTGAGCGTGTGGGGTGGGGCTCTTGGATCGGATGGGATCGGGAAACGAGTTTTGAATGGTGCACAGTACGTACTCCTCCTTGCTGATGAGTCCACCAAGATATGTTTTCCTTTTCTTGCTTCTTAGGAATAATGGAGTCCAAAGATGAAGGAGTAAAAAATGTCAACATGGAAAATGACCACCAGGAAAAGGAGGAAAAGGAAGAAAAGCCGCAAGACGCTAACAAAAGGGAGCCGCCTGTGGCCCTGCCTTTGGAAGCCGGAGAATACAGTGTACCTAGAGGAAGTCGCAGGCGCTTCCGTGTTAGGCAGCCCATCGTGCACTATAGATGGGACCTGATGCATAGGGTTGGAGAGCCCCAGGCAAGGATGAGAGATGAGAACATGGAAAGGTTTGGGGAGGATGTGAGACGGCTCATGGAGAAGTTGAGGGAAAGGCAGATGAGCCATAGTCTGCGGGCAGTTAGCACTGACCCCCCTCACCATGACCATCATGATGAGTTTTGCCTTATGCCCTGAGTCCTGAAGTTTTATCTGAAGATGATATGGGGACCCCTGCTTCCAAAACTTACATGTTTGTGGTGTACTGTTGTAAAATTTTTGAGGTTACTTCTTTCACGTGGATCTCTTCCTGTTGCCAGCTTCTAATTAGAATTTGTGTCTTGACTCAGTCTGTAATTCCTTCGTTAGCAGAATTTATCAGTTGCATGAAAAATGCATATTACACATTGTGAAGCGAATAAAGCAGATTAAAAAGACAATCTCTGCACTTTTACTTATTTTTTTTCTTTATATTTGAGTACAAACAGTCATGAAAATAGAGTAAGTAATGTTTATCACTGGAAAAACCAAAAACAATTTTCTTTATATTTTCTTCATTTTTGAAAAGTGAACACGTATTGCTTTCTGAAGAATTTGGTGGCTTGAGAGATTCCATACTCTTAAGAGCACTGGCTATTTTTCCAGAGGACCCAGCTTTAATTCCCAGCACTCACGAGGTAGCTCATAACCATATGTAACTCCAGTCCCAGGGAATCTGATAACTTCTGGGAACCAGGCACACATATGGTGGAGACGACATACATGCAGCCAAAACACTCATACATAAAATAAATCTTTAAAACATTAAAAATTGGGGTGGGAGAGAGAACTGTGGTTGGAATATAAAATGGAATCAAAAAATGAAAAACATTAAAAATAGAAATAATAGGTTTTTAATAACCTTATAAAATGGGAGAATTCTCTAGGCTTGTGATATAACCTCACATTAGTTTACCATCTGGCACCTGTTACTGGGAAATTAATAAGTCTGTTTAGTATCTATCCTTGTGCTTGTCAGTAAAGTGAAAATAATCACCTCAGGGCTGCTGTGTGAACTAGATGAGGTGATACGTTTTCAAGCTTTTTCAAAGTTTTCATTCTCTGAAATGCTTTCAGTTATTAGGGTGTGTTTGTAAGATGGGGTCGCTACTTAAAGGTCCTGTGGGACAAAGGAGAGTGTATGTACTAGATGGCTACTACACCAGATCCCTACAGATACTCACAAATTCCCCAAAGTGAGAGATTTGCACTGATTTCTCTGGAAAGCCCATTGTACTGGATCCTGCTCTGTGTGCATAGCTAGATTCCTTTCTGTTTATCTTTTTGATAAAAATCATTTTTCTGGGGGCAATTATCTCTTTAGCTGAGCAGATTATGCAAGATGTATGAGGCAACAACTCACTGGATCCCAGTTGCTCACAATAGCTCACATTAACCCAAAACTTAGGAATGCACGGAATTTTGTTCTATGCTGAGTTGAACAACAGAAGATCATGTCAGTGTATCAGAGTTTTAATTACATGAAAAAAGGTACATTTTATTTATGGAAATTGATTTTATTTTGTGGTGCTGAGTGGTGAACCCACGGATTGGCACAAGCCAGGCATGCCAGTGTTCTGCAAAAATAAACTTAAAATGTAGGACTCTGGAACAGGGTAGTAAGTAACTCATGACCAAATCTGGCAAACTATTTATTTGGAAAATTGTAAGAATTGTTGAAAAAAATACTTTGTAACACACAAAATATGGAATTTTAATTTGGTGCTTATAAAATGTTATTGGAGCACCAAATGCTAATTCATTTACGCATTGTTTATGGCTGTTTTTATATTACAGTGGCAATGTTGAGTAGTTGTAAACTGGTGGAGCTCATCAAAGACTGTCACCGGGTCATGACATACAATGGTTTTCACCCTCTGCCTTCCACTAGAACATGACAGCTGCACTTGGGGAAATGGGGGAAGTTAACAGGTAAAAATATCCATCATAAAAGGTAACAAACTATATGCTTAATTCCAAACTGTCCTAGCCTCTCATAGGCACTTGAAATATAAGGCAAATTCATGAAGACAACAATTAATGCAAATTATCTATCGAAGTGTTTGAATGCATTTTCCTATCTATCATTTCTGTACCTAATATAATAAGGTACTTTTGCTACATTCTTTACAAAAAAGTTAGGCAATAAAATTCTGGCGAGGTACATGCAGTAAGATTGGGGTGTTCACAGAGAAAAAAAATGTTCAAAAAGAAGCTTGACCTTGCTCCAGTAACATAAACATCACTATTATTGTTATTTTGCCATATAATACATTTTAACTGAATCACTCCTTCACTTGTAATATGTATTTCTATAATACAGCCAAAAAGAGTTATTTAATTATAAAGATACTCATTTGAAGTTTTTAGTTTGGTGTAGTTTGAAAATAGAGTGGATGTTTTGGCTTTTAAGACAGCATCTCACTCTGTAGCACAGCCTAGCCTAGAAATCACTATGTAGCCCAGACACCACAAGAACTAACAGTGATCCTCCAATCTTAGCCTCCTGAGTTCTAGGATTATAGTCATGAGCAGCCATATTTGGCTGAAAGTATATTTTAATGGCATAAAGGAGGCTTTATATATGTATGACTGAATTGGGTCATTGAGGCTTAGCCCATTATAGGTATCCAGTAAATATTAATGAAATATATGAAAAATAACAATGTAGTACTACTCAAAATTATCAGTATACAGTTTAGATGCTTGCATATTTCTAAAAATCTAACAGAACCAAAGTGATACCATCATTCATTTTACATAGTTTTCTAACATAATTATTTATTGATTCCTTGAGAATTTCACATCATGCAGCCCAATGCCACTCACTTCCCAGTTCCTCCATTTCTTCCCCTCACTGCTGTAGCATCCTCCAAAAGAAACCCCCTCAAATATCAATTCAAAATAGAACAAAACAAAGCAAACGAAATCTTCTTCCATCTTCTTCCACTTCGATCTTCCATCTTTCCACACCTCTTCATTTATCCTAGTGACATTGGTAGCTGTGGTGTATCACACAACACACCCTTTTGTCCAATCAGATCCACTCATAAATGTTCATTGCAATGAGTCATTGGTCTAGTTCAAGGCCTCTTGTTCACACCATTATCACTGGACCCTCACCAAAACTCCTCTCATATATCCTGCTGCTGTCCTGACTCATAGAGAGGTTATCTTTTGGTAGAACTAGTCCCTTCACACACTTCAGCAGGAATGGGGTAGATGTTAGGGTAAGCAAACCCAAGGCCCATGATTTGGGTTTAGGTGGTACCTAAGCTACCCAGTCTGAGCTACTGGGACCACCCGTATCAGAATCAGCTCTTTTAGGCCCATGTCATCAGGGCTAGCTTTCCCACACCCATAGTGAGGGGTGGGGCAGCTCTCCCATGGGAGGCAGGACCAGCTCTCCTGCTACAGTGACTAGTGAGAGTCAGGGAGAGGCAGGTCAGGCCCAGCACAGACCTTGAATTTCAATGTACATGGTTCCTATGATCCCTGTGTAAACATGGACAATGGACATTATCACAGACCCCAGCTGCAGCAGGACTACCAACCCCAGCATAGCCCTCAGTAGCAGTTTGGGCCTGGATGTCACCATGGCCCCAGTGGCAGCACAGGCCACCCAGAGTAATACGACACTGTTGAAAACATGGCCCTTGGATACCAACGTGGTCACAGGTAATGGCCCAGACTCCAGGCATTTACATAGCCTTCATGGTATAAGGAACCATGAACTTAGATATGACCCATAGCAGCAGCCCTGGCCTGGGCAATATCCTGGCCCCAGGTGGCAGCACTGGCCATTCAGATCAGCATGGACCCTGGCAGCAGCATGGCCCTTTCAAGGTAATATTACCACATGATGCAGCCTATACCCTGGGCATCTGTGTGGTCTTTGAAGATACCATGGGCCATGGACATGAATACGGAGTCCAAAAGTGGTAGGATCATGGGCTTGGACATGGTCCTCAGCAGCAGCCTGGGCTCTGATGTCACCATGGCCCCAGATGGCAGTATAGGCTACTCAGATCAGCATGACTCCAGTGGCAGTATGGCCCTCAGACACCAACATGGCCCTAGAAGCTAGCCAAGAACCTCTGGTATCAGCATGGCCTTTGATGGCATCAGAAGCCACCGGCATTGACACAGATCCTTGCTGCTATAGGGTCACAGACCCAGACATGGCCTCCAGCTACAACCTGGGTTCACATGCCACCATGGCACCTTGTGGCAGCATAGGTCACTCAGATCTATATGGCCCTGGCCTCAGCTGAGGGCCAGGCCCCAAGTATTTGCACAGCCTTCAGCAGTATCAGGAGCCACAGATATTAACCCAGGCTCTGGCTACACTAGGGTTATGGACCCAGATATGGCCACATCAGATGTCATCCTGGCCCCAGGTGGTAGCACAGGCCATTCAGATTAGCATTGCCTTGGCGACAGTGTAGACCTCAGACAACAACATAAATTCGGGTGTCTGATCAGACCCCACTCATCCAAATGGCCTAAACTTTCTAGTTTACAGCAGAAAATAAACACATAAAAATATACTCTGGGTACAAGAGCAATAAAGCTTTCATCATTATCTATCATTTAAACATTAAGCTACTTTTATGAAAATGAAGTAACACCAATGAAAATGGAGTAACCCAGACTAGGTTTACCTCCCTAACTAAAATTTAAAACCTGAAAAAAATTCATGAAATGGTAAGTTTTGGTCACTGAACATTAGGCACAATAAATTGTATAACAGAATATCAGGGACAAATGAAGTCATTACATTATTTTAAGTGGTAAATTTACACATATTACAGTGTATCAGAGTACATGAAGCCAAAATTCTTACTTCAATGAAAAGTAAGCAAACACCAACAAAAGTCAGGAATTACACATTGTTTCTAAAATAGTAACAGAACAAGTAAACAGAAGACTTCAAGAATATGAATAGTTTAGTCTATTTGGTGATTATATAACTTCCCACCACAGTAGAAACTATACCTGATTTACATGTGCATGGTATACTTACCAATGTAGTCCATATTCACTGTCATACAATAAGTCTTAATATTGTTAACAGGATTCAAATGATATTTGATTTTGCTTTCTCAGAGTACAATGAAATTAAATGAGGAATCACTATAAATCGCTGGAAAATGCTAAAATCTTGAAACAGGAACAGTTAACATATGTGCAAGTAATTCATGGCCTGAAGTAAAAACAAAATTAGAAATTAGTTCATTTGAAAAGTTTATGGGTAGACATTTGCATAGCATGTCTGAGGCTCTGGGATCAATCCAAAACTGCAAAATATTTTTAAAAAAAGGTTTATCATTTTCAAATTGTATTATTTATTGAGAATTTCATATATGAGTACTGTATTTACATCATTCTCCACTCCTCTCCTCCTTCCTACTCCTCCTGTGTCCCTCCACTATGACACCCTCTCAAATTCATGAACTCTTTTTCTTTTACTATTTTTACTTACACACACACACACACACACACACACACACACACACACACACACCCCTATAAATACAATCTGCTGAGTCCCTTTAATGTCACTAATATGTATATGTGTTTACATCTGACTGCTTGGAATTGAATAATCTATTATGGGACTGTCCCTGGAGAAGACTGATTCTCCCATTCTTAGTAGCTGTCTTAGCTCTCTTTCTGTTGAGAGAGACCATGACCAAGGAAACTCTTTAAAAGAAAGCATTTAATTGGGGGTTTGCTTATAATTTAGAGTTTTAGTCCACTATCATAATGGCAGCAGGCATGGCAGTCAAGATGCTAAAGAAGTAGTTTGAGAGTTCTACATACTGATCTACAGCGACACACTACCTCCAACCAGCCTACATCTCCTAATCCTTCTAATCTTTTCAAATACTCCCACTCCCTGGTGACTAAGTATTTAAATATATGAGCCTGTGAGGGTATTCTTATTCAAACCATCACAGTAGCTATTAATTGACTATAGCTCTCCATCTAGGAGTAGGGATTTTTGGTGTCTCCCATTCACATTAGCATGTCAATGGTGGTATCATTTTTCAGGTCTTGTTTAAGCAGCCATAGTGTTGACATTTCACGGGTTTAGCTTTCTTGTCATATATATAGGATACTAGCTCGCAGCAGATATTCTGATCCTCTCTGGCTCTTATAAGCTTTCTACTCCTTTTCAATGTTCCCTGAAGGTTATATTGTAGATGTCTGGATTGGGGCTGAGTAGTTCTAAGTTGTCTGCATGTTTACCAGGTGGAGATGTCTGCAATGAATTCTGTCTACTTTTCTGATTTCTATGATTAATCCAGATCATATATTATGATGTGTAGATTCAGATATAGGATCTGCAAATAAGAGAGCATGTTACATTTCTCTTTGTGGAGGTATTACCTCACTCAATATAATACTTTCTAGTTGCATCTATTTATCTATTTAAGGGCTTCATTTTTCTTTACAGTTGAAGAATATTCCATGAATATGTACCCAGTTTTCATCATCCATTTGATGGTTGAAAGAAATTAAAGCTTCCAGTTGAAGAATATTCCATGAATATGTACCCAGTTTTCATCATCCATTTGATGGTTGAAAGAAATTAAAGCTTCTTCCATTTCCTATAAAAAGGAGTGAAATATCATATATGTTAAAATGTGGATCGACCTTAAAAACATTATATAAAGCAAGATAATTCAGACAAAAAGATTATCCATTTGATAATTTCTTTTATCAAAAATATAAAGAGCACATTAAACCATAGAGACAGAAATCAACTATTAATTATTGTTAGGGACTAAGAAGAGAGAGCTGTGAATGGTGCCTAGATGATGCAAGGGCTGTTTAGGGTTTAATGAAAGTATTTTATAACAGTAGAAGTGAAGGTTGCACAATTTCTGGAGTGTGCTATATACTTCTGAGTTACACATTTTATAATGGTTAACTTCATATTTTATGAATTTTCCTTACAAAGGACAATAGAGATAACTTATTTTAGAAATAATATGTATACTTACATATTACATATACACCTTTGAACAGTTAAAGTTTTATTCATATTTTATTTGTTGCGCAAGAGGGAAATAGAAAGAAGGGAGAGATGGAGATGAATTTGGATGAATTTGGAGGGTAACTTTCAGCAGTCAGTTCTCTTCCACCTTGCTGTGGCATGTCCTCTTTTGTTGTTTCTGCCGTTCAGTATGCTCAAGGCTAGTTGTCCCACAGGCTTCTGGGTAATTCTCCTGTCTCTGACTCTCATCTCCCCTCAGGAGTTCTTGGTTACACCACGCTTTTTCACATGGGTTCTGGAATTGAACTGAAGTCAAAGTTGAGTTATCAAGCTAGTGCAGCTGTTGTTTTTATCCACAAAGTCATCCCCTCACTCTAGGCCTTTGACCATTTAATAAAAACTAACAAGTCTATTCTCATCAAATGTATGCATCAAATAAAATGTGATATATACTATGCCTGTGTATATAATTTTGAACATAATTTTAAGGGGTCCGTAGTTTGAAAATGTCTGAACTCAAGGAATAAGTGAGCATTCTGTTTCTCCTGTCCCCTATTACATTCATGCATAGTGTCGTCTCTTTTCTCCAGCTCCTATTTCCTGCTTCCTCATTATGTCAACCTGCTTACAAATCAGCATTATTTTTAGAATCCTATGGCATGGGTCTTCCTACAAAAGTGTATATAATCCACTGAGTATCAACACTGAGTCCTACATATATGAACCTTATATATTTCTCATCTTGGGTGGTCAGTTTGGAATATGTGGCTCAGATCAACCAGTACAGACAGGACGTCAGATACCAAGTCAGAAAGTATCCAGGATATGAGTATGGATTGCAGTCAAAAGCCCTGAAGGATGGCTAGACACTGTTCAGGTGCATGGGAGGTGTACATAACAGAGTTGAGAGACTTTGCAGGCTATACCTTCCAAGTAAAATGAAAGTGCAAAGGCAGTGTTTAAGGAAGCATCTACCCAAGCATTGTGAATAACCACAGGAAGCGAACAGGTCTAAGGGCTCTCCCTGCAGCAAGTACTTTTCCAGGCTTCATGGTAACCCCAAATTGCAGGCAGATAGAGAGGATCTGTTCTTACTCTCCTCTCTGCTGGGGCTAACCTACCCTGGTGGGAATTTGAAAGGAATGTATCAAGCAAATCTATTAAAGTGGTGACCTGTATCACCTACCATGTAGTTTTTTTGAGGTTACCAACACATTCAAGTGCCGGGGATGCAGAAAAAGAGGAGAGACTCTGAAGCATGGGCAGGGAGAGGGAAGTGATAACTTTCTTTTCTCTTCACAAGGGGCAGATGACACAAATTCTCTGCAAGCCCCACAACCTGAACTACCTGGGTTCATAGCTCTTTCCTTTCCCCAAATGGAGTGAAATGTCCACAGCCCAATTTTCAAAACTGGCACTGTGTGAATTATTAGATTTCACCTATTGTTTGCCAATTGTTTGGAAACACTGGATAAATATGTATTTAAAAAACAAACAAACAATGCATGATAGTACCAGCGACTCATGAAAAGAAGTTAAAGGAATTTTCCATGTGGCCAATTCTATTCAATTACAAACTGGACAGATCTTCTGAATAGAAATGTTGGAGAAATATTTCCTCCTCTATCTTCAACATTTTATTTTATTTTTTTTGTTTTAAATTTGAATTAGAACAATCTTGTTTTACATGTTAATCCCAGTTCTCTCTCCCTCCCATGCCTCCCATCTACCCCCATTGCATACCCTTTCTGCTCCCCAGGGAGGATGAGGCCTTCTGTGGGGAGTCTTCAAAGTCTGTCCTATCATTTGGAGCAGGGCCCAGGCCCTCCCCATGTGTCTAGGCTGAGGGAGTATCCCTCTATGTGGAATGGGCTCCCAAAGTCCATTCGTATACTAGGGATAAATACTGATCCACTACCAGAGGCCCCATAGACTGCCCACTCCTCCTAACTAACACCCACATTCAGGGGGCCTGGGTCAGTCCTATGCTGGTTTCCCAGCTATCAGTCTGGAGTTCATGAACTCCCTCTTGTTCAGGTCAGCAGTTTCTGTGGGTTTCTCCAGCCTGGTCTTGACCCCTTTTCTCATCACTCCTCCTTATTTGCAGCTGAATTCCAAGAGTTCAGCTCAGTGTTTAGCTGAAACACTTTATTTTAAATGAAATAGTTATGTCCCTGTAAGAATAGCTCATGTTCAACAGAGTAAATACAATTTAAATTTTTTTTTAACATTTTAACAGCCTGCTCCCCTTCCAAATGCTCCACCCTGTGCCCTTCGTGTGCAAGTGTAAAGTTGTCCATGCGCAGAATGAACACCAGTGGCTGAGAGAGGAAGTGGATTGAAGGAGTACATGATTTGCTATTTTAAAAAAGTGCCCCCCTCCCAAATCATCTGAGATCTTACGAGGCAGCAGTGCCAGGAAAAGATGCAGCCTCCCTCTAATAACCACACAGGAGTAAGCACATACCACCGGACGAACTATATTTGACCTCTGGCATTTGCAAGTAACAAAATGAATGACAAGGCCTCATGCTGTGGGGGAAGGGACAGAAGGTGGTGGGGGTAGTGAGGGAAAAAGTAGGCTGGCTCCTGACGCACTTTCTGGTGCTTGGGAGGAGAACTAGGGACCGGAGCCCACTGGTGACGTTTTGTCACGTGATCAGGAGCAGACGTATGCAGAAGTCCCTCTCTTCCAGGTACAGCAGCTACCAGCTCCTTATCTCTGTGGAGGAAGGCAGACTTGAAACTGAGCTACAGAAGGGGGGCGGGCAACTGCCCTATAGACCGGCAGGTTGGTACAAGCCGAGGATTTCTGAGGGAGGGGTAGTAATGGACAGAGGCTACCGAGCAAGGATTCTGTCCTGCTTTTTAAATACCGCCCCCTTTCCACCCCCATTCATTTTGGCGCAGAAGATTGTGTGAGTGTAGGGGGTAGCAGCTCTTATATCCTTGGAGAAATGTGGGCTAATGGCAGAAGGAAATATGAGAGGGAATCATTTCCCTGGTATAGCTACAAATCTTTCACTGCCTGCAGACCGCTGGGTAGGAATGACAGGAGGCTAAGACCAGAACTGATTCAAAACCAGATACCCTACTCCTTTCCAGATGCTCACCGAGTTGGTGCAGGAAATGGATGGGGACGGGGACAGGGGTCATTGGAGGAAGATCAGGGGTATAGAATGCCAATCGGAACAGTGATTGAATTACATACGCTTTACAGAGGAGGGGGGAGGGGACAGCGGGGGAGTTGGGGTGGTGATGGCCTAATCCATTTTAGGTAGCAGAAGAGGGGCACAGGCCCTGACTCCAGGCCAAGGCTTGAGTTCTCCCTTTCTCCTCTCCATCCCCCAACCATTTTGGAACCCAAAATGGAAGGCCGAGGGGACCAAGGGTGGGGGTTGATACATAGGAGAGCAACAGAGGTTTAGTGCCATGGCGCTCTGCTTCCAGGTAGGGGGTGACTTCTTAATAGGAAGCTTAGAAAGGAGGTTTTACGGACCCAAAATGTTAGCGTTCAGAAATAATTTGTTCCTGTCGTTGTAAAAAGCAGTCATTTTTTCCCCCTTGTATATGTGGGGAGGAAGGTGTGAGTGAAGCACCGCCGTTATGTCTGCCCTCCTCCTTCTACTGTCTCCATTTTCAGAAAAGTATCCAGCTACGCATTATCAAGGCACCCTGGAGTGGGGATGGGGGCTGACACAGAGAGACCTGAGTGAAGCAATATCCACCTTCTGCCTTTCAGAGTTCAGTGAAGTGAGAGTAGATTTGGGAAGGGAATTCAGACACAGAGAAAGGGCTTGGAAAGATTTTTTTCATTCTCACAACTCAGGACTGGGAAAGGGGAAACTGTCCAGGGAGAAATGTGGGAGAAACTCAGAGAACGCTGCGAAATGGGTGATGGGGTGGGAGGGAGGAATTGGCAAAGTTTTGACAAAGATTCTATGTCCTGCTGGCCAGTCATTCAGATTTCTAATCCTTCATTCACCACCTGATTCCTGTCTCCCCACAGGTCTTCACGTCTGTGGTTGTGGGCACCGATCCAGCCAAGAAAAGGAAAGCCCTGCAGTGTCAGTGCAGGTCAGTAGGAGAAAGAATGTGTCGCACCACCTCTGTGAGCAGAGCCAAAGCAGGGGAGGCCACTGCTTGCCTCCTTCCTCTGAGTTCCCTTGTAGCATTATGAAGCACACTGCAAGACCCTGAGAGAATGTGATCCTTTGTAGCTGGTGAGGCTATGAAAGTGAGGAGGGAAAATGGCGTTTGCCATGGTCTCCGAGAATGCCAGGACACCCCTGAAATCAGGATATGCTTTTTATAAGCGAAAGGATGAGGAAAAAAATGAAATTGTCCTGCAGGGTTCCTGCACTTCTTTATAAATTGAAACTACATAGTGCCTCTGCGGACAGAGCCAGAACAAAGTTTAGAAAGCATTATTCTCCACGGTTCTTTCTTAGGATGTTGCTTTTTTTTTTTTTTTTCTCTGAGACAGGGCTTCTCTGGTTTGCTTTGGAGGCTGTCCTGGAACTCGCTTTGTAGACCAGACTGGCCTCGAACTCACAGAGATCCACCTCCAGAGTGCTGGGATTAAATAGTGAGTCACCAAGGCCTGGTGAATGTTGCTTTCACACTAGGGGGAAACACCTTTGGAATTTCCTGCCAAGTTAGTTCATGTAAATGTATATGAAGTGTGTGGGGAAAGGAAAAGGAATGTAAGAGTTCACCTGAGAGGTGGATTAGGTTTGGGTTGGCAGAACTATGAATCAAGGAAAGCAGCTGTTAAAACCTTGTAGGTCCTCAGTGTTCTTTTCTTTATCTTCTAGGACAAGCAGCAAAGGAAAATCGCAACATGGAGAAGTTCTACAAAGAAAATGAAGGAAAGCCAGAAAACAAGGGAAGGGCAGAAGATGAAGGAAGCACAGAAGAGGGAGGAAATGCAGATGAAGACAAGTCAGAAGCAGAGGGGAAGCCAGCACGCCAGGGGAAGCTAGAAGAGGGGGGCGGGCCAGGTGAGCCGGCGCAACAGAAAAGTGAGGGGAAGTCCGAAAAGCAGGGAAAGTCTGAAGGGGAGGGCAAGCGCCAAGGGGAGAGCAAGCATGATTCCCAGGCAAAGCCAGCCAGCGAGGCGCGCGCAGCAGAAAAGCGCCCTGCTGAAGATTATGTGCCCCGGAAAGCAAAACGAAAAACAGACAGGGGGACAGACGATTCCCCCAAGAACTCCCAGGAGGACTTACAGGACAGGCATGTAAGCAGTGAGGAGATGATGAGGGAGTGTGCAGATGTGACAAGGGCTCAGGAAGAGCTGAGGAAGAGGCAGAAGATGGGAGGTTTTCAATGGATGCCAAGAGATGCACAGGATGCGCTAGTCCCCCGGGGCCAACGGGGAGTCAGGGGTGTGAGGGGCGGAGGCAGGGGCCAGAAGGACTTGGAAGATGCTCCTTTTGTTTAATGTCTTTGACCTTTCCTTCTGATTTCTTTGATGGGAAATATTGCCAGCCCTGCTTTCCCTGGCAGGTATCTGCCAGGCTCTGTGCTTTAACCTTGTGCTGATATTTTCCTTTTGGTGTCTCTCTTGTTACCAGCAGACAGTACTATGTCTTTCAGTAAAGAACTTTCACCCATGTGCATGGAAGAAATGTTCATGGTATACTGGAAAATAATAAAGATAACAGTTTGCAGAACCATAGATACAGTATCGGTCCATTTTTGAAAACAAAATCATCACATAGAATATTTACACATAAGGAAAACTGTGCAACTACATAGACCCAAGAGAAAGAATGGCTGTCTCTGTGTGGTGAGACTTGAAATTTCCTTTTTCTAATATAGCCCCCTCCACATTAAGAACAGAGGATAATTTTATTATAAAAGAAACAATAAAAGATAAAGGGCTGGGAGCAGTGGCACACTCCTTTAGACCTAGGATTCTAGAGCAAGTGGTAGGTGACTTAGAGGCCTTCCTAGTCTTTATGGACAGCCAACTCAGGCCAGCCAGGATTACAGAGGCCATCAAAAATAACTACTAAGCTCGTGAAGGCAAAGGAGATGCTTAAAATTCTTGTCAGAATACAGGCTCACAGGTAAAATTACTCTACCTCTGGACTAAAAGTTGAAGGAATTTTTGCAGTCCCTGTCAATGATACTGCTTCCTTGTCATGTAAAATGGGGATGAGGCAAATAAATTTGTCAATGGGTGCTGCTCCTGAGCATGAGCAGCATGAGATCAGACACTTGAGGGATGACTGAAGGAAGTCTCAACTATGCCCAGGAAGATGCAGAAAGCTGAGATGTGGGTGACACCTTCCCTTGGGCAAATGCCACATCCTCTGGGCATTGTGCCTTCTCGTGGATCCTGCATCCTCTTGAGACACCCACTGGTATTAGTGAGCTAAAATCCTCAAGGTAACAATGTCCCTTTTCTTTTGGGAAGCCCCGTTAAGTAGAATGTATTTACTTTTTTCCATTCTGATGTGTTTACAAAGAGGCTTTTCTCACTTTAATATTTATCAGTCACAAAAACAGGTGGAAAATGCTTTCTAAATTTTTAACTAAAAATTACACCCATTAGATTTATCTTTATTATTCATTTGTTTAATTACTTTGTGACAGGGTCTCATATAAGCCTAGCCTGGTCTTGAACTTCAATATGTATATATAAGGAATGACCTTTTGATTTTATTAATCCTTCTGTTTCTGTATCCTTTGTGCTGGAATTACAGGTATGCACCACTAAATCAGGTTTTTGAAGAACCAATGACAAAATTCAGGGCTTTATGTGCTCTACACAAATATTCTACCAATTGAGATATGTCCTCATGTCTCAGACTTGCCCTTTATAAAGCCAATAACTTACCTCACCTTTTTGCTTCCTACAACACTTAATAGAAAGTTACAAAATAAGCAAATTAACCATCAAGTCAGAAGAACTCACTTTTTCGGCTACTTCTGCTCTTGGTTGTATGTGTACACTTAAATATGTTATTGTTAAAGCAATTATCTCATGTATATATTGCTGGACTGTACCTGGCTATGAAACTGAGGCTGGCCTTACATTCCTGAGCCTCCTTCCTCTATCTCCCAACTGATTGGATTATAGGCATTAGCTATCACATTTGTCTCATGTAACTTTATTCTTATGCAACTAAAATTTGCCATTTCAAAAGAAACATTGCAGGGGAGAAATTATCGTACAATTCTTTTCCCAACGAGTTTAACATTGCTTGCAAAAGTTGAAAGCTACTGGTTGAATATCTGCATGGAAATCCTATAATTTTGGCTTTCACATCAGACCTAAGTCATCAGAATCTCTTCTGATTTTATATTCAACATTTAGTTCACTTTAAAGAATTTTACTCAATCCATTCATTTGTGGGAGGTATGCATGTGTGCATGTGTGTGTGTGCGTGCGTGTGTGTGTGTGTGTGTGTGTGTGTGTGTGTGTGTGTGTGTGTGTGTACCATAATGTACTTGTGGAGGCTAGAGGACAACTTATAGCAGTCATTTCTCTCTCCTTCTATCATGTGGGAAGTGGAGATTAAATCAGATAACCCTTTTACTTGCTGACTCATCTCTCCAGCCCTTAATTTTGTGTTTCATAAAATAGATACATACACTAAAATGAAAACACCAATGGCACACAAGAGTTTATTATTAATATATACTGCAGTTTGTGTTGCCATTTCATATTCCCAATGTAATTACGTTTGGCTTCTGATAACTACCACATATTTAATGAAATGTAATTCATATTTGATGAAAAGTAATTTAGTGATCACAAAATTTACCCACTTAAATGCACAATTAAGTACTTTTTAAATATGTTAGCAGAGTTCTGAACCATCACATTATCTAGTTCTAAATTAGACATTTTCATCACCCTAAAAAGAAACCTTATCCTCATTGACACTGTGCCTATTCCCTGTCCCTAGCATCTGCTAAGCAGTGATCCTTTTTCTGTCTGCACGGATTTGTCCATTCACATAAATAGAATCATACACTACACGCCTTGTTGTATCTGTTTTTTTTTTAACGTGTTATAATGTTACAGCATACATCATCACTAAATGTTTGTGGGTAAGGTTTTGTTTCAAAATTTATTTTTTGTTTTCTTGAGTATATTCTTAGGAGATAAATTTCTAAAGTCTATAATAACCTGGCATAAGTTTTGAAGACCTGCCAAAATATTTTCTAAAACAACTGTGACACTAGGCAGTCATACCAGGAGTGTATTAAGGTTCCAATTTCTCAATATCTTTGCTGACAGAAATTTATTATAGCAATTTTATTTGATTATAAAGTATCAGCTCATAAATATTTTGTTTTAAAATTTCCTAATGGTTAGCAATTCACCTTTTTCCATGTTCTTATCGACCATTTATATATCTTCTGAAGAGTAATGTTTATGCAATTATTCTGTTGGGTTTTGTGTGCTTGTTTTTTGAGACAGATCTCTCTTTGTAGTCCTGGCTGTCCTGTATGTAGACCAGGCAGTCCTTGAATTCACAGAGATTGGCCTGCATCTGACTCTCAAGTGCTGGGTTTGAAGGCATGCACCACTATGCTTGGCCTACTTTGTTGATTTTAAAATTAGATTGATAGTCTTTTTTATTGTTGAGTTAGAATGACTCCTCAGCTAGTTGCTAAGAATATCCATTATCTATGGACCTTCTGATATGATAATGGAGTATATTCTGCCTTATTATATGAGTTGATCAGTTTTCCAGTGCCATAACAAATGTCTGGGGCTAATCAACTTTTAAAAAAGGAAAAGATATGATTGGAGAGTTGGTTCAGAGGTTGAAAACACTGGCTATTCCTCCAAAGGACCTTGGATTAATTCCCAGTACCCACTCCATGGGAACCATGTCTAATTTAAGTTCCAGAAGATCTGACAATCTTTTCTTGTATTTGTGGGTACTGCATGCACTTGGTACACTTGCATACATGCAGGTAAAACACCCATAGACTGCTTAGTTGGTAAAGTGCCTGTTGTACAATCATGAGGACCTGAGTTCAGATTCAAAGTACCCAAGTAAATGCCAAGTGTGATGGTGTACATCTGCAACTCTAGAACTGGACAGGGGTGGAGTGGTGGTAGGAGTGAGATGAGCAGATTCCTGAAGTTTTCTGGACATTCACTCTAAGCAATCAGTGGACTACAATCTCAGAGAAGATGTCTCAAAAAGTAAAGTTGAGGAGCTGGAGAAATGATTCAGTGGTTAGGTGCACTTGCTGCTCTTGCACAGGCTTGGTTTCCAGCACCTATGCTCATAACCACCTGTAATTCCAACTCCAGGCACCATCTTCTGGCCTCTGTGGGTACTGTATTCATGTGGTGCAGATAAAGGCAAGCATGAATATACACATACACAATACACATAAATAAAGGGGGCCTGGAGAGATCCATAAATGGTAAAGAGCCCTTGGTGCTCTTCGAGAGGACCCTGGTTCAATTCCCAGAATTTACATGACAGCTCACAATTATTTGTTATTCCATTTCCAGGGGATGTAACACCTCTTTCAGCATCTATGGATACCAGGTATATTTGTGATGCAAAGACACACTTGCAGTCAGAACAACCATACACATAAAAACAAATAGATAGATAGATAGATAGATAGATAGATAGATAGATAGATAGATAGATATGGCTGATACACAGAA
Organism: Cricetiscus sungorus; assembly: GCA_030556225.1. NCBI lineage: Eukaryota > Metazoa > Chordata > Mammalia > Rodentia > Cricetidae > Cricetiscus > Cricetiscus sungorus. The sequence continues at coordinate 40,383,711 of JANBXA010000726.1, forward strand.
AAACAGTCTCAAAAAATAGTTGACACTTGATGCATCATCTTCTGGTGCCTATACAGATATATGCATATGTATATAGACACACAAATATTCACTCACACATAAATCACACACAGACACACACACACACACAGAGGGGGGAGAGTGATGAAAAGTTTATTGGGGGGGGACTGGGAAGATGGATCTATGACTAAGTGCTTGTCACTGTTGCAGAGAACCCAACGCAAGTGTAGTTGCCAGAGCAAACATAGTGTCTAACCTCTGCCTGTAACTCCAACTCCAGAGTGCCTAACCTCTGCCTGTAACTCCAACTCCAGAGTGCCTAACCTCTGCCTGTAACTCTAACTCCAGAGTGCCTAACCTCTGCCTGTAACTCCAACTCCAGGAAATCTGATTCTCTGTTCTGGCCTCCTCAGCCACTACATGCTCATGAATGATACATTTATATACATGCAGGCAAAAATACTCATACTTAAAAATAAATATATCTCTTTTAAAAAGTTTATTTGGAAATATATCTTCAGTGGTTTCAGTCCATGATTAGCTGACCCTGTTGCCACTGAGCCTATAGCAGCATACTTCATTATAGGAAAAGTTTGTAGCACAGAAGTTGATCAATTCATAGTAGATAGATAGAAAGCAGTGAGAAAAGGGTTGAGGTCTCACTGTCCTCTTCAAGAGCATTCTCTCAGTGACCTAACTTCTACTCACTAGGCCTACCATTTAAGTTTCCCCTACCTTTCAGTAGCTCCACACCATAGCAACTAGAACTTTAACTCATGGGCTTTGGGAGAACACTTAGAATAATCATTAACTACATAATTACTACTGTATATTGTCTTACCCACCCCCCTACACACACACATACATTCTTACCACATTTCATAAGTACACCAGTGACTGTTACTGAACTTTGAAGATTATTTGTTGGTGTTAGGTAAGTTTACACTAGAGTAGCTAATAATGTCAAACTCCTGATGGCTTAATATAACAGAGGTTTATAGAGATAACTCAGCAGTTAAGAGCACTGATTGCTCTGCCAGGAGACAGCAGTTCAATTCCCATCACCCACAAGGAAACTCACAACCACCTGTAACTCCGGTTTCAGACAATCCAAGGCCCTTATTTGGCCTCTGTAGACACAAGGCAAGCGTGAGGTACACAGATATACACAGAGGCAAAACACCCATACACATAAATTTTTAAAATTAAATAATGTGCATATGAGGTTTATTTCTCAACCTACAGAAGATTGATAAACTCCATTTGCTGTAGTATTTCAGGGGTCTAGTTTATGATGATACTGTAGTAACAGTTGCTAACAATCCCTCTGGGGCGGGATGAAAAGACGGGGAAAATTAAGAGGATATGCGAAGGGAAAGAAGTTCATCCCAGGGTCTGATTTTCATTTATTGCTGGCTAAGAGTCAAGAGTTTCAACACAATGGATAAAATCAAAACTACTGTGAAGCCTGCCTACAGGAACAATAATGAAAGGGGGTAAGTTGTGTACACAGAGTTACACACAGGTAGGAGAAGGAGCCTAGGTTGAAATCCAGGTTTATTTACCTTAAATTTAATAACCCTTAACTGGTTTTCTTTTCCTAAATTAAGAGATTTTAATTTGATCTTCAGTTTATTGCCCACTCAATCCTTTAGGATTTCAGAAAAGTTGTATGTAGTATTTCCTAAGAGGAAAATCTTTGTTTGTTTGTTGAGACAGAGTTTTACTACGATCCTTTGGCTGTTCTTCAACTAGCTCTGTAGATCAGGCTGGACTTGAACTCCCTCTGCATCCCCAGTGATGGAACTAAAAGGCATGTGGCACCACACCCAGGAAAATCTTAAAATCTACAATAACAAAGCCATGGCCAAATGACATTACTTATAAGATTTGCAAGACTGTATACTCCTAAAATCAAGTTTCCTTTGTCTGTAGTCTCTTAGACTTAGGGCCTAGGGATGACTTGAACATAAGCAATCCTAGAAATGGAACAATCTAAATGACCTTCAACCAACAAATTATAGTGATATGTGCTACATATACACTATTAAATACTATTCAGCTGTTAAGAAAACTGAAATCCTGAAGTCTGAAGGTAAGTAGATACAACTAGAAAATATTACATTGAGTGAGGTAATCCAGATCCAGAAAGATGAATGTCACATGTTCTTTCTCATAAGAGGCCCCTACCTCAAAATGACCTGATGTGAGTGCATAACCTGGAGTAACTGCAGAAACCTGAAGAGTAAATCAGGTGGTTCATTGACAGGCTTGGAAAACAACAGAGATAGGAATACCTGAGTACAAGTGAAGTGATCAGTGAAATGAGGACTTTTTAGAAGGGGGTGGTAGATACAGGAAATGAGCAGAGGAGAGGAGAAGGAAGGAAAGTGGAACTCTAATTAAGGTAGGTAAATACAGGAGGAAAGTGGAAGTTTAAATAACAATAAGGATGTCTGAAAAAGTCATAAGAAATCAACTATTAACTATTTACCATTAAAACAACCATAATGAATGTAAGTCTGTGTATAAATCTACATATATAAAATCTATGTAAAATGTTCTTATCTGGGCTGATAATGTTACATCCCAGAGCCAAAGACCACAATTAACAAAACCCCAACACCAAGCATGGAAAGCTGCCTTGTAAGTTGTTGGCCAAGACTGACCAAGAGACTCCCCAAGCAGCCCTTGTCTGTCCCCCAGAGTTGGAAGGTAAGTGCCTTTTGCTGAAGATACCATGCACTTCAGTGACAGGGTCCAGGGTACCCTGACCTGGAAATGACATGAATGCCTGCCCCTTAAGAACTAGCTTTCTTGGTATCAGACATGTATGCAAGCTTCCAAAGGAGGGAAGCAACTGATACTCGACATCCATAAACTAGAAAAATAATGACCATTGTGGCAAGGAACTCAAAGTGTAAATAGCAGTGGCACTGATACCTTGGTGATAAGCAACTGCTCTCTAATTGGACTTAAAACCAGCTCATCAAGAGAACAACCATGTCTGCTACTAGAACTCCAGCTAACTACTTAGCACTAGTGAGGTAGTGGCTATTAGAGGAGAATCTACAACCACCACTTTACTAAACCAGCTTAATCCCTAAGCACAAGCTAAACTTTTGTCCTTATAACCACAGATAAGTGAGGCTTGGCTTCACCACTCATCCAGGAAATGTGTCTTTGCAATGGATAGGTACCATTACAGAAAACCACGAACTGTAGGGTTATTAAGATCACTCTCAATGGATACCTCTACAAAACTCAGGGAACATTGAGATAAGTGGAGTAGAAATATTGTAAGAGCCAGAGGATCAGGGAGTTTGCTTTGAGATTACATCTTCTAAAAATGCCAGAAGCTACACTCATAAAATTTCACCAAGACTGTCTAAACATGAGCTGAACAAAGACAACACAGTAGGCATGCTAAAGTGGATGGAAGAAAGCCCAAAAGGCCTGGACCCAATGTCAATAAAAATTAAAGGCGACTAAGAAATAGTCTTCCCCAGGGAAGAACACATCAATTGGTTATCCAGTACCAAATGGCCAACTCTGAAAACATGTGTATGAGTAACATTACTGAGCAGGTTATATTAGGAATGTGTATGTATATACAAATACTTATATGCATGTAAAAAGAATCAGTGAAGAAAGAGGCCATGAATATGAAAGAGAGCAATGAAGGGTATATGGGAGAGTTTAGAGGGAGAAAAGGGAAAGGAGGGATAATATAATTTTATTGTAATCTCAAAAATAAAAGAAAAGGGAAAATAGAAATACCTACTAATAGGAACAGAATCAGGCATGATGTTGCATGCCTTTGGTTTTTTTTTGTTTGTTTGTTTGTTTTTTGTTTCTTTCTTTCTTTAGCTTTGGAGCCTGTCCTGGAACTCACTCTGTAGACCAGGCAGGTCTCAAACTCACTGAGATCTGCCTGCCTTTGCCTCCTGAGTGCTGGGATTAAAGGTGTGTGCCACCACAGCCAGGCAATGCTGCATGCCTTTAATCCCAGCACTCAGGAAGAAGAGGTGGGTTAATATCTATAAATTCAAGGTGAGTTTGATTTACATAGAAAATTCTAAACCAGCCAAGGCTGCCCAGTGTCAAAAAAGTCAAACAACAACAGCAAAACTTAAAAAAAAAAAAAAAACACTCAGAGTCTATGGCACTGGAATCTCTTCATCCTTTCTCCTCCCTAGCTGAACATGATGAGAACACCCCAGCAGTGTTCAGCGAAGGCTTTGGATTTCATCTGCCTCACGTCACTCTCAGAGGCTCATAGCATCTTTGCCACAGACAGAACTTCTCATTCTATATTAAACTGTATTGCACAGGCTAAGTTCTGAATGGGTGCAACTGAGAAATGGGGGCTTTTATGACCAACTACTACTTTTTAGAAAGTGGTTTTAGCTCCAGCAGACTGATGGAAATACTGGGGCTCCCACATTGCTGGGAGAGAAAAGCTAAGAAAACTTGAATGAAAGCAATGTCCATCTTCAGTCTGTTGCTCAGGCCCTAAAACAGGAGTGTGTTTTAGAATCAAATATGTTACTGTATTCATCGCTAGCTGACAAGTCTTAGATCAGACATTATGCTGGGCAAGAATTGGGCTTTAAAATATAGGCCTCCTATATTCTCCCTTAAATCTGGATATTAGTCAATAAGTGATAACCAAGCTACAATCCATAGATACAGAGAGATTAGGCATAGAGAAAGGTGCCAGGAGGGGGACACATGGAACTCCCTGGGAAGGGGAAATAGGATAGGTTTTATGGGTGGAATGGAGTGGGGACGGGGGCAGGAACTGGAGGATCAGGTGGGAAGGAGAGATGAGATTGAGGAAGGGAATGAGGGGAGAGACAGCTAAAATTGAGAGGATTACGGAACCTAGTGCAGGAGAAAGTAACAATAAAATGACTTTTGACTCCTAATGCTATATACTCATAGATCAGTGACTAATTTACTTGTCATCAGAGAGGCTTCCTCCTGCAGCAGATGGGAAAAAATGCGGAGACAAAAACAAAAATAACCGAGTAAAGCTCCTATAAATTCACAGAGACCAAAACAATATGCTCAGGGCTGACATGGGTCTGCATATGTACTATAGTTTTTAGTTTATGAGATTCCTGAATGTGCAAATGAGCAGATCTCTGATCCTTGAGTCTGCTCTTGGGGCTCTTTTATTTCTGTTGGCTTGGCTTGTTCAAATTCAACATGATAGTTTTGTTTTATCTTATATTTTATTTTGTTATGTTTTGTTGTTATCTCTTAGAAGCCTATCTTTTTTTATTTTGTTTTTAATTTTACATACCAATCCCAGTTCTCCCTCCCTTCCCTCACACCTCAGTCACCTGCGGGGAGTCAACAAAGTCTGTCCTATTACCACTTTGAGGCCTGAACATGGCCCTCCTCCCTGTGACTTGGCAGAGCAAGGTATCTCTCCATAGAAAGTGGGCTCCAAAAAGCCAATCTATGCAAAAAGGACAGATCCTGGATCCACTGCCAGTGGCTTCATAAACTGCCCAATCCACCCACTGTCATCTGCATTCAGGGGGTATAGTTCAGTCCTGTGCAGGTTCTGCTGCTGTCAGTCTGGGGTGGGGGAGTTCCCACTTGCTCAGGTCAGCTGTTTCTGTGGATTTTCTCAGAATGGTCTTGCTTCTCGGATTATTATAGCTTCTCCCTCTCTTCAACTGGTCTCTGGGAATTTGGCGTAGTGGTTAGTTGTGGATCTCTGCATCTGCTTCCATCAGTTACTAGATGAAGGTTTGACAATTATGGTAGACCTCAATGTGGTTGCAGGGGAAAACCAGTTCAGTCCTCCTCTCCACTATTGCTTTGACTTTTATTTGGGGTCATCCGTGTATGTATAGTACTTCATTCCTAAGAGTACTGTGGAAGCTATAAACTATCCTGCAATTGGTGGCTTGTAGCAGCCAGGTATTTCCACAGAACGAGAAAGTCAAAGGCAGAGTTAGAAAAAAGCAAACTTACTGTGTCTAAACCCAAGGCTCTTCGTGAGGGACAACATGAGAAGGTCCACACAGCAAGGGTACAGGGGAAATGAACGTGACTGTCAGAAACTAAGTAAATAATTAACAATAGTAAACCTCTGAGAGAAATACACACACACACACACACACACACACACACACACACACACACACACACACATATATATTCTAAAAGCTAATGTTTCAAATAGAATGCAAATTAACAGTATGAGCCATATATGAAGCAACACGAGAAACTTTGAAATATTCTCTCCCTCTCTTTCTCTATATCTATATCTCTATCTGTCTCTGAGATAGCATCTCACTATATAAACCTAGCTGACCTGGAAATCATACAGGTCCTCCCACTTTTGCCTCTCTGAGTGCTGGCATTAAAGGTATGAGCCACCACAACCTGCAGATGTCTCAATTTTTAAACCATGTTATTAAGGTAGTGAAAGTAATATGATGGCAAATAATTTATGAAGAGATGGATACTACATAAAAAAGAACCAAATGGAAAGTCTAGAAAGTAAGAACACTGAATTTAAAAAAATCTACAAGAAATTCAATGAGTTAAGACAAGAAAAGAACAGAATGTTTGGATTGAAAGAGCTTTTGTAATTTGAAGAATAAAAAATTAAAAGGAAAATAAACAGAATTCAAAGAAATGTGGGACACCACAAGTTATAGCAACAAACAGTATCAAAGGGGGAGGAAGAACAGATGGAAATCTAAATAGATAATATCTGAAAACTTCTAAAATTTGCCAAAAAACCCCAAAAGTTTGATAAATTTTAAGTAAAATAAAAGTGAAGAAATTTCCAGATACAATTGTAGTAAAAGCATTGAAAGCAACAGGAAAGAAAGAACTCATCACTTACAAGAAAACCCCTGTAAATTTATGCCTAACCTATTTCCCAAACAATACATGCTACAAACAAGTAGGATGGCATATATATTCAAATCTAAAAACTGTCAACAAAGGACTGGACTCACCAAAGCTATTTCAGACGAAGACAAAATAAACACACTCCTAAGTAAATAAAAAGCAAAACGGTGTTCTTCACATTTTCTTCTTAAAAAAATATTTTAAGTTCTTCACATTGAAAGTAATTACCTCAGACAGCAATGTAAATACACAAGGAAAGTATATATGAAGATTCCATGATGAAACTCATTACTTTGTATGGTAATCAAAAGAAGAATACCATAGATAAGATCATTATAAAATTATGAAATGTAGTACAAATGCTTATTTCCCTACTTGTCTTAACTGAACTGAAAGGTAATTGATCATTTAAAATATTATGTTTGAAACAATATTTCAAAAAATTTTAATGACTTTTTAAAGTTAGTAAACAAAGTAATGGATTTTGTTATCACATTCTTGTACACGCTTTGCTCTCATACACCATCCCACTGCTCTTCGCTACCAACCTGCCCTCTGCTGTTGGGTACCGCCTTCTCACAATAGTTCCCTTTCTGTTTTCATATCACAATATCCCATTCCTCGGTTTAATATCTCTTCTTCTCCATTCATGGAAAACTTCTAGCTGCATCTTCTCTCTCTCTCTCTCTCTCTCTCTCTCTCTCTCTCTCTCTCTCTCTCTCTCTCTCACACACACACACACACACACACACACACTCTCTCTCTCTCTCTCTCTCTCACACACATACTCTCACACACACACTCACACACTCACACACACACACTCACACTCATACACACACACACTCACACACACACACACACACACACTCATGCACTTAAATGTAGGTTAAATCTAGAAAGAAAATGTTGCATTTGTCTTTCTGAGTCTGGTTTATTTCACTTAACATAATAATTTCCAGTTCCAATCATTTTCCTAAAGATGTCATGATTTAAATTTCTATGGCTAATAAAATTCCACTGTGTGTATTTACCACATTTTCTTTAGTTATCTTTGATAAGTATCTAAAACACTGCTTCCATTTCTTATCTGTTGTGAACAGTATAGCAATAAACATGCATAGGCAAGCATCTTTTTGGTAAGACTTAGAATCTCTTGTGTCTATACACAGGAGTAGTTAAGCTAGATAATATGGCAGTTCTATTTTTAGTATTTTGAGCAACCTCTAAACTGAGTTCCATCGTGACTGCATCACTTTACATTTCTCATCAGCAGTCCCTTTCCCCACATCCATACTAGAGTTTATTGTAATTTCATTTCTTGATGATAGAGGTTCTGACTTGAATCTCAAAGCAGTTTAATTTCTATTTCCTCATAGCTATGAATGTTGGACAATTTTCTAAATGTTTATTGGCCTTATATTTCTGTCTGTATTTTGAAAACCTTGAAAATTGCACAAGAAACTCCTTAGATCTGATAAACACAATGAAGTGGTAGGCTACAAATATGTACCTTTTCCACATACCAATAATGAACTTGCAAATAAAGAAATTGTAAAAGTATCATTCACAATAACTTTTTAAAAAATGATTTATTTATTCATTATATATTCAGTATTCTGCCTGCATGTATGTCTTCAGGCCAGAAAAGGGCACCAGATCCCATTACAGATGGTTGTGAGCCACCATGTGGTTGCTGGGAATTGAACTCAGGACCTCTAGAAAAGCAGCCACTGATCTTAGCTGCTGAGCCATCTCTCCACACCCTCCTACGCACACAATAACTTTTAAAAATGCTTAGGAATAAATTTATCCAAGAAAATGAAAAACCTCTATTTTAAGACACTGAACAAAGAAATTTAAGAGAATACAAAGGTAATGGAAAGAGTTTCCATGCTTATGAATTGATAGAATTTATATGGTGAAAATGGCTATCTTACCACAAGTCTTGTACACATCTGGTGCAACAACTATCCAAAATTCAATGATATTCATCACAGTCCTATGATTCACAAGGAAGCACATAAGATTCTGAACAGTCAAATTGATGCTAACTAGAAAGAAAAATGCTGGAGGGATCACAATATTTTGCCTCAAATTATATTAGAGTTATAGAATCAAAATAAGCTTTATATGAACATAAAAACATACATGTCAGTCAGGTGGTGGTGGCACATGCCTTTAATCCTAGCACTTAGGGTGCAGAGGCAGGTGGCTTTCTAAGTATGAAGGCAGCCTGGGTCTATGGCGTGAATTCCAAGACAGCCAGGGCTACACAGATCAATGTCTCAGCAAACCAAATAAACAAAAACATACATGGAGACAGTAAAATAGAAGTGAGGGTCCAAAAATAAACACACATGACTCTAGCCACCCAATTTTTAACAAAGGCACAAAAAATATGCATTGGTTTAAAACAAAAGACAGCCTATTCAACTAATGGCACAAGCAAAAGTTGATGTAAAAGACATTGATGTTAAAGCTCCTATTGCTGAACGTATTGCATACCTCGCTTGAAAGGTATAGAGAAATCAAGTTGGAAATAAGCTGAAATCTTCATTGCTGATTAAACTTCCCAGTGCCACAAGGTGCCAGTGTGATGTTAGGACAGAAAAACCAATGATCTTACATAGCTGTGAACTTTAATGAACTTCTCTACTAATCCCCATTTGTGAAGTAATGGCATGACTGGAGCTAACCAACTGCTTTTTAAATTAGATTTGAGGCCACTCATGCCACAGGAAGGATACCTGGTCAAATCCACATGTCTGGGGAAGTCATAGGCCTGAGAAAGGAACTTATTTTTGTTGTTTAGTTAAATTGACATAGCACTAGGCTGCCTTCAAAATATCCATGTTTATATCACTAAACTAATGTTGCTCTCAGTCATAATCAAAAAAGTCTCCATTTTCAGTGAACACAAAGATGTGTGGTTCATCATGTTACTGAGAATGACAGTTAAATATGGAACCCCAAAGAAGACATTTACACCACCCCTTCTAAGATGCAGGGAACATTGAGGAAGAGGAAAAGAAAGGATGTAAGAACTAGAAGATAGGAAGAAGGTCAGTGAAATGCCACCTCTGTACAAGAAACAGCAGTTGCAGAGGCAGGCCTGTCCGGTAGCACAGGGTCTTAATCCCAGCACTTGGGAAGCAGAGGCATGAAGATCTTTGTGAGTTTGAAACCAGTCTGTTCTATTTACTTACAAGCCAGAGCTACATAGTGAATCCCTGCATCAAATGAATGAGAGGAGGAAGGGCAAGGGAAGGAGAGGGAGAAGAACATAATCAATGGTAGCCATGAGGTCACAGATGCTGTTGTCATCTGTACAAGATTGGCCCTATTAATAATCAGTATTAGGTGGGAAAGGGGTTTGTGGCACCCTACTCTCCACGCAGAACTCTTGGAAATTATAGATTCTGGGAGAGGGAAATCAGTGTCATTAGCCATGTACGTACTTGTGAGCCCACAAAGCTCTAATGGAGATTTTGAAACTCATAGCCACACAGATACCCATGTTTAATTCAGTGAGTCAGAAAAAAAATATATATTTTAAACTCTTGAGTTATTTGAATTTGGGAAGGGGAGTTGTAGATAAGAGTGAGGAAGGACTTAGAAGAATGAACCATAAGAGTAGGTGTTGGTGAGATTAATTAGAATGTAGTATGTCTTTCTGTCTGTTCATCTGTCCATCCTTCTGTCCGTCCGTCCATCCTTCTGTCTGTCCATCCATCTATCTATCATCCATCTATCTACTTTTTGAGAGAGTGTCACTATGTAGCCCTAGCTGGCCTGGAAATCACTATGTACACCATCTGTCCTCAGACCTGCAGAGATCCTCCTGCCTCTGCCTGTCCGATGTTGGAATTAAAAGTATACACCTCTATGCCTGTGTAACTTGCAATATTAAATGTAAAAGGAATAAGGCATAGTAAAAATTCACCTTAGCTGACTGGTTGTAGTGGCACACACCTTTGATACCAGCATTTGGAAGGGAGAGGCAGATCTCTTGAGTGCTAAGCCAGTCTGGTTCACAGAGAGAGTTCTTGGACAGCCTGAGCAACATAGTGAGGCCCTGCCTCAAAAAAAAATCACAATAATATAAAATCTCCCCTTTGAGGTATCATATTAGTAATTTATGTAGACAAACTCTGCATGGTATTTATGTAACTTCAAATGATCTGTCCCTATATATCCACTAATCACTGTGGCTGCTTTTAAAACACATTCACAAATTCTCTAACACTACTCCATTCTGCATGGGGTTGTTCTAATCCTCTTCTGCTTCAATATGGACTAAATGTAGAAAATCACTTCTTGCCAGGCATGCAGCTCAGTGGAAGAAATTTGCTTCTACAAAAAGGGTATGAAAGAGAAACAAACAGGAACTTTACAAGTGAAAACATCCATCAGACAACATTAGTCAAGTGTTCTAACAGAATTGCTCATGCTGTGTTTATGTCACATCACAGGCTTGTGGTGAAAAAGATATTTTACCTCAATGATATTCTTCTTCCAAAGCAATAACCCAATGTAATCACATGCAAATATTAGAGAATATAAATTGTGAAATGTTCTGTGAGAATATTTTTGTCTTTAAGTGTGTCAAGGTCATAGAAAATAAAGACAGCTGACCAAAAAGACTGGTGAACTGGTATTCTAGGTTGAATCTTTGAGCACGAAACAGTGGAAAAGCTTGCCAAGTTTTATTTTATATATTGATTCCAATTCCCTCTCCCTCCCTTCCTCCCTCCCTCTTTACCTCTCTCCCACTCTCTCATACCCCCTTCCCACCCTTCCCTCCCACCCCCACCCCTCCTGCGACTCCACATGTAGGGTGATGCAGTTTTAATAAGCATGTTTCATAAGTAGTAAGCAAAGATGGTGTGGGCATATGAAAACACCTTGTGCCTCTCCTTAAAATTAAAATTATTAAATAAAATGAAACTGAATATTAATAAATGAAAGTGACTAAAGACCAATTGAAATGTCAGTAAAGAAATCCATAATTCCACAAGAAAGTAGATATTTGACATTAATTGCTAGAAAAAGCAAAATCATTCTGTTTATACCAAACAATATGACTTTAAAAAAAGATTTATTTATTATATATACAGTGTTCTGTATGCCTTCAGCCACCATATGGTTGCTGGGAATTGAACTCAAGACCTCTGGAAGAGCAGTCAGTGCTCTTAAACTCTCAGCCCAGCCATCTCTCCAGCCTGAAAACATAACTTTGATTGACCTTTTTGTTTGTTTGTTTGTTTGTTTCTAGAAACAGGGTTTTTCTGCATTGCTTTGGAGGTTGTCCTGGAACTAACTCTGTAGACCAGGCTGGCCTCAAACACGCAGAAACTCACCTGCCTCTGCCTCCTGAGTGCTGGGATTAAAGGTGTGTGCCACCAATGCCCGGCGAAAAATATAACTTTTTAATAAAGTATTTAAATTTAGAAAGATGGATGGATGGATAGATAGATACATAGATAAACATATATATACATGGATGGATGGATAATAGATAGATGATACAGATAGATAGATGGATAGATGTTATATATATGTATATATATATATATGATAGATAGACAAATAAATAAATAGATGGTAGAGGCACATGGAACCATTTTCTAAATAATATTTTGTCATTTCACTCCATATATAACCTTAATATAATCTACTTTACTGTATGTACATTATTCTGTTCCATTATTTATCTTCTTTTCCAAAATATGTATTTATTTACACATTTTATAGTGATAGAATTTTAAACTATTTTGATCAACTTCACATTTTACCATTGGAGTGCTTACAAAGCTGAATCCAATTATTTTATGGAACTTCCAGTCTTAGAGATACAAACTAGGAAGCCAGCAAGAAAGGGTACAGATGTTATAATGGGTAATCACAGGGTCAAATATAACATAATATGGTGTTTTGAACTCTAAGCAGAATGACTTATGGGAGTTGGAAGTTAGTAGCCTTGACACAGCACTTCGGGTTTACGGTGTTACAGGTACTGCATTAACTGCCATGATAATTTACAATGTGAGTTCAGTAAGTGGGCAGAAATAATATACATTACAAACATTGCCTAAGGTTAAGTTGTGTGGCCAATGGCTATTCTGAATAGTTTGAAGAATTTATTAAATTTATCCATGCTAAACCTATAGAACATTTTTATTTTGTTTTGTTTTTTTTTGGGACAGGGTTTCTCTGTGCAACCCTGGCTGTCCTGGAACTCAACCTTTAGACCAGGCTGGCCTCAAATTCAGTCTCTGCCTCCAGAGTGTTGGGATTAAAGGCGTGTGCCACCACCACCCAGCTAAATCATGTCAAGAAATAGGATAACAAAAAGCAGAATTAATTAAAGGGGAAGTCAGCCCAAGATCTATTATGTACTCATTCTACCATCTTTACTCTTGAAACTGCAATGACAGGGATGAAAAATAGGGATACAAAGTTACAATTTGATAAGAGGTTTAAGTCTTCTCTACAGTGAATAAAGTTAACTATAATTTATTGAATAACTTCAAACTACCCAGAAGAATAGATTTGTGATGTTCTTACCCAAAATAAATGATACATATTTGAGGTTATGGATAGGCTGATTACACTGATTTGACCATTGCACAATACATTGTTGAAGTACTACATTACAGTAAATAAAAGCAATAAAAAATGTGCAATATGCATTTTCATATAGACAGAATCAGAATGCAAGACTATTAAAATTACTTAGAAATAAAACATAGACCAATATGGTCTACTAGAAAAAACAAACAAATAAAACTAAAAACAAAAGAACAAAACAAACAAACAAAAAACCAAAATAAAACATAAACATTAGAGTCATAGCTAAGAGCTTCCTGGATATGACTGAATGGCCAACTGCAGCCTCCTCCTCTCCTTGAATAACCTGGGACACTTTGGGATTTAGAAGCACATCCATTGTAGTCTGGGTACATTCAAAGAGGATTAAAAACTCACTCAGATATCCAGGGTGGCAATTCTCCAGAACTTACATCCCCATTGTTAAAATTAGCACGAATATCTTTTTCTTATTCTTTTAATACGATATTCAAATTTTACATTTTTTATTTATGTGTGCGCAAGTGCCAGCAGAAGTCGAAAAAAAGATGTTAGATACCCTGCAGCTAGAATTAAAGGCAGTTGTGAAGCCTTATGTGGTTGCTAGGAATTGAACTCTGGTCCTCTGGAAGAGCAGAAAACATTCTTAGTAACTGAATCATCTCCCCAACCCCAAGAGATGCATATTTAAGTTAGTTCAATGGTATTATCTTAAAACTCACTTGCATTTAAAATCCACTGGGACTAACTTCATTTGCAAGACTGTTACACTGCTGTACTGATATTGCTCAGAGAGAACTGAAAGCCTGTAGCAACTCATTCTTTGTCAGATGTACTGTGGTAAACTGATTGATTTTTCTCTTCTGAGACTTTAGGAAAAGAGGATTAGTGATCTCCACCAATAACATCATTAGGGTTGTGACTTCATGTAAAAAGAACAGGTAAAGAAGACAACAGTTTCACTTCAATTTTTGTGGGAGCACAAAAGTTTGGTATAAGCCAACCAGAACCCCATGTGTGTGCATGTATGTGTTCACACTAGGGGGTGAACTCAGAGCTTAGTGTATGCTAGGGAAGAATTCTACCAGTGAGCTACATTCCCAGACCACTCAAACTCTTAAAAACGAGGGAACTTATGGGACACATGCCAGTCACTATTACAAGAATCACTACAGAAAGAGGAGAGTTGGAGTATGATCCCTGATCCCCACTCCCAACCCACATATCACTGCTGTCTAGGTAGAAAATCCCCTCAATACATGCATACACACTCACACACAAACACATGAAAAAGAAAGGTGCTAGGAAGCTTTCATTAAAGGTCACAGGAGGGATCCAAACCTTATGCAAATTTGTGACAATGAAGGGAAAGATCACTTCCAGGTGAGGTAGCTTTGTGTGCTCTAAGGATATAGAAACATAACCAAGAAGGAAAAAAAAAAAAAAAGAGGACAGTATCGGGATGATAGTGTCACACACCTTTAATCCCAGGACTCGGGAGGCAGAGGCAGGGGGATCTCTGGGATTGAGGCAACCTGGTTGTACATAGTGAGTTCCAGGACAGTTAGGGTTATGCAAAGAAATCCCCCCCTCTCTCTGTGTTTCTCTCCCCTCTCTCTCTCTCTCACACACAAACAAGAGGGTAGCTTATGGGAAGAAAATGGCATTAAGAACAATGAGAGGGCTGAGGAGACATATTTGAGATACAGTAAGGCAGAGAAGTCCATGACTGGTTTGGTAATGAGCATCCTGGAATCATCAAAAGATTCATGCTTACAATGAAGTGTGGAGGATTTACTTGCATCTTGCTATCAGGGACTTCTGAGAAGTAAACTGACATTTCAAAGCAAGGGGAAATGACCTTTGATGGTATTGTGTGAGGTAGGTTGGAGGGAAAGACAGAGGTGCTAGATGGAGTTACTCTCTAGAAGGGACTAAACTCTATACAACTTTCTTCAGAGAAGCTCAGCACTAGAAAAACTCAATGCTCTCTCTTCAGTGGGTGAATGGATATGGAGTGGGATATCCACATGACTGAATAGTAACTAGAAGACAAGAATGAAGTACTGATACATAAAACAGGCATAAAAAAACAGGCATTCACAGCATTGTGGAGAAAAATTCCCTCAAAGGGGCAATATTTGAGTTTTTAAATTATCTAAATTTCATTGGACTACAGTGCAGTAACATTGTGGAGAGATAAAGGGTTAAGTGTCTTCAAAGACTAAGTTGTATAGCAATAAATAGCCTAATTTGTTCCTTTTAACAGCCAATTAGCATCACCTTCTTTAACAGGTTTAGCAGTTGCATGTATCTGCTGATTCGAATTTTGCAATGTATGTTAGGTGCCTGATCTCTTGCCTCTGTTTAAATTTTCAGTCTGGGATGAATACAAAACCTGAATCTTGAAGGAGATTTTCCTATTGTTTTTTAGTTTGTCTACCCACTTTCTTTTTGGAACCATAAAATGCTTCTGTGGTTCCTTTTTAGAGGAACCTATGTCCTAGAGGAGCTCATGGTATTTGTATGGTATTTTGTCCACTTGATATCGTCTGTGCTATTGCTTCAGAATAAACCACTTTGTTTCAGAATTGTTAGTTTCCTTTGAACGACAAAGGCAAGACAGTTATACTAAAGTGTATAGGGAAAAGGGTATGATATAGCTAAAAAGATAGCATAAGAGAATCCAGGGTGCTAATAAACTATGTTCTGACTGTAGTGATTCTTAAACAAATACACACGTTAATATTCATAGAATCTACATATAGTCAATTTTGCTATTAATAATATTTATAATGATACAATCACAAAGAGTGCAAACATTTTGTGGGAGGTAGTAAGCAAATATAATTACTTATATTTATGTTAAACATTCTTCTCAAAAAATAGAAACTGTATCTCCCATCCGTTGAATGAATTTTGTGATTAAGTATAAATTATTAAGCATTAAGTTAACAAAATATTTATTTTTGAGACCCTTTTCTTTCTCATTGGTGGACTCTACAACCTGCTGTGATCACACTTGTCAAGAGACTGTCCCAACCACACCCCTTTTCTCTTTCTCTTTACTCTCCAGGTCGATAGCTGCTCCAGATACGACTATCAACACCTACAGATACTAGTGAACTCTGGGTTTCAGAAGATCTGTTTTTTTTTCTTTACAATAGCACAGGGTTTGTTGTTATATGTTTTTGTTTGTTATTGGCTTTGGTTTTCAAGACAGGGTTTCTCTGTGTATGCCTGATTGTCCTACAGTATACAAGGCTGACCTTGAACCCACAAAGATCCACCTGCCACTGCTTCCTAAGTGCTGGGATTAAAGGCCTGAGACACCACAACCTGATTCTCTCTGCTTTTTGATAACAACAATTATTCATGTTGATAGTTTCTTTTTAAAAACTTTAGTGTTTAGAACGAAAGTCTGCACATTTCAATGAATTTCTATACAATTAAATTATCTATGCTGAAGTTGTGGAGCTTCACACTGGAGTTTACATTTTCACTATTGAATCTATTTTATGTACTTGTCTACCATCAAAAAATGAAAAATCCATGACAAAGTTAGTACTATAAAAATCATTAGATTTATGTCCTCTATACATAATGGCCATTCTCTGCATTCAGTCCTTCCTGGCCTCCTAATATTATTTCTTTCTTGTTTTCATTTTTATGTGTTATACTGTCCTCACATGTACATTTGTTTATATATATACATATATTGTTGGCTAGGTTCTGCATATAAGATAGAATATGTGACTTTTTTGTGCTTGCTGATATTGTGTGACCTCAGTTAATATTATACAGTCCATTAATCTTCCTGAAAATTTTATGACTACATTCTTTTTTTTTTTGCTGAACAGTGTTCCTTGTTATGGTGACTACTGCAGCACTAAAGGTGGGATATAAATAGCTCTTTGATAGGGTATGGAGTTCTCTGAGATGGCTCTTGTTTTAATGTAGCACACTGAATACTATCAGAGTGTCAAGAGTGCCACGAATGAATGAACGAAAAATCCCAGATGCTTAATAAGCCCAGCAATCAATGGTAGCATACAAAGAGCTCTCTTCTTTCTGCTTCATTATGGGCACTGTTTCCCTACAAACATTCTGTTCTTGATAACAAAAGTTTACCAACAAACATATTTCTTTGAGTTCCACCGAAGTTCACTAAATGAAAAGCAGGCTTTTCTCTTTAACAAAGACACTGGATCCCACAAAGGACACGAAAAAGAGCCTTTATTTGTCTGGAGCCTTTATTTGCAAGTGGAAGCTGCCAGCAGCCATCAATTAAAAGTTCAAACATCTAATAATAGCTTAAGCTCAGCCAGAAAGAGTAGTGGATTGTGGATGCAAAACTAACGAGACAAAATTGGCTCTGTTTTTATAGTCAGTTTGCAAAAGATGCCATTTTTGTAAGACTTTTAAAAATCTTAACACCAGTAGGCTGTTAATACTGTCATTTCACTTGTAGCAATTAGAATACTTTCCAAAACCTTAAAATTGATTTAATGAAGATATTTTTTCTCCTCATCCAGTGTTAAATAATGCCTATGAGGCATTCCCTTTTAAATATAATTTTAAAACATACTATTGCTTAAAACGGAACACGACAGAAAATTACTCAAGAGGGCTAGTGAAGCTGAAGCTAAACATTCCTACCCTTTGAAGTTAAACATTCCTACTCTATCCAACCTCCTCCTACCCCCACGAGAGCGCATCTACGACCTTCCCCCATTTTAAAGGATAAGATTCCCAGAGAAATGGTGGACTGTAGGATTTTGGGGGAGGGGAAGGGAAGTACAGGGAGCAAAGGAGAAAAAGAGATGATTTCCCAAATTAGGAGAATTGGTCGACGTACCCTAAAAGACTGATCTTTCCTGTGTAATCTGAGTAAGGTGGATAGATACTACTTGGTGACGATACCAGTTTTATTGTCTCCGATTGGCAAATAAGAAAAAAGATTGACAGTATCGAATGAAGGGAATGTAGGGGGCGGGCTGCAATGTTAATGGGAAGGATAACTAAGGGCTGGAGCTCATTGATGACGCGGCCCTCACGTGACCAGCAGTCGACGTGTGCAGAAGTCCTTATAGTCCAGGCCCAGTTCTTCAGTAGCAGCTCAGTCCTGCAAGAGAAGAGTAGCCTTGCTCTTTCCAGGTACTTTAATAGTGGGCGCTGGCTCAGAGGCCATACGGTGGAGGGGGCAGAGATCAGAAAAACACGCTTATCCCGCACTATTTCTCTTTAGGGCTCTGCTAAACTATTTTGTGCGAGAGGTTTGGGGCGGCTTGGTGAGGGATGGGACAGATTGGGAGGGAGGGAGCTAATGAGTAGGACAGAGAAAGAAAAGAGGGGGAAAGGCAAAATACGAGAGAGACGGAGAGAAGAAACAATAACAATGTGGGAAAAACTTATCTCAGTCTTTACTCTCTTACTGTGAGATGGAGGGTACAGATGAAGGCGGGGTTGTCACAAAAGGAGGGAGAAGAGGGGGACGTGGAAAAACTTTGTGCCATCAAGGCTTGTGTTCGTAAAAGAGACCTTTTGATCCAGGCACTGCCGTGCTCACCAAGCATTCCTGTCTTTCTTCAGGACTCTTTTGGGCGCGACATAAATCGAGGTTCAAAAAGAGGAAAATCTCCAGATACCTACAGGTCAGTGCAAGGGTGCGATTGCTTCAGGTCCCTTTGGGTGGGGGTAGAAGTGTGGAAGACACCAAAGCACATCCCAGGGGCGCCACAGCGGCTCCCCTTCCGGATTAAGCACAGAAGGCCGTTGCAGATCCTGCTGCGGAAATGGGGGTGAAAGAATGAAGGGGAGAGACTAAAGACATTTAAAAGAGAGGAGGCCGGTGACCGGACCTTCCCTGATGAAAGGGTGAGGATGGAGTGTCTTGGAAAAGCCCGAAAGGGCGGGAGTGTTAGACCCCTGTGGTGAGGGAAGGGTTAATTGATTCCACGCCGCTCCCATTTCAGTGCTAGGAGAGGTTTGTTGCAGGGCCTGCTGGGAAAATGGTGGGCTGGAGCCGGGACAGGAGAAGATGG
This sequence comes from Cricetiscus sungorus, assembly GCA_030556225.1. Classification (NCBI taxonomy): domain Eukaryota; kingdom Metazoa; phylum Chordata; class Mammalia; order Rodentia; family Cricetidae; genus Cricetiscus; species Cricetiscus sungorus. The sequence goes on from JANBXA010000726.1 coordinate 40,403,231, forward strand.
AGTTAGAGAGCAAGGAGAGGGGGGAGGAAGGGAGGTGGAGGAAGGGGTGGAGTCAGGAGCTCAGAGCCTGACTTGTCTAGTTAGAAAACTTTTTTTTGGCAATTAGAGACCTGGGAACTTGTCCATTTGCCTGGCACCTAATCTGTTTTGTTTCCTTGTTTTTTCTAGGATTGATTTTTTTTTCAAATAAGAAATACTCAACATGCAAAAGTCTTGTGACGAGAATGAAGGAACACCCCAGAACACGCCAAAGGTAGATGAAGGCCATCTTTCAGAAGATCCACCACAGCAGGCAGGAGGAAATCTTCAGGCTTCTGGAGAAAGTGTGGGGGAGGAAGCAGATGGAAGCCTTAGAGGAGAGCCTGCTCAACCCAGCCCGGAACCTAAAGAGGACACTCCCGCAAGGCATCTGAACCCTGAAGAAGTGATAAGAGGAGTAGATGAGTTGGAAAGGCTTAGGGAAGAGATAAGAAGAGTAAGAAACAAGTTTGTGATGATGCATTGGAAGCAAAGACATTCCCGAAGCCGACCTTACCCTGTGTGCTTCAGGCCTTGAAATCTTTTTTTTTTTTTTTTCTCTGATATTGAAATCTGGTTGCTGCTTTCTTTCTCTTAGCATTTTTTTCTGTTGTATCTTTGAACTTCATTTTACATTTAATTACCTGGCGGTATTTTCTTTTAGGTAGTTTTGTTGTTACCAGCATCTCATTGGATTTTGGATTTTGACCCATTTTCCACATTTATTTTTCAGTTGGAAAGTTTCACACTTATGCATGGAAATGTGTTCATTCCATATTATACAATTAAAAAGCAGCATATTTAGTATCAGCTCACATATATAGGAAACTTCCTAATTATGTGTGTACATGTATAATTATACGTATCAAGAAACTTAACTGCTTATTTTTGTGTGGTGTGTTTTAATTTTGCCTTTTGCTTATGTGTATTTTTTAATGAATATGTGTCTCACAAAGAACTGCAGATTTTTTAATAAGTGGGAGTTAATTAAAATTAATTTGTAACCAGCTTGTAGAGGCAATAAAGACACTAAACTCTTGATGAAGAACTATTAAAAAGAAATGTAAACCTGGAATTACCTCTGGATTTGTTAGCCAGAGCAATAAAACTGGCAATCATTATAGATATACTTGCTTAAGACTTGGTCTTTTCATGGGGAAAATACTTGCCTCACAGGGATTTGTGTGGAACACTAGTGTGCTATCATAAAAATTTGAGGGAGGATATGGCCTCACTCAGCCTATGCTTAGATGTAAAACTGGTAGGCAGAGGTGGGGGCTTCCATTCCAATCTTCTGTCGCCTGTTGTTCAGTCCCCACACCTTTCCTGGGACCTATCAGCCTGCCAACTAGGGCCACTTAAGCGGGATCCTATGTTCTCAGCTGGCCCCCACCACTGGGGGCAGTAAGTGTCAAGAACCCCACTGGGTTTCCTGGAATTCCCCAATTGAACTCCCAACCCCACCCGCAGTGCTCAGCTACAGGTGGTGCCACTAGAATTGGCTTTTTTTGTTTTGGTTGTAGTGGGGTCTTATTCTATAGTGCAGGCTAGTCTGCAATTCGTGGTAGTCATTCCTCAGCTTGTGAAGTGCTGAGATTGTAAATTTGAGCCACCACACTATGTTTCTGGGAAGTTTTTGGTTGTGAGCCTAGCCTTTAGTGGCTGAGCCATCTCTCCAGCCCAGTTTCCCGGAAGTTTTAATCCTCTGTTCTATAGTGACGTAGCATAAATAGTGAGCAGTGACTCATGAGA